>JAVANC010000009.1:37971195-39254528 GCA_033319125.1 Parnassius glacialis | reverse complement strand
TATTAAAAAGCTATCTTCTCAATTAAATGACATTGTGTAACAAAAAAAACTTTACCTCAGTGTGAACTAGCGACATCTGGTTAGCAGAAAATTATTAGCCCTTAATGATACAGGAGATGGGCCAAATAATAAAAAAAAACTGAGGTTATCAACCCGCCTACCAAGCGTGGCAATTATGGCAAAAATCCCCCTAAGACTATCTTTGAATAGACCTATGTTGAGCAGTGGACTTCTATAGGTTGTAGTGGTAATGGTATCGATTCATATTTTTAACAATTTAATTTTGAGGTTATTTTAGCAAACCTTCTTTGCTTTAATTTTATCTTAGACATGGGAGGAGGTCGGAACCCATCAGTTAGTAGTATTAAGGTTTTTTATGACCACTAGGCCAACCCATATAAATAAAGCGCAGGTTAATAATAGTTTTAATTAAATTACGTATATTTATTACCGGATATGGTAATTAAGTGGCTACAGCTCTCATTAGCTGAGGCTAAAGTTGCAAACATACATTTATTTTTAATTACAGGTTTAATTATATGCACTGTATTTTAAAACCTATTTATTCTATTTATTTTCGTGTAGGGTGACCAATTAGGTGATAATCGTTATTTATTTAATCTGTGTTTCGTTCCTATAAATATTATTATTATCCTATAAATATTATTATTATTACTATACGGGGAACAGCTAGTATTATTGTAATACTAGCTGTTATTGTAATACTAACTGTTCCCCGCGACTTCGCCCGCGTGTAATTTAGAGAACCCTAATTCTTTTTCTAAAATGTAAGTAGCCTATGTTACTTCTTATAACATTAGCTATCTACCAGTGAAATTCCCATCGAAATCGGTCCAGCCATTTCGGAACAAACAGATAGATAGACAAAATTTTAAAAATTGTGTTTTTGTTATATGTACCGTATAAACTTTCATATGCATTTATTAAAAAGCTGTTATTTTGACATTACAAACAGACACTTCAATTTTATTTGTTTTATAGATTATATACAATACTAAAAACTATAATAATAATTAAAAAAAAACTAAAACTAGAAACTTAAATATCATATAGTCCTACTTCCCGCGGTATCGTGCCAAGAACGCTGGCTGCGTTTCCGCGCTGAATGGCTATACTTAGCCTTTGAGCGAGGAAAGAACCAGCCCTCTTATCACCAGCAGCAACGACCAGCCGCGGATGGAGTTCCTTTAGAAACTTCACCGCACGTGGACCCCACGGACCGATAGTCTCTACAGCAAATGGCACAAATATGTAGTCATCTCTCAGAGACTCATATTTGCGCCACTTACTTAGATTATATTGTAAATTATAAAAAAGTCCCGCTGGGTTTCTTGCTGGTTCTTCCCACGACAGCGATTTTTTCCGAACCAGTAGTAAAGCTTAAATGACTTTCAATAAGTTATAATATAAGCTATATTGAATAAAAATCATTCTATTATGTTCTATTCTATTGATGATGGTAACTACAGCTAATTGAATCATGCGTGTTTTGATACCAGTAAAAACCGAAACAACTAGTAAAAATCTTATAATTTCCAACGTTGGTATAAACCTTTACGGCAGCTCGTCATCATAAAACCCTGTCCAGCCTAGACCGGTGACATCTGTTAAGGCCAAGTGGGGATATTAAGACCAATTTGACCTTATATAAAAGAAGACCATGTCGTTTATAAAGGTATAAGTTTAAATTCACTTTCAATTCTTTTTTTATAAATCTTAGAATAGCAAATAAGTTAACAATATATTAGATAGCCGGATGAAGAAGCTCAAGGTTGCTCAGCGAGCTATGGAGAGGGCTATGCTCGGAGTTTCTCTACGTGATAAACTTAGAAATGAGGATATCCGCAGTAAAACCAGAGTGACCAACATAGCCCAACGGACTAGTAAGCTGAAGTGGTAATGGGCCGGCCATATAGCTCGAAGAACCGACAACCGATGGCGAGGTTCTCGAGTGGCGGCCTCGTGCCGGCGGACCAAGTGTAGGGCGTCCCCCCACTAGATGGAGTGACGCCCTGGTAAGACATGCAGGAAGTCGATTGATGCAGGTGGCTTAGGACTGTGTTTTGTGGCATTCCTTGGGGGAGGCCTATGTTCAGCAGTGGACTTGTGAAGGGCTGTAATGATGATGATGATGATGATAACGATGATATTAAATAGTAACTAGCCACCAGACGAACGCAACTACCTAATAACCAAAGAAGGTTTCTGAAATATAGTCAAAATTGAGGGCTAAGGTGGAATTTTTCCTGTACAAAAGTTAATAAAAATAGCTAAATAAAAACTATATATATATATAATATCAACATGTCTGCGCGGAAACGGTTGGCATACAGCCTAATAACGTCACGCGTGATCGCAGTGTTGCAAGCAGACAAGCACGAGACGTGGTCACAGATGAATTTGAATCAATAACATCCATTGAACCTCATCACTGTCATCTTAATTACAGTCTATCAAAGTCCAATTCTCTACATAGCCCTCATTATCTCATAAGGGCAATATTTGCCATAGTTGCCAAGCTTGGCAGGCGTTCGCATCCGCATCCTGACATCCGAAATTTTTTATTATTCATATTACTCTACTCCTATTGAGCATCAACCTGTTTGTCTTTATCCTAACTCCCTCTCCAATATACCAATGAAATGTTAGCATCATTTTAAAAGTATAAGGACCTTTAGGCAGTAAGGAATGGAATTTTGCATCCTCCTCCTGCCTACATGTAGCCAAAAATATTAAAATATTGTAGCCATCCAGAAGGTTTAAGATATATACCTAGTTATTCTGGCTCTATATAACCCCACGATCTTTAAATTGACAGTAGAATAAGGGTTAAGAGTATAGACCACGAAAATTAACGATCATGGGTTCGAATCCGGCATTCAACTACTATCATATTAATGATATGTGGTAACATTCATTGCTATGCGGATGACAGCACTGGTGATACACCGACCGTGCCAATATTTCTCGGGAAAACATCGCCGAGTACCGGAACAAACTTGTGTGTGAAGTCGAGTTGTTGCTGACTAAATCTAGTCCAGTTTAATCCTCAGAAGACACAAGTTTGCGTGTTTACCGCTAAAAAGAACCCCTTTGTCGTATCTCCTCAGTTTCAAGGCACTCCCCTTGTTGCCTCAGCCAGTATCGGAATCCTCGGTGTAGACATATCGAGTGGCGTCCAGTTTCTTGGTCACTTGAAGAGAAGGCCAAATTGGCCTCTAAAAAGCTTGGCGTGCTCAGCAGAGCGGGACAGTATTTCATGCCGGCACATCGCCTGCAACTTTACAAGGCGCAGTTTTGGCCTCACATGGAATACTGTTCCCACCTCTGAGCTGGGGCTCCCCAGTGGCAGCTCCTTCCACTTAACCGCATCCAGCGCAGAGCGGCTCGAATAATTGACGACAGAGTCCTTTCCGATCGGCTCGATCGTATTTTATCGCATCTATCACGGGGAGTGCTCTGAGGAATTGTTCGGATTCATTCCAGTCGCTCAATTTGACCATCACACATCGCGACAAAACTCGTGATGTCATCCATAGCATCTGGATGACTGGCGGTCCACCACTGTGCAATTCAGAAGATGTTTTCTTCCTCGCACAACTTCCTTGTGGAATCGATTACTACCACCGATTTTCTGCAGACTTCCAAAAAGGAGACGGTACTCAATTCGACTATATGTTTTTTTTTATGTGTGTTACCTCATAACTTTGTACTGGGCGAACCGATTTCGATGATTATTTTTTTATATGAAAGCTGATAGTTCTCGTGTGGTCCCATATGAATTTGATCAAGGTCAGACCAATGGTTATAGAGTTATTCTTAAATAACCTATATTGAAGTCGGGTGTTCAAAATTTTTGATTTTAAATTATTCCGGACCGATACGACTTAGGGGCCTTCAAGAAAAGAGCCTACTCTTTTTAAAAGGCCGGCAACGGATCTGCAATTCCCCTGGTGTTCCAGTTGTTCATGAGCGGCGGTAGTAACTTACTATCAGGTGAGCCGCATACTCGTTTGCCCTCTCTCCTATAAAAAAAAATCTAGAACCGCTCCCAAACTTAACTGAAATTGTCAACGGGAATAGTAGTAGTCTTAATATCATTGGTAGTATTTTTATAAATAAAGAAGTGGTACAATAGAATAGGAACATCGTGTCTATGAGAGCGAGGAAATAAAGTGCAACTGTGTATAGCATTCACTCGGGCACTATAATTCTGTTCTGCGCACATGGCTAGTTTGCTAGCAGGATAGCAAGACTGGCCGCCGTGACCGAAATTCGATCTGGATGGCATTGACTCGACAGTTAAAATTAAAATACTTAGTAAATAAAGTCCATCTAAAAACTAAACAAGGAGAACCTAGTGATATCTAACTCTACGTTCCACAATGTAGAAACTATTTAAATCATTTAGCTGAGAGGTATTTTAATATATTACCATATGTAACTAGCTGCGGTGGCTATTCTTGCATACGTTTAGTACGTGAGTCACAAATCATCTAATTTAATACTTGGGTATTTTATATTAGTAAGGTTGACAAACACACAATTTCTCTAGGTTCTCAAGTGGATTGCGCTGAAAATACACTGATTTTCAGCGCAGTCCACCGATCTTTTCTAAAGACTTCAAAAAGGAGACGGTACTCAATTCGATATGTATGTTTTTTATGTCTGTTACTTCATAACCTTTTTACGAGGTGAACCGATTTCGATGATTCTTTTTATTTGAAAGCTGCTGCTTCACATGTGGTCCCATATAAATTTGATCAAGGTCTAATGAATAGTTTTTGAGTTATTCTTAATTTATATTGAAGCCGGTTGTACAAAATTTTTAATTTTCTGCCGATTTCCAAAAAGGAGACGGTACTCAATTCGAGTGTATGTTTTTTTTTATGTGTGTTACCTCATAACTTTGTACTGGGCGAACCGATTTAGATGATTCTTTTTTTATATGAAAGCTAATAGTTCTCGTGTGGTCCCATATGAATTTGATCATGGTCAGACCAATGGTTATTCAGTTATTCTTAAATAACCTATATTGAAGTCGGCTGTACAAAATTTTAAATTATAAATTATCTAATCTCATTGTTGAAAATCTGTTCTATTGCACTATGATTTAATGGTTTCTTATATTAACATTAATACAACTACACATTAAATAAAACTCTTTCTACATAGTTTTCTTGCGTTTAATTTGACTTATTTTTTACTTATTTTAATTCTGAAAGTTACGGTGCTTTACAGCTGAAATTTGTAAAATAAGATTTATTCAATGCATACATATGTTATAGTTACCATATCGAAAAAATAATCCCGGTTAATTCTTTGTTTGGTCTTGTTTACACAACCTTTACTTGATCTGATGATGTACGATTTAAACACAATCTTGAGAAAAACAAAGAAGAACAAACAAAGAAAAAAGTATAAGGTTGGTAAGGTATTGGTAGGCAAACACCGAAACACTCAAAATGTAGAATATTAATAAATAAGGTCAGTCGCGCCTAGTGTTTAATTACTAAAATGCCGACGCGGGAGAATGCACAGTGTTACGCCATACATTCTTTTTAGTTTTAATTTATACGTTTAGATATAATTTAGTTTGCTGATTAATTTTTGTATGTGATAGAGCCATTCTGCAGCTATGTTACAGCTGTAGTACGAATGGGTGGGTTGGCTTGACAGGACCACGCTCTCATAGAATACCAACGAAGAAAAAACTTAATGCTACTGTGTTTCATATGGTGAGTGTAGAGAACCGGAGACCCATTTTACTGGAAAAGAGGCATTCTATATTAGTCCTCACGGCTGACAACGTATCTGCATTTTAATTCGCAAACGAGTATAGATGTAGATGTCTATGGGCTACAACAACATTATCATCAGGTGGACTGTGGGCTCGTTTGTCACCCTTATTCAATAAAAAAATATGGTGACTGTAGAGAGCCGGAGACCCTTTTAACTGGATACGAGGCATTCCATCTTAGTCCTCAGGGGTGACATGCATCTGCATGTTGATGAATCGAGGATATAATTATGTAGTTATCCACATACCATCAGGTGAACTGTGTGGTCGTTGGTCACTCGTATTCTATAAAAGTATCTTTCAATTTTCTATTTTTGGCTGTAGAATACAAACTGTACTTTTTGATGGAATCGCATTATTATATAAATCGAAGCATTACATCTTAGTTCACTAGGTGGTAGGACTTCTTCCCTGACTATTCCGTCTGTGTAGACACCATCCTCTTACGTATAAAGGGTCAATATAGCCAGCAGGCTGTGAGGTATTCCACCTTTATTTTTTATTTTTTTGAAAAACGTTACCCCCACAGTAGGATTTTCTCCTGTATCGTGGAGGCAGTTTACAAACATAGATTGCACGAGGACAAACATCCAGACCCGGAACAATTATTTGTAGACCATACAAATATTTTTTCCGTGCGGATTTCGAACCCGCGGCCCCAGCGCAACAACTCATTTCTAAGCAACTGCCCACAGAGCCGTCTTAATCCTCAGAGGTGACAATGCGTCTAGCCTTCTTTGTTTTAAATTGGGTGCAGGTGTCAATGGACTACAGTACTCGTCTACCATCAAGTGTAAGTTCGGTTGTCACTTCAGTTTTATAAAAAAAAAATCTCAGGGGGACAACACGTTCGCAGTTTGATAATTAAGCAAGGATCGATGTAGGTGACTATAGGCTATCTATAGGTAATTACAGGCATCCACATTCCATCAGATCCAGAACTTTAGCAGCTTTGTTCTTTGGAATTTATATAAAAATTACAGGCGATATAAATTACGTCAGTTAATACCACATTTTTTATAGTATAAGAGTGACAAGCGAGCACACAGGCCACCTGATGGTAAATGGTTGCTGTGGCCCATAGACATTTACATCTATCCTCGATTACGAATGAAAATGCAGATGCATCGCCGACCCCTAGGATTATAATATAATGCCTGGTTACCGTTAAATTTCATGCATACTTCATGGCTTCCAAAGTGTTTTAGAGACATAAGAAAATATTACATAAAAATCCATCATCCTTATTAAGTGGCGAAGCTTGCGAAGACACTTATTGATTTCACAATGTCTGTCCGTCTGTCTGTCCCAAGATTATCTCGAGAACGGTTTAGAATTTTCAAATTCTGTTTTCAGCAATCGATTACTGATCACCCAGGCATCTGAACCTCCTATTTTGAAACTGATTGCTCAAAAAAAAGCTGATTGCTTCTTTTGATTGCTGAAGCTTCGCCACTTTGCTAAGCTGTTAGCTTGCTAGGTTTATTTGTATAAAAAATCTGTAATCTACGTAAACAATTTTAAAACGAAAAAAGTTCTTATAGATTATACGATACTATTTTTTTATAGAGCTCTATATATCTATGAAGTGGACTAATGCAACTAACACGTGCGTAATGCGTATTGTTTGTATTCACGTAAATCAATGTTACAAGTCTGTAGCCGACGCGTTTTTCACTTGTACCTCAATCACTCATATCTGGCAACGCCGAGCCGACTGGATCTGGATTTGAAAGGGCGACGTGCCAACTCCATAGCAAGCTATCGGTGATCAGCTACGCTGCACTGTCAACGACATTTGCAAAGCTAATTCTGATGGACATACATACATACAAATAAACCGTTATACGAGTACGCTTGAGCGACGAGGAGCGTAGCAAGTAGTGTTTAGATTTCATGAAGGTTTATTTAGGATTTTTTTTACGAATGACTAAAACCAACTTTCGCAACTTTTTTTTATGCAGCCTATTTACGTCCCATTGCTGAGCACAGGCCTCCTCTCATTTCTGAGAGGGTTTTAGGGCAAGAATTGTCCACCGCGCTGCCCTTCTGTGTTGACGAACTTCACATGAATCACATGTCTTCGAAAAATTCGCAACTTTACCTATTCAATATTGTTTAAGAATTTTTAAATATACATATTAATAATATTAAATAAAATTTTATCAATTTATTGTAAAAGGCCATACTCGGGCTCTGTGGCAAGTTTTGCGGGAGGCCTGTACTCAGCAGTAGTCCTACACATGCCCATAGACATACATAGGCCTCCCCAAGGAATGCCACAAGCCAGTGACTTTGTCTAGTCGGGGTCGCCCTACACTTCGCTGAACTAAATGTGTCTTACATAGTTTGAAGAGTACCTCCCGCCCTCCCTTAATTGCGTGCACTATCCCCGTCACCACTAATCACAACAGCTGTTAGGCACCGCAGAGTCTACTTCACCTGAGGAGGCTTCGTGTAGAGGCGAAACACGTGTCATATTATCGACGGTGGTGTGTTTTTCCTAGTGAAATGTTTAGTGTAGTGTTAGGAGTAGTGACGTAATAGATTTCCACATTGCTGATTATATTAATTATCCATAGTCTTTGCCTACCCCTCTGGGTGATAGGCATAAAAGTTTATGTCTGTTAATGTTACGACATTTTTATATGGTTCTTGAACAAAAAAACGACGGGTTGCACTCCGGGAGTGCCGGCAGAAGTGAAAACTTGAATATTAACGTTGTGCATTTTTGATATTTTGGATTTTTTATAGGATAAGGGTGACAAACGAGCACACAGTCCACCTGATGGTAAGTGCTTGCTGCGGCCCATAGACATCTACATCTATCCTCTATTAGAAATCAAAATGTAGATGCGTTGTCACCCGTGAGAACTAAGATGGAATGCCTCATTTCCAGTAAAAAGGGCCTCCGGCCACCTGCACTCACCAAGCGAAACGCAGAGGTAAACCTCTACTTCACGCTGGTTTTCTGTGAGGTCGTGGTACCACCCCGGTTCGAGCCGGCCCATCCGTGCGACAGCAAAAGCTGCTGCCTGGCTCTACCACTGTTAAAATGGAATGGCGGAGATTATTTATTATTATCTTATTTCATTTATTTTCATTCGAAATTATTTGTTTCGCAAACCTACACCGCACATGTGCTTATTGTGATGTTATGAAAATATAGGTTAATGCTATAAAGTATACTTAAACATATTTCAAATATTACATCTATAATGTGTACCTAAGTACATATGTATCTATATCAATAATTTCGTCAAGCAGTACAGTAGACTCGATCGAAAACTAATCTTAATAATAAAATTATATAAATTAATAAATGAAAATTAATTAAACCTAACTTACTTCCTCTCCTACGCCGCGCCGGCTGTCTACTCTCCGTCCGTCTTACGAATTTTCGATCAGGACACGTGACCTGACGCGAGTTTAACATTTTTTACCCATTACAAAAAAGTGCACAACACCGCTAAAACGTTTTCACTTCAAAAATTTGCCTATTTTAAAGGCTGATTCCCAATCATCAGATAAAAATTATCCATTTAATAAATTATAACCTGACTTAATACATAAGTGTGTTTTTTAATTTTTTTATGTTGTATTCAACATAATATTTGATCTGAATAATCAGTCCTACTTCCGTGCATTATAACCTATAAAAATCCACTGTTGAGCCTATGCCTGTATATTGCCTCATAAGGAGGATAAATCTTAAAAAACTAATCTAAAATTAAAAATTTTGTACAGCCGATTTCAATATAAGTTATTAAGAATAACTCAAAAACTATTAGTCTGATCTTGATCAAATTCATATGGGACCACACGAGAAGTATCAGCTTTCGAATAATAAAAGAATTTGTAGTGTTATGGTACTTACATATCATTTTACACTGTTTTAAATTTATTTTTTCATTCTGTTTTTGATTTTCTTTTTGCATCACCTTTTTTTCATAGGATCCTGTAACGTTTTTAGACCATAACAAATCATTTTCACTTCGTATTTTCACGCTGTCAATGGAGTCTATCTTTTTCGATATTTTATTTAGTTCTCCGTAACTCTGCAATTTCGGGTTTCGTGCGCGCTGTTGCGCTACCTTTTTTCCTATATCAATAATATCTCATTTCTTACTTAAAACTTGCCGTTTCTTAATAACGAGCCTAAAACCAAAAATTGACATGTTTTGACATCGTTATTTATCTGGTTGTCATGGCAATTTTTATTCAAATTCGTTACCGGTCTGATGTTTTTATTTCAATATTTCCACATAAATACTCTTTTGCTCTGGGCCATTTACAATGGGCAATTTGCTTTTAATTTAAATAATTTCCCGTTCTCTCTAAAAAGGTATAAAAGCCGAATCATCGGTCAATACAGACGCAGGCTCCGCTTCAATATTCATCTATCTTTATTTTCTATTTAATTGTAATTCACGTCACCCATCACCATCATCATACTTAATTTTTTTATATAAAATTGTAAATATCTTTTTTCAATTTTAAATATATTATTTTCTTGTTCTATTTTTGTTGTTTCGTTGTTGTTAGGTTAGGTTTTCTTTTTTTTACTGTCGCTTCACGACAAATTATCGAAATCGGTTCACCTAGTAAAAAGTTATGAGGTAAGACACATAAAAAAACATACGCGTCGAATTGAGTACCGTCTCTTTTTTGGAAGTCGGCAGAAAATCAGAGGGAATCGGCCCTCAATAATATTTAATGTCTAACTCTTATGAAGGTATTTATTCTCTGTTCCCATCGCCTTTCTTTTCAATACAAACTTTCAGAAAAATTGAAATGGAAATCGTGTAATTTTTTTGAAACATTGAATTAAGGAAGTTGGAAGACGTTTCGACTTTATTTTATAGTACAATTTATGGATGGAAATAAATATTCGTGAAGACGTGAACAGTCTTTATAAATTAATGGCCATTTTGGTATTCTGTGTGCTGTACTGGTTATATTTCAAGTTGGGTTTGATCAGGGGGTGGTTGTTCTTCCTTGAACAGGTGCCGGATTATGTCTTTGTGTGGGAGGGGAGAGGAAGTTCATGGCTTGATCAACAGCGGTGCGCGATTTCCTCTTACCCAAAAGTTACTTTGTTTAGTCAAGTAACTTATTTATGGAATATATATATTTTCTTGTCTTGTACGGTATATAATTGTGTCACTTCATAGTTATTTCATTTTAATTCATTATAATAGCAGCGCAACGCCTGGCCGGGCCGCCATCTGATGTTAGAAAGGTGCGTTATTTGCATTGAATGTAGGTATTCACAATTGATTTGTAGAGAACTTTAATTGCACTATATCTTAATCTAAACTTAACACTATACATGTTGTCGTGGGGGCTACACAACAATATATTATATTGTAAGAAACTATTCCACTTCTGATGTTAGAGATTATTCTCAAAAGTATTTAAATAAAAGAACACTACTCGGTAACAAACCGTGCTTACTATCAGGACCCCAATTACATGATAACACCAAAGTATGCAAACCAACAGCATCACTACCCATCTCAATGTAACACGGCAGCCTCTCAGCAACACGACCTTCCTTGCCTACACTAGTAGAATACCCCAACGGGCATAGTAACGATAGAGAGACTCGTAGAATTACAAACTGTTCCTCTTAGTCGGCTGCGTGATACTTTATACTGCTAAAACAAGTGGGAGATTACCATTCTACCTTCATTTGTTCATATTTTCTTTTATTTTTTTACCCTCATTACCTACAATACATATATTATATTATTCATTTATATAACATTAAAATATTCTATATAAAAATGAACCAAAAACTTAAAATTTAAATTATCATATAGTCCTACTCCCAAGTACCAAATGACAAGAGCGCTGGCTGCATTTCCTCACTGAATGGCAATACTTAGCCTTTGAGCGAGAATAAATATCCATCCCTCTTATCACCAGCGGCAACAACAAGACGCGGATACAGTACCTTTAAGAACTTCACCGTACAGCCCACGGACCGATAGTCTCTTTCAGGGACTTATACTTACGCCGTTTACTCAGTTCAGTCACCTCTGATGCCGCCCCGGCTCTCATATTATATTATCATTTTATACTAAATAGGTTAATTATAATGCACAAATTCTCAAATTCCAAGATTCGATAATGTATGCTAAAGATTACCAATAAAACAGAATTCTTTGCTTCTTGTTCACAATGTTTATTGAACTGTGTAATACGCCCAATTAAAGAATGATTTACAAATTTAAAATTCCTAGAGTAAATTCACGATCGGCTGCGATCTCATCCTTGCAATTATCTCGAATCGCACCATTCATGAATTATCGCATATTTGTCGTTTACTTAGTAAGTATCGGCAGTAATTGTGTACAAGGTTGTTATTTTAATGTTTCTGAACGTTAGCCATTAGTAGTTAACGGGTATTTACAATTTCTTTAAATTAATATTCACCAGACATTTAGTTCATCCGAGCGAGTAGGGTATATAGATATTTTCCCATCGATATTTAGTGATGGGCCAGCTTAAGACCGACTTATGGAGTCTTCCCTAGTTGGATAAAATTTTAAGAATAAATTAAGGTAGGCGTTGGCGTAAGAAAATGCATCACCCCATTTTGTTCCGAAGTTGTGTGACTTGGGTCACCGTTAACAACAACTTTTACCCAAGTAAATGCCAGAAAAATATGGCTTTCGTCAGATAGAGACATAACCATTTCGTTTATGCCCGATATATGATACTCAGATTTGCGACTGGGCTATTAACGGCGTATGAAGAAAAATCAGCAGCTTTATTACTTTACGAAAAATAGCAGTTTAATGCTGCTGTGGTTCGTATGGTGAGTACAGATAACCGGCGACACTTTTAACTGGAACTACTGGAAACGAGGCATTCCTTCTTAGTTGACAACGTACCTGCATTTTAATTCTTAAGCGATAATAGTTGTGGATATCTATGATACACACTGTCCACTTACCATCAGATGAACTGTGTGCTTGTTTGTCACTCTTATTTTATAAGAAAAGTTCACATTAACATTTAAATAACTTATGCTTAAGGGCTCAAATATATCGCTCCTGGAACAATAAGCCCTTTACATAAAAATCTTATTTGACGCTCGAATTGGGAACGCAATTCAAGACCTGCGACGTTTTTGTGATATCCTTAAGTACGTAATAATTACTTTTGCGAACGTACGATCGTCTGGCGTTTACTCAAGATTTGAAAGGCAGATGGTATTTTAATTTTAAATTAGTACAATATCAGTATTATTTATTACTTGCCGGTAATTTATTTTTAAAAGCGAAATGATGGTTAGTTCATCGTGTAGCAGCTGTATACGAATATCACTAACCGATATCGTTCCATGCGTGACGTGAGGCGACAGAGGGTAATAAACAAGGAGATGGGAAGCAGCATCTTCCTAATAACAACTGAAAATAAAATAACTGTGTTTGCCAATCCGCCTGCCAAGCGTCGGAGCTATGGCAAATAACCCTAGAAATATAAATTGACCTATATTCAGCAATAGACTTTAGCAGGCTGTAATTGTAACGGTGAGCCTGATAATGAAGTTTGTATTAGCTATAAATAGTTATTCAGCGTGTAATGATTTTACCAGGTTACCTTTAGCCATGCTGCAACTATATTAGTAGTATAGTTGTAGCACGAATGGGTCGGCTCGACCGGAGGACCACGCTCTCACAGAATACCAACGTAAAATAGCAGCTTAACTCTGCTGTGTTTCGTATGGTGAGTGTAGAGAACCAGAGACCGTTTTAACTGAAAATGAGGCATTCCATCTTAGTCGTCACGGGTGACAACGCATATGCATTTTTATTTTTAATAGAGGATAGATGTAGATGTCTATGGGCCGCAGCAACCACTTACCATCAGGTGGACTGTGTGCTCGTTTGTAACCATTATCCTATAAAAAATGGCGTACACACGTACGAAGTGAAACTTCTTTACGACATATCATTCTTCTTTTATTTTATATTTTACATAAGTAGTTAAATAATAGTATAGTATATTCATGCAGCCCCGGTGGAGAAACGTTACAAGAACACATTATATTTAAAGAAATTTAGCGTACCTACTAGATTTCTCCACTACGTCGATTAAGAAGTTTCACTTCTTTAAATGTGAATGAAAGCCCACAAACAGAATTGTATTAGGCTCTAGAATTATACAGCGAATTTAATCGAAATTAAGCGAAGAAGTTCAACTTTTTTACAACTGAGGACGGGATCCAATTTAGTTATGAAGACCAAAGACAACATTTATATCTTTACACAACAATATTCCCATCACTATTAAAATTCAGTCCATTCGGAAAAACAAAAATAATATCTCGTACGTAATTAGACCGTGTTTTCTTTTAGCGAATCGACTTTGTCTGGTCTATTAGGTATATTTTTTCTGCACCATGCAAATGGTTCATGGATCATTTGCTACATGGAATTCGATTAAATGTCGAACGCTCTTGTTTGTGTGTTTTGTTTTCATTTATGTATTTGCGTGCGTGCGCGTTGATGGATCGCTATTGCTATTATGCATTGGCCACCTTTGAACAGCACTGCGAAGAACAGAAACAGGAGTGGAGTCAATATTAAATGATTTAGTTTAATTTGAAATATTATTTAATTCAATTTATTATTATTATTAATACATTATATTTATCCCTTATCCTTGCCGTTTTATGTAAGATAATATACTACCCCATATCTTCTATCTCGCCCATGATGCAATCTATAGGATCAGGCCTATTTCAGCAGTGGAGTTTTGATACGCTGTTATGAATGATGAACTTTCAATAATCTAACTTTTTCCTTTTTAGAATATTTTTCAACACAATTTATTTATATTTCGTATTTTGTAAGTTAAATACAAATAATCTTATGCTCTGGATTCAATCCAGAGCATAAGATTCAAGCTTCAAGCTTATGGAGCCTTTTCATGATTAGTGTATAGTATTTGATAAAAATTATTCTCAAGGGCTTTCAGCATCTTTTTATGGAGGACAAGGTAAACGAGCACATGATTGTAAGTAACCACAGCAACCTATGAACTTCTGCATCAACGAAGCTATTTCAGATACGGTATTTATCTTTGAAGAAACAGTAGTTTTCTGAAGGTGATCTTATTAATATAAAATGAGCGTTTGTTATTGGATAAATATTTTTTTATTGTTATATTTCCAATTGCTTTTGCTTGGGATACATTGTAACAACGGGAAAGCGTGATATAAAGAGTTTGAAGTCAATTGGATGAGCAAAACTGAATATTATTACACCGTATTAAATTATATCTTTTATACTACATCATATGAAATATAACAGTGTCATAACTGAATTTATTCCTATGACCCAATAATCCATTTTATCCTTTATTTCTTCTAGTCGACCGTTATCCGAAATACTTTTAATATATTTAACGTAAAGAAATTAACATTCTATAAACGTCAAACGTATATTTTAATTATTATTAGAAAAGAAAAAGTAGTAATATTTTTTATTTTTTTTTTATTGAAAGACTCCATAGATTCGATGTTACCAAAGTCAATCAACTCAACGCATTGGTCGAAAGCCAACCAATAGCGGGCTTTAGAACATTAAATAACCAGCATATCGATGATGCTGATATGCCAAATATCGTTCTTAGCATACCGTCAAGATCGTGCATTTGTGTATTTGCGTTTTTCTGCATGACATTCACTTTGAAGGAGGGGCATTTGTTTAATTTGGTACTTAAAAATATTCGCAAGTCGTAATCAAATAACGGTGGTACTTGGTTGAACAAACAAATTAATTTTTCGTTGAATTCATAAAGAGAAAAGGAGGAGCTATGGTTCTTGTTAACTTGGTCGATGTTATCTATATGACTGTTAAGTTTTCTTTAGAAGTAATGAAAATTATTACTGTTCTTATGTTTGTTTCAAGTTAATTATAATTGTGACGTTTTTATAGTCAGCCAACGATACAACTATCGTAGAAGTTTTTCTGCTGGGAATTTACCTCTACCATTCTTCAAATAACAATAGTTAACAGTAATATCAGGCTAAGTGGCCTGTGGTCTAAGTTGTCGGGATAGGTCTTTGTCCAGGGTTGGACTCCTGCAGGCTTATGATGATGAAGATGATGAACAGTAGCTAAACTGTGGTTAGCGGCGTTGCAGGTCGAAGGTTTTTTTTTATAGGAGAGGGGGCAAACGAGCATGAAGCTCACCTGATGGTAAGTGACTACCGCCGCCCATGAACAACTGCAACACCAGGGAGGGAATTGCTGATGCGTTGCTGGCCTTGTGTGCGACAAATATTTTCATAGACCAATTGTTACGGGTCTGAATAACTATATGCATAATTTTGAAAAAATCCATGTAGTCATACACAGATGGCTAAATTAAATGGATACTTTTAAAAGAAGACAATTTTCTTTATAGATTGAGGGTGACAAACGAAAACACAGTCCACCTGATGGTACGTGGGTACTGTGGCCCATAGACCAATTCAGAATTGAAATGCAAATGCGTTGTCACCTCTGAGGACTAAGGTGCAATGCGTCGTATCCAGTAAAAAAGGGTTACTCTACTCTACGTTAACCATACGAAACACAGCAGCATTAAGCTGCTATTTTATGCTGGTATTCTGTGTGAACGTGGTCCTACCCCAGTCGAGCTACAACCATAATATCGCTCTACCACGTAAAGTTAACTGAAAAATGCAGTATGATGGCGATATAAAACATCATCATCTAATTTCGCTTCGTGGGTGTCGCAAAAGGCAAATATGAAATAGATTAGAAGAACTTCATGGCCTCCGATATATGACGTTACACCATGTAGTATATCATTCATTCATTCAGCCATCGATATATATGTACTACGCACTACATTTTACATTCCGAACAATGACTATGTTCAACTGAACTGTACTGCAATCCGTACACTAAACTAAATATTGCGTAAATTGAAGATTTGTGAATTCCATAAGATAATTATTATTACATTTTACTTACAAATATGTGTTTAGATTAAAATAAGAGTATTTTATATTAAATTCTTATAATTATTTTAAATTAATACATATCTTATTTTATATTAAAGTCTTGCGCATGCGCGGGAGATAGTAAGACTCAAAGTAGCGCACAATTTATGCTTGCAATAGTTTCTCTAGTACGTAGTACATATAACTTAATGCATTCAGAATACAACATATCAAAAATAGACTGTTAAACATACGCCTCCCCTACAGATATCCTCAAAGGGGGATTTTTTTATAGGATAAGGGTGACAAACGAGCACACAGTCCACCTGATGGTAAGTGGTTGCTGCGGCCCATAGATATCTACATCTATCCTCTATTACAAATCAAAAAGTAGATGCGTTGTCACCCGTGAGGACTGAGATGGAATGCCTCATTTCCAGTAAAAAGGGCCTCCGGCCACCTGCACTCACCGAGCGAAACGCAGAGGTAAACCTCTACTTCACGCTGGTTTTCTGTGAGGTCGTGGTACCACCCCGGTTCGAGCCGGCCCATCCGTGCGACAGCAAAAGTTGCCGCGTGGCTCTACCACTGTTAAATAATATAATATACGGGTACTTTCCGTAGCTGTCATACTAGGCAGGAGGGTTTACAACTGCAGTTTATGACATTAGGTTGTTTTCAGGAACATGGTGGTGCTCATTTCCATTTCCCTCTGTCGCTTATAACAACATCTACGCGACGAAATGGCATAGTATTTTACACCACCACTACACGCCGCGCTCTTTTTTTTTAAAGAATAAGGATGACAAACTCACAGTCAATCTGATGGTAAGCGTAAACTGTGGCCCATAGATATCTACATTTATATTCGATTAAAAATGAAAATTCAAATGCGTTGTCACCCCTGGAGACTAAGATGAAATGCCTCGTTTTAAGTAAAAAGGGTCTCATGTATTTTTTTATAGAATAAGGGTGACAAACGAGCACACAGTCCACCTGATGGTAAGTGGTTGCTGCGGCCCATAGACATCTACATCTATCTTCGTTTGCGAATTAAAATGCGGATGCGTTGTCAGCCGTGAGGACTAAGACCGAATGCCTCTTTTCCAGTAAAAAGGGTCTCCGGTTCTCTACACTCACCATACGAAACACAGCAGTGTTAAGCTGCTATTTTACGCTGATATTCTGTGAGAGCGTGGTCCTTCCCCGGTCGAGCCGACTCATTCGTGCTACAACTATACTATTAATAGCTGCAGCACGTGACCAGCACTCTACCATATGTGAAAAAGGAAACGGAGGGTAGCTTCAAAAGTGCGATATATCTGTTTCTGTGATCCCCAATCTATTTGCCAGCATGATCAAGGTCTTCTTATACTGGAAGAGGAACATTTCACCCAGTGTAGCAGCAGTATTTTTAGGTTATTTACTAAGTGGTAGGACTGGTTTTCTGCCTAGGACTTCGTCTGTATTTGTACCACCTTCTTACATATTTCTACCACCAAGCTAAAGGCAGTAAGCATTCCATCTTAGTTTTAATCGTGGTAGAGACAAGCTGTCGCTATATTATGGTTGTAGCACGAATGGGTCGCCTCGATCGAGGAAGGACCACGCTCTCACAGAATACTAGCGTAAAATAGCGGCTTAATCCTGCTGTACGGTGACTGTAGAGAATCAGAGAAGCTTTTTACTGGAAACGAGGCATTCTATCGTTACCCTCAGGGGTGACAACACATCTGAATTTTGAATCTTAATCGAGGATAAATATAGATGTCTTTGGGCCTCAGCATCCATTTCCCAATATGTGCTCGTTTGTCACCCTTATCTACTATAAAAAAATTATAACATGCTCAGAAGTGACAACACATCTATATACTTCTCTGTTTTAAGATGATTGCAGGCGTTCATGGGATGCAGTAATCACTTACCATCAAGTTGGCAGTTGGTTTGATTGTCCCTTGAATTTTATAAAAATAACTGCAGCACGAATGGTTTGGCTAGACAGGGAAAGGACAACGCTTTAACGGAATACAGCGCAAAATAACAACTAACTAGAAAATACAAACTAAATAGCAACATCATGCTGCTGTGTAGAGTATGATGAGTGTAGAAAACCGGAGACCCTATTTTATGGAATTGGATTATGTTGAGTCAGTTTAAATTTCAGCATTACGTCACTCACGAAATCAGATTGTTTTCTGTTTACAAATTATTATTTTTACTATTGTTTTTAATTTCTGTATAATAACTGTTGGGTGTGAGTTGAAAATAAATGCTTTCTATTGTCTATTTTTATTGTGTATTTATTGTGGGTGCTCGTTTATCTATCTTCTAGAGCGTGATTTTCTAACTCATGACCAGGTGGTCGTCTGAATATGTTAAAGGTAAATGCACAGATGAAAACGAAACAAAATTCGTTTAATATTTTATTATAAAAAAAGAAAAAGAAACATTAATTATTATTACAATAGGAAAAAACAAATCAATACACCAGTATAATTACGTACAGTCGGCAAAATCAACTTAAATTAAACTGTTATTCATAAACAATAAAGTATGTAAGTTATAAGTAGGACTAAAACTCTCTCAATATAGTTATTGTGCGGACTGTACTAACAAAACGTAATTAAAATAAATGCTTAAACAGGACATTTTATTACACAAGTACTAAACTTTCAGAAACATACAGAAATGTACAGGCAAATGTCGACCTTATTGCTACACGCAGGTTAATAATATAATGATACATTTTGCGACTTATGCCATGGTTTCAATATTTTAGTTTTCTCTTACGACACGTTCTACAGAGAGGAGTGCATGAATAAACCGTTTCTAAAACAAAATACTAATGCTTTATGAACAGCTCGTAGTTGTTTGCAGAAGTAAGTTAAGGGTTATATAGCCCAGGGCAGTAGAATTCTGGGGGGCGGCAAAATATTGTTTTAGCATACCAAAAATAAATAGTTGTAGTTGAGGCCAAAATGCCTACGGTGGCTTTGGCTAAATACGTGTTTTCATTTGAAACCGCTTTATGGTACCGAACAAAACGGTTTTTCAAGTACTTATTATATAAATAAAGTACGGAGTACGAGACGTATATTTTATATAGTAGACAATGGCTGTATTGCAAAGGCATGTGAAATATTTTATTTCACAAATTTAAACCTAAAAGGCATATTATTCAAAGTAATATTAACAAAAATCGTCTGTCTTAATACACAACAAAACCATTAATTTTGCTTGCTAGCTTTAAGTTCATGAATATAATAATCATTGTCAACTGGAAATCAATTTAAAAGACTTACAAAGTGTTCGATTAAAATATTTTACATACTCTATTGACCCCAATCATACTTCAACAAGCTAAATAACGGAAGGGTTCCCTAGATCGCTAACATGGAGGAGGGTCTTAAATATTGCTTTATTATTAGGGCTTAAGAGCATACATTGTTCATAAATCTAGGCTAGGCTAGGTCTGAAGACGACATATGACATAGGAACTCAAAGAGAAGACTGCGTAGCAAAGCTAAAATTTCGAAATGGTTCATTTAAACAGATTTAAAAATAATTTCATTCTTAGTAAAAACTGTTACTAGACATGTAAATACGTTTATTTATTAAGGACTACTGAAAAAGCCCTCCCAGATATGAGGGGAGCCCTGTGCCTGGATATAGGTGGTAATTTTACCTCTTTACTATACCATTATTTATGTCTATTGAACAATTGTTACATCATATACAAATGTACTATGCTTATTTCAACATAACTACAAGTCGATTAATACAAAATCTACAATACAAACTTTCGTTACTAATTTGTAACAACGCGAGTGTGAAGTCAGCAGATAATTACAATGTTATCACACGATATATCGTTGAGGTAAAGGAAACAAGTGTTTATACATATACAATATAACCACCGTGCGGTAACAACTATTCGCTTATATTATTACCTTATAAATTACAATTTGTCACACAGACCTAACAGTGTGTCAGAAAACGGGTTACGGCGAAGTAAAATACATTTTGTTACACTTCAGAATATCGACTCTGATGTAACAATATTCTAAAATGTATCTTGTATTGGTACAAAAACAGTTCTATATTATTTACAAATACAGAACATACTTAAGAAGAATACTTAATTAAATATAATAAACAACTTTTTAACGTGTTTCATGACTCGAAAATTTACCACTGGCAAGCTTTTTGGAATACACAATCGATTTAATTATAATAATCGATATTTCGGTTCGATAACATATGTAAATTTATTTTGATTAAATATACCTAATATTCCGAAAGAGGTTATTTTTAAAATGGTGTTTATGATATTTCTAATATTGCCATACATCGATGTACATACTTTGGTAGATAAAATTATGAACAAGAAAATCATCAAATTTTCAAAAATTAAGTAATACTTCGTCACCAACACGTATCTGTAACAAAGAAACACATATGAAAATTGTGTATTGATTGTATTATCAGTTTTGAAGTATACATGATTCAGTTAATCATTAGTCTGTGAAAGTAGAGGCCAGCCAGGAAGAACCGGGTGCAAGCTATGTTACAAGCATTTAGAGAATTTTGGCCTTACACTAAAAGTTTACAGTCTATATACGCCCCACTGCTGGGCACAGGCCTCCCCTCATTTCTGAGAGGGTTTTAGGAAGGAAACCTATGGTAAAAAAAATTGAAAAATATAAATGAAATATATTTATTTTTTCGACGTTACAAAAAAACAAAATTTCGTTTGACAGATGTCATTTTTTCAAATTTACTACCGTTTCGAAATGAATCTCATCTAACCGGAGAAGAAAGAACGAAAGAAGCTCCGAAGGTATCCTCATTTTGTAATTTAAAAAAAAATTACAATAGCACTGTATTTACAGATTGATAACCGAAAAAATTCAATGAAGAAGGAGGATAGCAAACCTATAGTGCTCCAGACATGGTCACTTCCTGTCCCCAGTGCTGAGGTCTTGTAGTTCACTGCTGTCATCACTGGAGGCGGAGACCGGACAGCCGTTAGTGGTAGAGTTGCCCGCTGCCGCCATAGCCATCGACAGCGGGATGGTGATGAACTGCGGCTGCGTTGAAGATGAAGCTATAAAAGAACATCATTATTTTAATTAAATAGGAATAGAGATGGAAACACATTTTTTTTTAATATAAAACCATTAAAACAAATAAACCATTATCATTTTATCATGTATCGTAGAAGCAGTTTACAAACATAAATTTCACAAAGACAAATATCCAATCTCGAAACAATTATTTGTAAGCCATACAACAACATACAAATTTATTCCGTGCGGAATTCGAACCCGCGGCCCCCAGCGCTACAACTCATTACTAAGCCACTGCGCCACGGAGCCGTCAATTAATATCGTCAATTAATAGAATATCCACTACCCTATATCACCACGTGGATGTCGCAAGATGCGACAACCTGCACGCCAGACTCCAGGCAGGAAACTATGACAAAATCCTACCTATCGGGCAATCGATGGGAGAGTTCTCGGTTCAGCAGTGGACTTTTCTTTTTTTGTTGGTTGTAATTTAAACAATTTTAAAACTAACGACACCAGAGAAATTGTTGATTGCAGTTTCAAGTTCTGATTTTTCACGTGCTCGGCGGTGAAGGAAAATATCGTTAAACTGGCATGTCTGAGGAATACTTTTGAAGTATACCGACACGTTAGAGCGGTGCAATGGACTAACAGCTTTATAATCAAAGATGGTTAGAAATTATTTTATCGAAGATACGCGTGATAAAATAAAATGATATGTCTTACCTAGTTTGAAGAGCACCTCCCGTCCTTCCTC
This sequence comes from Parnassius glacialis, assembly GCA_033319125.1. NCBI lineage: Eukaryota > Metazoa > Arthropoda > Insecta > Lepidoptera > Papilionidae > Parnassius > Parnassius glacialis. The sequence continues at coordinate 39,231,906 of JAVANC010000009.1, read as the reverse complement.
AATTTTTTTTATAGCATAAGAGTGACAAACGAGCACACAGTCCACCTGATGTTAAATGATTCCTGTGGCCCATAGACTAGTAGTATAGATCTATCCTCGTTTGCGAATCAAAATGCAGATGCGTTGTCACCAGTGTGGACTAAGATGAAACGCCTTGTTTCCAGTAAAAAGGGTCTCTGGTTCTCAACACTCACCATACGAAACAGCAGCGTTAAGCTGCTGTTTTACGCTGGTATTGAGAGCGTGGCATTCCACGTAGTAGCCGACGCATTCGTGCTACAACTATACCAGTAATATAGCTGTAGCATGGCTCTACAACGTACAAATCAAATCAATCAGCAATTCAAGTGTATTTTATTTTATTACACGGATCTTAGGTACTTCATTTTTAACATCCTTTATTATAAAGTAGAAATCATTAATATAGATCATATAAATCGGTTGAATACTTTTTTAAATATAATTATTGTCATTCACAACGAAAACCAAAAATAACTCACCGCCTTCTTGTCCTTGATTGGCAAGCCCTAAAATGAAACTATGAGGGTAACCCATCGCTAAATTGCCTAGTCCAAGGTTAGTGCCCAGGCCATCCAAGCCGACACCGGCCAAGACGCCCGAGTGATACAGCATCGCTCCACCGGGCAGATTGATCTTTGGCAGAATTTTTGGCAGGGAGGGTTGACTTGACTTGCTGCTTTCTGGTTCTTGGTTAGTTGAGGACGTGGAAGGTACGTTATCGTTTTGCCATTCCCTGTGAAGGCAAAAAAATAAATAAGTCATTAAATCCTGTAGCGGCGTACGGGAATACAACAACTCCTTTGGGGATCGTATGAGTTGACTATGCGAAAATGTAATATACCTGGATCAACGAAAAGGAGCGGCAACAAATGTTTGTGTTACGTATTAATATTTTTTTTTAAATAGAATAAGGGTGACTAACGAGCACACAGTCCACCAGATTGTAAGTGGGTGCTGTGGTTCATATACATCTACGTGTATCCTCAATCAAGAATCAAAATGCAGAAACGCGTTTTCACTCCTGAGGACTAAGATGGAATGCCTTGTTTCCAGCAAAAAGACCCTCCGGTTCTCTATACTCACCATTAGAAACACAGCAGCATTAACCTGTGAAAACGAGGTATTCCGTCTTAGACCTCAGGGCTAACAAGGCTTCTCGATTTTGATTTTTTTATGGAAGACATATGTAGATGTCTATAGCCCAATGATCACCCTAACCACAACTAAACCTGATCTCGCTGATATTACTTGACGAGTTTGTTGGTATTTTTAACAACTTTAACAGTACCTAACAAACACAGTTTTGTTCTTAATTAATAAACAAATTAGTTTTATAGTTTTAATTCAAATCCTCGTCTTCTTTATCGACTCCTTGTACACGTCATCGGGTCTTTCCTTCATCTATTTGCCCTACACTAGCTTATAGACATCGATATATATGTACTACGCACTAGATTTCACATTCCGAACATTGACTATGTTCAACTGAACTGTACTGCAATCCGTACACTAAACTAAATATTGCCTAAATTGAAGATTTGTGAATTCCATTAGATAATTATTATTACATTTTATTTAGAAATATGTTTGTTTAGATTAAAATAAGAGTATTTTATATTAGATTCGTATATTTATTCTATATGATTATCTTATTTTATATTAAATTAGTTTTCGCGTATGCGCGAGTCTACTACTCCCGCGCATGCGCAAAGACATAAGAGTAGCGCACAATTTTTGTTTGGAATAGCTTCTCTAGTACGTAGTACATATAACTCAATGCTTATAGATGGATTTTCACTGGAGAGATTCTTGTTAACTTTTTGGTTTTTAAAACAATTTCATCGGTCCATTTCTGATCCGTTGGACTTTGTCTTCTTATATGTTCTTTTATCAGTGGAAATCCACTACTGAACATGGGCCTCTCACGTTGTACTGATCTTCACGCTGGGCAGGCGGATTTCTGACGTCTTGCACCTTAGTCGCGGATGCTTGTCGCCATCCTAGATATTTTGCGTCTGGCGTAAACGAGATGATTATACGGTCATCAACTGGAAGCCAAAAGATTTTTCTGGTATTTTTCATAGTCAACTTTTACTAGTCTACATTCACCGTGCAATGGCGGTGGCTACACCTAACTACACCGTGACACCTACAGGAAGATATGGGGTAGTGGATATTAATTCCCATATCGTCCTGTGCGTGTCATAAGGGACGACTGAGGGAAGCTGAAACAGGACATGGCAGCAGCATCTTCCTAAAACCGATAAAACTGCAGTTGCCACCGTGATCCAGGCAAAATCCTCCCTATGAGGCAATCAATGGGGAAGGCCTATGTTCAGCAGTCAACTTTTATAAACTGTAATGGATGGATAATGGATCTTTTACTACACCCACGGGACAATAATGATAAATTCTGTTACACCGCCACCACATGGTTACAACACATCCACGGGACAAAACGGAGTGGTAAATTCTGTGACACCGCCACCACACGGTTTGAACACACCCACGGGACAAAATGGAGTGGTAAATTCTGTTACGCCGTCACCACACGGTTAGAAATCACCCACGGGACAAAACTGAGTAGTAAATCCCTTTACGGCTCGCTTTTGTTGGTCGACGTCAGTTACTCTGGTTCTGCATAGGATTCCTGTTTCGATACTAGAAAAATATCTAGGATAATTACCTAGTATTGCTTCGGTCGACGTTGTCGCTGCAAACCCAGTCCTGATGGTGGCTCTTCTTCTCGCTCGGCGACTCGGGTTCACTGCCGCTCTCGTCCCCGCTGTCACCCGATGATGCCGGCTCGTCCTAAGAAAGAAAAAGTGTCAATAAATGTAACTACAATACATATTAAAAAAACCAAATGGCTGAGTGTTAAAGTACCTAGTTATTGTTTCTCAGTCCTAGGTTCGAAGGCGAGTCATGCCGAAGCCAATACAAACTTCACAAGCGATTGGGTCGTGTCTGTACGTGATTTGTTTTTTTTTGTTTCTTAAGGTTTTTTTTCTACTTATTTCTTTATTTGACTGTCTTGTTGGTTTAGTAGTCGTAGAACCTCCGTTTCTAATCATGAGGTCTCGAGTTCGAATCCGGGTCGGGCTAAAATTTGTTATTAGGTCTTTCTGTCAAGAAATTCTGATTAGCAACCCAGAGTCAGGAAGTTGGCGGTGTTTCCTCGGTAAACACGTTAAGCCGTTGGTGCTGCCCTTGACCTCTGTTCGGTAATGTTGGATAACCGTCCCATCGGAATATGGGAGTAAGGGAATCGAGAGTGCATTTGTGCTTGCGCATACAATTAGGCACTATAATCTTGTCTTGCGAAATTGCTTTGTCTCTGTTGAGAGTGGCCGCTATGACCGAAATTCCGACTGGAGGACATTATTTCTTAGACCGTAGACAGACTTTTCTGCTTTAGAGAGGATTTAGATACCTTAATAGCCACGGTTGGTAGATAAATTGATGATCGCAAGACCGGACATCTTGCACCTTTGACTGTGCTCCCTGTGCTGGTGTAAATATTTTAACGAAGCTAATTCTGCTGCCTTACACTGTTCAACATATGTTTCCTCCATAGATTGCTTCAAAGGGATGAATTGCCGTAGTTTCCACGCTTGGCGTTGGCAGTCGGGTTAACAAACGCAGTTTTGTTGTTGTTTCGTTGTTAATAGAAAAATGTTGTTGCCAACTGATGTTGGCTGTGATCGTGAAATCTGTTGATTTGCAGATTACATGATTACGGCCAATAAAGATCGAACTCAGGAAACAATTCTTTCACTTTAATATCTAAAATATCTTTCATTTATTAAGCTAAAACTAAATCAAGAAATCAATATTCTACCAGGAAGTCATAACTGAGGAGAAGACTTATCAAAAAATCAATGTATCTTTATAAGATAAATTGAGTTTAAGTATAAAGTTTCTATAACGGAAGAAAATACTGGAAAGGAATGGACTAATCGCGATTGGATCGTGCCTAGGCTATTTTTTTTTGGACGTAAGTAAATTTTTTTACTAATTTCAATGATAAGAGATTATTTATGGCACAATACACATCTAATGATTTGTCGATTTAAATATAAAATAAAGCTTGCTAATTTCATGACTCAGTAGTCGGTTGCGCAGTTGCTAGTGGCGTCGGGTTCGAATCCCGCACGGAGCAAGTATTTGCATAGCACGTGCAATTTATGTGTGTAGACGCTATCAACAAGATAATAGTAAAGTTCCTTTTAAATATCGTAGCCCCCACACTAGGGTTTTTAGATTTAATCTTATTCAATATATAGGTACTATGCGATACGTTGCTATTATGAAATTAAATTTTGAGATCTTAGACACCTACATCTGTCCTCGATTAAGAATCAAAATGCTGATGCGTTATCACCCTTGAGGGCTAAGATACAATGCCTCGTTTCCAGTAAAAAGGGTCTCCGGTTCTCTACACCCACGTTAATTTTTTCAAATAAATAAAACCACGACAAAATATATATAAGTATTTTCATTGCCTTTGCAGTATTCACGTTAATATAAGAATTCATTATGTCGTAAAACCGACAACGGATGGGAAAGAAAGGTTCTCAAGTGTCAGTCTCGTGTCGGTAAGTGAATAGCCCTCAATTAGATGTTAAGTAATTTAAAATTTTGTACAACCGACTTCAATACAAATTATTAAGAATAACTCAAAAAATATTAGCCAGACCTTGACCACATGTGAAGCACCAGCTTTCAAATAAAAAAATAATCATCGAAATCGGTTCACCCAGTAAAAAGTTATGAGGTAACACACATAAAAAAACATACAGTCGAATTGAGTACCTCCTCCTTTTTGAAGTCGGTAGAAAAATAACTATTAATAAGAATAACTTGTAATCTATATTGAATAACTGAATATTCTATTCTAATGATGGTGATGGTTATGTTAAACGAAAACTGTTTTCTACGTAAATGGTTTAATAAAAAAATTGATTTATAAATATTAGAAAATCAATGAAATGGACTGACATTAATAACCCGCAGAGGCACATTTAAAAGCTATTATTGCGAAGATGTGGACAATCGAGCTTCGGTACCAAATAATATGAATCGGAGCTTAATTAAAGTGTTTAATTTATTACATTGATCTGTCCTATTGTAATAGATTGTTATTTTGTTAAAATATAGTATACAAAAGGTTGAACAATGTTGTTTCAATTATATTTAAGAAACAAAAGCAGAAGTTGATTGCCTAATTGATTGAGAGATTATTCTTATCGGAAGCTGTATAATTTCTGGCATTTTCCATAATGGCCTCTTACGACAAATCAAGGGGCAAAAAGCGATGTTTAATTCATTGATTCTTCTTACGCTCCTAACACACAGTGACTATTCTTAAATATTAAAGGACTTCACAGGAGGTACCGTGAGTACTCAGTAGACTAGACTAGAATAGAATAGAATGGAATGGGATGTAAGGGAACGGAATGTAATGGCACGCTACGGAATGGAATGGAATAGAATATAATATAAAACCACGGGGAGTGCTCTGAGGAATTGTTCGGACTAATTCCAGCCGCACAATTTCACCATCCACCACCAGAGATTTTTCCGGACTGATACGACTTAGGAACCTTCAAGAAAGGAGGGTACCCCTTTTTAAAAGGCAGTGGTGCATTTGTTCATGGGCGGCGGTAATCACTTACCATCAGGTGAGCCGTATGCTCGTTTGCCCCCTCTCCTATAAAAAAAATAATTCAATATAGATTACAAAAAGTGGCGTATTGCAGGGACGTATAGCGTTCGGGATGTGGGCTATTACATACTCGAGTTTTTTCTTTACCTTTTCCGAACTCGTGCGTTCTCTTTTCCAACTGTCAAAATAATGTCTATTAAAAAGAAAAAACCAACCACGAAGTTTTTAATAAAAAAAAATCATAAAAGTTTTTATGATTCATGCAAATTTCTAAAAAGAAGCTACTAATTTGTTTCAATATCAGATTTAATGATTTGATTCAACTAGTTAGGTTAGTAGGTTTCATTTCATCTCATTAAATTTCATTTTCAATTCATATCAATAAAAAAATTCTACTGAACACTTGGTTGTATGGGCATAGTTCCCTTTGCCTACCCAGAATGGGTGAAGAAAGCAAAAAAAATCTCTGCTTGTATTCTTATTATTAAATTGCTTCGTTTTTTTCGCAACTGTATAAAAATAGTTGTTCAGTACACGTGCGGAACCGTCATTGCAACTTGTTCTGACTGTCAACCCTCACCTTAGGCTGCGCCTCGGCTCGGGTAGACATTTGTCGGAACTCTTTGCAATGACAGGCTTTCCCCACTCGTAATGAAATATACTATTTTTTTATTTTTGCCACTGCTAGCACTCGTTCTAGTCTAACATATTATAGTACATAATTATGCCATTACCATAACCTTCCCAGAGATTGCCTCATAGGAGGATATTTGCCATAGTTGCCATGCTTGGCAAGCGGGTTGGCAACCGCAGTTTATTTTGATTTTTAGTCGTTATTACGAAGACATCGCTGCCCATCTCCTGATTTGTTTCCCGCTGTCGCCTCTTACGACACCCACGGGATGATATGGAGTAGTGTATATCTTACACCTTACAATAAAATTTAATTCAACAAGTTTAAAATTAATTTAACAACACAACGGAGATCGCAACACATCTCGTCTAGCATGCCGTAAAACTTCAAAATAATAAAGAACAGCCAGTGTGTGTTGCCAGTGACGACATATGCATCTGAGACGTGGTTCTTCACAGCTGACCGTATGAAGAAGCTCATGGAGTGTGCTATGTTCGGACTTTGTCTGCGTGATAGAATTCGTAATGAGGATATTCTCAGTAGTACTAGCGCTGGGGCAGTCCCCACTGAAGTGACGATATGCTTAGACATGTATTCATTCGATGGATGCAGGTGGCGCATGAACGTGTTTTGTAGCGTTTCTTGAGGAGGCCTATGTTCAGCAGTACACTTGTGGAAGGTTGTGATAATGATTTTTCATTATAGAATAAAGGCGACAAAAGAATACACAGTCCACTTGATGTTGAGTGGGTGCTGTGGCCTATAGACATTTTTTATAGAATTACGGTGACAAACGAGCATACAGTCCACCTGATGGTAAGTGGATGCTGTGGCCCACAGACATCAGACACTTAATGACTCCTCAATTAAGGACTGACTGAGGACTGATATGGAAGGTCTCGTTTCCAGTAAAAAGGGAATCCGATTATCTACACTCACCATACGAAACACAGCAGCATTAAGCTGCTATTTTACGCTGGTGTTCTGCGAGAGCGTGATCCTACCCCGGTCAGCCCGACCCATACTTGCTACAACCACAATATAGCTGCAGCCTGGCTCTACCACGGAAAACATCTACATTTATCCTCGATTAAGCATCAAAACGCAGATGTGTTATCACCCCTGAGCACTAAGATGGAATATCTCGTTTCCAGTAATAATAATTGTCTCCAGTTCTTTACACTCATACAAAAGGCAGCAACATGACGAATGATAACAACAAAACCAACCAAGTATTTAGACACTTCGAAAAGTATCAAATTCAAATCAATTACTGTTTTGCACATTATATTGGCAAGCATGTGCTGTTTGCAAAGCCACGCGCAAAAAGTATCACGGTAATATTCGTTACACGTATGCGAAGCCGAGGTTTTTCGACCACAACACGGCACAGTTCTTGTATACCCGCGACGCATCATCAGGATAATTAGCCGGTATCGCTGGATCGCAGCGGCACAATTGTTAATAAATGCCCACAAAGGATGATTCCCAACGTCTCGGTACGTTCGCTGATACAATCGGACGGTTACCACTAACGATAGATTAGTGTGGATGAGACAGCCTTTGTTGGTTTATCCCGACTACCTCAGCGAAGGGATTGTAGTTTTCGAGTGTATTGCAAATATCCCTTTAATATGAGGCCTTTGTTCAGTAGTGAAATTTTGCCGACTTTCTTCTTCAGAAAGCTTCCCAAGAGGTATTCTCAGGAGCACTTGCAGTACACAAAAACCCAGGTGATCGTCGCCCCAGAGAGGCTGGAGGCCTTCGCAATCGTAAATGCCGTGAAATTGATCATGGAATAATTAAAAAATTAATTTAGAATTACTAAAACTTAAATTTAATAAAAACTCGATTTTCATTTTCATAACACTAAAATATTTTAGACTAATGACCCACCCCGGCTTCGTCTAGGTTGGATCTATTAATGAGGCGTTTTTTCGATTTAAGATAATCGTCAAAGATTAAGATTTACTTGATCTATTTTTCGATTTACTTTGAATATATCCTAGATTGTTATCTATGTGACCGCGAAATTTCGTTATTATAGGGCCAAACATTCCGAAGATTAGCCCGGACTGACAGACTTAAAAAGACATACAAAAGGTTTATCATGTCTTACTGACATACAAACAACCCCAGCTCAATAAAAGACATTTATTTCGATATTATAGTCAGACACTTCAATTTTATTTATATGTGTACAGCATAATATATAGAATTTAATCTATACAAATAGATAAAATTGAAGTGTCTGTTTGTAATGTCAAAATTACAGCGTTTTACTAAATGCATATGAAAGTATAAATGGTAATTATAACAAAAATACACTTTTTAAAATTTTTGTATGTCTGTGTATTTGTTCCGGCTAATCTCCGAAAAGACTGGACCGCTTTTGACGGGACTTTCACTGGCAGATAGCTGACGTCATAAGGAGTAACTTAGGCTACTTCTATTTTAGAAAAATAATTAGGGTTCCTCCAAAAAAATTAAAACCCTAAATTACACGCGGGCGAAGTCGCGATGAACAGCTAGTTAATAAATAAAAAGAAACGGTTATGTCCACACTATTGCAAACGAGAGTTAGTCAATACCGCGTGGGCGTTACCTTTATTCGCCGCCGCACTAAATAATAATAATCACGGTTAACTAACTACCGTTTAACGCATTCGGCTCTCCTCAATACATCTGATAAGTTTGCTAATTGTACGGTGCGCAACAAAACTCCACTGAAACCGTAACGAGCGCAGTACGGATTTGTTATCGGTACATCACCCCTCATTAACTATATAATATTAGCTACTTAATGCGCATTATACTTTCTACTGATTTATATAATTTACTTTATCGCCTGTAGTGGCAGTGTGGCCGCGCTGTCGTCGCGCTACAAGCGAAACAAATCGAAGCCTAAATCGCGCTAACAAAGTTCTTAACTTAAAGCAGTATATATAGAATAGCTCCGAACTATAACTCGGAGCGATGGCCGCTCCCCGGGCAGAACCTTGCCCGGCGGGAGATCTCCCTTTTCCTTTCACCGCCACAGCAGTTTAAGAATATTCACTACCCAATATCGTCTCGTGGGTGTCGTAAGAGGCGATAGAGGGATCAAACCAGAAGATGAGCAGCATCGTCTTCTTGATAACTGATAGAAAATAAAAAATGCCAACCCGTCAGCCAAGGGTGGTAACTATGACGTAAGTAACCCCTTGTGAGACAATCTAAGGGAAAAGGTCCTATGTTCAGCGGTGTACTTTGAAGGGCTGTATTGATGATATTTCTTGCTATAATGGATTTTATGACATTAATTCCTAGCACAAGCAAGATTATTTGATTAAAAGGTAGCTCCAATAACTTAAATTGTCTTAGTTACCGTAATAAACTATTCTGTATTTGTATTTTATATTTTCAACGGACTTAAAAAAAGGAGGAGGTGCTCAATTCAACTGTATTTTTTTAATGTGTGTTATCTCAGAACTTTTTTCTAGGTGAACCGATTTTGATGATTCTTTTTATTTAAAGCTGTTGGTTCTCATGTGGTGCCATATAAACTTGATTAAGATCTGACCAGTAGTTTTTGAGTTATTCGTAATAATGTTCTCGTTTTATTAAGTGCCGAAGTCACTTATTGATTTCACGATGTCTGTCAGTCTGTCCGTCTGTCCGTCCGTCTGTCCGTCTGTCCCACGATTATCTCGAGAACGGTTTCGAATTTTCAAATTTTCTTTTCAGCAATCGATTACTGATCACCCAGGCATCTGAACCTCCTATTTTGAAATATTTTTTTTCCGTTAGAAACCGCTACAAAGCTGATTGCTTCGCCACTTTGCTATGCTGTTAGCTTGCTAGGTTTATTTATATCGAAGACGGTGTTACAACATTTTAATTTTATCACTTTTTGTATTTATATTTTATTGCTAATATCTATCCGGCAAGTCTAAATGGCAATTAACAATTCCAATTAGGTTGGCGGGACCGAACCTGTGAAATTAGCTGTTTATCCTTTGAGCTACAAACTATAAATATTAACATAAAAAGAAACAATTAAACCAAACTGTTACAGCTTATTTAAGTCTACTGCTAAACATAGGCCTCCCCCATAGATTGCCTCATAGGGGGATATTTGCCACAGTTATTATTATTATTTTCAGTCGTTATTATTCCTAATACAAGCGTCTGCAACGCTGCCGCCCATCTCCTTATTTGTTTCCCCCTCTGTCGCCTCTTACGACACCTACGGGATGATATGGGGTAGTGGATATTCTTACACTGATACCAAATGTCAAACGTCAATACGAAGCCAACCAGGATTCTTGTTACTGACTGACTTGACACTGGCAGAATTCTATCAAGGGAAGCCATAATTTAAAAGAAGAAGAAGAATCATGATTCCTACCAGTGTTTCGCAATTTCACCACAGCTTCTTATGGATAAGTTGCCAGCATCTGTCTTTCCATCCGATTACAGTGTGGGTGTCTTCAAGGCAAGAGTGAATAGGCTTTTGTTAAGTCAGTGCGCTTCACCATCTTAGGCTACATCACCACTTACCATCAGGTGGGATCGTAGATAAGCGCTGGCTTAGTAGAATATAAAATAATAAATTAAAAAAAATTGTACAACCGACTTCAATATTAATTATTAAGAATAAATCAAAAACTACCCGTCAGAACTTGATCAAATTTATGTGGGACCACATGTGATGCACCAGCTATCGAATAAAAGAAGAATTATCGAAATCGGTTCACCCAGAAAGAAGTTATGAGGTAACACACATATCACAAAAATAAGATCAAAATCACCCTCGGTTCAATTCCAACACGTGGCTTATTGATAGTCTCTGGTTTTAACTGTAACTGTATATATAATATACAGGGTTATTTTGCAATAACAGGCCAAATTTGCAGAGAAAAATCAGAAGGAGTAATATACGCAAAAGGTGAACAAAAATTAATTAAAAAAAATCTCAAACATTCTGTCCTTTTTATCTTTTGAATTCAAAATGCGTGGTAATGCATCATTTTAACTAATTTTACTGCACACATTCGTAAGGGTTGATCGGTAGGCAAACACGTTGTTGTCTATATCTAATCACATTCAATTTGGAATAATCTATACAAATAAATAAAATTGAAGTGTCTGTTTGTAATGTCAAAATAACAGCTTTTTACGAAATGTATATAAACGAAATATACGGTTCTTATCTGTCTGTTTGTTTGTTCCGGTTACTCCGAAACGGCTAGACCGATTTTGACGGGATTTTCACTGGCAGATGGCTGATGTCATAAGGAGTAACTAAAGCTACTTTTATTTTAGAAAAATAATTAGGGTTCCGCGCAAAAAATTAAGAACATAAATTACACGCGAGCGAAGTCGCGGGGAACAGCTAATTTGAAATAAATGTAGAAGTCTTATTTACTGGTATTTTCAAAATCTGCAATAACGGTATATTTTATTTGAACTGAAATTTAAAATTTTTCTACTCTTTGAAAAATAACCATGTATATTATACGTGTAAGAGTCATGCTGCAGCTATATATTATGGTTGTACCACGAATGTGGAAGGAGCACGCTCTCACAGAATACCGACGTAAAATAGCAGCTTAATGCTGCTGTGTTTCATATGGTGAGTGTAGACAACCGGAGACCCTTCTTACTGGCTACGAGGCATTCCGTTTTAGTCCTCAGGGGTGACAACACATCTGCATTTTAGTTCTTAATTGAGGATAAATGTAGATCTCTATAGGCTACAGCATTCCCTTACCATCAGTTGGACTGTGTTGCTTTGTCACTCTCATTCTGCAAAAAAACTATAGTTTAAAAAAATTATGTACTATGGACAATTTGAACTCGAAACTATTAATTTTGTTAATAAGACTGCATATGTCTCATGTTTGATGCAAAAGTATCAACAAAATTTAAAACCAACACAGTATGACATGAAAAGACACAAACAAAGGAAGCTTGTAACAAATTTAAACTAGTAAGGACGTTTAGTATTGCGGTTTACAAAACCATCTAGACATTATAACGCTAAATTGGTTATCTATTCCTTTTTCGGATGCTACGAGTCTTATTGTCCACTTTCTAGCCGTCTCAGATGATGCAACGCCAGCCTCATTTGTAATGAGTCAGATATCGCCTTTGTTTTGTTGCTAATGATTTCGAAATTCATTTGGTTTTGGTAAACACGATTGTCGGTCCTTAACTTTGTTGATATTTCAGATTTCACTTAATATCTCATATAACTATGACTGCTTTTCAGTATGAACAAAGGCGACATATTCTGTTCATACACGTAAAAGTTATAAAACCCAGAATAAAATAAAGGTAGAACGTAGAAATTTTAATATGTTCTGGGTTTATCCATTATCTGGGTCGTCAATTTTAATGAACGAAGTGGCTGATAGACACTTACACTAGCCCTCAATTAAGAATCCAAATGCAGCTGGATTGTCACATACTCTAAGATCAAATACCTAGTTACCAGTAAAAAGAGTCATTGGTTTGCTACACTTACCATACGAAATACAGCAGCGTAGTGCTGCTATTTTACGCTGGTATTCTGAGGTCTTTTCCCCGTCGGGTCGACTCATTCATTCTACAGCCACATTGCTGCAACGTGGCTGACAGAGCTCAGCTCAGGTAGGTACGAATCTCCTATTATTATTATTATTATTTTTATAGGATAAGGGTGACAAACGAGCACACAGTCCACCTGATGGTAAGTGGTTGCTGCGGCCCATAGACATCTACATCTATCCTCTATTACAAATCAAAACGTAGATGCGTTGTCACCCGTGAGGATTAAGATGGAATGCCACATTTCCAGTAAAAAGGGCCTCCGGCCACCTGTACTCACCAAGCGAAACGCAGAGGTAAACCTCTACTTCACGCTGGTTTTCTGTGAGGTCGTGGTACCACCCCGGTTCGAGCCGGTCCATCCGTGCGATAGCGAAAGCTGCCGCGTGGCTCTACCACTGTTTTAAAAAAATTATTATATTTTTTAATTATTTTTGTTGTAAGTTATATACGTTTGTTTTGTTCTTATTATCATTGTTTTGTTATATGCGGATGGAAGATCTAATATAATTCCTTCAATTGATGATACATATGTAGATGTATGTAGTTGTTAGAACTTTTTCCGTGATAGATCCACGATGCGACTGTATTATGGCTCCAGTACTATTGAGTAGGCCCGACCAGAGTGAGACTGCGCTCTCACAGATTACCAACGTAAAATAGAAACATTATTCCGCTACGTTTTTTTTATGGTGAGTAACGAGAAATAGAGGTCTTTTTTAGTGAAAACGAAATACTCCATCTTGAAACTTAGGAACGACAACACAACTGCATTTTCACCCTTAATCGGTGTTAAATGTAAATGTTTCTGGACGACTTAGGGATAGGGATTAGGGATATTGGATTTTAGATATTAGACTAGGGACCTTCAAGAAAAGGGCCTACTCCTTTTTAAAAGGCCGGCAACACATCTGCTTGGTTCCCCTGGTGTTGCAGTTGTTCATGGGCGGCGGTAGTCACTTACTATCAGGTGAGCCGCATGCTCGTTTGCCCCCTCTCCTATATAAAAAAGCCATAGCATCCTATTGCCATCGGGTGAACTGTGTGTGTTTATCACCTTTCACTATTACTATCGCTACAGCCCATTACAAGTCCACTGCTGAACATAGGTCTCTCCCATGGAGTCCACCCTAATTTATATAAAAACGATTGGTTATTCATGGTTGCAGTTGTTCATAAGTGCACTGGAGACATTATCTGGACTGTTAGGTCGTTTGTCGCATTAAATTAAATAAAAACAAAGATTATATACGACAAGATCATCTCACAATACAATCAGATTCGATGTTATCGAGTAACTGAAGCTGCGAGATTAATCTCGTATCGAATCACACCTTGTGATTACATTGATACTGTCAGTGAAGGTAGCCGAGTTAATTATTAGTGCGAATGATTGCAGTTTCAGAGCTGATTATTTAAATAAAAAGTTACCCCGTACACGAATGCGACGAATACCTTGTAATAGCAATGCAGGTTTCAAATTGTGTAATAAGTGATTACCAGTAAAAGCTGTTGGCCCGTTGGTGTTCCGAATAAAATAAAATAAGGCTGTGTTATATCGAGTAGATGTTTACACTGATAAATTGCACATAAAGAAAGATCCAGATCCAGGAAAATTATTACAATAGAGAATAGTGGATTTGCATAATGATTTCTTATATATACGCGAATACTACGTAGCGTAGTGGCTTCGCAATTGAGATGACACACTAAGAGCCGCGGGTTCGAAACGCACGAAAAAAGTTATTTATATGGCCTACAAATAATTATTCCGGGTCTGGATGTTTGCCCTTGTGCAATTTATGTTTGTAAACTTCCCCCACGATACACGAGAATATCCTAGTGTGGAGGTAACGTTTTTTTAATAAAAAAAATGTTCTAATAAATTATGCTGGTAATCCTCATTCATTCCCTTTCAACTAGTACGGACGTTCATCTAAATTATTTGTGTACAAAGCAGATATAACAATGTTACAAACTAAATTCGCCCGCGGCTTCACATTTGTCGCTAATTACAAAACATACAAAAACCTACGGCAGTTTAACTACCGGGTACAAATTTCACAAAGGTAGAAATAACGGAATTAGTTATTTCTACCTTTGTGAAATTTGTTTTTCATAGTTTTTAATTTTCACATAGTTTTTCAAAATGGTTTCTCATAATTACCACAAGAACAACCCAATTTGTGTAAGATTTTTCATAACGACTCCTATGAATAATTAGGGTAAGCAATTTTATTTTATATGATATTTTTAAAGTTAAAGCTTTAAAGCCTTAGTTGTATTCCACTTTCAAATGCACATTTCTTCTCTTTTTTCTTGCATCTCCTTTTTTATCACATTTATAAATAAAACATAAATAAATAATATACATACTTTTATATCTTGACATACTCTCCAGACACTATTGAAAAGGGGACATTTGAAATCACACAAAATTCTTAGGTCTAAATGAGGTTTGATTTTTTTTTGGTCAAAGTTAAAGTTACAGCCTATATACGGCCCACCGCTGGGCACAGGCCTCCCCTCTATTCTGAGAAGGTTTTAGGGCAAGGAAATGTCCGTCGCGCTGCCCCAATGCGTACAGGCGAACATCACGTCTTCCTTACGGTGTTTTCCTTCACCGCCGAGCACGCAGTAATTATAATATTTTTATGTAAGGATTATTATATAGTAATTTTAAACATTACTCCCGAAATGTTTGGAAAAAATATAAACAATGTAATGTAATCTTATTATACGATTTTCAACCATATAATAAGATTACATTACATTCATACAACTATACAGATCAAGGTAATAAAAGTAGTTAAATGAAACAAATTTTACGGATTTTACGCGTTTATTAAGGTAGCTGGGCTAACTATGAAATTGGGACGTCAGACACCTCAGGCCCCCCGTGACCATGGGCGCTGTAAAGCACGCGAAACGTCGGGAATTAAAAAGTTTTAATTAAATGCGATAAATCGGTAAAATTAGTTTCATTTTATGTGTAGTATTCGCGTAAATATAAGAAATCATTAATACAAGTAGTAGTTAAAACAGCTATTTTATATCAGATTCTAATAACAGACTAAAGAAAGACCGATTTATCGTCTTTATTCACACAATCACACAAACTCTAGTGTTATCCCAAAAAATCTCTCTCGCAGTCGGATTCGAACCGAACACATTGTAAATCATTATTCTACGCCCTATACAAATGTCCGGACATACTCGAGGACCCACAAAACATGTGTATAGCCGAGAAATCCTATTATATCGGCCGGAATGCATCTGGTTGATTTTGAATGGTCGCTTATTATGCACCCATTTACACCACGGAGCAGCGACCAATGATCTACGAGGCTCTAGAAGAGCCAACCTATACCGCCCGCTACTCCAGTGCGTATTCACGGACTTTGCTATCTAAATATTTAAACTTCATAGACATGCAAATTTTCATGCGTTTTCCTCCACTGTTTATGATATCTATAATTATAAAAATGAATCGCTGAATGTGTTGCTAAGCGCAAACCTCGAGAGCAGCTGAAGTGATTTCGCTAATTCTTATTTTATAATATTCCTTGAAGTCTTACGGAGATAAAAAATTAAAAAATTGTCTGAAAAAGTCTAAAAACAACAGTTTCTATATTCCCATACAAAAGATTCGTAATAATACTTAAAAGTCAATTTGAACTTTAATACAATATCATAAAGTTTAAGTGTTAGTGGAGGGGTTCCAGTGGATAAATATTAATGTCAATATTTGCCAATATTTATACACACTGGCAGATAGCTGATGTTATAAGGAGTAACTTGGGCTGCTTTTATTTTAGGGTTCCGCGAAAAATAACTCCACGCGGGCGAAGTCGCGGGGAACAGCTAGTAGTTAATAATAACGTCCTCCAGAACTTATTTCGGTCATGGCGGCCCGCCTCAAGCGAGACTAGACCAAATGTATGGGCAAGCACAAGTGCATTCTCTATTCCCTGACCCTCATAGTCCGATGGGACGGTAAACCGACACGACCGGAAAGTGATCAGGCGCAGGACCAGGACGCAGGACCAACGGCTTTACGTGCTTTCCGTGGCACGGGGGTGAAGCACCGCCTACTTTTGACTCCTCGCAGCTACTGAGAATTTCTTGACAGAAACACACAATAACTGATTTTTTGGCCCGACCCGGTTTCGAAGCCGGGACCTCATTAGCAGTCGCGTTTACGACCACTACAGCCACGAGGGGCAGTAGATGACATAGTTAACAGCACTCGAAATTGGTAATGTCAGTGATGCTGGCGCGGATCGAAGTCACGTTGATTGCATACTGTGAAATGAGGGTTAATAATTTTCTGCTCACCAGATGTCGCTAGTTGACACTGAGGTAAAGTTTTTGGTTACACAATGCCGTTTAGTTGAGAAGTTGTTTTCTAATAAAAATTTATCAGTTACTAGAGTATTATATTAATACACAAAACAATGAGTCAGTGGTTTGCTCTTTAATTATTTGCACATTTTTAAACTTTTTTTTAATTTTTCTACTTTTAGGAATATGTGTGGTTTGGTTTATTTTATTTTTAATGTTTTCTTTTTATTTTTAATGTTATTAATATATATTATAGCTAATAGTACAAAAAGAAACAATAACTTTTAGATTTTCCGAACAAATTAACTTCCCCGCTATGAAATCTGTCAAATGCAAACAAAACCTCACTTTCTAGTGGCGCCGCCCTGGCTGCAGAAAATGTCGTGGATACCCTCATTGAGGCGAGCGCTCAACCTCTTAGCTGTCATGGTATATATGTTGGAAGAAGAGACAACAAAAATAAAACTAATATAGCGCTTAATTTACTACTAAGAAGTTTGCATGAAGTTTGAGGTGAGAAGATTTTTTGTTGTCAAAACAAATAGTGAGGAGCATAGTCAAATTCGCAGATTTGTTAATATTTCTACAAAAATTGAAAATCTTTGAAGTTCTTAGAAGTTGAAAAAAGAAGATGGCCCTACTGGCCCTACCAACTTCATACGTTCCACTTAAGCACAGACCTTCTTTCAACACTGAGAGGGTTTGTGACAAGAAGTGTCCGCTGCGCTGACCCATTGCTTGTAGGCGGAAATTACATAACTTCGAAATATATTTTTTTTATTTCTCAGACATGCAGGTTTCCTACCGATCTTTTTCTATACTACGGATTACGTGGTAAATCAGTACTAAACATTGCAACTAACAATTTCATTGGCGCCGGCGGGAATCAAACCCGCATTACACGCGACCTATGAAAAATACAGCGAGGGGTAATCCCCTGAACTATCCCAGCTCTTTTCTTTCACAGCGCACTTTACTTTGTGTTTATTTACTTATAACATACAAATTCGAGTACGGCTTTTCCAGTGACTCTCTAACTCCGTTCAAAAGATACGAAAACAGTAGCCCAAAGGCACACGATACGCATCTCGAGGCGGCGGTA
Source organism: Parnassius glacialis (assembly GCA_033319125.1). NCBI lineage: Eukaryota > Metazoa > Arthropoda > Insecta > Lepidoptera > Papilionidae > Parnassius > Parnassius glacialis. Next base: position 39,213,564 of record JAVANC010000009.1, on the reverse strand, counting down.
ACAAGCCCCTTGTTCCTGTCAATCGTGCTAATGTCCCCCGCTGTACAATTGCGTATGTTTGAACATGTTGGGAGATTTTCATACACTGCGCGTCTATATGTAAATATAGCTGCGTGGGTGGCTGATGTTTATAAGTCCAAGTTATCCCGGTACTCTTGACTATTCATTTTTTATAGGAAGTTAGTCAATAAATTACGTTTGCCCAGATGTATTTACTTATTTACAAGATTAAAATTTAACTGTTGTTTTATTTTATACTACAATTAGCGATTTGTTCCGGCTTCTCACGGATGATATCTGGATCTCGCTGACGGTGCCACTTAGCGGGTCCAACTATCGCGAAGAACCATCCAGGTGAACCCCTAAGCACCCCATAACAAATTTATCAACATCCGTCGAACCGTTTAGAAGGAGAAGAATTAACGAACACACGCAAATCGCAATTTTATACCTATATAAAGATTTGGTTGGATATTAGGTAAACTAGTTATGAAATCAATATGAAAGTATGTAACAAATTTTCTTTTAATCAATTGAAGTGTGTTGTACATACGTATAACTATTTAAGTGCCGTTCATATCAAACTTTTATCATCAAAGTCGCAAACCCCGAATGTGGTTTGTACCGAAATTGGCTCCCTTTTCACATTTATGTTTTTAGTTAGATAAATTACACAAAATATCAAATTAATCTTTGGGTGGTCATTTGAGAAAAGTTATTTTAACTATTAAGGTCCATTCTCCATGAAATGACGAACCTAAACCAGAATTATAGGCAGGTATCACTACCTCCACATTTCTAAATTTGGTGTCAGACTAAGTTTGAAGCGCAGATTCAATACGTGTTTGAGGAATCCACATATCCTGGAAATATTTTAAATATTGTGAAAGTAATTTGTTGTTGCTTAATTCAGCCCGTTGATTAATTTATTGATTCATTAAACCTTCTGAAAGTCTACTGCTGAATGCAGGCCTCCCATCGTGTCAATAGGGGGATATTTGCCATAGCTGCCATGCTAGTTAGACGGGTTGGCAACCGATTTTCGAAGCAGGAGATGTTCAATTCGACCGTATGCTTTTTCTACCGATTTCAAAAAGGAGGAGGTACTCAATTCGACTGTATGTTTTTTAAGTGATTGTTTTATGTGTTTGTTATGTTACCTCATAACTTTTTTCTGGGTGAACCGATTTCGATGATTCTTTTTTATTTGAAAGCTGGTGCTTCTCATATGGTCCCATATAGTTTGGTCAACGATGACCAATAGTTCTTGAGTTATTCTTAATAATTTGTATTGAAGTCGGTTGCACAAAATGTTTAATTTTAAATTATTGGAATGTATCTTTGTCAATAATTGTAGACCAATTTTGATGATTTTTTTTATTAAATTACCCCTTTTGGCTTAGCTTTCCATTGACGTCCGTCGAGTTGGATGTTGATATTTTTTTACAGAAAGGTTACATTATTATAAGCACACGCAAAGTTTTAATAAGCGGAAATGCATACTTTTTGAGAAAAATAATATTGAAAATCAATTATTTTTGTAATATTTATGCCAATCCCCATTGACTTCCGTCAAGTTGGGGGTTAATATCAACCGCCAACTCGACGGACGTCAATGGAAAGTGGTACCCCCCTTTTTAATCCCGTATAATTTTTTTTTATAAAACGTTACCCCCACACTAGGATTTTCTCCTGTGTCGTGGAGGCAGTTTACAAACATAAATTGCACAAGGACAAACATATAAAATTAGAAAAATAAATTTAACCCCTAAAGAGTGACCAAATAGGGGGTGAAGTTTTTAATGTAACTATTAAGAACACATTGAGATTGTGATATTCCATAATCGACTTAAAGGGTACAAACCAAATTGAAATAAATTAAAATTAAAAACTTTCTACAACCGACTTCAATATATATTATTAAGGATAACTCAAAACCTATTGGCCAGACCTTGATCAAATTTATATGGGACCATATGGCAACAGCTTTCAAATAAAAAGAATCATCGAAATCGATTCACGTAGAACAAAGTTATGAGGTAACACATATAAAAAAAGAAAACATACGGTAGAACGGAGTACCTCCTCCTTTCTGACGTCGGTAGGAAAAGTAAAATCTAACTTCAATAATCTAAAATAAAATTAATAAAATGATTTCAAATTCTGAAGACGCGTCTCTAAGTCTTCTATACAACATTGTCTCAAAACAGATTTCAGAATATGAAATAAATTTATTCTATTTAATTATTTGAAGTCGGCTTTCATTTTTTATTAATTTTTATGTTTACTAATTATTCATTTTGTAATGAAAAGTTATTGTTTTTTTTTAATCCTAATAATTCTCCGTTAGTGATTTGTTTGGTCAAAATTACCGTCGCACTAAAAAGTCTTCAAGTAAATCCACCGTTTGGTAGTATATAATTTTCCAACATTTCCCATAAATACAAACGCTATAGGGAACAGAAATCGTTCATTGATATCTGGTGACTATCAAGTTCGCGGCTGACATGTGTCCATTAAAGGGCCACAGTTCGAGTCCGGGCGACGGCGCAGATAACGTTGACGTGACACTTGCATTTTAAACGCGCGAAAGTGGGTGGCAAGGGTGCCAATTACACGCTGGCCTTTTTTAATCTTGCTGTACCAGCTCCGCCGCGGTGCCGTCCATCTTGGATGAATTATGTGAGTGAATTTGTTGGAGGGAATAAACAATTTATATTTTGCATTTTTAGGCTTTTGATTCTTTTGAGGTTTCAGACATAAAAGCATCTATCGGCGAGGACGTCGTAAAAGACGTTGTGTGACTGTAATATATATGATCATTTGTCATAATCACGATCGCGGTATCAGATGGTATGAAACATACATTGTTAGTGGTTTATGCGAGGTACCGTCATTTATCGAAGGTCAAGAGAGCGTTTAATAAATGCTAATGTCACCCACGGGACGCAATGGAAGAGAATTAATATATCATGATCACACAAGTTGAAAGTATAGTGGCGGTGAAGAATATCCATTATCTCCTATCGTCCCATCGTAAGAGGTGGCGTAGGGAAACATACCAGGATATGGGCAGCAGCGAATTCCTGATAACCAATAGAAGTAGAACTGCGGTAGCCAACCCGCAAGTGCGGTAACTATGGTAAAACCCCCCATAAGGCACTTCACGGGAGAGGCCATGTTCAGCAGTAGACTGTGATAGGCTTTAATAGATGCATGTGGTGATGATGATGATGTGGTGGCGGTGTACATCCACTACCCAATATCATTCCGTGCGTGTCGTAAGAGGCGACAAAGCGAAACAAATCAGGAAATGGGCAGGTTTTTCTAATAATGACTATAAATAACCCCGCTTGCCAAGTGAAAGATATCTTTCCTATGAAGCAATCTATGGAGGAGACCTATCTTCAGCTGTGGACTTAATTAGGCTGTAACTATCACTCCGCAGACAAAGTACCTGCTTTTGCTTAGTGGCTCTACCATGTGTTTAATTGGTAATACAGTGGATTTCATTTATTACGATCTTGGTTGTAGCGACCATTCGCCTATAGCGACCCCTAGTCCCTTGAATATAAAGCATATTTTAGTACAAAATTCATGTGGCTATAGCGACTTTGAATGTAACGCCCAATTCGGGTGTAGCAACTATTTTTAATGAATCATTTGTAACAAATTCCTAGAAATCCCATGCAGATATTGCGACCGGAGGCGGCCGCCAAAGACAAAAAAATTCTTTCTTTCACAAACATTTCTTATTTTTGTTTACATCCACACACAGATGGTGAGCAAGTGTGTAGACCTTTATCTTTTGTTTATAGATATCAATTAAGTAGGTAGGGAAGCGTGTACTTTTCGGAGTTAAATTTATGGTTCAGTTACAAAGTGATATTCAAGTAGCAACTGTAATGTATTGAATATGTTACCTTTGCCTGTAACGACTTCCGGATATAACGATGAAAATAGAGTGGTCCCTTCATCGTCGTTATACCCGAAATCCACTGTATATTAATTTTGTAATGTTCATCACATAAGTTCACTGATGGTGACAGTATAAGATAATTCATCATCCTGTCATTCAAGTCATTATAGCTTCTGATATATGGCGGTACCATCTTAGATATTACCAGTAACATTACAGCCTACAAAAGTCAACTGTTGAACGTATACCTCCCTAATAGATACTAGGTTTTGCCAAAGCCGGTTGGCAACCTTAGTTTCTTTTTAATAGTATTAGGGTGACAAACGAGCACACAGTCCACCTGATGGTAAGTGGTTGCTGTGGCCCATAGACATCTACATCTATCTTCGTTTGCAAATTAAAATGCAGATGCGTTGTCACCCGTGAGGACTAAGATGGAATGCCTCTTATCCAGTAAAAAGGGTCTCCGGTTCTCTACACTCACCATACGAAACACAGCAGTGTTAACCTGCTATTTGACGCTGGTATTTTGTGAGAGCGTGGTCCTTCCCCGGTCGAGCCGACCCATTCGTGCTACAACTATACTGCTAATATAGCTGCAGCATGGCTCTACCACGTATAAACCGTATATATCGTTTCATTTATTATAAGTTGTTATTAGGAACACGCTGCTGCCCATCTGTTTCAGTTTCCCTCTGTCGCCTCTTACGACACCCTCGGAACAGTGGATATTCTTACAGCACCACTACACAGTTTATCTCGGTTAAACCAAATACAAAATACTCTAACCGGTGACTGGAGCCAGCGTCAAATATGCGAGACATCTGGCACTGCGACCTTCAATCCACCAAGCATGACGGGAATAATGACAAGGAGTCGATGTCTAACTGTGGACTTCTACGAGCCGATGAAGAAGAAAAACCACTCTAATTGATGTTACATCAATTAATTTGGCTTTATTTAGATTTTAGTAAAATTTTTATTATTTTTCATAAAAAGGTTCAAGTTTTTTTGGATAACATATAACCTATATCCCTCCTGGCATCGCTCGCTATCTGTACGTAAAGTTTCATCAACGTCGATTCAGTCATTCCGAAGATTAGCCGGACAGAAAGACAGACAAAAATTTCAAAAATTGTCATTTATGACTTAATTACATGCAGATAAACCTCCTCTGCTCAATATAAAGTAACTATTTCGATATTACAGACAAACACTTCAATTTTATTTGTATGTATGGTTGTATAGATTACAAAATATTATCGTAATGTAAATCACACTGTAGTTGCACCGGATAGACAGACAGTCAATTTTTACGTGGTAGAGCCATGCTACAGCTATATTAATAGTATAGATGTATCACGAGCGGCTCGACCGAGGAAGGGCCACGTTCTCTGTGTTTCGTATGGTGAGTGTAAAGAACCGGAGACCCTTTTTAATGGAAACGAGGCATTCCATCTTAGTCCTCACGGGTGACAACGCATCTGCATTTTGATTCGCAAACGAGGATAGATGTAGATGTCTATGGGCCGCAGCAACCTCTTACCATCAGGTGGACTGTGTGCTCGTTTGTCACCCTAATTCTATAAAAAATGGTTTCATGCAAATAACTCTCTAAGATTAAAAGACAGTTGTTTCAATATTATTTTAATATTAGACAGACACTTCAATTTTATTTAGTTATATGAATAAATGAAAATTTTTATTTTAACCGAATTAAATTAAAATAATTTCATCCACCTGTCAAGTGTGGCGATTACAGTGAATTCTTCTTGTTATAGAAGGGGCTCAAATTCAGCACTGAATACGTAACGGTACATATAAAAAACCAAAGTTATTCATGTATAAGCCTTCACGACATTTTCACAAGCTGGCCAATTAAAATTAATTAGAAACGAAACAATTATTTCAACATAAAGCAGCTAACGGCAACATATCAGAAATTACGGGATAAATTAACGAAAGGTTTGTAATAAGGTAAGGATATTCTCATTTAAAATTTTACGGTCTACTTCGTTTAAAGTTAATATGTTGAGGATTACATGAGTTGTCGGGGAGTCAGGGATAATTTTTATTTATTTCACTTCATTTATATACATTATTATTTTTATTTGTGCAACTTAAGTTAAACTATGAGTCACTTATTAAACTCATTTCGAACTCTAATTGTCTTATATCAAAACGTAGTTTTAATGTCCCGGGTTCAAAAAATTATTAATAAAGAGTCCTTTAAGTAACTTAGCGCAGCGCGACAGTCCTCAGTCGTAAGGCCGTAGACATACAGTTATAATAATAACAATGTACTCCAAACCAATTTCACGCAGGGCAGGATTATAGTGCCCGAGTGTATGCTCAAGCACGGGCGCACTCTCTATTCCCTCACTCTCATAGTCCAATGGGACGGGGTAAAGAGGGCTAATAATTATCTGCTCACCAGATGTCGCTAGTTGACAAAGATTTTTGTTACACAATGTCATTTAATTGAAAAGTTGGTTTTTAATAAAAGTTTATCAGTTTCAAGAGTATTAAATTAATACAGAAAATAAAGCCTCAGTGGTTTGCTCGTAAATTGTTTGCTTTTAACTTAACTTAACTTAACTTATCTTCACGCACAATCCCTGACGGGGTAGCCAGAGAGAACAGATCGCCAAGTGTCACGATCCTTACATACCTCTTTCGCTTCTTTCAGATTCATTATCTTCTTCATACATGCACGTCTAGGTATCCGAGTACTCTTGACCCTCCCCTCTTCGAGCAGTTTGCTCACATGGTCTTCGAAAGTTAGTCTCGGTCTACCTCGACACCTTTTAATATTAACTTTCGCGCTATATATTTTCTTCACCATTCGATCTTCACTCATTCGCTCAACGTGCCCAAACCATCGGAGCACGCCCTTATCAATTTTTGTGATAAGATCATCTTTCAAACCTGCCATATTGCGAATCTCTTCGTTTCGCTTTTGGTCGGCCATGGTAACGCCGCACATTTTACGAAGAGATCGCATCTCCACTGCATTCAACTTGCTTTTATGCTTCTTCTGGCACACCCAGGTTTCACTGCCATATAACAAAGTCGGTACCAACACTGCGTTATGTATTGCAAGGCGTGCACTCTTCACTACGCCTTGCCTTTTGACTAACGCAGTCAGGGCACCATTGACTTTGTTCCCGGCAGCGACACGCCTGTCCACATCTAAATCACATCTTCCATTTCGGCTAAAAGCACTCCCCAAGTATACAATTTCATTTACCTATTCTAGACATTCCTGATTTACCCATATTTCACACTTCGTTCTCTCTTCGTTCCTTTCAAATACCAGAACCTTAGTTTTATTAGCATTCAAACGAAGACCTTTAATTTCACATTCCTCTTTCATACACGTGACTAATGCCTACAGTTCTGCCTCTGATGGTGCAATAAGCACTGCACCATCAGCATACAGCAGACAATTTACTTTTATGTCACCCAATTTCACACCCAAACAGCTATCTTTCAGGTTCTGTAAACAGCTGTCGAGATACAGTATGAACAGCTAGGAAGACATGACACAACCCTGTTTCACGCCCGTTTGGACGCTAAACATGGGTGACAGGTCATGCCCTACCCGCACACAGGCTTTACAGTTACAGTAAAGTGACTGCACAGCCCTTAGCAATCGACCATCCACACCGTACCCCGGCAACAGTTCCCACATTTTCTTCCTTACAACCTTATCAAATGCTTTCTGAAGATCCACAAAAGCACAGAAAATCTTCTGGTTAGCAGCCAGAAGCTTTTCCGCGATCATGCGTAGAGAAAACATTTGATCCGTGCATCCTCTTCCAGGTCTAAATCCGCATTGTGCCTCCCATAGAAATCTTTCCGATTTCTCTTGCATCCTACGTGTCAAAACCTTCGAGTAAACTTTACTTGATAAACTGGTCAAGCTGATCGCCCGATAGCACCCGCAGTCAAAATGTGAACCTTTACCTTTATATAAAGGCACAATGACTGCGGATCGCCAATCATCCGGGACATCCCCCGTCCGCCAGCACAAATTGCACAGCAGATAAAAGCTGTCCCAGACGCGAGGCCCACCATACTTGACCATTTCAGCAGTAACTCTGTCTAGTCCCGCAGCCTTACCACATTTCAAACTTCGAATCGCACGTTCAATCTCTTTCATACTGATGACCTCAGTGTCATCGAGGTCCAGGTCTGGCGTACCAGTCACGGCGTCATCCCCGGATCCCTCACTAAGATCATCACACGCATACATTTCTCTATAAAATTCGCTCTATCGCTCCGATTTTTCTGTGAGGACGTCATTAGTTCTCGAAAGCACTTTGTTCATTCTTAAGGCCGTCGCACCACTTCGGGTCCTTCCAACCTCTTTCCAGAAGAGTTTGGAGTTCTCCTTAAAGTTGTGCGACAACCTTTCGTCCGCTTCCATTCTACACCTTTCACGCATTTCCTCAATCAATGCTTTCGTGTGAACTTTCTGCAGCTTATATCTTTCTTTCATCTTCTCTCTCATATCCTTATCATTACTAGAGGCCAAGTAGTCTAACTATGCTTTCTTCTTCTTCTCTACAGCTTCTTTCACTTCATCATTCCACCATGCATCTCTTCTTTTACTATTTTTTTTATTTGCTTTTAACTATTTTTTAAATTTTTCTACTTTTATGAATATCTGTTGTTTGGTTTATTTTTAATCTTATTAATATAACATATGGCTAATAGCACAGAAGGAAACATTAACATTTATATTTTGAGAATAAATTATCTTCCCCGATATGAAATCTGTCGAATATTATACCTCACTTTCTAGTGGCGCTGCCCTGGTGGCAGAAAAGTCGTGGATGCCCTCATTCAACACGACCAGTGAGAGATCAGGCGCGGAACCAACGGCTTAACGTGCTTTCCAAGGGTGAATGAAATTCTTGAATCCGGGCTGCTATTGAGAATTTCTTGTCAGAAAAAACCAATAACTGATTATGACTGTATAACTGACCCGGGATTCGAAACGGGAATGTCGTGATCAGTAATCACGTTTACGACCACCATACTAACGAGCAGTACAAAAACAAACATTCGAATGTAATTTCAACTCGAGAAACGTAACGAACAATGAAATGTTCCAAGAAATAGGTAAGAGACTACTTAATAAACTTTGTCATATATCAGATTGCGCAAGTAGCGCGACATTACCACCGGGGATCTGTACTGATACCGATTAGAGGACAATAAGGTGTCGTAATTTCTGATGTTAATAACATTATAACAGGACACGCTCCGTTTTGGTACGGGCTCGAGAGAAATGGAAGCACACGCACCGCGAAATCGCATAAGTCAGAATGTTTGAACTATTAATTATCGATGATTTTTACTGATATGTACAGTTATTAATATGTTGCACTGTACGCGAAGTGTTATAAATAATTTTAAGTTAACAATTATAAGCGCAATAAACAATAAATAGATAGGCAATCATAAAAACACACGTCTGCTACTTAACATTTCTGCTGACTCTTTTTTATAAAATTATCGATGACATGACAATTAATAATTCGACTTTAATTTTGAATTTATTACTTTGTATTTAATATGTAATTTTAAATATGGGCATATTAGGATTGTAATTAACATTGCATTATAAATTGATATAACAAAATATTTCATAGCCTGACATTGTATAATTGTGAACTTTCTCTTTTTAGGGTTCCGTACCTCAAAAGGAAAAAACGGAACCCTTATAGGATCACTTTGTTGTCCGTCTGTCTGTCTGTCAAGACCCTTTTTCTCAGGAATGTGTGGAGGTATCAAGCCGAAATTCATATCAAATACTCAAGTCTACTGTCCCTTGGAGCTGTGAAAAAATCAAACTTCTAAGCCAACGCAATCAAAAGATACAGCCGTTTATGCCGTAAATTTTCGACATTCGCAAGGGAATCAAAACCTACAGGGTACTTCCCGTGAACTTAGAATCTTGAAATTTGGTACGAAGCAACGTTTTATAGCACAGATGAAGGAAAAATTGCGAAAAGCATAAATTTTTAGTTACATCATATAATAAAAATATTTTTAATAATTTTAAACTTATATACCTACAGATTTGTTCGAAACTCTCGGTGCGCGAGTCCGACTCGTACTTTGCCGGTTTTTTATTGTATAATTATTAATATTTTATTGTTTCAATTGGCTGTATTTTGTGTTTCACTTTTAAGTGTTCTAAAACTTTTAACTGCTTTAAATTTTTGACGCGTACTGGTAAAAGCTTCAAGGTTTTATATTACTATTATTTTATTATTATTAATTTATGAGTTGTTATAAATTTTTGTTGTTATGAATTGAAGCAATTTTTTAAAAAAATTTTTGCATGTAAAATTTAACCTTGTGTGCGTATTAGATTTTCTACAAGCCACAAGAGTTTTTGAATTAAATAAATAAACATATTTACATTTTATTTACATTTGATGCAATCAGAATTGGCTAAAAATGTCTCGAGGCATTAATTCCTCGAATGGTATGCTTCAGTGAACATGGACTGTCACTTTCGAGAGGTAAGCTGGCGATTGCAGTACCTTAAATATCGCTGTGATTTATAAAGTAGTTTTTATAAACTTGGTTTCGTGTATGTCTTTTCGGTTCAAACTTAGTGATTGATTTTAAACTAACTTTCCGATGAGCTAAAGAATTTAAATTTTGAACATAGCTCATAGTCAATTTTTGCGATACATACAGAACGAAATGTGGTGATAGATATACATAAGCCACTATCATGTGGTACATTTAAATTTACAAAAAAAAAAACGTTAAAAGCAAAGTAGATAATGAAAACAAAGCCTTCAACGACCAACAAAAATGCGAAAAAGACTTCAAAACGCGTCTCGTCTAAAAAAGAACAAAGCTTTTATCTATTAAGCTAATGCAGAGTGAAATTTCATTCTGAAAGGTGCGGGCGATCGACGAGACGATGATATTTATTTTACACAGACAAACATAGACAAAAGGTTATGATGCGTTTATTTTTCGAGCTTCGACCTCGACGGCTAAAAAACTCTTTGTGTTGCGAAATTATATAAAACACCTTTTCCTTTACCTAGTCTCTCCTTCATTTTTGTTAGTTTTTAACCTCTATCACAACAAAAGATAGGTATTTTTTAAATAACTTTCTCATTATCAATTTTCATTTTCTTCATTGCCTAGTATCACCGAATCTAAAGTAAAAAAAATAGTAGTATTAGTAAAAACCTATAACATTTTTTTATAGAATAAACACACATGTACACAGTCCACCTGATGTTAAGTGGATGATGTGACTCATAGACATATATCATCTGTTGTCACCCCTAAGGACTAAGAAGGAATGTCTCGTTTCCAGTAAAAAGGCTCTCCGGTCCTCTACACTCACCATACGCAACACAGCAGCATTAAGCTGCACGAAACGATAAGGGTCATAAACGAGCACACAGTCCACCTGATGGTAAGCGGTTGCTGTGGCGCATATACATCTACATATATCCTCGATTACGAATCAAAATGCAATTACGTTGTCACCCGTGAGGACTAAGATGGAATACCTCATATCCAGTAAAAGGATGTCCGGTTCTCTACACTCACCATACGAAACACATCAGCGTTAAGCTGCTATTTTACGCTGGTATTCTGTGAGAACGTGGTCCTTTCCCGTTGGAGCCGACACATTCGTAGTACAAATATACCAACCACTAATACAGCTGCAGCATGGCTCTACCACGTACAAGTGTATAATTGTATCGTATAAAAAAAAAGCTGCAATACTCAATAATATATTTTCTAAACGTTTTAAAACACTCAGTTTTCAAAATAACTTAGCAACTAAACAATTATTTAAAGATAAGTGAGAACATCACAAAAATAGTTCTTCTTATTCGCGACTTATGCCCTTTCACTATACGTCCGAAAAGCACACGGAAGTCTGCGGACCGTGCGGCACAATGGCCGGCGAGATGAAAGCATGAAGGCAACGTTTAATATGCCTCGCGTAATCCCCACTAATGGTGGGCCGAGCTCGCCCGGGAGCATTGTCATGGGCTTTATTTACCGAGACCCCTCTCCCCAGAGTTTTGCCTTAACGTGGACAAACACTTTAGTCTGCAGTTTACGATTAATTTGGCAAAACAAACTTTTGCTAGCAAAACAAGATGTCTGATGGTCCAATTTAGGACGTATAGCATACACAATTTAATTTAGATTTTGTGGGATATTTTCAAGTGGTAATGATAGCTCGGTGGTTAAGCGTTTGGTTGCGGTGATGAAGACCGTGTGTTTGAATACCGCACGTAACTAGTGTTTGTATGGTCTGCAAATAATTGTTCTGTGACTGGATGTTTGCTCATCGACAGTTAATGTGTGTAAAACTATACGAGAAAAGTATTCAAGGGCATCACGTACGATGTTTTTCGTATGATATTTTCATAGCGACGGGGAGAAGCGTCACCGGCGCGAGATGATACTGCGATCGACAACCCAAGGCAAATCCTTTCTAAAACTTAAGAAGCCAATTCCCGCTAATTTACTTTTACAAGCTAATGAAGAATAATGTTCATGCGGTTGCTCGACACGATAAACATCGAGCTAGTGTATAAATAGTGAAAAAAAATAGTTTTGAAGTGATAATAGCCTAAAACGTGTAATAGTAGTGCATAGTTGGTGTTAATATAAACTTTATACTGATATCTGTTAAGGAAGAACCTAAATTAAACAAAAATAACATATAATTCAAAGTGAAATGTAAAAAATAGTACAAAACAATAAAAGATACAATTATACATTCATTTGAGGGTGTGTGATAAGCTAACTCTTATTTTGGTAGTGATTGAACATTTAAATTTATCAATTTATTAACATAATAACTCTTTTATTAACTTAATATAATTATTATTTTAAAGTGAAATTGAAAACCATAAAATCGGTTAATTATCAATGTAAAAATCAAAGACCATTTCGTAAAGTTTATAAACAAGTCAGACAACAGTTAATCGAGAATTTCTGTGACATAAGTTATATGATTATGTTATTCTATTATTGAAGATTTTGTGCTCGTCTATTGAACTATAAGGAGATTACATGTGAGTACCCACTTACAAAGATATGTAAATAGTGTGGTATTACGAATCACTTTTTGGCATTTGAAAAACATAGCTAAATAGCTCAACAAGCAACTCCTTGACTACGAAAGCTAAAGTCGTTGGTTCGAGCCTCAGATTTCTAAGTTTTTTTTAAAGTTTTTTTATTTGAATTTGCAGTCCATCATAGCACTTTAAATATAAATTTGGAAAAATTAACAAAATAAATCATAATTTAATAAGTCTAAAAATATGTCAAAAATACAGCTGAACTGTTGCAACGAAGCGAAAGACGATGATGATTGCATATGTTGTGCGAAATGTAAACACGGATACCACCGCGCGTGTCTGAAGTCGACCGGGCAGTTTAGCAAAAATACAGAATCCACGGCTGAGTGGATGTGCCCCGCCTGCACGTCAAGAAGGCCGAAAGGTAACAGTGAAAACACACCCGTGCGTAATAAAGACACGCTAGTTGGCAGCGAACAGAATGTCACGAAAAGATCGACTAAAAGAGTTGCTGTTTCGTCACTAAACACAGAAAAATCCTGTCAGCTAAATGATATACGGGAGATGGTGAGTGAAACAGTAAGGGCCGAAATGAAAGAAATGCTGACACAGATGAAAACTTCTATAAAAAGCGTACTAAATAGTGAATTAAAAGTAATAAGGGAGGAGATCACAGACATGAAAAATTCCATAAATTTTATAAACGGCCAATACGAGGATTTCTTGAAAGAACACCGTGCAAATCTTACAGCTGTGAAGGATCTTAAAGAAAATAATACTAAATTAGAGGCGACTATAAACACCCTTAACACACGGGTTCATGAGCTCGAACAGCGAACTAGGTACAATAACTTGGAATTGCAATGTGTTCCTGAAAGGAAAAACGAAAATCTGATCAAAATCGTGGAACAGTTGGGCAGTGTCATAGGATTGGATATAACCACCGACAAAATTACGAATATTACGAGAGTTGCTAAGGTAAATCGTCAAAGTACTCGACCGAGATCTGTCATAGTACAATTTAATTCTCCGCTAACCAGGGACAGTGTTATGGCTGCGGTGATTAAATATAATAAAAGCAACCCTAGAGATAAATTGAATACGTCACACATTGGAATCGGGCTAAGTGAAGAAAAACAACCCATTTATATCATGGAACATCTGTCACCTGGGAATAAAGCTCTACATGCCGCGACGAGACTTAAAGCTAAAGAAAAAGATTACAAATATGTTTGGGTTCGAAATGGTCGTATACTGATACGAAAGGATGATAATTCTGATTATAAAGTAGTTAAAAATATGGACTTTCTTAGTAACTTAAGTTAAAATGTAAGACTGAGGTCACGTCATGGTGTCATAATGCTTAAAAGGCGCGTCGATTAATATGTTATACCAGAATGTTCGCGGACTTAGAACCAAAACCCAAGATGTTTACCGTAACATAATAATTAATGATTATGACATTATTATTTTGACTGAAACCTGGTTAAATAGCTCAATCTCAAGTGGTGAACTATTTGATATACGTTATAACGTGTATCGAAGAGATAGGGAGACTGCAAAACTTAGTACTAAGTCTGACGGTGGGGGCGTTCTAATTGCTGTTAAGAAAAACATCATTTCAAATAGAATTAGTCTATGGGAAAGCGATTGTGAAGATTTGTGGGTGGTTGTAGATGTGCCCCACTTTAACAACATACGCCGTATAGCTATTTGTGGTATATATATTCCACCTCCAGTAAATAAGAACATATTGGATATTTTTTTAAATAATTGTAATAGAGTTTCGGAGCAACACAATATGTTAACATGCATAATTGGCGACTTTAATCTTAGCTGTATTACCTGGAATGTATCCTCAAATCCTGCTAACTGTAATTTTCCCCCAGCAGCACAGATCTTATTGGATTTCATAACGGAAAATTTCTTGCGCCAATGTAACTCTATTCTTAATAATAGGCAAAAGATACTAGATCTTGTACTCGTAGACTTACCTGTATGTTCCGTTAGTTACTGTTATAATCCAATCTGTAATATTGACCCAATGCATCCTCCCCTTGAAATAAACATACCTAATGTGAGAGAAAATATACTTATGGTTAATACTTCACACGAACGATACAATTTTTATAAAGCCGATTATAATTCTATAAATGAGTACTTGAAGAGAATCGACTGGCATACATTATTGGACCTAGATAATATAGATGAAATGGTTAGAGTATTCTACGAGAGTATACAAATTGCAATCACAGATTATGTTCCCTTAAAAAAAGCAAAGAGTAATAGGTACCCTTCATGGATTAATCACAATGTTGCAAAAAGAATTAAAGAAAAGCACAAAATGCTAAAACGATTTAAAAAATATAATAATCCAATGGACGAAATAGAAGTAAGAGTGCTAAGTGATCGTTGTAATAGAATTACGCGTGATGCCTACAACAATTATAACGAAAACTTGGAAAAGCAAATTCAGAAGAATCCGAAAGCATTTTGGACGTTCCTAAAGAGTAAACGCAATAATTCTAACTCGTATCCAGCTGCTATGAATAATGGAGTTAAAACTTCTATTAGCGGAGTTGAAATATGCAATATGTTCTCTAGTTATTTTGCTTCGGTGTATGATGATTCAAATAGTTTCTGTCGCTTAGACCCGTCATCTCATTTACGAAAAATCCTCTATTTAGGCTTCAGTGAAAATCTAGCAGGTATAGAAATAAATCAGATTGAAATCTTCAAAAAGCTGAAGGGTCTCGATATTAGCAAAGGTGCAGGACCAGACAATTTACCACCGGTATTTATAAAAAATAGCGCAACTAGCCTAACTTTGCCTTTATATCTTATCTTTAAAGCCTCGCTGTGTTCTGGTACTTTTCCAGATTTATGGAAAAAAGCAAAAGTAGTTCCAATATTTAAGAGTGATGATGAGAAAGATATACGCAACTATAGACCCATATCAATTCTCTCAGTTTTTGCAAAGGTGTTCGAATCTTTAGTTTGTCCAATAATTCAAATGCATTTCAAACGTTTCGTTTCTGAGCATCAACATGGATTTTTGCCAGGTAGGTCTACCACCACTAATTTAGTTAGTTTCACATCCTCATTATCAGAAGCTATTGACTCGCAGAAGCAGGTGGATACCATATATACGGATTTTAGAAAGGCATTTGACAAAGTTCCACACGGAATACTTATTGAAAAATTGTCGTATTATGGGTTTTCAGGCCCAGTGCTAAAATGGCTTTCATCATACTTACACGACCGTTCTTTTTACGTAGTTGTTAATGGGTTTAGCTCTTCGACCAATCTGGTAACGTCAGGTATACCTCAGGGCTCGCATCTTGGCCCAATTTTGTTTAATATATTTGTAAACGACATTGTTTCTTGCTTTGAAAACTCCACACCATACTTATATGCCGATGATTTGAAAATAACGAGAACAATTTGTTCACCAATTGATTCGATTTTATTACAGAGCGATCTAGATAAACTTACCAATTGGTGTAAATCTAATGGTATGCAACTCAACTGCAGTAAATGTCTTCATATTAAATTTACTAGAAAAAATAATATTACCCCAACGACATATAAATTGTACGGTAATAGTCTTAAGGAAGTTGAGCTCGTGAAAGACTTGGGTGTTATACTTGATAAAAAATTGACTTATCTTTACCACATAGAAAGTGTAATAAACAAAGCTTCTAAATTGTTAGGTTTTATTATGCGACAAGGTCGAACTTTTAAAGAAGTTAAAACGAAAATCTGTCTTTACAACAGCCTTGTCCGCAGTCACTTAGAGTACTGTAGTGTTGTGTGGCGTCCACATTATTCTACACACCACATAAGACTGGAACGTGTACAGAAAAGATTCATGTGGCATCTGTCATACTCAGCGAAGATTAACAAAACGGTGGTGTCCTATAAAAAAAGGCTAAAATACTTTAACTTCATGACTCTTGACAAAAGAAGAGAATTGTTAGATTTAATGTTTTTATACAAATTGCTAAGTAATAAGTTAGACTGCCCCAGTTTATTAAGTAAAATTAATTTTCGAGTACCACGCAGATATCCGCGTACTGCTATTACTCCGGTCATACCTCCACGCACCAGGACGGTCTTTGGTGCCAACTCCACAATCCCTCGTTTATGTAAAATATATAATAAATTCAGTCAGTTAATTGACATCAACATTAATTCGCCTAACACCTTTCGTAAATTAATTATCAGCAACCTAGTCAGTTAGTCATCGTGAGTGTGATTTTTTTTCTCATATTGATTATTACGTATGTTTTCTTTTAATTTCTTATACTATAGTATATTTGGTTGGGTTAGATTATGAGACTTGTTAAATTAATTAGTAATTTTAATTGAAATACTAATTATTGGTTTGATTAAATCTCTTTTGTTGTTTAAATTGGGTTTTTAAGGTTTTACAGGCTTTTACCAAAATTACTATTGTGTTTTTTTGTTTGTTTCTGATTTTGTTTTTTTTCTGTTATTAACTTATTTCAGATTTATACACTAATACTAGTAAAAATAGCATGTAGTGTTTACCTTTAAATGATTTTACATACTCTGTGCAAGTAATATAGTAATTATACTTTAAGAAATGTACGTATTGTAAAATCGCTGGTAGACCCAATAAAAAAAAAAAAAAAAAAAAAGAAGAGAAGGCGGGTGTTCTTTTTGTACATGTCTGCAATAACGCGAAAATACTTTGTTTTTGTTTGAGTCTATAATCTTATTGCATCAAGGTTCGGGGTTCGAATTTTGAGTGGGACTAAAATCAATTATTTGGTTTTTCTGATATGAACTTCTTAAGTAGCCCAGAGTTAGTATGTTGGCGGTGTTCCGCCCCCGCACTTAAAGCACGTAAAGTCGTTAATCCTACGCCTCATCTATCTACGGTCGTATCGGATTATCATCCCATCGGACTATGAGAGTGAGGGCACTATAATCCTGTCATACGCATATTTCTATTCTCTGTTCAAACTGGCTACTGTGACCGAAATTCAACATTATAAATTTGGGTGAACTACAAGTGAAAGTGGCAATGGGCCGGCCATGTAGCCCGAAGAAACGACAACTGATGAGGAAGTAAGGTTCTCGAGTGGCAACGTCGTACCATCAAGCGAAGTGTATGGCGGCCCCCCAATCGATAGAGTAGCGACAAAATAAAACATGCAAACAGTCCATGGATACAGGTGGATAGTGATTGTGTTTTGTTGCATTTCTTGGCAGATATGTCCAGTTGTAGAGTTGTGAAGCACTGTAATGAAAATAATGATGATGATTAAAATACAACATTATTTTCATAAACTGAAGATAGCCGTGGTTAACTATGATATTAGAACGTGGAACACCTCAGTACCTTGTTGATCATCCCTTGACTATGGGTGTTGAAAAGTACTTGAAACGTCGGAAATATAATCATCATTACAGCCCTTCAAAATTCCACTGCTGAAGATAGGTCTCCAACAAAGAATGCCATAAAAATGTCGGAAATATAAAATAAGTAAATTAAACGCGATAAAATCCGTAAAAATATAGTTTCATTCAATGTTTTCATGACGTTATATAACCATTGCATAACATTACAATAGCTTTAATATGTATATATAAATATAATAAAAACGGTCAGTGTTGCATCCCTTCAGAGTTTCTTTCAAAGGGTAATTATTAAAGGCGATTTGAAAGGCTTCATTTAACCAAGAGAGGTCTTTGCGGCGAGTTCGTGCCGACTGAACAAACTTTATTTATCGAGCAGAAAAATATCTCGGGTTGCCTTTAAGTGGTTGGGCTTGCGTGTTTTCGTACCCTTCCACTTTTCTCTTTTGTACTTCTTTGTTATTGTAAAATTCTTATGTAAAGTTGTATAACAGTCATTGCTTTTAGCGCTTTATATTTTAATCTTAATATATATAATTATACTGTACGTAAGTTCGGCACTGAGCTCCTCCTAATCGGCAGGAACAACTTCGATAAAAAAATTGTCGATGTTTGAGTCGGTCCCTGGATGGCTTAAGTTTGAAATTAGATCCGCTAGGTTGCGCTGTGGTTGAGATCCAGAAATCACCCGTGTAAAACAGGCACTGATAGCTAGTTCAAATGTATATTAAAATAAATGCAACCATTTTACGTAAACGCGGAAAACTTTCACTTCTACAACGTAAAATAACTTCTTACTTTTTGCTATGCCAAATAAATAAAGACCTCCCAAGTTGATTGCCCACTGTATACCCCTTTGTCAGTCTATCGTGTAGCTTCCAACATCATACCAACGGCGTAGCATGGGTAGCTGCCGCCTGGCGTCCCTAGAGCTAAAAATGAAGCCCTCCTGTTGTAAAAGTCTTTGTATATTATTTCAAATGAATAAAACAATATATGTGTGTATTTGCAGATTATGTGTATTTTTAGAACGTGCCTCAGGTAAGTGGATGCTGAGACAAAAAATATCTACATCTGTCTTCGATTAAGAATATAAATGCAGAAGTGTTGTCATCCCTGAGGACTAAGATAGTAAATTACTGAGAAGATACTAGAAACGACGGAGAAACTTTTTACTGGAAACGAGGAATCCTTCGTTCCAGTAAAAAGGTTCTCCGCTTCTTTACAGTAACCATAAGAAATGCATTAAGCTCCTATTTCACACTTGTATTTTGTGAGAGTATGGCCCTTTCCCGCTAGGGCCGACCCATTCGTGCTACATCCATAATATAGCAGAATAATATAGTTTCAGCATGGCTTTGCAACGTAAAGATGTTCGAAATATTTAAATCAAAATTACCAGAACCAGCTAATTTTCAGATAAGAAAAAACAAAAAATTGCCGCAATGCAATGCATTCGGTACGAGGCTAGCAGTTTAAAAGAAAGATAAAATAAATTTGTAGCAAAATGAAACTTCAGAATACCTCAGTTTAAATTGAGGGTTTGTGAGTTACCAATCAGTTCACACCATTTGTTCAAACATCGAGTAAGCACAGCGCTGGTGAGCGTGATGGTTAGAATCCGGGCAAATATCGGCTCACGCGCAAATCAAAACGGACACAGATCGACCCGCGCCGTGCCGCCCCCGGGCTGCGAAAGATTCACGTGGCACACTATACAATGATCTTCGAAGAACAAAATATAATTTTGAAATTTTTTAGAAAAAATTTTTTATCGTCATGGGATGTCCGGCAGATGTGAAAGACCACAGTTATTGGTAGAATTTACAATTAACGAAAACCAATAAAGAAATATGGAGTAAAATAAGTGCATAATATTAAAAAGAAAAATACAAAGTGTGAATACAAGCGGTGAACGCGTACTATAGTCGAATTGAAGAAGGCACACGCAGTACATAACTCACACCGAGAAGCAACGAAGTGTATAGTATATGCACACACTCACACAAAGTAATCGAGAGAGGTGGCGTAGATATGACGGCATAAGAGAGCGTCATACCATTTGCCGTCACGATATACGAGTCGGTTTTACTGACAAGGCGCGCCAATAGATGTTTCACATCAAAAAGATATGGAAAAAGAGAATCTTTAAAATAAATAATTTAAAATTAAAAATTTTGTACAGCCGACTTCAATATAAGCGTCTTCAATATAAGTCAGTTAAGAATAACTCAATAAACATTGGTTCTGACCTTGATCAAATTCATACGGGACCACACGAGAACTATCAGCTTTCATATAAAAAAAGAATCATCGAAATCGGTTCACCCAGTACAAAGTTATGTGGTAACACACATAATGAAAACACTCGAATTGAGTACCGTCTCCTTTTTGGAAGTCGGCAGAAAAGAAGGGATGATCAAGATGATGAAGTTAACTTACCGTACCGTCTTGCTCTAATTGAAATAACCTAAAACATCCAGCTCGAAATACAAAATGGAATATAGTACTGTAATAAAGGAAGGCAGTAGTGTAGTAGACAGTGACAAGAGTTTTGTCAGACTTCGCATAAGAATCAGTAGACTTTCCAATCGCGTTATTAATCTCATAGCTGCTAGACGGGAAACCAACAACAGTCATTGATAACTGTATAGGTACAGGCAAATAAACAAACAGATATACAAATGTATGCGAAGAGACTAATAATACTACTGAAGAGCGAATGAACGAAACTGAGGCACCGTAATCTTCGCCAGTTATCTATCTGCCGGAAAGAACCGACGATGTACCGAATACGGCAGTGTAATTTCCGGGTGATCGGAGATATTGACTGTGATGGAGAGGTTTGATAGCTGTCTTACACGAGTTTTTATATGAAGTTGAAGTGACAAGCGGGCTTACAAGCCACATGATGCCACATGATAACGTAGAAGTCTACAGTTGTCACCTCGGAGGACTTAGTTAGAATACTTCACAGCCTGTAATTGCTCTGTAATTAGACTGGAAAACAGCAGTGCACGCACTTCTAATTTTCGGCAGAAATAGGTTAGAAAGTGGGACCTAACCACATGGGCATTTTTCTTTCTCACACAACTTCTTCGTGGAATCGGCTATAACCAGCGATTTTTCCGGACCGATACGCCTTAGGGACCTTCAAGAAAAGAGCCTACTTTTTTTAAAAGGCCAGAAACGCATTTGGAATTCTCCTAGCGTTGCAGTTGTTCATAAGCGGCGGTAGTTACTTATCAGGTGAGTCGCATGTTCGTTTACCCCCTCTCTTATAAAATACATGGATTCTTAGGCAGAAAAGGAGTTCCTACCGTCTACACAAACGACGGATGATGGAGATCGTTACCACCGTCAGAATTCAAAAGTGTTTTTCTTTACCACGACTTACAATACACACGAGATAGGATGAAATGCCACACAGTATCATCAAAAATTCGAAATATTGTAAAAAAATCTATTTAGTCTCTAAATCAATACATTTCTATAAGTTTCATACTATTCTACTTTAATTTTACTGCTTGCTTTAGTTTTATTACTAAAATGATTTGTTTTAGGTAGGAATAGGCCCGCTTTTTGATAAATCATCGTACAGAAGCGATGTATACGGACCGATATCGGTAAATTTTAGATTACACGAACAAAAGGTTAAGGTGATAGAACACGCTCACGCCCTAGATAAATAGTTCACACTCGATAGCGTTGTGGTAAGTAGCTTGCAGTATTATAAATGCATGACAGTTTATACTTAAAACTTTGTTGTTTGAAATAAAAAAAAAAGAAATCTGTTCATTTATTTATTAACAAAAATTTATGCTTGTTTTTTCATATTTTATGCGCTGCCATACCGTTCATTATTATACTTGCACGGTTATTGGCATAGTACAATTACAGTAGGTAGCGCGCGTATCGTACAGACATTTATTTGAAAGTTATTTGAGATTCAACTTAAATGAATTTTAGTTTTTTCCTAATTAAAAAATATAACTGTTCCAAATTTAAAATTTAAAACAATATTTCCACAATTATTTCTTTTGCTGCAGCAATGCGCCGGGTACCAGCTAGTTTACAATAAATTTATCCAATCAAATATTTGTATGTTCTTAATTGTAATCCGTGATAACTGTTAAACAACGTAGTGGCGGTGTAAGAATATCCCCTACCTCATATCATACCGTGGGTGTTGTAAGAGCCGACAGAGTGAAACTGAAACAGGAGATGGACAGCAGCATCTTCCTGATAACTACTCAAATTGACCGTTGCCATCCTGCCTCACAAGCGTGGTAACTATTGCAGAAATCATGAGGCAATGTATGAGATCTATGTTCAGCACTGAACTTTTATAGGCTTTAAGAAATGGATAGCTGGATGTTCTTTATTAAGAGAACACATTCATCATCATCATTACAGCCTTTCATAAGTCCACTGCTGAACATGGGCCTCCCCTAAGGAATGCCACAAAGCACGGTCCTGAGCCACCTGCATCCATCGACTTCCTGCACATCTTACCAGGTCGTCACTCCATCTAGTGGGGGTCGCCCTACACTTCGCCTACCGGTACGAGGCTGCCACTCAAGAACCTTTCTTTCCCATCGGTTGTCGGTTCTTCGAGCTATATGGCCGGCCTACTGCCACTTCAGCTTACTAATCCGTTGGGCTATGTCGGTTACTCTGGTTCTACTGCGGATATCCTCATTTCTAAGTTTATCACGCAGAGAAACGCCGAGCATAGCCCTCTCCATAGCCCGCTGAGCGACCTTGAGCTTCCTCATACGGCTAGCAGAACATATTACAAAATGAGAATATTTTAAATTTCATGAAAACTACAACTTACGGTATAATTATAGCGTTAATCGTCATCATGGACACCATGTATATTAAGTTCCCCAATAAGTCAGTCGTTAACAAGTAAATTCAAACAAAGCCCTCTCAAAACACTAAACACTCCTTAAATCAATATAAGACAAAAATTAAGAGAAAAAATTTAGGTGAAAAGAGAAAGTTGAGATTAAAATAGGAGGGAAGATCATGACGATAAAGTCAACGTAGCGCACTGTCCTGCTCTAATTCAAAGCCCTTTCATTTTGCATAATAAAGTGCAATATAGTCAATGACAAGAGCTTTGAAAGACCAAAAGACCATAAAACTTTTCCAATTACAATATTAATCTCTCTGAAATTAAACTGCAGTTAATCACTTCTTATCAATATAAATATAATCACTCACATTAAATCCTACTACATACCTCCGCGCGTCCCGGCACGTGGGAGAGTGCACCAGAAAACCGCCTGAGGCTTTTGATCCTCGGACGTTTATCGCCCGTTTTCCGACGTCCGCCTTATAGCGCTTTTATGATCCTAACTGTCTTCACGTTATCGAGCAGTGAATATAGAACTTTGCGAAATGAAAATTCCAGAAAGGATAGGAGGGACATTTATATAAAAGAACATTTTTCGCATGTCTATAACCATTACAAGTTCACAAAAACAAAAGTAGCTTTAGAAAATAAGTAATGCGGCTGATTTAGAAACTATTTTGTTTTACAGAATAGGGCCATTAGAGCTATTCCTAACCTAAAACCGAGTCTCTTAAAGAAAAATTTTAAGAAATATATTACCTTTATATTTAGAAAAATTTAATGTATGTTCAAAAAACAAAGATAGTTTTATTAAAAAAAGTGATATACCCTCTGTAAACACTAGGAACAAACACAAGCTAGTGATACCAGTTTTTCAACTCCACAGAGTCAGTAATTCATTCTTGGGGCAATGTATACGCTATTACAACAGTCCCAGAAAATATACAAGGTCTCTCTATTACCAAGTTTAAATATTTTATTAAACAAAAACTGTACAAAAAGGTTTATTATAATATAAATGAATACATGGTTGATAACCCCTGGAAATGAGTTTGTACAGCCTTTCACATTGTATAATTTACTTTAAAATGCTGGGTTTCTTGCCAGTTCTTCGCAACACGGAGGTTTTCCCGAACACTGGTTCGGAAAAACCTAAATGTAATGATGTAAAGTAAAAAATGACTTTCAATAAGAAATACATGTAATCGATATTGAATAAAAATTATTCTATTCTATTATATATATAACTGAATTCCATTACGCACTCAATGTTTTTCTTCTTCATCTTTTTTTACAGGATAGGGTGACAAACGAGCACACAGCCCAATTGATGGTAAGTGGTTGCTGTGACCCATAAATCCTCAATAAATAATCAAACTGCAGATGCGTTGTCACCCGTGAGGACTAAGATGGAATGCCTCTTTTCCAGTAAAAAGGGTCAGTTTTATCAGCCATTTTTGTTCTTTTACCATCTTTTTGTCTCCATACATCCATTACAGCCTATAAAGCTCAACAGCTGAACGTATTAAGCCTCTCTCATAGATTGTCTCATAGTCACGCTTGGCAGGCGCGTTGAGAGCTGCAGTTTTTTTAATTGTTTTGGGTTGGGTTATCAGAAACGTGGCCATCTTCTGTTTAAATTTTTACTGCCTCTTACGATACCCACGGATCCGTGTGGATATTCTTACACACCACTACACGGTTGTGAGACTGTCTATAATCATCATTCTTGGCAGGCGGACTTGGAGATCGCAATGCCAGACGTTTCGCATCTTTGACATAGCTCCCTGGTGCCTGCCAGATAATACGATCTTCTTGGAAGCGCCAGTAGCTTAATACTTTAAGGGAAAGGACTACGGAACATAAGGGTTATGGGTTCGAATTTGCCGTTCGTGTACTGTAATGGACCAATTCGCACACAAGCATTTTAAGCTTAAATGGAGTTGTTAATGGAAATATTACTAGTGTTAATGGCACTGCTAGTATTTAAAAAAACATAATTGCCATTTACGATGCTGACGGGACAAAATGGATAGTTGGTAGAGTGTCGTATCATCGGAGTATACTATACCTAAGCAGGAAAGAAGTTCTTTAAGTTAGTAGAAGATACGGATATAGAAAATCACTAGGCTGCAAGGACGACAAATTTGTAAATTAAAATAAAAAAATATTATGTGTGGATTACCACTTCACATTTTGGCCCAAGATGGGTTCAATTAAAGCCAAATCAAAATGTGCAAAAAAGTTTTTGATTCTGCTTTCAAGTCACCAAAGTTATGAAAGAGGACCCGGCTAGTTGAGGATGATAGAATGCCTCAATGTTCGAAGGATGTTACAGAATATTTTTTGTACGTGGTAGAGCCACGCTGTAACTATATTATAGTTATAGCACGAATGGGTTGGCTCGACCAGAAAAGGACAACACTCTCACAAAGGGCCAACGTAAAATAGCAGCTAAATGCTGCTGTACTTTGTACGGTAAGTGTAAAGAACCATAAACCCCGATCACTGGAAACTATACATATTTTAGTTCTCAGGAGTGTCAACATATTTGCATTTTGATTCTTAATCTAGGATAGATGTAGATGTCTATAGGCCACAGCATCTATATATTATGAGGTGCTCGTCTCATGCTTATTCTTTAAAAAATGGTTAATGTACGACCCAAACGAGACCATTTATAATATTTTTCTTAACAAAACGGAATCAAAGTCGTGACAGCACCAGTAATCCGCGAACTCTCAGTTGATTTAAGGGCACAGGCAAACGCAACGGGAGAAACGCCGCCGGCTCTACGTCCTATCACGAGCCGCCCTATCTGACAGCACTCGTAGACATTCATTGTGGCTTCGATGTGGCTTCTTTGATATTTCTGCCATTTGTCATTGTTTAAAAAAATGATAATAATATTATTCAAACGTCTTGAAGCTTCAAACGTTTCTAATACTAACTATGCTGCTATTCTGTGACACTACTTTAACATTATATTTAATATGAGAATACACAAGATAAAGAGGTTTTTTCTAGTTTTTCTTTGAGAATTTTAACATACATTTAGTATAGGGTACACCTAATGAAGAGATGATTTAACTGTGGAATAGACACCTTAATTAATTTATGACTTTTTTATAGGATAGCGTGACAAACGAGCACACAGTCCACCTGATGGTGAATGGTTGCTGTGACCCATAGATATCTACATCTATCGTAAATAAAGAATCAAAATGCAGATGCGTTGTCACCCGTGGGGACGAAGATGGATACCTCTTTTCCAGTAAAAACGTTTATAACGTGGTACAGCCACGCTGCTGCTATATTACTGGTATAATTGTAGCACGAATGGGTCGGCTCGACCGGTGAAGGATCACGCTCTCAATAGTATTTGACTTATCTATACAAATAAATAAAACTGAAGTGTCTGTTTGTAATGTCAAAATAACAGCTTTTTACTAAATGTATATGAAAGTATATACGGTATTTATAACAAAACACAATTTTTAAAATTTTTGTCTGTACTGAAATGGATGGACTGATTTGGACGAGACTTTCACTGGCTGATAGGGTCTCCGGTTCTCTACACGCACCATACACAGCAGCGTTAAGTTGCTACTTTACGCTGGTATTCTATAATATCGTAATCCTACTTCGGTCGAGTCGAACAGCCACATTGTGTTGCTACCGCGTAAAAATAACTTAATTAAAAATAATGAATTTAATGTAAAAGTTTTATTTTATCGATTTGAGTGGTCTAAAGAGTATCAAAATTTGAATATCGTCAAAATATTTACATTAAACTCCATCCCGTATTTTGCCGCTGGTAGTAGTGGATTGTTTTCCTCAAATATATGGGAACACCTCTGAAGAAAAAGAATCATGAATATCGGTTGACAGTTTACAAAGATATTGCTTTACATACATACAAAAAAATAAACATTCGAATTGTAAGCCTCCTTTTTTAAAGTCGGTTAAAAATTATAATGTTTCATGTTTACGAACACAGGAGTGTAATTATCTTTTAGAATGATAAAAGACAGATATAAGATATAAAATAGACCAGTAGACAGAATGCAATTTTGTTATAAGTAACTGTTAACTGTCTCGTTGGTGTTCGAATCCAGGGTCAAACCCAATAAAAAATCAGTAATTGGATTATTCTATCAAGAAACTCTCAGCCCAGTACAGTGTCAAAATTTTGGCGGTATGTCACCCCTGTGCCTCGGAAAGCACGGTAAATCCCTTGATCCTGTGCCTGTGCCTGATCTCTCTCCGTTTGTATAGGATTGCTATCTTATCGAACTTTGAGAAAATTATTATAGCTGAGGCCCGAAAGGGTCCGAAAGGGTTGAACTTCATTAGGGGAAATACCACGCTCCCATAGATTACCATTAAAATTTGCAGGATTATGCTGTTGTGTTAGGAAAACTAAACATTCATTTTACTATCAATAAAGAATTACATCTTAGTCCTCAAGGATGACATCGCATCTGCCAAAATTATAACTAAGGACAGTAGCATCCGCTTACAATGGTGGACTATGTGCTCGATTGTCACTCTTCATACCATAGTAATAGATACTAAAATAATCCGGAGTTAATAAATCCAGTTCGCTAGTGGATCAGCCGCGAAGTGTTTGCTTAATGGACCGCATTATCATACATCGATCGCTCTGTCGCTGCGGTTATTGTGATTATAGATTCAGGTCAGGGCGTGGCCGTTAATGGATGTTAAAATGAATCGCTATAATGAAAATACGCTGCATTTATATTTTAATGACGACAAGGTAAACGCATAAAATAATCTTAAATTGTAATTAGTGTTTAAGCGCTGACAATAAAAGTCAGAACTTTCTTTTCTTTTGCTTTTTGTTTTTCTCAAAATAAATATATAGTATTATGCATATACATTTATTAAGAACAATTCTGGCTGATTGAAAATACATGTAAAATAATTAATATTTTGTTTGGCATACGTATGCTGAAGTTGTTTTTATAAAACTGAAGTGACAAAGGAACTTACAGGAAAGAGACTGCTGCAGTCCTCCGTCACCGACAGCTAACTTCAAATGAATGTTAATAGAATAGAATACTTATTAAAACTCATTTTTTTATTAATCACTGGTTCGGTATATCAGCGGTACTTTTCTTTAAAAACATATTTCACTTAACAATAATTTTGTTTTTTGTTTGTACAAATTTTAAATGACTTAATAGAAACAGCATGGTGGCGATCCCCCTCATTCCCAGGGGTTTTTTCCCCTTTAATATTATAATAATAATAACCTTTTTTGTACAATTTTTCTTTAAGAAAACATATGTTGAAATGATGTCCGATACGACGACATACTAGGTACATCCAGCTTCAACTAAGAGAGAAGACCAAGTTCAATAAATAGATTCAACTCGACTGCGCAGTATTTGGGATAATTTTTTTCACGTTTTCTCTTTTTCTGCCTAGAAGTTCGCCTGGATAGGTTCCCCTTACCTACTTTTATGCCATATAGTGGGGCTTGCACTGCTGTGTTTTTGACTGAAGGCTATACATAGCGGGCTGTGTGGAATTCTCTCTTAGTCTTCAGAGATGACAACGCACCATCATGGACTGCAGGCACTTATCATCGGAAAGAATGTAAGATCGTTTGTCACATGTTTTATAAAAAAAAACTTCACTTTCAAGTTAAGCAAAAATTAAAATAGTATAAACTGAAAATACCAACCTACGCACATAGCTTCACATTCGTTATTTACACAGAGGCGTAACTAAGCGCGCGTTCATCTAAATGCAAATGCACAACGCATGTCCGTTTGGATGCGGCCGCGGCCCGTTGATTTATACAACGAAAGGAGTTGGGAACGGGTACATTGCAAAAAAATATACTAGGCATGCTTTACTAACGTAATCAGTAATACCTAATCCTAATGCAGAGAAAAAGAAACCTATTTGCAAAAAATATATATCTTACAATTTTTTATACGTGGTAGAGCCATGCTGCAGCTATATTAGTAGTATGGTTGTAGCACTAATGGGTCGGCTCGACCGGGGAAGGACCACGCTCTCACAGAATACCAGCGTAAAATAGCAGCTTAACACTGCTGTGTTTCGTATGGTGAGTGTAGAGAACCGGAGACCCTTTTTACTGGATAAGAGGCATTCCATCTTAGTCCTCACGAGTAACAACGTATCTGCATTTTGATTCGCAAACGAGAATAGATGTAGATGTCTATGGGCCACAACAACTACTTACCATCAGGTGCACTGTGTGCTCGCTTGTCACTCGATCCTATAAAAAAAATATTAATCATCAGCGTCATCATTACAACCCTCCACAAGTCCAAGGCTATACATAGCCTTCCCCAAAAAATGGCATAAAGCACATTTTATTAATAAAATGTGTTTTTTTAGAGGTATAGAACTTTAAGTTGGCTACACTTTTTTTAACTAGCGGCCATTTTGTCAGCTGTCAAGTGATTTATGTTTAAGTTTGGTTTGGCATTTCAACATGAATAGACTGACGCCTGAACAACGCTTCCAAATTGTGCAAATTTATTTTGAAAATCATGGTTCTGTTCGAAATACGTATCGCGCATTACGTCCATTTTACGGTCAACATAATCGTCTATCAGAGCAATTAATTCGATTAACTATGGGACGTTTTCGCGCCACGTTTACTCTTAATGATAATACGCATTCACAGAGATGTCGTACAGTGCGTACAGAAGAAGTCATTGCTGCTCTAGAGCGTAGCGTAGAGGAAGACCCGAATCAGTCTATCCGCCATCGTGCACAGGAATTGGATATGTGTCCATCCACTTTATGGAAGATTTTGCGGAAAGATCTTGGTTTGCGTGCTTACAAAATCCAACTCGTGCAAGAATTGAAGCCTCGCGATCACCTAGCAAGGCGTAGATTCGGTGAATGGGCCCAAAATAAGATTGCCGACGATCCCGATTTTCATAAGCGAATTTTGTTTAGCGATGAAGTTCACTTTTGGTTTAATGGATATGTCAATAAACAAAACTGCCGTATTTGGAGTGATGATAATCCTCAAGTGTATGTTGAGACACCGTTAAATTCAGAAAAACTGACTGTGTGGTGTGCTTTATGGACTGGTGAAATAATTGGTCCATACTTCTTTAAAAACGATGCTGGCCAGAACGTTACAGTCAATGGTGACCGCTATAGAGCGATGATTACTGACTTTTTCGTTCATCAATTGAACAAGCACGATGTGCAGGAGTTGTGGTTTCAACAAGATGGCGCAACATGTCACACAGCTCGTGCTACAATTGATTAATTGAAGGAAACGTTTGGTAACCGCATAGTTTCACGTTTTGGACCCGTGAATTGGCCTCCAAGATCGTGCGATTTAACTCCGCTTGACTATTTTCTGTGAGGATCAAGCAAACAGCCCTCCTGATGGTAAGTGGATACTGTGGTCCATAAGACCGA
Source organism: Parnassius glacialis (assembly GCA_033319125.1). Classification (NCBI taxonomy): domain Eukaryota; kingdom Metazoa; phylum Arthropoda; class Insecta; order Lepidoptera; family Papilionidae; genus Parnassius; species Parnassius glacialis. Next base: position 39,182,849 of record JAVANC010000009.1, on the reverse strand, counting down.
TGCAGAATGCGGTGCCATCCCTGATGACTAAGATGGAATACCTCGTTTCCGGTAAAAAGTCTTCGGTTCTCTACATCGACCAAACAAAACACAGCAGCATTAATCCGCTATTTCACACTGGCCCTTCCCCACTTAAGCCAATCTATTCGTGCTATTACCTATATAATATATATATATATATATATATATATATATATATATATATATATATATATATATATATATATATATATACACACACATATATATATATATATATATATATATATATATTAGGCGACCCAAGTGTGACTCCAAAAACCAAATCCTAATTTGTGCTGGCTGAAGACATACGTTACGATACATTAATATAGGCAAACAGAAATTCCTCGCCTTGTTCACAGGACCTTAGCTAATAAAGGTTAAGATATAAAAAGTAAACAGGCCTCTTGACTTGTGACGGACGGTGTGACAGTGTCGAGGTTTGATTAATACCTGTCAATGTCACTTTTGACACATGTCACTCCCATTACAATGTTATAGGGGCTGGAACAAATATGGCCACGGATGAACGTGTTAGGAAGTCGCGTCATAAGATATATTTAATACAGGTGCAAGGCCTTTGAAAGGCATCTATTGAATAGCAAATTTAAATATAGAAAAAGTGATTGCTGCGTTCATTTACTGATGATATAAACTTGCTCTTCGAGCTGTTTGAATCTAAAAGGTAATATAACGTTTATGTTGACAATAGAAAAACTAGTAAAAACTTCGATGAGATTAAGAAAAGTCGTTTAAAAGTTTAAACAGGATACAAACCGTCTTATTACAAAAAATAGTTTACAGTTATTATTAGGTTTAAACTAGAATCTGTTTCGCAAAAGAAATCCCGGGGAAACATGTGAATTAAGTAGTGAAGTGTGGGATTTGGGAACTAATGTCATATTTCGCGAAGACTTGTGGCACCACGGCTAAGGGACTATAAGTGGTAAAATTGAAAATTTTGACGAAATTCATATGGGACCACGTGAGACGTCCAGCTTTCAAATAATAAAAGAATACAGTCGATTTGAAATCCTCCTCAGTTTTTGAAGTCGGTTGAAAATAGCCATGTTTTGTAATGTACATTACAGCATTTGAGTATCAAAAATACTCCAGAGATCTTTGATAGTAATGTTTCCATGAAAACCTGATTAAATTACATATACTCCGATAATGTCGTATGGCAAAACCAGTCGGTTTATATAATTAGTATATTAATAATTTAAAATTAATATTGTAATACTAGTACCAGCGCAAGTGTTTATCCAAATCACAAAAACGAAATTAAAGTGTTTTTAAGCTTAATTATCATAATAAATATAAAATAGAAATACTTTAATGGAACTTAAAATATGCGTTGTAAATCTAAACCGATCCCGGACAAGACAAATGACGACCAAGTGCAACCGAGAAGCGATTATAAATTGTAAACAAACAAGAACTGGATGCGAGCAAATAAACAGAGTCTAATCAATGCAACGCAAGCATCGCATTGCTACAGCTACTACCGAACGCGAAAAAATTACAACTTATACGCTAGCCCGCGCGCCCGAGCGTTCATTACAAAAACAACCACTCGTCTCTGATTTATAGCACGCGATTTTCCCACGTGCTACGGGGAAGCAAACCCGGAACCCCTCGTTCCTGGGAACGATACGCAACGCGAGGAACGTGCCGGGTATTTTCTAGTACTCCTAGTGACGACCAATAATTGGCTAGCGACAATAATAATTGTAAATAATTGTACTGGCAAAAACAATTCGATTCTTGTAACGATGGGTTTGTTACTCTTGCTGCGCTGATTACAGTTTTAATTCCGTTTTTCAACTGAGACGTCTCGCTTAGGAGCGATGAGAAGTTTTTTGCGGTCGCAGCAGACTCGCTGACGGAACGGCTGATAGAAAATAATCGTCTTACCGTACGAGCATTATTAGATTAGAACATTATTTCTCCATTTCTCATACGACTTTAGTAATGAAATATGAAATCTATATAATTACTAATGAAAAATCAGCCCTTATTTAACTAAATAAGCAATAGACGGCATTTTAAAATTTATGTGACATTTCGTTAGCGAATTCTTTGTTAAAAAAAAATTATAGTGTACATTCTTTATAATCAATTCAAGTACATTTGAAAGCATTTTATTTCTTGCAGCCGTATAACAAATGTTCCAGTTTCTAATATTTATTCGAAATATTTATTTCGTATATTATATTATTTATTCATTAATAGTAGTAATGTTTTTTTTTTATAGGATAGGGTGAGAAACGAACACACAGTCCACCTGATGGTAAGTGGTTGCTGTGACCCATAGACATCCACATCTATCCTCAATAAATAATCAAAATGCAGATGCGTTGTTTTTTTTTTTGGAATAGGGGGCAAACGAGCATGCGGCGCACCTGATGGTAAGTGACTACCGCCGCCCATGAACAACCGCAACACCAGAGGAATTGCAGATGCGTTGCCGACCTTTTAGAAAGGTGTAAGCTCTTTTCTTGAAGGTCCCTAAGTCGTATCGGTCCGGAAAATTCGCTGGTGGTAATTGATTACACAAGGAAGTCGTGCGAGGGAGAAAACTTCTTCTAAATCGCACAGTGGTGGACCGCCAATCGTCCAGATGGTATGGATGGTAACGCGAGATTTGTCGCGATGTGCGATGGTGAAATTGAGCGGCTGGAATTAGTCCGAACAATTCCTCAGAGCACTCCCCGTGATAGATGTGATAAAATACGCAAAGAGATGCAACATCTCTACGCAATGCCAGTGTATCGAGCCGATCAGAAAGAATTCGGTCGTCGTTGTTACCCGTGAGGAATAAGATGGAATGCCTCTTTTCCAGTAAAAAGGGTCTCCGGTCCTCTACACTCACCATACGAAACACAGCAGTGTTAAACTGCTATTTTACGCTGGTATTCTGTGAGAGCGTGGTCCTTTCCTGGTCGAGCCGACCCATTCGTGCTATAGCATGGTTTTACCACGTAAAAATATAATAATATACGCATTAAGTTTGCCTTTTTATTATATTTTCCTTTATGGATCTACTGGAAGACTTTTCTGTGAATTATGGAACAAGTAGAACCTTTCTCACTATAACACTGTTTTTGTATCTTGTTGTTGTACATACATAAATTAAAAAAAGTATTCGAGATTTAAGCTTTTTAATCAGAACTGTTTGTCTTTGTTAAATGTGAATGGGAACAAATAAATAGCTAAAGTGTAAACAGTGATATATAAACCAAAAGAGCAAACTGTAGAAAATCACGGAGATCGATCGACCGTACATCACTATCGATCATACGCGTCGCTTACTATATAAAATGAAGAGGTATGTCGCCACAGCGGCTCCTTGTGGTACCCGGGGAATCTGTATCGATTGCTGTTATAAATTGATTCGTTCGTAGAGTTCTTATCATGATCTTATAATAACTACGTTTATTAAAGCCTTAATGAAGTACAAATCGTTCGTTGTTTATATCATAATTATCTCACAGAACACCAGCGTAAAATAGTAGCTTAATGTTTCGTACGGTGAGTGTACAGATTCGGAGACCCTTTTTACTGGAAACGAGGAATCATTTCATCTTAGTCCTCAGGGGTGATATCGGCATTTTGAATCATAATCTATATATGTATATCTAATAGATGTAGATGTCTATGGGTTACAGCATTCACTTACCATCAAGTGGCATGTGTGCTCGTTTGTCACTTCTATTAATAAAACTAAAAAAACTATCAGAACTTACGCACAAATTAGTATTTATATCTTCATAAAGTACGCTTGATGCTATCGAGTTTAATTATCGAAAAATTACGGCGCACACGCGTGCCGATGTGAAATTCGAGAGCGCGGAACGCACGCATCGGTCGATCGCCTTTCATTTATCTGATAAATAAATATAAATCGTTTTATTGTGCGGACACGTTCCGGGATGGAATCCCGCCTAAGGGCCGATCCTTAAAAGGGTAAGGAAGCGCACAGTTCCCTTTGTATTCTCATCTTGTCGCGCGCCCGCCGCAAAAAACTACGCTACCGTACTCCAACGTACGGAGATTCCGGGACTAACGAGTTGCCAACTGCGACCACGCAGGGTTGCCAGCCTCGATAATTAATTTGCTCGTTGTGAGGCACGATGCGTGCTCCCCTTTTTTACCAACAGCCCGCGGAAGCGTTCGGAATTTTGTTTCTTCGATGGTTTTAAATTAGTTAAATTAGTCGAGTCTGACACTCATCGATCACGCCACTAGCTGGCCAGGCTCAACTTGGGGTCAAGGCATCTTCGTGAAATCTCTGCTACTTCGCTGTAAATTCTGTGCAACTATTACAGTAATCATAATGATTTCTTATATTTACGCGAATACTACACATTAAATAAAATTAATTGTACTGTTTTTATCGCGTTGTATTTTAAATTTATTAATTCCCCTTTATAGCACCTATGGCTACGAATAAGGTGTTTGACGTTAAATAAGAAAAAGTTAAAATTAAACGCGATAAAATTAAAAAAATTAGTTAGATTTGTTAAGATAATGGATAGACCAATCATTTCCTATTGTACAATTTACTCGCATTGAACCATTTTGTTCTTCAAAAATAAATGTTTTGCATAACATTTGTTCGGTTCACTGTAGAACTAAGCATTTGCAATTTAAGTCTAATTGAGACACACGGTCATTTCACTTTGGGTCCAACCCTGGAAATGAGGAGATCGCTACCATCCATACTGTTTTCAATTGTTTCCATATTTAATTACGAAACATTGTAAATTAATGTTTATTAAAAATGACCGGCTGTGTTTCTTGCTGGCTCTTCTTAGGACAGAGGTTTTTTTCCGAACCAGAGATAAAAGCATAAACGGCTTTCAATACGTATTCTTGTGATCTGTATTGACATTAACATTATTCTATTCTATACCATATATATATACATAAGAAATATTATTAATTTTCCATAAATTGCCCATCATTATAAATTACTCATCTTTAATAAATTGTTTACAATTAAGTTGAAACTTATTAAAATACAAAAGGAATCGTGCAGATAAATTATTAACGGGTCAAGTTTCTATCTGATTTCCAATATAAACGCTTGCATTCTGTCGCGTGGCAGAAGAAGCTCGCGTGGCAACACGTCCGAAACATCAAAACATGCACTAAAAATCATGTCGACCACTAAAATCGATTCTCAAAACAGTTCGCCGTGCGCGAGGAAAAACAAGGACAAATTGTTCCGATCATGACTCGAATAAGTCCACGCTAAAATATTCGACTTGCAGCCTCCGCATCCTTATTACGTGCAGTTTGGCCACAAAGTAAAATAAAGGTACATTGTATGCGTTTTTATAAATATATATGGTTATGGACGCATTGGTCTGCTAGACTACTTTAGCGTGGTGGCGAACTTCACAATGATTTTTGTTGTTATTTCATTTTTTGGACATGTAGCTGTCCTCGCGGTGTTTTCTTCACCGCCGAAAACATGGTAAATCAGTTTAAAATTAAAAAATAAAATATACAACATATAACAAATGATTTAATGTATTACACTTGTTTTTAGTTTTATTTTAACTCTCGACGTTTCCCCATGATCTTTGGTCTAGGAGGGGAGGAGGAGGGGGACTGAGGTGTATGTCGTCCTGATGTTATAGTTAACTAAACTAAAAAACAAAAGCTAAAAATCCGTAAAATTAGTATTATTTAATGCGTAGTATTGGTGTAAATTTAAATCCGCGTCTCCAACAAAAACGTTGACAACATTTATGTTTCCAACTGTTTACAACTCAACAAAAGTTACCAACATTTGTTTCCGATGTTGCCGACAAATGTTTCCAACAAGCGTCTCCGTCGAAGGAACAAATGTTTGCAATAAGCGTATTCCTTTGATGTTGCCGCCGAAAATGGAAACACGGTTCCCGACATTGTTTGAAGTTTTGTTGCCAACACTAGGTAATTACAGAAACATTTGTTACCAACACGTGTTGGCAACACAACAGTTGGCAACAAAACTTTGGTGGAGACGCAGCTTAAGAAATGATTATTTCAATTAACATTTATTTACGGCAGGCATTAACCTCGAAGTGCCCTATAAAATATACTGCTGGCGCTTAGCCACTAAGCTATCGCAGCTCTAAAAAAAGTTATTGCAAATCTTTTCTGAAATATTGCATATTTTTCTACGCAGTTTATGCTAATGATGCAAAAATAATGGCTCTCACGAAGCTGTTAATCTTCCCCAATCCATCTATGACTCGCGTAATGGTTTCGAAACTTTGAACTTGTGAATTGTTTGTAATCGGTGAACTATTAAATCTATTATGTATATAAGCCGTGTAGTGGCGGTTAAGACTATCCACTACCCCATATCTTCCCGTGGAAGCTCAAGGTCACTTAGCGAGCTATGGAGAGGGCTATGCTCGGGGTTTCTCTGCGTGATAAACTTAGAAATGAGGATATCCGCAGTAGAACCAGAGTAACCGACATAGCCCAAAGGATTAGTAAGCTGAAGTGGCAGTGGGCCGGCCATATAGCTCGAAGAACCGATAACCGATGGGGAAGAAAGGTTCTCGAGTGGCAGCCTTGTTTTCAGATATTGAGGTATGCCGGACGTACATACATCATTATTTTTTTTAAATAAAATTGACAAAGGAATTTACAGTCTACCTAGTAAGTGTCTACTGCAGCTGATGGTCTTCATACAAATTAGGAAAGAAAAGAAAGAAAGAAAGAAAGACATTTTTTTAGTGGTACTACTACAGGTCACATAAATAATTATTTAAAACACTACAATAGATTGAGTGTGTATCGAGCCAATGAAAAGGTACTCAGCGTAATGATACAGGTTAACCTACAACCCTGATGATTCTGCTATAGCCACAGATACGCGCACGATCCGCTTGATTGTGTATTTGAAATATATTTATTATCTACTTTTATAAATTAAAATATATCGGTGCCTTATAAATATAATACATAGCACATATTATACATTCTATATACAAAATATACAAATTCTATAGATAAAAACAAAAAATTGGCTGTAGATACTGTCACTTTTGAACGCTAAAATGGAATTCCTCTCAACCTGTATAGTTTAGTTGAATATTTATACCGTAGGTGTGTCTAAGGAATAACAAGCTTGCAATCTTACATAAAATATAATTTACAGCTTACTTTATACAACCTCTCAAAATGTTGCAGTGGAGTGGATTCGTAGTATTATGCAACCTATTTAGTTTTAAACAAATTCAATCATTGATTTTTCATGCTAATGTTCATATCGTATCTCAAAATACGATGTTTCGAGAATAAGGCTGTCGTATAGTACGACAGAAACGTTGATCAGACATCGTACGTATGCGGTCCCCAGCTGTCATGCAAGTATTACAAGCTGTCAATAGTGTGCATGCAATTTTCAATTCTAATAACGTGTAGAACGGCCTAAAATTGAGAGGAGGATCGTTAAAATATTTCAATGTGGTAGGCAGGCACCAAATGCTCATGTATTCCCGCCTATTTATAGGCGTGTTGATAGATTTCTTAGTTTTTTAATGCATACTCGTTCCAACCTTCAGGTAGAATGCACTGCCAATATATTAGATATTGTATTTATAACTTGGGAACTTTTCACTTCTGATATCGTACTTTTCACAGGAAACATTACGTTCACCATTCCTACGGAATCAGAACCCAGCTAGACCTAGTAAAAAAATTGAGAAGTTAAAGAATCTACAACCGAATATTATCCTGTAAGTGTTGTTAGAGGCGACTATCAGGAATACTAGAAGGATGTTAATACTGCCGATGGATGGCAGTAGAGCCATCTCATTTACGCAAGGCATAAAATACCAGGATCAAAGGTACAAGTCATCTGACACCGCGATCTCTAATCCGCCTTCCAAGTTACGATTGTTGTACAATCACACCCGTAGATAAGTCCAGCCTTTTAAATTTTAATGAGATTAAAGTATAGACATCTCTATTTGACCAACGCAAGATATCCGCAACCCAACTTAATAAAGTCCTAAAAAATTTCGATCTTTAATTAACATCAATGTTTTCCAGAACGACTGAACACCCACGGTTGTGAATTTCGAAGTTAAAAAAGACGAATAAATCTAAACAATTTTGGCCTCCATTCATATTCATGCGTAACCCGAAACTTAAGAGGTGGCCTTAGCAGGCGAAATTCTTGAAACCGTTCAGTGAGTTTTTCATTCGCAATTAAACTTTTGTAAAGAAGAAGCCTCGTTGCCACGCGTTGAGCGCGCGACTTCCCTACATGGCGATAGCACTTCTCAGATCACTCCATCCTGAGCTTTACAACGTCAAAATTTCAAAGTGGCGTAACAATGCATACACAAAATTTAATTCAGGACGTTATTCCGAAGAATTAAAACCAGAATCTGATTGCATCAAAACTGCTGATGACGACAATTCTGTTGTGGATGCAAAGAATTACACTGTCAATTTATTAATAACCTATCGAGGAAGAGTGAGCTTTAACAATGTTGAAATTGATTCAGATTCGTTTGAAGGCACTTCCATTATCAGTCGTTTTGATTTCAAAAGAGGCGAAGAAGACAGAAGGCCGGCACACGACGAATTCCATATGATTCTCGGACACGATTTAGTTGAATATAGAGCATCATTAAGATAGTTGAGCTGGTGTCGTGACTGTGGGGAAAAAAATTAAGGAATCAAGTCGTGGCTATGAGCCATAGATGAATTGGGTGTAATGAGTGGTAATGGTGTTGGCGATACTGCCAGTGGTCAGTTTGTTAAATAGGATACAGTGGGACGTTATCTAATGGCGACCCATCGTGACAGTGTGTCACGAATCAGTATTGATCAGTGTGCCCTCTTGACATCGCTCAACTCAAATACCGGGTGACATTTTTAAAAATAAACCAAAATATTAAATAGTAGGATACGCGGGAAGTGTTCATATTTCGATAAAATGTAAAACTCGCTTCGTCTTACATTAGAACCTATATTAAAAATGTAAGTAGATAGTGATATATTATCAATATTTTTAGTTTGCTTACAATGGTAAAGAATTATTGCTTTATTTTAATGTCGATTATTCACAACATATTGAGTTGTGAATATATATATGTGTGTGTGTGTGTGTGTGTGTGTGTGTGTGTGTGTGTTTACAGAAACATTTATTTAAAAAAAGAATATGCTGTGCGGCATGTTTTGACAACATTCGCAAATATGGCATGCCATAATATGTCAATTTTCTAAAGTAAAAGCAAGTGTTCGTCATATTTATTTTTAGAAATAAAATTGTAGTGACAAACGAATTTACGGTCTATTTGACGGTTATTGGTTACTGCGGCACATGAACACCTGGATCCAACTTTATATAAAGAAAGTTACAGATGTCTTGTGACCACTGGGGACTAAGATGAAATACTTAACAGCCTATAATTATAATGGTTCTCTATCTGCTTGCGACAACAGCTTGTTATTTGGCGGCAGAAAGAGGTAAGAGGGTGATAATTACCTAGACCAATTTTAGGGAGAAAAAGAATAAGACTCACCTAGTAAAAAGTACCAATAGGCATAATGGACGGTTGCCCGTTTAGTATAATATCTTTCTTTTTATAGAATAAGGGTGACAAACGAGCACACAGTCCATCTGATGGTAAGTGCTTGCTGTGGCCCATAGACATCTACATCTATCTTTTGTTACGTGGCAGAGCCATGCTGCCTATATTATGGTTGTAGCACGAATGGGTCGGCTCGACCGGGGAAGGACCACGCTCTCACAGAAAACCAGCGTAAAATAGCAGCTTAACGCTGCTTTGTTTCGTTTGGTGAGTGTAGAGAACCAAAGACCCTTTTTACTGGAAACGAGGCATTCCATCTAAGTCCTCACGAGTGACGACGTATCTGCATTTAGATTCTTAATCGAAGATAGATGTCTATAGGCCACAGCAACCACTTACCATCAGGTGGACTGTGTGCTCGTTTGTCACCCTTATCCCATAAAAAAAACATACAGTGCACATCGAGAAACATCTAGATCTGCAAAAAATTTTTTTAGACGATAGAAATAGTTGTCGTAGAATAGGGATTCGAACCTGTGCCATCGAGCGCGCTTTCTTTACGGGTTCTCGGTCCCAATTTTTGTCGAAATTAAACCTGGCAAACCCACGCTGCTATTATAATATAGTGCACAGGATCACGCTCTCATAGAATACCAGCGTAAAATAGCAGCTTATAGCTACTGTGCTTCGTATGGTAAGTGTAGAGAACCGGCTACCCTTTTCACTAGGAACGAAGCTTTCTATCTTAGTCCTTAGGGGTAAGAACACATCTACATTATGATTCTTAATCGAGGATAGATTTAGATGTCAACCGGCCATAGCATGCACTTACCACCAGATGGGCTGTGAGCTCGTTTGTAAAAATAGTCGTGTATAAAAAAATATTCGAAATATACCCAAATCTGGGAGGCTAGTTTTGTCGTGATTATGTCACGATGTTTCTGACCCTGCATCCTAATCTACTTTCGATCTAATCGATATTATACGTGATAGAGCCATGCTGCAGCGATATTAGTAGTATAGTTGTAGCACGAATGGGTCGGCTCGACTGGGGAACCCAAGGACCACGCTCTCACAGAATACACTGATGGCAGCGTGACACTGCTGTGTTTCGTATGGTGAATGTAGAGAACCGGAGACCCTTTTTACTGGAAAAGAGGCATTCCATCTTAATCCTCACGGGTGACAACGCATCTGCATTTTGATTCGCAAACGAGGATAGATATAGATGTCTAAGGGCCACAGCAACAACTTACCATCAGGTGGACTGTGTGAACGTTTGTCACCCTATCCAATAAAAAAAAATCACATAAGCATGCTCTGGACACGGTTAGGTTAAGACGAGTAAAATCAACACTTACGATTTCTCTAGTATTAAACTGTTCATCGCAAAATCAAAATCAATTTTTTGGAACAAAGTTCCTTATCGCACGTTACGAATTTGGCGGCTGGGGGCTAGGCGAGAAAAAATGTAAGATTTTCCGTCACGACTAAACGATCTATAGTGCGAGCGAGAATGGAATAATATCCATCTCCCACACACTTTTTCTTATCTTGCCATGAACGAAATATTATTTTAAATGACGCTTGATTTTAATAGACGCTAGTATTTATTTGTATTTGGTAATTAATAATATAATACGCTTTTTCAAAAATAATATACTACGAAAGGAACTTTGTTCCAATCGAGTGTTCCACGACACTCACGCATGTTTTTTATTAAACCTATACAATACAAATTGACCTATACACAGCACTTTTTGAAAGTCTACGCCATCGCTTCAACAAGTCCCCATGTAACTTTTTACGTGGTAGAGCCATGCTGCAGCTATATTAGTAATAGGTATAGTTGTAGCACGAATAAGTCGGCCCGACCGGAGAAGCACCACGCTCTCACAGAATACCAGCGTAAAATAGCAGCTTAACACTGCTGTGTTTCGTATAGGTAGTATAGAGAACCGGAGACCCTTTTTACTAGAAACTAGGCATTACATCTTAGTCCTCACGGGTGACAACGCATCTGCATTTTGATTCGTAATCGAGAAAAGATGTAGATGTCTATGGGCCACAGCAACCACTTACCATCAGGTGTAATGTGTGCTCGTTTGTCACCCTTATCCTATAAAAAAAAACTTCTGAGAAGAAACACACAAGAAGGCTATTTTTTCTCCCAACAGATATAAATTAACCCTATAAAATATGTTATTTACACAAGTCAATAAAGTCTACTGCGGATATCCTCATTTCTGAGTTTATCACGCAGAGAAACTCCGAGCATAGCCCTCTCCACAGCTCGCTGAGCGACCTTGAGCTTCCTCATCCGGCCAGCAGTGAAGGACCACGTCTCAGTTCCGTATGTCATCACTGGCAACACGCAGAGTGACCGACATAGCCCAACGGATTAGTAAGCTGAAGTGGCAATGAGCCGGCCATATAGCTCGAAGAACCGACAACCGATGGGGATGAAAGGTTCTCGAGTGGCAGCCTCGTACCGGCAGGCGAAGTGTAGGGCGTCCCCCCACTAGATGGAGTGACGACCTGGTAAGATATGCAGGAAGTCGATGGATGCAGGTGGCTCAGGACCGTGCTTTGTGGCATTCTTTGGAGGAGGCCTATGTTCAGCAGTGGACTTGTGAAGGGCTGTAATGATGATAATGATGATGAATGAATAAAGTCTAAACAACTAGATATTTCCAAGTATTCATTTTTATTTTTTATTACATAAAGCTGAAATGACAAACCGCTCCGTGGCGCAGCAGCTAAGCAAAGAGTGCAAAGGCGCTTAGAGCCACGGGTTCGAATCTCACACGGAACAAGTATTTCAATAGTCTACAAAAAATTGTTCTGGGTCTGGATGTTTTTCCTCGTTAAATTTATGTATGTAAACTGCCTCCACGATACATCAAAAATACTAGAGTGGAGGTAAGGTTTTATGAAAATAATTATTAAAGCGCGGTAACTATAGCAAATAACTCTATTAGGCAAGATATGGAGGGGCCTATGTTCAGCACTAGACATTCGATAGGCTCCAATGAGTTAAAGTAATGGACATGATTCATTATATCAAAGGTATTTAAATAGTTTTTGACATAAATAACATTATGTACGTGCCGCGGTGGCCACTAATCACTTCTATAAAAAGGGTACTGGTTTTTTTTTAAATAAAGATGAAGTGACAAGCGGACTAACTATCCACCTGATGTCCATATACACCTGCAACCAATGAGGGCTAATAATTTTCTGCTCACCAGATGTCGCTAGTCGACACTGAGGTAAAGTTTTTTGTTACACAATGTCGTTTAATTGAGAAGTTATTTTTTAATAAAAGTCTCTCAGTTTCTAGAGTATAATATTATAAATTAATATACAATACAATGCGTCAGTGGCTTGCTCTTGAATTTTTTGCATATTTTTAATTTTTTTTTAATTTTTCTACTTTTACTATAGCTAATAATTAAATGCAACTAATTTTTACGGATTTTATAGCGTTTACTTTAACTTTTTAATTCCCGACGTTTCGGGTGCTTTTCAGCACCCGTGGTCACGTCAAGTGACGTCAAACACCACAGTCCCCCCCGTGACCACGGGTGCTGAAAAGCACACGAAACGTCGGGAATTAAAAAGTTAAAGTAAACGCGATAAAATCTGTAAAAAATACTTTCATTTAATATGTAGTCTTCGCGTAAATATAAGTTATAATTATAGCTAATAGTACAAAAAGAAACAATAACATCTACATTTTCCCAACAAATTAACTTCCACACTATGAAACCTGTCAAATATTACACCTCACTTTCTAGTGGCGCCGCCCTGGTGGCAAAAAAAGTCATGGATACCCTCATTTCAAACAAAGAAATCTGCAGATGCAATGCTTTTCATTCTGTTATTATATTAACTTTCTATACTCTGCAGCCTGGACTACAGTAGTGCAAGCACTATTGATTGACGCCACAAATGGGTAAGACGGTGGCACCTTCCCAGACGGGGTCACAAGCAAAAAAGGAATCCCATCACCTATATGTTGAACCAATATTATCTCCTGTATAGTTAATAGCCTTTGATAGACTCCAGATTTCAGTGTAGTGATCCAAAATCAGGCAGAAAAACGTGATTAAGAGTATAACTCCCACTGATGCAGGTATTGATTTTTACAGGCTTACTTTTATTTCTGAGAAGATTATGAAGTTATGACTCTGCCACGCTGCTCCAGGGTGAGTTGGCGGATTTCAAATGTCTTCGAGTTTTTCAATATTTTCCTACACCACCGAGCACGTGGTGAATCAGTCCATAAAGTGCTGGTGCGGATCAATACCTGCATCAGTGGGAGTTATACTCTTAATCACGTTTTTCTGCCTGATTTTGGCTCACTACACTGAAATCTGGAGTCTATCAAAGGCTATTAACTATACAGGAGATAATATTGGTTCAACATATAGGTGATGGGATTCCTTTTTTGCCTGTGATCCCGTTTGGGAAGGTGCCACCGTCTTACCCATTTCTGGCGTCAATCAATAGTGCTTGCACTACTGTAGTCCAGGCTGCAGAGTATAGAAAGTTAATATAATAACAGAATGAAAAGCATTGCATCTGCAGATTTCTTTGTTTGAAATGAGGATATCCATGATTTTTTTTGCCACCAGGGCGGCGCCACTAGAAAGTGAGGTGTAATATTTGACAGATTTCATAGGGTGGAAGTTAATTTGTTGGGAAAATGTAGATGTTATTGTTTCTTTTTGTACTATTAGCTATAATTATAACTTATATTTACGCGAAGACTACACATTAAATGAAACTATTTTTTACAGATTTTATCGCGTTTACTTTAACTTTTTAATTCCCGACGTTTCGTGTGCTTTACAGCACCCGTGGTCACGGGGGGGACTGTGGTGTTTGACGTCACTTAACGTGACCACGGGTGCTGAAAAACACGCACTTTTTACTGGAAAATAGGCATTCCGACTTAGTCCTGTCCACGAGTGACAACGTATCTGCATTTTGATACTTTGTTGAGGATAGATGTAGATGTCTATGGATCACAGCAACCACTTACCATCAGGTGGACTGTGTGCTCGTTTGTCACCCTATCCTATAAAAAAGACGTATGTAGGCTGTAATTTTATTTATCATCACAACCAGCAGGCGCAACTTACTTTTTTTTTATACGATAAGGGTGACAAACGAGCACACAGTCCACCTGATGGTAAGTGGTTGCATAGACATCTACATCTATCCTCTATTACAAATCAAAATGTAGATGCGTTGTCACCCATGAGGACTAAGATGGAATGCGTCATTTCCAGTAAAAAAGGCCTCCGGCCACCTGCAATCACCAAGCGAAACGCAGAGGTAAACCTCTACTTCACGCTGGTTTTCTGTGAGGTCGTGGTACCACCCCGGTTCGAGCCGGCCCATTCGTGCGACAGCAAAACCTGCCGCGTGGCTCTACCACTGTTCAGTCTACCGCTGAACTTCCTTATCCTCTTATATATAAATACTCGTATATCTCATTTTATACGAGGAATAATTAGCCATTAACTCTACTTTTGACAGCTGAATTGGTGATGGGAAACCAGATGCGTCGCACCTTCATGCTGCTCCCCAGCCGATTGCGTAACGGCGTCATAACGCTGTATATCTCAGGAGCAAAAAGGGAAACATAAGATCAAACAGATCTTGCGTTTCCCTTTTTGGACTCCAAAGACCAGATTATGTAAAGAATTCTGTGGCTCAGTCACAAAACGATATATTTTTATTATAGCGCCAGACTCTTATTAAGTATTTTATGTTTTTAACCAACATCATAAAAGTTGGAGGTTTCTCATTCGACATTATTTTTGTGATAATTCGTTGTTATCACGTTCTTTGATTTCAATAATTCTTTTTTTAAAACAGGAGTGATCCTATATAAATTTGGTAAAGTTCGTATGATATGAGAAAATCATCAAACTCTCCAATTCTTAAAGGCCAGATGCTTTATGGCATGACATATGGGCGAATAATTCTTTACCACGTCAACTGATTTCGATTGCTATATTCTTTTTAGTTCTTTAAAGCTGGTTTTTACTTTTTTTTTTTTTTTAATATTGGTTGTATGTTGTCCACAATATTATGATTGTAATACGAATGGGACTGCTCGACCTATAAACGAACTCTCTTACAGAAAACCAGCGTAAAATACCAGCTGCTGCTATCTTATGTGAGTGTAGATAACCGGAGACTTTTTTTACTGGTAATGAGGCATTATATCTTAGTCCTGAGGGATGATAACGTATTTCATTCTTCATCAAGGTATGATAAAGAATATGTTTTCTATATCAGTAAGAGTGACAAACGAACACACACATGACATTAATAAGATTATGTGACCTACAGACACATGTACATCCTTCCTCGATTATCTAAGAATCAAAGTGTCCCAATCCCAAAGTTTTAGAATACAAATTTTGAGAGTACAATTTATGTTCGTAAATTGCCTCCACGATACAGAAGAAAATCCTAGTGTGCTGGTAATATTTAAAAAAAAAACAAAAAAAACACAGCAGATTTATTCTGGTATTCTGTAAGTCATATAACATAAAGTAGTAATCATAATACATATTGAGTTTTTGTCGTCTTACTTAAGACTTTTCGATGCTATATGCGATCCACTTGAATAAATTCTGCCAAAGATGGTCCGAAATTTGCCTCATACAAAAAATTCCCTACAATTCCACGTACAAGTCGCTCAACATCACAATGCGTACGTACACATTATATCGGGACCCCGCGTCCCCTGCACTTGTTAATATCTTATTGTGCCCCGCTCGTCTGTCTGTCTGTCTCTCGGTTGATTTGCTACCCGCTCCTGTATAGTAATGAAGGTGCCATCGGACGAGTGGTTTGCTCGCTCGAATCGATGATCGATCCCTCGATTATAATCGATTGTTTTGCGCGTAATCGATTAGGGATCCGAGTTAGCGGCTTAATTATGTCTGACATTGATTTAGAGACTTTTAGATTTGTTGTGTACAGTCGCGATTGATTCGATGTAGTTTTGTATTTTAATATAAATCCGTATGTAAGTAGGTTCTTCAAGGAAGATAACCAGTTAGAGGTTACAGATGGTCAGCTAGTGACCAACGCCTCTATGTTTTTATTGTAATTTTTAGGCGTTACATATAAAAATTGCATTTATTTTGTCGAATCTTTACCTCTACATCCTATTAAAGTCCACTGCTGAACATTGGCCTCCCCATAGATTGCCTCATAGGGGAGATATTTGCCACAGTTGCCATACTTGCCAAACGGTTTAGTAATGGCAGTTATTTTTTTAAGTCGTTATCCTAATAAGACGCTACCGCCTATCTCCTGATTTGTCGAACGTGATATTTTAAATATCCTACTTTATAAAAAAAGTCCATACAATCGAAGAAGAATCGGCCACAGAAACTTCGCAAGTAATCCTGTTTCTTTTAAATTTAGCGGTTCAGAACAATACAGTAATTAATAACAAAAGCATGTTCTGTAACGTAAAAACTTGTGCTTAGCATTCTAAATCGGTCCAGGCCATTCAAGTAGCACTTGTTTCAAGTATAGCCCATGTGCCAGTCATCGCCCTCCTCTACCTAGGCTAGATATCTCCTAGTTTTATATCCATATTTATCCACTGGGACCACCCATCTAATGTACAGTGTTCTATACATTTGTAACTTCCATAGGTGATCTCATTGGAAATTATAAGTGTGTTCCTATTTACAATTAATCAATCAATGACGTGAACATAACGCAAACGTATCTTCCCACAACGTGCAATACAGCCGTAGGGCATTCGTGATGCAATGATGATGTGATCCTAAAAAATATACTGCAGATCCTCGTTGTGATCACTAACCGACCTATATCTCCGTAGCGCAGCGGCTAAGCAAAGAGTGCAACGGCGCTTAGAGCCACGGGTTCGAATCCCGCACGGAACAAGTATTTGTGTGGTCTACAAGTAATTGTTCCAGGTCTGGATGTTTGTCCTTGTGCAATTTATTTGTTCAAACTGCCTCCACGATATATGAGAATATCCTAGTGTGCTCGTAACGGTTTTTTTTAAAGAATAAATAAATATAATATACGAAAAATAGTATATTATGCTATTACAGTACTTTAAGGTGGTATTTTATGAGAGCCGTGGGGCGTGGTAGCGCTCGCTGTAAATTTCACAGTACGCGAGCAACCCGGGTTCGATCCCCGCCGCCACCAACGAAATTATTAATTGCAATAACAAGTGTTGATTTACCACGTACTCGGCGGTGAAGCAAAACATCGCGAGGAAACCTGCATGTTTGAGAAATAAGAAAAAAATATTTCGAAGACATGTGAAGTTCGCCAACATGCATTGGGGCAGCGCGGCGGACACTTCCTTGCTCTAAAACCCTAAAAAAGAAAAGAGGCCTGTTCCCAGTAGTAGGACGCATACAGGCTGTAAATTTAACTTTTTATGAGAGCGTAGTATTTCCATGTTTGAGCCAAACTATTCGTGCTGCAATCATAATTCACCGGCAACTAGACTACTACGTTATCAGTTAGAATTTAATTTCATTTATAACGTACAGTAGAGCTACTCTGCACCTAGTAAGTTGGTACCACAGAGTACATTATGTATATACTCAGCTATATATATATATATATAGCGTGTTTCTGCTTGAATATATAGATGGTCATTTTGTTTTTAGAAAACGACATCGTTTTATTATTAAGTTTATATCTTTCTTTTATGTTAATCGCAGAATGTGAAAAGTAATTAGAAATCTATCATCGTACAATTAATCGCAATAAATGAAGCATGCAAGAAGACTCGCACAACATGGTCGAACAACTGCCGTAATTATCATTTTATGGTAATTAAATTTGCATTTTAAAATTAAGAAAGACATTAATAACACTGACTCAATCATCACCATATCTCTAAAACAATACGCTCGATTGACTTGAAATTTGGCATATACGTATATACACCTTCCGCGACGTAGACACAAGGATCTTTCAGTTTGCTTTTATATAGAATTGAAGTGACAAAGGAATCTATGGTCCACTGATAGTAAGTGGATACTGCAGCAACCAATTTTAAACAAGGCTACAAGTATGTGATGATTGCAAGATGATATCATAGCACGTAACTATTTTTCTGCCGACTTCCAAAAAGGAGACGGTACTCAATTCGAGTGTATGTTTCTTTTTATGTGTGTTACCTCATAACTTTGTACTGGGCGAACCGATTTGGATGATTCTTTTTTTATATGAAAGCTGATAGTTGTGGTCCCATATAAATTTGATCAAGGTCAGACCAATGTTTATTGAGTTATTCTTAAATAACCTATATTGAAATCGCTTATATTGAAGTCGGCTATACAAAATTTTTAATTTTAAATTATATCATTATTATTCATTCATTTCTTACGGCCTATCAAAGTCCATTGCTGACCCGAAAATTGCCTCACAAGGGGGATATCTACCATAGCTGCCAAAATGGCAATTGGGTTGGAAATCGCAGTTTTTTGAAGTTATACTGCTTTTGGTGCGTTTGGGAAAAATGATTAGAGTGATTTTTTTAAGATACGCGCGCACTCAGCCACCTAAAAACGACACCATGAAGTTGTTACGATGCACGCGCACACTGACACTTAAAAGTGACAACTTCAGTGGGTAATTGTCTTTCAAGTTTTTTTTGTTTTGTTACGCTATAAAAATATAACTTCCTACGTGCATACATAAGTACACACACACACTTTTCTGCCGACTTCCAAAAAGGAGACGGTACTCAATTCGACTGCATGTTTTTTTTTTCATTTTTTTATGTGTTACCTCATAACTTTTTACTGGGTGAATCGATTTCGATGATTCTTTTTTATTTGAAAGCAAGTACTTCTCGGGTGGTCCCGGATGAATTTGATCAAAGTCAGTTTTGAGTTATTTTTAATAAGTTATATTTAAGTCGACCGTACAAAATTTTTAATTTTAAATTATTTATTTTATAGTTGTTATAAGAAGGACACTGCTACCTATCTAGTTCTTTTCGCTCTATCGTACAATACGACACCCACAGGAGGATATGAGGTAGTGAATCACCGCCATTACACGATACCTTGTAATCTTTAAATTAGGGAGCCCGTAATCGTGCTGGATCTCTATACACTTAAAGACTGGGAACCAGCATTGCGGGCAATACTGTTGAAATAGGTAAGAGGTTGGTATCTACCCAGATGGACTCCTCGGCAGAAATGGGGCCCTACCACTTACTAAAAGAAAAGATAACTTATAATTTACAAATAAATATATGATGGTATGAAGTGTGATAGTTTAGAACAATGTTGCGACAAATACGGATGTGGTCCAAGTTCAGAAGTGGACTTTTATGAGCTGATGAAGAACAAGAGGTCTTTAACAGTGGTAGAGCCACGCGGCAGCTTTTTCTGTCGCACGAATGGGCCGGCTCGAACCGGGGTGGTACCACGAGCTCACAGAAAACCAGCGTGAAGTAGAGGTTTACCTCTGCGTTTCGCTTGGTGAGTGCAGGTGGCCGGAGGCCCTTTTTACAGGAAATGAGGCATTCCATCTTAGTCCTCACGGGTGACAACGCATCTACATTTTGATTTGTAATAGAGGATAGATGTAGATGTCCATGGGCCGCAGTTACCACTTATCATCAGGTGGACTGTGTGCTCATTTGTCACCCTTATCCTATAAAAAAAGAGGAAGATAGTAAGTACAAAGAAGTACTTTCTTCAATTTTTGACCGCTAGATGGCGTTTTTTTTTACTTATTACAAGCTAGTGCTTGACTACACTCCCGCCTGGTAAGTGGTGATGAAGCCCTAAATGTTAAATTGCACCGTCTTAGCGTAACAAAAGCCTGTTCACTCTCCCGATTTAAGGAGGCCCACGGACGGAACGCTGGCAGAGCAGTGGCATAACTCATCTGCTCTACGCATTACGAAAGACGAAGCAAACCGTTCCAAGTCATCGAAATATATGTACTACGCACTAGATGTCGCATTCTGAACATTGACTATGTTCCACTAAACTGTACTGCAATCCGTACACTAAACGAAATATTGCGAAAATTGAAATTTGTGAATTCCATAAGATAATTATATTTATATTTTATTTAGAAATATGTTTGTTTATATTAAAATAAGGGTATTTTATATTAAATTAACACAGACAGACAGAGTAGCGCACAATTTTTGTTTGAAATAGCTTCTATAGTACGTAGAACATATAACTCAATGTTCGACATTCATTATTTTATCATCCGGTAAAGGTCCACTGTTAGACTTGGGTCTTTCCTGCTGTAGGGAGATTAGGCATTGAGCTACGCGAGGCAGGTAAATTAGCAATCACGGTCTAGACGTCTCGCATCTTAGCGACTGTTTTCCTTTGCTGGCCTAGGCATATTACGTACGCAGCAGGAACGTGGCCGGAGGCAGAACTATAGAATAGATCCGCGAATTTTCAATTCGTCAAGTGGACAGACAATCGTTTTTCCTGTCCCTTTTCGTAACGTACTCAGGGCGAGGGATGGCGTCCAAATATAATTGAACACGGAGAATGACTCTCGTGTTTCACTACTCGTGTTCAGGCGCGCTTTGTCTAAGTGCTTGTCTAAGAAGAAATAGAGGGAGGAGGGGGGGGGGGGGGGAAGTTGTCAACCCCCGAGCAGAGACCAGTAAGTGTCTGCCGGTATCAGTAGAGCCACGGATATGTGGGATTTGTGATCTAATGGGAATCCAAGAGATGTTTCTATCTTTTCCCAGACATTTTTATAGAATAAGGGTGACAAACGAGCGCCGTCCACCTGATAGAAAGTAGATGCTGTGGTTTATAAGCATCTACATCATTCTCCGAATAAGAATCAAATAGCTGATGCGTTGTGACCCTTTAGAACTAAGATGGAATGCCTCGACCAGAGACCTGAGAAATCAGGTCTCCGGTACTCAACACTCACCATACGAAACACAGCAGCATTAAGCTGCTATTTCACGCTAGTATTCTGTGAGAACGTGCTACAAACCTTAATATAGCTGCAGCATAGCTTTAACACTTATTTTATAATACCTTAAAAACAAAACGGAGTAGTGGATTATTTTCTTTTAACCGTCACAAAACAGTGGTCATTGTTTCTAAGTATTTCTGATTCCGAATTCGCACGCTTCAGTTAATACAATTTACGCGCAAACGAGCGTCGAAAGTGAACGGTAAATTTAAATGGTCGAAGCGCCCAAAGGCCCGCGACCGTGTTGCCACATTAATCACACTTGTTAAACTCGAAGATGTTCAGATAAAGGGGAAAAAATAACACCTCCGAATGAGTTATGGCGTGGCAAGCCCCTTACAAATTAGCTGTTTGAATTTTGGCTATAAAGGATACGCAGGGGGCTGTGTTATCGCAGTTGATAATTCCAGTAATACCGCACTCGGATGAACGTGACCGAGGTCCGGCAGCCTCGACGCCACTTCCTTCAAAATTAAACTTGATCGATCTTGAATGTAAACTCGTGTGATGGATGAGGCAGTTGACGTGTTATATTTTTATGGCATATGGAAGCGATTTGCCTTATGGGTTTTATTAGTTATTATTTGAGATTTGACGATTTCTCTTGTGGGTTTTATAAGTATTTAGTATATAGTCTTGTTGAATCCACTGTTTTTCTCGGTATTACAGTTGACGCGAAGTTCAATGGGGCCCTCATAGCTAGCAAACTTAGTTCTGCAGCATATGCTGTAAAAAGATTAGATGCCTTACATGTGTTGAAATAGCTAGATTAGTTTATTTTAGTTATTTCGATAGCATAATATCATATGAAATATTGCTATGGGGTAATGTGACTGACATTGAAATTATCTTTGCTTTGCAAAAGAGAGCCATAAGAGCAATTTATAACCTAGTTCCGAAGGAATCTCTTAGAGAAAAATTTAAAGAAATAAAAATATTAACTTTGGCCTCTCAATATATTTACGAGAACTTATTGTATGTACACAAAAACAAATGGTTTTTTTAAAAATGGTAATGTACATTCTGTAATTACTAGGAACAAGCACAAGTTAGTTATACCAATTACTCGACTCCAAAGAGTCAGTATCTTCTTCATGGGGCAATGTATACGCTTTTACAACCAAGTTCCAGAAAATATGCCGACCTTTTCTATCAAAAGGTTTAAATTATTTATTAAGCAAAAAATGTCTAGTAAGGGTTTAATCTTTTTCTAATCTAATTTATATAATCAAAGGTTATTATACTACTAAAGAGTACATGACTGATAATAACCCCTGGGAATGAGGTGATCACTACCATGCTGTTTCTAAATGTTTTCATAATAATGGTATAAAATATTATATTTTAAATTGTGCTTTTTAAAAAAAGTCCTGCTGGGTTTCTTGCTGGTTTTTTCCTGGACAGAGGTTTTTTTTGCGAACCTGTGGTACAAGTTTAAAATGACTTTCAATAAGTATTATGTACTATAATCTATATTGAATAAAAATGACTATATTCTATTGTAAGTTGGATGACTTGGAAAATTTTCAAATTTTTACTTTTGGATTAAAAGACTTCAAAAATCTAAATTGTTTTAAATAATTTTCCACATCAGTTTCAGAACTCGTTGCTAAGACGTAGTGTATAGAATAATTAAATCTTCGACTGAAAAAACTATTATGTGGAATATTTTACCATCAGACAACGTAACTGCATTTTAGAACATCTTAATTCCATAAACTCTAAAATTCAATTTACTATGGAGTTAGAGGCAAATAATTCTTTAGCTTTCCCAGATGTGTTAGTCATTCGAAATCCTAATAACACCATAGGTCACACTGTGTATAGAAAAAAGACCCATACAAACCGATATTTAAATGATGAATCCCACCATCACCCTTCACAGTTAGCTACCGTGGGCAAATCTTTGTTACAGAGAGCACGAGGGATCTGTGACGGCAAACACCTGGCCGCTGAGCTTCAGCACATCAAGCAGGATCTGCACGACAACAAGGTTCCGCGCCTACGTCACAGTGACCGAGTGAAGCCGGCGACAGTCAGTGTCACAGACAAGATTGGCTACATCTTGAAGCGAGCTTCTATTAGAACATTCTTCAAGCCGCCGAAGAAGATTAGTCAGTTCTTACCATCCGTCAAGTGCAATATTCCTCTACAAGATGCAGGAGTGTACAAGCTTGATTGTGAGTGTGGTCTCTCATATATAGGGCAAACAAAACGATCAATAAAAACCCGCGTAAAAGGACACATAGCTGACGTGAAGCACCAACGTTCCGGGAAGTCTGCAGTTTGTGATCATATCCTAGACGGCACCCGCCATTACATTAGATTTGATAAACCACAAATTCTCGCGGAAGAACATCGATTCCTGCCAAGGATGATACGTGAGGCTATTGAAATTAAAAAACATCCTAATTTCAATAGAGAGGGAGGCTGGGTACTACCACCTGCTTGGTATCCTGTAATTCATAAAATTAAAGCTAAACCCAAGCATACCACTGCAAGACTTCAAGACACAGTTAGTTCATTCTGCGTAGATCGGACCAAAATTATTAATTAAAAAGCTGAAGGTACTCCGGGTTAACTCTGACATCGGGACGGCAATCACCTTAGTCCCCGAAAGCAACCGAAACGTCGGGAATATAAAATAAGTCCATTAAACGCGATAAAATCCGTAAAAGTAGTTTTATTCAATATTATGTGGATTTTATTATTTTAGTTATTTGAAGTCTGTCTTACAAGTCGCCGCACGTAAGTTACCGCTATACTTTCGTGCCGCTACTTATAACTTTGAATTAAATGTTAATATTTTTATCTTTTGAGAGGACTTACACTTAACAACTATAATGTCGTCTAAATAGATACATTAAAAACTTCATGCCCCTATCTTACCACGATTAGGGGTAGAATTTTTATTTACATGGGACCACTGCTGAAATGTACCTACATACGTGAATATAATATGGTCATCTCGTTAATATAGTCACATTAATAAAACTCAAAAGCTACAGCCTTGTTTACTTAACCCCTCAAGTGTCATGACGCCCGCAGTGGGCTGACAGCTTATGCATGCCCGTGTGTCAGCTCACCCCGTGTGTCATTTGGTAATTAAACACGCCTTGTCTTTAATCTATGTTGTTTAAAGAAAAAACGCTGTTTTAATCTTTGAACAACATAGATTAAAGACAAGACCGTAATGTAACGTTCTCAAACGTTTTTGAATTGAACATTTTCGATTGTTTTAACCGATTTTTGTTTTGCCGCGTAAAGGAGGTAGATATTAAAAAGTTTTTGGTGTGAAAAAAGTGTATTGAAGGGGGTATGATTTTTAACCTCCTTTGATATAATGTTTTGTATGCATTTTGTCTGTATTGTTATGCAAATAAAACAAATACCTTTTTATATAATGGCTTAATTTCATAATCCTTACACTTTATGTACAAGAAATCGGCAAAATTACTTCGATATATACATGTATATACCGAGATTGATAATATTAAAAAAATAGAATTTACTATTTATAAAATAGAATCAAATATCTTAATTCATAACGAATCGATGCGTATGTTTTATGGCGGCTCTTCACGTTGGCCAACATAGTGGCGAATGTGTTGGCAAAGATATTGGCCAAGAATTTGTGATCGCAATCGCATCCACACGTTGGAAGGTCGTTCAGTTTGCTTCGGTTCAGGCCAATGTGCGGACGAATTTATTAAAATGATTATTGAAGCGCTAACGGATGTTGCGGTTTATTTATTCACAGCATACCACTATTTTTTATTTAATTTTCACTATTTTTAATATTTAATATTTTTAATATGAATTTTTAATATTTCTTTATTATACACTAACGTTATACAGATAAGTAAACTATTACACACCTAGGCATAGGTTGTAGTGTTATGCTACTTACATATCATTTTACACTATTTTTCCATTCTGTTTTTGATTTTCTGTATTCATATTTTGCATCACCTTTATTTCCATAGGATCCTGTAACGTTTTTACACAATAACAAATCATTTTCACTTCGTATTTTCACGCTATCAGCACTTTCTAAATCGCTGTCAATGGAGTCTTACCTTTTTCGATCTTTTATTTAGTTCTCCGTAACTCTGCAATTTCGGGTTTCGTGCGCGCTGCTGCGCTATATTTTTTCCTATATCAATAATATCTCATTTCTTACTTATATCTTGCTGTTTTTTAAATATTTAACCAAAAATTGTTAATTTTGACAATCGTTATTTATTTGGTTGTCATGGCAATTTTTATTCAAATTCGTTACTGGTCTGATGTTTTTATTTCAATATTTCCACATAAATACTCTTTTTGCTCTAGATCATTTACAAAAAATTTCCTTTTAATTTAAATAATTTCCCGTTCTCTCTAAAAAGGTATAAAAGCCGAACCATCGGTGAATACAGGGAGTCTCGCTTCAGTTTTCAAACGTGAAGCATCTACTAAAAGCCTTATCCCGGGGCCACACTGCCCCGGGATCCTGCAAGCCTCCATCTACATCTGAAGTCGTCGGCGTAGTCTACTTCAAGCGCGGGGCCACACTGCTCCGGGATCCTGCAGGCCTCTATCTACATCTGAAGCCGTCGGCGTAGCCTACTTCAAGCGCGGAGCCGCACTACTCCGGGATCCTACAAGCCTATACATTCATCTGGAGTCGTCGCCTGCGCCTTCACCTGCTAGTGCCCGCGCTACTTTTGGGCGCTGCGACTGCTTGCTCCAGGCGCTGAGTGCACCTACTCCAGGCGCTACGTGCGCCGGCTCCGGACGCTGCGTGTGCCCAGTCCAGGCGCTGCGTGCCGTCGCCGCCAAGAAACTACAAGCTCCGCGTGTGCCTATTTCTACAAGCGCAGCGTGTGTCACTTCGACCTTTAGGCTCCAATACAATTATTGTCATATCTTTATTTTTTTTAACTAATTGTAATTTCACGTCATCCATCACCATCATCATATTTCATTTTTTATATAAAATTGTAAATACCTTTTAAAAATTTAAATATATTATTTTCTTGTTCTACTTTTGTTGTTTTGTTGTTCTTAGGTTAGGTTCTTTTTTTTTAATTGTCGCTTCACGACAAGGTATAATTAAAACTTTTACAACCAATGCCTGGAAAATATTCCAAGCCTGTCTATGAAACTGTTGTAAATTTTTTATTAAACAAAACCTTTTTAAAAAGGGTTATTATATAATTATAGAATATATTTATTTATTTACACTTTCATGCACAAAGTAGTACATATGGCGAACTTAATAATAATAATAATAAGGGCTTCCATCTGGTTGGGTTTTTATATATTTATGTATTTATTTTATTTTATTGATATTTATGTACGTTTACTATGTTTATTTACAATTATATATTTATATTGCCCAACCATATGAGAAATTTTTATAGATACCACATAATAATAATAAATAATTTATTTTGTCAAACATTAAAGTTACATTATATGATCAGTGATCGAGGTCACCTAGTAAGCAAAATAATGCCTGTAACAGGTGACTTCGCTCTTCCATAGTTAAAAATTACAGTATTATTAACGAAATAAAGTAACTAAGAGGGAATAATAAAGGCAGTAAAACATGATTTTAGTATCCTACCTAGTCTCATAGCATTAATACATCAATCACTACAACGTGAATGTGTATAATAAAAGGGTGATCAAAAAGAAATGGAAAAAAAGAAATTTTATTTCTTGACGGCTCCGTGGCGTACTGGCTTAGCAATGAGTTGCTGCGCTGGGGGCCGCGAGTTCGAATCCCGCACGGAACAAGTATTTGTATAGCCTGCACATAATTGCTCCGGGTCTGGATGTTTGTCCTTATGCAATTTATGTTTCTAAACTGCCTCCACGATACAGAAGAAAATCTTAGTGTGGGGGTAACGTTTTTTTTTACAAAGACTAAAAAAAGATAAAGCGAAAAGTTTTTTCATTGGTCATTGTTACTGCAGTTATGAAGACACTAGTTACGATGCGTGCATATAAAATTTAAATCAGGTGCGTGCAATCACTCTGGGAGCTCGCAGCAAACTGAACGTGCGCCCAACCTGTGGACGCGGCGGCCAATACTCTTCCACAACCCTTTGATCTTTTGTAAAAAACCGACACCAGACGGATCTCGCGCCAACTTGTGGGCCATCATTGCAATACGTACCAACGTAGCTTAAACACCCACTCTACACGATGGCCATCGTTGTTGGCCAACACATTCGCCAGTGTGTTGGCCAACGTGAAGAGCCGCCATTATACATAGCGGACATACAAAATTAAAAAGATATCATTGTTTACATTAGCGCCTACCGATATCGCGCGACTTCCCGAACGGCCCCTGACACATGACGAATAAAAACATAATACGGTCGGGCACATGAGGGGAATGACTCCGTGATACGATACCTCTTCATCAGTCAATCCATTATTAAAGGGTCAAAAGGGCGCTGCTTTATCAACGCCATTTTGCCAGTTGACATTATAGTAAATATTTTAGTCAATTTTAGTATTGTGTAGTGTAGTAAGCTTTTTTTAAGTTGATTTTTCGAAGTGTTTACTTCAAAATGTCTGATACAGCAATCGTTAAATAGCTGAGCAAAAATAGAGAGGTTAAAAGTGTAAAATGTATTTTTTATAGAAAATGGTGACAAAAGACTACACAGTCCGCCTCAGTCCGCCTGATGTTAAAAGTGGATACTGTTGCACGTAGACTTCTATCTATCCTCGAATAAGGATCAACATAAGGATGCGTTGTAACCCCTGAGGATTAAGGTGGAATGATAAATAATCAGTTTAAGCGTAGTAGAGCCATGCAGCAGCTATATTATATTTGCAGCACGAATGGTTCGGCACGTTCGGGGAAGGACCACACTTTCACAGAATATCAGCGTTAAATAGCAGCTTCATGCTTGTTGTGTTTTGTATGGTCAGTGTAGACAACCGAAGACCCCTTTTACTGTAATCTAGGCATTCCCTCTTGGTCTTTAGGGGTGACAACACATCTGTCATACCGTCAGTTGAACTGTGTGTTTGTTTGTCACCCTTATTCTATACTAAAAATGATCAAAAATGTAGCCAATTTTCTTAAAATACATTTACACATCGTGTCAAATGTCCACCGCTGAATATAGGCCTGCCTCGTGTATTGCCTCATAGAGGGGATGTTTTCATAGTTGCCACGCAATCACTGTTTTATTATTATTTCGAGTTGTTATCAGGAAGAGGCTGCTGCCCATCTGCTGTTTAGTTTCGTTATAAGATAAATTGTTTCAACAACTATCGTTTTATCAATAATTTAAGTTTCATAGTTTGTCTTATATCCTTTCAGATTAACTTACAAAAAATTGTATGATAATTGCATTAGCTTTAAACGTGAAAATGCATTATATAAATTTAGACTTGGTTCAAACTTACTATCCACGACTCAGCAGCTAACGACCAGAGTTAAGCCAGGGATTTAAAAGCAAAATGAATTTCGTTTCGTTACACTTAATGTTATCTCATAACGTTCCATAGTTTGTAACGATACTAAAATCTAAAATTAAAGTTGGTAAAATTTACCTCGCGTACATCCGCTCGATAAAATAAAATGATGTGTCGCACATAGTTGCTGCTTTAGCTGATGTAGACTCAGCGGTGGCTGACCGCTGCCGCTTTAGCGGTCAGCCACCGTAAAGTCTACATCACCTGAAGATGCCTCGTGTAGAGGCGAATCACGTGTCGTATTGTCGTCAGTAATGTGTCTTTCCTAGTGTAGTGGTGTTAGGAGTAGTGGTGCTGGGATTAGTGGCGACGAGGATAGTGAAATTGAGGGAGGAGGGAGGTGCTCTTCAAACTAGGTGCGACACATCATTTTATTTTATCGAACGGATGTACGCGAGGTAATTTTTACCGACTTTAATATAATGGATTTCCTCAAAGTAGCACCTGATTCTATTAAAACCTAAAATTATCAATAACGATATAAAAATAACGTTAAAGAATATCATTTTCGTAGAACAATATTGTTCGTTACGTTATAGGTTTCAGTAACGTTATGTTACGGGTGAAACGTTACAGATTCACTTGTAACGTTATTATTGAAAAGATTTTCCGCTGACTACCGCTCCCTTATCGCACCCCGTACAAGCCACCACCGCCGTATTCAAGCGTCACCATTAAGTTCGTTAGAGAGAGAGAGTGGGCATCGCATATTATATAAAATATGTAAAGTATATGTCACAATCTTTTACAGTGTTATATTATTGTTATATTAATAACGATATTATATCGCTATATTAATAACGATATTATATCGTTATATTAATAACGATATTTTTTAATATTGTTATTAAATAATTGTAGATTTCGTTCCGTTTGTCAGTATCGTTATAGCCAAGGAATTAATTTTGTTACGATCCTAATGGAACGGTACGAATTATCGTTACTGGAACTACGCGTCATGTTATTTTGAGTAACGTTTCAAGTCCCTGGTTCTAACACCTTTCAATCACTTACGATATTTAATCTACACGTGATGTCTTATACCAGCATTACCTGAAACAAACAAATACAAACATATTAATTATTTTATTACATATTTAAAAAAAATATTTTGTATAAAGGTGGCGATATAAGAACTTATCAGCCCGTGTTAATTTATAAAGAAAAGTTTCATTTTATAAATAAGCGTTTTAATTTATAAACTTTATAAACAAAATAAAATTCCCTCACTTGCACCGTGGTAGTTCGGAGTACTTTTACCTTAAAATTGTACGCACCAAAAAATTGTTTATTGTAATTTGAAATACTGTATCACCACAGTCACGGCGATGAACCAAAATATTATGACGAACCAACATAATATCTCAGAAACGAAACATTTCGAGGACATGTGAAGTTCCCCAACATCATTTTAAACAGTGGTAGAGCCACGCGGCAGCGTTTGCTGTCGCACGGATGGGCCGGCTCGAACCGGGGTGGTACCACGACCTCACAGAAAACCAGCGTGAGGTTTACCTCTGCGTTTCGCTTGGTGAGTGCAGGTGGCCGGAGGCCCTTTTTACTGGAAATGAGACATTCCATCTTAGACGTCACGGGTGACAACGCATCTACATTTTGATTTGTAATAGAGGATAGATGTAGATGTCTATGGGCCGCAGCAACCACTTACCATCAGGTGGACTGTGTGCTCGTTTGTCACCCTTATTCTATAAAAAAAAATCTAGGGCAGCGTGATAGACTCCTCCATGACTTACTTCCTTAAAAACAATATTACCTAGATAAAGACTATTTCTTTAGAGAATAAAGTGCAGTGAGGTGGCGGCGTAAAAGTAACTCGCCATAACGTCACGTGGATGTCGTATAGTAAACAATGAACAATTTAAAATATTTTTTTTTTACATACGACTTCAATATAAATTATTAGGAATAACTCAAAAAATATTGGTCAGACCTTGATCAAATTTATATACGACCACACGAGAAGCACCAGCTTTCTAATAAAAAAACAATCATCGAAATCTGTTCACCCAGAAAAAATTATGAGGTAACACATATAAAAAAAACATACGGTCGAATTGAGTACCTCCTCCTTTTTGTAGTCGGTAGAAAATTAAACAGGAGATAAGCGAAAGCATCTTCCTGATGACAACTCAATATAAAACCGGTTGCCGAGCCAACTAGCAAGATGGCCTATGATGCGCATAGATTGAATGCGGGATGCCTATGTTCAGCAGTAGACTTTTGGACAAATGAAATTTTCATTGCTTACGTAGAAAAATATATATTTTATTTCATAAACTAGCTGTACGCTGCGCGTTGCAACCGCAGAAGAAAAATAATGAGGGCATCCACGACTTTTTCTGCCACCAGGGCGGCACCACTGGAAAGTGAGGTATAATATTTGACAGATTTCATAGCAGGGAAGTTAATTTGTTCGGAAAATGTAAAAGTTATTGTTTCTTTCTGTACTATTTTATATTAATAGCATTAAAAATAAATAAACCAAGCCACAGACATTCACAAAATTAGAAAAATTAAAAAAAAACATGAAAAATGTGCAAAAAATTAAAGAGCAAACCACTGACGCATTGTTTTGTGTATTCATTTAATACTCTAGAAACTGATAAACTTTTATCGAAGAAACAACATCTCAATTAAATTACATTGTGTAAGAAAAACTTTACCTCAATGTCAACTAGCGACATCTGGTGAGCAGAAAATAATTAGCCCTCATTGTGGAAATATCGTTTTAAATTTAGAACAGTTATATTGTTTAATTAGGAATGATAATACATTTATTGAAGTGAAATCGTATTTAACTTAAAAATAAAGAACAATGGCAGAAAAATAGTTAATAAAAATGATTGCGTCTAAAAATAACTTATATAAAATGAGTTTAATTGTGTTTCTATGATTTTTCAAATAAAAATGTATTTTATTAAAGCCACAGAAAAAAACATATTTTTGGGAATATCAAATGACTTTCATCATTTTACACTATTCAAGTGTTGCCATTTAGTATATTCATACTATTTTCGTATACACTTTGTAAGACTACCAACACAACACACAAACACAAAATGTTTTTATATTAAGTTATTATTGGTAATAACTATACTATCAGTAATAATAAAAATAAAAGTGATATGGTTGAAAATAAGTTTCTACAAAGAACTTCCTGCAATAATAAATTATCCCAATCATATAACTTTTTTTTTATAGGATAGGGTGACAAACGAGCACACAGTCCACCTGATGGTAAGTGGTTGCTGTGGCCCACAGACATCTACATCTATTCTCTGTTACAAATCAAAATGCAGATGCGTTTTCACCTGTGAGGACTAGGATGGAATGCCTCATTTCCAGTAAAAAGGGCCTCCGGCCACCTGCACTCACCAAGCGAAACGCAGAGCTAAACCTCTACTTCACGCTGGTATTCTGTGAGGTCGTGGTACCACCCCGGTTCGAGCCGGCCCATCCATGCGACAACAAAAGCTGCCGCGTGGCTCTACCACTGTTAAATATGTTAACTATGTAACAATTCTATTTAATGTTATGGCAACTATGGCGCAAAAGTCCGTAAGGCATGCCAGAAATATTATTAAAAAAATACCTACAGCTTCATTGAGTTTTACAGTTGAAGCTACAAAATATACATTTATAGTATGCAAAAATATAATAAAGATACAATAATCTAAAAACTCTCAATTATGTAGGTAGACACATTATGATGAGAATGTATTAAGCATCAAACAACCACAGGACGCATGACTTTTTCCAAGTGACATAAGACATAACCTAAAAGGTTCAAATCTAAATATCTTTTTTGAACGCCTTGTCAAGACAAAATTCTTTGACAAAGTTACTCAGGGACTGACGTTTAACATTTTAAGATATTTTTGATATATAGACGCTACCATTTCTTCTCAACCAATTTTATGTATGAAAGTCTGCCATTGTTCTTTGTTGGTACGATACGCGCGCCACCTACTGTACGTTAATTGCACTATGCCTATAACCTTCGCGCAAGTGCAAGCAATAAGTTGACAAAGTTTTACCGCAATCTGACGAACGGTATGGCAGCGCATAAAATACGAACAAACAAAAATTATTTTTATATATTAGATTAGATGTATAAAACATAACATAACATAACATAAACACTCACGCCTGTCACCCAGAGGGGTAGGCAGAGACTATGGAATTCCATTTGGCACGATCCTGACACACCTCTCTCGCTTCCTCCACATCCATATACCTACGCATACACGCTCGTCGGTTAAAGGTACTCTTAATTTGGCCCCTTTTCAATATTTCGCCAATTTGGTCGATAAACTTTCGCCTAGGGCGACCCTTCCCGACTCTGCCATTCACCTCTGCAACATAAATTTGCTTTGTCACTCTTTCCTCATTCATTCTTTCTACATGTATAAAACTTAACGAAATATAATAATTTTTATTTCATTTCATTCCATAGATATAGGTGCTTAGGGTTCATGGTATTTACTTACACTGTCGTTTATTGGACTGTGCGTCTATTTTCCCCTAATTGTTTAAAAAACCTCTAGTTTCAGAACGCCAAACATGGTCAATGATATAACACTTTTAAAATTTAATATTATGTAACATTGTCAGGAGTTTACCATTACAATTACAGCCTATTAAAGTCCACTACTGTACATAGGCCTCCTCCATAGATGCTTGATAGGGGAGATATCTGCCACTTGGCATGCGGGGTTATTTATTATATGTAGTCGTTATTAGGAAAGCGCTGCTGCCCAACCCCTGATTTATTTCCCTCTGTCGCCTCTTACGACATCTACGGGACTACCTTGGGTAGTGGATATTCTTATACTGCCACTGCATCATCATCATCATCACATTCATCTATTAATACCTATCAAAGTCCACTGCTGAACATAGGCCTCTTCCATAGATTGTCTCATAAAAAGGAATTTGCCATAGTTGCCAAACTTGGCAGGCGGCTTGTAATTTTTTATTATATGAATTGTTATCAGGAAGATACTACTGCTCATCACCCGTTTCAGTTTCTCTCTGTCGCCTCCTACGACACCCACGGGCGTTATGGGGTAATGGATATTCTTACAAAGTCACTACACGGTGTCGTCAGGAGTTTATCATCAATTATTGATACAACAAAGCCTAAATAGATTGCAGAATTAAAGAAATTAAAGTAAAGACATCGTACGATTCATAACACAATTCATTTAAACGATTTTCAAATCAATAAGCCATTTGCAAAATTCTACGTGGCCATTTAATTGATCTGTGCCAATGATGGCATATTTATGGCCCTTCAAAATGGCGCAAAAAGTTTCATATTAATAAATTGATATAGTTAGCGGACACGTCATCATAGGGGCCGGCGGCGCCTCATTCCTTGTACACTTGTAAAAAATAATATCATAAATGCAGTTTAAATATGCTGCGGTTGAGAATTTTTGAGTAGTACAATCAAAATTTTCAGAGTAAATACCACTTTATTATATTTTAAGTAATAACTATATTTAAAAAATATTAAGTTTTCTTAGATGCTCTAAGAGGCTTCTTAGAAAGAAAGAAATAAAATAAATTCGTTAATTCTTAATCAAAGATAGATACTTATTAATTTATTTATATACACTAACGAAATAGTAACAGAATAGTTTACCTATATATTGTAGTAAATGGATGTTATGGCCCATAAACACCTACATCTATCGTAGATTATGAATTAATGGATTAAGTTAGAATACCTCGTGACCAGTAACTGAGGTTTTTTTTATAGAATTAGGGTGACAAACGAGCACACAATTCACCTGATGGTAAGTAGTTGCTGTGGCCCATAGACATCTACATCTATTCTAGATTACGAGTCAAAATGCAGATGCCTTGTCATCCGTTAGGTCTAAGATGGAATGCCTCGTTTCCAGTAAAAAGGGTCTCCGGTTCTCTACACTCACCATACGAAACACAGCAGCGTTATGCTGCTATTTTACGCTGGTATTCTGTGAGAGCGTCGTCCTTTCCAGGTCGTGCCGACCCATTCGTGCTACAATTATACCAGTAATATAGCTGCAGCATGGTTCTACCACGTAAACAGGTATCCCATATTCCTCAGTTACCAGAACTATGGTGATCTTTCACGCAATATGCATGGCTATACCACTACATCATACACTATTATTAATTCATTTTGTTGTTGTTTTGTTTTGATTGCATGCAAACAAAATGGAAATTATAATTTATGTCATATCTAATAACGATAGAAAATATTATTTGTTTTATCTGAAAAGTTTAGTTATACTGTGTACAGTTCGGAGTGACAAAACGACTAACAAGTAGCGTTTGGTTGATGTGTAAAAAACGAAAATATGATTTCGGTGACATAGCTGACTCCGAATAATGCTCTATATGACCTATGCTGGAATTTATCTGCTATAAAAACTATAAAGGCGCTGTATTGTTGGGGCCGCCTCTAATGGAATATTTCTCTGTGTATTATACCCCTTAATGTGACAGACTGAATGTATAGTTTATTTATGTTCGAGATGTTTTTCGTATACTGAATATGGCTTATGAAACAAAAATGTTATTGTTATGTTGGCACCGATGCTGATGAGGACTTAGTGCCTGATTTGTAGGCAGACAATGTGATCGAAGCCAGCGACGAAAGTCACAAAAGAAATTGTTTGAAGTGTTACTGTATTGATAAATACCGTAAGAATGATGTATAACCGTACTTGTGTATTCAATTTAGACTTTTTTCAGACTTCTGGTAAAATTAAACTAATACATTGTAGCGTATTAGTAGGTTATCTCAACTGGAAAGGGATAAAGCTCGCAGGTAATACCAGTATTTGAAAGGGACGAAGAGAGAACGAAGTGTGAAATATGGGTAAATCAGGAATGTCTAGATCAGGTAAATGAAATTGTATACTTGGGGAGTGCTTTTAGCCGGGATGGAAGATGCGATTTAGATGTGGACAGGCGAGTCGATGCCGGGAACAAAGTCAATGGTGCCCTGACTGCGTTAGTCAAAAGGCAAGGCGTAGTGAAGAGTGCACGCCTTGCAATACATAACGCAGTGTTGGTACCGACTTTGTTATATGGCAGCGAAACCTGGGTATGCCAGAAGAAGCATAAAAGCAAGTTGAATGCAGTGGAGATGCGATCTCTTCGTAAAATGTGCGGCGTTACCATGGCCGACCGAAAACGAAACGAAGAGATTCGTAATATGGCAGGTTTGAAAGATGACCTTATCACAAAAATTGATAAGGGCGTGCTTCGATGGTTTGGGCACGTTGAGCGAATGAGTGAAGACCGAATGGTGAAGAAAATATATAGTGCGAAAGTTAATATTAAAAGGTGTCGAGGTAGACCGAGACTAACTTTCGAAGACCATGTGAGCAAATTGCTCGAAGAGGGGAGGGTCAAGAGTACTCGGATACCTAGACGTGCATGTATGAAGAAGTTAATGAATCTGAAAGAAGCGAAAGAGGTATGTAAGGATCGTGACACTTGGCGATCTGTTCTCTCTGGCTACCCCGTCAGGGATTGTGCGTGAAGATAAGTAAGTAAGTAAGTAATATCGGTGTGAATAGCATGTTTATTTATTTAAACTTCATACAATATGATGTATAGGCGGACTTAATGCCTGAGGCATAATGTTAATAGGCTTAATGTTGTGTTTCGTACGGCAAGTGATGATAACCAGAGACCCATTTTATGTTCTTTTTTTGAAATAAATTATGAATGCCTTGTGATTTCTAAAATGATAATTCTCTATAAGTAAGAATAACGCAAGCTAACACAGCTCAGCGAAGTCAGTAAGCTATCGTAGCAAATTATGTTGAGTATAGAATCAAACTAGCGAAAAAGATTTTTTATGATTCCTAATACAGGTGCGATGTCACGCCTGACTCACGCGTGACAACATGAACACCAGAACAAGTGGTAAAATTAAAAATGTTTGTACAACCGACTTCAATATAAATTATTAAGGATAACTCAAAAACTATTTGTCAGACCGTGATCAAATTTATATTAATGTCCTCCAGACCGAATATCGGCCACGGCGGCCAGTCTCAACGGAGACTAGCCATCGGCGCAGGGCAGGATTATAGTGCCCAAGTGTATGCGCAAGCACAGGTGTACTCTCTATTCCCTCACTCTCATAGCCCGATGGGACGGTAAACCGATACGACCGGAGAGAGATCAGGCGCAGGACCAACGGCTTTACGTGCTTTCCGAGGCACGGGGGTGAAGCACCGCCAACTTCCTGACTCGGGGCAGCTACTGAGAATTTCTTGATGGGAAAACTCAATAACTGATTTTTTTGGCCCGACCCGGGATTCGAACCGGGGCCTCATGATCAGCAGTCGCACTACTACAACCACTAGACCAACGAGGCAGTGAGTTAATTTATATTGGGCCACATGAGAAGCACTAACTTTCAAATAAAATAAGAATCATCAAAAACGATTAACCTAGAAAAAGTTATGAGATAACACACATAAAAAAAAACATTTTTTGAAGTCGGTAGAAAATGGTTACCGATTCTCGTCAAAAAGCGCACGAAACGTAACTAATTAAGTAACGTAATTTTAGGCTGGTATTCTGTTAGAGCGTGGTATTTACACGGCTGAGCCGACACATTCGACCTACGGCAATGATATAGCTGCATATACAATATTTTACTCTCGTATTCTGTGGAGCCGTGGACGTACCCCAGCCGTGGCGACACATTCATTATGCGGCCATAATGCAGCTGCAGCATCGCTCTACCACGTATGCTGAAACATACACAAACACAGTAATTTTCAACGAGGCCGTCAAATAGTATAAAATGAAAAATTTCAATGGTAAAACCGAAAGTAAGTAAATAATCAGCCTCGGACGCTATACAAAGGAAACCATCAATTTACTCCAAGTAACCAAGTATTTATTCACTGGTTCAAGTATAAATCGACTCTCAAACCGCACTAAATCCCCTTTTTGTGAATTTATTCGCAACTAATACACCGAGTTTCGCATGGCAATACAATAAACAATAGTTAATTGTTGTCCAGAGGGGGCAAGAAACAGAGGTATCGCGTTCGAAGCTTTAGAGATGCACTTCTGTGATACTGTCGCCGGAGCATGAAGTTTATGATTGACGATCGATATTCCCTATTCGAATTAATACGTGAATTGATTTGATCGAAACGAATAATTTATTTTCGGACAAACAAATGCCTTCAAAATTTTTGTTGGCGATTTTTGTTGCGGATTTTTCGGTTTTAGACAAAAGGGAATATTGGCCTAAGTTTTTTCGCGGCGATATCATTCCATCGATATCGTATCGATTTTTATGAAATTATTTTCCAATACAGTCGTAACATTCATTTATCATACAATAAGGGCTTTGTTTTTGTCCGATATTTCGATCGATTTCATGTAACGTATTTTACATTTTCAAAAATCAATATTATTTTTTATTTCTATTTAGTATAGATACAAAAATGAATGGTTCTTTGTTTGTCCCGTAAGCGTCCTTATACCATTCATTCGATTACGATGAAACTGTAAAGAGATTTTGAGCGCGCGCCCGAGAATTTTTCTGAAAAAAAAGGCCCGCTTTCAAATTATCGCTTTTTTTTTTAAATTTATTTTTATAAAAGTGAGGGACGAGCATGCGGCTAACCGGCTTACTGCCACTAATGAAAAACTGCGACACCGGGGGAATTTCAGGTGCGTTGCCGACTTTTTATAAAATAATTGACTTTTTTATTGAAAGGTAAAAAGCATGAACAATGATGTTTAAAGCAAATTTATAATGCAGAAGTGAACGGTGGAGTCGACGAGGGACGCCCTAGACGGGACGTTTATTGACCAAATTGGAGATGTATTGAAGATGGGCCAAATTTAGATTACCCATAACCGACGATCATGTATGCGTAGGTATATGGACGTGATGAAGGCGAGAGATAGGTGTGTCAGGATCATGCCATACTAGCTACCTGTCACCCAGAGTGTTTATATATGAAGGTTTATGTATGAAAATTGTCAACAAGACTGGTTTATCAGTGTGGTGCTGTAATTGCAAAAATGAGAACGTGTTTAGTTAATGTAATCTCGAAATCCCTATCGACTTCAATATGACATCAATACAAAATCCAACTTCAATTATTTCAGTGCTGTTTTTTCGAACGTAAAAGAAATGCGACGAACAGTAGGATTCCGATGCGCGTAAGTAGCCGCCTGACAATGGACTTCAATACAGAAGCATCGACCTTTACCACGACATGGTACCTTATCGTTATATCTCTGCTACCGATCCGACCTCGTGACCTGTAGGGTCACTATGATTCCGGTATATTACAGGATAGGCTTTTAGGAAATTCATCACCATCAACATAAACTTCCCCTTAGATTATCTAATAAGGAGAATATCTGCCATAGTTGCCACGCTTCGCAAGCGGGTTGAAAACAGTTTTTTATTCTAATTGTTTTAAGAAGATGCTGCTATCAATCTCCTAGCTTTTTCTCTCTGTTGCCTCTGACGACACCCATAAGACGATATGAGATAGTGGACATTCTTACATAGTCACAACACGGACAACTTGCGGTCGGTTTTCTGTAGTAGTTTAGCCTTGTGACAGCGCTGTCGTCGCGCCGCAAGCGAAAACACATCGAAGCCTAAATCGCGCTAACAAAGTTCCGAAGTTAAAGCAGTATATATACAATAGCTCAGAACTACTACTCGGAGCGTTGGCCGCTCCCCGGGCAGAACACCTTGCCCGGCGGGAGACCTCCCCTTTTCCTTCCACCTTGCCACAGTCTATTAAAAATGTTTAAATTTTTTAAATGTTAGCCTATATGTCTAAAGGTTAGCTTGCGGTTATACTGTGAAGTCCACCGTGAGCTTTCTTCGAAGGGAAATAAACCAGATCGGGAACCAGCGTCTTCATTATAAAAAGTATAAAATAAAAAACCGAGATTGGCAATCAGCTGACCAAGCGAGACAATATATATTTCAATTTTCTAAGTATATCACGTAAAACTCGCAGCTACTCACACAAAACCCTTCAGCATGTTTCAACGCTGAAGCAATTTGACCCGAGCCGACCCTCTCTCGCTTTGCGTTCATTTGTACAAAATATTCCTGGTGCGTTAATATCTTTTAATAAAGAAACGAGGGGCGAAATACAAACGACGTCATAAATAAGAATTAAATTAAAAGCATGGTCACCCCAACTTCAGCTCACGTTATACGTTGAAAGCGTTTGCGTCCTGCAGTGAAGTCTCAGAATATGTAAATAAAAAAGGATCACGTTTCCATCACCTTAGCCAGATGTATCTCATCCAACGACGGCTATTCAAACGAAGAGGGTCGAATAACTCAATGGGAAAGCTTTGGATGAGGGATAACGTATTGTGAGGACACCGTTCGGTCGTATTTCTAGCATGTTCGTGTAGATTTGAAAGGAGTACTTGTAACTGGTATTTAGAATATTTTTATAAAACCTCGGGTTTCTATACATCAATGTTTTGAATACAAGGTGTTAGTTTTATTTCCCTATGCCTGACTATAAGTCTTGTTATGTTAAATAAAGTTGAAAAAAAAAAAACTTTTAAAATAGGTTTTCTTTATACGTTGTGCAGCCATGCTTCAGTTATATTATAATTGTTACACGACTGAGACGGTTCGACCGAGGAAGGACCACGCTCTCAAAGAACACCAGCATAAAACAGCAGCTCAATGCTGCTGTGTTCCATACGGTGAATGTAGAGAACCGGATTTTACTGGATATGAAGCATTCCATCTTAGTTCTCAGGGGTGACAACGCCTCTTCATTTTGGTTCTTAATCGAGGATACATGTAGATGTCTATGGGGCAACAGCATCCACTTACCATCAGGTGGACTGTGTGCTCGTTTGTCACCCTTATTCTGTAAAAAAAATGATTTCTTTTCATATTTCAAAATTTTGTAACCGTGTATTGGCGGTGTAAGGATATCCATTACCCCAAATCGTCCCGTAGGTATAGTAAGAGGCGACAGCGGGAAACTGAAACAGGAGGTGGACAACACCATCTTCCTGATAACAGCTACGTTACGAGCCTACAAATAATACCTGCAAATAACTTTTACATGTTATAGTGCCATTGTGCAACATGTGTATATATATATATATATATATATATTTTATATAGGATAAGGGTGACAAACGAGCACACAATCCACCTGATGGTAAGTGGTTGCTGCGGCCCATAGACATCTACATCTATCCTCTATTCCAAATCAAAATGTAGACGCGTTATCACCCGTGAGGACTAAGATGGAATGCCTCATTTCCAGTAAAAAGGGCCTCCGGCCACCTGCACTCACCAAGCGAAACGCAGAGGTAAATCTCTACTTCACGCTGGTTTTCTGTGAGGTCGTGGTACCACCCCGGTTCGAGCCGGCCCATCCGTGCGACAGCAAAAGCTGCCGCGTGGCTCTACTACTGTTTAACCACCACGTGGCTCTACCACTGTTAATAAAACGTATTCACCAAAAAGGAAAAAATGTCTTATATAAGAACATCCCTTGAAAGAATAAATCCGTCTAATACAGCTTATAAAAGGCCACTGCTGAACATAGGCTCCCTCGTAGCAATCTACGGGAGGATTTCGGCCAAATTGCCACAGCAACTGGCACTGCAGTTTTTTTTTATTTTTAAGTATAACTAACTAGACGCTGCTGCCCATTCCTGACCTGCACCTCTTATGACTCCCACGGGATGATATTATGGGGTAAGCGAATATTCTTACCCAGTCAATACACTCAGACAATCGATGGTTACAGGTGGCTTAGGACCGTACTTTTTTCAGCAGTGGAATTGTGATATACTGTAGTAGTAGGTAATGATCCTAATGTGAGTAATGTGACGGCTCCTGACAGCTCCGTGGCGCAGTGGCTTAGCGATGAATTGTTGCTCTGGGGGCCGCGGGTTCGAATCCCGCACAGAACAAATATTTGTATGGCCTACTCGTGCAATTTATGTTTGTAATCTGCCTCCACGATACAGGAGAAAATCCTAGTGTGGGGGTGACGTGTTTTTCAAAAAGGATGTTTGTCCTTGTGCAATTATACTAACGTAAAATAGCAGCTTTACGCTGCTGTGTTTCGTATGGTGAGTGTAGAGAACCGGAGACTCTTTTTACTGGAAATGAGGCATTCTATCTTAGTCCTCACGGGTGACAACGCATCTGCGTTTTGATTCGCAAACGAGGATAGATGTAGATGTCTATGGGCCACAGCAACCACTTACCATCAGGTCGACTGTGTGCTCGTTTGTCACCCTATCCTATAAAAAAAGTTAATTGTATTAATTAGTGATTACGTATTCTTTATCCCTTGTATGACTGCTTGTATTGGTACTTTTACCTAACATTAGACATTACCTTCATATACCTACACCTAACACAGCCACAGCCCAACCCAACAACAGCCGTCGTAGCTCAGATGGTTAGCGCTCGCTGTAAATTTCACAGTACGCGAGCAAAACTCCATGAGAAATGATCTTATTAAATCTTTATTTAAAAATAATATTATTATATATTATATAAAAAAACATGCGTGAGTGTCGTGGAACACTCGGTTGAAACGAAGTTCCTTTCGTAGTATATTATTATTGATAAACGTATTATATTACTGATTAACAAATACAAATAAATTTATTACTAGCGTCTAGTATAATGAAGCGTCATTTAAAATAAAATAATATTTCTTTCATGGCAAGATAAGAAAAAGTGCGCGGAAGATGGATATTATTCCGCTCGCGTTCTAGAAAGGGGGTCGTGACGGAAAAATCTTTCACTTTTTCTCGCCTAGCCCCCGTCAAATTGGTACCGTGCAATAAGGAATTGTGTTCCAATAATAATGTTCAAATTCTTTAAATAACATTTTCTGAAGAATCTGAATATTGTGTCGTGTTCTGTTTACTTCATGTTTTATATCGCTTAACATCCAATAATATATTTACTATCTTCGATCTTCGATTAATAATAAATAGTCCAGTATACAAAGTAAGCCCCTCAGAGAAAATGGGAATTGAAATTGGAAAGGAAATTACCTATCGGTGACGATCAAAGAAGAATAATATATTACGTTTATTTTACAAATGCACCACCGCTTATAGTTTAAGGTAAAAAAACAACAGCAGTGCTACAACAATGTTGAATAAGATTCAACGATTCGAGGTTAAGGCGAGGATTTCCGACGTTTAACGGCTTTAGAAACAAAGGCAGGTGACTTAGGTATTTTTTTTTTCTATATATAGAAGAGGGGGCAAACGAGCATGCGGCTCACCTGATGGTAAGTGATTACCGCCGCCCATCAACAACCGCAACACCAGGGGAATTGCAGATGCGTTGCCGACCTTTTAGAAAGGTGTAAGCTCTTTTCTTGAAGGTTCCTAAGTCGTATCGGTCAGGAAAATTCGCTTGTGGTAATTGATTAATATATATTAATGCAGTGAGCCGTAAAATGTT
Source organism: Parnassius glacialis (assembly GCA_033319125.1). Taxonomy (NCBI): domain Eukaryota; kingdom Metazoa; phylum Arthropoda; class Insecta; order Lepidoptera; family Papilionidae; genus Parnassius; species Parnassius glacialis. The sequence continues at coordinate 39,139,247 of JAVANC010000009.1, read as the reverse complement.
TGCAGCTTATGCTTCACTCCGGAGGCTTAATTACTTTTTACCCATTGCCACCAAAATTACGCTTGCACAATCTTTACTACTCCCTATCCTCGACTACGCTGACATTTGTTACCTTGATATCACCGAGGAGCAACTTAACAAGCTTGAGCGCCTCCAAAATCTCTGTATTCGGTTCATATTTGGACTTCGCAAATATGACCACGTCTCAGAATACCGCACTAAGCTCAAGTGGCTCCCAATCCGTCTTCGTCGGAATACTCATATACTTTCTGCTCTCTACTGCGTCTTATTTAATATAGCTAGTCCTTCCTATCTAAAAGAACGTTTTAGATTTCTCAGCTCCTATCATAATTTTTCCTTAAGATCCAACGAAAACCTTTCCCTCCAATGTCCTGTGCACTCCTCGACTTATTATGACAAATCATTCTCTGTTCTTGGAGTAAGACTTTGGAACTCTTTACCCCAGTCAATTAGAAGTGCTCAATTCTTAAATGTGTTCCAGAAACAAATTAAAGAATACGATTTGTCTCTCTAACCCCTCTCACTTCCTCCGCTTAATTATGGTCATTGATCTGCCTGAAGAATGTTGTCTTATTAATGCATAAGTTTGTATCTTTATTTTATTTTTATTTGTCTTTATTTTAGTACACCCTACCCATTGTCCTTTTTCTTATTTTGTATTTATTTCTTCTTCTGGGTTGTCTGGAAGAGATTGCTATGTAGCAATAAGACCGCCCTTTGTATTTACCTCAATAGTTGTTATTTTTTATTTTTGATGTTATCTTTTGTTGGTGTACAATAAAGAGTATTGTATTGTATTGTATTGTATTGTATTGTATTGATTCCACAAGGAAGAAGAAAACACAAGGGAGAAAACTTCTTCTAAATCGCACAGTGGTGGACCGCCAATCATCCAGATGGTATGGATGGTAACGCGAGTTTTGTCGCGATGTGCGATGGTGAAATTGAGCGGCTGGAATTAGTCCGAACAATTCATCAGAGCACTCCCCGTGATAGATGCGATAAAATACGCAAATAGATGCAACATTTCTACGCAGTGCCAGTGTATCGAGCCGGTCAGAAAGAAATCGGTCGTCGAGGATTCGAACCGTTCTGGGCTGGATGCGGTCAAGTGGAAGGAGCTGGCACTGGGGTGCCCCGGCCCAGAGATGAGAACAGTATTCCATGTGGGGCCGAACTTGCGCTTTGTAAAGTTGCAAGCGATGTGCCGGCATGAAATACTGTCTCGTTCTGCTGAGCACGCCAAGCTTTTTAGAGGCCAATTTGGCCTTCCCTTCCAAGTGACCACGAAACTGCACACTATTCGATATGTTGACGCCAAGGATTCCGATACTAGCTGAGTCAGCACGGGGAGTGCCTTGAAAATGAGGAGATACGACAAAGGGATTCTTTTTAGCGGTAAACGCGCAAACTTGTGTCTTCTGGGAATTGAGCTGGACTAGATTTAGTCGGCCCCAATCCGAGACTTTGTTAAGCAGAGATTCGACTTCAGACACAAGTTTTTCCCGGTACTCGGCGACGTTTTCCCGAGAGATATTGGCACGGCCGGTATACAAGGCATCACCAGTGCTGTCGTCTGCATAGCAATGAATGCTACCAGTTAGCAACATATCATTGACATGCAGGAGAAACAACGTTGGTGATAGCCCGCAGCCTTGTGGAACACCAGCGTTGATAGGCTTGAAATCAGAGCATGCACCGTCTACAACGACCTTGATGCTGCGATCAGCAAGGAAACTGGTGATCCATTTGCACAATTTCTCGGGAAGCCCATAGGAAGGAAGCTTCGAAAGAAGCTCTTTGTCCCAGACCCTATCGAAGGCCTTCGCTATGTCCAAACAAACGGCCAATGCCTCCCCCTTGGACTCTACTGCCTCCGCCCATCTATGAGTCAGATAGACTAGAAGATCAGTAGCTGATCGACCCCGATGAAAACCGTTCTGGCGGTCACTAATCAGTTGGTGATCCTCAAGGTACCTCATTAGCTGGCAGTTTATAATAGATTCCATTATTTTGGAGAACAAGGAGGTGATGGCGATAGGCCTGTAGTTGGGTCTGAGCGGTCGCCTTTTTTAGGGATCGGGTGAACCAAAGCTGTCTTCCATGAATTCGGGACTACGCCTTGGGAGTAGGAGTACCGGAAAAGACGCGTTAAAACCGGTAAAAATGGGAAGGACTCCATCGGGCCCACTCGACTTGCTGACGTCCAGGGAGAAGAGTGCTTTGCGAACCGAGCGCTGTAGTAATAAGTAATACATATATACATATACCCACAAATACGTTCATATATATATATATATATATATATATATATATATATCCGAAGAGAGGGGGACGACACGGTAATCCTCGAATTCGGCAACTTGTTCTATCGCCGGGAGGGCGACCATCTGTCCCAAGGAGTTGTCGGATTTATCGTCCACAAGTCCCTCGTTAACAACGTTGTATAGATTGGGAGTGTGTCGGCGAGGGTTGTGTATCTTATTTATACTCAGAATCACCAAACGGTATTCGCTGAAGGTCATACAGGTTTACGCACCAACCTCGGCATATCCCGATGAGGAGGTGGAGGAAATGTATGAGGATATCTCTAGAGCCATGTATTCCTCCAAAACCCACTATACGGTGTTAATGGGAGACTTCAACGCAAAACTAGGCACAAGAGAGAACGGTGAGCTGAAAGTAGGGAAATTCGGAATAGGGCAAAGGAACCCGAGTGGTCAGCAGCTGGCTGACTTCATGGAGAATGAGGAACTCTTTCTTCCAGAAGCGGCCCCACCGAAAGTAGACCTGGTCGAGCCCCGACGGTTCGACAAAAAATGAGATTGACTTCATTATGACGACCGAACGAAAACTGTTAAGTGATGTCTCAGCGAGGGTGAAAACCAGCAGCGATCACGCAATGGTGAGAGGCACACTGAACCCAAACGTTAAGTTGCAGAGGTCACGTCTGATGAAGTCAACGCCCCGTCCCCCTCGTGCTCTAATCCAAAGTCCCGAAACCTTTCAGCTCGAGCTACGAAACCGTTTTCAGTGCCTAAAAGATTGCAATGCAGTGAACGACACTCTTAATCTCATGGCTGTTAAACGGGATATGAAGCTGCAGTCTTCAGTAGATTTGACAGCATACAGGCAACTGAACAAACAGATCTCCAAATGCATGCGGCGGAACTTACGCAACTTTAATACTGCTCGTATTGAAGAAGCGATAGAGCGGAACCAGGGCTCCAAAGTCTTTGCTAGAGATATGTCTGCCGGAAACGGAACTGTCGAAGCTGAAGACCGAGTGTGGCAGTGTCATTTCCGGGACACCTTAGATTTTGAGTGAGATTGAAAGGTGAGGTAATATCCCGGACGTCAGTCTGAGCGAGATTAGAATGGCTCTCCAGCACCTTAAAACGGCAAGGCCCAGGCGAGGATGGAATTACAGCGGAGCTTCTGAAATCGGGTGGAAAACCGGTACTTGAAGTCCTTCAGAAGCTCTTTAATTCCGTCCTCCATGGTGGCACTACACCGGAGGCGTGAAGCAGAAGTGCGGTGGTCTTTTTCTTCAAGTTGTTCTTCAAGAAAGGTGACAACGCTCTCTTGAAGCCTACCTTAATATTAATTATATATATACATATATATACACATAATATAATTAATATTATTATATATATTGTTTGAATTAAATAACTTGCCTTACATATTATCAAAAATTGTTTATTATTTTATATATATATATATATATATATTTAAAATTTTAAAACGAAGGAGAACTCGAACGTTAAATGTTTTCCCAGCGAATTTTTTTAAATCTCGATTAATTTATATTATGTGCCGACTTCCAAAAGGGAGACGGTACTCAATATGCTATAAAAAAAATTAAAATTCGAGTGTATGTTTTTTTTATGTGTGTTTCCTCACAACTTTGTACTGGGTGAACCAATCTCGATGATTCTTTTTTTATATGAAAGCTGATTGTTCTCGTGTGGTCCCATATGAATTTGATCAAGGTCAAACCAATGGTTATTGAGTTATTCTTAAATAACTTATATTGAAGTCGGCTGTACAAATTTTTTTATTTTAAATTATTTTAAAAATACATTCGATTAAGAATTAAACTGAGTATTTTATATATGCGTAATTTTTTTTCTGAGCATATACTATTTCAAGAAGTATAAATTCTCCAGCGTCAAAATCGTGTCTAAAATGCGACATTTTGTCCAACCTGGCCTTAAGGTCGGGAACATGTTTTTCGATTTGACTTTCGCCAACAGCCAACGCCGTATCGTTCTCTATTAAATCGGCAGTGACAGAAAATGAATCATAACCGATGTCACCGAATTATTGATTTATAGCGGATAAGTGCTTAGTTTTTTCTCACTTTTACTTACTAAACGGGCAGCGGAATAACTCCTCGGCTAGGGGATACATCATCTTGTCTCATTAAGACATTATTGGCCGTAATAAAAACGTTTAAACGTGTGCTTCTGAGTATTGTATACGGACATTAAGCCCCAATAAATACAACACATTATATAACGCCATTTGTAAATTATGACGTACAGACATCATACAGACTGCACGACCATTCGTTTTTTACCAATGCTTTAAAGAGGCCCTAATTGAATGTATTACTGATAGTTCTTTAAAGATAGTAATGATGAAAACATAATTCAGATCTTCCTATATAAATAATATGTAAAGCGGTGCAGTAGCGCAATTAAGGGTTAAGTAAGACCTTTGAAAATATTATTGTTATTGAAACATTTCATTGTCCTAGTGGTCGCCGCGTGGTTGGAGTTCAACCCTAATTCATTTAATTTTTAGGTTTGTATATTAAGCAAGTAGTATTTACTTTCAACCACACATTTTTGCCACTTTTTTTATATAAAACAAAAATGAATAATATATAAAATAAACGCTTTTTTGCTTTGTCATACACTCCACTCCACATATAATTATATATTGAAAAAGAGGACATTTGAAATCACAAAATTCACAACTCTGAATCATTGAGTAATATGTACTCAATGCTCTGAATAGCTATGTCTACAACAGTTCCCTTTCTGTTCACCTCGCGTCTTTTTCTAACACGCGCCTGAGCAACCATAGCGCATGCAATAGAGCATGCGCTAAAACTAGTTCGACAACAGCGCATGTCTCTAGCGAATGCTGATCCGTCACCGGTGGTTTTGCATGCAACATTTCGTGGATTTTAGTAAACAAAATGGCGGAAGACAAATTTAAAACATTAGATAATGAGTGTTATGTTTCGTAATTTTTGGCTCCACTATTTTCAAAAGCTTGTAGAAAGTTGCTTTAGTCATTCGTGTGAAATAAAAAAAAATAATGTCATTGTTTAGCTCTAAATCTTACAATATTGTGTTGTTCCGTTTCTTCAAATATCCTCTTCTTAATCTTTCATCCAGATTGTCCTTTTCTTGAGTATTTTTCCCTGAACTTAACAATATGCCGCACTAACCAAACCCAACCGACGCGCGTGAGGTATAGACGAGTTGCATGCAACAAACGCACGGGTATAGACGATAAGCTGCATGCGTCTTATAGCACAGCGCTTGACACAAGACGAACTGAAAGTTGAAACGCTAAATGAACATGAAAGCGAAATTGAAAGCGCACTGATGTAGACATAGTGAGCTGTGAATTGTTTGGTCAATCTGTCAGTAATTATTTGTTGTCAAAAATATTTGATTACAATCAATAATCTGTGCGACGAACAACGGTCGCGTGACATCGATACTTTTTCATCTTTATCATCACCCCAAAAGAAGATTTGTTTCAATCATCACGCTTGGCAGACGTATTGTCGATCGGTATACCAGACGCCTCGTACCGTTGAATCTACTTCCTATCTGCTGGTCTGGTATTTTACGTCTGGCGTAAACTAGTTAGTTATACCGCCATCTATGGGGAGCTATTAGATTTTTCTGGCATTTTTATATCCCCCTCTGTTTCGAAACCCGCGGGACGAAATGGGGTGATGAATTCTAATCGCCACAACACGGCTATTTGTAGAATTATTTGAATCACATTTTGATTTTGAGATGGGCAGCAGCGTCTTCTTAATAACCACTAAAAATATACTGCTGGTCAACCCTTCTACCAAGTGTGGCAAGCAAATATGGATAAATCCCCCTTTTCGGTGATCTAATGGGGAAGCCTCTGTTCGTTAGTGAACTTTTGATATGCTGGAGCAGTACTCTGTGAGAGCGTGATCCTTTCCCGGTCAAATATATTATGTGGATTAAAATTATTTCTTCAAAACGTATTCAGTATAAGTAGCGGCACGAAAGTCTAGCGGTGACCGTTATTGCGCATAAGTCGCGCTAATTGGCTTATTGCGCATAAGTCGCAAGTCGCTGATTGGTTCATGCGTATCGTTCACACGCGCTGATTGGCTCTCCAGTCGCATTCGTGCAATCAATTCGTGCGTGTCCACTCCACGTTTTGTACAGCGCTGGCCTTATGTGCCGCGACTTGTACAATAATATAAGAAACAAACAAAGAAAAGAAAAATATGCTAGAAATGTCAGCTCGACCCCTACCAACAATAAAATTGTTAATTGCAGTTTGTAGTTCTAATTTGCATTATGCTCGCCGGTGAAGATAAGCATCGTGAGCAAGCATATGAAATCCTCCAAGAAGCCTTGGACGCGGCCTATACGGTAGGAAGGCCCTCCAGGCCAAAGGCAGTCCTAGGTGGTGTTTAGTGGGTAGGCACTTAGGTTTTCATAGTGAGTCCCACATAGGATTACCAGATGAAAAAATTAAAAGTTCGGAGATGAGGCCTGATTTCCATTTAAAAATCCTGAGATTTTTTACAGTTTGAGCAGAAAACCTTACTTAAAAAGGTATCTTCACATATTAAGTATGATAAAACTGTTTAAGTATCTACTTGGATAAATAAGTTTTGATTTTAATTGTGGAATTATTACCAAAGGAAAATTATTTTTAGTTTGTTTAACTTTTATTAAAGAGATCTTTAAAATGTAAGCTGTATTATATTGAAAGTTCTAAAAACCTGAGATTTCATGAGATTTGCAAAATCCAGCTGCAATCCTGAGAAGAGTCTAAAAATCCTGAAATCTCAGGACAAATCCTGAGATATGGTAACCCTAGACCCACACAACCACCGCACAACCGGCTGCGTGGTATGCTAAGAGCATTCATCACCTCCCTCTCACGCTTCCCGGAGGGTAGCCCTTTACTTGCTTCTGGGCGCAAACAAACTATACCTTCGTAGTCTACAGACACTAAGCGAGTAACGTGCATGAGAGAACTGATGTTTTTTTTTAATATTCCTTTTTGTAGTCATAAGTAGATTATTATTAGTATATGTTCCTCTTTGTGTCTTTCTCTTTTTTTAAATTTACCTCTTCACTAGGATGTTCTCCTGTATCACTGTCCCCACAATGCTGTAACGCCTTCTATCCTTAGAGGTTAAATTTTTCAAGAATCTGTCTGTCTGTCAGAAATGTGTTTTGGTAGTTGTCTACATCGAGAAAGAAGTATATGTGCCAAATTTCAAGACAAACGGCCTTGTAGTTTTGGATCTGATGAGTGTGTTATTTCGCTATATATATATATATATATATATATATATATATATATATATATATATATATATATATATATATTTAAATATATAGATGTATACCCACTTTATGTCTTTATTGATTTTAAAATGGAAATTAAATTACCATAAAATAACACTTACGGCAAATGTTCGACCATGTTGTCCGAGTTTTCTTGCATGCTTCATTAACTGCGCTTAATTTTACGACGATGATAGATTTCCAATCGCTTTTCACACTCTGCGATTAACATAAAAGAAGGATAAACTTAAGGTTTACGTAGTACGGACACGTTGCAGGTAGGAACTAAGGTCGGAGTACGAATGGTTCGAACGAGAAATATCGTGCTCTTATAAAATACTACTTTAAAATATTGTAGCAGCATAATACTGCTGAATTTCGTATATTATTTCCTTCATTTTGAAAAAAAAAGACGATAGAAAAGACTAGCACACTGGAATTATTTCATGTATCGTGCAGGCAAACATCCAGACCCGGAACAATTATTTGTAGGCGATATAAATACTCGTAACATGCTTGATTCCAACCCGCGGCCCATTCGCTGCAACTCATTGCTAAGCCTCTGCACCACGAAGCCGTCAAATTTATATCTTAACCGGCATGAGAGAGCTATTAAAAATAGACTTTGTAAGAACTCCTTCTTTATTGTTATTATTTTTAAATACTTTGACAGGATTTATTGCACCAGTCATTAAGTAATTTAGTTTCGTTTAAACTTGCTCGTAATATTGAAACATCTCTGCTTCCGTCTGCGGTTCATCCAATTCGTTAAACCGATGACAATGTTTTTACACACAAACGGACGCACAAATCATGAATATCGTGCTGTCCCGACAAATGATTGATCGCTCAGGAATGCTATTACTGGGGGAACGAACGTGCATTTTGGCTAATCAAACGGTTTGCAACTGTACCTAGTCAGAGTTTAGTTTCATTTGGTAATGCTGTGAGTTTGGTATTATGTGTGTAACGGTTTTGAAAGTAAAGAAAATTTTAATTTAACGTTTTGTAAGCTTTACAGAGGGTGTAAGGGATCATCGTCATCATCATAGTCTATCAAAAGTTCACTGGGCCAACCTTCTTCCATCGAATCCCTACCAGTTTTTTTACAGGGTAGGGTGACAAACGAGCACACAGTCCACTTGATGGTAAGTGGTTGCTGTGGCCCGTAGACATCTAAATTTATTCTCGTTTGCGAATCAAAATGCAGATGCGTTGTCACCCGTGAGGACTAAGATGGAATGCCTCTTTTCCAGTAAAAGGGTCTCCGGTTCTCTACATTCACCATAAGAAACACAGCAGTGTTAAGCTGCTATTTAACGCCGGTATTTTGTGAGAGCGCGGTTCCTCCCCAGTCGAGCCGACCCATTCGTGCTACAACCATACTACTAATATAGCTGCAGCAAGGCTCTATCATGTATACATTACCAACATCAGGTCGTAGGCCCATCTAGTAGGATTCGCATAACTCTACGCTTGCCACTCGAGATCCTTTCTTCCCCATCGGTTGGCAAAACTACCAGCTATAAAGCCGCCCCATTGCTACTTTAGTAAATTGACTCGCTGGGTAGATGCCATACTATACTTCAGTTTTTCTCTTTGTACAAATGTTGATCTTAACTGAATGCGGTGTAACCTGGTAACTAGAGGGCGGTACTATAGCTACTGATCGGCACACCTATACAAAATTACCGAAACATCCATGTGTTTTTTATAAAATGAAAGTGACAACAAAGAAAGCTAAAAATTCGTTGTCACCTTACTATATTGTAATTATGAACAGCACAACAGAAAAAGTCTTATTACCCAGTAAAATAGTTCCAGGATATGTGAAGTTCGCAACCGCGTATTGGACCAGCGTCAAAAAAGGTACTGGGTACAGGAATCCTCTCAGAAAAAGAGGTGCGAATGGGAATGTGATGAGCTGTACTTCCGTATTTTACATCGTACTACAGAGGGGTAATAATAGCGCCCTTTGTAAGGTTCGCTATTTTACTGTGTACGTATAGAGAACCGGAGACTCTTTTTACTGGAAAAGAGGCATCCCATCTTAGTCCCCACGGGTGACAACGCACCTGCATTCTGATACGTAATCGAGGATAGATGTAGATGTCTATGGGTCACAGCAACTACTTACCATCAGGTGGACTGTGTGCTCGTTTGGCAAAAAAGGTTTGCTATAATAATTATCGACCTTAATACCCGTTATATAAAAAGTATATGAAAACTGCATGTACTAATTGAATTTTGGAACAAATATCACGTTACATATATCAAACGATTATGTCTGTAGTGATTTTTTTACTCTAATATATTTATATATATTAGAGTAAAAAAAGTACTGACATTCTTACCATGCCACCTGATAGATAATATTTGCTGTTGGCTATCTGGCTATCGACATTTAAGCAAAGGCTCAGTTAAAGCAAAAACTTCCTACCCTTTAAACCTGAAGATCAGTGAATGCGGATGGAACAAGTAGGTAAGACGGTCTCCTACTTCCTATACAGACGGAGTCCTACTCAAAGAAGTGATAAAATAAAAAAAATGTACAACAGACTTCAATATAAATTATTAAGAATAACTCAAAAACTATTTGTCAGACCTTGATCAAATTTATATGGGACCACATGCGAAGCACTAGCTTTCAAATAAAAATCGGTTAACCTGGAAAAAAGTTATGAGAGTCGAATTGAGCTGCTCCTTTTTGAAGTAAGTAAGTAAATAGGAGCCATATCTCCTTGTATCCGTAACTAGTAATAAGGTTATTAACTAAAAATATTTCATTATTATGTTATTACAATATACTCGTATTATTACAAATATCAAACTTTAAACGCATTATTTAAAATTTCGAAGACTGCAGTATAATTCCAGGCTGTGGACATTTCCTCTTAGTCCGTAGAGGTGACAACGCACCTGTAGTTTTCTTTGTTTGATGCTGGCTGCAGGTGAAGTATTTTTTATAAAAGAGAGCTTGTATTTTTTTTATAAGGTAAGGGTGACAAACGAGCACACAGTCCACCTGATGGTAAGTGGTTGCTGCGGCCCATAGACATCTAATTCTATCCTCGATTACAAATCAAAATTAAGATGCGTTGTCACCCGTGAGGACTAAGATAGAATGCCTCATTTCCATTAAAAAGGATCTCCGGTTCTCTACACTGACCATACGAAACACAGCAGCATTAAGCTGCTATTTTACGTTGGTATTTTGTGAGAGCGTGCTCCTTCCCCGGTCGAGTCGACACATTTGTGCTGCAACTATACTACTAAAATAATATAGCTGCAGGATTGCTTTACCTCGTTAAGAAGTTCGAGGCGAAAATGTGTCATTATAATGTAAATGACCTGATTAGCAAATGACACCCGCCCTTAATTGTAAGTTTCAAAGTAGAGTACGGTCATGTTACATTTCAAAATAATGCGCCTTAATCACACAAAAAGGCTTGACTTAAACACACCTAATTAGTTTGCCTTAATCACACAAGAAATATGATACACTTTCTATATTATAGAATTCGAAGACCCTTCATTTCTATTTGATCATTAAAATCTTTTCTGATTCAGTTCTGTCTACTCGCACATATTGATTACAGCGTTACGAAGATCAATTCGTAGGAACCCTAAAAAACACAATGACTTCATAGAAACAGACGTTATACATACGTTACCAGAAGCTAAAAGACAATGGACATTGTGCTAACTGCCAACCTGTGTGGTCCCACTTGATCACTGCAAAAAGCTGTATCGCTTTTTATACAGAAACAAACATAAAATTACAGCCGAGAAATTGAAATTTGGCTCGCTTTCGACCTTAATCTCCACAAAAAATGTCGGTCTTATCGGTTGTATAGACGCAAATTAAATTTGCAAAAAAAGTCAAATAATTGTCTGAGGACCTGTCAAGGCGGAATGATTTCGTCGCGACTGATATCTTAAATTAATTGATCTAAAAAATAAAAATTACACTATAGTGATGGCGCATTGTTCAACTACTTTTATCGGATATTGTTGACACAGAAATTTTAAACGGTTATCAGAAATATCTACAAAACTTCTTCTTTATTATACCGTGGGATATCTACATTTTGTTATGTGTAATTGGAAGCTAGCGTGATGGGCTTCTTCCATTTCAGAAAGAATTTATCATAACCTGCATACATACATTCTTTGATTGATTCAGTCACTACAGCCTATCGAAAGTCCACTGGTGAGCATAAACCTCTTTCATAAATTGCCTTATAGGGAAACATATTTACCTCACTTGCCACGCTTGGAAGGCAATTTGGCAACCGCAGATTTTTTTGTTTCCTCGAATTGTTATTAAGAAGGTGCTACCCATCGCCTGTTTGATTTCCCTCTGTGGCCATTTACGACACAGACAAAATTCAGTTTATGTAACTGCATATTCTATACATCAACCAAATCAAAGGACAAAATAGAGTTTCAAATTCGGACTAGTTCTGTTGTTTTTTTTTATATAAAAACGCTACCCACACACTAGGATATTCCCATGTATCGTGGAGGCAGTTTACAAACACAAATTGCACAAGGACAAACATCCAGACCCGGAACAATTATTTGTAGGCCATACAAATACTTGTACCGTGCGGGATTCGAACCCGCGGCCCCCAGTGCATCAACTCATTTCTAAGCCACTGCGCCACGGAGGCGTCAAACCGTTTGGATGTCTGAGAGCAATAGCCCATTTGTCAAATTGATCAACAATATGTCACTTATATGCCCTGAAAGCTTAGAATAAAATAGAGCTGTACTGTGTGAGTATCGGATACGTTAGTGGATATTATCCGAATCAAAGCCCATCCCTAATTCGTAAAAATAAATCTCTGGTGATCGGTTCTATCTAAAAAGGACCGCCCTCGTCGAGCTCAGTGGGGGTGACGTCCCGATGGCAGATGGAGACGAAATCACTTGATTATTAAGTCAATACCGACGAAAGGAATTATGGGAAACGGGCCTTTCATATAATTCGTCAATGTACTACAGAAACAAACAAAACGAAATATGTTAAAGTAGTAAATAAAAATTTTATTAAGAATAGGAGGATTATTCGTTTTTTCATTTAAGTAATAGTTCTAAGTAGCTGAATAAATAGTTTGTATTATAAACTGTTTTTACATGCACATCGTATATCATTTACGGATCGTTACGGATAACGGAACGTTTCTTGAATATAGAACTCGGGCATTAGTCGTTACTTATCTAAAATAATGTATTTTTTACGTTAAAAAAATTGTTGCACGATCCTTTTCAATATCACAACTTGATTTGTCACTGAGTTGCTTAAGAAGGCGATATCTCCTTCCATTTCAAATTTCCACAGCAATCGAATCCCAAACGAACGGGCATCCGATGCAAACCGGAACATTAATTCGCTACGGACTTGGTTTCTGATATTGGACGCTGTTCGGAAAATTACCCAAAGCAATGAACGATGTTCATAGTTTTATGTTAGACGATTCGGCTCGACATGGTTATTAAAATAAGAAAATAGTTTGTATTTTTTACTGAAGATAACTACAAACTAAATTTTAAACCTAAGGGTCTATTAGTTTTCGATTTAATTCATAAATAATATTGTATTTTTGAATTTTGGGTAATTGCGAAGACTATCTTCACATTTTTTTCTACAGAGATACCTCATTTTGATAGGTAGAAAACTTAAAAGTAAAGTATAATGTTTTTTTTAATTAATTTTAATATTTTTTTGCTACAACCATAATATAGCTGCAGCGTGGCTCTACCACGTACAAAATGTTAGTAATTGAATGAAATATATTGGCTTTGAATCTGATAGCTCCAACTGAAAGTAGTACTTTGGCCCGCAGAGAATAAACGCGTGACATCGACGATATTCACCAATAAATTGTTGCCGAAAACTTCATAGCCAATGGGGTACGTAGAATAAAATATAGTAGTATAGGTACGTCTGTATGTTAAATATTAGCGATTAGATTAATTTTTTACTTCATCATCATCATTACAGCCCTTCACAAGTCCACTGCTGAACATAGGCCTACCCAACGAATGCCAAAAAGCACGGTCCTGAGCCACCTGCATCCATCGACTTCCTGCATATCTTACTAGGTCGTCACTCCATCTAGTGGGGGGACCCCCTACACTTCGCTTGCCGATACGAGGCTGCCACTCGAGAACCTTTCTTCCCCATCGGTTGTCGGGTCTTTAGCTATATGGCCGGTCCATTGCTACTTCAGCTTACTAATCCGTTGGGCTATGTTGGTCGCTCTTGTTCTACTGCGGATATCTTCATTTCTAAGTTTATCACGCAGAGAAACTCCGAGCATAGCCCTCTCTATAGCTCGCTGAGCAACCTTGAGCTTCCTCATCCGGCCAGCAGTGAAGGACCACGTCCCAGTACCATAGGTCATCACTGGCAACACGCACTGGTTGTACAGTCTCGTTTTCAAGTTTACCTCAATACCTGACGAAAAGATGTGCCGTAATTTCCCGAACGCTGCCCAACCTAGTTGAATCCGTCGATTGACCTCTCGGTCGAAGTTGGACTTACGTAGTCGGTGCTCCCAACAACTACTGGCATAGGTGTGACATGGACATTAAACATGATCTTTGTTTTGTCCATGTTCATCTTAAGACCTATCCGTTGGGAAACACTATTGAAGTCATTGAGCATAGTGCTTAGGTCCTCCAGCGATTCTGCCATAAGGACTATATCGTCGGAAAATCGAAGGTGAGTGATGTACTCGCCATTGATGTTGATACCGTATCCTTTCCAGTTCAGAAGCTTGAAAACGTCTTCCAATGCAGCGGAGAAGAGTTTCGGGGATATAATATTTCACTTGATTGTCCAAAAGTCTTGATAATCGAATGTCCTGCGAATGTTTGCAAAACTCGATATGTAGCTGACTGTATCTCATCAGAGTGCGGGTCACAACATCCCGTCCAGTCTGTTGTGTCGGGGACGCTAACTTGCTTTTTGTGCGAAAACGCACGATACATACTATGTTGATTTGTCAAAGAGTACAATAGAGTTTCGTTAACCCGTTTTTAACAGGCTTTCATTAGATTCGCGTGTGTCTATCTAATAATGTAATACGGAATTTACTGTAAGTGTTTTAATGTAATAGGACTTACTTTTTTCGATCTATAAACTTTGCAGCTAGGTAGGTGAATGTAACAAACTAGAATGGACTGTATATGATAATATATTACAACTTGGACAACGGTTGTAATACTTACTGCACAAAAAGTATATGAAAAAATGCATGAGCGCCAACTTCAAAAAAAAAATTCGTCCGATTATTTTTATGTAGGTATGTTAAGCGATAATTCTTCACCACGCTGTCTCATTTTCATGATTCCTTTTTCTTTGTAAAAATAAGGGATACTTCATGTGGTCCCACATAAAGGGGAATGCCCACCGTTCATAGTCACTTCGGCCATGGGTGCCCACATATGAATGCATATGGAAATGATAATATGCAATTAAAGAATGAAATAGTTAAGGAATTGGTTTAAAAAAAGTCCGGATTTTTAAGATATAAAGGTTTTCTATTTTCATAAGAACAGTTTTTTAACAACAAATGACTTCGTATTTTCGTGACATTTAAACCACAATTGACACAGCGTAAATATCCTCTTGAATGAGTTACTCAGAGCTGGGAAGAACTCTTACACACTGGCAAGAGTTCGAGCTGGAGTCGTCGTTAACAGTGGATATCGAGTCCAAGTTCTTGCAGAGGTTATCGTAAGAAGTGGGAGCGGGATCCATTTTCAGGCCGTGTCGATATGGTGAGAAGAATTATCGGAGTCCATTTAGAAAACTTATTCGTTGCTTAGATAACACATCCGTGAGAAAACAAACAAAATAACTTAAATAAATGCAAAGGAATTCGACTTGTGACATCTTAGTTTTTGATAATTATGACATGGGCCAGCTGTCAGATTCGATGTTGCCAATTAACAGACATAAAATCGGTAAATAGATTGCGATTTTTTTATTCGATTTATAATTTCATAAAAAAGATTAACCTTTCATTAAATTATCATTTAAATTCTGCACGCCTTTTAAAATATATTTTGTTTTATTTATTTAAATTCCATTTTAAATGTATTTTTAAGAACAAATAAGAATAATAGTTAAATTGTGCAGTAGCGTTTTTATTATGTTCTAAAGAGTTCATGGTAAATCAACTAGCAATTCGCTTGTTTAATTATCATAACATCATAATAATTATCGAAAAATAATATTACCATTATAATAATGATACCATAAAAAATCGATTGAAAAATCAGAATCGACTTTTTAACGAGATATGTGATTGGCAACACTTTTTACTTTACCCACATACTAATGACATGCGGATTTAGCTAATTTAATTTTTATCTTTTCGGTACTTTTTTTTTTGTGACAAAATATTGCAATCTTTTTTGAATACATCAATACCGCGATTAATTACCATAAAAAAAGATGTATTTTTTTAACAAATGCAAATTGTTGGGCGTTTCATGGCCAGAATTGGGCATTCCCCTTTGGTCAAGATCATATGTACTACACACTAGATTTCGCATTCTGAACATTGACTATGTTCAACTGAACTGTACTGCAATCCGTACAAACTAAATATTGCGTAAATTGAAGATTTGTGAATTCCATAATATTATAATTATTACATTTTTTTTAGACATATGTTTGTTTAGATTAAAATAAGAGTATTTTATATTAAATTCTTATATTTATTTTATATTAATATCTTATTTTACATTAAATTAAAGTCTTCGCGCGACTCTACTATCTGCCGCGCATGCGCGAAGACATAGAGTAGTGCACAATTTTTGTTTGCAATAGTTTCTCTAGTACGTAGTACATATAACTCAATGGTCAAGATCTGATGGTGGGTCCGTGAGAAAATAAACAAACTGTTCAATTTGTAAAGCTATCTGACAACATTTGCGCGAATGATTCTTTACCACGTTAACCGATTTTGATTAATTTCAGTTAGTTTCAGTGAATCAGTCAGTTTCAAGTCAGTTTCAGTGAATTTAAGAAATTTAATTTACGCTTTATTAATTGCAAAGAACAATGGCAGACTTTCATACATAAAATTAGTTGAGAAGAAATGGTAGCGTCTATATACCAAAAATATCTTAAAATGTTAAGCGTAAGTCCCTTAATAACTCTGTCAAAGAATTTCGTCCTGAGAAGGCGTCAGAAAAAAGATATTTACATTTGAACCATTTTAGGTTATGTCCTATGCCACTTGGAAAAAGTCATGCTTCCTGTGGTTTTTTGATGTTAGCTTAATAGTTAATAAATAATACATAATTAAAAGTTTTTAGATTATTGTATCTCTATTATATATTTGCATACTATAAATGTATATTTCTGGCATGGCTCCAGGACTTTTGTATCATAGCGACATTCTCAGAAGGGCTAGAACCCAGAGCCGTAAAGCCAGTAAAAAAAACAGTGACATTTTATTTTAGCTAGTGTTGGCATAACATGAAATGGAATTGTTTCATAGTACCAGGATTGAGATAACGTATTATTGTAGGAAATTCTTTGTAAGAGACTTATTCTAGCCACATCACTTTTATTTTTATTATTACTGATAGTACAGTTATTACTAATAATAACTTAATATAAAAATATTTTGTGTGTTGTGTTGGTAGTCTCACAAAATGTATACGAAAATAGTATGAATATACTAAATGGCAACATTTGAATAGAGTAAAATTGTTTAAGTCATTTGATATTCCCAAAAATGATTGTTTTTTTCTGTGGCTTTAATTAAAATACATTTTTATTTGAAAAATCATAGAAAAATAATAAAACTCATTTTATGTATAACTTATTTCTAGACGCTATAAATTTTGTCAACTATTTTTCTGCCATTGCTCTTTCCTTAGTATATTATGAATCGGAATAATAAGGCATCAGATTTAACAATCATCGTAGTCCCATTTTTCTTGATGGTACTGTCTTTCGTGTGGTGAGTTTTTTTTATAGGATAGGGTGACAAACGAGCACACAGTCCACCTGATGGTAAGTGGTTGCTGTGACCCACAGACATCCACATCTATCCTCAATAAAGAATCAAAATGCATATGCAGCTACATTAGTAGTATAGTTGTAGCACGAATGGGTAGGCTCGACCAGGGAAGGACCACGCTCTTACAGAATACCAGCAGCTTAACACTGCTGTGTTTCGTATGGTGAGTGTAGAGAACCGGAGATACTTTTTACTGTAAAAGAGGCATTCCATCTTAATCCTCACGGGTGACAACGCATCTGAGGATAGATGTAGATGTCTATGGGCCGCAGCAATCACTTACCATCAGGTGAACTATGTACTCTTTTGTCACCCTTACCCCATAAAAAAGTGGTTGAAAATGGAATACATTCCATTACATTGAATAAAACTATGTTCACGGATTTTAATCGCGCTTACTTTTTTATTTTAATTCCCGACGTTTCGGGTGGTTTACAGCAACCCATGTTCCATCATCCCCATATCATCCCTTTATAAGATGCAGGAGTGTACAAGCTAGATTGCGAATGTGTTCTCTCTTACATAGGACAAACAAAAAGATCGATCAAACCCGCATGAATATTTAACTGACGTGAAGAACCGACGCTCTGGGAAGTCTCCAGTCTGTGAACATGTTTTTTTTATAGGATAAGGGTGACAAACGAGCACACAGTCCACCTGATGGTAAGTGGTTGCTGCGGCCCATAGACATCTACATATATCCTCTATTACAAATCAAAATGTAGATGCGTTGTTACCCGTGAGGACTAAGATGGAATGCCTCATTTCCAGTAAAAAGGGCCTCCGGCCACCTGCACTCACCAAGCGAAACGCAGAGATAAACCTCTACTTCACGCTGATTTTCTGTGAGGTCGTGGTACCACCCCGGTTCGAGCCGGCCCATCCGTGCGACAGCAAAAGCTGCCGCGTGGCTCTACCACTGTTAAAAACCACTGTTTAAGACTGTCCCCGCCATTACATAAGAGGGAATTAAAATAAGTTAAAATAAACGCGATAAAATCCGTAAACATAGTTTTATATAATGTATAGTGTTGGCGTAAATATAAGAAATCATTATATATTCCATTATATTCATACATACATACCTACACATACATACGTAAATATACGTACATACTACATCATAGCCTAACTAAGTCTAAACTGTTGAACATAGCCCTCACATTTAGACGGTGGATGGTGGTGTAAGAATATTTACAACCCCGGAACGCCCCTTGGGTATCGTAAGAGGCGACAGAGATAAACATGGAGATAGGTAGCAGCATGTTCCTAAAAAACAACTAGAACAAATAAAAAGCTGCTGTTGCCAATACATCTACCAAGTGTGGCAACTTTGGCAAATATCCCCCATATGACGCAATCTATGGAGCCTATTATCAGCAGTGTAATTTTGATAGGGTGTAACGATAACTGTGACTACATATTATTAAGTATTTAATACAAATTGCCTTAAAATATATTAAAAAAATAAGAAAGGTGTTGTTTCTTAATAAACCTTATTTATTATATACAGTCAAAAATACTTAGAAGATAAATCGCTTTAGATATCGATCCAACGCATGTTGGCGGACTTCACATAGCTTATTCCTCAAACATTAATTTTCCTTGACTACTCGCTTAACAATTTCATTGGTGCCGGCGGGGATCGAATCCGGGGTGATACTTACGGCAATGGCTCAGCCCCTAAACTACCACGGCTCAGGACTGGGAAGAGGCTTTTGGACAGCGTTATGCCCAGCAGTGGAACTGGTGTGTAGAACACATGCTATAACTTTAATTTTTTAAAAGGAACTTATATTCAGTTGAAATGCGAAACCAGGACTCGCAACTTGTAAGCCACACAAAATCGTGCGATGACGTGAGATACTAATTATTCAGCGTTAGAAATCTACCCACGTACAGTAATAACTATAAGCTGGACTCAGCAACGCCTCGCGTCCAACACGAGCTTCGGATGCCGCAGCAAAATGTCGGCGAAGAGAAAAACAACTACGAGCCCTGGGACAGCGGACAAGTGCGAAAAATTCCGAGTATTGCACGGCGTTTAGTTTACAATCGGCATGCTTAGCTCGCTGATCTAACTGACATCACCTCGTAGATGGAAATATTCAACCTTTCTTTTAATTTTTTTTTAAAACGTTACCTCCACACTAGGATTTTCTTCTGTATCGCGGGGACAGTTTACATATACATAAATTTCACAAAGACGAACATCCAGACTCGGATAGCAGTAGGATGTAAGCAATACAAATACTTGTTCCCTGCAGGATTCGAACCCGCGACCCTCATTGCTAAGCCACTGCCACGCCACGGAGTCATCATTATCCACATTAGTGTAATAAAAGAGCTAATAGACCAATTCTTTCCTTCTTTTTCTACCGACTTCTAAAAGGAGCCGGTACTCAATTCGACTGTATGTTTTTTTATGTGTGTTACCTCATAACTTTTTAGTGGGTGAACCGATTCCGATGATTCTTTTTTATTTGAAAGCTGGTGTTTTACATGTGGTCCCATATAAATTTGATCATGGTGTGATCAATGGTTTTTGAGTTATTCTTAATAATTTATATAGACGTATTGTATTGTATTGTATTGAAGTCGGTTGTACATTTTTTTTTATTTTTGAATTATCTTTTATACAATAGGAGTGACAAACGGGAACAAAGTCCACCTGATGGTAAGTAGATGCCCATAGACATCTACATCCACTCTCGATGAAGAATTAAAATGCAGATGCATTGTCACCCCTGAGGACTATGATGGAATACCTCGTTTTCAGAAAAATTGTCTAGGAACTTACCATATGAAACAATTAATGCTGCTGATTAAACTGCTATTTTACCCAGGTATTCTGTAAGAGTGTGTTCCTTCCCAAGGCGAGCCAACCCAGACTGCAGCTCGTGGACACCTGATAACGAAAGATGTCTTGACGATCGATATATATTCTGCCATCGTTTGACGTTTGATATAAGTTCTGCCATCGTTTGCCACCTCCTTCGGTTGAGTGGTTATTATCCTCGTGTCCTCACCCGTATCCTTGAGTGACGATTGTAGCACAAAAATATTACATCGTCAGGAGGAATAAGAATTGAGTCGTCGGGCATATAAAATAAGTTATTATCTAACATATAAAAATAAATGTTTGTTTGTTAGTATTTTATGCGCTGCTATACTGTTTATGAGATTGCGCTAAAACATTGTTAAATTATTGCTTGCACTTGTCATAAATTAAATAATCTCCAAGTTGTTAGTTAATTATACTATTACCATTAAACAATAAACACTTATATTACATAATACTTTTACTCTTAACAACAATGTTTGCCAGGTGAATATTAATAGCCTTCCTCCGAAAACACATTTCAGTCGCCATTGCTACCAAAACTCTGCCCAGTACCCACGCTATCCCTTCTCGCTCGTGTTTTCATTTTTAACCTTAGAATAGGTGTTATTATTCTAAGTTTTTAACCAATCTCAACACGTTTCCGGAGTCAGCTACCAACTTACAAAAATGAAACTACTTGAACTGACCACAGCAGTATTTATACTACGGCAATAAATTCACACAATGCTAAGTAAGTAAATTATTATACATTAATTTATAAAAGAATATTTAAAATGATATGATAAATTTAGAAATCATGACACACTTGTGCGAAGGTTATAGGCATAGTACAATTAACTTAGAGTAGGTGACGCGCGTATCGAGCGCAAGTTATATATCATTCAACATCAAGGAATGTATTATCATTCCTAATTAAGCAATAACATACAACTTTTCCTTTAAAACGATATTTCCCTACTTATTTCTTCTATGGCAGCAACGCGCCAGGTAACAGCCAGTGCACGATAAAATCCATAAAAACTAGTTTAATTTAAAATAGAAGGACTATTTTCAAATTGTAGAAGATTAAAAGACATGTGGACGTTTGATAAACGAAATTAAATCTTACATCGACAAATTAAGAGTTTTTATTTCATGTAAAGCTTAGGATCAAAACGCGTCCTGCTGTTTTGTTTATAATTTGATCGCTCCTTTTGTAACGGCAAAGTTAAAATTACAACACGAAATTAACATTGTCATCATAAAGGCATTTCAACGATCGCAAAAGCTCACGTAAGGCATTTACAAACACAAGACAAATTAAGTCTAAAGTAACTCGAAGAAAGAAGAATGCATTTCGAGAGTATATTTTTCTCCCGTGTAATACGCGCCAGCAAAGGTCTAAGAAATCGTTTTAGTCGACGTGAAGACACGCAAATGTGTAAATATTTCGTTCTTGTAATATAACCACCCACAGTTGCACTCTTTCCCCTTAACAAATAACACAACACGCGCCTCAAATTACAATGGTGGTTTGTTTGATGATCTGTGTTTTGGAAATACCAAAATGTTGTGCGAACACGTAGAACGCTGTTCTGCGATACTTAAAAAAGGTAAATATTTCGAACACGGTTCTGACACGCCAAGACATGTTCCGATGCTTTTACCTGACATGCTGGACCGATCTTGTCCCTTTATTCATATATGAAAGCGGCCTATTCTCAAAGTCGTTAGAAATGTTATTGAGTGTTAGAGATATCGGAAAATAAAATAAATTGTCTATTATAAAATGGAAACCTAAGTGCTGCGGCATTAAATGTATGCGTAGAGCTACAATATTTACTGAACTGTTATGGTAGAAGTTTATACAAACACAAACATTATTGTTATACGTTTCTGGACTTCCTAAACAGTTGCCCGTATCCGAACCTATGATACTACATCAATAATTAATAATAATTACGTCTTTTTTTTGCTCTTAGATATCATTATATAATCTTTGGTGCATCTGTTAATGATCATATAATTTCTGAACGACTTGACCGATTGAGGTCATATTAACACACTATAGAATCCGACAGATGGCGCTGTAGTAAAGTTATTAACAAATTTTATATTTGTGGATTAAAATGAGTCACAATATATGTTGCTTTACTGACAAATAATCACAAAATCTGGACATGATAGGTTTTATATTTATACAGTATGGTAAAAAGTTTAAAGATAATTTGGAGCGACACTTACCACGACATCTACCGGAAAGGCCAATTAATGCATGCCAGCTAGTATATTTATGATATTTCTGAAGTGAAAACTTCTTTAGCGGCGTTGTGCACTTTTTTTGTAATGGGTAAAAAATGTTAAACTCGCGTCAGGTCGCGTGTCCTGATCGAAAAATCGTAAGACGGACGGAGAGTAGACAGCCGGCGCGGCATAGGAGAGGAAGTAAGTTAGGTTTAATTAATTTTCATTTATTAATTAATATAATTTTATTATTAAGATTAGGTTCCGATCGAGCCTACTGTACTGCTTGACGAAATTATTAATATAGAAACATATGTACTTACACATTATAGATGTAATATTTGTAATATGTTTATACTTTATAGCATTAACCTATATTTTCATAATATCACAATAAGCACATGTGCGGTGTAAGTTTACCAAACAAATAATTTCGAATGAAAATAAATGAAATAAGATAATAATAAATAATCTCCGCCATTCCAAAATATCAAAAATGCACAACGTTAATATTCAAGTTTTCATTTCTGCCGGCACTCCCGGAGTGCAACCCGTCGTTTTTTTATTGACAAGCAAGCTAATTATCAACATGTCGGTTTAGCTATTAGTGGTCCTCCACGTGGTTTGCAGACATAAAACAAAAACTGGTGAACTTGAGTGATGTCTGCAAATAAGATAAATAACGACTACATACAAAATCCGTTAACGCACCCTGAAGTAGCGTAGTAATCTCTGCTTCGTTCCATAATTCTGTCAAAAGCTCGCGTGGCTAATTTACTGCAGTAGAAAGTTTATAGGCTGAGCTTTCTCTCAAATATTCCTTGCATTATAAACACTAAATAATATTGTGAGGGCGGAAGATAACCCAAAATCATGCCGAGGCTACCGTAAGGGGTGACAGAGGGCAACTGAACCAGTAGGTGGGCAGCAACATCTTTCTTACAACTTTATAGTGATAATAAAATTGCCAATTTGACTATCTTTTCATAATTGCCAAGCGCTACTATGAGAGAATTCATCAAAAAGCTCTGAATTTTGAGATATTTTATATATCGTCAAAAATTAATTAAATCAATTATTAAATTAATTTATATTTAACAAGTGACATGATAGCTCCCCAAAATGAAATTATACGACGAAGTTGAACTTAGATCAGCGTACGTATAATGTATGCGTCTCCCAGCGTCTCCGCTAAAGGTCGTTTTATCCGTTTGTCCGTCTGCGATTTGACTGACAATATTGTGTTGTGGCGGGTACGGTTTAAGTTTTCAATCTATACGTTCATGTTTACTTTAAATTAGTTTCTTAATTGACAGTCATTAGGTACTGCCGACAGAAGTAAAAACTAATGAAATATGAAATAACGATATTCTTTTTTAGATTTTCAGATTAATTGTAGTATAAAAAAGATTGCGCCATCCAACAGATATACTTTAAAAATTAGCATGTCAGTGACTCAAACTCATAAGATATAGTGACGCGCGTATAGAAGTTCTCACTTCAATTAAAATAATATTTCAATTATATGAAAGAACAGAAGCGTGTAATTAAAAAAAAATACTTTTACGTTAGATGGATGCCAAAAATTGTTTGTAGAAGTTACGACAGTTTTTTATACGTTAGCAGTATCTGTATCATCACCAAAAAAAAAATCTAATACAATTGATGCACCAAACCGGTCAGAATAAGACAACCCATTCATTAAGCAACATTAATGAACGAGGCACTTCCTCGTGGTGTCGAACGAACGAACGGTTTATTATAATAATTTCACACTGCAACACTATTATATTGAAAGATCTGATAGGGTAGGTGTGATTAAGACATATTAATTGGTTATCTTCGGAGATCCATAAATTGTAGAGTATGTGATTAATGATATTAGGTTCCAGTAAAATACGCTAAAGTCGGTGCAGCTCATAAGCGTTTACCTTGAAGTTTATATTGCACGTAGAGCGCCCGAGCAAAATAAGTTTTATCCCCACCGGCACCAAAGAAAATGTCAATTGCAATGCAACATGTTCTCAGCGGTGACAGAAATTCTCAGAGGAAGCCTGCAAATCCATAAAACTTTAAAAAATATATCGTAGGCAGCGGGGTGGACTGTTTTCATACTTTAAGCAATTTCAGTAATGAAAGTGTGACCGGCACCGGAACGTTTGGAGGCTGTTACTTAACCTTTATTTAAGTTATACTCGTATAATTTAAAATTAAAAATTTTGTACTACCGACTTCAATATAAACTATAAAGAATAACTTAAAAACTGCTGGTCAGACCTTAAACATAAATTTGTTTAAGGTCTGACCAGTAGTTTTTAAGTTTTTTTTAAGTAAGGGACCACATGAAAAGCATTAGCTTTCAAATAAATCAAAGTCATCAAAATCGGTTCACCCAGTAATAAGTTATGAGGTAACACACATAAAAAAACATACAGTCGAATTGAGTACCGTCTCCTTTTTGAAATCAGTAGATAAAGATTTAAGCACTTTCTTGTTACAAGAAGTAGTGTATAATTAGTCCTACATTCAAAACAGAGTCTGTTCAATAAAAAAGTCCTTTGGAAAATATGGAAAAATTAAATATAATGTAAAAATCCGCGAAGTCTGTCGTGTTTCGTCACAGTTTCATGGAAAAGACTTTTCCTAAACCACAGTTTATATAATATTTTTATGAGAAGCTTCTTTATGGTTATTTCTTATTTTATAAAGCTTATCCAATCTTAGCTTATCTTAAGCTAGCCTGGCTTATATTATTTCTTAGAGCTTATCTTTCAAGATTTTTTTTGTTATTTTCAATAACCTAATATAATTTTAGACCTCATTCAAATATCATGATAGGGTTTCTAACGGTATCCAAATAGAATAGAATAGAATAGAATAGAATAATTTTTATTCAATATACATTACATGTGTAATTCTTATTGAAAGTCATTTTTTTCTTTACCACTAATAATTGCTTATCAATCAAATAAAGAGAATCATTCGATTTGATTCAAAAACGAAGACTTGGATAGGTTACTGGTTCGCTAATGGTAGCTCGGAATGATGTGATGTCCGGTCTTTCACTTCATTCATTTGACCTTCGTATTTCAGTATCGACTTGAGATAATAAGCTTGTAAAACACTGGGTTATAATAACTGCAAAAATTACAACGGTCTAATAAGTAAAACAAGTTAGAAAAAGATAAAACACTGTCTAGTTTTCGACATTTAGCTTTTTGTCGTAATATAGTAGTATAGTTAATCGCCAGTAAGCTATTCAAATGGTAATAAACCTAGCAAGCTAACAGCATAGCAAAGTGGCGAAGCAATCAGCTTTGCAGCGGTTTCTAACGGAAAAAAAAATTCAAAATAGGAGATTCAGATGCCTGGGTGATCAGTAATCGACTGCTGAAAACAGAATTTGAAAATTCGAAACCGTTCTCGAGATAATCGTGAGACAGACGGACAGTCGGACGGACAGACGGACAGACGGACAGACATCGTGAAATCAATAAGTGACTTCGCAAGCTTCGCCACTTAATAAAGAGTATGAAAATGGCGAACGAGTTGACTTCATTAAGCCACCCGTACCGGTTATGAGTGTTACCAGTTCTAAGTTTAACTCAGCCGGAGACAAACTATGTACCGAAATATGTCGTTCTGGTTTTCAACAATTTCACGGTTGGGATCCAACTACGAGGACTTTCAGATTAAATGTAGTATTATCACGCCTCGTGCCCTGAAAAATAGTAGTAAATCTATCTTTCAAAATTATTCTATATATTCGGGTACGTGGTGATTAAGTCCATAGGTTTCTCTAGCTTAGAAGCTTTGACTTAACGTAAGATGGTAATGTGCAGAATGCGCCTTTTCCAGTCAGTTTTTATTAAGAAAAATAATGTATTTACATATACTGTACTGTACTTTCAACATGAACAACTATTTCTAAGAGACCTATAAGTCTCCGAGCAATTAAAATATCACCTGTTCCATTTTATTTTTAATGTAGATGAAAACAGCTGTTTTTTTTACTCTGAGTACGGTCTCAGAGTAAAAAAAATACAACGATTCCTTAATAAAATTTGTTCATTTTGATGAGTACAATCAATTCTCAAGGCAAATCAAGTTAAATAATAAAATTATCTCGCACATTATACTTACACCATGTTTTTAGTCGTTTTACAAACATATAGATATGAAAGTACTCATGATTCTGACCAACTTTAGCAAAGGAACCCACATCGAAATCTGAAGAAAAAAAACAGCTGTTCCATACATTTATGTTTTCTAAACTCGGTCAAAGGTAAAAAAACAGTAAATATTTTATAAATATAATATAAAAAAAGGTAAAAAAAAATTTTTTTTTCACGATTTCAGTGTTCAATCCATAGTAAAAGTTGGTCACATTCATTTTCTGTTTTATTTGTTGTTATCTATAGCTCTACTTTGCTCGTACACAACAACTAATGTCGCAAATAATCGCAATTTTAATAAAAAGGTACTTGATTTAAAAAAAATTAAACCGACTTATAAAAAAAATAACTTCAGATTATGAAATTACTAAATTAAGTCACAAAATGAAGTCAAATGTAGGTACCAAACAAATTAGGGCATTACAATTGTGTTTTTGCAAAGCAATGCAAATTTATTTCGATACGTATAAATATACCATAACGAATTGATGTACATGTATATGATTGAATTTTAACTATAATTAATTAGAGTTCATACCTTGTCATATATACCTATTATATAGGTATTCATATGTTAATTTACGCAAATATTTGACATTTTAAATTAAACTATCTTTTCGGATTTTCTCGATGATGTATTTTGATTTTTGGTTTCCGACGTTTCGAATGCTTTACAGCAATCATGGTCACGGGACAGATTAAGGTCTTAGACGTCTCAAAGCCATTATATGGTTGTTACAGACAGTGCCTACCCACAAAATAACAAGATTAATTAAAAATACTAAAATGCCACCAAAATACCTTACAAAATTCTGTAAATTTTAATTCTAAACATTTTAATTTTTTAATAAGTATTGTAATTAAATTAAGCTATATTATTTATAATTATTTAATTAATAATATTAATAATTAGTGTTGCTATTATTTTAATATATATTGTTTTAATATGTATAATCATAAAGTTAAAATATTAATTATTTAATTAAGCAAATTATTATTTTTTATATACTTTATGTAAAAATTTAAATATTAATTTTTATTTAGATTATTATTATTTAAAGTTACATTATTAAGCAACACTATTGCTACCTTCATAAAAAATATTAATCTGAATTAATGTTATTCAGATTATAATTTTTCAACTATTTATAAAAAGATTATAGCAATAGTTTTATAGCAAATATTTTTTTGTAAAGTTTGTTTTCTTAAATCATTGTCGCTGGCTCCAACTTCAAACTTACTTCAAAAAACGAGTAAAAAAATAACTGAACGGGGGATTTCATTTACGAAAGATTAGAATTTTAAATTTATTATTATTATTATTTTATTTCGGAATTTTTAGTTTTAAGTTACTACTTATTACAAAAACTATTTCAGTTTTAGTTACACGTTTTTGTCAATATCATAAAAAGTAGTGAACCGATTTTGATGAAATCGTTATTATTTCCTTACTTGTATATGTAACAAATGTAAATAAAAAAGGATGTAAATAAAAAAGGATGATCACGATCCGATTATTAGTTTCGGAGAAATAGGTAGACAAATATACAAACACACATCTATAAAATTATGTATATTTGTTTGGAAGCCCTAATAGATACAGTTCCAATAATATCCACATACATACGTGTCGAATTGATAACCTACTTTTTTGAAGTCGATTAAAAATTCAAACCGACTTTACGCTTAACAAAACATAAGTATCTTGAAAAGTACTGAAGCGATTTTTATGAAAATTGCACTGTTCCCTAAGTTGAAAGATACTTAATAAAAAAAGAATAATTGCAATCAGACTCTTATATAGCTTTAGATAGATCTCTATAGCTTTAGATAGATCATAGAACGAACATACGAGTAAAAGAGATGGCATAGAAAAATAAATAATAACATTATTATTTTGTGATAACAATATTTTAGAAACGTTTAATTGACAAATTTATTGTATCGTAATTATAATGTTATACAGATTCAAAGTTTTGCATAATATCGTTTTGATATATCGTTTCTCTTCAACATAACGTTATCTCGCACTTGCGCAGATAACGTTACTGTATTTTACCGGTATTTAAGTCCTTGCTTAAGTCAGATACTTCGCCCCCGTTACTCCCTGTATGCTGACAATCACGAGAGAATGAGTCAGGTAGCTTCTTCGAAATGCCTGATTAAGATTAAGAGAATCAGAAGGTATTATATGGAAATTTAAATTCGTCGATGCCTCGTTTTGGGGAAATTATATGTGGTGGTTTGTTTTCCTAGTGTTTACACTTTGGTGGTGACAGTGTTAAAAATCATAATGCTTTCTTATATTTACGCGAACACTACAATTTGAATATAACTACCTTTACGGTTTCTATCTCGTTTAATTAACTTATTTTTGTTAATTCCCGACGATTCGGGTGCTTTACAGCACCCATGGTCACGGGGGACTAAGGCGATTGACGTCCCGATGTCAGAGTTAACCCGTAGTACCTTCAGCTTTTTTAATTATTAATTTTGGTCCGATCTACGCAGAATGAACTTACTGTATCTTGAAGTATTGCAGTGGTATGCTTGGGTTTAGTTTAAATTTTATTAATTACAGGATCCCAAGCAGGTGGTAGTACCCAGCCTCCCTCTCTATTGAAATTAAAAAAGAAAAATATATCTGAAATGCATTTTCATTTCAATAGCCTCGATGAAGCCATTGAAATTAAAAAATAACATCCTAATTTCAATAGAGAGGGACGCTAGGTACTACCACCTGCCGTTACCATCCCCCGTGACCATGGCTGCTGTAAAGCCCCCGAATAAAAGTTTTATTCATTGTTAAAAATCGTTTTTGTTTCACATAAAAATCTTAATACATACTATAATTTTCCCTACTTAAGTTCATTGGATTGAATAAAAAAAAACGAGATGTGACACTGCGCGGTTGCAAACAAAGCTGTAGTTGGAATCACCGAGAAGGATGTTATCATTCCAAGCGGCTTTATAGAATCGCGTTTCGAACGCGATTCAAAGCCAACCACATCAATCGCAAAACTAAGTGACTTAACTTATTTAACACTATGTAGCTAGTGTTTCATTTTTTACAGTATTCGAAATCAATTTTATGTGGCATCACTCGGGAGTTTACAACGTGTCGACTCGATAAATCGCATTGTTTTCACGATGCCACGCTTAAACAACACATAACTTCTCTATAGTGTGTTTCAGAACAGCCTCCATTGCTTTTCCGTTTTGATGATCGAAAAAGATTACAAGATATAACAGAGAAAAAAATATTTACCAAGTTTTTATGACGTCTGCGAGACGCACCAACTTATTATAAATGCAAAATCAATATTAGATACAAAAAGTTTGGTTTCTAACAAATAACTTGGTTTTGAATGCCACCAAAATGAAATGCCTTAAATTTTCTTTGCCAAATATAAGGCGGGCTACTACTAACATAAGGTTATTTAACAGTGGTAGAGCCACGCGGCAGCTTTTGCTGTCGCATGGATGGGCCGGCTCGAACCGGGGTGGTACCACGACCTCACAGAAAACCAGCGTGAAGTAGAGGTTAACCTCTGCGTTTCGCTTGGTGAGTGCAGGTGGCCGGAGGCCCTTTTTACTGGAAATGAGGCATTCCATCTTAGTCCTCACGGGTGACAACGCATCTATATTTTGATTTGTAATAGAGGATAGATGTAGATGTCTATGGGCCGCAGCAACCACTTACCATCAGGTGGACTGTGTGCTCGTTTGTCACCCTTATCCTATAAAAAAAAGGTTGAACGATAATTTACTTAACTTAGTAGATAACACTATCTCTCTTGATCATTATTGACTCTCGCCTACAATGGGAACCTCGTACTGAAGCCGTGTTAAGGAGACTTAACTTTGCTGTGTATGCAGTAAAAAATAAGGCATTTAAGAGATGTGGATACAGCAAGGATTGGTTTATTTCCGTTATATCCACAGTATTGTCTGATTGATGAACACATTTTGAATACATATTTATACTACTGAAATGAGCTAAACGTGCATTTCCAATATTAGACCAAATGACTCACGCAGAGAACTCTTTAAATATATAAACATCTTAATTGTTGCATCTCAATTTATTTTAGACATTAATATAGTAAGAAACTATTAATGTCTTAGACAAAATGAGTGATGCCCATAATTTTAACACACGCAATAAATCTAGGCCTGCTGTTCTCTCCATAAAATTGGTGGCTCATTTTTGGGTAGATGTAATACTAGTTATAACAAAATTCCCTGTATTACTTGCATTTGCATAAATTCAAAGCGCATTTAAAATACATTCTTATGAAGAAAGTATATTACAAATTAGATTACTATTTAAAGATAAGAATGAGTGGACATAGTTAGCTCTTCTTTAGACTTTAATTATTTATTTATATAAAAAGTCAAATTGTAACTGTTGGGAAAAAATAATAAAATTGTGACTTATTTATAACAATAAAATTATAGGATTTTGACTTTCTTATAGCATAAGCTTCCGTGGGCAGACTACTTCTTACTTACCAATATTTTTAAATTTTATTAAAGATATTAGACATAAATTTTTAAATATAATTAATAATGTTAGAAATAATCGTCCCGCTACAATAATTTTTATTTATTTATTTTAGGTTCTTTTTTTTATAGGATAAGGGTGACAAACGAGCACACAGTCCACCTGATGGTAAGTGGTTGCTGCGGCCTATAGACATCTACATCTATCCTCTATTACAAATCAAAATGTAGATGCGTTGTCACCCGTGAGGACTAAGATGGAATGCCTCATATCCAGTAAAAAGGGCCTCCGGCCACCTGGACTCACCAAGCGAAACGCAGAGGGAA
This sequence comes from Parnassius glacialis, assembly GCA_033319125.1. Classification (NCBI taxonomy): domain Eukaryota; kingdom Metazoa; phylum Arthropoda; class Insecta; order Lepidoptera; family Papilionidae; genus Parnassius; species Parnassius glacialis. The sequence continues at coordinate 39,107,494 of JAVANC010000009.1, read as the reverse complement.
ACCTCTACTTCACGCTGGTATTCTGTGAGGTCGTGGTACCACCCCGGTTCGAGCCGGCCCATCCGTGCGACAGCAATAGCTAGGTTACAACTTAATTGTAATGTATAGAAGCTATTTATCCATTCAGTTCCATTTTTTTATCGCATCAATGAAACAGTAAAGGGATACGTTACAGGCTTATTATTGTTGCAACTTAGCTTGCCTGCTACAAGTTTCATAATCATCATAACAGCCCTTTATCACGCTGTTAAACTTCTCCAAGGAAAGCCACAAAATACTATCCTAAGTCACTTACACCTCATGACTTCCTTTACGTCTTACCAGGTCTAAAACTACATGAGAAGGGTTATTATAATATTAAGGAATACATAACTAAATAACCCTTTAGAGTCATGGTGCAGCTATATTGGTGGTATAGTCGTAGCATAAATGGGTCGGCTCGACCGGGGAAGGACCACGCTTTCACAGAATACCAGCGTAAAATAGCAACTTAACACTGCTGTGTTTCGTATGGTGAGTGTAGAGAACCGGAGACCCATTTTACTGGAAAAGAGGCATTCCATCTTAGTCCTCACGGCTGACAACGCATCTGCATTTTGATTCACAAAACAGGATATCTGTAGACGTCTATAGGCCACAGCAAACACTTACCATCAGTTGGACTGTGTGCTCGTTTGTCACCCTATCCTATAAAAAAGTGATCGCTACCATGCTGTCTTACAATTGTACCTTTAATGTAAATTATTATTTAAGAAGTGTCCCGCTGGGTTTCTTTCTGGTTCTTCTCAGGACAGAGGTTTCTTCCAAACCAGTGGCAAAGCATGAAAGACTTTCAATAAGTACGTATTACCTGTAACCTTTGTTGAATAAAAATTGTTTTATTCTTTTGTACTCTTATCACTCAGTCTAGTGAGGAGCCTACCTACACTTTCCATTTTTTGAAGAGACCTTTTTTCCACCTTTTATCTTTTTATTTTATGGAGGTAAGTAAGTAAAGCTTTTTGGGAACTCATAATTATTTTAGATATTTTTATGATAGCAGTGGATCTAGGGACAATCGTTCGCCTTATGTTTATAAAATAAGCGAGCAACTCGAGTTCAAATCGCGTCAACCAAAATCTGCAAGCAGCATCAAAAGTGATACTACGACTGTCAATCTAGATGTCAGGGGGATGGATTCTTTGCCGGATTGCCGCCATGGGATCTGGAGGCGATAGTCCTCGCGCGCCTGCACGAATGGCGCGCGGAGGCACTATGCCGGGGGGAAACCCCGCTGCCGCGGCAAGTTGTCGCGCAGCGGACAGACTTCCGGCATGATCTCATGGCGACATGGAGAGAGCGACTGTCGCAACCCCGTGCTGGGCACGCCACTATAGCGGCGATAAGACCCCTCTTTGAGGAGTGGCTTGAGAGACGCCACGGCGTCCTCACCTTCCGCCTGACGCAGGTCCTCACCGGACACGGTGTGTTCGGGAGGTTCCTGCACCGAATCGGGCGGGAGGAAACGCCCGGGTGCTCCCACTGCGAGGATCGACCGGAGGACACGGTGGAGCACACCGTGGAGGTGTGCCCTGCTTGGGCGGAGCACCGCCGTGTCCTCGTAGCGGCGATAGGCGGCGGCGACCTCTCGCGTCCGGCCCTGGTCGAAGCCATGGTCCGGAGCGAGACGGAATGGGATGCCGTCACCACCTTCTGCGAAGCAGTGATGCTAGCGAAGGAGGTGGCGGAGCGGGAGAAGGAAAGAGCAACAGCTTTCCTTCCCGGCCGCCGCGGGAGACGCCCCGGGCGTCGGGGGCTACGTCGTGGCCCCCGGCCACCGTAGGCGCGGGCCTGTGGACGGCGAGCAATGGGTAGCTCGCCGTCCGTCCGTCTAACGACGACAGGCCGTGTCGACGGCGCGTTTTGTTCCACGCGCGCCTCAAAGAGCTGTCAGCAGCGTGAAGGGGCCCGCAAGGGCCGACGCCTGCCGGGGCTGCGGGCTGTTCGAAAGAGATACCGCGGCTCCGGAACGTAAGGGCACTGAAGGAACACGGATGGTTTTTAGTCAGTAAAAGTCTGACACTCCCTTCCGCTCCACCCACAGCGAAAGGCGTCATTAGATAATTTTCCATCCGCAAAAAAAAAAAAAAAAAAAAAAACAAAAGGGGGATGGATTCTGACAAATCCATACATAACAAGGGAGTAGCCCGTGTCTAGCAGAGGACTTATACGGGATAGTGCAGAAAAAGAAGGATTCACAATTAAATTTACATTTATTTTTTATTTATACTTCTTGTGAAACACTTTTGTGTGGCAAATGAGCGAACTTAATGTATTATGGTTCATTGTATTCATTATTATCATCATCATCATCATCATTACAGTCCTTCACAAGTCCGCTGTAACAACATAGGCCTTCCCCAAGGAAAGCCACAAAGCACGGCCCTGAGCCACCTGCATCCATCGACTTCCTGCATGTCTTAGCAGGTCGTGACTCCATCAAGTGGTGTGCCACCCCACACTTGGCCTACCGGTAGGAGGCTACCACTCGAAAACCTTTTTTCCCCCATCGGTTTTCGGCTCTTCGAGCTATATGGCCGGCTCATTGCCACTTCAGCTTACTAATACATTGGGCTTTGTCGGTTACTCTGGTTGTACTGCGGATACCCACATTGCGTATTATTAGTTTATTGTATTACTAGGGTCTAATAACTCAATGTTTAGGAAAATGTTTTCGACAATAACTTGCCACCCGATCCTTATAAACCAAAAACAAAACATTTTTAATTTATTATAAAAATGCCGTCACCATAAATTTTAAGAGATAATTATTATTTACTAACATAACATTCAAATATACAACATTTTTTCGATAGTAAAAAATTAAACTAAAAACTAAAATTGTCATACAGTCCTACTCCCTGCGCTAAATTGCCAAGAACGCTGGCTGCTTTTCTCGCTGTATGGCTAAACTTAGCCTTTGACTTTAGGAACTTCACTGCACGTGGACTCCACGGACCGATAGTCTATGCAGCTTAAGGCACAAATATTATTTTGCCATCTCTCGGTTTAAATATTTCTAAACTAAAGGAGTATTAATATGAATTTTATCGTGAAATAACGGAACTATGATATTTTTAAACGCAAACGCAACCTGACATTTATTGACTTCATATATGGATATGAGCAGAAATAATCAAAATAACACAAGCATTTTAAGGTAAACTTTATTTCCTTAAAACAGGGTTTAAATTTGTTTACCGTATTAAAAAAAAGTAACGTGTGCAATACACCAACGCTTTTATAACAAGTAAATTGTAAGGATATAATATATAGTTTAGAACTTTTTCATCCTTTGATAACTTTTATTAAACAAGTCGATTACAATGACTAGGGCTTCATAATCTGCAGTGCTGTTATGGCACCGGCGCCATGACAGCACTGCAGCAACATTACTGTAGCATAATGCAGGGTCAGTGAGTATTTTGTTGCTGTATTTTAATAAATATCCACTATCCCGTGTTATACCCCACATCGTCCCGTGGGTGTCGTAAGAAACGACAGAGGGAAACACACCAAGAGTTGGGTAGCAGCGTTTTCTTAATAACTATTAAAAATAAGAAGCTGCGGTTACTAACTCGCCCGCCAGCCGTGGTAACTCTTGCAAATACATGGTACAATACATAGAAGAGGATATGTTTATCCTAGTAGTGAACTTTAGAAGGCCTTAACGGTAACGCCATACCCATGAATTTTTTTTTATATTATAAATCCCAAATAAAGTTTTTTTTTCTAATTTCAAAGGCGAGTTGGTTTGTGCCTACAAGTGGATGAAATGTTTAAAGGTCATTACTTTATCCTTTATTTAATGTAAGTGCAATTGATTAAATATTCGTACTATACATAAACTTACGCCTGTTAATCTGAGGGGTAGGCAGACACTAAGGACTCCCAATTATCACGATCCTGACACACCTCTTTCACGTCCATATATTTACGCAAACATGCTTGTTGATTAAGAGTACTCTAGGCCCCACTTCAATTTATTTGTCTAGCGCGTCCCTTGGCAACTCAGCGTGAAAACAGAAGTGAGAACTTCTACTGAATAAATTTGCTTTCTTACTCTTTGCCAAGTAGGTACTTTAGATTAGAATTTTCGTTAACTGTGGAAAGCTGCGTGACTTAAGCTTAGTCATTATCCTATGCGAATTCCTTGAAACCAATTGCACTATTGTTTTGAAATAATGTAATCGGTCCGTCTGTCCTTGATTGTATATGAGTAATGTTTTGCGCGCAACTAATCATTTGGATCACGTATGATGAGCTATGGTGTCGGTATGCGGGCACGGTTTCGTGACGTAAATTGCTACCTAATTGACAAACGAAAACAATGTATAATTGTTACGAATACCTGTTCTTTTTTTATATAAGAAGGGGCAAACATGCATGCGGCTCACCTGATGGTAAGTGACTACCGCCGCCCATGAACAACTGCAACACCAGGGGAATTGTCGGCCTTTTAGAAAATAGTAGACTCTTTTCTTGGAGGCCCCTAAGTCGTAACGGTATAATATATATTATACTTATGGCCAAACACTCAAACGAAACTCAACTTTAAGACGCTGTTAAGTCTCATGGTGTCACAGTCACTTTGACTTAAAGGAAAGAGGCAGCACGAGATTTAACGACGTCTTAAAATTGAGTAGTATTTGAATATTTACAAGTTAAACTGTTAAACTGATACTTTAACTTTGCCATGAGGGTAGCGTAAAATAATGAATGAGTCACCCCATTTTGTCTCGTGGGTATCGTAAAAGGTGGCTATGGGAGATGCTAGAAAATCCCTGAAGGAATGAAAAACCACAATAGATAGCGGTATACCATTTTCGTTAACACCAGACGGAAAATATCCTGACCGGCGATGTACAACAGTACCATAGGAGGTAATACTTATAGTATGTGCCAAATCGATTGAGAAAAACGGACAATGACCTTTCGGTCGTTTAACCAGGGGTTACAAACCTTCAATATATAGGCACATTTTATATGTAGTACTTTCTTTATTTATAATGATTTTTTTATAATGATTGATATAATATATATTTATTAACTATTATTAAAAAGTTATGTGAAAGATCGCTGTAGAAGAAAAATCATCTATTGTTATAAAGTACTTTATTCATTTAACAACAAAAAACATTAATTTATAACACATATAAAGATTCGAGTGATAACGACACCGAATAAGTACGTACTTATGCAAAAGATAAAACTTTATTTTTAATATTATATAAGAACTTTATTTTTATTCGGTGCAATCATCACTCGTATCTTCACTTGATGAACTATCTGTAACATTAATTATAAAGCGATCTGCAGTTTGGTCAATTCTATCATCCATGCCACGCATTTTTTGTTCAACCTTAAGGACATGCTGAACACAGTTTTTCCATTTATCTGGCGTGATTTGAGTTAAACCATCTTTAAGTAAATTTTTAACATCTTTTAACTTGAAAGTTGTATTTTTTCGTGCAACGTACCCTTTCACATCTGCCCACACAAGTTCAATGGGGTTAAGCTCACAGTGATAAGGAGGTAACCTTACCACTGTGATGCTTTTTTCTTTTGCCATCTCGTCGGTGACGTAACTTCGATAGTTATCTTTAACTGCCTTTATTTTTTCCATTAAGTGGGTCTTTGTGTCCGAGGGCACGTATGCGATCTGTTTAGATTCTAGCCATTCCTGCATATTTTGTTTCCGCCAAGACATTGTTGGGGTTTTTTTTAAACGTCTGGAGTGGTAACTAGCGTTATCCATAACTATGACATCGCCGCTTTGCAGTTTTTCTATTACTTTTCTAAACCAGTCCTCGAAATGGCGAGCGTCCATACTCTCATGGTAGTCACCAGTAGATGATGATTCAAATACCCAATCACATCCCTCCAAAAAGCCATTTTCATTGCCAACGTGTACAACTATTAATCGCTTTCCTTTACCCGAAGGGGCTTTCGCGCCAGTAGAGTAGCCTTCTAACCGTGATTGACGAGAAGATTCAATTGTGGTGTCTTCCCATACCTTTCCCATAGTATGACCTGCGTTAATCCATGTTTCGTCAAGGTAAAAAATGTTACGTCCCTCGTTTCTTAATATTTGTATTTCTCTCAAATATCTGGTACGCCACAGAACTATCTCTGGGCGATCTATTAGACCACTTTTTCTGTTTCTCTTTATATATTTGAATTTTAAATGGCGCAACACACGTCGCAGGGAAGTTTTGCTCAAGTTTGGCAACTGGTCATCTTGATTTATACTGAGCAAAATTTTGTCTAAAGTCGGTAATTCTCCTGCAAGAAAGAACTGATGCACTTTCGCTCTTATAGCCGATTTATCAAAATCGTCCAACTTGTCAATTACAGACTTTTTTCTTTTATTAATTATTCCCTTTTCTGGTATTTTATGGGAATCTCTATACACGCTTAATACGCGATATATAGTGCTCTTGCTGACTCCTGAGATCTCCGAAACCTTTTCTACCATATTAACGTTTGAAGGATACACGTCTTCGGGCCAGGTGTTTTTGACATATTTGTATACATTAATGATAATCTCTTGTTCCCCGACCGACAAAGTGGTAGGTTTTCTCTTTTTTACTGGTGACGTTAAAGGTGCTCCAGAAGATGGGCCTGTAAATAAATGACAAAAATATACTACCATAGTACTACATCACATAAATACATATTGTTTTAGAAAATAAATACCACATGGTCACATAAAAAGAGCGCTTTAAGAAATAGAAAGGCTACGTCGTCGCATTTGTACCTATTTGTACGTACCTGCTACGTTTATTATGGGTCGGCGACGTCTCTTTCCACTTGATGTTGAAGGACCGGGTCCTTCACCAAATTCTCCTGAACTCATGTCGATTTAGTAACGACCGTCACAGTAAAACTAATATAACAGATTCAAAAAACAAAAACTTAACGATATAACAAATTTAACAGTAAAAACTCAACTAAAACAATGCAATGAATGCTATGAATTACCCGAGACGTACACACGCAAGCGCTATCCGAACACGAATGAAAACAAAATGGCGGACCGGCCCAAAAAAGGTGACGCATCTCTGGCTGCCATTGTCACGTTTCTTTTAGAACGAACTGACGTAACGCGCGTTTTGTTTATTTTAAAGGGATGAATTTGCAAAAGCTCAATATGGTGATTATATTGCTTCAAATATTTTTTTAATATGAAACTGTTATTAAATGAATTGCTGCGTTACTTACCATAAATTGAAATATAAAATATAACACATTTTTCGCGATGTACCGTAAGATTTTACTATGTTTATAGGAACCACAGACAATATTATTTAAGAAACAAAAAAACAAAACATATGTGCTGACCTAGAAGTGGGAATAATATCAATATTTAAATATTGTTATCACATCTAAATTGAGATTTTGTAAGTTACGCCTTTTGACACTCGGCTCATATCTGAGGTCATTGTCCGTTTTTCTCAATCGATATGGCACATACTATAGGTAATATTACATACAGAAATACGTAGTTTTTTTTAAAACTTCCATTTTTTTATATTTACGTTGAATGAAAATAATTTTACGGATTTTGTCGCATTTTATTTGATTCGTTTTTAGTTAAACGTCGGGGTACGGGGTGTTTGACGTCGCGATGTTATAGTTGACCCGGGCTACGTTCAGCTTTTGTTTACATCCGTAAAACAAATTTTAGTCAATTTGTATTTCTTTCTCCCTTGGGAAAGAGGTAAAGCCCTTGTATAGATATTTTGGCAGCCCCTCATCTCAGTAGTACTTCGTTTAGATCCGGGCCGGCATCACAGGCAGCTGAACTAAGTGGGGTAAATATGAGTATCTGAGAGATGACTGAAGATTTGTGCCAATAGCTGTAGAAATTATCGGTCTGTGGGGTCCACGCGCGGTGAAGTTCCTTAAGGAACTGTACCAGCGACTAAATAAAAGGGCTGACTCTTATCTCGCTCAAAGACTAAGTATAGCCATTCAGCGAGATAACGCAGCCTGCGTTTTCTTGGCACGATACCACGGGGAGCAGGACTGTATGATAGTGTTCTTTTTTTTAAATATTGCAAATATACCACAATGTTATGAAAATAAATGTAAACAGTTAGTTTTCTTCAAAATTAATTCATATGCTACTAAATTTCTTTTTATTATTATATACATAATTTAACGTTTTAAGAATCTGTTTTGGTGCTTTTAATTTTACTCCTATTTTTAAATATTATGAAGGAACAGTTACGAAATTTCTACTTAAATTAATCAAATCATAAAATGAAATGTAAAAAGAAACGCCGCATGTAAATCGCAACGATAAGAAGCCGGTGCGGGTCGCTAATAAAATTAATGAAAGACCACAATAATATTCATCTCGCAAATGTATATCACATTAAAACAACCACCTAATTACTTAATCAGTGCAATAAATTGCCTAAAGCGCGTAACATGTGACGGCGTTATTTTAATGAACTATGATTACCCCCATTTGTCATTTAACAGTTTGGCATTTTTTTAACAGTTTGGCATTTGACATTTTGACAGTGGTAGAGCCACGCGGCAGCGTTTGCTGTCGCACGGATAGGCCGGCTCGAACCGGGGTGGTACCACGACCTCATAGAATACCAGCGTGAAGTAGAGGTTTACCTCTGCGTTTCGATTGGTGAGTGCAGGTGGCCGGAGGTCCTTTTTACTGGAAATGAGGCATTCCATCTTAGTCCTCACGGGTGACAATGCATCTACATTTTGAATTGTAATAGAGGATAGATGTAGATGTCTATGGGCCGCAGCAACCACTTACCATCAGGTGGACTGTGTGCTCGTTTTTCACCCTTATCCTATTAAAAAAAAACCTAATACTAGTTGAACCACGTTTATCCAGAAAAATATAGGTTTAATCACCTATCACTTGTCTTGATGTTGTGACAGAAGTAAAGGTGGCTAGTCAATCGCCTACACAATCACAAACCAAATGTCCTGTTAGTCACCTTTTACGATATGCAAGGAAAGTAATAGAAGTGGGCCATTTTTTATTATAAGTCCCACATAAGCGTGGTATCTAATAAGGCCCAGACTAACACTAACCCATGTGAGCCGGCATCTTAGTCCTCATGGATGCAAACATCATATTTTGATTCTTAATCGAGGATAAATGTGATGCCACTGCGTCCAATTACCATCTGGTGGACTGTGTGATCGTTTGTCACCTTTATTCTATAAAAAAGCTAGTGAGGTAAATTAAGTTAAGTAACTCTTTTGGAACATAAATTCAAATTAACGTGAAAGTAAATTACAATTAAAGTTAAAGCGACAATTAAACGAAATTAAATCTCTCCACACACAGTCAAGTTGCGACACGTTTACCTCGTTGTGCAGAATTTACTGGCGCTTCCAGTTAAAGTGTGTACTGACTTCACAGGCACATTTTAATCACGCTATACCGTCATAAGCTACCAAAAGTCCACATAACTCAAACAACACATAGTGGCGATGTTTGCCAAAGTTGCCACGCTCAGACTACTTGCCATATAATAAATAAGCGGCCAAGTGTGAGTCGGACTCGCCCATGAAGAATTCCGTAGAAGCAAGAAATATAATTTACGATTTATGACCTTTAAAAAAAACTACTTACTAGGTCTCGTTCAAACCAATTTTCGGTGGAAGTTTACATGATACTGTACATCATATATTTTTTTTTAGTTTTATTATTCTCTTATTTTAGAAGTTACAGGGGGCACACCACTTTGGAAATGTCTCTCACGCAAACTATTCAGTTTAGAAAAAAAAGATTTAAGAAACCTCAATATTATTTTTGAAGACCTATCCATAGATACCCCACATGATGTAAGGGTTTGATGGAAAAAAAGTTTTTGAGTTTTAGTTCTAAGTATGGGGAACCACCAAAATTTATTGTTTTTTTTTTCTATTTTTCTGTGAAAACCTTAATGCGGTTCACAGAATACATCTACTTACCAAGTTTAAACAGCATAGTTCTTATAGTTTCGGAATAATGTGGCTGTGACATACGGCCGGTCAGACAGACAGACATGACGATCCATAAGGGTTCCGGTTTTTGCCAATTGGCTACGGAACCCTAAAAACTGCGGTTGCCAGCTCTATACTGGTTTTTTATTATTTTGAGTCGTTATCAAGACAATTATATTTACACGTGGTAGAGCCATGCTGCAGCTATATTAGTAGTATAGTTGTAGCACGAATGGGTCGGCTCGACCGGGGAAGGACCACGCTCTCACAGAATACCAGCGTAAAATAGCAGCTTAACACTGCTGTGTTTCGTATGGTGAGTGTAGAGAACCGGAGACCCTCTTTTACTGGAAAAGAGGTATTCCATTTTAATCCTCACGGGTGACAACGCATCTGCATTTTGATTATTTATTGAGGATAGATGTAGATGTCTATGGGTCACAGCAACCACTTACCACCAGGAGGACTGTTTGCTCGTTTGTCACCCTATCCTATAAAAAAAATGCTGCTGTCCATCTCTTATTTAATTTTCCCTCTGTTGCCTCTTACAACTCGCACAGGACGATATGGAGTAGTGGGGATTATTACACCGCCACTACAAGGTGAAGTATCGATTACACGCCGATGAATTTTTTTTATATCTATATCTTAATTTGTTATAAAATATTATTATAATAAAAATATTACATTATCACACTGCAGGTTTCACGAAGAACAAAGCCAGGATACAGCTTGTGATAATGCGGATTACAATAATGCAATTAATATGAAATTAAACCGATCATTTAAAATGTGATATAAAATGTGACAGAGCCGTGGTATCTCAGATGGTTAGCACGCGTACGCACAGTACGCGAGCAACCCGGGTTCGATCACCGCCGGCACCAATGATATTGTTAATTGCAATGGGGAATGCCCACCGTTCATAGACACTTTGGCCATGGGTGCCCACATTTAAAAGCATATGGAAATGATAATATACAATTAAAAAAATGAAATGGGTAAGGAATTGGTTTAAAAAAAGTCCGGATTTTTAAGATATCAAGGTTTTTTATTTTCACAAGAACAGTTTATTAACAACAAATAACTTCGCATTTTCGTGACATTTAAACCACAATTGACACACCGTAAATGTCTTCTTGAATGAGTTACTGAGAGCTGGGAAGAACTCTGGCCGGTGTAAGAGCTGGGGTCATCGTTAACAGTGGATATCGAGTCCAAGTTCATGCAGAGGGTTTCGTAAGAAGTTGGAGCGGGATCCATTTTCAGGCCGTGGTCAATAGGGTGAGAACAATTATCCATTTAGAAAGCCTATTTGTTGCTTAGATAACAAATTCGCGAGAAAACAAACAAAATAACACGAATGCAAAGGAAATCGACTTGTGATTATTTGGTTTTGATAATTATGACATGGGCCTAGCTGTCAGATTCGATGTTGCCAATTAATTTTAAAATATGTTTTGTTTTATTTATTTAAAATCCATTTTAAATGTATTTTTAAGAACAGATAAGAATAATACTTAAATTGTGCAGTATCTAGCATTTTTGATATGGTCTAAAGAGTTCATGGTAAATCAACTAGCACTTCGCTTGTTTAATTATCATAACATCATAATAATTATATAAATCGATTGAAAAAACAGAATCGACATTTTTAACAAGATTTGTGATTGGCAACACTTTTTATTTTATCCTCAAACTAATGACTTCCGGATTTACCTAATTTCATATTTGTTTTTTCGGTACTTTTTTTGTGCAAAAATAATGCAATCTTTTTTGGATACATAAATACCGCGATTAACAACCATAAAAAAAGTTGTATTTTTTTAACAAAAGCTAATTGTTGGGCGTTTCATGGCCAGAATTGGGCATTCCCCTTTAAGTGTTGATTTACCACGTGCTCGGCGCTGAAGGAAAACATCGTGAGGAAACCTACATGTCTGATAAATAAGAAAAAAATATTTCGAAGACATGTGAAGTTGGCAAATATTCATTGGGGCAGCGCGGCGGACATTTCCTTGCCCTAAAACCCTCACCCTCAGAAATGAGAGGAGGCCTGTGCCCAGCAGTGGGACGTAAATAGGCTGCAACTTTACTTTAATTCAACTTTTATACAAAATGTAGTGTGTTTATTACTGTCCGAGTTGTCACTCACTAGCGGTACCGTTATAAGACCGGATGCGCATACGCTGCACGCGCACGTGCCCTCCATTTTCCTTTTTCGAATAAAGAACGCCAAGCCGGAAATGCATTCGAAATGGCCGCCATTTGCCACATTTGTCCATCGCACATTGGATTATCATAGCAATTAATTTGTTATTGCAAACTAGTATATGTGAAAACCAGTAGATTCGATCCCATTAAACAAAGTTAATTAACCTATTAATACTGGTATTTAAAGAAATAGAAAAGTAAGAAATTTAAAATTCTAATCGTTGCTTATTCATATAATACTGGAATCGACATTTACATGAGTAATTATAGCTCCAAGTCAGGGTTCGTTAAAAACCCATACTTAAGTAAAAAAAAACAATACATAGGTAATTTTATATATTTCATTATTTGTTCATTACATCCTATCAAGACTCCACTGCTACATAGACCTCCCCCATAGACTGCCTCATAGAGGGGATATTTTCCATAGTTGCCACGCTTGGCAAGCGGGTTGGCAACCGCAGTTTTTTTTTTCTTTAATATAGGATAGGGTGATAAACCAGCACACAGTCCGCCTGATTGTAAGTGTTTACCCATAGACGGTGCCGGCCTGAGGCAAGTTTTAGGATGGAGCGAGATCCAATTATGGCGCCCCCCTTGCTTACCCCTAATATATACCAGTTGTACGTACACCTGCAAGCATGAAACTGGGAAGATCTCCACAACATCTTAAGTAAAATGAATACCGTCGTGGCAGCAACGCGGCACAAGCGGCACGCAACATCAACGACGTTTACGGAGCGAATACTACAAACTAACGCACCGTCTGTTATTGGTTTGCCCGCTTCCGTTCTGGAAATTTCGACCTGAAAAATTAACTCCGTGATCGTCTGAAAACTTTGGTCGAATTAAAGGACAATGATGAATTAAAAGCGATTCTGGAAGTTGATGATACTCAATGTACGGTTGAATTAGCAGCAGCTTTCCACGTTAGCATCAAAACAATATTGGTCCATTTGCGTCAAATTGGCAAGGTAAAAAAGCTTAACATATGGGCGCCCCACGAACTTAATGATCGCCATCGCGAAGTACGCATCGAGACGTGTTTTGCACTGCTTAACAGGCACACAAACGAAGGAATTATGAACCGCATTGTTATATGCAATGAATAATGGATTCTGTTTGACAATCGTAAGTACTCAGTAAGTTGGTTGGATCTTGATTCAGGACCTAAATAATGCCCTAAGCGAAAACTTACCCCTAGAAAAGTGTTGGTCACTGTTTGTTGGTCTAGCGCCGGTGTGATTCATCACAGCTTCTTACCAAATAGGATGAGCATTACTGCAGATGTGTAGTGTGAATAACTGAACACAGTGATGAGAAGCTCACACGTCTCCAACCAGCTTTGGTCAATCGCTCTTCCCCGCTGCTCCTGCACAGCAACGCGCGACTTCATACTGCACAACAGATGGTCTCCAAGTTACAAGAGCTGGGCTAGAAGTTCCCGTTATCCGCCGTACTCACCAGATCTTGCGTCTATAGACTTCTACTTTTTCCAGAATTTAAATAATTTTTTGGCGGGAATAAAATTCAATACCCGAGAGGCAGTACAAAATACCTTTGAAGAATTTGTTGCCTCCCACGTCCAGCTGATTTTTTCAAGAAGGGCATCAATAAACTGCTACTGCATTAGCAAAGATGCATCGATTGCATGGGTGATTACTTTGATTAATAGAATTAAAAAATATAGAAAAATACTTACGTTAACTTATTTCATAAAAAACGGCAATTTCATAGGTAAAGACCTAATATTAGGCAACGTATCTTGCCAATTATTTAATACTAAGAGCTGAAAGACTGTTTTCGGGTGACTTTTATCGGTATGTAAAAACTTTTTTAAAACACATCCTTTCTCTTGAAAGCACCAATCACGGTTAAGATCATGCGTTCATTACTCCTCCAACTTTGAGCATACTTTATTAAAATTTTATTAATATATATATATATATATATATTATTATATTTTATTTTCATCGGTCTTATTTAAATCATAGAGGAAACTCTCTATTCTATGCTATAAATGCCAAGTCTCTTTAATTGTAAAAAGTCGTGTAAAACATGTCTCTATTTAAGTTTATGGCGGTGTCTAACATTGGATAGAAAACATTTGTTCTGAATAACATTTCTTGATCCGGAATATATTTATATTTTTTTTTCTTTATATATTTAGAGTCAAAAGTGTCCGAATTTGGGATCTTTCAAACATTTGAAAATTCATAACTCCGAAAATGTTAACTTTATCGTAAAAAAGCATGGGACTTTTTTATTTGTATTTTATCAATGAACACAAAAAGAAATTTGTCCAGTTTAAAAATAACAATTCCTTGCAATTGAAAAAAAATCGGTTCAAACAATATAGCACCGAGTTGTCCCATAGAAACATGCATTTATATCATCAGCAGGACAATTTGAAGAGAATCGCATGAATAAATTGAGGTGGAATAGTTTTGGTACTCATGAGCCGATTTCTCCTGGGCTATAAGAACATTTTCTTCTTTTTTCGTTCGCGGATTCTTTCAAACTCAGAGTTTATTTCAGCTTTTTTAGCTGTATCTTAGCTGCAATGAGAGCCTTTGTTAATCCTTCGTCTCTGGATATATTCTTTTTTGTGCCGCAGTTTTGTAGCATCTGATAAATCTATGCAAGCAGAGCATGCATGTGCTAACAAGATTAACGTGGAATAAAACGTCGTACCAAATGACTAAAGATAGCAAAAACTCGAACTCCTTAAAATTGGCTGCAAGTGATTTATCTTCCAAACTTGCCACGGGATCAAGAGTTGTGTCGACTCTTCTTCCAAGGCACTTTTTACTTTGGCGTACTGATACCGCACCGTTTGCAAGCTGTTGACTTTACTTTCGCATCTTGTTTGACACACCATCTTTAAAGTTAATCTCTTCAAGTGTTTAGAAATAACTGCCCATCTTTTTGTTGAGTTTGAAAAAAATACAAATAAGCGCTGAAGAATGCCACGCTCGTCTCAACAAATAAGGCCATACGCACATATATCAACTAGCCACAAGTTCGAAACCAAAATATTGAAAAGCGAGAAAATTTTCATCAATAAACGCAGGCACATGATCAAAGAAACAAAATAGAGAGTAAGCTTTTAAGGAGAGTGCAAAATTGTTACCTAAATAAGCTAAAATATTGTTTTTTTTTCTATTATGTACGTAGCTATGCTATTATAAAAGTTTGACTAAGGCGCCTTCTGGGACTTGGCGCCGGGAGCGGCCGCTCCGTTCGCCCTATGGTAGGGCCGGCCCTGCCCATAGACATCTACATCTATCCTCAATAAAGAATCAAAATGCAGATGCGTTGTCACCCGTGAGGACTAAGATGGAATGCCTCTTTTCCAGTAAAAAGTGTCTCCGGTTCTCTACACTCACCATACGAAACACAGCAGTGTTAAGGTGCTATTTTACGCTGGTATTCTGTGAGAGCGTGGTCCTTCCCCGGTCGAACCGAACCATTCGTGCTACAACTAAACCGGTAATACAGCTGCAGCAAGGCTCTACCACGTAAAAAAATACTACTATACGAATATGAAATTTTATACGGTACTTATAACAAAACACGATTTTTAAAATTTGTGTCTGTCTGTCTTTCTGTCTGTCTGTCTGTCTGTTTGTTCCGGCTAATCTCCGAAACGGCTGGACCGATTTTGACCGGACTGTCACTGGCAGATAGCTGATGTTATAAGAAGTAACTTAGGCTACTTTTATTTTAGAAAAAGAATTAGGGTTACGCGCAAAAAATTAAAACCCATGAATACCAATCGTAATAAATTACGCGCGGGCGAAGTCGCGGGGAACAGCTAGTAATCTAATAAATATGAGAATTTTAAATATAATGTCTGCAATATATTTTACCACTATCTTCGGCATTACCATTTACATACCAAAAGCACTTTGTGTGCTAAATGCTTTTGGTTAAAAAAATCCCCTCCTAACTCCTAATATCAACCTATTAGTATTTAGCTAGCAGTAAACACAACAAATGGTTCCATACTTTTTACAAACACCACTCATAATCATAATCAACGATATAAACATCACCGCTCTTTTAAACAATAAGCCCTGTAAACAAGGTGATTAACGGGATTCGAACCCACGGACTTATGTTTAACGGGCGTTTCACCTTATTGAGATTGGTCTTAACACAGTAGTCAAACATCGAAATCATACGGTATTTCAAAACAAAGATAGCTTTAGAGTCAGTGCAAAGATGTAACAAAAAAAAACAACTTTACGTAAATATTGTAAAATCAGGCACGTGCTTACACCATTAGAATTAATAAAGGTTTCATTCAGAGGCCTATGTTCAGCAGTGGACTTGTGCTGAGAGCTGTAATAATAATAATGAAAGTTTTACTCCCAATTTTTCTTCATTAAAAAAAGAAAATGAACAAAGTCAACAAATAGCTGACGTGAAGCACAGACGTTCGAGAAGCCAACAGTCTGTGAAGATTTTCAGGATCACCCATGTCATTACATCGTTGATAAAAAGGGAAATTGTTCCAGTATTATTAGCTAGTACGTTTATTTTTATTATTCTTTTAAACATTTTACTGTTTGTTGTAATACGAATGGGTCGCCTCGACCGGGGTAGGACCACGCTCTCACATAATACCAGCGTAAAATAGCTTAATTCTGCATTGTTTTGTATGGTGAGTGTAGAAAACCGGAGACCCTTTTCACTGGAAACGGGACATTCAATCTCAGTCCTCACGGATAACAACGTACCTACATTTTGATTCTTAATTGAGGATAAATGTAGATGTCTATGGGCCGCAGCGTCCATTTACCATCAGGTGGACTGTGTGCTCGTTTTTCACCCTTATCCTATAAAAAAATATTACTAACTCCTTATACTGCTGATCAGGAGATTCTGGGTTCCAATCCTAAGTCGGCGAAAATCAGTTACCTACTCGGTTTTTCTGTCCAGGAATTCACAGCAGGAGTCCAGAGTCAGGAAGTTGGCAGTGTTTCATCCCCGTGCATCGTAAAGCACGTCAAGCCGTTCGTCCTGCACCTGACCTCTGTCCGGTCGTGTCAGATTACTGTTCTCATCGGACTATGAGAGTGAGGAAATAGTGTGCACCTGTGTTCACGGACGCTCTCCGACACTGTAATCTTGTCCTACGCAGATGGCTAATCTCCGTTGAGATTGACGGCGTGACCGAAATTTAGTCTAGAAGCCATTATTCAGTATTGTAGTAGAATTCTAAATCTCAAACTATCAACACAGGAACATATCACTAAGTAAAAACATAGAGAGGTTCATTAAAAAACTAGATCAGTATTCGTAGCATGAATCGTCGCATCAGCTTCCGGTGCGAATGGCCGCTGTCGGAAGTCACGTCACAGATTATCGCCCGCCAAATATCGCCTTTATAGAGTTCAGTCACACCCCAATGTCCAGTTTAAAGAAGATTTTTGTTTGGCACGAATGATGCAATACACAGCCTAGAACTGGCAAAACCAGTCATCGACAGTTCAGGCTATCACTAGTTGACGGTTAGTCGGTGATAAGACATTTTAGAAGGTGAAATTATTTCATTCTTTTTAGTTGTTTGAAGTCGCCTTTTCCTTTTCTACCCACTTCAAAAAGGAGGAGGTAATTCGACTGTATGTTTGTTTTTATGTGTGTTACCTCATTACTTTGTTCTACGTGAACCGATTTTGATGATTCTTATTTTATTTGAAGGCTGTTGCTTCTAATGTGGTCCCATATAAATTTGATCAAGGACTGACCAACAGTTTTTGAGTTATCCTTAAATCCAATTTTTAATTACTATTTATTAAAAGATTTTCTATCATCTTGAATGAACTACGGAATATCACAATCTCAATGTCGTATAAATAGTTGTGTAGGATATTTGCACCACTGATGTGTAACCTAATCAGTAAAAAAAAATCATGAAAATTGTTTCACAATTATTGACAAATATATCGCCTACCCACATACAGTCGAATTGTTAACCTTCTGTTTTTTTTTAAGTCGGCTCTAAATTAAGGAACTATACATTTCCTAGAAGCCGGATACAACAAAGTGCCGCCGACGCGACGGGCGTAGTCTCGCGGCGCACTGCAGTCATCAAATAGTGAAATCGCAATGGCGATCACGTATCACTATTATGTCATCGGTTCTCGGCTAGCTTGCACTTTACCAACTAGTTGCTATGGGTACATTTCATTGTTATACTTTTAGCCATAAATTCATTTCAAACATTGATTCACTTCACTTTACGCACACAATGGATTAAATCTCTTTAGTGATGTTTGTTTACCCCGAACGATTCGATATTGGGGTCGACGAGGTAAGCGAAATTGCAATGGCCTTATAGCAAAACTTATCTTTGGCGACTGCTCGTGATCTAGATAAGGGCACCGTCAGCAGCGCTGCTGTTTTGCGCACTTCAGCGTAATGCGGAGTCCCATTTGTCGGATGCCTATTTTTGCTACAATAATGTGAAGTATCGGGGCATTGGGCGATATGCTCAGCGTTAGAAAAAATAGTTTAGTCATAGATGACGCATATTATCTAAATAAACTTGGCAAGTAAAACATTGTGCATAATATAAAAATTCATATAATTTGGTATATTTAGCTTAATTTTTGTACGTACTGTTAAGGATCTCCGAAACGTCACGCTTGTTATTCCCGAGGGAGTAGGCAGAGTTCAAAAACAGCGAGCTACTGGGACCACGTTTTGTTAAAAATTATGGGTTCATCATTCAGTTCATCGCCTACACGATGGCAAACCCAATGTTCCATTAGACGCCTTTTACATGCTAGACAAGTAACGCCATTGGCACATTTTTATTTGTTACTAGCGGTCTGCCACGGCTTCCCACAGGTGATATCTGGATCTCGACAGCAGCCCCACCTACCGGGTCCAATTATGAATTTAAACCATCCAGAGACCCACTCAAACAAACACAAAAAAAATCATCAGTATCGGTCCAGCCATTGTCGAGTTTTTGCGAGACTAACGGAGAGGAATTGATTTTTATATATAGAGATTATGTGTTGTACATAAGTTCCACATTAACTTGGGATCTATAAATCCCAGACCAACGATAAGGTACAGTATATTATGTAAAGAATACTTATTCGGTAAAATTAAAGAAAAGAAAAGGTAAGTACTTAAATATGTAAATAAGATTTTTTTTGTTATGATCACCACTTGGCAAGTGATTTGGCAATCGCAGTAATGACTTATGCTTTTGTCGCTGCTCACAGAATACCAGCTCAAAATAGCAGCTAAATGCTGCAGTTTCGTATAGAGAACCGGAGACCCTTTTTACAAGAAATGAGACATGTATGTTGATCGTTAATCAAGGATAGATGTAGATGTCTATGGACCAAAACATCCACTTACCGTCAGGTGACTGTGTGCTCGTTTGCCATCCTTATTCTATAAAAATAATATATAGTACTATTGGAGACTTCAAGGTCTTTCTGCGTTTTTCCACAGTCACCTCTTACGACACTCGTGGAATAAACTGGGAATCCCGTAACGCAATGAGGGCTAATAATCTTCCACTCACCAGATGTCGCTACTAGCGACTGAGGTAAAGTTTTTTGTTACACAGTGTTATTTAATTGAGAAAGTAGTTTTAAATAATAGTTTATCATTGTCTAGAGTATTATATTAATATATAACACAATGCGTCAGTGGTTTGATTTTCAATTTTTTGCACATTATAACTCTTTTTTTTTAAAGTCGTCTTTTAGTTATATTTATAGTTTGGTTTATTCATTTCTAATGTAATTAATATAAAATATAACTAATAATACAGAAAGAAACCTTAAAAATTACATTTTCCTAAGAAATTATCGTCCCCGCTATGAAATCTGTCAAATATTTTACCTCACTCGAAAGTGGCGCCGCCCTGGTGGCAGAAAAAGTCGTGGATGCCCTCATTACCACATGGCCTTTATCTGCCTCCCATCTCCATTTCGATTCCCAAGGAAATCATTTTACATGAATGCCACGAACACTTGTCTATGGCGCCAACAAACAAATAGAGAGCATTGAAAATCAACTGCTGCATTGTCTATGCGCTTTGCACCGAGGCAATTAGGTCCCTCCCGTACGTGACGACTGTGGGACGACTACGTGACGTGAAAGCTTATGAACTTTTTAGGACAGTCCACTACAACTGTCGCGAGGAAGTCATTTCATATTGTATTCAAATTGCAACCTCATAGTTTCGCGGCGAATGTTAAAATTGCTTTTTTAAATCACCGAAACAATAACACGTAATGTTTGAAAAGGCATAATATATGACATGCGTCTGAATTAATTTGAGTTTTAAAGACATTTTAATTCCATTACAGCCTATAAGAGTCTACTGCTGAACATGAGAAGGATTTCACCATATTTGACTCGCTCGGCAAGGGGGTGGCATCTGCCGTTTTAATAATTTTGTTTTTTATTTATTTATTTATTCCTTAAAACCAAAGAATAGAAAGGGCGGATAATGCCTTGAGGCATTCTCTTCCAGCCTATCCACGGAGTGGTGAGAATTTGACGTAGGTGTAGCAATATAAAATAAAAAACAAAATAAAAATGATGATTAACTACATATGGTTTGGTCATGTAGAAAGAATGCACTAGGAAAGAGTGATAAAGCAAATTTATGTTGCAGAAGTAAATGGCAGAGTCGGGAAGGGACGCCCTAGACGAAGGTTTATCGACCAAGTCAACGATACATTGAAAATGGGATAGATTAGGAGTGCCTTTAATCGACGAGCGTGTATGCGTAGATATATGGGTGTAAAGGAAGCAAGGGAGGTGTGTCAGGATCGTGCCAAATGGAAGTCCGTAGCCACTGCCTACCCCCCTGGGTGACAGGCGAGAGTGTTTGTGTTCTGTTGTGATTAACTACGTAATAGACACATGTAGCTAATAAATAAACTTTTTTTATAGAATATATGGTAAGCGGTTGCTGAGGCCCATAGACATCTACATCTCTCCTCGCTTGCGAATCAAAATGTAGATGCGTTGTCACCCGTGAGGACTAAGATGGAATGCCTCCTTTCCAGTAAAAAGGGTCTCCGGTTCCCTACACTCACCATACGAAACACAGCAGAGTTATGCTGCTATTTTACGCTGGTATTCTGTGAGAGCGTACGTGTGTCCTTCCACGGTCGAGCCGACCCATTCGTGCTACAGCTATACTACTACTACTATAATCTATACTACTATAATAAAGCGGAAGAGTTTTTTTGTTTGTTTAAACGCGCTAATCTCTGGAACTACCAGTCCGATTTGAAAAATTCCTTTTGTATATTGTAGCCAGATTCATGTGGAATAGTATAGGCTATCTAGCATTAAGCTATATCACTCAGCTAGCCTAAAATATGGATACTTGTTGAGCAAGTCAGAAGAAAAAGCACTCCTGAAATGATTTATCCGCGAACGCTGGTGTTATCGTCAGGGATACGTAAAAACAATGTTCTATAAATATATAAATCTTTATTCTGTTTAAAAAAAGTCCGCGATACCATATGTATATTTCTTATACATAAGCCATAATTAGATATTTTGTGACAAAAAAATATTGAAAATTAATAAAGTGATTTATGAGCGTTATTATTAGGCATGGCCTTTATCCTTACGAACGAAAGTTACTTCATGATCAAGACAATTTTATGAAGATAAACTTTGTTCTTTATACCATGTTATTTGGACGCATAGTTTAAGAGATAATGTAAAATTAAAATAATGCAATACTTGGCTGGGCGCGCGAACGACACATACACCTTAGCCGCCCGGTGAGAACTGCGAGAACTGCTCAACCGGGAGGGGGAGGGAAAGTGGATAAAACTTAACTTCGCTCTATCATAATATGCCGACAGATAAAAGTACTCTATTAATTATGCCAATTTTTCCATCCTTTGCTATCAAATAAAATATTTAATTGCAATTATAAAATGCTTGGACTAGGTCATGTCGCGCACCTCCAACACGTGACGCGGGTGAAACCGCGGGGCATATATACACACATACATATTATATATATATATATATATATATATATATATATATATATATATATATAATTAGTACTTACAAATAACTATGAATAATGTTTAGAAATGTATATTACATGGATAATTCATGTAAGAAGTGTTGTCTTTAATAAATGACTACGCACCAACCTTTTAAAAGCATAATTATTGGGAAGAATATATGATGTCATCGCCAAAGACTTCCAAAAACTTGTGTAGCCTGAACTACTAAGGAGTTATCATAGAACTCGGTGAAGTGAATAGGAATACAGATTTTGTTGTTGGAAGGAGAACGTAAAACCCTACCATGAGATGAGAGGGGATAGTGAAATCTTCTCTAAGATAAGAAGGCGAAGATTCATTTAATATAGAAAAAAGAACAAGTAATATTCTGGAATTACGCTGCCGGATTGTAAGCCAATTAAGCTTAGATCTATATTGCGAAATATGGCCATACTTACGAAGCCCGAAAATAAATCTTATATAGTTATTGAGAAGGCGTTCCAACTTGTTCAGAAGATCCCGGGACAGATTCGGGTAACACACATGTGCATCATCAATTATGGGTAATATAAACGATTGGATAAGCATGATTTTAGATGTTGTGGGAAGAAAATGTTTTAAACGATACCAAGAACATAACTTGCCAATGACTTTGCGACTCACTTCTGAAACCTGAGTTCTCCAATTCAGCGTGCTGTCGATGGTTAGGCCAAGATTTTTCACAGAACTACTGACCGGTATTATAATAACTAACATTGCAATATATTAGAGGTAAGTCTGGAAGATTAATCTTAGCTAGCGTACCTTGAGCTATCCACCAGTATAGCTTGCTATATTAGTAGTATAGTTGTAGCACGAATGGGTCGGCTCGACCGGGGAAGGACCACGCTCTCACAGAATATCAGCGTAAAGCTTAACACTGCTGTGTTTCGTATGGTGAGTGTAGAGAACCAGAGGCCCTTTTTACTGGAAACGAGGCATTCCATCTTAGTTCTCATGGGTGACATCACATCTGCATTTTGATACGTAATCGAGGATATATGTAGATGTCTATGGGCCACAGCAACCACTTACCATCTGGTAGACTGTGTGCTCCTTTGTCACCCTTATAAATCTATTTACAACATTATAACTTATGCTCAAAAAGATCTTGAGTTCTCGGATAATGGTTAAAATATAACCTACTAACAATTTATAGCTCAAAAACATTATTTATGATTTTTTCCACAAAGAATAAACCTTTACCAGAGTTTGCACATCTTACTATTGATGATATAATAATAAAAAGTTCAAGTCAGGAAAAATATCGGGGTTCATTGGTAGATGACAAACTCACCTGAAGACTGCACAAAACTGATGTCATTGATAGGTGCATTACGTAAAGAAACTAATTGTATTCCGATAAAGGCACGTACAAATATATACAAGTACAATATAAGTCTTTAGTTAAATCACATATCGAATATCTAATTGAGATATGGGTATCAGCCGCTAAAACTAATCTAGTTCCACTTCAAAGAATCCAAATTATCAAAACATTATTTCACTAGCATTATCTAACTGCAACAAAAGTACTATACGAAAAAACTAACTTACAAAATCTTACACAACTATACACTTATTGCACTTGCAACCTCATAAAAAATATAACAACTAATTCTAATAAATCAAACATACAGTTACATAGAAAAATAACAACACACAACTTATGAAGTAAAAATTAACTCCAACTAATGACTTCATGAAATAATTATCGCAAGAAACACTATTGTTTGAGGGAGCACAGCTGTTTAATAAATTACAAGATGACATTAGAAACTTAGGAAATACGTATGTACGGTGTAATATTTTTAATATATGGAACCTAATAAGTAATTGAAGAAGTGTTGAATAAGTAAGTTAGTGTAAGTGAATAACCTAAGACTATCACTTCTAAAACTAGAGGTAGATGTGATAATATTATCAAATTATTATAGTTACTTTGTATCTAATTATGAGTGAACCACTGTGTTTTTATGAAAGAAGGAAGGAAGTTCACAGGGGCAGACAGTTCACCATGTGAAAAAAGTAATTATTACGTGCAACACGTGAACTACTGTGACGCGGTTCGGAAGCGACCGTCGCACGTTCGGTCATTTCCGCCAGCATTCGGCGATTGGTAGAATGACCATAAACAAAGTAATCTACGGAAGAAAAATTTGAAACTAATTGTAAAAAATTCTTCACAGTTCATAAATGGTCGTTATAAATAGGCCCTCTGCATACTTTGCCACTGAACACCTGGCACCGTTAAAAGGTTCGTCCTGCAATGATAATATAGATTGAAGGTATGTAATTGTAATTGTAATTGTAAATGAAATTGTATACTTGGGGAGTGCTTTTAGTCGGGATGGAAGATATGATTTAGATGTGGACAGGCGTGTCGCTGCCGGGAACAAAGTCAATGGCGCTCTGATTGCGTTAGTCATAAGGCAAGGCGTAGTGAAGAGTGCACGGCTTGCAATACATAACGCAGTGTTGGTACCGACTTTGTTATATGGCAGCGAAACCTGGGTATGCCAGAAGAAGCATAAAAGCAAGTTGAATGCAGTGGAGATGCGATCTCTTCGTAAAATGTGCGGCGTTACCATGGCCGACCGAAAGCGAAACGAAGAGATTCGCAATATGGCAGGTTTGAAAGATGACCTTATCACAAAAATTGATAAGGGCGTGCTTCGATGGTTTGGGCACGTTGAGCGAGTGAGTGAAGACCGAATAGTGAAGAAAATATATAGCGCGAAAGTTAATATTAAAAGGTGTCGAGGTAGACCGAGACTAACTTTCGTTGACCATGTGAGCAAATTTCTCGAAGAGGGGAGGGTCAAGAGTACTCGGATACCTAGACGTGCATGTATGAAGAAGATAATGAATCTGAAAGAAGCGAAAGAGGTATGTAAGGATCGTGACATTGGCAATCTGTTCTCTCTGGCTACCCCGTCAGGGATTGTGCGTGAAGATAAGTAAGTAAGTAAGGTATGTAATATTTTGCATAGTCTTCATCATAATTACGGCCTATCACAAGTCCACTTCTGAGCATAGGCATTGCCCGCCCTTAGACTGCCACAAAAAGTGGTTCTGACTGTATCCGTTGACTTCCTGAATGTTATACCTAGCGTCACACCATTTACTAAAGGCCACCTTATGCTACACTTATCGTATGAAAACGTCACTCGAGAACCTTTCTTCGTCATCGGCTATCGGTCCTTCAAGCTATACGAGCGGAACGTTCACATAAACTTACCGTTCTATTTGGCAATGTAGATTACTCTAGTTCTACTGTGAATATTTCCATAACGGCTTCTATCATGAACCGGTGATATAGCTCGAAGAACTGAACATCAGGTGTGGAAGATTGTTTAATCATAATGAGCGAACAGAACAAAATATTGACGTACGTAAACATTACTGTGTCATATGTAATTCAATTTGTTTCCCCCGGATTTTTATGAAGAAGTCATAAAACACACATCTTTATAATAATTCGTATTATAATTAATATAATCAGACGTTACTTTGCGGAAATCCATTATATTAAAGATGGTAAAAATTACCTCCCGTACGGATGCTCGATAAAATAAAATGATGTGTCTTACCTAGTTTGAAGAGCACCTCCAGCCCTCCCTCAAATGCGTGCACTATCACCGTTATCACTAATCCCAGTACCACTATTCCCAATACCACTACACTAGGAAAGACACACCACTGACGACAATACGACACGTGTTTCGCCTCTGGTGTGTCGTTAATATTCGTATTATGTCAACAGTACTTAATTAAAAAAATAAAAATATACAAATTAGTCTCAAATATCCTAAGATTTACGTCTCCATATCCACCCTACAGCGCAACAACAACTCCGTTAAATCGTAATTCGGCGTTGGTCATGCATTTCTAATTTTTATTTCCAAACTCAAAGTCATCGGCCCCAAGACGGAAGTGTCCTGTCTGCACGGAAGCGGGCATTATGCATTTTATTTTATTTTTTTCAGTCATATCTATTTTTGTCACATTCGCAGGATATAGCGACGGGATCATTGACATCACTGAGCTTCACCTGTTAATTGTTCTGTCCGGTCGAAACAATGCACACGCAGTGCATGTACCGGCAGTAAATTGCGCCGTTTGCTGTTAGGTTCAAAGAACGAAAGTTCAACATATGGCAAGTGACCAATAAAAAGATCTTTTTGATCTTCTCCAGCCAGTAATCATAAGCGGTACCATAAAACGCCATAAATTCGCCATCCAGCGATGTTAGCAAACAATGAACGCAGAAGGATTAGTTGACAACAGTGTCATTTGATTTGATGTAAAAATATCTCCTTCCCCGTATCGTCCCGTAGATGTCGTAAGAGGGGATAGAGGGAACAAACCAGGTGATGGGCAACAGCGTCTTCCTTATAATAAATAAAAGAATAAACTATAATAAATAAAAAAGCTGCGTTAACCAAACCGCCTGCCAGGCATCGCAATTAGGTATAATACATATCCCCCTAAGAGATAATCTCTTGGTGAGGCGTATATCCAGCAGTGCTTCTTTCATAGTCTCTAATAGTAAGCGGTAAGTACATAAAAATTGTTCAGTGGACCACTACAGTGCTAGCAGTGGTAGACCCACGCGGCAGCTTTTGCTGTCGCACGGATGGGCCGGCTCGAACCGGGATGGTACCACGACCTCACAGAATACCAGCGTGAAGTAGAGGTTTACCTCTGCGTTTCGCTTGGTAAGTACAGGTGGCCGGAGGCCCTTTTTACTGGAAATAAGGCATTCCATCTTAGTCCTCACAGGTGACAACGCATCTGCATTTTGATTTGAAATAGAGGATAGATGTAGATGTCTATGGGCCGCAGCAACCACTTACCATCAGATGGACTGTGTGCTCGTTTGTCACCCTTATCCTATAAAAAAAATCCTACATGTTCGTATACAAGGTTTCGTAAATGGCATACCTATGAATAAATCAAGCGTTAATGAGATTAAGAATGGACACCATTGTGTGGGATGCGCAGGCGCCGCGCCGGTGACGCCACACGCCGATCACGACCTTAGCGCCTCACTACAAGATGTAGATTGAGAAATAGATTTGATTACACCATCAGTTTAATGTCACCAATAACCAGATACTGCCGCAGTACGGTTAAAAGTGGTCTTATAGCTCAGAGCCTAAAACTGATTTACTCATAAGGCCTAGCGGTGGCGCGTAAACTGATCCCCCGCACCCTCATATAAACAAGGGATGAAGAACTCCAACTCCACTTCCTTTACGCGAAGGAGCCTAAAAGAATATTGAAATCTCCCATGTCGTCTACGTTGTTATTTTATAAAATTCATCGCCTATTTTTCAAGGTGGAACTTCTCCAAATTCGTGTTAGACCACACCTGAAGTTTATTCCATTTAATAAAAAAAAGAATCATTAAAACTGGTCCACAATTGACGAGGAAAAAGTCCACAGACATCTTGCACCTTCGACGCTTCGTCCCATCGCCGGTTATATTTACGTCTGGCTTACAACAAGATAGTTAGATACTTTTTTGTCAATCCATCCATTATTGCCTATAAAAGTCCACTGTTGAACTTCGGCCATAGATTCTCTCACAGATGGGGATTATCAGGAAGATGCTGGTGCCTGTCTCCTGTTTTGTTTTCCTTTGCCGTCTCTTTCCACACCCACGGGATGATTATAGCGTATTCAATGAATATTCATACGTATTTAAATTACATGCTCAGATCATCCAAGTTTTAACAAATTTCATGGAAATTTATTTAATCCGATCCTTTGAGACATGTTAATTAAGCCACGTCAAAGAAGAAATCATTATATTTTAGAGTTCAAAGTTAATAAACTAATTTGCAGAAATTTGTTAATGTAATGACTCCAGACAAAGGGAATAATTGTGATGGAGTTTTAGAATAACGATTGAACCAACTTTGACATTAACTTATAAAATACGACGACGTCTTTACTAAAGGAAAGCTTATTGAATTAAAACATATTATTTATAAGTTACTTTTAACAAAATTGTATTATTGAATTGCAGTCATGATATCACAATGGTTAAGTATTTGGTTGCATCGTTGAGGGTCGTTGGGTCGAATTCTGCGCGGGACAATATTTTGTACAACATTCAAATAATTGTTCCGGTGCTGGTTCTTTGCTCAGTTGTGCAATTTATAAATCTCCACAATACAGAAGTTTATATTTTTTTATTTATAATCTAAGGCGACACCGCGAAATATTGCATGTCCTTTTATCGAAGAGTATTTAACAGTGGTAGAGCCACGCGGCAGCTTTTGCTATCGCACGGATGAACCGGCTCGAACCGGGGTGGTACCACGACCTCATAGAATACCAGCGTGAAGTAGAGGTTTACCTCTGCGTTTCGCTTGGTGAGTGCAGGTGGCCGGAGGCCCTTTTTACTGGAAATGAGGCATTCCATCTTAGTCCGCACGGGTGACAACGCATTTGCATTTTGATTTGTAATAGAGGATAAATGTAGATGTCTATGGGCCGCAGCAACCACTTACCATCAGGTGAACTGTGTGTTCGTTTATCACCCTTATCCTATAAAAAAAAGTATGGGATTATGACACGACTAACCAAGCTGGAATTTTGACATAGGTAAATTCATCTCTTTATCTTGAATTTGCTTGTTCAAAATCACGATTGTATAATTTTGACTCGATCATAATTATTTGCGAAAACACCTCTAAAATATCACTTTAGTTGAAATTACAACGAAATTACTTAATATATATGCTTGGTAACCACTCAAATACATTCATAACATCAATAGCTAGACTAGTTTACTTTAGCTATTTCCATAGCATAATGTCGTATGGTATTTTGCTATGGGGACACGCAGCTGACACTGAAATTATATTTGTTTTGCAGAAGAGGGCCATAAGAGCAATTTATGATTTAAAGCCTAAAGAGTCGCTGCGACAAAAATTTAAGGAAATTAATATATTAACTTTGGCCTCTTAATACATTTATGAAAATGTAATGTACGTACACAAAAATAAAAGTAGTTTTACAAAAATAAGTGATATTCATTCTGTAAATACTAGGAACAGACACAAGCTAGTAGTACCAGTTACTCGACTCCATCGAGTCAGTAATTCATTCTTGGGGCGATGTATACGCTTTTACAACAAAATTCCAGAAAATATACAAAATTTGACCTGCTCAAAGTTCAAAAACTTTATTAAACTAAGTTTGTATAAAAAGGGTTATTATAATATTAAAGAATTTATAGATGATAATAACCCCTGGAAGTGAGGTGATCGCTCCCAAGCTATTTCTAATTTGTTGTGTTGTTAATTTGTGTAACATACATGATTGTAAGCTGTTATTTAAAAAAAAAAGTCCCGCTGGGTTTCTTGCTGGTTCTTCCCAGGACAGAGGTTTTTTTCGAACCAGTGGTAATTATACAAAAGAGTGACTTTCAATAAGTATTATTTATAATCTATATTGAATAAAAAAGTTTCTGTTTCTGTTTCTGTTTCTGTATATTCGTGATTTGCTTGCTCATTATTTTGATTATGTAAATCAATATTTTTTTTTAAATATTTTAAGATTCTAAGATATTTCTAAGCGGTCTTAATCGTCGCGGGCGCTACGCAATTTTAGACCTTATGACGGCGTTTCTTAAATTTTTATAGAAATTATGTACTAACTCGGATCAGGCCGGCGATAGTCCGCTTAAACGGTTTTCGATTGTCGTCTTAATTCAGAAAGTAGTGCATATGGCGTACTTTATGCCATAAGGTTTTCTCTCCCAATCAACTGATAATATATATAAAGACGGTGCAATAAGGTTCAAAAAGAAATGGATGATAAAAGGTGAAATATGGAAAGGTATAAGAGCTGTTTGTAACGATTTTTTGACATGTTTACGTACGCAGGAAACATGTGTCTGAGAAATAAAAAAAAATCGAATACATGCGAAGTCAGCCAACACGCATCGGGGCAGCGCGGAGGACACTTCCTTGTCCTAAAATCCACACAGAAGTGAGAGGAGGCCTGTGCCCAGCTGTGGGACGTATATTGACTTTAACTTTACGGACTTATTTTTAAAAAGAAACTAGGTTGGGAGCTTTTTTAATATCAAGAGGGATGTCGTTCCAGAGTATAATGACCGTGAGAGCGAAAAAGTGAGATAAGTAACAAGTACAGGGCAAAGGCGTGAACAAGTTATGATTACCCGTAAAACGGAGAGAACGATTATGAGAATCTCACAGATATTGAAATTTAGATTTCAAATAGTCGGGAGCGCATAGATAGTTCAGAATGGAAAAAACCGGCCAAGTGCGAGTCGGCCTCGCGCACCGAGGGTTCCGAACAAATCCATAGTTATATAAGTTCAAAATTATTAAAAATATTTTTATTATATGATATAACTAAAAATTTATGTTTTTCGCAATTTTTCCTTTATCCGTGCTATAATACGTTGCATCGTACCAAATTTTAAGATTCTGAGTTAACGGGAAGTACTCTGTAGGTTTTGAATCTCTTGCGAATATCGAAAATTTGCGACATAAACGGCAGTATATTTTGATTGCGTTGGCTTAGAAGTTTGATTTTTTCACAGCTACAAGGGACGGTAGACTTGAGTATTTGATATGAATTTCAGCTTGATACCTCCACGCGTTCCTGAGAAAAAGGGTCTTGACAGACGGACAACAAAGTGATCCTATAAGGGTTCCGTTTCTTCCTTTTGAGGTACGGAACCCTAAAAAGGCTGCAGAATATTCTAAGATATCTACGCTGACGGGTAGGCAGCCAAATTAGCCGAGTACGAAAAGAAGATACGTGGTCGAGAATATCTTAATCTTTTTTTTACTCTATAAGGAAAATAGCAGAATTACGCCTTGCTAGGATGGCGAATTGGCTCAATCGAAATCTACTCACTTTGAATAGAGGTATCCAAAACTAAATATATTTGCTTTACCATGTATTTTTTTTATAGGAGAACAAACGAGCACGCGGCTCACCTGATGGTAAGTGACTACCGCCGCCCATGAACAACCGCAACACCAGGGGAATTGCAGATGCGTTGCCGGCCTTTTAGAAAGGTGTAAGCTCTTTTCTTGAAGATCCCTAAGTCATCTTTTTTTTACTCTATAAGGAAAACAGCAGAATTACACCTTGCTAGGATGGCGAATTGGCTCAATCGAAATCTACTCACTTTGAATATAGGTATCAAAAACTAAATATATTTGCTTTACCATGTATTTTTTTATAGGAGAACAAACGAGCACGCGGCTCACATGATGGTAAGTGACTACCGCCGACCATGAACAACCGCAACACCAGGGGAATTGCAGATGCGTTGCCGGCCTTTTAGAAAGGTGTAAGCTCTTTTCTTGAAGATCCCTAAGTCGTATCGGTCTGGAAAAATTGCTGGTGGTAACCGATTCCAGAAGGAAGTTGTGCGAGAAATAAAACATCTTCTAAATCGCACAGTGGTGGACCGCCAATCATCCAGGTGGCATAGATGGTATCGCAAGTTTTGTCGCGATGTGCGATGGTGAAATTGAGCGGCTGGAATTAGTCCGAACAATTCCTCAGAGCACTCCCCGTGATAGATGCGATAAAATACGCAAAGAGATGCAACATCTCTACGCAGTGCCAGTGTATCGAGCCGATCAGAAAAAACTCGGTCGTCGACGATTCGAACCGCTCTGCGCTGGATGCGGTCAAGTGGAAGGAGCTGGCACTGGGGTGCCCCGGCCCAGAGATGAGAACATTATTCCAATGAGGCCGGATTTGCGCTTTGTAAAGTTGCAAGCGATGTGCCAGCATGAAATACTGTCTCGCTCTACTGAGCACGCCAAGCTTTGTGTATAACAGCACTCAACCTATACCTGATTATCAAATTAAAATTCACGAATGCTCTGTCGTCCAAAGCTCTAGTTGCAACTGCTCTCAAATAAATAAAATCTCAAATATAAAGTATCTAGGAGTAACGGTTGACCAAAGACTGTCCTGGTATTCACACCTAGAATTAATGGCAACTCGGCTCAAGAAACTTATTTGGATATTTAAGTCACTACAGCATGTCTCTACAAAGTCATTACTTAATAAAATATACTTAGTTCTGGTTCAGTCAACGGTAGGCTACTGTATTCCTATATGGGGTGGTGCAGCAAAAACCAGGTTCCTTGAATTTGAAAGAGCTCGATGGTGCTTAATTAAAGTTATGTACTTAAAGCCCCATAGATTCCCTGCAACTGAACTTTATGAATTGAGTAATTTACTTTCGGTAAGAAAACTTTACATTTTAGCAACAGTTTTAAAACTTCATAGTTCCCTAAATTCTCGTACCAACCGTCATCAATCACTAGACGTAGAAAATATACAGTACCCTACCAAGATTCATTTAAGTCTAAGTTTGCATTAACGTCTTGTATACTGTCATCAAGACAGTATACAAGATGTTCAATTTACTTATATGATAAAATAAACCAAAAAATCAATATTTACCCTATGAATTACCATGACTGTAAAAAAACCGTAATAGACTGGTTAAGGAAACTTACCTATGAAGAAACTTGATTCCTTCTCGAAAATTTTGCCTTATAAATTTTCACACTTACAGATTTCTCACACTCATCCATATAATGCTAAAATCACAAGTAATGTTTAGCAATTCCATAAGATGGGAGCGACTGGAGGCGAATAACTTGAGATTATCCATATAGAAAAGGTGGGTCACTTTTGTCCCTCCTTTCCGAAACTGAAATCCCCTCTCGAATCCCTCCAATAAATTACTGAGAGGATTCAGAGAGAGGCAGAACCAGATTGGACTCAAACAATCGCCCTGGAAGATACCCCTTCTTATCCTTATGTGGTTCTCCGCAGCCGTCATGCGCTCGCCTAGATGACAAAGGATCGTACTCCATTGCCCCATACACTGCTCGAGGAAGTCTCTAACTGTACAGTCAACCTTGTACAGCTCGAGTATGGGGCACCGAGTCGAATGCCTTTCTGAAGTCTATCCATACGGCGGAAAAGTTCCGACAATTGCGTTTAACCACTTTGCTAATGACCGCGTCAAAGAGGAGTGGTTCCTTGGTTCCACGACCACCGCCCCGACATCCATTTTGAGCGCGTTTATTAGTTGGGTTGTCTATAAAGTTTTCTCATCTGGTTGGGCTGTTTAAATATATAATTGTAAACGAAAGATATAAACATACATAAATATCAATAAAATAGAATATATACATAAAAATTACATAAATATATAAAAACCCAACCAGATGGAAGCCCTCGGCAGGGTTATTATTATTATTATTATTATTATTATTACTTACTCGTATTTATTTAATTGTTACGTTTTTTTCGAACAAACAATTACTACCACAATAGAAATTTAAGCAGACGAAAATTTTTATCATCATTGGATCTGATTGGTATTTAAATGTGAAATCCCATAAAGTTTATTCCAGTGGTACCTAAACAAAAACAGCTGCATTGTTGAACTAACTTCAGAAACATTAAAGGTATGCCAATGGAAAAACAGCATACAGTTGAATTGAGACGCGTCCTTCTCCTTTTTCGAGCTGATTAAAAACCCATGTTATTAGAACTAATCATATTATATTATACTTATACCTACTACTTATTTCTTTTTCCCTTGTAGTCGTTGGAGCGTCCAGGAAGTCTGCAGACTGAACACGTACGGGGTAGCCTCCGTTACTACATCAGATTTGACAGACCACAAATACTCGCTAAAGAACACCGATTCCTTCCACGGATGATTCGCTTTTTAGATTTATTAAATAGATTATTAAAAAAACATTCTAATTTCAATAAAGATGTCTGGGTGCTACTATCTGCTTGGGCTTATAATTAATAAAATTAAATCCCAACCCAAACATACAACTGCAAGACTTCAAAATGTTTATTAGTTCATATAATAATCTGAAGGTAGCCGTGGTTAAAGACGTCGAACACTTCAGTCCCCCGTGACTTTGGGTGCTGTAAAGTACTTGAAACGTCAGGAATATAAAATAAGTTAATATACGCGATAAAATACGCAAAAATATTTTTATTTAAATACAATTTTAGGTGCTGATTTACCGCTCATGCTCACCATGAGCGGTAAATCAGCACAGACCCGTATGTCTAAATTACTGGAGAAAGCTGGCCACCATGGCAACCATGGTAAATATCCCTCCCCTATGTAGCAATCTATGAGGGAGGGATGTTCAACAGTAAACTTTTGTTAGGCTGTAATGTATGAATGAATATATCGATTTTAGCTGATCCTTATATCTTTTTCTCAAACCAATGAAATTATGAAATAAAACATATACTGGGAAAAACAATAGAAAGCAACAAAACAAACAATTATCTCGGTGCGTTATACAAGACATCTCGGAACATTAAAACCTCCTATCTAAGCACTTAAGAGGACAAAGAGCTAACTGGTCCGCTCAAACACAGTAGTCCGTACCAAATAAGGTTACGCATCGTGTTGATTTGTATTTGGACAAAAAACACTTGTACGAGCAGCTTAATTGCCCAAGGCCCGTTTTGGGCGGGAGATAGAAGACAAAATGACCAGAAAAGGTCTTCACTGAGTCATACGCCCACGCAACCGTGATTTTAACACCCGATCAAATCAGCCTAAATCTAAGTTTGGTACAGTCGGCAGCAAAAACATGACACGGTTAAAATATTTATTTATTTAAGTCGCGAATATTCATAAGGTTTATTTATTCGTTATATACAGTAATACAGTCTTAATACTACCCAGGAAATATTTAACACTACTAGTCATGTAGTGGCGGTGTAAGATTATCCACTTACTTTACCCCGTCCGTAGTAAGAGGCGACAGAGGAATACTGAAACAGGAACATTTTAAAACGGCTGCAGTTGCCAGCCTACCCGCCAATCCTAGCATTTGTGGAAAAATTACCCTTATGAGACTATCTATGGGGGCGGTCTATCAGCTGAGGACGTTTATAGGCTGTAATGGTAATATAGTCTGTAGTGTTATGCTACTTACATATCATTTTACACTATTTTAAATTTATTTTTCCATTCTGTTTTTGATTTTCTTTTTGCATCACCTTTATTTCCATAGGATCCTGTAACGTTTTTAGACCATAACAAATCATTTTCACTTCGTATTTTCACGCTGTCAATAGAGTCTACCTTTTTTGATATTTTAT
The DNA here is from genome assembly GCA_033319125.1 of Parnassius glacialis. Taxonomy (NCBI): domain Eukaryota; kingdom Metazoa; phylum Arthropoda; class Insecta; order Lepidoptera; family Papilionidae; genus Parnassius; species Parnassius glacialis. The sequence goes on along the minus strand of JAVANC010000009.1, from coordinate 39,072,017 downwards.
TTAGTTTTCCGTAACTCTGCAATTTCGGGTTTCGTGCGCGCTGTTGCGCTACCTTTTTTCCTATATCAATAATATCTCTTTTTTTACTTAAATCTTGCCGTTTCTTTATTACGAGCCTAAAACCAAAATTTGACATGTTTTGACATCGTTATTTATCTGGTTGTCATGGCAATTTTTATTCGAATTCGTTACCGGTCTGATGTTTTTACTTCAATATTTCCACATAAATACTCTTTTTCTCTGGGCCATTTACAAAAATTTGCTTTTAATTTAAATAATTTCCCGTTCTCTTTAAAAAGGTATAAAAGCCGAACGATCGGTCTATACGGGGAGTCTCGCTTCACGACAAGTCTTAAATATATATTTTCGCATGAAGTAATAAAGCAACGAGGCAATGAGCCCTATGTACAGCAATGTGCGGTTAGTGATGATGATGACTAGGATAATAATATAGCGATTAGTATGGCAAATGACAAGAACTGATGTTACTAAAAGGGATACGTACTACACCTTCTTATACGGTAACTGTTAACGGTACCGTAGCTCAGACTCTGCGTACGAGTAAAGGGTGGTGTTGTGAATTTAATAACTAAACCATAAGCGAATTGTAATACCTTATGCGTTTATAAGCGACACATAAAACGAAGATTCTCTCCCTTGTTGAAACTGAAACATATAAGGTTTTTATTGCGTTTGTTCAAAGCGTATATTAGCATTGTATATAGCATTGCTATTCGTGGTAGCCATGCATGCATGCATGTTGTACAATCACAAAAATCACTCGTTTCTAACATTATTTGTAAAACATTTGAAGCTGACTGTACAGTGCGTTTACATAAAAAAAATCGTGTCTATTCTTTAATAAAAATCGCTGCTTTGATGTATAATGACCTTATTTAAGATAAACCGTTGTTTTTGATTTAATCATCATAACCAGTTACTACTTAAAATAATTATTATTATCGCTCAGGAAAAACGCCGACAGAAGTATGAACCAAATAATATAGAAGAGGGGTTGGCGATTTGGCGTTTGCAGTACAAGACAATATAGTAAAGTTTTAGCGTATATATGACCCAGTCCTGGGCAAAAGACTCCTGTCGATTCTAAGAGGATTTGACGGACAAGGAAACGTTCACCACGCTGTACCAATGTGTGTTGGTAGACTTCACGTGTTTACCCGAAATATATTTTTTTAACTTCTCAGACTTACAATCATATGATTAAATAAGAAAAAATTGCAAATTTCAAACATGGTAAATTTAACAGTACGCGAGCATCCAAGTTCGATCTCCGTTGACACCAATGAAATTGTAATTGTAATTTTGAGTGTTGATTTACCAAGTGCTCGGTAGTGAAAGAAAAAGCCACAGGCAGAAGGAGAACATTGCATTACGTGGTAGAGTCACGCAGTTATAATTGTAGTACGGATGGGTCGGCTCGTTTGGGGTACGATCACGCTCTCATAAAATACCAGCGTAAAATAGCAGCTTAACACTGCTGTGTTTCTTATAGTGAGTGTAGAGAATTGGAGACCCTTTTTACTGGAAAAGAGGCATTCCATCGTAGTCCTCAGGGGTGACAACGCAACTGCATTTGGATTCACAATTGAGTATACATGTAGATGTGTATGGGTAACAACATCCACGTACCATCAGGTAGACTGTACACTCGTTTTTCACCCTATTCTACAAAAAGCCGTCTAATTAAAAAAAGGACAAGCTAAATCTCCAAAACACGCACTAGGGTAGCGCGGTGGACTCTTTCCAGCTCCAAATTTACTCTCAGAAATGGAGAACTCTTAAATACGAGTAGTAAAATAATATGTATAATAAAGCGGCAAAGCTTCTTTGTTTTTTGTTTAAACATGCTAATCTCTGGAACTACCAGTCCGATTTGAAAGATTATTTTCGTATAGATAGATTCATGAAGAAAATAGTATAGGCTATCTAACATTAGGTTACACCTCTCAGTTAGCCTTAAATATAGTAAAGCCAGTCGGAAGAAAAAGCGCTCCCGAACTGTTTATCCGCGTGCACTGGCATAATGGTTAGTGATACGCAAATACAATGTTCTACATAAAGATTGGCGTTCACTCCACATAAAAAAAATCTGCGATACCATATGCCTATTTCTTATATGTATTTTGTTACAAAACATTATTGAAAATTGAAAAGTTATTTATGAGCGTTATTATTAGGCAAGGTATATTAACCCTTACGAATAAAATTTACTTAATTAATTAAAGAAAATAAAATTGCCTTGATGATGTAGTAAATTTTGTCCTATTAATTCCATTAAAGAGCGGGGTTAAAAAAGGGCCTAATCGATATCAAATTAAAAAATTTGAGATCGTTTAGGATATCTATTAAACGTTCTATGAATAACCATATAAAAATGAATAAGTCCTTTAACGGATTACACTATAAAAAATTCGGTAATCGCTTCTTAACTGACTTCAAAAAGGACGAGGTTGTCAACTCGAGTGAATGTTTTTTTTTTGTATGTATATTACGCGATATCTTCGCAGATTGCGAACCAATTTTGATGATTCTTTTTTATTAAATAGGTTATACTTCAAGGGATATGGGACGACATATAAATTTGTAAAAAAAATAACTAACTTTTTTAGCGTAGCAAATAAATAACTTTTTTTTTAGCAATTTGAAGTTGGTTTTTACTTATTGTTAAAAGGTATAATTAATAAAATTGTCCTCAATAACAGTAGTCAGTAGAGATTGAAAAATAAACTAATTCTACAGCAATCAATTAATATTATTAATAATGTACTAAACATTATTTAGGAGACTAAGTGGCAAGGAACCTTAAATGTGAAAACAATAAAATTTTTATTCGTCTTGCACGTAGGTACTAGACAGATCGTGAACTTTAGACCACCCACGCTCTACTATCATTCCATCTACCAGGATATCCGGGTGCGTGCTCTGGAATAAAGTTAGATCTCGCCACAGTCTAGTTCCAGCGACACAGTACTTAGCGATTGCTTACTTAGTAACTCCATTATTGTGTGACCACCTACTTAGAATTGATTTACAATTGCAAATTCAATTACTTGTAGAAGAATAGAAATAAAATGAAGAAATAAGATTTCTTCATGGAGTTAAAGAATTATTATTACAAAGAAGTATTTTTTTTTACAAGATAAAGGTGACAAACGGGCACACAGTCCACCTGATAGTAAGTGGTTGCTGCGGCCCATAGACATCTATATCTATCCTCGATTACGAATCAAAATGAAGAGGCGTTGTCACCCGTGAGGACTATGATGTAATGCCTCGTTTCCAGTAAAAAAGGTCTCCGGTTCTCTACACTCACCATACAAAACACAGCAACGTTAAGCTGCTATTTTACGCTGGTATTATGTGAGAGCCTGGTCCTTTCCCGGTCGAGCCGACCCAATCGTGCTACAACTATACCAGTAATAGTAATATAGCCACATATAGTAGTAGTAGTAGTATAGTAACTATTAAAAAACTATAATATAAGGCATAACCGGTACATTAAAAAAAATATTTGTCTTAATTTTATATTAAGGGTGAAAAACGAGCACATAGTCCATCTGATGGTAAGTGGATGCTCTGGTCCAAGACTCTGACATCTCTCCACGGTAAAGAAACAAAATCTATTTAAATTATCATCCCTAATAAAAATTACTAAGATAGATTGCCCGTTACCTAGTTCTTGTATTGTTCTCGTTTCTCACCATAGGAAACCCAGCAGTATTGTGTATGCTCACAGATATTCTGTGAAAGTGTAGTTAACGAATTATACGCAAAATCCATATAAACTTCATTGACACAAATATCCATCATATTTTGTTTTATACACAATTTTTTTGCGTTCCTCTAAATCTGCCCATGTATATATTAAACATAAAAAATCACTATAATGAAATATGTATGACATGATTACATCGCAACGATACAGTATTAATAGATTTAAACTAAAGTACTATGCGCTAATTTATTGAAGAACCGGATTACTAACTAATCTCCAGGATAATCCAAGCGCCTGTTCCATTACTATATTTATTAAAGCCTGCTAATCCAAAGGCCTTAAATTTCATAGTATCTAGTAAATTAGAGTTCAGTAGATTAACTAGTATTATATATATAATAGAGTAAGTAGATCAAAAAGTTAATTACTAACCCTAGTATTAAGTAAGTTTCAACTGTGGTAGAACCACGCGGCAGCTTTTGCTTTCGCACGAATGGATCGGCTCGACCGGGGTAGGATCACGCTATCACAGAAAACGAGCGTAAAATGGCAGCTTAACACTGCTGTGTTTCGTATGGTAATTGTAGAGAACCGGAGACACTTTTTACTGGAAAAGAGGCATTCCATCTTAGTCCTCACGAGTGCCAACGCATCTGCATTTTGATTCTCTATTGAGGATAAATGTAGATGTCTATGGGTCACAGCAACCACTTACCATCAGGTGGACTGTGTGCTCGTTTATCACCCTATCCTATTGAAGGGACATAGTACATACATTTTGCTGATTTGGCATTTTACACGTGTCTGAAGTGCGCTCGACGGCGAACGCCAGTCGTTCCCCGTCACAGCCCACGCTAGGCCGCTACCAATTAGGAAATATATTGTATCGCCCGTAACATATAGCTTTACCTGTAAATTGTAATTTCTGAATACAACATCAGTGACTTTTGAGATAGTAGTATAGTTGTATACTAATATAGCTGCAGCGTGGCTCTACCACGTAAAACATTCTTAATTCAACGTATGGAGCTCATTTACTACTCAATGTTATTACTTAATGGAATGATTGACTACAGTCTACAGTGCGCTGAGCAAGTGCAACCGTAATGTATTACAACCGAAAGCTTTTAGATACGAGCTAAAACTAGTAGGTAGTAACATCGTAGCAGTCTATTAAACTACGTCTTGAGAGATCACTAAACTGTCTCTATATGTAGAAGCGACCGTATCGTAATGGTTTAGGGTAAGGACTACGAAACTAAAAAAACGTTTTATACGCGGTAGAGCCATGCTGCAGCTATATTAGTAGTATAGTTGTAGCACGAATGGGACGGCTCGACCGGGGAAGGACCACGCTCTCACAGAATACCAGCGTAAAATAGCGGCTTAACACTGCTGTGTTTCGTATGGTGAGTGTATAGAACCGGAGACTCTTTTTACTGGAAAAGAGGCATTCTTCTTAGTCCTCACGGGTGACAACGCATCTGCATTTTGATTCGCAAACGAGGATAAATGTAGATGTCTATGGGCCACAGCAACCACTTACCATCAGGTGTGGACTGTGTGTTCGTTTGTCACCCTATCCTATAAAAAAAAGGGACGTAGGTTCAGATTCGCCATGCAATTACTGTTGCTATCACAAGCATTTTAAGCTTAAATGGTGTGGTTGCACTGCAAAAGGGGTAACTAGTTGGCACCAACTGGATGCAGGCATTATCAGTTGTTTCAACTGCCTGCCTCTTAAAATATAATAATAATAATAAACTATATGCCGCAGTTGAATATTTTCTTCTTATCTAAAATCCTAGCAAAAAATAAGGCATTGAGTTTTGAGTCAGGAAGTTGACGGTGTCGGTGTTTCACCCCCATTGTCGAACAGCTAGCCGTTGCTCCTGCGCAGGATCACTCTCCGGTCGTGTCGGTTTACCGTCCAATCGGACTATGAGGGTCAGGGAATAGAGAGTGCATCTGTGTTTGCGCATACACTCGGGCACTATAATTCTGTTCTGAGCAGATGTCTAGTCTACGTTGTCACTGTCCGCCCTGACAGAAATTTGGTCTTGAGGATATTATTATTATTTCAAGGACAAATTAACCTAAAATCTACCTATTTGCACTTACATCTATTCTGAGTTAAGAAACAAAATGTAGAAACGTTCTCCAAGGGGTCTCCGGTTTACGTTACTCTTTTTCTTTTCACCCTTACTTTCATTAAAAAAAAAACTAGAATAAGCTACCATATCAAATTGTCGTTTTATAACCATATAAAAAAAATTTGAACAGTTTTTAGTTTTAAATAAATCAAACTTGTGGCCATTTTTTCAATTGTCAGATAAAAATTACTCTGAAGATAAAATACTACATAAGCGAATTTAAAACTACGCCTGTATGAAAAAATAGTTCAATTGTTTTTCTTTCATATTTCGTCGAGTTATAATTTATTCGATGGATAACCTTTATCTGACGATGAAGTTTTTTTTTATAAAATAAATGTGACAAACGAGCGCACAGTCCACCTGATGCTAAATGGATGCTGTGGCCCATAGACATCTACATTTATGCTCATTTAAGAATCAAAATGCAGATGCGTTATCATCCTTGAGGACTAAAATGGAATGCCTCATTTCCAGAAAAAAGGGTGTCCGATTCTCTACACTCACCATACGAAACACAGCTGCATTAAACTGCTATTTTACGCTGGTATATTGTGAGTGTGGTCCTACCCTGGTCGAGCCGAACCGTTCACGCTACAACCATAATATATCTGCAGGGTGGCTCTACCACAAAAAAATCGCCACTTGGTAATGTACTTACATTGGAATCAAATAATACATTGTAAAAAATGTGTAAACCAATTAACGTTGATCCGCGTGAAAAGTCTAAAATTCAAATAAAAGTCAAATTTAATTGCTCCTGTCTATCCTAATAAAAATATTATGTTGATATCAATATAATCACAGAACTAAACTTTTAGCAGTTTCTAGGATTGTGCATTTTGTAACCCGGACAAGCGCCGCGAGAAAGAATGTGATAAATTTCCACACTAACGTTTCAAGAAAACGCAATAAATTTTTCCATCCGCACGGTTACGGAAATTCCACTTTATTTCTTCTCGCGAAGGAAATATTCAGGCGTTTCCAATATGCGGCAGTAATACATACATATTTGGTAGATATTCGGCGCATAATTTTAGATTTATTACTGAGTATTAAATTATGCAGTTGGCTCAAAACCGTGCTTTGTGGCAATCTCGCGATGAAAGATTTGTGGCCTTTGTTCCTGTTTATGGGGATATTTACCATAGTTGGCACGTTTGGCGAGCGGGTTGGCATATGCAGTTTTTTCACAGTTGTTTTTTTTAAATACTAGTAATGCTATTAAATATTACTAATATTCCCTTTAGCCACTTCTGGTGAGCTTAAAATGTTTGTGTTAGATGTGGTTCACGACAATTGTCGAATGGCGGATTCGAACCCACGACCTTTCGAGTTCGCGGTCCACGCCCTGCCATTAGGCTACTGACGCTTCATTAGGAAGACGCTGTTGTTGTTTCGTAACTGTGTTAGATGGCTAAAATGTCGTAAAAGGCGGCTAATGTAATATTGGGTTTGTGATTGTGTAAGCGACGGACAAGTCACCTATCACTTCATTCTCAATTTTCCATCTCTACCCATTTTTTGGTTAAACATAGTCTGAGTAGCTGGCTGTTTTTTGAACCTTGCATAATCCCTTGCATGTAATTTTTATAAATAACTGGCTGGTAGCCGGAGCGTTGCAGCCGCTGAAGAAATAATTGCGGAAATATCGTTTTAAATTTGGAACAGTTATATTGTTTAATTAGGTATAACAATACATCTAGTGAAGTTTAATGATATCTATATAATTTTGAAATAAATATGTCGGTACGATACGTGCGCTACCTACCTACTGTAAGTTAATTTTACTATGCCTATAACCTTTTGCGGAAGTACATGCAATATGTTGACAAAGTTTATACCAACCTGATGAACTGTATGGCTGCGCATAAAATACGAACAAACAAAAATAATTTTTTATTATTAGAAGATATGATTTATAGTATTAACGAAGAAAAAACACACTCTGGTAATACTGTATTAGGTTGCAGCATGTATGATACTGAAGTGACAGACAAACTTACAATCTACCAGATGGTAAGTGACTACTGCGGTTACACTCTCACACAAAACCACCGTAAAATAGCAGCTTAATACTGCTGTGTTTCGTATGGTGAGTGTAGAAAACTGGAGACCCTTTTTATTGACAACGAGCCATTCCATCTTAGTCCTCGGAGGTGATAACACATCTGCATAGTGATTTTAATCGAGGATAAACGTAGAGGATAAATGATGAGTCTTTGGACCACAGCATCCACTTACCATCAAGTGAACTGTGTGATCATCATTCATTCATTTCACCATATTCTATAAAAAAACGGCAGAGCCACGCTGCAGCAATAATATGGTTTTAGCACGAATGGCTTTTATATAATGCCAGTGTAAAATAGCAGAACAAATAAAAATAGAACCGGAGACCCATTTTACTGGAAAAGACGCATTCTATATCTTAGTCCTCGGTAAATGTAGATGTCTATGGGCCACAGCATCCACTAAGCACCAGATGAATGTGTGATCGTTTTTCACCCTTATCCTATAAGAAAGACCATGGACACTTGCAACCAAGTTCAAACAAAGGTTACATAAGCGTTGTCACCACTAAAGACAGGAGGAATTCCTCATAGTCATATTATACTGGCCCTCTGTACCCTTCAAACGGGAACACAGCACGCACTGCTGCTTCGAAGCAGAAAAATACTAATGATATATGTCTTAGAAGTACTAGTAGTTATCCGGAAGTTAAAACTTTATGCGTTTAAATCGTAACATGGAACCGAGAAGGTATATATAAGGTACTAATTATGTAAACACAAACGGTCAATCAATTGCAAACGAGGAAAAAAATTAAAAATATTACTTGGGTCTGCATTAGGTTAACAAATATGTGATTTAAAATGTTTATAGCAAGTTAAAGATTGGTTAGTAAATGGGTAATTAAGTCTTAGTAAGCTATGTTAGTTGCTTAGTGGTAAAACCAGCTTGACGGATAAACCAATGCAAATATATCTACATAATATGTATAAATATATATTATATAAAATAAGTTTAGAATTGTCTGTCGGTTATTTTCTAGTTCTTGCTTTTTTATAAATGATATTTTTCGCATATTAATTAATATTGTGAATGTCGTTAATGTATATATACGTCCCAGTTGGGCACAGGCCTCCACTCATTTCTGAAATGGTTTTCGGCCAAGCAAGTGTCCGCCGCGCTGCCCCAATGCGTGTTGGCAAACTTTACATGTCTTCGAAATATTTTTTTTCTTATTTCTCAGACTTGGAGCTTCCTTCACGATGTTTTCCTTCACCGCCTAACACGTGGTACATTAGCACTTAAAATTGGAATTAACAATTTCATCGGTGCCGGTGAGGATCGAACCCGGGTTGTGCGCGTACTGTGAAATTTAGAGCGAGCACTAACCATTTGAGCTACCACGGCGCTAATATGTTATCCAAAATAAAATTCCTTTCTTCTGATTGCATTCATTAAAAATAGAAGCATTAAACTTATTAAGAATGTTAAGTTGCTTGTAGTATGTGTTTCAACTTATTTTTTTTTAATTTGTAATATATATTACAATTGTCTTTTTGCTGCCTTACACGTATTCCTAAATTAATACAAACATACACAGGGCCACAATTCGTTTTAGATTATCTGTAACTGTATTTGGGTATGCCAAATGTGGTAAACTATTGCGTAAGCTAATTTGTGAACGGGCTACGAACGTCTACAACCTCAACTCGGGCCGACCAGTTGGCGGACCTGTCGCTCCACCATCAGCCTATTGGTACGCCCCACTAGGCTTCAGAGTTTCCCACTTTCCCAGTGTAGTGTGAAGTGAGCCGCACTGCGGTAGGCGGAGCGTGGGGCGGGCCGGGGAGTGGCGACCAGTCATTGAGATGCAGCGAGAGTGACTCCACGTCATTGCAACAACACTTTCCCGCGCAATGCATTTTTTACGCGGTCTTTAAATTGCGTCATTTACATATCTCATTTAAAAAATATACGAATATGCAATAAGAGACCGTCAAGGCGATATGTGTTGTTGTTGTTTGCCAAAGTTGTAAGATGTTTGATACATTAAAAGTGATATTTTCCCATTTGGTGAAATTGGTGTAAAGTAGTTAAGAAAAATATTTAATTGATATATTAATGATTATTTAGATTATAGACTAGTCCTTAGGACTAGTCTATAGGAGACTAATGTATAGTATATTATACGTGCATACGGGGACTCCTAGTAAACACAAAACAGTCTCTCACAAATTGTCTGTAGTATTATCTTATGTTTACTGCAAAATTTGTTAAAACGAATTATCTTTTTATTTTTTTATTTATTATTATCAAATTGAATTTAATGTTGTACACAAATGTGCAGCTTTACGTCATTTAACAGATATATAATTTTAATATCTTTGAAAAACTGCATTCAAATTCTTATGCTAAAGTATTACAAATAAACCTAGCAAGCTAACAGCTAGCAAAGTGGCGAAGCAATATGCTTTGTAGCGGTTTCTAACGATTGCCGTTGAGCAATCAGTTTCAAAATAGGAGGTTCAGATGCCTGGGTGATCAGTAATCGATTGCTGAAAACAGAATTTGAAAATTCGAAACCGTTCTCGAGATAATCGTGGGACCGACGGACAGACGGACAGATATCGTGAAATCAATAAGTGTCTTCGCAAGCTTCGCCACTTAATAAGTAAGAGCTTTTGCATGTTCGACTGTGGAGCAAAGGCCTCTTGTAATTATTTGAGTGTTATTACGCTGTCAACTAACTAGCGGGCTCTCATGTCATTTTTTACGATGACTTCCTTCTTTGCTGTACCATTTGTGATGTTTTGTTATACAACAAGGGTGACAAACGAGCACACAATCCACCTGATGTGAAGTCGATGCTGAAGTCCAAAGACATATTTATCTATCCTCGATTAAGAATCAAAATGCAGATGCGTTGTCAACCCCGAGGTCTAAGATGGGGATGCTTCGTATTCAGTAGAAAGGGTCTCCGGTTCTCTACACTCACCATACGTAGCACAGCAACATTACGCTGCTATTTTACACTGGTATTATGTAAGAGCCATTCATGCTAAAACCATAATATAGCTGCAGCGTGACTCTACCGTTTTTTTTATAGAATATGGTGACAAACGAGCACACAGTTCACTTCATGGTAAGTGGATGCTGTGGTCCAAAGACTCATCATTTATCCTCTACGTTTATCCTCGATTAAAAATCACTATGCAGATGCGTTATCACCCCTGAGGACTAAGATGGAATGCCTCGTTGTCAATAAAAATGTCTCCAGTTTTATACACTCACCATACGAAAAATAGCAGCATTAGGCTGTTATTTTACGCTGGTATTCTGTGAGAGCGTGGTCCTACCCCAGTCAAGTCGACCCATTCATGCTGCAACTACAATATTGCTGCAGCATGGCTCTAACACGTTAAACCGCGTGTAAAAACATACAAAATGCAATTAAAATTATGATATTATTAATCACCCCAAGCTACAATAGCTTACAAATTTACCAAAAATATTATTAAACATTGTCAATTAATTTTGTTCCATTCTATTACAGTACTAAAATAGAACTACACGATTGTCGTATACCTGTCTCTCTCTTTACCGCCATACATCCATCGTTATTATTAAACAAGAAATCATTAACATATAGGTATGAACTCAAAGCAATGATTAGAGCTGTGAGTTTTTTACACTAGAATGATATATCGATTTTTTACCACTCTAGCGAGCCACGACTCCGCCAATCGGACGCGTTGACTGAACGCATCGATAATAAAGCGACTGACCTTTATCCACACTATTTGTCGCTTGTTCATGCTTTATTCATGACTACACTATAGCTTTTTACGGCTTAAAGTGCGTATGGAACTATTACAAAGGCTCTACCGTTACCATTGGACGAGGGAAAAATAAGCCAATATCGATCTTATTGCAGCGATTTAAGGGTCACTAATGCTTTACTTAGATGCGTTTAGTGTTGTAAAATCGAACGTACGGTCGATATTATAATTGGCGCCACATTGTTCTGGTGGCAGTTCGAAGCTGGGGCACAAAAACCAATACGTGAGTGGACAGGATAGATTGCAGTTTTTGTGGCGCAGCACTAGACCGAACGACATTGTTCGCGTCGAACGTCAATTAGGGATAATGAAGAACGGGATATTTGAGTGGAGTTACGATTTGTGAATCAGTTTCTAGTTTATAATAGCGCCAATATCCGATGTTTAAGTTGGTATTTCATTAATTAAAAAGATAAATGCCGCGAAGCGATAGAAGAATACTAAATAAATCGTATAGCTTAATGATTTCCCTGATTTAATCAACCCACACAAATTTATAGTTTTCGGACCTTTGTGATTGCGTATTTCTGTTACCATGACTAAAACAAAAACGTGATAGAGCCTATGTGACACATGTATATTTGATTAGTTCGAGTCTTGAATATCACATTACTTTTATTATCTTTGTGTCAATTTCATATCTATTATCATTATTCCAGCACCAAATAGGCATCCGACTCAGAATAATGCAGCAGTGGAATTATAACAGCACTGATATTCTGTCGGTGCATTTATCAAAAGCTCACAAGAAGTCGACAAACAAAAATTTTGTGTAGTAGACTTAAATTATTAACCCTGGTATAAAGTGATGATAGGTTCGCTCTGTCTAGATAATGTTTAATTACTCTTGCCTTGAAAACTCTCATAGTTGATTCCAACTGTTGAGGTCAGGGAAGAATGATTCAATTAAAGAATTCCAATCCCTGTGGTGCCAAAACGATGACGAAAGTTGAGTCGTCATTCTATGGCAAAAGAGAAAAGGTGGAACAGGTTGTAGATCGGAAACGTAACCTACAGAACACCGACGTGCCTGTGTATAAGACTTGGCGGCTTTGCTTATTATATTATAGAATAGGAAAAATTTAATATATCCAGAACACGTCTTTTTAATAAGTTTACAGTAAAAGTTAATAATAATTTAAAACTAAAAATTCTGTACAACCGACTTCAATATAAATTATTAAGAATAACTCAAAAACTATAAGTCAGACCTTGATTAAATTTATATAGGACAATATCAACATGTGAAGCACTAGCTTTCAAATAAAAAAAGAATCATCGAAATTGGTTAACCCAGTAAAAAATTATGAGGTAACACACGTAAAAAAACATACAGTCGAATCGAGTGCCGTCTCCTTTTTGAAGTTGGTAGAAAATATACGATCTTCCCGACATTAGCACAATATAAATCAAAGTATTGTAAATAAAAGTAGAAAATCCCGTGTGGTGACAGCGTAAGCGAATCCGTCACCCCATTAGATCCCGTGGGTGTCGTAAGAGACGACTATGGGATATGCCAGAAAACTCCCACGGGTTCCGATAGATGGCAGTATGGTCATCTTGTAAACGCCAGACATAAATGCCCAGACCAGCGATTGGATGCAGCGTCATAGATGCGAGACGTTTGGATTTGCGATCGCCAATCTACAACAGGAGAGGCCGATGTCCAACTTTTATGGGTTGGTGAAATAAAAATATGTAAACGGCAACATTATATGTAAATTTTAAAAGGGTAATTAGGCTGAGCGGAACACACTACTTACGAAATTCGTACGTTTCGTTAATTTTTCCTACATTCAAGTTTTTAAAATATATCAATATATTGATGGTAATGATGTACGGAATGATTATAGATGTCCAGTGGGTGTTGTAAGACAATGGTCAAAAAATTCTAATAACAACTCTAAAATAAAAAAAATACGGTTACCAAGCAATCTGTGGAGAGGAGACATTCAGCCGTGTAATGTTAATAGGTTGTAATGATAATGATAATGATGGTCGGAAATAACTTGATGTGTCGATATCGATAAAAAATTATCTGCATGGATCTGCACTTGGCAAGTCCCCTGGCTACTAATATTATAGACATTTATAAGCAAATTTTTCTTCAATTTAGATTTATTTTTACAAAACAATATTTTTTTAGGTAAATCCAAATGTGCATGTTTTAAAAACTAATGTTATACGTAATTTTTTACTTGTGTGTATTTAAACCTTATTACTATACTTTAATTTCATGTCAAACGTCAATAAAAAAAGTTTGGAAAATGCCAAAGTGCACGACTCATAATGCTCATAATATGATCGTGAAAAATTATTAAAAAAATGTAAATTGTAGGTAGTTCTATTCGTCACAGAGTTCCAGTAGCAGTCACCAAAGTAAACCTACAAGTCACTCCGTCAAGTCCGGAGGTAAAGTCTCATCATAACTAAAAAAAAGATTCCAAAGTCGGCACACCTATTGCTACTCGTCGAGGTCACTCCATAAAGTCCAAGACGTATCTTTAATATAATTATATATAAATCCTACTTACTTTTAGCGAAACAAAATATTGTAATAACAATCAGCACGTGCCGCTGCAAACAAGCGATACAGTATCCACTCACGACGGCGGCCGAGCCCGGAGTGAGGCAAAGTGTATAAAGTAAATAAATTATTACAAGGCTGCTCAAAACATCGAAGATTTCGGTATTTCCCAGCCGAAAAAACGTATTATAACTGAACAAAACAAAATTAAACTGCCATTTACATTCCCTGGCCCTCCACATAATAGATGAAGAGATTAAAAAATAGATGGAGTTGAAAAATTGATATTTTCAAAAGTTATCGTGTTTACCACTCCACACGGACATGATAAATCCACATCATAAGGCACTAAAACCACTCTTTTTATTAAAAAATAGCAATTAATCGATAAAAAAATAATTTAAACAATCATTTATCTTTCTGACAATGTAATTTTTATATAATTTATATGTACAGTATAATTGTTAGATACGACAAAACGTTGGAATCTTAATTTTTAGGTCCTAGTAGAACATACCTACGCGCTTCGCGCTTAAGGCATGCAATAGAAGATGGAATTGCAATTCCTCTCTGAGGTCCTATTTCGCAAGCCTGTGTAGATTTTGACGTTTGTAAGAGCTTTAAACAAACATAACCTTAAATGAAATAAAAATATATTGACTTCACTTCACTATTACTCTAGCGTCCAGCAATTATAAGTAAATGATAAATGTGACACATAGCAAGAATTATTAATAGCAATACTTAATAATTCTTGCCAGCACTTCATCGAAGTCAAACACGCGCATAGCTTCATTGATTTCAATCAAAAGCGTACTGAGCTGAGAGATGCCAAATCTCAAGAATATCGCTAAGAGAATATAGGAAAATTTGGACCGTGCAGTGCCGGAGGAGGAGGAATCCACTACTCATATCATCCCGTGGGTATCGTAAGGGGCAACAGTGGGAAATCAAACAGATGTCCATCAGCATCTTTCTAAAAACATAGTACTACAAATCTGTGTTTGTCAACCCACCTGCCAAGCGTGGCTCTACGAGGCAATATAGGAGGCCTATGTTCAGCAGTGGACTTGGATATGCTGTAATGACTGAATAAAAATTGGGCTAGAAAGATTTGATAGAGATTCAACAATGCCTTATGCCTGGTTACTATATTCAATTAACAGTTAGTTATTGGTACATGCTTTCACAGGCATACTAATATACACAATAAATAAAACACAACACTAAATCTGCAGTCTCAAAGAGCACCGAACTGAAGACCACGCACTGCACGCGCATCGCCGTTAATAATTGGCGTGCGCGGTACGTCTCTATCTAACGAATTTCTAATTTATTACCCGCGATACGCACACTGCAGCTGTAAATCCTGCGCGAGCGCATCTAATCGTCGTGGCGCTATCTAGCGGCACCTTTGCGAACTAAGATGCAGAAGCCAGCCGCCCCGTGCACTATAATTCTATTTGCTTTCTATACTCGTTATCTGGAATGGTGCTAGGTGGTGATAAGGCGCGTGCCTTTAATTGTATTCCCTGGCTCGTAATCGGATTTGGTATCTTATATCGGAGCATTATGGTATGTCGCGGGTTCGAAATTTCCTGCTTGGGGTATGTGATGGCGCTCGGTGTTGTATTTACAAACAAAATTGCTCGGATCGTTAGCTGGAGTTAAGACGTTTTTAAATAGTGACTGACATTTTACTGAAATAAAAAGTTATAATATTATTTCAAGTTCATCATTTCTTATTTAGTTCGAGTCACAAATCATTTTTTTTAGTTTATTTTTAAGACGTTATCTCCACAAAAGGATTTTCTCTTGTAAGTGTTGAGACAGTTAACAAACATAAATTGCACAAAGACACACATCCAGAGCTGTGGTAGCTCAGATGGTTAGCGCTCGCTGTAAATTTCACAGTACGCGAGCAACCCGGGTTCGTACCCCGCCGGCACCAATGAAATTGTTAATTGCAATTTTAAGTGCTGATTTACCACGTGTTCTTCGGTGAAAGAAAACATTGTGAGGAAACGTGCATGTCTGAGAAATAAGAAAAAAAATTAGAATACATGTGAAGCTCGCCACCATGCATTGGGGCAGCGTGGCGGCCATTTCCTTGCCCTAAAACCCTCTCAGAAATGAGGGGAGGCCTGTGCCCAGCAGTGGGACGTATATAGGCTCTAACTTTAACTTTAACACATCCAGACCCGGAACAATTATTTGTAGGCCGTACAAATATTTGTTCCATGCGGGATTCGAACCCGTGGGCTTCAGCACTGCAATTCAAGTTAAAAATATATATAAGTAATTCTGAATGAATTACTATATACCTATTTCATTTATTACAGGCTGTCAATAGTCAACACTGAACAGGGGCCTCCCCTCTTAGGGAGATTTTTGTCATAGTTGATGCACTTGACAGGTTGGCAACGGCATTTTTTTTGTTATCATGAGTTGTTAACAGGAAGATCCTGTTGCCCGTCTCCTGTTTCAGTGTCTCTCTGTCGCCTCCTAAAAAACCCAGACCGCGGTTTTTTACCGGTCGAGCTGACCCATTAACAGAAACAAAAATAGAAACATTTTTATTCAACATAGATTATAAATAATACTTATTGAAAGTCACTCTTTTATTTAACTACCACGGGTTTGAAAAAAAACCTCTGTCCTGGGAAGAACCAGCAAGAAACCCAGCAGGACTAGTTTTTAAATCATTATCATTACAGCCCTTCACAAGTCCACTGCTGAACATAGGCCTCCCCCAAGGAATGCCACAAAGCACGGTCCTGAGCCACCCTGCATCTATCGACTTCCTGCATGTCTCATCAGGTCGTCACTCCATCTAGTGGGGGGACGACCTCATTCGTCTTGCTGACATTATACCTGCTGTATTAATAGTTTTAACATGTATTTCAATCTGGTAGAATTAATATGAACGCTGATTGCAATAGATTTGGACAAAGGTACGCCACGTTACGTAAATTTTATGTGTGATTAGCTGTTCCCCGCGACTTCGCTCGCGTGTTATAGTGTTTATGTTTTTGCGCGGAACCCTAATTTTTCTTCTAAAATAAAAGTATGTATATAAGCCTATATTATTCCTTATGAAATCAGATATCTGCCAGTGAAAGTCACGTCGAAATCGGTCCAGCCGTTTCGGAGATTAGCCGGAACAAGCAGACAGACAGACACAAAAGTTTTAAAAATTGTATTTTAGTTATAAAGTATCGTATTTATTTTCATATGCATTTAGTAAAAAACTGTAATTTTGACATTACCAACAGAAACTTCAATTTTAGTTATTTGTATAGATATAGGAATATTTACAAAAGGCACGCATTTGCTGATCCGTTCATATAGCATAATTTATTAATAGTATACCATTACAGCCTATCTAAACACCATTGCTAAGCATAGGCCTTTCCCTAAAGATTGCGCCATAGGGAGAATAACTGTCATAGTTACCACGCTAGGCAGGTGGGTTGTCTAAGGTAGCTATTATTTGTTTTATTCTGATAACAATCACGAATGCATGATGCGGCTGCCCATCTCCTGGTTCAGCTTCCCTCTGTCACCTCTTACGACACCCACGGGATGTTATTGAGTAGTGAATATTCTTACACCGCCACTACACGGTTAATAACAGTTTCTAACAGTGGTAGAGCCATGCGGCAACTTTTGCTCTGGCACGGATGGGCCGGCTCGAACCGGGGTGGTACCACGACCTCACAGAATACCAGCGTGAAGTAGAGGTTTACCTCTGCGTTTCGCTTGGTGAGTGCAGGTGGCCGGAGGCCCTTTTTACTGGAAATGAGGCATTCCATCTTAGTCCTCACGGGTGACAACGCATCTACATTTTGATTTGTAATAGAGGATAGATGTGGATGTCTATGGGCCGCAGCAGCCACTTCCCATCAGGTGGACTGTGTGCTCGTTTGTCACCCTTATCCTATAAAAAAATAAATAAATAAATAGTATAACATTTTTAAAAAAAACCGGCAAAGTGCGAGTCGGACTCGCGCACCGAGGGTTCCGAACAAATCCGTAGGTGTATAAGTTTAACATTATTAAAAATATTTTTATAATATGATGTAACTAAAAATTTATGCTTTTCGCAATTTTTCCTTTATCTGTGCTATAATACGTTGCTTCGTACCAAATTTTAAGATTCTGAGTTCACGGGAAGTACCCTGTAGGTTTTGATTACCTTGCGAATGTCGAAAATTTGCGGCATGAACGGCTGTATCTTTTGATTACTTTGGCTTCGAAGTTTGATTTTTTCACAGCTCTAAGAGACAGTAGGCTTGAGTATTTGGTATAAATTTCAACGTTATATCTTCACGCATTCCTGAGACAAAGGGTCTTGACCGACAGACAGACAGACGGACAACAAAGTGATCCTATAAAGGTTTCGTTTTTTCCTTTGAGGTACGGAACCCTAAAAATGATGAATACGGGTTTAATAAGAAACTCTTTACATGTTGCAATAATTATGATGGTTTTAAAGCGAGGCATGAATGCCTGATCTGAGACTGGTTCGGATCGTGGCCAAAAACAGTTATTGGTTTTTTCTGTCGAGGAATTCTCAGTAGCAGATCAGAGTCAGGAAGCAGGTGGTGTTGCGTCCCCGTGCCTCGGAAAGCCCGTTAAGCCGTCAGCTCTCTCCGGTAGAGTCAGATTACCGTTCCATAGCACTATAAGAGCGAGTTAATAAAGCGTGCACCTGTGAGAGCACACTGGGGCACTATAATCCTGTTCAGCGCAGATGGCTAGTCTGCTTTTAGACTGATCGCTGTGATCGAAATTCGGTCTGGATGACATTATTTAAAGCGTATTGCGATATTATACAATGATATTATGATATAAACATGTATCATTACATTTGTATTCCAGTCGAATTCCATTAATTTGTATAGCGCAGAATAAAGTATAAAAAGCCGAAGAAATATTGCAATATAACGTCACAAATAAGCTCCGTTTTGGCAAATAATCGTAAAAAATAAACAGGTTAATAATTTTGCCAAATCCCGCGCATCGACAGAATTAAAAATAGTGATGCGTTCCATATAATTACGATAACGTGTCGATATCGATAAATTTGTCGCGGTGCGGCGCTGAATCAATAAATCGGACAACGCCGTTGGTGCGCCTGCGCCTAACGAACCGAACGCAAACCTTTCATTAAATGTTTTGATTAAATTCCATGCCATATTAATGAATTTCATGAAAGAGTTGCGTATATTGATTGTTTGGCTAACGGGCCGAAATTACAAGCTTACCTGTGTTGAGAGGAGAATGGCTTACCTGAAATTAAAATACATACGTGATTAATTCAAAAATTGACTAGTAACATATTATTAAAACATTGTTCTGTACTGTAATAAATATCAATAATGTACGAATTGCTTTCAACAGTCATTACATGTAAACTAAATAAATTAAAAAAATACTTTATAACACGGCAAGATCACTTAATACCGTCTTTTCTAGTCAAACGTTTTAATTTATTTTTTGGAGATTATTAAATTATCATTAAATTAGCATAAGCGATCTCATTACAACACCCAAAAATCAAACCTAAAGATTTATTTAAGATTTTTCTGGTACTTTGGGGGGATGGATTCTATTTACACCGCCGCTACAAGGCATAAAAAATTAAGTATATAACATACATAGTCTTAGTATCATGCAGGAAGACTATAACAATCAATATTGTGAGTTTAAACACATTAATAAAGATTTGTGAGACACGCAATAACGCCAAATGACAGGGTTCACACAAAGATATCACATTATTTCCAATATTGAAATAGCGGAGGCCGTACGAGGGCTATCCTTAAAGGTATTTTTTGAGTTGTTACGACAGGCGGGTGCGGCTCTTTGAAGTTTACACGAAAAGTAAACGTGATGCTCGTCGCCCGGTAATTGCGTTGTGGTAGTGATGCGATTTTAGTTATCGATAATCCTTAAAAAATAATTGAAGCCAAATCATAAAATATCCTCACAGATGTTCTGTTAAACAGCAACTTTATACATTATTAAGCTAGAATAAACTATAAAAATAAAAGCAAGACGTAAAATATTCAGACAGGCAACGGTATCAGCTATAAATGCGTCCAGTTCTTATTTTGAAATTCCAATGTTTTAAGCCCCAAGTGCCTATTGAACGACAAATCCTCCTACAATGGAAGAGGACTATGTGCAGTAATAGACTTTTAGAATTCAAAATTAGTAAATTAGTAGAATACGGTTTAAAATTAGTATTTTAAAACATGTAGTGGCGGTTTACGGATATCCACTACCCCATATCATCTCGTGTGAGTGTCGTAAGATGCGACAGAGGGAAACTGAAACAGGAGATGACCTACAGGATCTTCCTGATAGTAGCTGAAAATAATAAAAAACTGCGGTTGCCAACCCACATCGCAAGCATGGCAACTATGGCAAAATCCCTCCAGTGAGACAATCTATGGGGGAGCCCTATGTTCGTCAGAGGACTTTTGAAAAGCTGTAATGAATAAATGAATAAATTAGGACTTGAAATATAATTTGAGAACAACATTATTCTACAGAGTCCGTATGCAAATGTCAATACAGTAGAACGCCGATTATCCGAATTAATTGGGACCAGGGTCGATTCGGATAATCGAAAATTCAGATAATCAGACTTGTTACAACAAAATAAAACAAAAATTACATTATTTACTTACAGTACTTGGTTTTAATTTTGTATATTACGCTTAGCACCGATTCGGATAATTGGCGATTCGGTTAATTGGCATTCGGATGATCGGCGTTCTACTGTATTATCAAAAAGAATAAAATCATAAGTAATCATATGTTATTTTTTTTACTGGCCGAATTAAAAAGCATGCTCAAATAAATAAAAGGCCTTTCAGTTAATTCAATTTTTTTCCAACATTATAACAATAAAGCATGATATATTTAATCAGAAGCCTTTAGCACTTACTATATATTTCGAAATAACATAATATTATTTTTCTACATCAAGGAGTTCCTACGTCAAAAAGTTTTAATTAGAATCACGTATAATGTATCATCAGTAGCAGAGTCAGTGGGATCAAATGTAACAGACTATTAAAACACCAACACCCAATCCGAACATTTTCCGAGTTAATCAAGTCGTAATACCCACCTGCCATAAAACACTCACTAACTGAGACGTTAATACTCCGACACTTACTATCGCTAGGGTTGTCATCTATGCAATTGTATATGGAACTAGTTCAAAGATAGACTAAAAGAAATGTAATATTATAAAATGTCAAGAAATGTACGATAAAAGTCAAGAGTCATTATTCATTTTTTTCTTTTTATTAACAATTTTATATTATGGAGAAATAAATTCAAGTTCCATCGAAATATTTTTAATGGATAGTTTATTGGATTTATTACCATGATTTTAGCAAAAAAAAACATTCTCTTAACTACATTGTAGATAGTCGACGATCGAGGAAAGTCGACATTAAATATTTGTTAAAAAAAAAGTCCAAATAACAATGCCAATAGTGGCATTGCAGTTGGCTAGCATCGTAAGAGATCCCCGTCATTTTATTTCGTCTTATTCTTATAATGCAAAGGCCAGAAAGAATTCACGGCTTATTTAAAATATCTAAATCGTGGACGATTAGCTGCTTCAAGGTGCAAAATGTCTAGTACTGTCATCGTCAATTCGCCTGACAAGCGTAGCACTTTCGGCAAATTACTTCTACAAAGGGAGAGACCCAGCAGTGGACTTTTGCGGAAAGACGCATAATATGAACGGTAACATATTACATAGATAATATATAAGAAAAGTTGCAGCCTATTTACGTCCCACTGCTGGGCACAGGCCTCCTCGCATTTCTGAGAGGATTTTAGGGCAAGGAAATGTTCGCCGCGCTGCCCTAATGCGTGTTGGCGAACTTCACATGTCTTCGAAATATTTTTTTTCTTATTTCTCAGACATGCAGGTTTCCTCACGATGTTTTCCTTCGCCGCCGAGCACATGGTAAATCAGCACTTAAAATTGCAATTAACAATTTCATTGGTGCAGGCGGGGATCGAACCCGGGTTACTCGAGTACTGTGAAGCTTACAACGAGCGTTAACCATCTGAGCTACCACGGCTCTTATATATAATATATTATATAATAGATCGGACTTAAGTTGGTTTTATTTTTATATAATAATTACAAAGTTCACGACAGCCCTAATTATCGATACGATCGCACCACTAGCACTTGATAATTACGTGTAGTACATTTTGTTTCCGCATCTCGCCGCCGCAGGCGCTGATCGTAATTCGTGTTTTTTTCCTTCGTACTTTCTTTTTCGGGGCGTCTTCGTGAAAGTACAATTGGGGAATTGATTAAAAAACTGGGATCGGCCGCAACGGGATTTATTCTTCGAGGGTTATGTTTGCTTTACCGGCGAATTTGAGTTTGAAAGAATATGCGGCCGATATCTTATGAAAAAAAAAAGGATATACATACATACATATAATCACGCCTCTTTCCCGTAGGGGTAGGCAGAGACCACTTCTTTCCACTTGCTACGATCCTTACATACTTGTTTCGCTTCGTCCACTTTCATTATTCCCTTCATACATGCTCTACGGTTTAGGGTACTCTTAACCTGGCCTTTTTTCAAGACGGATCGGAAAAAAGGATATTCCCAAAAGTAATAACAAATTCATGAAAAGCTTTTCTTTACTCTTTATTTGGATGTACACTGGATCATAACACAATTTCACCACTTTACCAAAAATATACTCTTTGCCTAACAATCACTTATTTAATCTACGAGTATACGTACATAATAAACCTACCAAGCTAACAGAATAGCAAAGTGGCGAAGCAATCAGCTTTGTAGCGGTTTCTAACGGTTGCCGTTGAGCAATCAGTTTCAAAATAGGAGGTTCAGATGCCTGCGTCATCAGTAATCGATTGCTGAAAACAGAATTTGAAAATTCGAAACCGTTATCGAGATAATCGTGGGACAGACGGACAGACGGACAGACATCGTGAAATCAATAAGTGTCTTCGCAAGCTTCGCCACTTAATAAGCGAAATACCACTGACTCACTTATCACGAAATCACTAAAACCATACGCCTGATTGACTTGAAATTTGGCATATATACTCCTTTCTCGAATAAAAAAGAATTCCATCCACTAAGAAAGAGTTTTGGAAAATTCAACCCCTAAGGGGGTGAAATAGGGTGTTACAGCGGTTCTAATTGACCCTATTTTCTTTGTTTATATAAATATTTCAGTAAATACCGAAAGCTTTTAAACAATAATAAAACAAAATATTATTCCCTATAAAATACTTCATTGCGTTAACAACGAAAAACGTTCCCTCATTCACAAACGTAATATTAAAAAGGTTACGTTCTTCTGTTGTCCAAAGGTACCCATTACATTGAGAATATACAATTAAGGAACTCTCAAATGATTAATGATGACGCGCCTATCATCGCCGGTTCACGGCAACACTGTCATTAATGAAATGATCACCTATGCGGCGCTATCTGAGTATTTAATGATATTTTTTGTGAGCCGACATCGTTCGCTCACTCTTAATAGGAATGTTTGTTTAAATCTATTACGTTTTGAATTTGTATTCGATGTCTTTACAATTTGTAAGAGGTATGCGATGACTACTACACATCTTCTCGTCACGTGTACCTCAAAACTTGAAAACAAGATTGTACAACCAGTGCGTGTTGCCACTGATGACATATGGTTTATGGTATGGTTTTCAACAGTGGTAGAGCCAGGCGGCAGCTTTTGCTGTCGCATGGATGGGTCGGCTCGAACCGGGGTAGTACCACGAACTCACAGAATACCAGCGTGAAGTAGAGGTTTACCTCTGCGTTTCGCTTGGTGAGTGCAGGTGGCCGGAGGCCCATTTTTACTGGAAATGAGGCATTCCATCCTAGTCCTCACGGGTGAAAACGCATCTGCATTTTGATCTGTAACAGAGGATAGATGTAGATGTCTATGGGCCGCAGCAACCACTTACCATCAGGTGGACTGTGTGCTAGTTTTTCACCCTCATCCTATAAAAAATTGGATCTGAGACGTGGTGCTTCACTGCTGGCCGTATAAGGAAGTGCAAGGTCGCTCAGCAAGCTATGGAGAGGCCTATGTTCGAAGTTCCTCTGCGCGACAGACTTACAAATGAGGATATTCGCAGTAGAACCAGAGTAACCAACATAGCTCAACAGTGCGACAGCAGTGGCGACTAACTATCAAGACAGGGAATTCTGGTGCTTATAGATTCCTACATATATCGTGAATTAAGAATCAAAACACAGTTGTGTGTTCACATCTAAAGACTAAGAAGTAATACTTTGTTACCAGTGAAAAGGGTCGCCAGTTCTGGTCACTCACCTTACAAAACACATTTGTTAACCTCCGGTCCGTCGGTGGCCCGTGTTGCTCTATGATGCCAATGCGTCACATTGCCAAGTTTGCGGAAGATATTGACAACAGCTTAACCCAGCGGATAGTCGGTTACGACAGTTAATATTTTGTCCGAAAGTCCGGCAACTTTACAACATATTAAAGCGTAGTCTTTTCCCGGTCGAAAACACCCATTCGGCTATAGTATAGCAGCGAGGCGTTTAATATCGTCTTTCTGAGGTATACAAAAATAATAATCGCATTATCTTATCGCTCGTGCCAACCGCTCTTCAATTTCGATGAATGACAAATAAGAAACGATGATTACACCCCTACCAGTCATTACCGGGTAATTGATTCGAACGATTTGTAATGAACACTCAACATCCCTTGCTCGTACTGTTCCTTTTTTTGAGTCTTGATCGATAAACTTTTTATACAATGCGAGATATGTATCAAGTTTAACAGTGGCGAAACGTTATATAGCTTATAATTAACACGGGTGTCTAATAACCGGTAATAATAGGATTCAATATAACCAGTATTAATTGCAGGTTTTCGTTCACATATAAAATTAATAAGTGTTACTTAGCCTTGGCAGATCAGGGACAAAGTGCTCGCCGTAAATATCACACGTGAGCAACTCGGGTTCTATACCCGCCGGCACCAATAAAATTGTTCATTTTAAGTGCTGATTTATTACGATCTCCGCAGTAAACGAAAACATATATACACTACTTGACTTATAAAAACAGTAAGCTTTTTAATAATTACGACGAAAAAATTCAATAATCTTCAAAAAGACAGTGATGAATCAGACACATAGATACTATAGTTCTCTTCTGCAAAACAAAAATATACTCGTAGTATCTAAATCAGCCGCATTTCTCCATAGCGAAATTCCATAAGACATTATGCTATAAATATCAGTGTAATAAGAGAATCTAGCTATCTCAACACTGGTATTTCTAGTCTTTTTACAGAATAAGCTGCAGAATTTAGACAGCTTGCTAGTTTAGATATAATATGGGAGCCTCACTGAAGCTTTGCGTCGAAAGTATTGTCAGGAAATATAGTTGAATCGACGAGGCTCAGTTCTTTCCCATTTAAAAATACATTGGTATTCAGATTTTGTGTAGTAAATTTTATACATTTAGTATTATTGTCGTTTGATTATTAAGGTTAAATGAATGTACTAATTATATATATATATATATATATATATATATATATATATATATATATATATATATATATATATATATATACGATTGTTGTTTAAGTTTAAAAATCAACGAAGCATCATCAGCAAATAATAACATTATTATCCCCTACAAGGGAAGGTAAGCCATTAATATAGACTAAAAATAGGAATGGGCCAAGAATTGAACCCTGAGGAACACCTATCAGTTCAGGTAACCCGGAGGAAATTTTTCTATTGATAATAACTTTCTGCATTTTATGATTCAATTAATTACCTAATATAACTTGCCATGACAATATTATTAACGTGGGAAAACAGTAAGAAATTTGACATGGAAAAAGACAAATTTTCTTGTATATCAGATACGGTAACACAATATCATAATTGTTTTCTACAGTGTGAAAAAAAATTCTATCTTGCCTCGCCGGATATGTTCACAGCAACATTGCCAATGAATGCGTAGGGTATTTTACAGTAAGTACTAATGATTCGCCCCGGATCTATACCTAACCATCCAACTATCGGATCCAATTGTAAACCTAAACCATTCTCGAATCAAGTTAATCACACACACGAAATTTCATCAAAATTGGTCCAGTCGCTTAGGAGAAGTTCAGTTACATACACACGGAGAGAAGAATTTATGTACAAAGATTAGCACGAAAACAGAACGTGTACTTCCTGACCACACAGCTAGCTTCGCATTGATAAAATGAATTACACAATTACAAGAGAAAATTGAAATGGCAAATAAAATAAATTATCCATTCAACAAATACGATATGGTATCTAGTGATACGATATGGTAGTGTGGTTTGCAAGATGATGTTGTAACAAGGATTAAGAAAGGAATGCTTCGGTGGTTTGCTCATGTAGAAAGAATGAACGAGGAAAGAGTGACAAAGCAAATTTATGTTGCAGAAGTGAACGGCAGGGTCGGGAAGGGACGTCCTAGACGAAGGTTTGTCGACCAAATCGGCGATACATTACATTGGACCAGATTAGGAGTACCCTTAACCGACGAGCGTGTATGCGTCGATATATGGATGTAAAGGAGGCGAGAGAGGTGTGTTAGGATCGCGCCAAATGGAAGTCCGTAGTCTCTGCTTACCCCTATGGGTAACAGGCGTGAGTGTCTGTGATGTTGTTGTGTGATATGGTAAGAAATCATAGTTGCTTTTGTGAAACAATACTAAAATTCTAATTTCGAATCGTATACTTCTATTTGCTTAAAACATTGAAAAGCAATGAGATGGTTCAGTCCTCAATCAGTAAGTATTAGTGTAATTAAATGTAACTAAGCAGTAGATATTATGAAAATGAAAAGTATTTATTTGTACAAAACATAGGTTATTTACAAAGTTGTTTAAGGTCTTTCGAAATAAATATATACCTGTAGTAAGAGACTCCACTCTCTACTAAATTAATTACTGTTGCCTGGTGTTTAACCAAATGGTTAGTAAACTTTTACATTCGTTATACGTCATATTTATTTTTGTTGTATTGTACAAGTATTTCGAGCAAATACTATATTGTCTACGTGTGAATTTAGTTTTAATTAAATCCATATATTTAATACTTCCGTCAAACGACGATTAACGAATGAACCGATCCATCTACTGTAAAAATCCAACGCGTAACATTGTAGGATATTTTGAATGTAGTACATGGTCGTAAGTCTTTAATAAAAAACAGAAATATATTTCTATTTAAGTCAGGTATAATACTACTATTATAAACAACAAAATGGCATGGAGCCAATATTCCCCCCTTTTAGTTTCCAATGAAGTTGTAGCCAATGATATCACAAAATTAAATCTGCGATAAAATTAGTATTTTAGAACGAGACAGGAAAATGTCTGATTAAAAAAACGTTACATCTTTGAAGATGTTCACAATGTAAATGATGTTACAAATATAGATGGATCAAAAGAAATAAGTACTGCATCACCAAATCATAAATTTAAAAAGTTGATACAACGAAATGTAAAGGAAAACGTACGAATTTATAATTTAGTTTGCCAAACATAATTTTTAACCAATGACGAAAAAGAGGGGTGTTATATGTTTAACGGGTATGTATCTATTGAGTTTATTTATCTGTCTGTCTGTCTGTTTGTTCCGGCTAATCTCCGAAACGACTGGACCGATTTAGACGGGTCTTTCACTGGCAGATAGCTGATTTCATAAGGAGTAACTTATGCTACTTTTAACTTTAGAAGCAGAATTAGGGTTTTGCGCAAAAACATAAAAACCCTAACACGCAAGCGAATTCGCGGGGAACAGCTAGTCTATACAAATAAATAAAATTGAATTGTCTGTCAGCAATATTGAAATAATTGCCTTCTATATCGAGCGTTATTTGCATGCTATTGAGATATAAACAACCATTTTTTTTTAAATTTTGTCTCTTTGTCTGTTTGTCCAGGCTAATCTCCGGAATGAGTAAACTGATCGTGATTAAACTTTACGAACAGATACAGAGCAATGCCAAGAGGCATTTGGGCTAAATTTTATCTGAAAAACTTAAAGATTTTTTTTAATAAACGAAAATTGGTACCTGTTTATCTATACAGATAAATAAAATTGAAGTGTCTGTTTGTAATATTAAAATAACAGTTGTCTACTAAATGCATATGACAGTATATACGATACTTATACAAAAACACAATTTTTAAAATTTTTGTCTGTCTGTTTGTTCCGGCTAATCTCCGAAACGGCTAGACCGATTTCGACGGGACTTTCAATAGCAGATAGCTCATGTTATAAGGATTAACTTAGGCTACTTACATTTGAGAAAAAGACAAAGAACTAGGGTTCCGCGCAACATAATTTAAACCCTAAATTACACGCGGGCGAAGTCGCGGTGAACAGCTAGTCTTAAATATAAATAACACCACATTAATAGATTTTATCCAAGCAAAGGGTAGAACAGCATTATTTATTTTCGTGATTTTAAAAACCAAACTTCGGAACGCAAAAATAATTTTGAAAGCATTTCTAAATTCAGTATTACTACGCTCATTACTCACTCAAAAAGAAGGCTTAGAAAATAATACGACTGAATAAAATTTAACTTTTTGTGTTATAATACTTGTACATCGATGTTTAGTTATTTATAACTAATTCATTAAATTGTAGAGAACCGACTCGATAAATGAGCTAATTGATGTCGCTTAGTTCTAATACCTCGTCTCTAATCGATAGCATCGCTACGTCGTATCGATTTTCTGCTCGATTACAGGAAGGAGATTGTTTAGCAAATTATATCAACTATGTTACGCCTTTCTTTTAATATTAGAGAAGTCAGGCCACAAATGACAAGAAAATAAGCGGAGTAAATTCTGAATTTCGATAGCGTTTTTAATTTACAAAGGGCTGTTGTTTTGAGGTCTAAAATAGTATGGTGACATATCTTTGTGGTCAGAGGACCTGATTAGTAATCAGGTCCTCAATATTTTTCAAAAAAAAAACTGGTGACGATAAGACGTTGGAGGCCAAGACCAAGCCTGGCATGTGGATTCGTGATCGAAACATCTTAACCAGATCATTAATTAGCTATTCTTATCACCATTAGGTGTCTGTCATAATTTCAAGGTAGGCCTTTAAGACTGATAAAGCTGTATCTTTTTTTTTATAGAATAAGGGTGACAAACAAGTACACAGTCCACTGATGATAAGTGGATGTTGTGGCCCATAGACATCTATATTTATCTTGGATTAAGAATCAAAATACAGATGCGTTGTCACCCTTGAGAACTAAGATGGAATGCCTCGTTTCCAGTAAAAAGGGTCTCCTATTCTCTACACTCACCTTACGCAACACAACAGCATTAATTATCAACGGCTCCGTGGTGCACTGAGTTAGCAATGAGTTGCTGCGCTGGTGGCCGCGGGTTTTAATCCCGCACGGAACAAGTATTTGTCATCATCATCATCATCATTACAGCCTTACAAGTCCACTGCTGAACATAGGCCTCCCCCAAGGAAGTATTTGTATGGCATACAAATAATTGTTCCGGGTCTGGATGCTTGTCCTTGTGGAATTTATGTTTGTAAACTGCTTCCACGATACAGGGGAAAATCCTAGTGTGGGGTTGTTGAACAGAAAGAAACAATAAAGCTGCTATTTTACGCTGGTATTCTGTGAAAGCATGGTCCTGCCCCAACTGTGACGACCCATTCGTATTACAACCATAATACAGCTGAACCGTGGCTCTACCACGTAAAAAAATCTTTTTATCTACCGATAGTGAACGCAAATCAACGAATGACGTGCAACGCGGCTTCTTATGAAATTGCAAAAGCGCTGGATTGTTAGTTAAAAAAATTGATGAATTACGCATAACGCGATCTGAGCTCCCGCCGAGTTTCGCATGTCACGTGCCTTTATTACAGACATACGTTTCGATGTAAGTACGATATCGTTTCTGATTAATTTTATTTATTTATTTAAACTTTGTTATACAAAAATGTACAAAGGCAGATATAACGCCTTGAAGCGTTAAGCATAAGCACTTACACACAAATAGACACTTCCGCACTAATACACGCACGCACGCACGCACGCACTCACGCGCGCATGCACTCACGCACGCATGCACGCACACTTGCACGCACGCACGCACGCACCCACGCACATATGCATGTACGAACGCACGCACGCACGCACGCACACACGCACACACGCACGCACGAACGCACGCAACCATGCAAGCACCCACGCACGAACGCACGCACGAACGCACGCACGCACACATGCACGCACGAACGCATTCACACACGCACGCACGAATGTACGCCCGCACGCATGCACGCACACATGCACGTACACATGCACGCACCCACGCACGAACGCACGCACGCACGCACGCTCGCCCACACGCACACCACACGCATATAAATTAACAAATAGATAAATACTAATATATATATATATATATATATATATATATATATATATATATATATATTATAAAACCAGAATTAAGCTTGACGAGTGTCAAGAGAAAAGTCAGTGACAGCTTTTTTTACAAATACAAATTCTTTATTTGCAAGAAACACAGTTGACAGGGTCTTAAGTTAAATCTAGTGTACATGTGTTTAGTCTGCTCGCAGACGTGCAAATATTTAGGTACATAATACAAAAAAAAAACTATCTGTAAGTGGATCGCATAAATCATTGAACTAATTTTTCCATTCTAAATATTCTTTTAGGCTATAGAAACAATTTTCCAATAACCATTTTGTTAAATTATTTTTAAAAGAGACTCCTTCTTTTTCTTTTAAATTTAATTTTAAAAGGGATTATATTATATAAATGAAGCAGTTCTTCTATAAGTTACAAGGTCTTGAAGGTCCTAGGATGATTTTAACTTGACGACACAAGAAGTTAGCTTAAACCACCAAACAAAATATTTATAAATAAATTGCAGATATTATAAACCGGTAAATAAGTGTTGACCGCGTTGAAGCGTAGCGTTGTCACCCCTGAGGATTAAGATGGAATGCCTCGTTACCAGTAAAAATGGTTTCCGGTTCTCTACGCCCATCACACAAAATACAGCAGTATTAGTAATTATTCTGTGAGAGAGTAGTCCTACCCCGGTCGAGCCTACCCATTCATGCTACAACCACAATGCGCGTGGATCTACCAAGTAGGTATTAGTTATAGCCTATACACGTCCCTATATTAGGAACAGCCGTCGTCTCGTGCCTGTGAGGGTATTAGGGCAAGAAAAGGCCAGCGCCCAAATGTCTGTTGGCGAAATTTCTATGACTTCAAAATATTTTTAATTGTAATTTCACAAAGAAGCAGGTTTTCCCAGGATGTTCTTAATGGTAAATCACCATTAAAAATTACAATTAACAATTTCATTGGTGACGCCGGGTATCGAATCCGAGATGGTCGCTGTGATATTTTAAGCTCTAACATACGACTTAACAAAAAACAGTAATTACAAATCTACTCTGTCGACCTAGCCAAGCAAACGACAAAACTGTACTAGAGAAATTGTGGTAGTTCTTGTGACTATAAATTAAGCATTTGATCAAGATTGTATGCTTAATAGTTGTAAGTCTAAGTTAGAAACTTGGGCTTGAAATAATTTATATAACATTGATTAGTAGCTGCCTCTATTGGAGCCGTAAGTCGGTTATTACACGCGTATCAACTAATTGGACGGCATTGGACTTTATCGCACGGTATAACTACTGAACATGAGCAGCCGGTGGGCTGCATAGAAACTACGTATTAATTAATAATTAATTGTCATCCATGTCATCCCGCGGGTGTAGCAAGAGGCGACAGGAGGAAACGAACCAGAAAATGGGCAGCTATGTCATATATTACGTTTTTTTTTACCAAAGTATAGCTATTTTATTTCATACTAGCTGTTCCCCGCGACTTCACCCACGTGTAATTTATTACGATTGTGTTTCATGTGTTTTAAATTTAGCGCGGAACCTTAATTATTTTTCAAAAACAAAAATTGCCTAAGTTTCTCCTTATAACATTCAGTTATCTGCCAGTGAAAGTCCCGTCAAAATCGATTTAGCCATCCCGGAGATTAGCCGAAACAAACAGACAGACGGACAAACAATAATTTTAAAAATTATGATTTTGTTATAAGTTCCGTATATACTTTTATATGCATTTAGTGCATAGAGAGGTCAATCGACGGATTCAACTCGGTTTTGTGGCAGTCCTTGGCCTATGTTCAGCAGTGGACTTGTGAAGGGCTGTAATGATGATGATGATGCAATTAGTAAAAAGCTGTTATTTTAACATTACAAACAGACACTTCAATTTTATTTATGCTAAACGTGTAGAGTTTCTTGTTTTCAATTGTAGGTCAAATGACTTCTTTAGCCACAAATCGGGAGGAATACACTAGGAAATCAATCATGTTTTAATTTAATTTGCGAACTATAGACATTTTTTGTTGTTTTTACGGTCATTGTAATGGTCATCGTCTTTGTCTTCGTCATTGTCAACGACATGGTCATAATCATGGTCAACGTCATCGTCATGGTCATCGTTATCGTCAAAGTCATTGTTATCTTCATCGTCACGGTCATCGCCATGGTCAACGTCATGGTCACCGTCACGGTTATCGTCATCGTCACAGACAATTTCATCGTCATTATCATCATCATCGTCATTGTCTTCATCATCGTCATAGTCACGGTCATCGCCATGGTCAACGTCACGGACATCGTCATAGTCAACGTCATCGGCACAGTTAACGTCGTCATTTTTATTGAAATCGTCATTGTCATCGACATCGTCACGATCATTGCCATGATTAACGTCACGGACATCGTCATGGTCATCGTCCTCGTTACGGTCAACGTCAACAACATGGTCATCGTCATCGTCATTGTCATTGTCATCATTACTGTCATCATCACGGACATCGTCATGGTCATCATCATCGTTATTTTCATCGTCATTGTCACTGTCATCATTATTGTCATCGTCACAGACATCGTCATGGTCATCGTCATTGTCATCGTCGTCGTCATCTTCAGCGCCATGGTCATCGTCATTGTCGTGGAATTACATCATTACTAGTAAAAAGGGTGTCCGCTTCTCGACACACCATACGAAAGATATCAATTATGCTGCTATTTCAAACTGGTATTCTGTTCGAGCAATAAGTACATCAAATACAATACATAAGTGCAGTACAATAAAGCAAATTTTAATTTTTTTTATAGGATAATGGTGACAAACGAGCACACAGTCCACCTGATGGTAAGTGGTTGCTGCGGCCTATAGACATCTACATCTATCCTCTATTACAAATCAAAATGTAGATGCGTTGTCACCCGTGAGGATTAAGATGGAATGCCTCATTTCCAGTAAAAAGGGCCTCCGGCCACCTGCACTCACCAAACGAAACGCAGAGGTAAACCTCTACTTCACGCTGGTATTCTGTGAGGTCGTGGTACCACCCCGGTTCGAGCCGGCCCATCCGTGCGACAGCAAAAGCTGCCGCGTGGCTCTACCACTGTTGGAGTTGAAATTAAAATATTAATAAAATAGTAACTAAAGTCAAAATAAATTAAGCATAGTAATAATTATTGTATAATAGTGTTAGTAATATTAAATATTAATAGTAATAAAAATCATAATATATTATCTAAAACCTACTAAGCGAAAATTAGAAATAGTTAAAAATAAGGAATAAAAAGACTATTTATTTTATTCTGATCAAGCGAGACCTACCCCAGTCAAACTGTAACCAAATGACTTTGCAGCCTTGCTCTACAACAAATAAAATTATATTTGACTAGCCATCAGCCCCGGCGATCTCTACAACAGCGCCAACTACCGGGGTCAAATTTAAAAATTGTGTTTTTGTTATAAGTAACGTATGTACTTTCATGTAAAAAGCTGTTATTTCGACATTATAAACAAACACATCAATTTTATTTATTTCTATAGATATTTAAAGATTGACAAAAGAAACAAAACAAGATTTGATTTTGTCTCTATTCAATATTTGATAGTGATATTGTTTGATGTTTGATATTATAACAATAATGATTTTAAGAAGTCACTACGCAATATTCTTGATCTGCAGTCTAAGTAGTTAGTCACAAAAGATCTATTATATGACTAAGAGTCTAAGAGCCTGACTATATTTAGGCTGGTGTTTTATGCAACCCTCTTTATGACGTCACGCGAAATTAGTTCAAATTGCGTACGGCCTGGCATTGTTTGCGTCTGTATATGGAGCCAGGCTGGAGAGTAATGTGTGCGGTGTATTGAAATATGGTACCAGGTTGTATTCCTAGTTGCGACATATAAGTTTGAATGCAGTCGAAAATACAATTGCATAGTTGGTGATAAGATCAAATCAGTGCAAGAATTGCTTGCACATTTACTATTCCGTCATCAGCCCCAACTAATTTTTGAAATTATTATTTTTTGGTCGTTTTGGGAAAAATTATGAGAGTGATTTTTTTACGATACACGCGCATACCGACTGCTAAAAACGACACCAAGAAGTTGTTACGATGCGCGCGCACAGTGACAC
Source organism: Parnassius glacialis (assembly GCA_033319125.1). NCBI lineage: Eukaryota > Metazoa > Arthropoda > Insecta > Lepidoptera > Papilionidae > Parnassius > Parnassius glacialis. Next base: position 39,037,097 of record JAVANC010000009.1, on the reverse strand, counting down.
CTCAAAGCGACATCTTCATTGGGTAACTGTCTCTCAAGTTTTCATGGGAACTGATAACTATATTTAAGGTTACGCTAAAGAAGTATAACTTCCTACATGCGTACATACGTACACACACATGTTTTTTTATCACGATTGACCACACTGGAATTATATTGGCTCATTTATTTGGCTATTTTGGTGATCACTTGCCATCAGGTGAGCCGTTCGTTTGTCTCCTCTTCTATAAAAACAAACATAATAGTAACTGCATTGTGATTGAAATTAATTGATTAGTAATTCAATTGCATGACTTTAATTAAATTCTATACAATGTAAATGAATAATTCAAATGCCATGCTGCAGCTGTATTATGGTTGTAGCACGAATGGGTCGGCTCGACCGGGGAAGGACCACGCTCTCACAGAATACCAACGTAAAATAACAGCTTAACGCTGCTGTGTTTCGTTTGGTGAGTGTAGAGAACCGGATACCAATTTTACTGGAAACGAGGCATTCCATCTTAGTCCTCACGGGTGACAACGCATCTGCATTTTCATTCTTAATCGAAGATAAATGTAGATGTCTATGGGCCACAGCAACCACTTACCATCAGATGGACTGTCTGCTCGTTTGTCACCATTATCCTATAAAAAATATAGTTATATCTAATGAACTTAAAAAATTCAATTGCAAATGGTATTTATTTACTTTTCAACTATCCTTTCAATTATTTCTTTAATTTACAATCGTTTTACTTTAATATAATGTCTTATTTTTCTTGGCGACCCTCAAAATAACAGTTATAAAATGAAAAAAAAAAACTTTAGATTTATTTGCTTTTTTAATTATTCTGACTTATAATCTACATAAATACTGGGAGGGGAAACATGGACACGGAGTGAGAGAGAATTTGATATTCGTTAATAATTTTAGTAAATTATGTGCTGGTTTCTTCATTATTATGTTTTCAAAATCATTAATGAATGTTTTTTATAGAAAATACAAAAAATATACTATAAGTACATATAAATTTACACTAAAACTTATATAACTACTTTATCATATAACCAAATATACTAAACAACTAGCTGTTCTCCGCGACTTCGCCCGCGTGTAATTGAGGGTTTTAATTATATTGCTCAGAACCCTATTTCTTTTTCCCAAATATAAGTAGCTTAAGTTACTCCTTAGAACATCAGCTATCTGCCAGTGAAAGTCGCGTCGAAATCGGTCCAGCCGTTTCGGAGATTAGCCGGAACAAACAGACAGACATACAGACAGACCGACAGACAGACAAAACTTTAAAAAATTGTATTTTTGTTATAAGTACCGTATACACATTCATATGCATTTAATAAAAAGCTATTATTTTAACATTACAAAGAGACACTTCAATTTTATCTATTTGTATAGATATAGACAAACAAAAATATTTATACATGTATTGACAAAAAGCTATTTACGTAAACAGTGTTGAAAGGCTTTGAAATTTCTTTATACGTCAGTACTCAGTACTTTTAATAAACACAAAGTACTTTTAATAAACCGGAAGGGCTAACTCTGACTGCGTATATAACCTGAGGTTCCGCCCGATTGTACTCTACGAGTACAATCGGGCGTATATATGTCACGCAGGTAGCAAGAATGACAGAGGCCTGCTAAGGGTTAAATGCGTGGAATGTAATCAGTCTTTTTTAAGATCCATCTCATCATCGTCTCATTACACCTTTATTGACTAGTAAATAAAATAAAATATAATATATATATATATATATATACACATATATATATATATATATATATATATATATATATATATATATATATATACATATAATAAATTGCTGTCCGTCGAAAACGGCTCAAACGATTTTGATGAATTTTTTTTGTGTCGGTCTCTGGATGGCTTAAATTCATAATTGGACCCGATAGGTGGCGCTCTTGTCGAGATCCAGAAACCACCTTTACAGAGCCGGGAAGGATTGCTAGTATTGTAATAAAATTTGAAGTTGTAGTATTGGAATTTGATTTGAATTGAATTTTGGTTACAGCTACGATGCAAAAATAGGAATTCTTCTCGTAGAGCGGTATGGTTAAATACTACCTCAGAGTGTAAAACAAGCAAACAATCTACCTGGTGGTAAGTGGCCACCAGAGCCCACGGACATAAAAAATGAAAGCCATATAAATAGACATTAAAGGAAAACTTTTATTTTTAAAGTGAAAATGTCTTTAGGTAAATATTAACAAGGGGCAACTCTGTAGGAAAAGAGTTGGTCTTTAGAGTGCAAAAGAGATGCGTTCGTGCTATATATAGAATGAAACAAACCGAGAGCTGTAGGTCGATATTTCCAAAAATTAAAATATTGACACTACCGTGTATTTATATACTGGATATGGTACTATTTGTAAGAAATAATAGTAACTTATTTATTAAATTAAAAAGCAAGAGATACCCTTTCCAAATAAGCTTCATGTCTAACAAAACTAAACTTTTAAACAACAGTGTATTTTGTATGATTCCTAGAGTGTATAATCATTTACCCAACTCTCTTCTTGAAATTTCAAATAATAATTTATTTAAAAAAAAGTGAAGACACTACTTTTAGAAAAATCATATTATTCGGTAAGGGAATTTCTTGAAGACAAATTATTAGATGTACTCGTAGTATTGTAACCGGCTTAGTGGTACTTTGACATTAATTAGACATTTTATGTGACATTTATTACAAAATTGAGATTGTGTATTAATTAATCTAATTTGACATTATTTTAATAATTATTTAGACACTGTAATTTGATATGTAATAATTTTAATTTAAACTATAGCATGTAATTGAGAATTTTTGCATGGCATGAGCCTAAATATGGCGATCAACAATGTAAATTGACCACTGTAACACCATCTGTACCCATATTGCGCAAATAAATAATTAAATTGAAATTGAAATTAAAAATATAACACATATTATTCGTCCTTATTGCAACGGCCATCAAGCACTGACCGTCAGTTAAAATAATATAACATTTACCTGTAGTGCACTTTGATTTCGACTCGTAATTACATGGAACTTACCTGAAACAATAACAAATCATTAAAACGCAAGTCGGATTTTTGTCAGATTATTTTATTAACAACCTTAAGTCCATAGTAGAATTTTCTCATTTACAGGAGACTAAATGTACATAAATTGCACATGGACCAACATCCAGACCCGGAACAATTACTTGTAGACCATACAAATAGGTACATTTTTCATGCGGAATTCGAGCCTGCAACTAAACGGTAAACATCGCGCTACCCACCCATCATAGAAAATTATACAAGCCAACTAAAGAGTGATAAAATTTTAATGAAAACCTTTATAAAACGTTCTTATAAAACTACTAGCTGCTGTTCTGACATGCATCGAAATGCTTCTTTCTGTCAAAAGCCTTCGCAGATGCACACACAACAACCCACAGAAGATTTAAACATACAGAATTTGAGAAAATTAACTTTGAAAAAAATTTAAAACCGTCTACAAAAACTAAAAAAGAACTAAATAATTTGCTCGTAATAGCTTCTAGAGTCGGTACTAAGAGATAGTCTGTCAAAGAATTGAAGGTTTTCATTATTTTTATCGTATAATTTTACCCTTTCAGTGAACTCAAGGTAACAACTGGAACGTAGTCTAAATATTTACATTAAAAACTTCATGGCCTACTTTTCCACCTCAGGAGTAAAAATTTTTTTAAATGTATATAGAACCACCCCTGAACTATAATCTATTAAGTTTCACAAATAAAGAAGTTATGCCCAAATTACAAAGAAATATATATACACAAACAAATATAAAAAATAAACAGACGACTTGAGCATCCTTCTTATTTTTTAAGTTATTTAAGAAACAAATTGTAATTTCTTTTTTCATTAACTATCCCGGGCGTGCACAGCGCAACTTAAGAAAGTTTCATCGTAATCGGCTAAATGAACAAACAAACAATTATCAACTTTTATATTTTAAATCGTCCGTACACAACAAAGTACTTTAGCAAAAGAAAACAAACTAACGCGTGCGATAATTAATTGATTTATGAGCGCAGATTAACAAAAGCAAGCAGGGCGGGAGTGCACTGTGTGGTCCCGAGACGCGCCCCGTGGCGACGCGTTCGTCGTCCAACTTTACTCCGGGTTGAAATACCGATAGCTTTATAGAAAACTAAGGAAATTAATTCGCCTACTTTGTCGGGCGCCAAATTATTGGTGTTAAAGTAAATTAAACGTATATAACAATAATAGAATGAATAAAACCGTGTAGTTGCAATTTTAGAATATCCACTACCTCATAGCGTCCCGTGGGTGTCGTAAGAGGCGACAGAAGGAAACTGAAACAAGAAATTGGCAACAACATCTTCCTGTTAATAAATTAAAATAGGTAATAAAAAACTGCAGTTGCTCCACCCCTGCCAAGTGTGGCAGCTATGGCAAAACCCCTATTGTAAAAATCTATTGAGGTTTCTATTCAGCAGTGGATTTTGAAATGATGTAATAATGATGATGAATAACACTTATTTTACGAATTATATCGTCTTTAATTTTGAGTTTTCTACCGACTTGAAAAAGTAGCCGGTACTCAAATCGACTGTATGTTTTTTATGTGTGTGTGTTCTTTTTCTGTGTGAACCGATTTCGATGAATTATTTTTTATTTGAAAGCTAGTGCTTCTCATGTGGTCCCATATAAATTTGATCAAGGTCTGACCAATAGTTTTTGAGTTATTCTTAATAATTTATATTGAAGCCGGTTGTACAAAAATTTTAATTTTAAATTATAAATTGAATTCTCTTAGTCAAATTACGATCGGCCACGGCCAATGGAGTGTGTTCCGGCCTAAAGCACCAATGTGAGTCATTCCATCTTAGCCTTCCGAGGTGAGAACGCACAGCTGTAGCCTTTTATGTTAGAAAATGGCTACAGGTCCAATGGACTAAAGTAGCTTATTACCATGAGGTGGGTTGTAAGTTCGTTTTTCATTTCAGTTTATAAGAAATCCACCTATGAGGCAATCTATGGGGCGGGTCTATGTGCAGCAGTGGATTTTTGATAGGCTGTATGATTTGATATCGCTTCGCTTATTCGTTTAGCGTTCGTTCAGCTTAAAGACACGCTGCATGCTAAGTGACATAACAATCAACTCATTATTTTACTACTGCAATGATATATGAATGACCGACGCTTTTTTAGTCATAAGAAAGTCTCTGAGTGACCAAACGCATTGTCTCGTAAAGAAGGATAATTACTGTGAACCGAATACGCATATATTTTTTAAAGAATTAAGGTGACAAACGAGCACACAGTCCACCTGATGGTAAGTGGATGTGACATGTGACATCCACATTTATCCGCAATTAAGATTCAAAATGAAGATGTGTTGTCACCCCCGAGGACCAAGGTAAAATGCCTCGTTTCCTGTTCTCTACACTCAGCATACGAAATGCAGAAGCGTTAAGCTGATTTGACTAACTGACGTTGGTATTCTGTGAGAGCGTCGTCAATACACCGGTCGAGCCGACTCATTCGTGCTACAACCATAATATAACTGCAGCGTTCCAGATAAGCATATCACTTAACACCTGACACCAAAGACCGAATCCAGCATTTTTTATATAATAAGGGTGACAAACGAGCAGCTTTGTGTAGTAGATAGCTTCCAAAAATATTGTCTACGCGTATAATATAAACGCGACAAAATTAGGGATAATACGTCTTATTTACACGCCCACTCAATACACACGCACACGCTATTAATTTGTAGGTACTGTATCGTGGAGAAGTTTGAAAATATTGGACTGCTAGTTTTCGTATGCTGAGTGTCCGGAGACTGTTTTTACTGGTAATGTGGCATTCCATTTTAGTCTTCAGGGATGACCAGTCGTATGCAATTTGATCTTTAACCGAGTATAGATGTGGGCTACAGCAACCACTTAGGATAATGTGAAATCTGTGCTCGTTTGCCATCCTTAATTTTATTAAAATCTAATCCTTTGAAGGGCAGGGTACAAAGTAGTTATCACAATCTCAATTCCCGACAGTTTTAGACAAAGCATCGCTTGCTTATCTATTAAATTGTTAATTGTAACCATTTATGTATTTTATTTATTTAAAAACTTATTTTTTTATAGGATAATGGTGACAAACGAGCACACAGTCCACCTGATGGTAAGTGGTTGCTGCGGCCCATAGACATCTATATCTATCCTCTATTACAAATCAAAATGCAGATGCGTTGTCACCCGTGAGGACTAAGATGGAATGCCTCATTTCCAGTAAAAAGGGTCTCCGGGTCTCTACACTCACCATACGAAACACAGCAGCGTAAAGCTGCTATTTTACGTTGGTATTCTGTGAGAGCGTGGTCCTTCCCCGGTCGAGCCGACCCATTCGTGCTACAACTATACTACTAATATAGCAGCAGCATGGCTCTACCACCTAAAACTTATATGTAACAACTTAAAGTAAAGGATACGTAGAGCGGACTTAATGCCACGTAGCATTCTCTGCCTGTCATCCTTGAGTATCACTGATAGCTCACAGGACCATGATTATATTAAACAAGCTACCCTAACGGGTAGAACGCTTTCGGCGAACTACTCCCCGAATTCTCTCTTCATTTATTCATTTCACTTCAGGCTTTATAGTGTTACGTGTAAAAAAAATATTTAAAAGGTCAGTATCACCTATCTGGTCCAGATTTTGTGTTTTTCTCTTATGGCATCAATATACATATTTTTAGATCCGTTGGGAGGCACTATTGAGGTCATCGAACATAGTGGTTAGGTCCTCCAGCAATTCTGCCACAAGGACTATATCGTCGGTAAATCGAATGTGAGCGATGTACTCGCCATTGATGTTAATACCGTATCATTTCCAATCATATAACGTCACCCCCTGTCTTACACCTCTCGGAAGTTGGATGGGTTTCGTTTTTTGGTTCTGTATTCGAATAGTCATCGTAACTCTACTGTACATACACAAAACCGACAGTCAACTTGGCACCGTTGAAGGGGCTGCAGCACCGCCTAAATTTCAATAAAGGCTTTTTCATAGTCTACATACGCAAAGCAAAGTGGCAGATTGTATACTCTTCTGCCTTCTGTACAATTTGCCGATGGCTATGTATGTGGTCTATGGTGCTAAAGCCTTTTCGGAAACCGGCTTATTCGGGAGGCTGGAAGTCGTCGAGTATTCGTGCGAGACGATTCGTAATGACTCTCGAAAACAGCACGTAGACGGGAAATCGGTCTGTAGTTCTTCAAGATAGCGTTGTTGCTCTTCCTGTAGAACAAAACCATCGCACTTCTGCTCCACGCCTCCGAAGTAGTCCCACCATGGAGAGCTTCTGCAGGATTTTAAGAACCAGTTTTCCACCCGCTTTCAGACGCTCCGCTGTAATTCTATCCTCGTCTGGGGCTTTGCCGTTTCGAAGGTGCTGGAGAGCCATTCTAATCTCACTCAGACTGAATTCCGGGATATCATCAGAATAGTGTCGAATAAGACTTGCTCTTGGATCGTTATTCACACTTGCGTGTGACTGCAACGATGACTTGCACAGCTGCCCATAGAACTCACTCACTCGATTTTCAGCTTTGACAGTTAGCTCTTTCTGGCAGACAGACCTACCGTGACTGTGAGCGCTTTGAATCATTCGAAAATATCGCCATTAAAAACAACCGCGAAAAAATCCGTTAAAATAGAATTATTCAATGTGAAGCAATATGTAGTGTCAACCTTAAAATAATTATATATAAAATCAATATCATACTATTAATTTTAAGTATCTTTCTGGTCAAAAATTAAATGTTTGCACAATATTTATTCATTACAAGAACAGCACCGTGTAATCTACACTGGCGATGGCGTCTTAATACAAAATAATATGCATAAATCATGTATGGCTAAAATCACTTCCTAAATTATGTAAGCATAATTAAATAATAGTGTAATATTTACATTTATTGATCATAACAACAAGCGTAATTGTATTATTGTAAATTTCTTGTGGCCCTTTCAGCGAACGGGTTAATCCCGGGAACTGGGACTCCGTGACGCTCGGCCCCACGATCGAAGTTCGACGTTCATAAGAGCTTTATTTAAAGTCTAAATGAATAAATATTGATGGAATCAAATTTGATTTGATTTGTAATGCAGAAAATGATCCTCGATGCAGGCCGTATAGTTTTTTTTATACGGTAAAGGCGACAAACCACCACTCAGTCCATCTGATGGTAAGTGATTGCTGCGGCCCACAGCCATCTACATCTATTCTTGATTACGTACCAAAATGCAGATGCATTGTCACCCGTGAGGACTAAGATGGAATGCCTCGTATCCAGTAAAAAGGATCTCCGGTTTTCTACACTCACCACACGAAACACAGCAATGTTATGCTGCTATTTTACGCTGGTATTCTGTGAGAGCGTGGTCCTTTCCCGGTCGAGCCGCTCCATTCGTGCAAACATGCAAACCTTACTCTCAACCGTTTGGTCTTCCATGACAAGGGCTTTCATGTGCCTGCCGAAAGAAGTAGTTATTGAGCGGGCGTCTGCTTCATATTACGCAAGCGAACTTGTTGATTGGCGACGGAAAATGCCTATGGGACCATCCCTCATTTATTAAAAGAAGAATCACTAAAATGGATTCAGTGGTTAGAGATAGATGAACAAACATTAAAAAACACATAGGCGTCGAATATAATATAGAAACTTTGTTTCTGAGCTCAGTTATTAAAATAAATCGCAGGGGAAAAAGTTTCCTCGTATTGTAAATACAAATTCAAGACATTTTTTTTTCGATGTTGAATTCCATTTAATTGTAATATATATGTGCAATTTTGTTCGATAACTTGTTGCCATCTTGCAGGTAGTGACATAATCCCGTTGCTGCAGAATTCTTAGGATTTTTGATGAAAAAATGCGACAAGTAGTTTTGACAGTGCTCTCTTGATGTTAACTTAACACTACCCAAAAAATTCTGAAGAGACCGAAACAGGGGAAAATCAGGTGCAAGATCTAAATTATTTGGTGGATGCATTAACACTTCCCAACCAGGCTCTCTCAATTTTTGGTCAATGGCCAAAGATGTGTGGTCTGGCGTTATCAAAATGTAAGACCACTCCCTTTCTATTGATCAATACGGACCGTTTTCTCTCAATTTTTTGTATTGAGTCTTATTAGTTGTTGGCAGTAGAGATCCAAATCGCTGGTTTTGCCCGGCGGGAAAAGCTCATAATAAACGATGCCCTTCCAATCCCACCATACACACAGAATCACCTAATTGCGTGTTAATACGGGTTTCACTACAGTCTGTGGAGCTTGACCCTTTGACCATGATCTTTTTCGCACGTTCTTGTAGGTGATCCACTTTTCATTACTAGTGATATAATACATTTTTTGAATATATTCAAAAATGGTACGGTTCCATTAGGTTTCATTCAGTAAACTCGTGTGGCACCCAAAAATCGAGCTTTTTTGTATAGTCAGACTTTTTCAAATGGGTCTAAACTATTTTGTAGTCTCAATTCTCAATTCCTCGGCCTTGTCGTAACTACTAATATACCGAACTTGCTCCACTTTTTCAAAAACGGCATCGAGTTTATCCATATTGGGGCAACCAGAGCGAGCTGCATCTTTGATACCAAAATTCCCGAACTGAAAACGCTTGAACCAACTTTGTGTTACTCTTACTGACATTGCATTAGGTCCATAAACGTCACACATTCGAGGCTTGAGTCGCCTTTTTCCCTTTTTAGGGTTCCGTACCTCAAAAGGAAAAAACGGAACCCTTATAGGATCACTTTGCTGTCCGTCTGTCTGTCTGTCAAGACCCTTTGTCTCAGGAACGCGTGGAGGTATCAAGCTGAAGTCTACTGCCCTTCGAGCTGTGAAAAAATCAAACTTCTAAGCAAACGCAATCAAAAGATACAGCCGTTTATGCCGCAAATTTAAGACATTCGCAAGGGAATCAAAACCTACAGGGTACTTCCCGTGAACTCAGAATCTTAAAATTTGGTACGAAGCAACGTATTATAGCACAGATAAAGGAAACATTGCGAAAAGCATAAATTTTTAGTTACATCATATAATAAAAATATTTTTAATAATTTTAAACTTATATACCTACGGATTTGTTCGAAACCCTGGGTGTGCGAGTCCGACTCGCACTTGGCCGGTTTTTTTGTAATATAACTTCAGAATGTATTGAGTTTCTTCGTTAGATTCACTCATTTTGGCGGACAGAAAAACAATGGAAAAATGGCGGGAAAGTGGTTTTTACTTTTTCTTTTTTTAATGTTCTATATGTATTGATATTAAAACCAGCCAGATAATAAAACCAAAGAGATTTTTCGCCAATTTTATACAAACAAATTACGAAGAAACTTTTCCCCGATCTAGTTATATTTTCTTATTTCTTTGAAACTAATTCTAGCTGATGTCTTGTCCTTGTAAAGTTGGCATCCAGTTGCAGAGATCAGAGGCGAATAAGGGAAAAACCACAAAGATCTCTTGGCCTTCGATATTGTATGCCAAATTGTATAATGTGATAGATCTTTTATAGAAATATGGGTGACAAACACGCACACAGTCCACTTGATTTTTTTAAATAGAATAAGGGTGACCGAACAGCACACAGTCCATCTGACGATAAGTGGATACTGTGGCCCATAGAGAATCAAAATGCAGATGCGTTGTCACCCCTGAGGACTAATATAGAACGTCTTGTTACCAGTAAAAAGGGTTTCCGGTTCCCTACACCCACCATATAAAACACAGGAGTATGAAGCTGCTAACTTACGCTGGTATTCTATGAGTCCTATCCCGGTTGAGCCGACCCATTCGTGCTACAACCATAATATACTCGTATAGCTCTACCACGTATAATATATCGAACAGACCATAATATTAATATCGAATTATTTTGCAAATTGTAAGTTGGATATCTTATTCAATAAAGAGCGGGGTCAATTTTCCAGTATTATATATGGTCTTTATTTTTATATTTATGCACCTTTAAACCACTTCTCTGTTTTTATCATTTTCGCTTATTTTTTAATCACAGATCACCTAAGAATCAGAGTCTGCAATAAAATATAGTTTTATAATGTTTTATATTTTACATAGTAGAGTCACTCTCTTTTTCTCTTTCTCTTTTTCTTTTTAAAAACGTTACAACCACAGTAGGATTTTCTCCTGTATCGTAGAGGCAGTTTACAAACATAAATTGTACGAGGACAAACATCCAGACCCGGAACAATTATTTGTAGGTCATACCGCGGTAGGACTACGCTCTCACAAAATACCAGCGTAAAATAACAGCTCACTGCTGCTATTTTTCGTATGGTGAGTGTAGAACCAGAGACCTTTTTTACTGAAAACGAGGCATTCCATCTTAATCCTTAGGGGTGACAAAACATCTGTATTTTGAATATTAATTGAAGATGGAGAAGATAAGATCGAGGTGGAAATTAGGTTTGTCACTTCCATTCTTAAAAAAAATTGTGAATACTATGTACTGAATGCATCTAATATTACGGATTTCATCGAGTTCAAATTTAACTTGTAAAATCACATTTTGAGTGCTGAGTAGGTACGCCAGCATATGCCCAGTGCTGATGACAAATGCTTTTCAAAGCGACTGGATTTCAAGATAAATTAAAATTTAACGCAATAAAATGCATAATATTAGAATTTAACCAGTTTCTAGTATCACGTTTAAGAAACCACACATTAAGAAATTCAAATTCACAATTAAGAAAACGGCACTACTAACGGGTTATTTGGATTGTCTATGCAGCACACTTTAAGGCTGCAAGGCTGCTTAACCATAGACTTTGTATCTCTATCTACGTGCTTAACACTTTAAGACATTTGATTTGATTTGGAAAAATGTGAAACGTTTCGACAATACTTTGGAAACGGAAACAGAAACAGAAACTTTTTATTCAATATAGATTATAAATAATACTTATTGAAAGTCACTCTTTTTTTTAATTTAATTACGACTGGTTCGAAAACAAAATATCTAAACACAGTGCTCTGTGCAGTTATCGAACAGGATTGTATTTCGTAAATTTGTTCGAAAAAAAAACTTCTAACCACAGTGCTCTGTGCAGTTATCGAACAGAATCTTATTTCGTAAATTTGTTCGTTTAATTACGCTATTTTGATTACGCAAGCGCATCGGCCGCCACCGTTTTAATTGCAATAAAAATCGCCTTTAATTGGTCCTACAACCGAGCCGAAATTTTCTCTTCGGTGCATTTAAATCATGTGATAGTTGTGCAATTTTCTGCCGATTTAATGTCTTTTATAAAATATATAGTTTATTGAAATGAGCTGTATTTTAGCGGATAAAAAACACAAAAACAACCTGACACTGTCAGCCTTCGGTTATTATAAGAATATGTGAATAAGTATTGCCCACTATAAATTATTAAAAACCGGCCAAGTGCGAGTCGGACTCGCGCACCGAGGGTTCCGAACAAATCCGTAGGTATATAAGTTTAAAATTATTAAAAATATTTTTATTATATGATGTAACTAAAAATGTATGCTTTTCGCAATTTTTCCTTTATCTGGGCTATAAAACGTTGCTTCGCACCAAATTGCAAGATTCTGAGTTCACGGGAAGTACGCTGTAGGTTTTGATTCCCTTGCGAATGTCGAAAATTTGCGGCATAAACGGCAGTATCTTTTGATTGCGTTGGCTCAGAAGTTTGATATTTTTACAGCTCCAAGGGATAGTAGACTTGAGACTTGATTTGATATGAATTTCAGCTTGATACCTCCACGCGTTCCTGAGAAAAAGGGTCATGACAGACAGACAGACGGGCAACAAAGTGATCCTATAAGGGTCTTATATCCATTTTTTCCTTTTGAGGAACCCTAAAAACGATACAAAAATCATTGATTTTAAATAGATATTAGACAACTAATAATAAATATTACCAAAAATTTTTACTGTCCCTTTTAAGGACGCCTCGGTGCTTCAACTCCTGTCTACCCGATCACTTAACCCGACTAGTGAAATAAAATAAGTCGTAAGATTAGCTTTTGACCGTATAATGGCGGTACCTATATATATAATAGGCACTAACCCATATCGTTCCGTAAGTGACAAAGCAAAACAAAGCAGGAGATGGGCAGCAACGTTTTCCAAAGAACTAAAAATAAAATACTGCGGTTGAGAACCCGCACACCAAGCGTGGCAATTATTGTAAACCCCCCCCCCCCCCATATTTAGGGGAAGCTTATGTTCAGTTCAGTAAACGTTTGACAGGCTGTAACCGTAACAGTAAGCTTAGATACAGTGACAGAGACACTCAGAACATAAACAATAACTACATAAAAGGAAATACGAAATATTACTCTGCATTAATGAATTCCAAATTCGACGCCATATCCGTTTATACATAAATAACATTTACACGAATCTGTATGTGAAATAAACATTTGTCCAGTAACGTCACACCTGTTGCACGTGTTGCCGTATATTAAATTCTCACGTAATTTTGCATGCGGCTGTCAAAATGGCGGGCTTGATGAAACGACGCCTTGCGGTTGAAAAACATGCCATCAAAATAGTATATAAACACTACGTTTTAATGATACCAACCATTATAAAAAGAATAAAATAGACTATATACTATAGAATATGATAGAATAGGATGGGATACGACAGGAGAGGATAAAATAGGATAGGATAGAATAGAATATTTTTCTCAATATATATTATTAAATGTTTTTTAGAAGCCAGCAGGCATATAACCCGGATTGCTCACGTAGTATAAAAATCTACGGAGAGCGCTTAGACCCACATATTGGGGATATATCACCCTTATGTGGCGACCTATAGAAAAAAATTCGTAGACATATGAAGTCCACCAACACGTACTGTGGCAGCGCGGCGGACTTTTTCTAGCCCTAAAACCTTCTCCAAAATGAGAGGAGGCCTGTGCCCAGGAGTTGGACGTAGCAATCTGTAACTTTAATTGCATCTTCCTGATAACAATCTACCATAATAAGAAATGAAAATAAATCAATGATAAATCCACATCATCAGGTAATCAATATATGGGGAAGGTCTATGTTCACCTGTGAAGTATTGATAAACTGTCTTGAATGAATTAAGGAATAGTTACTCGCTGAACAAAAATTCACTACGTGATTATCGCATAATTCCTGCAACCAGTATCGCAGCACGAGCAAGAGCGTCGCATACCGGCGAGCACCGAAATGCTGTCGCCGCCAATACCGGCACTTTAATTGAATATTTTCACTCAAAGGAACACACTCCAAGAATCGTGAATATGCACCACTGATACTTGGAGATAAAGGAGGGATTCGGTTTTAATGAATTTAATTTAATTAATTAATTGTTTTCATAACTTTTACAAATTTGTGATTCAAAATTTTCGAAGACATGTGATTCATGTGAAGTTCGCCAACACACATTAGGGCAGCGCGGTGGACAATTCCTTGCCCTAAAACCCTCTCAGAAATGAGAGGAGGCCTGTGCCCAGTAGTGGGACGTAAAAAGGCTGCATAAAAAAATAACTTTTACATGAAGAGAAAACTTTGTAAACCTTTTGTTGGTTCCGTACCCGAATGGTAACTAACGGGACGTTATTACTAAGCCTCCGCTGTCTGCCCGTCCACCAGTCCGTCCATATGTCTGTCAAAGGGCTGTATCTCATGATCCATAATCGGTAGACAACTGAAATTTTCACAGAATGTGTATTTCTGTTGCTGCTATAATAATAAAAATAAATTAAATATTAAAGGGCGCTCCCCTAATAGAAACGGGTTTTTTTTTGCCTATATATTATTAAATATTGTTCGATGGTACAAGATTTAATAATAGCCAGTTTTTATGCATATTGCGCGCATGGAAGAGTGTGAGATTAGGCATAGTTAAAGTGTATATGGAGAAGGAGCGCAACGAACTAAAATTTATACATATAACATATGTTACAAATACATTAGTGATGCAACGAATACGAATATTCGTATTCGCCGAATGCTAATCACGAATATTTAAAAACTAATATTGTTGTACGCAACTCTATAAATAAAAAAGGGATACCGTCGTTTGCTCAGTGAACTAGCTCCAAGGTTTGTTTGCTTTTATTTAAATGCTATATTTTTCCCGCGACTTCGCCCGCGCAGAAGTTGGTTTTAGTCACATTTCCGCTCCCACGGGAATTTTATTTATCGGGATAAAAAGTAGCCTAGCCTGTGTTTTAATCTGAATTAAGGTGTGAGCTATCTTCATTTTTGAAAACATATCAAATTTCAGTCAAATCCGTTCAGCGGTTGTACATACACACATAATCACAATCTTTCGCATTTATAATATTAGTGGGATACTCTTTCAACTTTCACACAACCTTTTTGAATTCCTGACTGTTATCTTTTACAGACATAATAATATATCCAGAAAATAAATCTACAAATTTTGTTTTTTAAATAAAAAAGTGCCTATTGTAAAATTTAATTATTAGTACATTAGAAAATATTCAAATAGTTTTTTTATTACCATGACGAAATATTCGTATTCTCGCCGAATAGTAGTATTGATATTCGTATTCGTAAAAGTAGTATTAGTTGCATCACTAAAATACATTACATAAAATTATTTATTTTATTCATTGTTTAACATTCATAGGAGCTAGAAGTTATTTGGTCTATAAAACTTACCACCGTGTTGTAATGGTGTAACAATATCGATTACTTTATATTGTCCCGTCGTAGTCGTAAGAGGCAACGAGTGAAACTGAAACAGGACATCTTCAAAGAACACACAACAAACAACTCAAAATATGAAAAAACTGCAAATATTATATTATATCACCAAGTGTAGCAACAATGGCAAAATCAAAGTAAAACTTACAAAATGCATAAGGTGATCGATTTTTCTTGTTGAAGTGAAACTTCTTTATCCATAAATTTATTTAGTGGAGAAATTTCGTACGATATTTAAAAAAACGTCATATTTTCTTGTAATGTTTCACTGCAGGGCCTTCATGAGTATACTATTATTTAACTACTTATGTAAAATAAAAAATAAAAGAAGAATAATATGTCCTACGAAAGTTTCACTTCGTACGTGTATACACAATTACAAGTACAATTTGTTTTTATGCGAGACATCCACGTCCATGAAAATACATCGATCAATCCAACCAGTCGCGGCTGGTTGGATTGAAACAACGACTACTATAAGACAGAATAAGAAATTATATGGCCAACATCACTATAAAATATATAATCTGAATTTCCTAGCAATAACTCAATAACCATACTAAAATTAACATACGATGAAAAAAGAATCAACTCTTTTCCTCAAACCCCTTGCCAGATCCAAGCAGATAATTTGCTTACAATATAATCGGACAGCGATTGCGAGCCGACTTCATGGAAAGGGGGTAAAAAGCAAACCATAGGAGAGGGGCTATTATATTCAAATTCGGCCCCACCGAGCAATTTATATGGACTTTATTGACAAGACCAAAGACCGGCGGCGCGGCGACGAAAGCGCGAAATTCCTAAAGAAAATATCTTCTTGCCGGCTTAATTGAACGCCGGGGACAATATTGTTAAAGATTTTTACGCGCCTTTATATTCCCTCCGTTCCTTTTCTATAGGCAATAATGAGAAAAGCAAATAATTCAGTATTAAAAACCTCCGGCGCCGTGTGTTTCAAATCGGCCATTCAAACCGTTGCTGGTGATTTATTTTTCTAACATCTACTCTTTTATATTATTCGTGGGCCAAGAATTGTTCGCGCAGGCCTGGCATTAATGTTTGCATAATTGATTTTTAATTTTACACCATAATTTCATAATGTAGCTCAGTAACGGCGATTTAGAGTAGAAAATTAAATTCATCAAGAAATAAGTCTTTGCGTAAACCAACTTGAATATCTGATAAGACATGCTAAAGTCATGCGGCAAAGTAATATAGCTGCAACAGCAACAGCTTGGCTCGACCAGGTAAGGATTACGCTTGCACAGATCACCAGCACCAAATGGCAGCATAATACGTATTTGCACGTTGTTGTGTTTCGTATGGATAGTGACGGTAACTGGAGACACTTGAGTAACGAAGCACTGCTTAGTCAATCACCTCGTCTTCATAAATCTATAATAAATATAGGTATATGTAGACCACAGAATCTACTTGCTTTGTCAGGAGAACTGTTTGCCTGTTTGTCTAATCTAAAAAATGTCTAATTTAATAAAAAGCTTCGGTTTTCAGATGAAAGCGACTTCAAGATTAATAATACTGTAGCGATATTCTCCATTTGCTAGATGGAACTGACATATTCTCATATTTATTAAATTAACACTTTTTAACTTTTCTAATTAGAGACTAGTAAATAGCTCCTAGATTAAGGCATCAATGGCAGTGTTGCTAAATAATTTTTTTTATAGAATTAGGGTGACAAACGAACACACAGTCCACCTGATGGTAAGTGGTTGCTGTGGCCCATAGACATCTACATCTATCCTCGATTACGAATCAAAATGCAGATGCGTCGTCACCCGCGAGGACTAAGATGGAATCGTTCGTTTCCAGTAAAAAAGGGTATCCGGTTCTCTACACTCACCATACGAAACACAGCAGAGTTATGCTGCTATTTTACGCCGGTATTCTGTGAGAGCGTGGTCCTTCCGCGGTCGAGCCGACCCATTCGTGCAACAACTATACCAGTAATATAGCTGCAGCATGGCTCTACCACGTAAAGAAACCAAAAGTCCTGCGTGATGGGTAAAGGAAAGTAAAGTTACAATCTGTATACACCCCACTGCTGGGCATAGTCCTTTCTAAGCTATCACAAGATGAGTAGAAGGCTAAATATATAGATACAATATTAAATTGCATATTGAAAATTAAAAGAACGGGTGGAGGTTTCGATTAACTAAATCCAAAGTTTTAGGCTACATAATGATATAAAGATATTGCTTGTGCTATTATTTATGATAACAGAAATTTAATTAAAATTATTCAAAATACACTATGTTCGTCATCATCATTATCATTATTAGAATCCATCACAATTGCACTGTTGAACACAGGCCTCCCCATCATTCATCGATGTCATCGTGTTAAAATTCCAATGAACAAAATCATACAGACAAAGTCCTAAGCTACAAATTGATATACGTAATTATATTTCACGAATTACGTTAAATAGAGAATGATAGGCAAGGTCACGCGCAATTCTTGAATACCCTGGTCTAAGGAGTTAGATGCTGTCAGAGAAAATTATAAGATGATACTTAATTTCGACGTAAGAAAATCCACTACATCATATCATTCCGTGGGTATTTTAATTTTATTATATAATACGGTAAAAGACGGCAGAGGGAAACTTAACAGCATCTTCCTGATAATAACAACTCAAAAAAATTAATAACCGCAGTTGCCAACCGACCTGACAAGGGTGGTAATGGTAAATAACCCCCTATGAGGCAATATATGACGAGGGTCTATCTTCAACAAGGAACTTTGATAGGCTTATGATTTCTTAAAAAAACGTTACACCCACATTAGAATTTTCTGCAAATACATGTTCTGTGCGTGTTTCGAAGCGTTGCAACTCATTGCTAACCCACTGCACTATGAAACCGTCATAGGCTGCAATTAG
Organism: Parnassius glacialis; assembly: GCA_033319125.1. Lineage (NCBI taxonomy): Eukaryota > Metazoa > Arthropoda > Insecta > Lepidoptera > Papilionidae > Parnassius > Parnassius glacialis. The sequence goes on along the minus strand of JAVANC010000009.1, from coordinate 39,018,424 downwards.
TAATGAATTAATGGTACAAAGATTGATGTTAATATTAATAACCTTTAATATATTTTCTAGTTATTTTTATAAACATACCGGGCTTGATTTAAAAATAAACAAGCAAAAAAAGTATTGAGCGCATCAAAAACAAATTTTCGCAAAAACCTTTTGTGAATTTTAAAGAATCGACAATTCAGCATAGGTCTTTGTCCGGACCTTTTTTCAATGTACCGGCCGCCAAAAGCAGGTACTTTCGCGAAAGTCCACATGAAAGTGGACACAATGCGGGATTTCTTTAGACAGATTACAAAGAGCCGCATTAATCAGGGGACATTTACATGTTACGGTACGGTTTAGATTATTTTTTGACACACATTAATTGAATACCTAAGACTTGACGCTTATGACTTAAGAATGTCAAACACTTCTATTATCTCCTGGTAAACCTGGGCGAAAACACTCGCAGCGGAGGTAACAAAAAATTTATATTAATCGCTATAAAATTCAAAAAAAAATCACAAAATAAATAACATAGGTAAATATTATTTACTGTAGTGGAATTGGCTATAGACAGGTTATAAAGGCAGTGCTGTAGCAGCGTAAGTACTTTGGGAAATGCCAGAAAAATGTTACGGCCTATACGGCGATATAACCACCTCGTCTACGCCAGACGGATTTTTTTTTATAAAAAACGACGTGCTACAACTATCCTATTAATATAACTGCAGCATGGCTCTACCACGTAAGAAAAATATAGCTCATAACGGCGCGGCGAAATAGAGCAGCGTCAACGGTCACGCTGCGTATTCCGATTGTCAATCCACCCACCAACACGAGAGGTTTAGACTTTAACAAACTGATAAAGAAGAATAAGGATTTTTTTTAAGTAGATATTTTAACACCAGCGATAGCACATTCAGCAAAATACACAAGAAAAGTAGTAGTTTAAAAGTGATTTTTTGTACAAAACTTGTCGGTATCGGTGATGGAACATCGTGAGAAAACCAGCATGATTATAAATATTTTAAAGACCCATGAACTTGAAGTCAGATAACACACAGTCGGGGGATTGGGATTTTTTTCTTGTTCCATACTCAATTAACTGTACAACCACTGCGTGTTGCTAGTGATGACTTACGGATCTGGGACGTGGTCCTTCACTGCTGGCCGTATGAGGAAGCTCAAGGTCGCTCAGCGAGCTATGAAGAGGGCTATGCTCAGGGTTTCTCTGCGTGATAAACTTAGAAATGAGGATATTCGCAGTAGAACCAGAGTGACCGACATAGCCCAACGGATTAGTAAGCTGAAGTGTCAGTGGGTCGGCCATATAGCTCAAAGAACCGACTACCGATGGGGAAGAAAGGTTCTCGAGTGGCAGCCTCGTACCGGTAGGCGAAGTGTAGGGTGACCCTCCACTAGATGAAGTGACGACCGGGTAAGACATGCAGGAAGTCGATGGATGCAGATGGCTCAGGACCGTGCTTTGTGGCATTCCTTGCGGGAGGCCTATGTTCAGCAGTGGGTTTGTGAAGGGCTGTAATGATGAATGATGATTAATACAAATTATGACATAATAGTTACATAATAGCTCTTCCCGGACCAGTGTTTCCGATTTATCGTCCATGAATCGCAAACACTGCATATTCGTCTATGTGTGTTTTTTTCCATAAATCAGAATTTGTTGAACGATTAGTTCCAATTCCAATACATATTTACGTAATTTTTATATTTTCAATTTATTTAAAAAAAAACGATTTTTGATATTCTGTGGTTGTTCGTTATGGCATGGCATAGTTTAGCGTAGCACATCATTATCGTAAGTGGGCGGTACCCATCCATGAAGTACAATAATATCTGTATGACAGTTTGTCTAAAAAAATCCGAAACATAGGCGTAAGCTGTCCATGCTACAACGCAAAGACTATAGTAGTATAGTTGTAGCACGAATGGGGCGGCGCGACCGGGATGGGACCACGTTCTCACAGAATGCCAGCGTAAAATAGCAGTTTAACACTGCTGTGTTTCATATGGTGAGTGTAGAGAACCGGAGAGCCTTTTTACTGGAAATGAGGAATTCCATATTAGTCCTCAGGGCTGACAACGCATTTGGATTTTGAATCGTATCGATGATAAATGTAGATGTCTATGGGCCGCAGCATTAACATCAGGTGGACTGTGTGCTCGTTTGTCACCACCCTTATCCTATAAAGAAATATGAGAACAAATAGGATTTACATAAAAAAAATGATAATTTTGTAAAGAAGACTAGATTCAAGTGGCCAAATTGTAATCACAAATACAAAATATTTACACAAATGATATATGCAAAATAAACCTTTTTACGCTCTCTGAACTAATCTCTAACATAAAGTGTCATAAGAAATCGTTTACGTTGAAAACGTCGTTGGCTGTAAAAGAAACGAAATGCAAACATGTCGCGATCTCGAGATAAGATCGTAATCTTTTCGGATATTGCTCGCCATAATCATATGCGGCCTTTTTTGTTTGTTCTTGTTGTGTTTTTTTTTCGAAGGACCGAGAGGTAATGGACAATGAGTACAGTTTGAAATAATTATAATAATATATCATAATACGGGTATAGTATTGTGTAGACGCGGCAATCTAGGGATATGCCGTCGCCTTAATATTTCAAAATACGTTAAGCCAATTTCGATCTTGCCGGCACCAACGAATAATTGCAATTTAAATGTTCCAGCTATTTAATCATAGCACGAATGGGTCGACTGGACCGGGAAAGCACCACGATCTCACAGAACACCAGCGTAAAATAGCAGTTTAATGCTGCTGTGTTTCGTATAGTGAGCGCAGAGAACCGGAGACCCTTTTTGCTGGAAACGAGGCATTTCACCGTAGTCCTCAGGGATGGTAACGCATCTGCATTTTGATTCTTAATCGAGGAGAAATGTGATGTCTATGGGCCTTAGCATCCACTTACAATCGGATGGACTGTGTGTTCGTTTGTCACCCTAATTCTAAAAAAGGGCTGATTTACCACGTGCACGACGGTGAAGAGAGTCTTCGTGAGGTAACCGGCACATCTGAGAAATTAAATATTTTTACTTTCATGTTTACTAGATCTTGGAGAGATGAATTTAACTTAGCAATGTTTAGCAATAAGGTCTATCAAGAGACAGCACAACATACCTGCCTTGTCAGAAAGTGATCTTGGAAACCCGTCCAAAGTTAACTTTGTATACGTAATAATTGCTTTTGATGTACCGCTCTCATGACCCTACGCTACATCAGATTATAACAAAGTAGAAGTTAAATAAAACTGCGCTGTTTAATAATTAATTTCTTTATTGGTTTAAAATTTTTATAGCAGTGAAAGTGTTTAACTGGCGGGCTTAATGTCTTCGGACATTCTGTACCAGCCAACCACAAGCTAAACAGAGAAACTAAAGCAGGTGCCTGTATGAAATATTGACTAAAGTATTAATGACAGAAAAGTAATCTTAATCGGGGATAAATTAATGTAGATATCTATGGGCCTAAGTACCCACTTCAGGTGGAATGTGTGCTCGTATATCTCATATACTATTAAAAAAAAATCACGGTATCTTATATCTATATTTACAGCCTTATTCATAAAAAGTTAAAATAGGTTTATTAGCTTGTTATAAGGAGGTACCCATAAAACATTATTCATAAACGTTTAATAACGCTAAAAAGCGTTATAAGTGTTCAATAAAGACTTCACAAGTTATAGAAGGGTCCACATTACTATAAACCTGTAATAAAGAGAAATGTGGCCGATTTGCGTGCGATCAACGAACAGCTGATTGTTGAAGTAGGTAACAATAGGTTATTGTTGGTGAAATTGTTTTTTGTGGATTTTGATTGCTAAAGTGTCGTTACGCAAGCTCTGCAAGCTTTAGACGCTATGGAGCAAGTAGGAAATACTCGGCATCGTCGTGGTAAGGTTTACCGGAAGAGATATGATCCGTTTTCTTTGCCCGATGTACAGTTCAAACAGCGATACCGTTTCAAAAACATTTACATGTACTGTTTTCCATTACGTCTATTGAGTATAAAATAAAACTCAAATCAATTTCTTGAACCGATTTAACGAAAACAACACGCTTGTTTCGACGGATATGTCACAATTGCTATCAAACTTTTTTTTTTCACCGTGACTAGTCTATGGATTCATCAGAATGACAACATTATATAATTTAAAATTAAAAATTTTGTACAGCCGACTTTAATATAAGCGACTTCAATATAGGTTATTTAAGAATAACTCAATAACCATTGGTCTGACCTTGATCAAATTCATATGGGACCACACGAGAACTATCAGCTTTCATATAAAAAAGAATCATCGAAATCGGTTCGCCCAGTACAAAGTTATGAGGTTATGATACACATAAAAAAACATACACTCGAATTGAGTACCGTCTCCTTTTTGGAAGTCGGCAGAAAACTGAGGTAAAGTAAATACAATTTAACTATGATAGGTTTATTAAACGTTTATGAATAGAGAATTTTATAATAGGTTTAATCTTTATATATAAAAATTACGCGTCACATTGTTTGTCCGCGATGAACTCCTAAACTACTAAACTAAATGCAATGAAATTTTGCACACTGTGTGCAGTTTGGTCCAACTTGAGAAATAGGATAGTTTTTATCCATATAAGTGACCCTCAATATTTATTTTTACGAATTTAAGAATTTTTATAGAACACAGGGCGTCGGAGAGGGCAGCACAACGTCTGCGTGGTCAGCTAGTAGTACTATAATGAGCATTTTAACTAATTACTGTTATAACGCCATTTTAGAGTATTTTTATGAATAAGACTGTTAGTCTTTTAGAAATAGGACAGCAGAACTGCTCATTGAGCTTTTATTATTATATTAAGAATTATCATATTTAGTGCAAAACATAGCGATGTAGGCAGCAAAGCCAACTCCATGGTAAGGAGGGGGCGGCACGAATTACGAGGCAGCATCGCCCTACGGCGCGCACGCGCTTCAATTTACGCGCTACACAGTAATGCAGTCTAGTGTTGTACGGGTGTACTATCGATAGAAAACGCAATACAATATTCCCGTGAAGGATTTTATAGTTTCGGTAGAAACCATAACACGACATTATCGTAATTTTTTTTAGTTGATTACAATTTGCATTCACATATCTAAGTATTTATAAAGCCAGAATATTATCCAGTACGTTGTAAGAGTCCAAACAAACGTATAACTACAATATCGTATGATGATAAGTTTGAAAAGCTAGGGGACAGGTAGATAGGTATCCAAGGTTAAAAATTTTCAAAACGAATAATCCTTTATTTTATTTGGCCGAAATTAAAAAAAAAATCTTTAAAGGCGGCTAAAATGCGCTAGACGAAGTGCATAATTTTTGGGTATCGTTCATACTTATCACGCTGGGGTTTACTTTTAGGCAGAAACGATAACATAATATACGAGAAAAACAATTTTTTTTAAAGATATTTCAATATCATTTGTTTTGTTCAAAACAACACAGCCATGTAAAATGATTTCTTTGCAGGTTCAATAAGAAATAACTTAGTTATCGATATCATATAATCCAGATTCTCTGCAACACTATTTTGCCTTTGGCAACCACGCGCAATATTGATCTGTTAAAAATCAACCGTGACCCTCGACACTCACCAAATTATTCTCGGTTCTAACGCTGCGATAACGAATCTCCCACTGTCAGGTCATTGTTGAAATGAGAGACATACGCAACAATTAATCTGATAGGATCGAACTTTCTGGTCCGGAAATACTCTTTGAGGCACTACCAGGAATACAATGAAAGTCTTAATCCATAATACGATATATTATATACATATATCCCCTCATGTGCCTCGCCCATTTAATTTTTTTACGCTTCAAGTGTCAGGGACCGTTCGGGAGTTTGCCCGACACTGGTAGGCGCAAATGTAAACAATGATATATCATATATTTTAATGTTGTATGCCAGCTATATACATATAAAACTTATAAGCATCGATTCGTTATGAATTAAGCTATTTAATTCTACTTTATAAATAGAAAGAAGTTGGAGCTGTGCCTGGTCTCTCTCTGGTAGTGTCGCATTAGAGTCCCACATGACTATTAAAGGGAACAGATAGTGCACCTGTGTTCGCGCGTAAACTTTGTTTTTTGTTAAAAAAAAAAACAAAAAACACTTGAACACTATAGTCCCGTTGTGCGCAGATGGTTATCCTCGGTTCAGACCGGCTGCCATAACCAAAATTCGGTTTGTAGGACATTTTACATAAACATCCATATCGCTCGTTTCAATTAACATGTAGTTTGACAAGCGGTGATGTGATGTTTTTGAAAGAAGAATGACAGTGTATGAACATTAAACGTCCGTATTAAATAGAAATAACTTCTAAAAACTAAAAAAAAATGATCGGAGCACGTTAAAATAAATTACACTTCACAAAAGTTTGTGTGCGCTTGAAATTCCAGTAACTCTATATACATAAAAAATGAAAAACCAGTAATTATGTGAAACAAAAATAATTTAAGCCCAACGTTCTCAAGTGGGACATTTAAAGGATACAAGCGATGCCTTTCTCCGTTTAACATTGTTATTAAAACATAAGATAAAAAGTGCCATTCGGTTTATTATTATTTCATTAATTATAGTCATTAAATTATCGATAAATGAAATCAAGAAGCATATCGAAGTATACACGAAATGAATACGAGTTAACGAACCTGCTCACTGTTACACGCCGAGACGCCTCTGAATTTTCATTAGCGGTGATTTTGTTACAGTTTGAAATTCCATTTTATTTTATTTAAAACCTTTAACTGTAACAAAACGGTGCTTTTAAAGGGTCCAATATACCGACGATAGTTCGGTCTATGTCACAAGCGAAAACAAGGTAAGGATAAAGATAATATTATAATAATAATACTCGTACATAATAATAAATAAATCTTCAAGGATAAGGTTCTGATTATTTTTTATTTATTAATAAACCTAGCGCTATAAATTTTGTATTCAGTGCAGACACAATAAATTAAATAATTTAAAATTAAAAATTTTGTACAACCGACTTCTATATAAATTATTAAGAATAACTCAAAAACTATTGGTCAGACCTTGTTGATCAAATTTATAGGGGAGCACATGAGAAGCACCAGCTTTCAAATAAAAAAAGAATCATCGAAATCGGTCCACCCAGTAAAAAGTTATGAGGTAACACATAAAAAAACATACAGTCGAATTGAGTACCGGCTCCTTTTTGAAGTCGGTAGAAGAGGTCAACAATTACGTTTTTTGTTTCTTTAAGAATCCCAGTTATTATTATAAATCTAAAATGTGTATACTAGCAGTAATTGGCTCGTTGATCCAGAGGTCGTGTGTTTTTTCTGTTAAGAAATACTCAGTAGCAGCCCAGAGTCAGGAAGATGGCGGTGTGTCATCTTGTACCTCGGAAAGCACATAAAGCCGTTGGCTCTGCGTTTCATCTCTCTCACCGGTCGTGTCGGATTACCGTTGTATCGAAAATTGAGAGTGAGGGAATAGAGAGTGCACTTGTACTTGCGCATACATTTGTGCACTATAATCCCGTCCTCAGCAGATGGCCCGTCTCTGGCCTAGCCGCCGGTGACTAAATTACAGGTTGTAGAGAATCATATTAGTAGTAATCTATACAAATAAATTAAATTGAAGTGTCTGTTTGTAATGTCAAAATAACAGTTTCTTACTTAATGCATAATTTGAAAGTATGTATATACGGCACTTAGAACAAAAAACAATTTTTAAAATTTTTGTCTGTCTGTCTGTCCGTCTGTCTCTCTGTCTGCTTGTTCTGGCTAATCTCCGTAATGGCTGAACCAATTTTGATAACAGCTTTAACCGGCAGGTAGCTGATGTTATAAGGAGTAACTTAGACCACTTTTATTTTAGAAAAAGGATTAGGGTTCCGGGCAAAAAAAAAATAAAAGCTATGAAATCCAATCGTGATAAATTTTACGTGGACGAAGTCACGGGGAACAGCTAGTCGTTGATATATTACTATGAAATGTAACAAGTAATAGACAATATACAGAGGACAACGATGTGTGGATATAACTCTTACCCTTTACTTGCAAGTCTCCTGGTTATTTATACACATATTAATATACATACATTTACCATCATATTGCATTTATATAAGTTGTAAATTACGTTTAAATATAGCATTAAAAAACCCTACAGTTTCGTGACTGTTCTTCTCAGAGGTATTATTTTTGCGAACCGGTGTAAATTATGACGTTCACAAAACTATCAACAAGCCTAAATTAAATAAAAAAGAAATTTGACTGTGTCTTCACAACATTATTTGCTTTGAAACTAGAAGTATAACATTGGTAGTAACACTAAAATTAATCGACAAAAAGTGTCACACATTTTCTGATTCAATCGATCAATAAATAGGTGGCAAGTATTCACACTTTTAATACACGTTCTTAAAAACATATGAAATAAAATAACTATAACAATACAATAATTTATGTAAATTATACTAATGTAGAGCGATGACGTAAGGTAATTCATATTACATTACCTTCTTTTAAATAACTTTTCTATGCGACAGTACACAATTACTATAAAATATTGTCAGCCCTTTAATAATTAACAATTTAAAAATAAAATTCTTCTGTGTACCGTAAAGGTTTCGCTAAGATTTGAAGATTTGAATAGAAATTGATTTATAAACAGTTTTTCTCGCTACCACTTTACCACTTGCACCAAACACAAAATGTAATTAAATAAAGTCCAGTAATTAATATTTATTTCCGACCTTGTTACGTGGTGCCAATACTTATTCACTTGTAGGTTTTCGTTCACTTTCCCTGTCGTCCTGGCGTCAAAGCTATTTAATCTGTAGAATTTATGTGAATTAGTGGTAATGGTATACCTTTAAGATCGTTGCATACAGTCGTAATTTATCAATTTTGTTATATTACGCCATCTGCAGTCATTAGCATGTATTATTTGCTTCAATTCCCTAAATCACGATATGAATTGTTACGATTATAAGATAATTTGAACTACTACAATATATATCTACTTTTTATAACAGAAACAATTGGTAGCGGCACATATCAATTTAGAGTGCATGGGCGATTAAACTATGCTCGGCGTTAAAAAATATCTAATATGATGTGAGTAATGGGATGACATCTACCAAGATATATGTCATTTGTAAATTTGTTCGTGGTGTACAATAAACAAATATTCATTCATTCATTCATAAATTCGAAAAATAACCGTTATCGTTACAGGCTATTAAAGTGCATGCATGCTGCTGAACATAGGCATCTCCCATAGATGACCTCATAGGGTGGATATTTGCCACAGTTGTCACGTTTGGCAAGCGGGATGGCAACCGCAGTTTTTAATTTTTAGTTGTTATTAAGAAGACGCCGGTGCTCATCTCCTGATTTTTACCCTCAGTCGCTTACGACACCCACGCGATGATATAGGGTAGTGGATTTTCTTGCACCGCCACTACGCGGTACGGTTAGGAAAGTAAAACATTACCTAATAACGGGAAGTGAGCAGAAACATAGGGTCAGGTTTTAATTGCATTGAGTCTATGATTATATTGCATAAGTTAAGTATAATATTTCTTGTGGCATGCAAGTTATAATAAATAAATAACCCAAACTGGAACACAATGACAGCTCAATAAAGATGTCTTATAATACGAGTATTTATGCAAAGGAAGGATGCTATTGAAATTAAAAATCTAATAGTAATAATAGATAATCTAATTTCAGTATAGAAGGCAGTTTATTACTTGCTTATGACCCTGTAATTAATTAAACTAAAACCAACCTGAACATACCACTGCGAGACTTCAAGACACTGTAAGTTCATTCTGCGTAGATAAATTTCGGGTTGGCTACTGATCGGGACGACAAACATCTCAGTCCCGTCCGTGATAATAGGTGCTGCAAAGCACTCAAGAAGTCGGGTAAAGCCTTTAAACTAATAGAAAAATCCATTCATCAGTCATCAGCAATACATGTACCTTCCCAAGAATGTGGCAGCTGGGAAGCTGATGCAGTAGAAACATTTGTCTCTCCACTTCTTGCTCTTCTCTAATATAACTCCACTGTACTTTAACGGTCACAACAGGGACAAAACCAAAAATAAACATACCTATATTAAAAAAATAAACTCTTTCTTTTTGCTTTTGTTGTGTGGTTAAGGAAAAGGTTGAATATCGCGTACTAACAGAATGCGCGGGACTGCGCCTTGAGCACCACGGGCCGCATTAACCACGACAAAGTAGACTCACGTAAATTCTGTATTAATTAATTTGTACAGACAGAAAAAAAGTCATTTTCAACTTTTTCACATAGACGTCATTTTTTTCATTAGTCAAGCCATTTTTCATAATTATAGGGAACCAGTATAATTGCAGACTGTGAGTCATATCTTTGTATCTCAGTCCTCGGAGGTGACGCGTTATCAGGCCGATTACAGATAGGTTGCTTACTTTAAGTTATATTATATAACACATATTGCAATCAATATTTTAATAATTATATTATCTATACAAATAAATAAAATTTAAGTGTCTGTTTGTAATGTCAAAATAACAGCTTTTTACTAATTGCATATCACATTATATACGGTATCTATAACAAAAAAACAATTTTTAACATTTTTGTCTGTCTGTCTGTTTGTTTCGACTAATCTCCGAAACCGCTGGACCGATTTTGATTTTATAATTAGTAACTTAGGCTACTTATATTTTAGAAAAATAATTAGGGTTCCGCGCAACAAAATTAAAACCCTAAATTACACGCGGGTGAAGTCGCGAGGAACAGCTAATTATGTTATAAAAAGCAGGTTTTTATACGCGGTAGCGCCATGGTGCAGCTATAATAATACGGTCGTAGCATTAATGGGTCGGTTCGACCGGGGTAGGAGTACGCTCTCACACAATACCACCGTAAAATACCGGCTTAATGCTGCTGTGTTTCGTACGGTGAGTGTAGAGAACCGGATACCCTTTTTAATGGTAACGAGGCATTCCATCTTAGTCTTCAGGTGTGCCAACGCATTTATGATGACAATTATTAATTAGAGAATAGATATAGATGGTTATGGGTCACTTAATACTGCACCCGCTTACCAACAGATAAACTGTGTGCTCGTTTATCACTCTTATCCACAAGAATAGTTACAGCCTACACACTCTACCTCTCATTTCTAAGTGAAATATTGAACTCGTGGTAAATCATTACTTAAAATCGCAATTAACAATTTCATTGGTGCCAACGGTAGTGGAACGCGGGTTTCTCTTACATTGTTTTTATATACTGTTTCGGCACTGTCGTCGCGGCAAAAGCGTAACGCATCGAAGCCTAAATCGCGCTATCAAAGTTTCGAACGCACTCCGGTATATAAAAGAGCTCCGAATTGCGCCCCCTATTCCCTAAAGGGGGTCGCTTCCGCTTCGGCAGAAAGGCCCTACAGGCCAAAGCCAGTCCCACAGGTGGTGTTTAATGGGTAGGCACTTCTTAGTGAGTCCCACATAACCACGCAGCCGGCTGCGTAGTGTGCTATGAGCATTCACCACCTCCCTCCCCAGCTTCCGTGCATTAGGCGCAAAAAAATACACGGATCATTGGTCACTCCCCGGGTCAATCACTTTACCCGGCTGGGTATCTCCCCCTTTCCTTCCACGGCCAAAATACTGTCTTTTGATGGCTGCGTTAAATAATCATCCCATTTCGTCCCGTGGGTGTCGTAGGAAGCGACTATGCGAAATACCGTAAAGATCTTATGGCTTCCGATAAAAAGCGTTGTAAGCATCCATTTACACGAGGTAAAATACTCAAACCGACGATGGGAAACAGTGTCAAAGGTGTGAGACGTCTGGTAGCCAATCCGCTAGCTAACTATGATAATGTAGATCTTTTTTTTTACTATTTTAAGGCAGTGCTTAACAACTATCCCATCTGATGGTAAGTGGTGATGCAGCCGAAAATGGTGAAACACACTGACTTAACAATAGCCTATCCACTCTTGCCTTGATGACACCCACATTGTAATCGGATAGATGGACAGATGCTGGTAACTTATTTCACTGCTTTGCATGACGAACTATGTAGCAAACCGTTTGGCTCGAATGCGTGGTAAGTGGAGAACGAAAATGTTGATACTGGCAGATCGTATGGTTGCCCGATGATGGAAGGAAGAGGTAGGAATTAAGTTATGCAACTCCTGTGCACACTCTCCGAAATGCATCTTGTAAAAAACTTAAAGGCTGGCTTCTTTGGGCCTGTCCATGATCGTGGCTCATGTGCAGTAGCGGACTTTTTCGACCTAACGTAGAAACAAATTAAGATAATAAAATTTTCGATTCGATTGTCTCAAAACTTGACGTTACGGTCGAAATTGCCAAACAGCGTCATCATTTATACGATATTGCTTATACTTTGTATGTTATAACATGGTTCTTTTATTTTGGACTTCGTAAATTTGTGTTCATAAAATTTTTATTACTGATAAATCGATAAGATTTCGATTAAAGAAAAAAATTATTCCATCGTAAAAATCGATATTTTTATCATTGTAATGTTTTTTTTCAGTTATAAATTTTGATCTGTCATTTCAAGATAAATTATGTATTTATAGTTACTGATATTTTAAAAATTATATATTCAGATTTGTAATAATTTTATAGGGAAACAAGATACTTAAAAATCTTTAACTAGAAACACCTTTACAATCTACTAATAATATTAAAAATTATTTAACTATGGTTGAGGTGAACTGCATAGTGGCTGTGTAAGAAAAGAATTTCCACTACCCAATATCAACCCGTGGGTGTCGTAAGAGGCGACAGAGGGACACAAACCAGGAGGTGGGCAGCAGTATTTCCTAATAACAACTAAAAATAAATAGCTGCGGTTGCCAATCCGCCTGCCAAGCGTGGCAACTGTGGTAAATATTCCCCCTATGAGATAATTTATGGGGGAGGCCTATGTTCAGCAGTGACTTTAATAGGCTGTAACGGTAGCGGTTTTTTGGTAACTTATAGAAATTCAGGGCACATATCTAAGTTTTTTTTTATAGGATAGGGTGATAAACGAGCACACAGTCCACCTGATGGTAAGTGGTTGCTGTGGCCCATAGACATCTACATCTATCTTCGTTTGCGAATTAAAATGCAGACGCGTTGTCACCCGTGAGGACAGAATGAAGATAGAATGCCTCTTTTCCAGTAAAATGGGTCCCGGGTTCTCTACACTCACCGTACGTAACACCAGCATTCAGCTGCTATTTTACGCTATGTTAATTATGTAAGTTATAAAATATCTCCTTTGGGATTCGAGATTGAACACAAAGTCCTAAAAGCCTAACTGGCTTTAAGATATTTCCAGATGATCTTAAATTATCTGTAGTTCATCCTTTGCATAAAAAAGGAGATAAACAAGATATAGGCAACTATAGACCTATCACTTTGGTAAAGTATTTGAGAAAGCTATGCTTAAAACGCTTAATGATTTTATAAGTTCTTGTGGCATATTACAACCTGAACAATTTGGCTTTCGTAAAGGTAGTTCTACTTCTCTTGCTTGTTTTGAAATTATAAAATATGTAACTGAATGTATAAAAAATAATACCCCGGTACTGTCACTGTTTCTTGACATGAGTTGCGCCTTTGACTTTGTAAATCATGATAAACTCCTTCACAAACTAGAATCATACGGAATTAGAGGCAACGCGTATGCATGGCTTCAAAGTTATTTAAAAAGTAGAAGACAGGGTACAGAGATAACAAAAATGACTCAAAAAAATAACATTTTAATTAAAGAAACTCATCGTTCTCAATTATTGTGTAAAAAAACAGGCGTACCACAGGGTAGTATACTCGGTCCTTTATTATTTCTATTGTATGTTAATGACCTTCCCAATGCCACTTCACACAAATGTATCCTTTTCGCAGACGATACTACTATAATAGTTAAAAGTGATGGTAATAATTCATTAGATTCGCTTGCAAATACGCACTAACAAATATCATAGAATGGTTAGAGGCTCATGATTTAAGGGTCAATCTACAAAAAACGATGATTATGCAATTTAGGTCATACAGGTCATCTAAACAACACTTTAATATTCTATACGACAATAACAAAATTGATGAAGTAGACAACTATAAATTTTTAGGAGTAAATATTGATACACATCTGAACTGGAAGGAGCATATTGGTATCGTTTGTAAAAAGCTTCAACGATTCGCTTTTGCTTTAAAAAGTGTTAGGCAAAATATATCAGTTGAGGCTGCCCTCACCGCGTACCATGGCTACGTATCATCAGTGCTTAGTTATGGGATTTTGCTTTGGGGTAACTCTGTTGAGGTAGAAAGAGCACTTTTAGTTCAAAAACGATGCATCCGTTTCTTAAGCAAAATTTGGTATTTAGATAATTGTAAACCTTATTTAAAAAAATATAATATTCTTCCATTACCTTGTTTATACATCAAAGAAGAAGTCTTTTTGTCAAATCATTCCCTAAGTATTTTAAAACCCACCAAGATACTACAACAAGGCGTTTAAGAAGTAAATATGCAGACCTAATATATCAACCTCCCTGTCATAAAAATATGTATAAGAGAAATGTATATAACATGAGTATATTATTGTATAACACATTACCTAAGAATTTAAAAGAAAAAGAAGGAGTCTCTTTTAAAAATAATTTAACAAAATGGTTATTGGAAAATTGTTTCTATAGCCTAAAAGAATATTTAAAATAGAAAAATTAGTTCAATGATTTATGTGATCCACTTACAGATAGTTTTTTTTTGTATTATGTACCTAAATATTTGCACGTCTGCGAGCAGACTAAACACATGTACACTATATTTAACTTAAGACCCTGTCAAATGTGTTTCTTGCAAATAAAGAATTTGTATTTGATCTCAGGACACAAAGCTTAGATTTTTTATCATATAAGTAGCAATTTCAACTATTTTGTTATTTCAGTAAAGTGGTTAGAAAGTACATAAATGAACAATTTACCAGAATCTGATTTTCCATCCGATCACAATACGGGCATCTTCAAAGCAAGAACGAGAAAAACTCTTTCGCCGCTTCACCACTTACCATCAAGTGAGACGGTAGTCAAACACTGGACTGACGTTAAAGGGACATTTCAATAACAGATACGTTTGAGAACTAAGATGCAACACATGAACTGGTTGTTAAAATATACCGATTTAATAATTTATTAAATCGATCTAATCTATACAAATAAATAAAACCGAAATATCTGTTTGTACAAAATAACAGCTTTTTACTAAATGTATGTGAAAGTATATACGGTACTTACAACAAAAACAACTTTTAAAATGTTTGTCTGTCTGTCTGCTTGTTCCGGCTCATTTGCGAAATGGCTGGACCTATTTTGGCGGGACTCTCAATAGCAGATAGCTGAAGTATGAAGTATTATAAGAAGTAACTTAAGCTACTTTTATTTAAGAAAAAGAAATAGAGCTTCTCGCAAAAAAAAACAATTAAAACCGATGAAATCCAATCGTAATAAATTCCGAGCGGAAAAAGTCTCGTGAACAGCTAGTTGAACAAATAAATTATAAGGGGAAAAGCTACAGGAAACTAATTTAAAATATTCTTCCTTTTCCTTATTTTTTTGTATGGCGAATTCACGAGTATGTAGCGCCCTAAAATAATTTATCATTATTATTAAAACATTATTATTTTTCCACAAACGACATTTCAAGGGCTGCGTAACATGCTGACGTTCCTTCGTACATAATCATTGCACAGTAGGTGCATCTGCAGATAACAAAAAGATCTTCAGGAGCGCAGAGGACCTCATAACAAAACACGGTGCACGACCGCGCCCGCCCCGCCTGATTATTTTATTGTTGTATCAACTCACCATTACCTACCATTGTTTCACTTGCTGCGTTTAGTATTAATGCTCCGATATTATCATATTATATCAGTTACGTGTTGTTTAATTGAATATTACCTCGGTTTAATTGCATACTGGCAGCATAAGTCCATGATTTTTATGACAGTATCTAATAAAACTTGACATGCCCTTTTTACTGGAAATGAGGCATTCCATCCTAGTCCTCACGGGTGACAACGCATCTGCATTTTGATTCGTATTCGAGGATAGATGTAGATGTCTTTGGGCCACAGCAACCACTTACCATCAGGTGGACTGTGTGCTCGTTTTTCACCCATATCCTATAAAAAAAAATGCTACCACGACATATCTACACTTGTAAAGGTCTATAAGCATGTAACGAAAAATCCTTTTTTTTATATACAGAGATTAAAGTATTGTTACAAACTGTGTAATTATTATTATTATATTCACTTTGACAAAAGGATTTGCAATAATTACCATTATTTGTTGTGAAATTTAAAAGTACGTATAAATTTAAAATATTTTTTTATAGGATAGGTTGACAAACGAGCACACAGTCCACCTGATGATAAGTGGTTACTGTGGCCCATAGACATCTATATTTATCCTCGTCTTCGAATCAAAATGCAGATGTGTTGTCACCCGTGAGGACTAAGATGGAATGCTTCTTTTCCAGTAAAAAGGGTCTCCGGTTCTGTACACTCACCATACGAAACATTGCTAAGCTGCTGTTTTACGCTGGTATTCTGTGAGAGTGTGGTTATTTCCCGGTCGAGCCGACCCATTCGTGCTACAACTATACTACTAATACAGCTGCAGCATAGCAATAAAATTTAGCCAATATTTAAAAATAATCAATATCAAAAATTTGAAAATTATATTCAGATACATACGTTCCAATAAAAATAAAATTCACCGCATTAACATTTCTGTGTGTTGACAGCGTATCATGGAATCACTCCATTTAGTCCTGTAGATGTTGGTATAAGAGCCGAAAATTCCACAAAAATCTTTTACCATCCGAAATATGGTGATATAACCATTATGTTTACGTTAGACGTAAAATACTGGCGATGGGCAGCAGTGTCAAAGGTGCAAGACGTCAGAAACTGCGAACGTTAATTTGCCTCACTAACGTGACGTAAATACATAGGATACAACTCTTACGTCTGTCACTCGGAGTGGTACGCACAGACCACAGACTTCCATGTACACAATAGTAATCTAATAAATTATCCACACATTTTTATAATAATCCCTCGTTTATATTATTTTTGTTTTGTAGCGACAAATAGAATCTCTTTGTTTGTTTCTTATTTCAAATGCGAGGTTGTCTGTGTCTAAAAGTGGATTGGCGGTCTTTGAAGAAAGGCCGAAAGGCCAACATAAGTGAAAATTTTTAACTATGAAACACTGGTTTCTTTTTTAATCGCAGTTTTTTTTTATAGGATAGGGTGACAAACGAGCACACAGTCCACCTGATGGTAAGTAGTTGCTGTGGCCCATAGACATCTACATTTATCCTCGTTTGCGAATCAAAATGCAGATACGTTGTCACCCGTGAGGACTAAGATGGAATGCTTCTTTTCCAGTAAAAAGGGTCTCCGGTTCTCTACACGCACCATACGAAACATTGTTAAGCTGCTGTTTTACGCTAGTATTCTGTGAGAGCGTGGTCCTTCCCCGGTCGAGTCGACCCATTCGTGCTACAACTATACTACTAATATAGCTGCAGCATGGCTCTACCACGTTGAAAGTTTAATTGTTGTATTAAAATTTCAAAATTCGAATACATTAACATTAGTCCGGTTTTCACATCTATAGGCCACTCCAAGCTACAATTATATACATTTTTATATTAATTACTAGCTGGCCCGACAAACGTTGTTTTGTCATATACATTATTTCTAGGAAGTACTTTTAGTTTTAAAAATCGCGATTAAAAACAGGGGTTGATCGTAGAAGAGTCAAAATTTAAAGTTTTATGTATTTTTAAATGCTAAATTATAATAAAATAAACTTAAAAAAAATATCAACAAAAAAATATTTAGGGGTGGGTCACCCTTATCATTTAGGGGTTTGAAAAATAGATGTTGGCCGATTCTCAGACCTACCCGATATGCACACAAAATTTCATACAAATCGGTTCAGCCGTTTCGTAGGAGTTTGGTAACAAACACCGCGACACGAGAGTTTTATATATTAGATAGAGTGAATTAAACTTTACTTATATACATACATATATAATAATGATAAAAAATTTAAATTATAGTTAAGATAACAAATTTATATATTTCTATTATAACCTATTGGTGATGCGAACTCCTATGAACGATCCAAAAATCGCTCCTCACGCCTTAAGAAGTTCTGTTTTTGATGACAACTGATAATTAAAACCGTCGTTTTGTTAACCGAACCTTTTTACCCTCGCTCGTTAATTTTTCTTAGAAGTGCCTGCCCGCGCTTTTCTCACATTAAAGTGGACACTTGGAGTTATCGGTGTTTGAGTTTGCTAATTAATACTCCCCGGGGCCTCTGGCGGGTAAGAAGCCTCAACGGTATTTCCCACCGGACAAAATAATTAACTACTGAATGTATCTTTAGTTAATGCCCTATTACGGCGACACCTGGGAATAAATCTCGGCAAAATTATTCCGCTAGGAAATGTTTTCATGGCGCGAAGAAAGTTTTATAAGAAAGGCAACACGGTTTGTTTTTCAATTTTAACTTTTGATCTGGCATACATATGGCAATTCATTTCGATTTTTAATAAATTACGTTTAAAAAAATAATACAAGCCGTGTGGTGATGGTGTATGACAATCAATCACCCTATTTGTCCCGTGGCACTACAGATAGCCTCATTGGTCAATCTTGATGTCCCGGGATCGGATTTCGAGTCAGGTCAAAATTAGTTATTAGGTTTTCATTCAAGAAATTCTCAGTAGTAACCCGGAATCAGGAAGTTGGTCGTGTCTCATCCCCGTGCCTCGAAAAGCACGTAAAGCCGTTGTTCCCTCGCCTGATCTCTCCGTCGCATAGGATTGCTGTCCCTTGCTATGAGAATGAAGAAATAGAAACTATACCTGAGCTTGCGTATACAATCGAGCACTTTTTTACATGATAGAGCCATGCTGCAGCTATATTAGTAGTATAGTTGTAGCACGAATGGGTCGGCTCGACCAGGGAAGGACCACGTTCTCACAGAATACCAGCGTAAAATAGCAGCTTAACACTGCTGTGTTTCGTATAGTGAGTGTAGAGAACCGGACACCCTTTTTACTGGAAAAGAGGCATTCCATCTTAGTCCTCACGGGTGACAATGTATCTACATTGTATCGTATTCGAGGATAGATGTAGATGTCTATGGGTCACAGCAATTAAACATTTGTAACTATTTTATCACACCAGTTAACCAAACCTTGTTATTACTTAATAATGTTGATCTAAAAACTCACTTATTTTAGCAAGAAATGTTCTCACGATAGAGAACAAAAAACGATAAAAGAACCAAAGAGAGCACATGACTCCATGTCTCAGTTAGCTTATAACAAAACGCTATAGAGTCACAGTGGCACCATTTTATTAGACGTGCAAGTCACGATGTTCTTCTTCCTTAAGCTCCAGATAAATCCTTCCTTATGCAAGCCCTATCGAACTCAGGAATTGACTCATAATCGTAATTTCAAATTGCAAATGAACTCGTGCATTATGTTGATTTATATTTAAGCGGCCTTACTCATAAAAATCGATGTCAATTCAAGAAATACGTAAAGTTGCTCTTTCTCCTTTCACGTAATGACAATAGAAAAGGACATTATATACGTACGATCGTACGTTTGTGTTCGATTAATTCTAAAAAACCTCAGACTATTATCATCGGAAGTTCTAGATTGATTAAAAAAATGACTGATCTTGCCTACCCCCTTACTACACGTACTACCTCAAATCTCTTACATTTACAAGGTTAAAAATCTGGGGTTGTGGTCATTAGAATAGAATAGAATAATTTTTTATTCAATATTGATTATTACATAATACTTATTGAAAGTCATTTTTTATTTACCACTGGTTCGGAAAATACCTCAGTCCTGGGAAGAACCAGCAAGAAACCCAGCGGGACTTTTTTTTTAAACATAATTTCACTTAACAATAATTTTGTTTATACAATTTTTAAATGATATTTTCATAGAACCAGCATGGTGGCGATCACCCTATTCCCAGGGGTTATTTTCATTCATGTATTCCTTGATACGAGGGTGGATTGAAAAGTACTCGGCCTAACACAGATCCATTCAATTCTAAAAATCAAATCTACCCACATTATTTCGTTCAGTTCAGACTAGTTCATTGTGTGAAGTTCGAAACGTGTGCGATAATTAGTTGTGATTTTATAAATTTATTAACAAAGTAATCGGACATAATTTCCGCGAATCGAGCAAATCGAGCAGCCTGCCGTCATTAAGTACCTCCATAAGAAGGGGCTATCATCAAAAGCCATCCATGATGACATGGTCAGTACATTAGGCGATTGTGCTCTGTCATATTCATCCGTCAAAAAATGGATAGCAGAATTTAAGCGTGGTAGAGAGAGTGTGAAAGATGAACCCCGCTCTGGAAGGCCTTCGACGTCAACTACTGACGAAAATATTAAAAAAGTACTTGATTTAATAATGGGAGACCGCAGATTAAAAATTAGAGAGATAGCCGAAATTATAGGCATCTCTTATGAACGAACTCAAAACATCATTGTCAACGAGTTGGGTTTCCACAAGGTGTCTGCGAGGTAGGTTCCGCGACTGCTTTCAGTTGAACAAAAAAGGACGCGATTGACTATTTCACGCGACTGTTTGGAGTTATTTGAAGCCGATGCAGATGATTTTTTGAATCGTTTTGTTACTATAGACGAAACATGGAATCATTACTGTACACCGGAAACAAAACAACAATCAAAACAGTGGAGAAGACCTGGTCACCACCCCCTAAAAAGGCTAAGTCGATTTTGTCGGCAAATAAGGTGATGGCTTCAGTATTCTGGGACTCGAAAGGTGTGATTATGATTGATTATCTTGAAAGGGGTCAGACTATAAACTCTGATTACTACTGCACCTTACTACGTCGTTTACGAGAGGAAATAAAAGAAAAACGTCGAGGAATTCTCAGAAGAAAAGTCCTGTTTCATCAAGATAACGCCCGTGTTCACACGTCAGTACAGTCAATGGCTGAAATTCACAACTGTGGCTTTGAACTGTTACCGCATCCGCCGTATTCACCTGATCTGGCGCCATCAGACTTCTTTCTGTTCCCTAACCTAAAAAAGCACTTGGGAGGTCAAAGATTTTCGACAAACGACGAGGTCAAAGCAGCTGTAGACGCACATTTTGACTCTAAGGAAGAATCATTTTTTTTCAACGGTCTAAATGCTTGGAAGGGGAGGTGGCAAAAGTGTATTGAACTTGATGGTGATTATGTAGAAAAATAAAAATATAACTGATTTAGTATGTGTTTATTTTCTTGGTTAGGCCGAGTACTTTTCAATCCACCCTCGTATTATAATAACTCTTCTTGTACAGTTTTTCTTTAATAAAACTTTTAAAGTTGTTTATTGACAAACTTACTTTACTTAACTTGAATATGTTCTGGGATTTTGTTGTAAAAGCGTATACATTGCCCCATAAATGAATTACTGATTCTGTGGAGTCTAGTAACTGGCATTACAAGCTTATGTTTGTTCCTAGTATTTAAAGTATGCACATCCTTATTCTTATTAAAGCTATTTATGTTTTTATTCACATACATTACATTCTCATAAATATATTGCGATGCCAAAGTTAATATGTTTATTTCTTTAAATTTTTCTCTGAGGGACTCTTTACAATTTAGGTTATAAATCGCCCGTACTCTGGCTACTCGTGGCTCTCCTTTGCAAAACAAATATAGCTTCAATATCAGCCGCATTACCCCATAGCAAAATTCCATAAGACATTACGCTATGAAAGTAACTAAAATACACTAATCTAGCTGTCTCAACATCTGTGAGACTTCTAACCTTACTTACAGCATATGCTGCAGAACTAAGTCTGCTTGCTAATTTAGATATATGGGGGCCCCATTGAAGTTTCGCGTCAATATAATACCAAGAAAAACAGTGGTATCCACAAGACTCAACTCCTCCCCATTTAACAGCACATTGTTATTCGAATGTTTTACATTAGGTATTGTAAATTTAATACACTTTGTCTTATTGCCGTTTAAGAGCATATTGTTGGCGTTAAACCAATGTACCAATTTCGATAGAGCATTATTTACATTGTCATAATTAATTAACTGTCGTTTGAGTTTGAAAATTAAAGACCTGTGACCTGTGGATCTCACAGGTTAATGAGGGTAGTAGAAAAATGTTTCCTACGTTATGCTCTTTACGTATATTACGTAATTTTCTTCCCACGGTAACTAACGTTACGCTGGCTCAGTCTACTTCTGGCCATCCTTGACTATGGTGATAATTGCTATCATGACATTGCTGAGGAGCCGTTTAATAAGCTTGAGCACATTCAAATGTATGTATTCAAAACATGATTTCATCTCTGAATTTCGCAAACAGCTCAAATGACTACCGACTCGCCACATTCTCTCCGCTTTGTATGGTGTGCTGTTTAATCCTTTCACCGTCATTATTTAAAATACCGTTTCCAGTATCTTTTCTCATAATCGATTTTTTCGATCCTCTGTCAATCTTTCTCTCTCTCTCTCTCTCTACTCCTTTGCAGTCTTACTCCTTTTAAAAGAAATCCTTTACAGTCACTGCTGTGCGTTTGTGGAATTATTTACCTCTCCACATTCGTTGTGCTAAATCTTTTCATTCCATCAAAAGTCTTGTTAAATCGCATTACTATTAGATAAATGACTTTACCTTTTCGTACTCTTTAACTACTACATTTAACTACTTTATCATATTATATATCGTTTGGACATATTTATATCTGTATGTATTTTCATTATTTTTTTACACCCTTCTCTATTTTAACTATTGTTAGTATCAGTATCCTCCACGCAAAGGTTGTCTAGAAAAGATTACTTTCAGAGTAATAAGACCGTTTGTTGTATATATTACACTAGACTGAACCCGACTCGTTTTCTGTATTTTGGTGTACAATGAAGAACAAATAAATAATGCTTCAAAATGTGTTTCAGTATCTCGAAAACTACCGTCGAGGTAAATCTGAATAATATCGAATATAAGTAATTATTAAAGACTAGCTGCTCCCCGCGAATTCGGCCGCGTGGAATTTATTACGATTGAAATTCATTGGTCTTTATTTTTTGGTGCGGAACTCTAATCCTTTTTCTTAAATAATAGTAGCTTAAGATACTCCTTAAAACATTAGCTATCCGCCAGTGAAATTCCCGTCAAAATCGGTCCAATAGTTTCGAAGATTAGCCGGAACAAACAGACAGACAGACAATTTTTAAAAAATTGTTTTTTCGTCATAAGTACCGTATATATACTTATACGCACATATACTTTCTTATATACGTATATATACTTATATATTATTCTTTCATATGCATTTAATAAAAAGCTGTTATTTTGACATTACAAACAGACACTTCAATTTCATTTATTTGTATAGATAAGCAAAAACTATAACTTAATAATACTAATTACAACTTAGAACATAAATGAAAAACTCGTGACAAGTAAAGTGGTTTAGGACCAGGCTTTGCGGCAGTCTATGGAGGAGGATGTTCCGTAGTGGACTTGTGTAAGGTTGTAATGACGATGATGATTTGAAAACTTATTTATTATTACACTAGATTAAATTATTAAAAATCGATATACTACATAACATTTTATCATAATTTGCTTTAATTTATTGAACTGCTTTAAACTAGAACACAGTAAGTTAAGTAGTAAAAAGTTAAAATAAAATAATGTTTTCGTCAGCCTTAATAATATCCCATGCTTGTCACATGCAGATTCAAAATTAAAAGTTACCTACAATAGGTAATTACCAAAAACTCAAAAGGCACAACCCTATGCATGCTGGCATTAAGTACACAAAAGGACGACATTCGGTATTCGGTTTGAAGAGTACGTCCCGACCTCCTTAAATTGCTTATAAATTATTATTAAAAAAATCATTAAAAAATCTTTAGAAAATAAAACTATACAAAATCCAAGTAAAATATTTTGTACTTAAAGAAAAAAAATAAAATAATAGTAAAATAACAAGTTATGATGGAGGTTTGAATTATAAAATTACATTTTATTAATATTCAATAATATATCCTGAATTTTTTCAACTTTTTTATTCATCGATGGATTTCTAGCTATCGTCGGATTTTTATCTATAAAGTACATAGCTGAAATGAAATGACTGCCGTCGAAGTTTAGAAGTCCATAAACCTTTGCGCATCTTAAATATTTTGTGGCAAATTTTCTGAAAATAGAAAACTTAGAGAAATAAAATTTTACTATTTTGTTTAACTTATTTAGGTAAATTCGGCTAAAATTCTTATAAAATATAGAGTATTTAGGACCAAAATCGCTTATCTAAGCATTCCATGTACCTACGTGTACGTATACGTATCTACTTAATTGTACCTACCTATACAATTAGATAAAGTTCAATTAGTTCTTTCAATTATTATTCTATATAATATATAGTTTATTGTGTTGCTTTTTATTTATGAACTCAAAATAACAAACTATTTGAGTATCGAATTCCTCGTTTTTGAGATACAACGTTCTATTTAAAATTGACGTATTTGACATCATTTTCTAATATAGAGACAGAGTAATCACAGACTAAAAATTGAATTTTCCCCCGTCGCGTCGCGCGTTGCAGCCGCAAAAGAAATAATGAGGGCATCCACGACTTTTTTTGCCACCAGGGCGGCGCTACTTTCGAGTGAGGTAAAATATTTGACAGATTTCATAGCGGGGACGATAATTTCTTAGGAAAATGTAATCTTGCAGGTTTCTTTCTGTACTATTAGTTATATTTTATATTAATTACATTAGAAATGAATAAACCAAACTATAAATATAACTAAAAGACGACTTTAAAAAAAAAGAGTTATAATGTGCAAAAAATTAAAAATCAAACCACTGACGCATTGTGTTATATATTAATATAATACTCTAGACAATGATAAACTATTATTTAAAACTAATTTCTCAATTAAATGTCACTGTGTAACAAAAAACTTTACCTCAGTCGCATTATTAGCCCTCATTGGATCGGCTAATACATTCAAATAAATTTGTCTCTGTACTATACGCGCACCACCTACTGTAAGTTAACTGTACTATGCCTATAACCTTCGCGGAAATGCAAGCAATAAGTTGACAAAGTTGTATCGCAGCGCATAATACGAACAAACAAAAATTATTTTTATATATTAAGATAACAAGTCTCTAAATCATATTGAATTTATTACAGAATCGGTCTATCTTATCTAATACATATTCAATTTCAAACTTAAATGATTAAGATCTGCCCACAAATATCTAGTGAGGCATATAATAACCCGGCGCCCCCCAGTCTGCCCCGGTACCGGACCGGAGGCGTCGCATACCGGCGCGTCACAGTTCCCGCGACCCGCCGCTGTTCCCACCGGTTGACTCCGAACTAGAACTTGACTATCTGTGTATAGAGGTAAAAAATAACTAAACGCCCGTTAAACACACTTATAATACAACGTATACGCGACTAAGGGAAGCAATTAGCGGATCTTATTTTCTACTTTACGTGTTATTTGCTTATTATTTCAGATAAAACGTTATATAAGGGACAAACAAACACATATTCCACTTAAAGTAATGTAAAAAAGTAAATTTGCAGTTAGACGATAGTATATATTATAGTGGATATTCTTATACCGTCACTACAAGGTAACTACGAAACTGTATTGTTTTGTTCTCAACACTACGAAGTACAGCGGCACTATGCTGCTAATTTATTCGCCTTTAAATTGCACACCACAATGTGGCTTGAGGTTGTATATTTACGCGCATATTAAAATTAAATACGATGTTTCTCGAGTGAGACGTAATATTCTATTCATTTAAGTCACGCAAATATGATTGCAACCGACGCACAGTGCACACTAAAAACCCTTAACAAACACAAAACGCGTTAAGATAACGTGAAAGTTTAATTTAACCTTAAGGCCACGTTGGGTTAAAACTACTTATTTTGTATATGATTTTGACGATCGAATATTGATACTTTTTGAAATAGTATAATATGATGCTTGAAAAAAAAACTCGCACATGTAAAACTTATTTCAATTCTTATTCGAATGGACTTTTCAAATACTGTACCTCATCGTGATAAATACGAAAATAGTGTATACTGTAGTGTGTACGACATGAATGATCAGGTAAGTACTAACGATATTTATATCTATTGATGCTCGTCATGCTAAACATTTTAATTAAATATGATAATTATCTATATTGACTTGCTTGCCCTAATGGTATTATAATTTCACCACCGGGAAAAATCTTTGACTTTCTAGTTCTCATTTTTATAAGCTCATATATATATACACAGTCAGGTCATAAGTATTGTCACACAGTAAAAACTTTTCTTTTAGAATGCTGGCCACAAAAAAGTTTATTGAATTCGAATTTCGAATTGTTCATGAAAATAAAACTGTATACTTTTTAGAATTTTACTCATTTTTAAATATGGAGTGGACGCTTAAAGAAGACCGTGTTGCAGTTATTGCGTTGCATCGTTGCGGTTACGCGCCAATTCAAATTTTTGACATACTGAAAAATTTGAATATAACCAAAAGATTCGTTTATCGTACCATCAAACGATACAATGAAGACTCTAGTGTAGATGACAGGTCAAGAAGTGGTCGCCCTCCGTCTGTTAGGACTCCAGCAGTGATAAAAGCTTTGAAGGCCCGAATTCAAAGAAATCCCAAACGTAAGCAAAAACTGTTGGCCCTTCAGATGGGGTTAAGCAGAACCACGGTGAAAATGGTGTTAAATGAAGACTTAGGGCTTCGGGTTAATCAAAAAAAACAGGACATCGTTTGAATGCTTGTCTAATGGACCTGAGACTGAAGAGATGCCGCGCTTTGATGAAGCGGTACGCGAGAAAATAATATCGAGAAATTCTTTTTTCGGATGAAAAAATTTTTACCGTAGAAGAGAGCTACAACAAACAAAATGATAAGGTGTACGCACACAGTAGTGAAGAAGCGAGCAACCGTATTCCGCGTGTCCAACGAGGTCATTTTCCATCCTCGCTCATGGTATGGTTGGGAGTTTCTTATTGGGGCTTAACAGAAGTACATTTTTGTGAGAAAGGTGTAAAAACGAATGCAGCTGTGTATCAAAATACAGTCCTGACGAACCTTGTGGAACCTGTTTCTCATACCATGTTCAATAACAGGCACTGGGTATTCCAACAAGATCCGGCGCCAGCTCATAGAGCGAAGAGCACACAAGACTGGCTGGTGGCGCGTGAAATCGACTTTATCCGGCACGAAGACTGGCCCTCCTCCAGTCTAGATTTGAATCCGTTAGATTACAAGATATGGCAGCACTTGGAGGAAAAGACGTGCTCAAAACCTTATCCCAATTTGGAGTCACTCAAGACATCCTTGATTATGGCAGCCGCCGATATTGACATGGACCTCGTTCGTGCTGCGATAGACGACTGACCGCGCAGATTGAAGGCCTGTATTCAAAATCAGGGAGGTCATTTTGAATAAACTTTAGTGTCATAAGAATCTGTGTTTTGTTAAGTTCATTTTGGTATATAAATGGTTACATAATGAATAAACATGTTTCAATTATTTTATATTAAACATGTGACAGAATTTATGACCTGACTAGGTATATATATATATATATCATCATCATCATTACAGCCCTTCACAAGTCCACTGCTGAACATAGGGCTCCTCCAAAGAATGCCACAAAGCACGGTCCTGAGCCACCTGCATCCATCGACTTCCTGCATGTCTTACCAGGTCGTCACTCCATCTCGTGGGGGGACGCCCTACACTTCGCCTACCGGTACGAGGCTGCCACTCGAGAACCTTTCTTCCCCATCGGTTGTCGGTTCTTCGAGCTATATGGCCGGCCCACTGGCAGTGGGCCGGCCTTCAGCTTACTAATCCGTTGGGCTATGTCGGTTACTCTGGTTCTACTGCGGATATCCTTATTCCTAAGTTTATCACGCAGAGAAACTCCGAGCATAGCCCTCTCCATAGCTCGCTGAGCGACCTTGAGCTTCCTCATACGGCCAGCAGTGAAGGACCACGTCTCAGTTCCGTAAGTCATCACTGGCAACACGCACTGGTTGTACAATTTCGTTTTAAGGTTTTGAGGTATGTCTGACGAGAAGATGTGTCGTAGCTTCCCGAACGCTGCCCAGCCGAGTTGAATCCGTCGATTGACCTCTCGGTCGAAGTTGGACTTACCTAGTCAGACTATTTGTCCCAGGTAAACATACTCGTCAACAACTTCGAGCTTAGTGCTCCCAACAACTACCGGCATAGGTGTGACATGGACATTAAACATAATCTTTGTTTTGTCCATGTTCATCTTAAGACCTATCCGTTGGGAGACACTATTGAGGTCATTGAGCATAGTGCTTAGGTCCTTCAGCGATTCTGCCATAAGGTAGTCGTCGGCAAATCGAAGGTGAGTGATGTACTCGCCATTGATGTTGATACCGTATCCTTTCCAGTCCAGAAGCTTGAAAACGTCTTCCAATGCAGCGGTGAAGAGTTTCGGGGATATGACGTCACCCTGTCTTACACCTCTCTGCAATTGGATAGGTTTCGTACTCTGGTTCTGTACTCGGATAGCCATCGTAGCTCTACTGTACAAACACTTCAGCACTTCGATATACCGACAGTCAACTTGGCACCGCTGAAGGGACTGCAGCACCGCCCAAATTTCGACGGAATCAAAGGCTTTCTCATAGTCCACATACGCCAGACATAGTGGCAAATTGTACTCTTCGGACTTCTGTACAATTTGCCGTAGGGTTTGTATGTGGTCTATGGTGCTAAAGCCCTTTCGGAAACCGGCTCGTTCGGGAGGCTGGAAGTCGTCAAGTCTGCGCGCGAGACGATTCGTAATGACTCTTGAAAACAGCACGTAGACGCGGCTCAGAAGGGAAATCGGTCTGTAGTTCTTCAAGAGAGCGTTGTCATCTTTCTTGAAGAACAAGACCACCGCACTTCTGCTCTACGCCTCCGGCGTAATGCCACCATGGAGGACAGAATTAAAGAGCTTCTGAAGGACTTCAAGTACCGGTCTTCCACCCGCTTTCAGAAGCTCCGCTGTAATTCCATCCTCGCCTGGGGCCCTGCCGTTTTTAAGGTGCTGGAGAGCCATTCTAATCTCGCTCAGACTGACGTCCGGAATATCTTCGGAATAGTGTCGGATAAGACTCGCTCTTGTATCGTTACTCACACTTGCGCGTGGCTCCAACGATGATGTGTACAGCTGCCCATAGAACCTCTCAATCTCACTCAAAATCTCAGGTGCCCCGGAAACGATGCTGCCACATTCGGTCTTCAGCTTTGACAGTTGGCTCTTTCTGGCAGACAGATCTCTGGCAAAGACTTTGGAGCCTTGGTTCCGCTCGATCGCTTCTTCAATACGAGCTGTATTGAAGTTGCGTAAGTCCCGCCGCATGCATTTGGAGATCTGTCTGTTCAGTTGCCTGTATGCTGTCAAATCTGTTGAAGAATGTAGCCTCATCTCCCGTCTAACAGCCATGAGATTAAGAGTGTGATCGGAAAGTTTTTGTGTTCTTCTGCGGCGGGTCTTGCAGAACTTAGCTCCGACCGCATGGACAGTTTCCACGAGCTTGTCATTCATATCGTCCACTTCATTGCATACATATTACATATTATATATATATATATATATATATATATATATATATATAGCTCATTTTTATGAATGGAATAAGATTCTTCATTGGATACATTTTAGTTTTACAAATACTTTTCAAATAAAGTAAGTTTTTGTCCGCCGAATGTCGCGCGATTACTATGTGACAAAAATGCATACAGTGGAGAAGGGAGGACATCTTTGCCTTAAGATGACGTGAAAGTTTAATTTACCCTTAAAATAATAAGTGCGCCGTGGCCGACCAAAAAGCAAAGAGCGTACAACGGCGCGTTGGCGAGCGCGCGCGGCGCATCGTAATGAGTGCGGCTTTTTGCCGCACGTCACCGTGGGAGCGGTCGGTGCACGTAGTATGTGTGTGCCCTTATCTCTGCAGTATTCGGACTGATTGATTAACTTGATCTATTCACGTTGGTGATTGTAAGATTTTGATCCTTTAATCTTTTATGTAGAATAAGGGTGATAAACGAGCACACAGTCCACCTGATAAATAGAATAGAATAGAATAAAATATTTTCTTATTCAATATAGATCACATGTATGTAATTCTTATTGAAAGTCATTTTTTACTATACTTTACCACTGGTTCAGAAAAAAAACCTCAGTTCTTTTTTTCTTTTTTTTTATAGGATAAGGGTTACAAACGAGTACACAGTCCTGATGGTAAGTGGTTACTGCGGCCCATAGACATCCACATCTATCCTGGATTACAAATCAAAATGCAGATGTGTTGTCACCCGTGAGGACTAAGATGGAATGCCTCATTTCCAGTAAAAAGGGTCTCCGGTTCTCTACACTCACCATACGAAACAAAGCAACGTTAATCTGCTATTTTACGCTGGTATTCTAAGAGAGCGTAGTCCTTCCCCGGTCGAGCCGACCGTTCTGGGAAGAATCAGTAAGTAACCCAGCGGGGACTTTCTTAAAGTAAATTTTACATTAAAGGTTATGCAAAATATTTACAAAATTTATTTTAGAAACAGCTTGGAAGCGAACCACTCGACGGTAAGTGGATGTAGCGAACTATAAACATATGCATTTATACTCGATTAAGAATCAATATGCAGATGCACTGTTACCGTTAAGGACTGAAATGGAACGTCTCGTATCCAGAAAAAGGGTCTGTTCTCTACAATCACCATACGAAACACAGCAGCATTGAGCTGATATTTTACACTGGAATGGCTGTGAAATCGTGGTCCTTTCCCGGTCGAGCCGACCCATTCTTGATACAACCATAACATAGCTGCAGCCTGGTTCCACCACGTACAAACGTAATCTATTCCCTTGATGTTTGCTCAAATTGACAAATAGCACAAATCGCTGATCGACACCCAAAACCCCGATAGTGAAGAGAAGCTCTCTACGGGATAGATAGACAACCTGGTTATGTTACATATAGTTGAAGTTAGTACCAGTCTATATACGTCCCGACGCACAGCTCCTCGTCGTCTTTTCATTTCTGAGAGGATTTTGGAGCAATAAGTCGCTGCTTCAATGTGTTTTGACGGACTTCATATCATTGATACGAAATCATTTTATTCCTCAGACATTCAAGTTTCTTGATATTTTCCTTCACCGCCGAGAACGTGGTAAATCGTCACATAAAATTGTAATTAACATTTTTATTGGTGTCGGCGGGGATCGAGCTCAGGTTGCTCAGGTTCTGTGAAATTTAATACGAGCAGTTAGACCCTGAGCTAATACGGCTTTCTATGTTACATGTGGTTACCCTGTTACTCTACACAAGGTTCTATTTCTAGGGTTAAATTTAAGTATGAGCTGACATACTACAAGTTAGTAGTACCAATTACTCGACTCCACCGAGTCAGTAATTCCTTCTTGGGGTGATGTATACGCTTTTTTTTATAGGATAAGGGTGACAAACGAGCACACAGTCCACCTGATGGTAGGTGGTTACTGTGGCCTATAGACATCTACATCTATATTAGATTACGAATCAAAATGCAGATGCGTTGTCAGACTAAGTGAGGACTAAGATTGAATGCCTCGTTTCCAGTAAAAAGGGTCTCCTGTTCTCTACACTCACCATACGAAACACAGCAGCGTTAAGCTGCTATTTTACGCTGGTATTCTGAGAGAGCGTGGTCCTTCCCCGGTCGAGCCGACCCATTCGTGCTACAACCATAATATAGCTGCAGCATGGCTCTACCACGTATACAACAAAATCCCAGAAAACATACAAAATTTGACCAGCTCTAAGTTCAAAAACTTTATTAAACTAAGTTTGTATAAAGAGAGGGTTATTATGATATTAAGGAATTTATAGATGATAATGACCTCTGGGAATAAGGTGATCGCTACCAAGCTCTTTCTAATTTATTTTGTGTTGTTAATTGTTATTATGTAATTGTGATTTTAAGCTGTTATTTTTTTTATAGTCCCGCTGGGTTTCTTGCTGGTTCTTCCCAGGACAAAGGCTTTTTTCCGAACCAGTGGTAATTAAACAAAATAGTGACATTCAATAAGTATTAATTATAATCTATATTGAATAAAAAGTTTCTGTTTCTGTTCCTGTTTCATATTTTAAAGCATGATTAGCCATTCTTCTGTGGTTTAGCTAAATTTCACGATCGTACTTTTCGGTGCCAAATGATGGAACAGTAACCTAAGCGTTTTGAGACCAACAAGACTAACTATATATTATACAGATAAATACAAATGTGAAAATGTTAGCACCGTATCTTCTGAACTAGACCTCCTATAAGATAGAAATGAAATCCTATAAATAAATAATAGAATAATGGCTCACTTACCCCTACATAATCAAACACAGCATTAATCGTTAACAGAGGACAATTTACCAGTCCATTTTGTTTTCCTCTCGTAATTACGGAGCACTTACCTGAAACAATAACAAACGTTTATAATGTAATTACACGAACAAATTGAAATGCGATGAAATTTTAACGAAAGCCAACAACAAAGCGTGTTTTGAAAATATAAAATTTTACAGGTTAATTAAATTTAATGCATCAAATTTCATTTACGTTCAGTATCACAGAAACCATTGGTACATAAACTGGCAACCCATGGTGGCCATTTTTTAACGTTAGCCCTACAGTAATATTTCTCCTGTATATGGTTTACATGCATAAATTTGCACAAAGGCACACATCCAGACCCAGAACAATGAGTTTCCAACCGACTTTAAAAAATGGAGGAGGTTCTCAATTCATATTTCTAATTTCATATTGTACCATATAAATTTGATCGAGATCTGACCAGACCTAGTTTTTGGGTTATCCTTAATAATGCGTATTTAATTGACTTCGACTACATTGATGATGTTCTCGTTTTATTTTTATTGAAGTTTGTTGTACAAATCTTTTAATTTTACCACTTGTAGGTCATACAAACACTTGTTACGTGCGGTATACAAAGTCGCGGCCCCGCAACGCGACGGACGAACGCTTCGCCACTGCGCTACGGAGCCGTCGATTTATCCTGTAAGTTTCTTAAAAAGGCTACTGTGAATTATATCAGAATGATCTACAACTACTGCTTCCGATGGAAGGCGGTATAGCTATTTCGTTTACTCCAGTCGCGATTTACACCAGAGACTGTACTGCGATCGTCAATTCGCGGGACGATGAATGTCCTGCAGTGCACATCTACGAGCTGATGGTGAAGGTAAAGAAATAAACCATTGTCAGTTAAAGTATGGCCAAATTTTTGCGTCTTGTAGAACATTAAAACGATGTTTTTTATTAAGTATCCAATAAATTTTATACAATATATTAAATACTAAAAAACTGAATATTTAATACAAAAGGTTTAGATATTATTATTAAGATATTGTATAAATTGGCCAAAATATAACGATAAATGTTAAGTAAGTCGGAAAAATAACACGACGTCTGTCGAAACACGCATCACGCAAAATCCTGTGAACCGATTTGGATGGAACTTTCACTGACAGATAGCTGATGTTATAAGGAGTAACTTGGGCTACTTTTATTTTAGGGTTCAGTGCAAAATAATTACACGCGGACGAAGTCGCGAAGAACAGCTAATAATAGATATAAAGTTAGCACTGATCTCTGCATTCTGTAAAGAACTTTTCTTTACAGTACTTGGTTGATGCACTGCCACGAGTCTAGATAAAAAGCGCTGACAATTAATAAGCTGCAACGGAATTTTATTTAGTTGAAATCATATAAGAAACTACAGCACCTCAAAAAAGAACAGACTTGAGAAAAAGGTTCGCAGCAAAAAGTAAACCACAAACAACACCCGTCTTATATTTTATAATTTAAAAACTGAATTCTCAAATATTAAAAAAAAGCAGCGAAAATTTCTTGCTACAAATTGCCTCACAACAGACAAAACAAATAATCATATTTGTTTAACGGAGTCGAGCACACCACACCATAATTCTACGAAGGTAAAAAAACGTTAAAATGTATCGAAAAACTTATCGCAACCTTAAATTTGAAACTGCCGGTCGAGTATTTTTTCCTCCGGTTGCCCTTTTTCACCATTCCGACTCTTTCAGAGTTCGCCGAAGCATTCCCGCCACTTTTTTCTGCAGGGGTGCAGCACGTGCCGCGTAAAACTTGAGTCGCACTTATTTTTTGCACACTTATCAATTGGTAACAGAACTGGAAATCGGATTTCACAGTTCTTGCAATGCTCTTTTTATATAGAAAACAACAAAACAAAGGACAAACGAGCACACAGTCCACCTGATGGTAAGTGGTTGGTGTGGCCCATAGACATCTACATATATCCTCGAATACGAATCAAAATGCAGATGCGTTGTCTACTCGCGAGGACTACGATTTAATACCTCGTTTCCAGTAAAATGGGTCTCCCGGTTCTCTACACTCACCATTGCTAACACAGCAGCGTTAAGCTGCTTTTTACACTGGTATCCTGTTAGATCGTGGTCCTTCCCTGGTAGAGCCGCCCCATTTGTGCTATAAATACACTACGAATACAGCTGCAGCATGGCTCTACCACTAAATAAATGCTAACAATTAGTTTGTCGCATTCGCTCTCTATCAAATTTTATGACAACATGACTAATATGCGCTTGAAGAAACAAATTCAAAAGAAAAATATCAGCAACGCAATTAGGCACATTCATTCCTACATTTATACATCACTTACTTAAAACCTACTCATACCAACTACAAAGTCCACTTCTGAACCTCCCACAGACATCACCTCAGAGCAGGCAATCGCAGTGTATTTTTTATTATTTTGAGCTCTTAACAAAATATTGCCGCCCATCTGCTAATTCAGTTCCGTCTTCATTCTTTAAGATTTTATAGGTAGTTAGAAACATCATCCAGAGCATGCAAGACCGAATACAGGCAGTTAGCATAGCTAGAGGAGGAAACACTTGGTACTAACGTGTATAGACAATGATAAAAAAATTGCTTCTTCTTTATTTTGTTAGAGTGTTTAAAGTTGAGCGTTGAGAATTCAAATTTTCCTTAACAGTGTGTAGTTTTAATTAACCGCCGCTACAAACTTAGTTGATGTTGTAGTTATCTTTTAATAATCATGAAAAAGTAATGAAAACTTAACGGAGACATTTATTGTGCCCACCTCTGCAGTTTTAATTGAAGAAAAAGTATTATAAAGCAAACTGTCGCAAAATTCAATGTTAGCCTAGTTTCCGTACCGTTGTGTTTATAAATGGCCTCGTTGGTCTATTGGTTGTAGTAGTGCGACTGCTGATCATGAGGTCCCGGGTTCGAATTCCGGGTCGGGCCAATAAAAAATCAGTTATTGAGTTTTTCCATCAAGAAATTCTCAGTATCTGCCTGGAGTCAGGAAGTTGGCGGTGTTTCACCCCCGTGCCTCGGAAAGCACGTAAAGCCGTTGGTCCTGCGCCTGATCTCTCTCCGGTCGTGTCGGTTTACCGTCCCATCGGGCTATGAGAGTTAGGGAATAGAGAGTGCACCTGTGCTTGCGCATACACTTGGGCACTATAATCCTGTCTTGCGACGATGGCTAGTCTCCGTTGAGACTGGCCGCCGTGGCCGAAATTCGGTCTGGATGACATTATTATTATTACTATTATTGTTTATAAATGTAAGATGTCAACTTTAACTTCTTTATAACTATTTAAATTATAAATAAAGCACTTAAAAAAACAAATATATTTTCGGATCATCCAAACGCGTAGAATAAAATGCTGAGGAACTGCATATTAAGAAACCGCTTTTGATTACATTCGCCAGTTCTCGTTGTGTAATTGTAGACAGTGTAGGTCGTACGCTCGGGTATGCTATCGGAAACTATCAAATGTAACGTTCCCATAAACGATCCTTATTGTTTATTCGTGAGGGCGACCCTTCAGATAATTCTTAAATCATCTTAAAGTAAATGATAATAAAACCGCAAAAGTAAGAGTAATAAAATAATAAGGAAATACAAAGGGTGGACTTAATCCCACTATATGTTTCACTAATTTTGTTAGTAAATCGTTCACCACTTTATACATGGTAGGGCCATGCTGCAGCTATATAATATAAGCTATATTATGATATAGTTGTAGCACCGGGGAAGGACCACGCTCTCACAGAATACCGGCGTGAAATGGCAGCTTGACACTGCTGTGTTTCGTATGGTGAGTGTAGAGAACCAGAGACCCATTTTACTGGAAAAGAGGCATTCCATCTAAGTCCTCACGGGTGACGACCAATCTGCATTTTGATTCTATATTGAGGATAAATGTAGATGTCTATAGGTCACAGCAACCACTTACCATCAGGTGGACTGTGTGCTCGTTTGTCACTCTATCCTAAAAAAAACCATTCATGCTGCACTAATCTTCAACTTCTTGCCCGAAGATGTTAGAAAAATGTCTAATAACACTGCCTTTAAAAGATTGGTACGTAAATTACCGTCGCCACCATTTGCAACCGCACTGAGCAACCGTTCGCGCGTATTTCTCCACTAGTTAAAACGAAATAGCTATGCGCCAGAGTGATGAAATAGTAACTATCTGGTTTCACCCTCTATCCGGTTTCCCCCGTCATTCCCCTACATTTATCTATATGCACATGCGTTGTCACAATATTCTAGTAGTGTGACTACCACTCCGTTTAACAAGCTTAGCAATTGGCCCATAACAAGGCCCATGTCCAATAGTGGACTAATTTGCGGTTGAATAAAAATTAATATGTACTTAGTACTAACATAGCATATAAAAGATAAAAATACATTTAATTATGTATAATAAATCCGACGAATGAAAGGCCTCTGCCAAGAATGTTAAGGCAATGCTTAAATATACATACGGTTTTAATTTTAAATTTTAAAACGCTTTTTCCAAGCGTGCCCTCTTTTTAGAGAACAACCCATTGTGGGCCCCACAATGGCGAAGACGTTCACTCATTGCACTTTTTCCGCC
Source organism: Parnassius glacialis (assembly GCA_033319125.1). Taxonomy (NCBI): domain Eukaryota; kingdom Metazoa; phylum Arthropoda; class Insecta; order Lepidoptera; family Papilionidae; genus Parnassius; species Parnassius glacialis. Next base: position 38,981,213 of record JAVANC010000009.1, on the reverse strand, counting down.
AACATCTTTATCGAAATCAATGGGTCGTTACGCTGCCTCCTCACCTCGAAGGTTTGCAGGGACGTGAGGCGCGAATATTCTTGCCAAAGACTCGCCCGGCAAAAACGCCAAATTTTAATTGTAGTCAAAATCGAAGCGCCTGTCTAATCAAACCTTATTCGTGAAAGACGCTCGAAAAAGCTTAAGCTTTATAAATAATTAACTTTTAAGAATATCCTTCAACATCTTTTCGAAAATTGAAGACAGCGAAAAAGAGTCTCGACGTAGAAGATCTTTAAAGTTCCGTTTTGTGTGTACATACGTTTCGGCATTTTAGTTGTATGCCGAATAAAATTTCATGGCTCTCAATCGTTTTCATTCTGCCTTACAAAATTAAGTACTTCTTTAACTCTGATGGGTTAAGTTGCCGTCAATTTCCGAGAAAAAAAAATTGATGCATGTACATATTGGGCAGAATTTGAAGACGAAACTTTTACAATTCGTATTGGATAATACTTTACAGCATTATTTGGCTGAAGATCTTAGAGCCAATGCCACGACAAAGTAAAAAAAATCTGGCAGAATTCGTTACCTATCTTTAAATTAGATGGTTTAAGCAAGATAAGAATACGACTGTAGGATATTACATTTCGTTTCGCGCACATCCTTAAGTGTGTTGTTGAGTAGGATGTGCAAAAGTTCAAAGCAAACTTAGACACTGAAAAGATTTCAATAATACCGGTAGATGTCTAGTAATTAACGGTTCTGATTCTAAAATATAGAACTGACACCGAAATCTAAATGAGAACCGTTTGGTACCTTTAATATACCGGTAGGTACACGAGCGAAACCAGATTGTTATGTTCGAACTAACTTGTTTGATTTTATGACGTAGGCCAGTTACAAACTAATATTTGCAATAAAAAATACATCAAGCAGTAACAAGTTCTGTATCTTATATTACGATCAGGTAATAATATAAAAAAGCTTAATATTATAATAATAATAATTTACTTATTTATCACCATACAATATCAACAATATCAACGCTACGAAAGCTTTTGTCTTCGAATTGGAAGCTAAAAACTTTTGATATTATAGAGTCGGAATACCGATACCATGACCGGAGCCACAGTTTTCAAGCCTCGGTAAAAAATAATTTAATTAATAGTTATTTTCATTTTAATTGTTATTAATTTTATGTTGTGACTACAAATTTTCATGTAATAATATTAAAATAGCGACGATACTATAACAACGAACGCTTAGCGAGTGAAGTTATCAGTCAATTCAATTTTATTCTTGTCATGTGCGTATTGAAATATGGTACATGATGATTTTACGTAGGAATTGCTTTTTTAGGTACTCAATTTATATTTTATGGAAAAATATTTTTACTACTGAGTTAAAATTTGACTATAAAGGTATTCATTGTCACAGAATATATATTTAACGTTTTTCTTTCCATTTAACATCTTAGGTAAGTCCTTAAACTAAAAACTTTATATAGGAAAATGTGTTTATTAAATACACTATAACGTCTGTATTAATTTCACTACAAATGCTGACAATATGTTTTATTATAACCGATCCTAAATCACATATAGATCAATGTTTTAATTGAAGCAATTTAACAATGCAAAGTCAAACATTTGACCTCACATACTTACTTTATCACCAAAGCTGTAAACATGCCTGTCTCTGTCATGTCTCCATCTCTGACGTTTGGAACCCTTGATTTGTTTTTAATGTCACCTTAAATGAACTCGAAATTAGCGAATTTACGCACATCAATTTCGATATCCGAATAGCGTGACATGCCGTGCCTCAATTTTCGTAATTCGCAATGGGTACAAGGGAAAATAGTCCATAAAGTGACAGACATAAATGCTAGTAGTGAAAATATAATTGAATTTTGTATGGTAGACATTTCGCTGGTGGTCCGCTCCTGGTTTGTGGCGTAATACGTAGCAGAAACAGCTATTTATGTTTAATTGGGTAATTATGTAGTAATTTTATCGAGTTATATTCAAGTATTGAGAGAAAATCTGACGAACGTTATTTAAAATTACTATTAGGTTAGTCTTAAGTCTCGAGAGTAAATTAATTTAATACAATATAATGTTATTAATCTATAAAAATCGACGAGATCAAACGACAAATCACGATTATGAAATTTAATATCAATATTCGAACGCGGAAAAGAGTAAATTAAACTGACATAAGTAAGATATCAATAGGGAATAAGCCCTTTCGCCTCGTATAACGCCAGCTCTTTATGTATGTGTTTTATTTATTTTGATTTTTTTAATACTTACCTATTCGTTATATAAAAAGATATTTGTGCCGCGAACCTTATTCTTTTAATTTATTGTATATATACCGCACCGTGAGGAAGACCCCTCTTTACACGAACATTATCTCATTCGATATACCTACCGCGAAACGTAAAGACAGTAAAAGTGCAAAGTCAGGTAACATCATCATGAATACACATCATGATTAATTTGCAGCAATAGCTTCGTTCTTAAAAATACAAAAAAGTATAAAAAATAAGGTATAAAGCAATAAACATGAAAATGTATATAACTTTACAAAATACATCAATGAATAAACAAGACATTGTCCAGAGATTATTATTAATCAAACAATTATAAAATTATAAATAGCTTTTAAAACACGGTTTTTTAATTAATTACGAATTGAACTATCATAAATTTCACCGAAATGTCTATATTAATTAATTTATTGCTGGGGCAAACGTTGAAATCTGACGTGAATTCAATTGAAATGTTTATATTGTGCTTGTTATAGGTTCCGAGCTTATCCGTTCTTACATCGGTAACAATTTGTCTCGTATCCAATTGAAATGCTTTAAAATAAATCAGTACAACTGGTAGCACACCGGTGAGTATATTTCACTACCGTACTGACCGCCGACAAAGCAGCCATACTAATTCCGATTTAATGCGCAATAGCAATCCGCCATCTTGTTAACTTGACGGCTTCCGCCATTTTGTGTTTATAGCCACTGGAAGGATTAGATCGCTGAGGTCAGAATGTTAGCTGCGATTTTGTTAAAGATTCCCATTGGAAGTTTAAAATCGCGTAGCTTATGCAATGAAAATGAATAATAAACATGCTTTGTTTTTATCATTGTATCATCTCTAAATCATATTCTCACATATTTTTAAATGCATATAATAACATGTTTTAAATTTTATTAATCTAAAAGTTGACAACATTACTTGCATGAAGTAAAAGTAAATTTACAGCCTTTAATATATATAGTGTTGGTAAGGGCCTACCCTCATTTCCAAGAGGGTATTTATAAAAAAAAAATATTATTAAATTTTTACCATTCATGACATCCATAAGGCTCCTATTATGAATTTTAATTGAAATCATGAGACAGCGAAAAGCCATGCTTCGGCTGTGTTATAACAGTTCATGAATGAATCAGTTCGAGCAGAAAATTATCATGTCTTCACTAAATACCAGCATAACAATAAGCGAGGACGATAGAAATAGCAGCATAATACTGCTGTGTTTTGAATGATGGGCGGAGATAACCACCGACGCTTTTTATTGGTATAACGAGGCATCCTTCTCAATAATCACGCATTCGTGTTTTGATTCTTAATAGTGGATAGACTTTTCTATGGGTCAAAGCATCCACGTACCACTAAGTATGCTATATGCCTATTTGTCGCAATTGTATCAGAAAAAAATGTCTCTAATCAGTCATGCTCATTCTTTACTTATAACAAGTTTGTCCCAAATCTAGCATATAGTTTAATTTTCGCTGAGTTGATTTGGATCTGGTGATATCTCTCAGTATATACCATATTCTAGTCTAGTACTAGTTGATTTATTAATTATACAACATATAAAGTAACTTTAGCTCCTATGAACTTTCTCTATCTCAAGATAGACACTGCACACTGCTACAGAACTCTTATCAGTATTAAGAGGAGACCCACGCGGGTCAAGTACACATACATGCTTGAAGACTTCACATTTTCTGCTCTCCGTTTTCCTCTACGCCCCCTTTTCCCTTGCGCCCTCTTTTTTCTGCGCTCCCTTTTCCCTAAAAGGGGTCGCTTCCGATTCTGCAGAAAGTTCATACAGGCCCCACAGATGTGTTTAGTGTTTAGTGGGTAGTCACCTAGGTTTCGCAGTGAGTCCCACACACAGATTAGGTCCCACATAACCACGCAGCCGGCTGCGTGGTGTGCTTAGAGCATTCACCACCTCCCTCCCCCGCTTCCCGGAGGGTAGCCCTTTTCATTGGTTCTGGGCGCAAAAAAAAGACTTCACATTTATTTATAAGGAATCAAGTTAATAGACATAAAGAAATCCTATATCCTGAACCAGCAATTTCCTTTGTGATGTTTTCCTTCACTGTCCAACAAGTTAACACATAAAATTGTAATCGACAACCTGAGGTAATAACACCACATTGTTATTGTAATTATACTAACGTGTGTTTGTGTATAACTCTAGTTCTCTGTCGAAATCTAACTAAAACTAGGATTCAAGTAACAAATAAAACCTCTTAAAATGATTTTCAATTGAGAATCGAAACTCCACTTTTCGATTGGAGGTTAAGCGACATCGCAATCGGGCCATAAAGTAGCGCACGCGCGACGTGTGCATAAATCGGGCGGCTCGGGTGCATCGTTGATAATTATTCAAATTCGAAACTCAGTCCCGCGGCGGCTGGCACTAAGGGCGGTTGTTACTGGCGGTTAATGGCGCGGACGTGAACCACAATGCGGCGGAGGCGCATACTCTGTTAGTATTCCGCGGGATGACCGGTACGAAAATGGTGGAACAAATATAAGCTTCTATTTTCAAAATTGAATTTCACAATTCAAAATTTCAGGGAAAACATTTCATGAAGAAATGTCAGGGTGCGACTATAAACGACAAATCCCTACAATACAAATGCAACTACTCCAAGCTCAGTCGCCCGGGACATCGCAATTAAATAAGGATGGTTCCCATGCAATGTCAGAAATACGATAGCAATCCTAAATCCAATAACTTTTTATTCATAATGAAGAGATAAACAAACTTCCAGTCTCTCTGATGGTAAATGACCACCGCAGTTCATGGACACCTGCAGCCAATTTCAAACAAAGAAGGTTATATATATATATATGTATATATATATATATATATATATATATATATGTTACGTACGCACTCCTAGGAAAATAAAGCGTCCCATCGCCTAGAACCTAACGCCTTATACCATGATATAAGATGTATACTACATCTTATAAGATGTATACTACATCTTATAAGATGTATACTACATCTTATATCATGGTATAAGTAATCTTACCGTTACAGCCTATTAAAGTTCACTGCCAAACATAGGTCTCTCTGATAGATCGTCTCCTTGGGGGATATTTGTATTTTATTCGTTATTAGGAAGACTTACGGAACTGAGACGTGGTCCTTCACTGCTGGCCGTATAAGGAAGCTCAAGGTCGCTCAGCGAGCTATGGAGAGGACTATGCTCGGAGTTTCTCTACGTGATAAACTTAGGAATGAGGTTATCCGCAGTAGAACCAGAGTAACCGACATAGCCCAACGGATTAGTAAGCTGAAGTGGCAGTGGGCCGGCCATATAGCTCGAAGAACCGACAACTGATGGGGAAGAAAGGTTCTCGAGTGGCAGCCTCGTACCAGTAGGCGAAGTGTAGGGCATCCCCCCACGAGATGGAGTGACGACCTGGTAAGACATGCAGGAAGTCGATGGATGCAGGTGGCTCAGGACCGTGCTTTGTGGCATTCTTTGGGGGAGGCCTATGTTCAGCAGTGGACTTGTGAAGGGCGGTAATGATGATGATGATGATGATGATTAGGAAGACGCTGCAGCCCATTTCGTGATTTGTTTCCCTCTGTCGCCTCTTACAATTCCCACGGGAAGATATGGGCTAGTGGATATTCTACGTGCACCTTGGACACTACTGCTCGTCGTCGATTAAAAAATATTTTTTTTTATAGATAAGGGTGACAAACGAGCACACAGTCCACCTGATGGTAAGTGGTTGCTGTGGCCTAAAGACATCTACATCTATCCTCCATAAACTATCAAAATGCATATGCGTTGTCACCCGTGAGGACTAAGATGGAATGCCTCGTTTCCAGTAAAAAGGGGGTCTCCGGTTCTCTACAGTCACCATACGACACACAGCAGCGTTAAGCTGCTATTTTACGCTGGTATTCTCTGAGAGCGTGGTCCCTCCCCGATCAAGTCGACCCATTCATGCTACAACTATACCAGTAATATAGCTGCAGGATGGTTCTACCACGTAAGTTAAAATATGCGGTTATCGGAAGTCAGATTTTTCTGGCATATCCTATAGTCGTCTTTTACGACAACGCGGAATCATATGAGATTATGATAATCCTCGTAAGCTATAATTAAACGTATGTAAAAAAGTTTGTTGACTTTTTTGAAAATATTCACGAAATGCCACGCATTGTGTACCGTGGCGCAACTTTATAGCTCCGTGCGACCGACCAGTCGTAAATAGAGCAGTGTCACGCGCCCGTACATTGTACAAGCCACCCCGGGAGTCAAAACTAGCTGTTTGAATCAGTGCACCGACCTAGTGCCAACAAACAACAAAGAACTTTTAACCTTACATCTATAGCACTAGAATTCCGATTTGTTTTGTAAATATAATTTCCATTACTCTAGCAAAACGATAAGAATTTTCAACCTAAAAATTTGATATCTACAGTTGAAATTTAAATGTTTTGCTATTTACTAGTTCTTAGGAAAAACGTGGATCACTTTCCAAGATAATGTCGTAACGCTAATGAAATAGCGAACATATTTGAGTTTTATTTATGTTGGTTACGATCGGTTTTAGCTTGGTTTAAGCGATCGACATAATAAAGCGCAATTAAGCAAGCATTACGCTCGTATAAGGATCGGATGAATCATTCGGTTCAAGAAATGGAATACCTATGAAGCTCTATTGTTTAGATATTATTAAGATTATCTCGCTGTTCGTGTGTTTGTTTTTGTAAATTAAGATCTCTAGCAATTGTACGCCGTTCGTGAAACAGTGTTATACGATATTATGCTGACTTTGTTACAGGTTTATTCGAATTAATATTAATGTAGGTTAACATTTAAAGAGTCTATTCTTAAAAAAAAAAATACACCACTTACATGAGATTGAAATATCAAAGGGTAAACGTATTCTAAGCAATGATCACTGAACCAAACACACATTTACCAATTTTGTTTTCTATTTATAGGATAAGGGTGACAAACGAGCACACAGTCCACCTGATGATACGTGGTTGCTGTGACCCACAGACATCTACATCAATCCTTAATAAAGCATCAAAATGCAGATTTGTTGCCATGCTGCAGCTATATTACTGGTATAGTTGCAGCACGGATGGGTCAGCTCGACCGGGGAAGGACCACGCTCTCACAGAATACCAGCGTAAAATAGCAGCTTAACGCTTCTTGTTTCGTATGGTGAGTGTAGAGAACCGGAGCCCCTTTTCTGCCGACTTCCAAAAAGGAGACGGTACTCAATTCGACTGTATGTTTTTTTATGTGTGTTACCTCATAACTTTGTACTGGGTGAACGGATTTCGATGATTCTTTTATATGAAAGCTGATAGTTCTCGTGTGGTCTTTGTGGAATTTGATCAAGGTCAGACCAATAGTTTTTGAGTTATTCTTAAATAACTTATATTGAAGTCGGCTGTACAAAATTTTTAATTTTAAATTATCACTGGAAACGAAGCATTCCGTCTTAGTCCTCACGGGTGACAACACATCTGCATTTTGATTCGTAATCGAGAATAGATGAAGATGTCTATGGGCCACAGCAACCACTTACCATCAGGTGGACTGTGTGCTCGTTTGTTAGCCATATCTTATTAAAAAAAACATAAAAAACAATACACAGTATTCCTCCTTGTTTTGAAGTCGGCTAAAAACATTATGGCATGGACAGCTTAAAGGTAGCCTACAGGTTACATAAGTCCTAGTGTTGGTCACAGCCACACTTCTCTCATCTATACTAATATAATAAAGCGGAAGAGTTTTTTGTTTTTTTGTTTCTCTGGAAGTACTAGTCCGATTAGAAAAATTATTTTTGTATATTATAGCCAGATTCATGTGGAATAGTATAGGCTATCTAGCATTAAGCTATATTACTCAGCTAGCCTTAAATATGAATATTTGTTAAGCAAGTCAGAAGAAAAAGCACTCCCGAAATGATTTATCCGCGTACGCTGGTGTTACCGTAAGGGATACGTAAATACAATGTTCTAGAAAAATATAGACCTTTACTCCGTCTAAAAAAATTCCACGATACCATATGCCTATTTCTTATACATAAGCCATAATTTGGCATTTTGTGACAAAAAAAAAATTTAAAAGTGATTTATGAGCGTTACTATTTGGCATGGCCTATTTATCCTTACGAAAGAAAGTTACTTCATCATCAAGACAATTTTATGAAGATAAACTTTGTTCTTTATACCATGTCATTTGGACGCATAGTTTAAGAGATAATGTAAAATTAAAATAATTCAATACTTGGCTGGGCGCGCGAACGACGCTTAAATCCTAGCCGTTATAAAATGGTTGAACTAGGTCATGTCGCGCACTTCGGACACGTGATAACGCTGGTGAAACCGCGGGGCACAGCTAGTACACAATACAAACACAATTATATTATCTAGCACCTAGAGAAACTCCGAACATCATCCATATGTCCGTGAGCGAACCTAAGTTTCCTCATACCACCAGAATTAAAGGGTCACGACTCAGATCCATATTTTTCATCACTGACACTATGAACCAGTGCGTGTTTTTTTCATGTTTTGAGTAATGCGTGCTTGGGATTTTTAGGTGATTTTTATGCAAACGTAATTTGGTCGAAAGTTTGATAAAAAAAACTTGCGAAGGTTGTCGCACTAATTAAAAACGACTAAGAGAACGTAACTTTTAACAGTGGTAGAGCCACGCGGCAGCTTTTGCTGTCGCACGGATGGGCCGTGTCGAACCGGGGTGGTACCATGACCTCACAGAATACCAGCGTGAAGTAGAGGTTTACCTCTGCGTTTCGCTTGGTGAGTGTAGATGGCCGGAGGCCCTTTTTACTGGAAATGAGGCATTCCATCTTAGTCCTCACGGGTGACAACGCATCTGCATTTTGATTCGCAAACACGAATAAATGTAGATGTCTATGGGCCGCAGCAAACACTCAGGTGGACTGTGTGCTCGTTTGACACCCCTATCCTACAAAAAAAAAACTTTAACAGGCTTGTACTACTAAACACTATTAATTATAATACTTTATACGAATATTTTAATGATATGACATATTAAAAAAGGTTTACGTGCTCTAATCTTATCATATTTTATTGAATTTGATAATTAAATTTTCTACATACAATAATATAAATTATTTACCAGTTTTAACGGTATACGAGGGTGGATTGAAAAGTACTCGGCCTAACCAAGAAAATAAACACATACTAAATCAGTTATATTTTTTCTACATAATCACCATCAAGTTCAATACACTTTTGCCACCTCCCCTTCCAAGCATTTAGACCGTTGAAAAAAAATGATTCTTCCTTAGAGTCAAAATATGCGTCTACAGCTGCTTTGACCTCGTCGTTTGTCGAAAATCTTTGACCTCCCAAGTGCTTTTTAGGTTAGGGAACAGAAAGATGTCTGATGGTGCCAGATCAGGTGAATACGGCGGATGCGGTAACAGTTCAAAGCCACAGTTGTGAATTTCACCCATTGACTGTACTGACGTGTGAACACGGGCGTTATCTTGATGAAACAGGACTTTTCTTCTGAGCATTCCTCGACGTTTTTCTTTTATTTCCTCTCTTAAACGACGTAGTAAGGTGCAGTAGTAATCAGAGTTTATAGTCTGACCCCTTTCAAGATAATCAATCATAATCACACCTTTCGAGTCCCAGAATACTGAAGCCATCACCTTATTTGCCGACAAAATCGACTTAGCCTTTTTAGGGGGTGGTGAACCAGGTCTTCTTCACTGTTTTGGTTGTTGTTTTGTTTCCGGTATACAGTAATGAACCCATGTTTCGTCTATAGTAACAAAACGATTCAAAAAATCATCTGCATCGGCTTCAAATAACTCCAAACAGTCGCGTGAAATAGTCAATCGCGTCCTTTTTTGTTCAACTGAAAGCAGTCGCGGAACCCACCTCGCAGACACCTTGTGGAAACCCAACTCGTTGACAATGATGTTTTGAGTTCGTTCATAAGAGATGCCTATAATCTCGGCTATCTCTCTAATTTTTAATCTGCGGTCTCTCATTTTTAAATCAAGTACTTTTTTAATATTTTCGTCAGTAGTTGACGTCGAAAGCCTTCCAGAGCGGGGTTCATCTTTCACACTCTCTCTACCACGCTTAAATTCTGCTATCCATTTTTTGACGGATGAATATGACAGAGCACAATCGCCTAATGTACTGACCATGTCATCATGGATGGCTTTTGATGATAGCCCCTTCTTATGGAGGTACTTAATGACGGCACGCTGCTCGATTTGCTCCATTCGCGGAAATTATGTCCGATTACTTTGTTAATAAATTTATAAAATCACAACTAATTATCGCACACGTTTCGAACTTCACACAATGAACTAGTCTGAACTGAACTAAATAATGTGGGTAGATTTGATTTTTAGAATTGAATGGATCTGTGTTAGGCCGAGTACTTTTCAATCCACCCTCGTATTTCCAAATATATTCATTTTGTTTTATTCTTTACTAGCCGTTCCCAGCGACTTGTCCCGCGAATTATTTTGTGCGAAACCCTAGAATAAAAGTAACTTAGGCTACTCCTTGGCTTACACATGGAATACTGTCGCGGACTTTTTTGTAGAATTATTTAGGAGAAATAATTCCACCATAAGTACATTATATTTATGTAACTCTTACAGTTTTTGCGCCGCACGCCAAAATAGCTGGCAGATGACAGATTTTTTCCGACTTACTTAACATTTATTGTTATATTTTGGCCAATTTACACAATATATTTATGAATTATAGCTTATGTGTTATTCTGCTGTATGTTTTTTTTTAATTCAGTAGTTTTGCGTGAAAGAGTAACAAACATCCATACATCCCCACAGTTTTTCACGTTTATAATATTAGTAGGACTAGTAGGATTAGTAGGATTGCTTTACCCAAATAGGTATAGTGATAAAATGATCTTGTTACGTAAATTTTTAAGCCACCCTATGTTTATTCATGAATGCAATTAACGACTGACTATAATAACCTAACATATTATATTGAACATTATTACAAAATATAATCAGCCAATTATACAAATCAAACCCCCATCCATCGCATCGGAACGTTCGAAATCGAAAATCGCCAATCGAAACTCGAATCGGTTTAATATGGAGCCAATCGCTCATTAGGTTCCCAGTGCCAGGTTCGCATGCCGTCAGCGACCTCCGCTATGATCATTTAACAGGGTTACCGCGCCCTTACAGTTAGTGTACTAACAAACACAACCTCTTCTACATTGAATTGTATTACCCAGACCTTAGAGTCTATAATCATCTGATGGGGGGCTCCGACCTCAGCGTTTTCTATTACAGTCATAATACAACGTTAAGTATACAGAGTAAAGTTGAATTTCCTCCGTTGTAGTTAATTTAATGCGAGTCAGACATCGTAGGATGGTACTGATTGTATCAAATGACCTGAGGCCGTTGTTTAATTGCTGGATCCTTGCTTCGATTATGCAATGCTGGGGACGATGGTAGACGCTGTGACCTGTACATTACAGTTCATGTACAACAAATGTTTCGTTATCTTGATTGCGTTAATTGCAGCATTTTTCTAATGCGCTAATTCATTAACACGTGCTTTATATCTTAGATATGGTTGTTAAGTCAAATCAAATGAAATAATTTATTCAGTATCAGAGTTTTTACATAGCACTGTTATGATTGAGGATTTCTTTTAAATAAATAAATACTTGTGTTAGAAATCCCCCCTCTCCGTAACATTGATTAACGAATACTAATGTGATACCTACTTACTTCAATACTTAATCTAAAAACATATTTTTAATTTTGATTTTCAAAGTTAAGTTAACCATAAAACCAGTTCACGTCATATTCAGTCAGATTTAGTCTTATAATACTGAGCCTACAATACTAAATTCTTGTTTTAAGGTAAGGAAGCCTATTAAGAAGAGATAGAGGAGAGACAAGCGATGATAGGTGGCTGGTACATGCGTCAAACTACCCACAAATTACGTCCGGTTAATTCATCAGAAGTAAACTATCATGCTTTATTTCACCACTTGACTTTATGAAAAAAAAAATACATGTCCCATTATTATATTTCAATTTTAAAATAGTAACTTAAAATACGATATCTGAAGGTAGAAGTAGTAATTCAGATCGATGATAGAGATTGTATATTAAAAGGGACATTCGACAATATTATAATAATCTTTATTTTGTGTAATACATGGTAAATCATGTTAACGTGTAGAAACGAGCGCTCATGTTTTGCTTATTTTACACAGCATGCAAATATTTTTGAACAATGCTAAATGTTTCCTTAGTTATTTGAATTACAATTAGTCATACAATTTAATTAAAAATACATTGTAATAATACTATAACAACAATGAAATAAAAATGATAGTATCCAATATAGAATCTAATTTTTATTAATCTAAGAATTATTTTACGCTGTAGAAATTATTTTCATTGAGCAATTTGTACGATTTCATTTTGAGGAACAACATTTTAATTTGGCGGTTACAAGTAATGCTTCAAACTTGAGAGATAACTATGTAGTTGATGGTGACGATTTTGTAACAGTTTCTAACTTACTAACTGAAAAAGCCTTAATAGCGTTAATTTTTAGTGATGTAACCGAGTAGTGTCGGTGTAAGAATATCCACTACCTCGTAATATATAATAATTCATTGAACAGTGGTAGAGCCACGCGGCAGCTTTTGCTGTCGCACGGATGGGCCGGCTCAAACCGGGGTGGTACCACGACCTCACAGAATACCAGCGTAAAGTAGAGGTTTACCTCTGCGTTTCGCTTGGTGAGTGCAGGTGGCCGGAGGCCCTTTTTACTGGTAATGAGGCATTCCATCTTAGTCCTCACGGGTGACAACGCATCTGCATTGTGATTTGTAATAGAGGATAGATGTAGATGTCTATGGGCCGCAACAACCACTTACTATCAGGTGGACTGTGCGCTCGTTTGTCACCCTTATCCTATAAAAAAAAAGCTTTACGAGTATTTTTTTTTTAAATAGCCATACATGTTTGTTAAAGTATGTACTTTCAAGATATTAGTATTCTTGTAAAAGTCTACATATTAACGATTTCTTTCCATCTTAGTACTCACGGGTGACAACGCATCTGTATTTTGATTTGCAAACAAGGATAGATGTAAATGTTTATGGGCCACAGCAACCACTTACGATCAGGTGGACTGCGTGCTCTTTTGTCTCCCTATCCTATAAAAAAAATCAAAAACTACCGGTCGGATCTTGTTCAAATTTACATGAGACCACATGAGAAGTACCAGCTTTAATATTAAAAAGAATCATTAATATAGTTTCATCTAGAAAATAAGTTCGGAGGTAACACACATAAAAAATACAGTCGAATTGAGTACCTCCTCCATTTTAAGTCGGTTAAAAAGAGGCCATAAATATTGTTAAATACACTTAAAACATAAAAAAGACTAAGTTCTTTTACAAAAACAACAGCTGATAAGTTGTAGCCAATATTACAAATCATAAAGCAAAGCTAAAATTTATATAGAATCGCCCAAAGCTCCAATTATTCAAAATGAACGACCGGGCAGCGATGTATATCGACGTCGACGACAGCTACGGCGTGGTAACGAGGTTCGAATCCCGCGGGAATAGGTGGGCGTGCAGTGGCGGGTCCTTATAAATCGTCAAAGCGGTAGCCTGCGCCGGCGTAGGGTGGTCTTCGACCATACGCTGCGACGCCCGGGTGGTCACCACCGCGTTATGTGCTCGTGACTGACAAATTAAGGATAGTGCTTGTTTGTTACATGTTATTATTAAATTAATTGTCGGTTTTATTGACATGTGGTTAATAGTATGAACAGTTTATTTACCGTTTCACTCTATATAAAAAAATGTTGTTTGTAACTACCTTGTCTAGTAGTCGACTGCAGATCATGCGATCGCGGGTTTGAATCTAAAGCTGGAAAAATAATGTTATTGGGTTTTTTTCGTCAAGAAATTCTTGAAGTGTTTCACCCCTATGCTTTAACGTCGTCCTGAGGGTAGTTAAAGATAGGCTTGATTGTCCCATTCAAGGGCATTTGACTCGAATGCATATGGGTGGGACACTTAAGTATCTTAATTAGTATTTTTAAGTTGTAAGTTATTTAATTTGATTTAATTTAATTTACTAACATAGCTTTTAAGAAATTTACTAACAAATTTATATGGATTTTTTAATCTGAAATAAACGATTTATCATTTTATTATTTAGAAAGCACGTTAAGCCGTTGGTGATGCGCCTGACCTCTCTCCGGTCTGTCGGATTTTCATGTCATCCAATTACAAGAGCACAGGAATAGAGTGCACCTGTGATTGCGGACACACTCGTGCACTATAATCCTGACCTAACATAATATTGTCCTCTAAACCGAATTTCATTATTATTTTGTTAGTTTACAACTAAGTCACCATTTAATGAGTGAGAGAGTGCAACATCCACCTGGCCTCTTTTCACTACAGCGACAACTTTTTATTATCGTCAGGAGCTATCAATTGCGCAGGAGATCTTCGAATGACAGTATTATTACGTGATAGGTTTCTCGCCATGTATCGCAGGCGGATCTTCCGGGCTTTGGACTAAGTGATCTCCTATCCTAGAAATTATGGGAAGATGGATTTTTTACGTTATCATCAAACTTCAATATGTGATGTAGTATTGATAAAATTCCGCTTTAATCAGCCATACTGCAGCTATTTAATGGTTGCAGTTCGAATGAGTCGGCTCGACCGAGGAAGGATCACGCTCTCGCAGAATACCAGCGTAAAATAGCAGCCCAATGCTGTTGTGTTTCGTATGGTGAGTGTAGAGACCCGGAGACCCTTTTTACTGGAAAAAAGACATTCTATCTTAGTCCTCACGGCTGACAACGCATCTGCATTTTAATTCGCAAACGAAGATAGATGTAGTTGCCTATGGGCCACAATAACCACTTACCAGCAGGTAGACCCTTTTTACTGAAAACGGGGTATTCCATCTTGGTCCTCAGGGGTGACTGTGCATCTTCATTTTGATTCTTAATTTAGAATAGATGTAGATGTCTATGAGTAAGAGTACGCAATTAACATCAGATTGACTGTGTGATAGTTTGTCACCCTTAATCTTAATTTTATAACGATGCTCACCTACACCGGCTATTATTCGATAATGTCGTATTATCGGGCCAGCTCCAATGCAGCCAAACTTAGCGACAACAACTTCAAAAACACTCGTCGAACGATGACACGAGAATGAGTGATCCAGTCAACGAATGTCTCCGTGCTCAAAACTGGTTTGTTATTCAACAAGGAGGGTGGGTAGATTACCATCGGCAGCGATGCTATAGCCATGCTCAACAATGCATCAGACTTGCGACAGCGCGGCTAAGTGCACCCGTTCACCAAGAGGCCAGTGAAAGCGATGCAATCACCGCGCGTTATCTGTCGCTCGTGTCGCGCGATTGTCCGATTGTCGCCGCAAAGACGCCGCCCGGTTTGTACTTTACCGCGCACGATCTGTTCCCGGCTTAATATTCTCCGATAGGAGTCAGCTAGCGTTACTGGCGTTACCATGATTATGGTAATTTCTGGGACATCTCAAGATATTTTAAGTTCGGAACATTCAATATACAATAATGATTAATTATTTGTGAAAGTCTACTCCGTAATAGTATTTCGATAATATTATTGCGTTACATGTACATCTTTTTTTTTCAATTTTAAAAATTTATAAAAGAAACACACTAGGTTAGTGGTCAAATACATTTTAACTCAACAATTACGTCCTCTCTATCATGACAAAAATAAATGAAAGTATCTTATATTTATTTACCTACTAGCTGTGCCCCGCGACTTCGCCCGCGTGGAATTTACTACGATTTCATGGATATCAATTTATTGCGCGGAACCCTAATTTTGTTTTTGAGTAATGTTACCATCGTATAAATATTGACATTAATATTTACACGATACTAACGTCACTCAATTGTTGTGCCTTCTCGGAACCCCTCCACTGACACTTAAACTTTGTGGTATGGTATTACAGTTCAATTAGATTTTTAAGTATTATTACGAATATTTTGTCTGGTAATATAAAAAATGTGTTGTTTTTAGATATTTTCAGGGATTTTTTTAAAATTTTCTCTCCGTAAGAACGAATAAGAATTAGCGAAATCGGTCCAGCTGCTCTCGAGATTTGCTCTTAGCAACACATTCGGCGATTCATTTTTATATTATAGATATATTTATGGTTCACAATTTTTGTAACATACAATATATAACTAAAAGAACGCAAGGAAAGACGATCCAAAATATATTTTGTATACTAGAGTAGTTTTCCACTGCAAAAATAACCACATGCATGAATTTTGTTTATGCGAGTGCTACGTACTATCTAGTCAGATCCTAAAGGTTTAAAACATTTAGGAATTGCAATTTTTAACACAGATATATCACTTGCACAGCGGTTAAGGAAAACGTCAGCAAAAATTTTTCGTAGCGATCCCAACAATGTTTCAAGAAAAATGCTAGAAGGATTTAGATGGGTTGACTGGTAGAAAACCTCATGGCATTAAGTCCAGCCTTTGTATTAATTTGTTATAAGAAATGTTACAAAAAATAAATAAATTAATATGTCGTAATATAGAAACAAAAATTTTTATACGTGGTAGAGCTATGCTATAGGTGGTAGAGCCATGCTGCAGCTATAGGTATTAGTAGTATTGTTGTAGCACGAATGGGTCGGCTCTCACGGAATACCAGCGTAAAATAGCAGCTTACCGCTGTTGTGTTTCGTATGGTGAGTGTAGAGAACCGGAGACTCTTTTACTGGAAATGAGGCATTCCATCTTAGTCCTCACGGGTGACAACGCATCTGCATTTTGATTTGTAATAGAGGATCTATGGGCCGCAGCAACCACTTACTATCAAGTGGACTGTGTGGTCGTTTGTCACCCTAATCCTATAAAAAAAAAACTATAATTATAACGCGGACTTTCCCACTATAGTCACTACCTCGCGTTGTCGCTCTACCGCGCTGGTGCAGATAAAAGAGTAAATATTTTACGTACACGCGTTGCTTATCGCGGCAGGGATACGGGGCCAGTTTTTAGCTGGCCCGCTATTATGTATGCGAAAACCACGGCACGGCTGACCTAGTCACATGTTTGCCCGATGCAATCGCGACACAGAGCACTCTGGAACTTAAAATGCTTCATTCTTAGATAATTTTGTTTTTTAATTTTCTAGGCAACAACTCTATGGAAACATACAACTCTATAAAACACACGATGATTTTTTCTGGGGAAATATCGTTATTAATAATATTTACATAAAGTGTGATTTACATTACTGTATTATGCATTTTTTTAACAAAAATGGAATGATAAACCAAAGTATAGTCCCTGATGGTAAGTGGCAGCCCATTGACAACTGCAGCCAACTTTGTCACACTGTCAGCTTTGAGGACTAAGATGAAATACCTCACAGTCTGTATTGTTGTTCTTGCTTAGAGCATGCAATACCTTTATATCGTTACCGCAATTTCGTGAATTTCGTGTTGTATTTCAGTACCGCAAAAGCGAGATTACAGGTGGAAATTTCGCAGTATTAAAAACGAACCCGGTATGAAACCAGAGTAACAATGCGTAAATATCTTGAAACTGTGAATAACTATCTCCTAAGCATTCCACCAACGAGCGTAGAAGCTGAGAGGGCATTTTCGGCCGCTGGATATATCTATACTAATATAATAAAGCGGAAGAGTTTGTTTGTTTTTTTGTTTGTTTAAACGCGCTAATCTCAGATCCAGAGATAACCAGTCAGATTTGAAAAATTCTTTTTGTATATTATAGCCAGATTCATGTGGAATAGTATAGGCTATCTAGCATTAAGCTATATTACTCAGCTAGCCTTAAATATGGATATTTGTTAAGCAAGTCAGAAGAAAAAGCACTCCCGAAATGATTTATCCGCGTACGCTGGTGTTATCGTTAGGGATACGTAAATACAATGTTCTAGAAAAATATAGACCTTTACTCCGTCTTAAGATGTAAAAGTAAAACAAAATGTAAAGGCTTGTTCTAATACTTTTAAATTCCATAGAGTACTGCCAAAAGATATCGTTAAATATTTTAAAGCTATTGATGTTAAGAAAACGGCAGATTTATGGGGGATTTCCGTTAAAGTTATTTTATCTATAATAGATATATTAGCACCTTATCTAGCCACTATATTTAATATAAGCGTCGAATCTGGTGTGTTTCCTGATTTAATGAAACATAGTAAAGTCATACCTATATTTAAATCTGGTAGTACAATAGACCCCGCCAATTTTAGACCAATTTCTGTACTACCAACATTAAGTAAAATTTTTGAAAAAATTATTTTAGATCAGATGTTAAGTTTTTTTAATATTAATAAATTGCTACATAAAAATCAATTCGGTTTTACAAGGGGTCGCTCGACAACTGACGCTGGAGTTGAGCTTATTAAACATATTTTTTGTGCATGGGAGAATTCAGAGGATGCTTTGGGTATATTTTGTGACCTTTCCAAGGCCTTCGACTGTGTTCACCATGAGACATTAATCAGGAAGCTACAGTACTATGGTGTCAAGAACACAGCGCTTAAACTTATTATTTCATATTTAAGTAATAGAAAGCAGAAGGTTATTATCAATGGTAAAAGTTCTTCCGGGTCACCTGTACTAATGGGTGTTCCTCAGGGCTCGATTCTCGGCCCATTCCTGTTTCTGGTGTATATTAATGACTTACCTCACCTTGTAGGGGATAGTCATGATATAGTATTATTTGCTGATGATACTTCCTTGATTTTTAAACTTAAACGTCAATCATTTAAATGTGACGAAGTGAATAATGCTATATCAAAATTAGTGCATTGGTTTAACGTTAATAATCTGCATTTGAACGGAAATAAAACTAATTGTGTTAAATTTACAACAACGAATGTTAAAAATCTGAATACCAATGTGTTTTTAAATGGGGAGGAATTGAGCCCTGTTGTATCTACTGTTTTTCTTGGCATCACTCTTGACGCAAAGCTTCAGTGGGGCCCCCATATATCCAAATTAGCAAGCAGACTAAGTTCTGCAACCTATGCTGTAAAAATGATTAGAGGTCTCACTAGTGTCGAGACAGCTAGATTAGTTTATTTTAGTTATTTCCATAGCATAATGTCTTATGGGATTTTGCTATGGGGAAATGCGGCTGATTCAGAAACTATTTTTGTTTTACAGAAGAGGGCCATTAGAGCTATTTACAATCTAAAACCGAGAGAGTCTCTTAGAGATAAATTTAAAGAAATTAATATATTAACTTTGGCCTCTCAGTATATTTACGAAAATTTAATGTATGTTCACAAAAACAAAGATAGTTTTAGTAAAAAAAGTGATATACATTCTGTAAACACTAGGAACAAACACAAGCTAGTGATGCCAGTTTCTCGACTCCACAGAGTCAGTAATTCATTCTTGGGGCAATGTATACGCTATTACAACAAGGTCCCGGAAAGTGTACAGGTTCTCTCTATTACCAAGTTTAAATGTTTTATTAAGCTGAAACTGTATAAAAAGGGTTATTATAGTATAAATGAATACATGGTTGATAATAACCCCTGGGAATGAGGTGGTCGCTTCCAAGCAGTTTCTAAAATAAATTTTGTAAATAGTTCGTAATCATTTATATTGTAAAATTTATTTTAAAAAAATTGTCCCGCTGGGTTTCTTGCTGGTTCTTCCCAGGACAGAAGGTTTTTTTCGAACCAGTGGTAAAGTAAAAAATGACTTTCAATAACAATTACACATGTAATGTATATTGAATAAAAATTATTCTATTCTATTCTATTCTATTCTATTCTATTCTATTCTTAAAAACGTCCGCGATACCATATGTCTATTTCTTATACATAAGCCATAATTTGGTATTTTGTGACAAAAAAATATTGAAAATTTAAAAGTGATTTATGAGCGTTATTATTAGGCATGGCCTATTTATCCTTACGAACGAAAATTACTTCATCATCAAGACAATTTTATGAAGATAAATTTTGTTCTTTATACCATGTTATTTGGACGCATAGTTTAAGAGATAATGTAAAATTAAAATAATTCAATACTTGGCTGGGCGCGCGAACGACGCTTAAACCCTAGTCGTTATAAAATGCTTGAACTAGGTCATGTCGCGCACGTCGGACACGTGATGACGCGGGTGAAACCGCGGGGCACAGCTAGTATGTAATAAAATTAGAAGTTCTTCAAATGATGAGACAGTGGATAAGCTTTGCTTTTTACATAAACATTTCCAAGGTATAAATTAACATTAGGGTTGTATGTGTGATTAATTGTAGTTATCTCATGTTAGTGTTTTAATTCAACCCCCGTTAAAGATTTTGTTACTCTTGTTATTGTTTTAGTTAAACCGCCATTAAAGGATTTTTTATTTTCGCAATACCGCAAATTTTGCGATATTACAAGTTCCGATACCGCAATATTGCGGTATTGAAAATATACTGCGGCATTGCATGCTCTATTCTTGCTCCCTACACCCTTCAGAACAGAACAGATATTTGGTGGCAGAAATAGGTAAGAGGGTGGTACGTCATAACTGACTTGTAGGAAGAAAGGAAATCCTACCCAGTAAAATGTATATGTCTCAGTCTTTCGCCGCTGAGGCTTAAGGCTATGGAATAAATTACCTCCTCATATCAGGAAACCGACTTCTGTTGCAGCCTTTAAAAGAATGGAGACTGATCACTACCTTTCTTCTTTCAGCAACTAACCTTCTTATTTAAATGTTTCTGCACAAGTGTATTATAAATTACTTAAGTTGTTTTGTATAGTATGTTTGTATGTAAGTATGCTTAATGTATGTATTATGTGTTGTTTAAAATTATATTTTAGTTTATTTATTTAGGTTATTTGTAGTTATATATATATATATATATATATATATATATATATATATATATATATTTTTTTTTTTTTTTTGTGTTTATAAGTATAGTATCTATATGTTTATATTTACATTCATGTATATATTCTCTAGTAGTAGTAATTTATGGCACCTGCTTAAGTTTCTCTGCTTAGCTCGTGGTTGACTGTTAGAGAATGCCTAAAGGCTTTAAGTCCGCCAATTGTATATTTCAAGTGCAATAAAGATTTTAAATAAATAAATAAAATTATATTTTAACAGGGTTTTAGAATAAGAAAAAATCCGCCGCGCTGCCCCGAAGTTAGCTGACTTCAAGAGTCCTCAAAATGTTTATAATCGTGCGGGTTTTGTCACGATGTTTCTCTTCACTAACTAGTTCACTAACTATTTAGGTTCCTGGTTTCTTGTTTCCCCTCTGTCGTCTCTTACGACACCCAAAGAACGCTATGGGGTAGTGGCTATTCTTCACCACTACGGTTAAGGCTGGAAGAGAAATCGAGTAGCATATAGTGTAAATAAAGTTATATCAATTAATATATAGTGTGGATATTTCGATAAAACTCAAAACGTCAAGCATTCTTAGAAGTGCTTAAGTCTTCTTATTATTTGGGTTTTTCACAAAAGAAAAAACCGCCGATCCAGTCATGTGCGACAATATGAACTCCGAGCATGACTAACGAAGGATGTGTGCCGGGAAGAGAGACGCGGATGTCAAATATTTATACGCAGCGGCGCCGACAGAGCAACTTTAGTACAAGGTCGCGCCTCGGCCGCAGACTTCAGATTACAAGTGCCTTAACATCAAAATAGTTTTATATTTTACGCCTCCATAAGCTCGTGTATTTGCAGTGTCAACAGGGAAAACAATTTAAGCCTTCGCACATGTGTCTTAGATGTTGTAAGATTTAGATCGGAAAAAGCGGAACGAAAGGTGTGCGAAGTAACTCGAAGCAAACAAATTTGGTACTTATTAAGGAAAACTGCTCGCTTTTGTATATATTGTACACGAGTTAGAACATGCAAGTGTATAAACTACCTAATAGTGAGAATTCTGGAGACCTACGGTAAAGAATTAAATGCAGATGCGTTGTTGAACGACTGAATGAAATGCCTCGAAGTTATGTACTATAGTGACTCTGGCTCTTCAAACATAAATAAACAAGTATTTTTTATAGACTAAGAGTGACAAACGAACACACAGTCCATCTGATGGTAAGTGGTTGCTGTGGCCCATAGACATCTACATATATCCTCAATAAAGAATCAAATTGCAGATGCTTTGTCACCCGTGAGGACTAAGATGGAATGCCTCATTTTCCAGTAAAAAGGATCTCCGCTTCGCTACACTCACCATAGCACACAGCAGCTTTAAACTGCTATTTTACGCTGGTATTCTTTGAGAGAGTGGCCCTTCCCTAGTCGAGCCGACCCATTTGTGCTACAACTATACTATTAATATAGCTGCAGCATGGCTCTACCACGTAAAAAGATGCACAACCGCTTGTTGGCAGATATAGGTGATAGTACTTAGTAGATGGACTCGTAGAAAGGGAGCTTCACGTAAAAAGTACAAAAGTAAAAGTAAAGATACCGCATATATACGTTAACTCCTAATCACAGGCCTCCTCTGTCATCTCATTTTGGGAGGGTTTTAGGGCCAGATCCATTGCGCGACTGCTATTCGTGTTGGCGGACTTCAAATACCTTCGCTAAACCCCTCAGCCACCACAGCTTTTGGACGTTTACCAATGCGTTATAGCATATCGGCGTAAGTACAAAGTGCGAAATTGAACTCGGTCTCTGCGCTGAATGATATTAAAATTGAAATATCTTATTCGTCATACATCAGACACAGTCAGCAACCTATTTTACAACGATTCTTTGTGACGGGTCAATCAACCAGTCGGATTCGATCTAATCGTAAGTGTGTCACAGCAAACATGCTCCTTATTTCGGAGGATACTCACTGGTGCCTTTACGAACATTACGTCAATACTATTTAAAACATTACAAGTTTCAAAATAAAAACTTCCGCTAGTGTACTATGTTTACATTCCCACGATTTCATCAATCAACGAATCATTATTCAAAACCGAATTAGTGGGTGATAATATCATACTAGCTTAATGAACAGATATTAAAAGTAGTAAGTTGGACCCCCCAGACATTACTGTGTTACTAATGTACCACATGCTCGGTAGCGAAGGAACAAACAGTGAAAAAAGTTATGTCTTTGTGAAATTTGAAAACGATTTGAATGGTGGACGCTTCCTTAACTTAAAAACACTTTTATAAAGTGGTCCCGCAGGAGAGCAAATAATTTATTATATGTAGACTGTTTGTTAACTTTTACTCTCGTAAATGATGAACTCAAATGCTTTACAAAATGGTCAATGATTTATGACCAATACGGGATAAGCCAAGCGCAATATTTAGGTTAGCCGGGCAACTAGATAGCTTGTATTTCGTATATAAGCCAGTGGAACAATGACAAAAAGCTAAGCGTTATGATAATACGCTAATATTAGCACAACGTTATTTCGCAATGTTTCACACAACTGTTATTACTACGCAATAACAAAGAAACGCGACCGATCGCAAGGAAACACTGGAACAATAATCATAAACAAGATCACGATACGGAGGCGGCATCTCATCTGATGTTATCTGTATCTCGTTACGGCCAACAGATGTCACTGCGTCGTCGCCACGGTATTGTCCTGTCATAATAATTAAGTATCGCTAAAGCGCTAAATAAATCGGATTTGCAGCAGGACACGAGAGGCTGCTAATTTCACAATTATCGCTTGTTTATTTGTTACTCGCTTTTTAATAATTTCTTTTTTCTATTCTTCTGTTAGACCTTTTGTAGATGCAGATATGTCACACCATATTATCATCCAGTGGGTGCCTTAGATGCCTGCCTATGCCTCACAATCTAATATTAGACACATGAAAAACATCTCTTTTTTGGGGTATTTCTTCAAAAATATGCACACAGTAAACCATCATTTGAAATTGCAATTAAGAATTTTATTGGTGTCAGTCCTGATCGAATTCTATTTGTTTAGCTACCATGAGTCGAGCCGTTGGTACTTGGCTCTACTATAAGTTCTCTAGCAATCTGTGAAAACGTAAACTTTTTTCACGAAAGATCTTGTGATATATTATCGGTATTACGAAATAGACACGTAACTGTCTTCTCATTTTTACTTTTACTTAACTACTAATATAAGCCATGGATGGCGAACCAAAAGCACGTGTTATTATAAGGGGTTTTCTACGTGGTAGAGTCAAGCTGCAGCTATATTACTAGTATAGTTGTAGCACGAATGGATTAGTTCGACCGGGGAAGTACCACACTCTTACAGAATACCAGCGTAAAACAGCAGATTAACACTGCTATGTTTCGTATGGTGAGTGTAGAGAACCTAAGACCCTCAGTAAAAAAGGTCTCCGGCTTTCCATCTTGGTCCTCACGGGTGGAAGCGCATCTGGGTTTTGATTCGCAAGCGGGGATGGATGTAGATGTCTATGGATCATAGCAACCACTTACTATCAGGTGGACTGTGTGCTCGTTTGTCACCCTATCCTATAAAAAAAGGCACACGAGAAGAAATTGTAGGCAAATCTTTCATTACAGCACAAAATCAAAATACTTTGAATTTTATTTTTGATAGTTATCTATTTCTAATAAAGACTTGCAACTAGAGCGTGTTGCCTGTGATGACATACAGATCTGATACGTGAACGTTCACTACGCAGAGGGCTATGCTCGGAGTTTCTCTGCGTGATAGAATCCGTAATTATGATAACCGCGGTAGAACCAAAGTAACCAACATAGCTCACCGGATTTGCAAGTCGAAGTGGCAATGGGCTGACCATATAGCTCGATGGACCAACAATTGATGGGAATGAAAAAGAATAAATAATTCAACAGTGGCAGTATCATAAAGTTCTAGTGTGGGATGGTCTCTCACTGGATGAAATGATGATCTGCACAAAATAATACCCTGTGGCATGCATTGGGGAATGCCTATGTCGGAAGAGCAAGGGACTTGTGAAATACTTAATGATGATAATGAAGAATTCAGACGAAATTGTTTAATTTTTGACAAAAATTATATTTTAGAATCATTGCAAGTACCGTCTTTAAATCATTTGTTACTAACGTCTAAATTTAAAAGGTCGATTGCAAGAATCTTGTATGTTTTAAGAGCAATTCTTAGATGGAAAAATTACCTTAACAATATCAAGAGAAGAATTTAAATAGCGAGGTCTCGCGGGAATCGCTCTACAAATTAAACAATGTCTTGCCAGAACAAATTCAAATCACGAGCTGGTTTTTTCGTCGTCGTGAATAGGTGCGTGGGCGACGCGTGGGTGTGTCCGCCGCAAAAAGGTCCGAGTTTTAAATTACTGTTTTTGCGATAAATCAAGATCTCGAGCGCGTTGGGTGCTTGAACTCATTTCCTTGCGCTATCAGCGGGCCAGGTGACGCGCGAATAGAAAGTGACAAGCGTAACTTCTTTATTCACTTTATTATATAACTTACCGTGTAGTGGCGGTGTAAGAATATCCACTACCCCATATCATCCCGTGGGTGTGGTAAGAGGCGACAGAGGGAAACAAATCAGGAAATGGGCAGCAGCGTCTTCTTAATAACGACTAAAAATAATAAAGCTGCGGTTGCCAAAATGCTTGACAAACATGGCAACTATGGCAGATATCTGGCATTCTATGGAGGAGGCTTATATTGAGCAGTGGATCTAATAGGCTGTGATTGTAACGGTAACTTCTTTATTTTTTTTATAGAATAAGTATGACAAACGAGCACACATTCCACCTGATGGTAAGTGGTTGCTGTGGCCCATAGACATTTACATCTATCTTCGTTTGCCAATTAAAATGCTGATGCGTTGTCAGCCGTGAGGACCAAGATAGAATGCCTCTTTTCCAGTAAAAAGGGACTCCGGTTCTCTACACTCACCATACGAAACACAGCAGTGTTAAGCTGCTATTTGACGCTGGTATTCTGTGAGAGCGTGGTCCATCCCCGGTCGAGCCGACCCATTCGTGCTACAACTATACTACTAATATAGCTGCGGCATGGCTCTACCACGTAAACAATATCGCATCAATTACGTATCAATACGTTATTGTTATCATCGTCGTAAAATTCTGCTAGATATGCAGGCACGCCTATTCTGTTGCAGTTGACTTACTAGATGGATAATCGCAATACCACCACGTAAACACCTTTAAAAAAGCCATGGTAGCTCTAATACATATTTCGGGTACTCGAAGTGGTACGCAATGGAGCAGTGCGCCGGATTAATTACTTCATATTCCTCTTAGAATTTAAGTCTTTAGTAGGACCTGATGACTAAATACGGCCTACTTACAAGACTAAGCGGCGAGTACCTGTTGTTTATTCGTGGATCCTGGGTTCAAATCCCAACCAAAAAATACTTGTGTAATATTTTACTGTTTTTATACTTAATAATTCATCAGCAGATGAATTGTTAAGTATAAAAGCATCGTCTTCCTAATAACGACTATAAATAAAAAAACTGCGGTTGCTAACTCGCTTGCCAAGCGTGGCAACTATGGCAAATGTCCCCGCTTTGAGGCCATCTATGGGAACATCCTATGTTCAGCGGTGGACTTTAATAGGCTGTAACGGTATTGGTAGGTAAATCATTCATTCGTTTATTTACTACAGCCTAAAAAACCACTGCTGCACATAGGTCTCTCCTTGATAGCAACTTCAGTTTTTGAAGTGAAAACTTCTTTAGCGGCGTTGTGCACTTTTCTGTAATGGGTAAAAAATGTTAAACTCGCGTCAGGTCACGTGTCCTGATCGAAAATTCGTAAGACGGACGGAGAGTAGACAGCCGGCGCGGCGTAGGAGACGAAGTAAGTTAGGTTTAATTAATTTTCATTTACTAATTAATATAATTTTATTATTAAGATTAGGTTTCGATCGAGTCTACTGTACTGCTTGATGAAATTATTAATATAGATACGTATGTACTTACACATTATAGATGTAATATTTGTAATATGTTTATACTTTGTAGCATTAACCTATATTTTCATAACATCACAATAAGCACATGTGCGGTGTAGGTTTACCAAACAAATAATTTAGAATGAAAATAAATTAAATAAGATAATAATAAATAATCTCGGCCATTCCAAAATATCAA
Source organism: Parnassius glacialis (assembly GCA_033319125.1). Lineage (NCBI taxonomy): Eukaryota > Metazoa > Arthropoda > Insecta > Lepidoptera > Papilionidae > Parnassius > Parnassius glacialis. The sequence goes on along the minus strand of JAVANC010000009.1, from coordinate 38,953,743 downwards.
AAATGCACAACGTTAATATTCAAGTTTTCACTTCTGCCGGCACTCCCGGAGTGCAATCCGTCGTTTTTTTTTATTTAGATGATATCTGGAAGACGCCGCAGCTGATCTCCGTTTCAGTTTCCCTCTGTCGCCTCTTAAGACTTTAGTTAATTATATTGACTTATATTTTCGTTATGATGTAAAAGGTAATAATATTGACTCATATTTTCGTTTTAAAGTAAAAATATACTTTCTATTTTTAACCTCCATACAAACACGCGGGCGGCGATTAGTCACACATATTTATAACGCATGTAACGTCGCTAAATTACGTTATTTGTGTGAGTCATCTGTTTTTGTTTTGCCGTCCAAATAATTGATCGGCCAAATAATTCATCTTGCATAGGACGTTTAGGGTGTTCGTTCATTAGGGTGATGAAGTCCCCTTGGGCGGTTTTAGATTGATATATTTAAGTCACATTTAGCTGGAAATTGTCTGTTATGATTTTTTCGTCTGGTTTATTTAACTAATATTCAGGAAATAAAAGTATATTTTTCTACTTATTATGGATGACCAAAATTTTTCGACGGTTACCGCTTAGGCTATGACAGGAAAACCTAATAAATGCTTTATGAATCGACCCGGAATCCGAATCGTTACCATATAATCAGAGGTCCATTATATCGTCCATACGACCATTCAACTAAAGAGGCGTCATTATATGTTATAAATAAACAAACACTGAAGCAGACCAACAAATTCTACAACAAACACTTCTACCATGCGACCATCATATACAAACTCGCTCCAATTCACCGCAGCGAATGCTCATATTAACTAATTCAACTTGATTTTATTTATACGTAATAAAACGTGACAACAAAAGAGTGGGCCAGATAAGGGCCACCGCACACTGTGGAATAATAAATAACGTCATATTAAAGCCGGCATTAAACGCAAGGCTGCGTGGGCGGCGCCGTTAATGGATAACACTGTAGCTGGATTTTTCGCTGCACGCGCTGTTATTGTAATAGCCATGTAATACTAGGTGATTTTGTTCGTTTACGTCGTCTATTTATGCCGAATGCTCTTTTTAATATATAAATTAAAAGTAACAAACGAACTTACAATCCCACTGATGGTAAGATGTTATTGTAGTCCATGGTTAACCAGCTTCAGACAAATAGTAAGGCTATAGAGACGATGTCACATCAGAAGAATTTTAGGTTTCCGTAGCCAAATGGCAAAAAACGGAACCCTTATGGATTCGTCATGTCTGTCTGTCTGTCTTTCCGTCCGTATGTCACAGCCACTTTTTTCCGAAACTATAAGAACTATGCTGTTGAAACTTGGTAAGTAGATGTATTCTATGAATCGCATTCAGATTTTCACACGAAAATAGAAAAAAAAGCAATAATGATTTCTTATATTTACGCGAACACTACACATTTAAATAAAACTAATTTTACGGATTTTATCGCGTATATTAACTTATTTTATATTCCCGACGTTTCGAGCACTTTACAGCACCCATGGTCACGGGGGGGACTGAGGTGTATGACGTCCCAATGTCATAGTTAACCACGGCTACCTCCAGATTAAAAATTATTAATTTTTGTTCCGATCCACGCAGTATGAACTTACAGTATCATGAAGTCTTGCAGTTGTATGCTTGGGTTGGGATTTAATTTTATTAATTATGGGATCCCAAGCAGATGGTAGCACCCAGCCATCTTCTCTATTGAAATTAGGATGTTTCTTGATTTCAATAGCCTCGCGAATCATCCTTGGAAGGAATCGGTGTTCTTTAGCGAGGATTTGTGGTCTATCAAATCTAATGTAGTGACGGGGGCGATCCTGTACGTGTTCACATTTATAGATCTTAAGATCTATAAAAACCCGTGTTAAAGAACACATAGCTGATGTGAAGAATAGACGCTCTGGGAAGTCTGCAGTCTGTGAACACGTACAGGATCGCCCCCGTCACTACATTAGATTTGATAGACCACAAATCCTCGCTAAAGAACACCGATTCCTTCCAAGGATGATTCGCGAGGCTATTGAAATCAAGAAACATCCTAATTTCAATAGAGAAGATGGCTGGGTGCTACCATCTGCTTGGGATCCCATAATTAATAAAATTAAATCCCAACCCAAGCATACAACTGCAAGACTTCATGATACTGTAAGTTCATACTGCGTGGATCGGAACAAAAATTAATAATTTTTAATCTGGAGGTAGCCGTGGTTAACTATGACATTGGGACGTCATACACCTCAGTCCCCCCCGTGACCATGGGTGCTGTAAAGTGCTCGAAACGTCGGGAATATAAAATAAGTTAATATACGCGATAAAATCCGTAAAATTAGTTTTATTTAAAAAGCAATTAATTTTGGGGGTTCTCCATACTTAGAACTAAAACTCAAAAATGTTTTTTCCATCAAACCCATACATGTGGGATATCTATGGATAGGTCTTCAAAAATAATATTGAGGTTTCTTATATCATTTTTTTCTAAACTGAATAGTTTGCGTGAGAGACACATCCAAAGTGGTAAATTGTATCCCCCCCCCCCCCTGTAACTTCTAAAATAAGAGAATGATAAAACTAAAAAAAATATGATGTACATTATCATGTAAACTTCCACCGAAAATTGGTTTGAACGAGAAGAATAAGGGTGACAAACGAGCATACAGTCCATCACATGGTAAGTGAATGCTGTGGCCCATAGACATCTAAATCAATCCACGATGAAAAATCAAAATGCAATGTGTTGTCACCCATACGGACTAAGATCAAATATCCCCGTTTCCAGTAAAAAGGCTCTCCGGTTCTCCACACTAAGCATACAAAACACAGCAGCAGTGAGCTGCTGTTTAACGCTGATGTATTATGTGAGAGCTTGGTTCTTCTTCGGTAGAGCCGAGCCATTCGAGCGACAACTATAATAATATAACTGTCGCTGTATATATGGCTCTAATACAACCCAAAGACTAAAATTTAATATCTCATGGTTTGTAATCATTTATTTTTATTTATGATTATTCATTTTTTATCTATTATTATTCATTTTATAACCTCACTCCCTTACTTTTTTCAAATGAGACCATAGTGGTGTATGAATGAAGCCGAACTGTTAATATCGATGTTGATCTTACAGCACATACAAACATACAGTACCTACATTGTGTACATTGGACAACTTGTGCATTCTTCGTTCACCATTGTTTTGTGTGTTCTCGCAAGGCTTTAGATAGCGGTTTAGTGCCTATGGAAATATCGTCCTTATATCTACATGTTATCGATGAAATTCCCTTGACATCGATTCAACATCGATAAAAGATGACCATCGGAAAACAAATCGGTGTTTTATTGTTGTTATCGCGCGTATGTGATTTCTATCGATGGACTTATAATTAACCTTTATTTGTTATCTATTTGATAGTGTCAATTTTCCTTGTCGTTTGTGATGGTGTCTTGTTTAGACGACAAATATGCCGCGAAAAACTGATTATAGATAAAACAATAATCATACAAAAACTACATACATACGTATATAAACTCTCGCCTGTCGCCCAGATCGGTAGACAGAGGCTACGAGTTTCATTTTACACAATCTTGACACATCTCTTGTTTTTTTAATATCTTAATTTGGTCTGCGAAAAGCGTTTGGTTACGACGCTGCTGCGCTCAGGTTCGAGTGTAACTATTTCATGTATCAACCGGGTAATATCGTTACTGTATAATCGATCTTGAAGTCGCATTTAACTGAGAATTGAGATTTTTTAAAGAATAACATTGACAAACGTGCAACAACCCAGTCTTCCTCGTGATAAGTGGTCGATAATTATCTATAGGTGGCACAGTCCTCTTCGTGATCAGTGGATGACAACTACCTATAGATAATCACCTTCATCTATCATCAAAATTAAGATGCTGTGCACCTCATCGTAAGTACGAATAGCTACTGCAGTTCAAAGACATCTTCAGCCAACTTCAAACAAATAAGATTACAGATGTGTTGTCATCTCTGACGACTAAGATATATACGTGGTAGAGCCATGCTGCAGCTATGTTAGTAGTATAGTTGCAGCACGAATGGGTCGGCTCGACCGGGGAAGGACCACGCTCTCACAGAATACCAGCGTAAAATGGCAGCTTAACGCTGCTGTGTTCCGTATGGTGAGTGTACAGAACCGGAGACCCTTTTTACTGGAAAAGAGGCATTCCATCTTAATCCTCACGGGTGACAACTGCTGGGTACAATCTGCATTTTGATTTGCAAACGAGGATAAATGTAGATGTCTATGGGCCACAGCAACCACTTATCATCAGGTGAACTGTGTGCTCGTTTGTCACCCTACCCTATAAAAAAAAGATGGAATGCATCACAGCCTGTAATATTATTTGTTCGCTGTACCCCTTAGGCCGGCAAACATCAGCGCCAGCACTGCTATTTGACGGCAGAAATAGGTAAGTGGGTGGTTCTTACCTAGACGGGCTCCTATCACCAAGAAGACGCAAATATTTTTTATATTTTTGTTGCTTATCTTTACTTAGGACAGTGATATAAAATATAGTAATGCTAATCTTAACGCAAGTAAATTACAAGTAGCGGTATTTTCTTAGTTAATGTACGAGTATATGTCGCAGCCAACTAGCTTAATTAACCGTTCAGTTAATAGTCTAGCCTTTTTACTATTAACTAGCGGCCTGAATGATATTCAGCCCATGCGTTTCAGTCGATATGTCTAATATCTACATTATTTCATGCCTAAAAATGCATGTGCTGTAATACGCGGCTTTAGGGTGACCCTTGGCTTTAGGGTGGCCTAAGGGCCTCCCCAACTGTACCTTATCCTACGCTGGTATTACAAGATAATTGCAATGTTGTATTAGACGCATCGACTGAATTTTAGTCAGACCGCTAGTTGAAGGTCGCCCTCGTAAAAAGGCTAGACTGTTAACTGAACGGCCAAGTAGGCTAGTTGACTGCGACATATCTCGTTTGTCACACTATCCTACAAAAAAAACTCAGAGTGGTTTCATTTAATATTGAAGAAAAAATTCTACTTTAATAGGCGATGAAGTATTTTATTTAACTGTTTAGATGATATTGTAGTTGTCAACTTGTACTTGTGTCATTGGTTAGTCCACTTAAAACGGATCAAAAAATTTCTCTTCTACGCCAATAAAGAAGTTTCATTTTAGAAATTAGCTTGCGTTGTTGCGCAGTATAGTTACAATATCGATTCATTATACCGACCGTTAACGCTCGAAGGAACCTAAATGGTAGTTCGCTTACGGCGTGTAACACACGAGAGTGGTGGTCCCCAGCGATTGGCCGCCACCAGTTTCTTTGTTAATAAAAACCGTAAACCGTCAACTGTGGGCGGAGCATGGGAACGTTACTATAGGTATTTGAAGTAAGAATTTTGTGTAAAACTATAATATTATGAGTTTAAGCTACAAGCGAATATCCCATCGTAAAGGACGCTTCAAAATCAATAAGTAATAATATTCAGCTTAAAATCGAATAAAACATTCGGTTACTTAATGCTCGCAATTTGTGAACTATAGTTTAACTCAGCGGTCAGCGGTCGTCGGAGTCACATTAATGTAATTGGATTTTTGTTTACAAAATTTACTTTCACCCTCAGATTTTCTACTCTATGTAGTATGTATTCACAGCATCCACTTACCATCAGGTGGACTGTATGCTCGCTTGTCACCCTTATTAACAAAAAAATGTTATTATATAAATTGCACATGGAGCCTCCATTCCAAACATGCATACTTTGAACAATTATTGATAGGGCTTACAAATACATATTGCTTACTGGATCGCAGCCTCTGCGCTACCGAGTAGACAGGAGACAAATGTCCATTTTTTAAACGACGTATTTTATTGTTGGCCCGAAAGTGTTTACAGCGTTATCGAAACCCACTTAAAGGATACGTAATCCCGGATAAGACCACGATCGATGTAGCCGTTACCGTTACAGTTTATCAAAAGTCCACTGCTGCACATAGGTTTACCCCATGAATTGTCTCATAGGGCGAATATTTGCCACGTTTGGCAAGCGAGTTGACAACCGCAGTTTATTTTTTATTTTTAGTAATTGTTAGGTAAACGCTGCCGCCCGTCCCCTGATTTGTTTCCCTCTGTCGCCTCTTACGACACCCACAGCATGATATGGGGTACTGGATATTCTTAAACCGCCTCTACGATCAATGTAGCAAAGAGCACAAATTATTATTTCTCCTCGTGAGTCTCTCATGGGTCTTTCACAGTAGGACAGTAGGAATAAACTTCCACTTTACAGTTATCTTTTACATGCCACATTATTTACGTGCCTTTACACACATAAATCCGTTGAGATAAAATAGATAATATTATGAGTCGAACTAGATCTTTGGGCAGGCACTCAAAAATGCTGAGGACCGTGTTGTAAGGCAGCCACACGTAACCACATAACAACATAACATAATTAAATTTTGCCAGCAGTTTTTCCGGGCCGATAAGACTTAGATTCAAACTAAGACTACTATATATAGACTAAAGTACCGTGATACCTGGCAACTTTGCCATTTTTGGATGGGCTCAAAAGTTTAGGACCAATTTTCCGACAAAACATGTACTGTCACACTGGGCGTCAATGTTAAATGTGACATTATACACTTCATGGATTTGGTATTTATTAGTGATTTAAACAAATACTAACATTATATAGACGAAATACTCAAAAGTTAACCTCACTTTGTGCATACAGTCCACTTTCTTGCAAATTTGCCATCAGGGATTATAATGAAAATATTAGGATTTCAGTTCAAGGTTCAAGGTAAGTTTACCTCATAATATAATACACAACACTCACAAGTTATCATTTGCGCCTTTAATTGTTTCAAATAGCCAAGTTTACGCTTGTGGTAAAGTTGTCCTCCCATTTTTCAATTTTTCATATAAACATGGAAAAGTGTGTCAGGGTTGTCACGTACCCTTGATTACGTACTTTACTTAAATAAGAACTATATAAGAGATCGGGAATATAAAGTGCACCTGTGCTTGCGCATATAAATCAATATATAAAAAAATAAATAAAATAAAATAGTAAATCTTCGTTAATACTGACCGAAGTAATCGTAATTCTGTCTGGAGGACATTTTTATTATTACTTGCACGTGAACCCCACCGTCTAGTGGCAGTGTAAAAAAAACTATTGCTGAATCTAATTGTGCATGCCTTAAGTTCATTAAAAAAATTACGCATAACATGAGTAATTTACACACAAGTTTTCACTAAAAACCTTTTACGATAATTTTATGTCAAATTTCAATAAAAAAGAAGTTTGCAAAATCCACAATTGCACGACTCATAAGATCGTGAAAAAATTAATCCGCCACTGTCCGGAGGTAAGGTCTCATGAAAACTAACAAAACAAGACCAAAGTCGGGACACCTAGTTCTACTCTTCGAGTAGTTCCAGTAGCATTCACCGTAGTACACCTTCAGATTTCTCCGTCAAGTCCGGGGTTAAGGTCTAGTCATAACTAACATAACGAGCACAACTCTGCACACCTAGTTCTACTCGTCGAGGAGTCCCAGTAGCATATACCGAAGTACACCTTCAGGTTACTCCGAAAAGTTCAAGACGTATAGATATATTTATATTTAAATCCTACGTACTTTTAGCGAAACAAAATATTGTAATAAGAATCTCTGATTATAAAAATAATAACCTTGGTCAAATTTCGTTTTTGGTATATTTTGTATTTCTACAGCGATCGATATTTTTGCTGCATAGTACAGCTGCTGTAAGCACACGATGCAGTAATCCACTCACGATGCTGGACGACCCCGCAGTGCGAATGAGCTGTGTTGCTGTGTGGCAAAGTGCATTTAGTAAAATAAATTATTACAAAGCTGCTAAAGACACCGAAAATTTGGGCATTTCTCCGTCGATAAAATTTAATTATAACTAAACAAAACAAAATTAAACTGTCACTTACATTCCATGGCTGCCCACGTGATAGTTGAAGAGATTAAAAAATAGATTGAGTTAAACAATTGATATTTTTGAAAGTTATCGTGTTTACCCCTCCATGCGGACTTGTTAAATATACTCCATAAACCAATAAAACTACTAAAATATGAAAACTGCTGTTGCTACCCCACCTGCAAAGCGTGGCAACTACAACAAAAGCAGATTTTTGATAGGCTGTGACGGTGACACTTGAACTGTTCTTATAAATTGTACCACACGCCAAGACTTAACCGCTAAGTACTTGGCAAACGCAGCAAGAGCAACCGAGATGCGTAATTGTTTTATGTGCTCCGCACAAAGGGACGGTTTGTTTTATTAAACGCTCCTTGGGCTTGTTAGCGACTTTTTGTACACTCACAGACTCTTTTCGTTCTTTGTAAGATAAATGTAATTTTAGCGCGGGCAGCGTAATGCAAATTTGAAAAGTTTTGGTTATTTCACTTTTGCAGTTGCATTTGACGGAAGTTTTAATATATTACATCAGTCCGTTGTGCATAAAAAAATAGCTTCTTTTCTTATATTCTTCAAAGGGAATAGGCTTTTGTTATGCTAAGATCATCATTCATCATCATTCATCATTACAGCCCTTCACAAGTCCACTGCTGAACATAGGCCTCCCCCAAGGAATGCCACAAAGCACGGTCCTGAGCCACCTGCATACATCGACTTCCTGCATGTCTTACCAGGTCGTCTCTCCATCTCGTGGGGGGTCGCCCTACACTTCGCCTACCGGTACGAGGCTGCCACTCAAGAACCTTTCTTCCCCATCGGTTGTCGGTTCTTCGAGCTATATGGCCGGCCCACTGCCACTTCAGCTTACTAATCCGTTGGGCTGTGTCGGTTACTCTGGTTCTACTGCGGATATACTCATTCCTAAGTTTATCACGCAGAGAAAATCCGAGCATAGCCCTTTCCATAGCTCGCTGAGCGTCCTTGAGCTTCCTCATACGGCCAGCAGTGAAGGAACACGTCTCAGTTCCGTAAGTCATCACTGGCAACACGGACTGGTTGTACAATTTCGTTTAAAGGTTTTGAGGTATGTCTGACGAGAAGATGCGTCGAAGCTTCCCGAACGCTGCCCAGCCGAGTTGAATTCGTCGATTGACCTCTCGGTCGAAGTTGGACTTACCTAGTCGGACTATTTGTCCCAGGTAAACATACTCGTCAACAAATTCGAGCTTAGTGCTCCTACAACTACCGGCATAGATGTGACATGGACATTAAACATAATCTTTGTTTTCTCCATGTTCATCTTAAGACCTATCCGTTGGGAGACACTATTGAGGTCATTGAGCATAGTGCTTAGGTCCTCCAGCGATTCTGCCATAAGGACTATATCGCCGGCAAATCGAAGGTAAGTGATGTACTCGCCATTGATGATAATACCGTATCCTTTCCAGTCCAGAAGCTTGAAAACGTCTTCCAATGCAGCGGTGAAGAGTTTCGGGGATATAACATCACCCTGTCTTACACCTATCTGCAATTGGATAGATTTCGTACTCTGGTTCTGTACTTGGATAGCCATCGTAGCTCTACTGTACAAACACTTCAGCACTTCGATATACCGACAGTCAACTTGGCACCGCTGAAGGGACTGCAGCACCGCCCAAATTTCGACGGAATCAAAGGCTTTCTCATAGTCCACATACGCCAGACATAGTGGCAAATTGTACTCTTCAGACTTATGTACAATTTGCCGAAGGGTATGTATGTGGTCTATGGTGCTAAAGCCCTTTCGGAAACCGGCTTGTTCGGGAGGCTGGCAGTCGTCAAATCTGCGCTCGAGACGATTAGTAATGACTCTCGAAAACAGCACGTAGACGCGGCTCAGAAGGGAAATCTGTCTGTAGTTCTTCAAGAGAGCGTTGTCACCTTTCTTGAAGAACAAGACCAACGCACTTCTGCTCCACGCCTCCGGTGTAATGCCACCATGGAGGACGGAATTAAAGAGCTTCTGAAGGACTTCAAGTACCGGTCTTCCACCCGCTTTCAGAAGCTCCGCTGTAATTCCATCCTCGCATTCTTCAGCCTTTCATCCATCCTTCATTCTTCATTCATCCTTGCCGTTTTTAAGGTGCTGGAGAGCCATTCTAATCTCGCTTAGACTGACATCCGGGATATCTTCGGAATAGTGTCGGATAAGACTCGCTCTTGGATCGATACTCACACTTGCGTGTGGCTCCAACGATGACGTGTACAGCTGCCCATAGAACCTCTCAATCTCACTCAAAATCTCAGGTGTCCCGGAAACGATGCTGCCACACTCGGTCTTCAGCTTTGACAGTTGGCTCTTTCTGGTACACAGATCTCTGGCAAAGACTTTGGAGCCTTGGCACCGCTCGATCGCTTCTTCAATACAAGCTGTATTGAAGTTGCGTAAGTCCCGCCGCATGCATTTGGAGATCTGTCTATTCAGTTGCCTGTATGCTGTCAAATCTGATGAAGAATGTAGCTTCATCTCCCGTCTAACAGCCATGAGATTAAGAGTGTGATCGGACAGTTTTTGTGTTCTTCTGCGGCGGGTCTTGCAGAACTTAGCTCCAACCGCATGGACAGTTTCCACGAGCTTGTCATTCATATCGTCCACTTCATTGCAGTCTTCTAGGCACTGAAAACGGTTTTGTAACTCGAGCTGAAAGGTTTCGGGACTTTGGAACAGAGCACGAGGGGGATGGAGCGTTGACTTCATTAGACGAGACCTCTCCAACTTAACGTTTAGGTTCAGTGTGCCTCTAACCATTCGGTGATCGCTGCCGGTTTTCACCCTCGCGATCACTGAGACATCACTGAACAGTTGTCGTCTGGTCGTCATAATGAAGTCAATCTCATTTTTTGTCGAACCGTCGGGGCTCGACCAGGTCCACTTCCTGTGTGGCCGCTTCTGGAAGAAAGAGTTCATCATAAAGAGTCCCTCTTTCTCCATGAAGTCGGCCAGCTGCTGGCCCCTTGGGTTCCGTTGCCCTATTCCGAAATTCCCTACTTTCAGCTTACCGTTCTCTCTTGTGCCTAGTTTTGCGTTGAAGTCTCCCATCAACACCGTATAGTGGGTTTTGGAGGAATGCATAGCTCTAGAGATATCCTCATACATTTCCTCCACCTCCTCATCGGGGTGTTCCGAGGTTGGTGCGTAAACCTGTATGACCTTCAGCGAATACCGTTTGGTGATTCTGAGTATAAGGTACACAACCCTCGTCGATACACTCCCGATCTTTACAACGTTGTTAACGAGAGACTTGTGGACGATAAATCCAACACCTCCTTGGGACAGATGGTCGCCCTCCCGGTGATAGAGCAAGTTGCCGGATTCGAGGATTACCGTGTCCTCCCCCTCTCTTCGGACTTCGGATAATCCTATAATATGCCAGCGCAACTTGTCTATCTCTTCTTCCAGCTCCACGATCTTCTCGTCAGTCCTCAGGGTGCGTGCGTTGTACGTTGCCAGGTCGAGTTGTCTAAGGTGGCAACCGAACCTCCACCGGAGATTCTTAGCACCCCCTGCCCCGCCGTTACCATGGTCGCCACCATAGCCAGGAATAGCGGGGCCGCCGGGGACTGGGGGCCATCTATTTGTTGTTCTATTCATTGGGGGGTATTTGCCATAGTTGCCACGCTTGGCGAGCGGGTTGGCAACCGCAGTTTTTTTATTGTAATTTTGGCTATTTTCAGGAAGATGCTGCTGCCCATCTCCTGCCTGTTTCCCTTTGTCGCCTTTTACGACACCCACGGGAGGATATGGGGTAGTGGATATTCTTGACCGCCACTACACGGCATATATGCTAAGATATTGCGTTACAATTCCCCTGGTGTCGCAGTTGTATATGGGCGGCGGTAACTGACTACTAACAACTTAGGGTCGCTAACGCCGCAAGGCGCAAGGGGGTCAAAAAATTACATGAGAGCAAGAAAACATCAATTATTCCCCGATTATTAGCTTTTTTTCATCAGAAAATTAATCTTATTTGTAGTTTTCCATTAAGTCTAATATATTTAAATTTCTGATGAAGAAAGCTTGTAATCGGGGAAATAATGAATGTTTTCTTGGTCTCCTATAATTTTTTGAAAAATTGAGGTTCGCAACTTTGCGGCGTCAACGACGTTAGGTCTGCCGCAGAATTGTTTGCCTCTTCTTACGAATATATAAAAAACCCGGCAAAGTGCGAGTCGGACTCGCGCACCGGGGGTTCCGAACAAATCTGTAGGTATATAAGTTTAAAATTATTAGAAATATTTTTATTATATGATGTAACTAAAAATTTATGTTTTTCGCAATTTTTCCTTTATCTGTGCTATAAAACGTTGCTTCGTACCAAATTTCAAGATTCTGACTTCACGGGAAGTACCCTGTAGGTTTTGATTCCCTTGTCGAAAATGTCGAAAATTTATGGCATAAACGACTGTATCTTTTGATTACGTTGGCTTAGAAGTTTGATTTTTTCACAGCTCTAAGGGACAGTAGACTTGAGTATCTGATATGAATTTCAGCTTGATACCTCCACGCGTTCCTGAGAAAAAGGGTCTTGACAGATAGACAGACAGACAGACAGACGGACGGACAACAAACTGATCCTATAAGGGTTCCGTTTCTTCCTTTTGAGGTACGGAACCCTAAAAATACAAAAGAAACATACAAGGCTTCGTCATCACTTACCACCAGATGGAATTGATCAAGAACTGGCTTATATTTAAATAAGTCAAAAAATAGCCGTAATGAAAGATTTTATTTTTCGACTGAACTTTGATCTCCCAGATTTGGTAGACCACAAATACTCGCAAAGAACGCCGATTCCTTCCAACATTTATTCACGAGGTTATTAAAATGAAGAAACATCCTAATTTCAAAAAAGAAAATTGATTGATGCTACCATCTGCTTGGAAACCTATAATTAACAAAATGAAATCCAAACCTAAGCATACCACTGCAAGACTTTAAGATACTTTTAGCTCGATTTGCGTAGATCGGACCAAAAAATAATGTTCTAAAGCTTAATTTAGCCTGGGATAACTATGACATCGGGACGTCAAACACCTCAGTCCCCTCGTGACCATGGGTGCTGTAAGCACGCGAAACGTCGGAAATTAAAATAAAGTTAAATTAAACGCAATAAAATTAGTTTTATTCCATGTGGAATCGTGTAAATAAATATAAGAATGTGAGATTCTTTGAAAGCTGTGTACTGAATTCGAGAAACACGAACGCGAGCAGAGCTCTGACAAAAAAGTACTGACCTGATCTAGTGGGTCATACGTTTCACTGCGTAGCCTTGACCGTCTATGAGTCATGTCGTACACCGTAGGTCACCGGAGCCAACGAGAGCAGAGGGAGGAGGGGGGGGGGGGGGGGGGGTCGCGGCGCTTTACACTAAAGCAACTAAAGAAAGAATGTTTACAATGTTGAGTCTAATAATTTTCAGTTACGCAGATATTACTCAAGAACGGCCGTGACGCTGAGTGCTCAGAGTGCAAATGTTGGAAGCAAAAAATGGTTAGCTAGCTATAGTCACGAGAAATGCCCGAGTTCTAAGATCCTACGTCCTCAGTTCACACAACCAAAGGAATCTCTCTATATTATTGTGTGGTACTCCACTAGATGGAGTGACGACCTAGTAAGGTATGCAGGAAGGCGATGGATGCAGGTGGCTCAGGACCGTGCTTTGTGGAATTCTTTGGCAGAGGCATATGTTCATCAGCGGACTTGTGAAGGGCTGTAATGATCATGATGCTGATATCATTCTGTGAACAATGTCTCTATGATCGTAGATATCATTTTATTATCTTTTTTAATCGTACCTAATTCGTTCATAAAGCAACGTAAACAAAATGTAGTTTATATAATTTTTACAAAGTATCTCCACCGTTTGTGTAGATTTTTTCATTTATAATTTACGTAGACAGGGCATACTCGTATATTCAAATATTACAAGCTTTTGACAGTGATTACAATATGAGAAAAGGTTACTTTATTTTTTTTTTCACTTTGATAACATTACTAACATTTTAAGCCTGTTGTGTCTTAGGAGGGCTTCTTTAACCTCTTTCCACTCCCCATTTAAAAGGTCAGCAACGCACCCGCAATTCCTTTTGGATGATCACAAGCGATAACCACTTAGGTACTATCAAGGGGACTGCGCGCTCGTTTGCCCTATCCCCATTATTGTTTAAAGTAAACCCAAAAAGGGCATCCAACAATACAATTTAATGAATTTTAATAATTCTGTAAAAAAAAAAACATTTAATTTGAGTAGTTAGTTCTCTTTCATGCATACTAGGGACGACAGAATTTAATAAACAGCTAAGTCTATACACAGTTTTAAGGGATATACCTTAGAATTATGTTCGTTTCTTAAGTTTTATGACAATATAGATAGAGGAATCAACCCTGATCCCGCGAATGAAGATAGAATTCCGTAACAAGGAGCAGTCCGGCAGCAATGAGGAAACTACTCCAAGGCAAAACGCATGCAGCAACCTTGATAGGAAGCATCAGGCGGTAACTCGATCCCATATCTGCGGGCTGAATTGACTCATGGCGTGTTTACACTGGCGTCACGTTCGAAACAGCGTTTGCGATAGTATATACAGATGATTTAAAATTTATGTTTTGAACAATTATGTAGTTTTTACTGATGGTAGGACTGCTATTCTACCTAAATAGCAGTGCTTGCACTGATGTATGCTGGTCTGAATGGAACAGACAGTCTTTTTTTTATAGGATAAGGGTGACAAACAAGCACACAGTCCACCTAATGGTAAGTGGTTGCTGTGGCCCATAGACATCTACATCTATCTTCGATTACGAATTAAAATGCAGATGCGTTGTCACCCGTGAGGATTAAGATGGAATGCCTCGTTTCCAGTAAAAAGGGTATCCGGTTCTCTACACTCACCATACGAAACACAGCAGCGTTAAGCTGCTATTTTACGCTGGTATTCTGTGAGAGTGTGGTCCTTCCCCGGTCGAGCCGACCCAATCGTACTACAACTATAAAAAAGCTACAGCGTGACTCTATCACGTAAAAGTATGGTAGACACGTAAGTGTGAGTGTGGAGGTGTGCTGTGAGGCATTCCATCTTAGTCCTCAGATGTGACAACGCATCTGTAGCCTACTTTGTTTAAAGTTGGCTGCAAGTATTCATGGATAGCAGTAGTCACTGTAGCTACATCACTGAAATAGACTGTCAGTTCGTGGTAGAGTATAATTTAAAATTAAAAAATTTGTACAACGGACTTTTTTTTTATAGGATAAGGGTTTCAAACACCTGATGGTAAGTGGTTGCTGCGGCCCATAAACATCTACATCTATCCTCGTTTGCGAATCAAAATGCAGATGCGTTGTCACCCGTGAGGACTAAGATGGAATGCCTCATTTCCAGTAAAAAGGGCCTCCGGCCACCTGCACTCACCAAGCGAAACGCAGAGGTAAACCTGTACTTCACGCTGGTATTCTGTGAGGTCGTGGTACCACCCCGGTTCGAGCCGGCCCATTCGTGCGACAGCAAAAGCCGCCGCGTGGCTCTACCACTGTTACTTCAATTATACTTCAGTTACTTCAATATATAATATTAAGAACAACTCAAAAACTATTGTTCAGACCTTGATCAAAATTATATGGGACCACATGAGAAGCACCAGCTTACAAATAAAAAAGAAACATCGAAATCGGTTCACGTAGAGAAAAATTATGAGGTAGCACACATAAAAAACATACAGTCGAATCGAGTACCTCCTCCTTTTTGAGGTCGGTATAAAATGTTGCTTCCCTTGTAAACTAAGATAAAATGCCTCTATTCCGGTAAAAGGGGTATCTAGCTCTCTATACTCACCATACGAAACCTAGCAGCATTTAACTGCGATTTTACGCTGGTTTTATGTGAGAACGTAGTCCATCCGCGGTCGAGCCGACCCCTTGGTACTACAATAATAATAGGCCGATACTGCAATCGCAAATTTAGCTGATTTGTGCTGGCGATTAAGGTGATTTACCTTAATCGCCACCACAAATCTTCAAAAATCTTTCTACAAAAGAATAGATCCAGATTTCCAGCAGTGGACTTTTATTTTTTATTTTTTTTTATAGGAGAGGGGGCAAACGAGCATGCGGTTCACCTGATGGTAAGTGACTACCGCCGCCCATGAACAACTGCAACACCAGGGAGGGAATTGCAGATGCGTTGCCGGCCTTTTAAAAAGGAGTACGCTCTTTTCTTGAAGGTCCCTTTTATGGGCTGATGAAGATAATATTTGCACGAGACGTGGAAGCTCAGCAGATAAGCCTTCACCGAATTGTACAAAAGCGAGCAGCCTTTCTAGCATTGTATTTTTATTGTGTAGCAAAAATAAAGCTTCCGAGACTTAAAGCCGGTAACCAAAGTGTAGGACGGCCCCCTAGGCTAGATGAATTGACGATCCACCAGACACGCGGCAAGTCAATAGGTACAGATGGCTCAGGACTTTTGAATCTCATCTTCAACAATGAGGTTTTGAAGGGTCGTAATGATGATACAACTCGAGCCCAAAGAAACAGCAGGTTCACTGTCACAAAGCTTTAAACGCGTTAAGAGCTGACGATAAAGAAAAAAATGTACACATTAAAAATATATGGTAGCATAGTCACAGCTTTTAAACGACTTCAAGAATTGAGAAAGTTCTCAATTCGTCTGTATATATATATATATATGTATATATATATATATATATATATATATATATATATATATTAATAAAAAAATGTTATATAAATTGCACATGGGGCCTCCATTCTAAACATGCATACTTTGAACAATTATTGATAGGCCTTACAAATACATATTGCTTGACAAACGCGCACACAGTCTACCTGATGGTAAGTGGTTGCTGCGGCCCATAGACATCTACATCTATCCTCGTTTGCAAATCAAAATGCAGATGCGTTGTCACCCGTGAGGACTAAGATGGAATGCCTCATTTCCAGTAAAAAGGGCCTCCGGCCACCTGCACTCACCAAGCGAAACGCAGAGGTAAACCTCTACTTCACGCTGGTATTCTGTGAGGTCGTGGTACCACCCCGGTTCGAGCCGGCCCATCCGTGCGACAGAAAAAGCTGCCGCGTGGCTCTACCACTGTTAAATATATATATACATATACATCATTATTTTTATGTATGCCCGACATAAGTTATTTGTTTATGAAACGACCTTAATGATTCTTTTTTCTACCGACTTCGAAAAGGAGCAGGTTCTCAATTCGACCGTATGTTCTGTTTTTTATGTGTGTTACGTCATAACTTTTTTTTGGGTGAACTGATTTCAATGATTTTTTTTGAAAGCAGGTGCTTCTCGTTGATCAAGGTCTGATCAATAGTTTTTGAGTTATTCTTAATAATTTATATTGATGTCGGTTGTATAAAATTTTTAATTTTAAACTATAATAAAAAAGGTATACTTTAAGAGTAGACCTAAATAAATTTGAAGAAAAAAACCATCTCTCGGTGTGGAAAAATAGGGGATGAAAATTTTAATGTAACTATTTACGCGACATTCTAAATAATGTTTTCTTATATTTACGCGAACACTACATATTTAAATAAAACTAATTTTACGGATTTTATCGTGTCCGTTAACTATATAAAATTAATTTTATTTAAAAGACATTCTAAATGTTACCCTGTACTTGGTCCACTTAAAATGGTGAAAAACTAAAGAAGGGAAAACAGTATTCAAAACTAAAAGAAAAAAATAATTTCCACGTTGCTGAAGTCGATGCTATGATACAATTTTTCAAAAAATTAAAGTCCCGAATTCGGAGGCTACTATGTGGAATTCATTTAATTCTCTTTAGGTTTTGAATTCAATTTGTACTTTTTTATTGATTTGTTTCCGTTATAATTAAATTAACTAAAGCAGGTGTCACCGCAAAAAGTGACGAAGTGTGCAAATGCCTACAAAAAATACAAATCAAGTTCGGAACAGCAGAGGGTTCTTGCAGTACGCGTTTCAGACGTAATTTTATGGGGTTTAATTAAAATGGGATTAACAATTCATGAACCGCGGGGTTCCCTTCGTTAGAGTGCTTACGATAAAGTATGGCTTGTGTTTTTGTGGAGAGTGAGGCTGTTACTGGCAGCTGAAACTGAATTTACGGGCTGGAGTAAAAAGGCACGCCTTTAAATTTATATCGATCATGTAAACATTGCCGCGAAAGTTCTACCAGAGGGATCGCTATATTTGTTTGGTTGTAAAATTATTTCCTGTATTGTTGGTCTTTTTGTTGGGCTTAAAATTAGTGAGAGATTTTGGAGAAAGGCATTCAATCATTACAGCGTATCGAAAGTCCACTGATGAACAAAGGCCTCATCCCTAGATTATCCTGATAGAGGGGAGGGGGGGGGGGGGGTTATTCGCCAAAGTTCTCCCACTTGGCAGGCGGATTTGCAACTATATTTTTATTTTTTAGTTGGTATTAGAATGACGCTGCTGCCCATCTCTTGGTCTTCCCCGGTCGAGCCGACCCAGTGGCTCTACCACGTAAAAAATATGGTCCACAAATAATTGTTCGGTCTTTAGATGATTGCCATATGTAAAATGTAATTTTTTTTATAGGATAGGGTAACAAATGAGCACACAGTTCACTTGATGGTAAATGGTTGCTGTGGCCCATAGAAATCTACATTTATCCTCGTTTGCGAATCAAAATGGAGATGCGTTGTCACCCGTGAGGACTAAGATGAAATGCCTCTTTTCCAGTAAAAAGGGTCTCTGGTTCTCTACACCGTACGAAACACAGCAGTGTTAAGCTGCTATTTTACGCTGATATTCTGTGAGAGCGTGGTCCTTCCCCGGTCGGGCCGACCCATTCATGCTACAGCTAATACTACTAATATAGCTGCAGCATGGCTCTACCACGTAAAATATTGTTTTCCTTTGTCGCCTCTTACGACAGCCACGGAATGATAATATGGGGTAGTGGATATTCTTACACCGTCGTATATTATAAAAATAATAATAAAACCGTTGTTGCTTTCTTCTCTATACTTCATTTTCTGTATTCTATTCTTTGTAAGTTTATAAAAATTATTCGTAATAAAAACACACATGCAACAAATCCGTTTAACCCGACGTCATGGATCAATGAATGAGTTCCACATAACTGCATACGACCTTAGAGAACACAACCGACTTAACCATTTTAGGAGGTATAGAAATGCCTCTGCATACATTCCAGCAACAATTAAAGCTTCCCTTCTGCACCCACTGCGGTGACATTTAGCGTGATCAGACGCAAAAACATGCATGTCTTACGTTCAGTCATTAGTATAAACGCGCTGAGGAAAATAATAAAAAAATAAACGAACACAACTTTATACTATGTTGCTCCGGATAAAAAGTTGTTAGATAAAAACCACAGAGACAGCGCAGTTGATTAAAAAAATATCAGCTGTCTTTTTTCTTGTCTTTTGTATTGGACCCCACAAGTCGCTATATCAGGTGGGTCTTACATTTTATTATAAATTAGTAATTAAATTAATTGAACTGTTTTGCGTTAATTTAAATTGTTATCGCAGAATGCTCCTGTTCATTTCTTGCTTCGTTGACCTCTGTCACATCTTACGGCGACCACTGGTTGTTAAGGGATTATGGATTCTCTAATGCCGCAATACACGCCACATCTATCATAAACACTCACGCCTGTCACCCAGAGGGGCAGGCAGAGACTATGGACTCCCATTTGGCACGATTATGACACACCTCTCTCGCTTCCTCCACATCCATATACCTACGCATATACGCTCGTCTGTTAAAGGTACTCTTAATTTGGGCCATTTTCAATATATCGCCAATTTGGTCGACAAACTTTCGCCTAGGGCGCCCGTTCCCGACTCTTCCGTTTACCTCTGCAACAGAAATTTGCTTTGTCACTCTTTCCTCATTCATT
Organism: Parnassius glacialis; assembly: GCA_033319125.1. Taxonomy (NCBI): domain Eukaryota; kingdom Metazoa; phylum Arthropoda; class Insecta; order Lepidoptera; family Papilionidae; genus Parnassius; species Parnassius glacialis. The sequence continues at coordinate 38,933,810 of JAVANC010000009.1, read as the reverse complement.
CTTTCTACATGACCAAATCACCGAAGCATTCCACCGCCACATCTAAGGATACGGTATTTCACCAAGTTAAGCTTGGAGCTCTTCGGCATAATTTTCCCCTAAGATTGTTGTTTCAAAAAGATACAAGGTAAATCTCGCGTTAAGCTTTCTCATAAAAATTGTGTAATGTAATAAATTGGTCGGTTTGATTTAATTTAAAGTTTATTTTCTTCTTTTTAGAACATTTAACAAACTTGTTTTTAAAAATGCTTTGTTACTATTAATTTATTTGATTATAATGTTATATAATATATCAATATGTTGCAAACCAGTAGCATTCATTACTACGAGGGTGGATTGAAAAGTACTCGGCCTAACACAGATCCATTCAATTCTAAAAATCAAATCTACCCACATTATTTAGTGCAGTTCAGACTAGTTCATTGTGTGAAGTTCGAAACGTGTGCGATAATTATTTGTGATTTTATAAATTTATTAACAAAGTAATCGGACATAATTTCCGCGAATGGAGCAAATCGAGCAGCGTGCCGTCATTAAGTACCTCCATAAGAAGGGGCTATCATCAAAAGCCATCCATGATGACATGGTCAGTACATTAGGCGATTGTGCTCTGTCATATTCATCCGTCAAAAAATGGATAGCAGAATTTAAGCGTGGAAGAGAGAGTGTGAAAGATGAACCCCGCTCTGGAAGGCCTTCGACGTCAACTACTGACGAAAATATTAAAAAAGTACTTGATTTAATAATGGGAGACCGCAGATTAAAAATTAGAGAGATAGGCGAGATTATAGGCATCTCTTATGAACGAACTCAAAACATCATTGTCAACGAGTTGGGTTTCCACAAGGTGTCTGCGAGGTGGGTTCCGCGACTGCTTTCAGTTGAACAAAAAAGGACGCGATTGACTATTTCACGCAACTGTTTGGAGTTATTTGAAGTCGATGCAGATGATTTTTTGAATCGTTTTGTTACTATAGACGAAACATGGGTTCATTACTGTACACCGGAAACAAAACAACAATCAAAACAGTGGAGAAGACCTGGTTCACCACCCCCTAAAAAGGCTAAATCGATTTTGTCGGCAAATAAGGTGATGGCTTCAGTATTCTGGGACTCGAAAGGTGTGATTATGATTGATTATCTTGAAAGGGGTCAGACTATAAACTCTGATTACTACTGCACCTTACTACGTCGTTTACGAAAGGAAATAAAAGAAAAACGTCGAGGAATGCTCAGAAGAAAAGTCCTGTTTCATCAAGATAACGCCCGTGTTCACACGTCAGTACAGTCAATGGCTGAAATTCACAACTGTGGCTTTGAACTGTTACCGCATCCGCCGTATTCACCTGATCTGGCACCATCAGACTTCTTTCTGTTCCCTTACCTAAAAAAGCACTTGGGAGGTCAAAGATTTTCGACAAACGACGAGGACAAAGCAGCTGTAGACGCATATTTTGACTCTAAGGAAGAATCATTTTTTTTCAACGGTCTAAATGCTTGGAAGGGGAGGTGGCAAAAGTGTATTGAACTTGATGGTGATTATGTAGAAAAATAAAAATATAACTGATTTAGTATGTGTTTATTTTCTTGGTTAGGCCGAGTACTTTTCAATCCACCCTCGTATGCTGACGACAGCACTGGTGATGCTTTTTAAACCGGCCGTGCCAATACTTCTCGGGATCACGTCATCGAGTACCGGTAGAAACTTGTGTCTGAAATCGAGTTGTTAAACAAATTCTTGGATTGGGGACGACTAAATCTAGTCCACTTTAACCATCAGAAGACACAGGTTTGCGCGTTTACTGCTAAAAAGAACCCCTTTGTCGTCAGTCTTCAATTTCAGGGCACCCCCCCTAACTACCTCAGCTAACATCGAAATCCTCGGCGTGGACATATCGAATGATGTGCAGTTTCGTGGTCACTTGGAAGGGAAGGCTAAATTGGCCTCTAAAAAGCTTCACACCAGTTGAAGGCGCAAGTGCAGCCTCCCATGGAATACTGTTCATATCTCTGGTCCGGGGCACCCCAGTGCCAGCTCCTTCCACTTGACCGCATCCAGCGCATAGTGGCTCGAATTGTCAACGACCGAGTTTTTTCTGATCGGCTCGTTTCACTGGCGCTGCGAAGGGATGTTGCATCCCTTTGCATTTTATATCACGTCTGCCACGGGGAGTGCTCTGAGGAATTGTTCGGATTAATTCCAACCGCCAAACTACACGTACTAACATCGCGACAAAACTCACGATACCATCCACACCATCTGGATACTTGGCGGCCCATCACTGTGCGTTTTACTAGTTCTCCTCCTCTCACAACCTCTTTGTGGAATCGTTTACCAGCGGCAATTCTTCCGGACCAATACGACTGAGAAACCTTCAAGAAAAGAGCTTACTGCTTTCTAAAGGGCCGGCAACACACCTGCAATTTCCCTGGTGTTCCATTCGTTCCGCGGTAGGCACTTACCGTCAGGTGAGCCGCATACTTGTTTGTACCGTCTGCTATAAAAAAATTGTGTAGTGATTGTCATTTTTAACATTTATGAAAACTAACGTAAGGCTTATTAAATTTATGTTTAGTAATTGTGATGAGTAAATAAACTATGAGGATAAAATATGCGAATTCATATAAACAGATTAATATTATACGTATTTATAACAGACATTAAAATAGCTAATTTATACTTTTTTAATATAGAACCGTCCAAATAATTATGCCAATGTTTGCCCATGTAATTCATAGTATTTTTAAATTAATAAAATGTTCTTTTTAATAGATAGAGTTTTTTGACTATAGTATGTGCCAAATCGATTGAGAAAAACGGACAATGACCTTTCGGTCGTTTAACCAGGGGTTACAAACCTTCAATATATAGGCACATTTTATATGTAGTACTTTCTTTATTTATAATGATTTTTTTATAATGATTGATATAATATATATTTATTAACTATTATTAAAAAGTTATGTGAAAGATCGCTGTAGAAGAAAAATCATCTATTGTTATAAAGTACTTTATTCATTTAACAACAAAAAACATTAATTTATAACACATATAAAGATTCGAGTGATAACGACACCGAATAAGTACGTACTTATGCAAAAGATAAAACTTTATTTTTAATATTATATAAGAACTTTATTTTTATTCGGTGCAATCATCACTCGTATCTTCACTTGATGAACTATCTGTAACATTAATTATAAAGCGATCTGCAGTTTGGTCAATTCTATCATCCATGCCACGCATTTTTTGTTCAACCTTAAGGACATGCTGAACACAGTTTTTCCATTTATCTGGCGTGATTTGAGTTAAACCATCTTTAAGTAAATTTTTAACATCTTTTAACTTGAAAGTTGTATTTTTTCGTGCAACGTACCCTTTCACATCTGCCCACACAAGTTCAATGGGGTTAAGCTCACAGTGATAAGGAGGTAACCTTACCACTGTGATGCTTTTTTCTTTTGCCATCTCGTCGGTGACGTAACTTCGATAGTTATCTTTAACTGCCTTTATTTTTTCCATTAAGTGGGTCTTTGTGTCCGAGGGCACGTATGCGATCTGTTTAGATTCTAGCCATTCCTGCATATTTTGTTTCCGCCAAGACATTGTTGGGGTTTTTTCTAAACGTCTGGAGTGGTAACTAGCGTTATCCATAACTATGACATCGCCGCTTTGCAGTTTTTCTATTACTTTTACCCGAAGGGGCTTTCGCGCCAGTAGAGTAGCCTTCTAACCGTGATTGACGAGAAGATTCAATTGTGGTGTCTTCCCATACCTTTCCCATAGTATGACCTGCGTTAATCCATGTTTCGTCAAGGTAAAAAATGTTACGTCCCTCGTTTCTTAATATTTGTATTTCTCTCAAATATCTGGTACGCCACAGAACTATCTCTGGGCGATCTATTAGACCACTTTTTCTGTTTCTCTTTATATATTTGAATTTTAAATGGCGCAACACACGTCGCAGGGAAGTTTTGCTCAAGTTTGGCAACTGGTCATCTTGATTTATACTGAGCAAAATTTTGTCTAAAGTCGGTAATTCTCCTGCAAGAAAGAACTGATGCACTTTCGCTCTTATAGCCGATTTATCAAAATCGTCCAACTTGTCAATTACAGACTTTTTTCTTTTATTAATTATTCCCTTTTCTGGTATTTTATGGGAATCTCTATACACGCTTAATACGCGATATATAGTGCTCTTGCTGACTCCTGAGATCTCCGAAACCTTTTCTACCATATTAACGTTTGAAGGATACACGTCTTCGGGCCAGGTGTTTTTGACATATTTGTATACATTAATGATAATCTCTTGTTCCCCGACCGACAAAGTGGTAGGTTTTCTCTTTTTTACTGGTGACGTTAAAGGTGCTCCAGAAGATGGGCCTGTAAATAAATGACAAAAATATACTACCATAGTACTACATCACATAAATACATATTGTTTTAGAAAATAAATACCACATGGTCACATAAAAAGAGCGCTTTAAGAAATAGAAAGGCTACGTCGTCGCATTTGTACCTATTTGTACGTACCTGCTACGTTTATTATGGGTCGGCGACGTCTCTTTCCACTTGATGTTGAAGGACCGGGTCCTTCACCAAATTCTCCTGAACTCATGTCGATTTAGTAACGACCGTCACAGTATAACTAATATAACAGATTCAAAAAACAAAAACTTAACGATATAACAAATTTAACAGTAAAAACTCAACTAAAACAATGCAATGAATGCTATGAATTACCCGAGACGTACACACGCAAGCGCTATCCGAACACGAATGAAAACAAAATGGCGGACCGGCCCAAAAAAGGTGACGCATCTCTGGCTGCCATTGTCACGTTTCTTTTAGAACGAACTGACGTAACGCGCGTTTTGTTTATTTTAAAGGGATGAATTTGCAAAAGCTCAATATGGTGATTATATTGCTTCAAATATTTTTTTAATATGAAACTGTTATTAAATGAATAGCTGCGTTACTTACCATAAATTGAAATATAAAATATAACACATTTTTCGCGATGTACCGTAAGATTTTACTATGTTTATAGGAACCACAGACAATATTATTTAAGAAACAAAAAAACAAAACATATGTGCTGACCTAGAAGTGGGAATAATATCAATATTTAAATATTGTTATCACATCTAAATTGAGATTTTGTAAGTTACGCCTTTTGACACTCGGCTCATATCTGAGGTCATTGTCCGTTTTTCTCAATCGATATGGCACATACTATAGTAACAATATTTCGGAGCTTCTGAAATTCCACTTACTTGCGTTTTAGCAGAGTGGCACAGCGAACAACTCCATTAACCTTTTTAAATTGACAAGAGATCTATGTCAGGACACCGCTGTAGACAGAGAGACGTTAAAGGCTCTTGTTTTGCTTTTATAAAAAAAGCAAAACGTTCGAATACTCCCATTTCCCTTCACATTAATGCCTAATGGCCATGAAATTGGCCGCAAACGAAGAACAAATGGTATAGCTTTGAATAAATAGATATTTCTTTAACCCGCTAAAGGATCACGGCAAGCAGGTACTAACGTTATATAAGTCGCACAAATTTTTTTTCCCTGATCCAGAACAATGCAGCTCCCGGCGGGTTAACGACGCACTTAGCGTTTTGCACTTTTCATTATTCCGAACGCCTTATTATGCCCTTATGCATATTTATAGAAACAATTTAAACATTTTTGGTTTTTGAGCAAGATTTAGTTTTTAGAATTAAAAGCGATCGGACGCAGCGGGTGATGACAGTTGCGAGATATATTTAGCGAGAGGCTTAACAGATTGTAAAACTGGTTGCGACTTGCGATGTGCTTCTGGTTGACACTGCGACATAGGTATTTCCATTAACGATTAAATAAATCATGTTAAAATATATTTTAGTTACTCAAAAGTAAACCTGTAGATGGGTTTATATTCTTGAATAGAATATTATTTAAATAGAATATGTAAGTTGCTTCAGCATAAGCGTGGTACACAGCCTTGCTGATAAATTATGGTTGTAGTACGAATGGGTCCGCTCAACCGGGGAAGGACCACGCTCTCACAGAATATCAGCGTAAAATAGCAGCTTCATGCCGCTGTGGTGGTGAGGGTTGTAGAGAACCGAAGACCCTTTTTACTGGATAAGATGCACTCCATTTTAGTCCTCAGACAACGCAGCAGCAATTTGATTTTAATGGAGGATAAATGTATATATCTATGAGCCACAGTATCCACTTACCATCGGGTGGACTGTGTGCTCGTTTATCAACCTTATTCTATAAAAAAAAAATAAGCTGATTCTTTTAAGAAATGAAGACGCTTCAATCTTCAAAATTATCCGGTAGGTCAACATTAAATTGAGATTTAAAAATATTGAAAGTACAGTACTTCTTGTGCCCCCATTTTTCGAGCGGGTGAGATATCTCACCGGAGGCAAGTCGGTAATGAAATAAATTAAAAACATCTTATCGTTTCAATTCGCGGTGTAACGAGAGGGCCACGAAAAATTTTCATACAGAAATAAATTCGTGGAAGCCACAGTGTAGAACAAAGCAAATGGCTTATTCGAATGAGGGTGTACAATGAAAACTGAGGTACATTTTTTTTTATAAATTACAAGCTGGAACCCGGCGCGTTGCTGCAAAGGTAATAATTATGGATTTTTTTAAATTTGGAAGAGTAATATAGTTTAATTAGGAATGATAATACATTTATTGAAGTTGAATACTATATAACTTTCAAATAAATTTGTCGGTACAGTACGCGCGCCACCTAAATCTATAAGTTAAATGTACATGTAATGGGGTTGTTTTAAACTAATTTGTTTAATTCCGCGTAAAGAAAGAAAATGATGTGTCCTGCCCAGTTTTAAGGGGACCTCCCACCCTCCCTCAATCGCGCGCACTATACCCGTCGCCGTTAATCCCAGCCCTACCACCCCCAGCACCAACACACTAGGCACGACACACCACTCTCGAAAATACGACACGTGTTTCGCCTCTACACGAGGCATCCATCCACATCTATTTCTTTCTTTACGCGGAATTAAACAAATTAGTTTATAACAACCCCATTATAATGAATTTCCGCAAAGTAACGCCTGATTCTATAAATTAAATGTACATGTATCTATGACCTTCGCGCAAGTTTTACCGCAATCTATGAACGGTATGGCGGCGCATATCATACGGACAAATAAACATTATATTTTATAAATTAGGTAATCTAGTGCTTACAATTCCATCTCACGATAAGTATTGATGTATTCTTGGGAGGTAAATAGCATTAGCCTAGAAAAATCAACCTCGTTCTTATGTTGACGCCTAAATTGAATTAAGACAGAAATATTAGTGCCAGCAAATAATTACAATTGTTTGCTATAAGCATCTAAGCAAATAAAAAAAAACAACGAAGCCAAAAGAATCGGACCAATGCTGGCTACAACCACAACAAAAAGGAAATCCGTGTCATAGTTGGGCCTCTTGTTTCCGGTGATAGAAAGGAAAAGGAGAAATTACATTATTGCAGTTACATGAAACTCATCTCAGGGTATGTCTCTCCACTGAGCTCAAAGCTAATTAACGTTTTGATAACAGTCCACATCAAATCGGAGCTTTGCGAACATTTTCGAAAAAAGGTCTTCCTTAAGTTCCTGTCGCTCGAATTAGGCGTAACTCTTAAACTAATAGCTTAAGAGTTACGTCTCACAGTTTTAACATAAGACTTAATATCTATAATATAAAAATGAATCACCGAATGTGTTGCTAAGCGCAAATCTCGAGAGCAGCTGGACCGATTTCGCTAATTCTTTTTTTATAATATTCCTTGAAGTACGAAAATGGTTCTTACGGAAAGAAAAATTAAAAAATTTACTGAAAAAGTCTAAAAACAACACTTTTCTATATTCCCATACAAAAGATTCGTAATAATGCTTAAAAGTCAATTTGAACTTTAATACCATACCATAAAGTTTAAGTCTTAGTGGAGGGGTTCCGGGAAGGCAAAACAATTGAGTGACGTTAGTATCGTATAAATATTAAAATCAAAATTTGTCAATATTTATACACACTGGCAGATACATGATGTTATAATGAGTAACTTGGACTGCTTTTATTTTAGGGTTCCGCGAAAAATAACTCCACGCGGGTGAAGTCGCGGGGAACAGCTAGTAATTCAATAAAACTATATGTAACAGCTTAAATATAGTTTTTATTGATGCCACGGTTGGATTTTTTTATTATTTTTTCACTTACGAGTTAGGCACTCCACTCTGTTATAATATTAAACTAGCGGTTCGTCCCGGATCCGCTCGGGTGATTTCTGGATCTCGACAACAGTTCCAATTACCGGGTCCGGTAAATCTAAACCATCCAGTTTCATCAGAATCGGTCGAGTCAGTAATCGATTTTTAGCGAAACTAACGGACAGCAAACTTTTATATATAGAGATTTGGTCGTCGTTGAGAAAGGATAGATCTACCGCCGACCAAGGTGTTCATCCCAGGGAGCGTTTGTGTGCATGGACTCCTGTGGTAAGACGGAGTTTCTGTAATAGCAGATTCGTTCGAAAACTATTATAGCATGATTTAGACTTTGACTATTGTTCGGAGCGTATGTGTCATCGTGGGGCGGTGAAAACGCCGCCCCTTAAAAAACCTTAATTTTTTAATATTGTAGAGAATAGAATATTTTTTCATTTAATAAAGATTACAGATAATTCTTATTGAAAGTAATTTTTTCTCTTACCGATGTTATAGTAAAAACTTCTGTCCTGTGCAGAACCAGCAAGAAACCTAGCGGGACATTTTTTTATACAGTTTTTGGCTGCCTATGCCTACCCTGTGACTCCATCGCTTAATAAGCATCGTTGTCAGGAGTGAAAGTCCAGATTTATACCGCGATGCGTGCGAGCCCATCCTTATGTAAGACCAACTGCGTATAATGAAATTTATTTACCTACATCACGACTGGCCCTATTGTCGTCCAATAGCGGGGCCCAATGCTCTTCTTTCTGTAAATCTGACGCAAGAGGTTGTAAGCTTGATGGCTATATTTCACTGGAGGATTTATGGCACGTGCCGAAATGAAGGATTTATTCTGTTGCCTTTCTACTTTAATATTATTTAATTTCACCGTACAATGGCGATGTAAGAAAATTCACTAACACATATCAGCCCCTGAGTGTGGGAAATGAACAGTATATGGGCAGCACCATCTTCCTGATAAAAATACCAAAAAAAATTGCTGAAAGATGTTAAAAATGTATTTGCTATTATGCGGTAATAACATACGATAGTGCTAATATCGACAATAATATTATCGACGGTGGTGTGTCTTTCAAGTAATAGTGCTGTGATAAGAGGCGAAGGTGATAATGCACTCAATTGATAGCTCTTCAAACTAGGTACGACACATAATTTTATTTTATTACACGGATCTTGGCAAATAAATGTTTAACATCTTTAATATAACGTATTTCCGCAAAGTAACGTCTGATTATATATATTAATTATAATAAATTGGGCGACGCACCTGCCAAACGTGACAACTGTAACAAATACTACGTACTTATACTCTACCCTAAGAGACAATATAATGGGGAGCATCCATGTTCAGCAGGGAAAATTTGATAAGCTGTAATAATTAAGTGAAAGAATGAATCACTTTATTTAGCGACCACCGCCATTCAACGTGCAATGTGGGTAGCCCTAGGTGAAAGACACTGCAAGTCCTACAATAGTTTGTTTTCTTCTGTCTCTGATATTCTTCCTTATCCTTATCTTATAGGTATATTGTACATATACTGTTTAGGATAGGAATGCTTCGGTGGTTTGATCACGTAGATATTTGAACGAGGAAAAATGACCAAGCAAATTTAGGTCACAGAATTCGACGGCTCTGTGGCGCCGTGGCTTAGCAATGAGTTGCAGCGCTAGGGGCCGCGAGTTCGAATCCCGCAAGTGTTTGTGTGGCCTACGAATAATTGTTCTGGCTCTGGATGTTTGTCCTTGTGCAATTTATGTTTATAAACTGCCTCTATGATACGGGAGAAAATCCTAAAGTAATAATAGATTAAAAAAAAGAACATAACATAAACACTCACGCCTGTCACCCAGAGGGGTAGTCGGAAACTATGGACTTCCATTTGGCACGATCCTGACATACCTCTCTCGCTTCCTCCACATCCATATACCTACGCATACTCGCTCGTCGGTTAAAGATACTTTTGATTTGGCCCATTTTCAATATGTCCCTTTCCGACTCTGCCGTTCACCTCTGTAACATAAATTTGCTTTGTCACTCTTTCCTCATTCATTCTTTCTACGTGACCAAACCACCTAACCATTCCTTTCTTAATCCTGGTCACAACATCATCTTGCAAACCACACTCTTCTCTTATCACACAATTTCTCACTCTGTCTGAGTGTGAATCTGAATGATTCATTCCTAAAATACTCCTAGAAAAAAAATGTGAACTGCAGAGCCGGCAAGGGACCGCCATAGACGAAATCTTATCGACCAAATTGGCGATATATTGAAGATAGGTCAGATTTCTTAATAAAAATACCTTTATAACCGACTAGCATAAGGAGCATAAAGGAAGTATAAAGGAGGCGAGAGATGTGCGTCAGGATCGTACCAAATGCAAGTCCGTAGTTTCTGCCTACCCCTCTGGGTGACAGGCGTGAGTGTTTATGATATTATTTATGATTATGACATGAGTTAGGATAATTGAGTTCTTCTGTGTTTGCAATTTTCTCCCGAGTAAATATCTCCTTCTGACTATTTGGATGTTATTGAATAAAACTGATTAAAAACACATCATCTTTGTTAAACTGGTGATGATGAATAAAAATGCCTTACCATCAACAATTTCAAATCTACACTATCTGTCAACACTATAAACCGAAGACCATGAAGTTACCATATATGGTATCTGACTTATCAAAGAGTTCTAAGGAACTAATGTATTCGTCCTAATTCAGGCACGTGTGAAACTTAAGTCATCAATAGCTGACGTAATGACCCTGTACTTTGACTCCGAACATGATATGTCTCAAATTAATCCCGCTGATTTTAATACGATCCGATGCGCTTTCAATTCTTTAAGATAAAACAGGGGCCGGCAACATTTTTTAGAGTGCGATAAGGACAAATAAAAATAAAACTATTGCTGAACTTAGAACATGCGTTTAAGAATTTAGTAGCACAATAACAATATCCCGTAGTTCACCACTTAAAGTTACTTTACCGGATTACTAAATTGCAAGTCAAACACCAGTAGACGTCAACATTAAATTAAATTATTTCTACAATAATATAATTTAATGTTGACGTTAATAAGGTTGACAAAAGAGCACACATCTATAATTAATTAAAATGCAGAATTCGTTGTTCTCCCTGAGGACTAAGACGAAATTTATTTTATTACCAGTAAAAAGCGTTTCCGTTTCTTTACACTCACCATACGAAACACAGTAGCATTAAACTGCCATTTCTGGCTAGTATTCCGATCCTTCCCTGGTCAAGCCCACCCATTCGTGCTTTAACCATAATATAGATGCAGCGTGGCTTACACGTGGCTGTACAGTTCGAAGAACCGACAACCAGTGGGAAAGAAACAATGTTCCCACGTGGCAGTGGCGAGTGGTAACCGGTACGCGATGTTTTGGACGACATCCCGCTAACTGAATCAACGGCCTGAACGGTAAATATGCTCCTGCATAGTCATAGTCAGTGGTTGCTAGTATCTGAGGACCTTGTCTTCTGGCACTTCATGGATGAAGCCTGTATTCAACAGAGGACTCGTCAAGGGTTGTAATTATAATGATGTTTATGGACTGTAAAAAAATATATTTTTCTCTTGCATTGTACAATAGAAAACAGTCATAAAAAAGGTTGCGTGCACCTTTCATCAATGATTGATCTTCAATATCGAATCTGTCATCAACTTTCTGCGAATTCTTAAGCTGAGAGAAATTCGATACTTTGCAAATGCACGCGCAGGTTTTAACGCAAGTTTGAAAGCAATATATACAGTACATTAGGTAACATAAGATGGAAGGGGTGGAATAGGCCTAGGGTACATGCCTTTTACACCTCTTTCACGTAGTATTTATTTTAGTATTTATTAAGATACCAATAATAAATATACCAAAAAAAATGATTGGTGGCCTGTTCGAAAAGATAATCATTCCACTCTATTCGAAAAAACCAGGATTCAAAAATTACTTTTTTAGAACAAGGGTGATTAAAGAGGAAGCAGCCTACCTGCTGCAAATTATGGGGAGGCCTATGTTTAACAGTGGACTTTGACAGGTTGCCAGGAATGGCTAATGAATACCTATGTTCAATTTAGAATGCATACATTGAATTTTGTGGATTGAATATAGGTATATCCCTACAGACTGTGACGATATAAAGCCAAGACCATCAACTTACAGCATGCCTTATCAGATCATCACTTTATCGAGTATTCGGAACTCGTCGCTCTAATCAAAATTAGTCCAGGAGATGTCATGAGATGTTGAATTTGAACTTTTAATTTTAATAATACCAGCGTAAAATAGCGTAAAATTTTGCTATGTTTCGTTATCGTGAGTTTAAAGAACCAGAGGAGACCCCTTTTACTGGATACGAGGCGTGCCATCGTAGTCCTCACAATCTGCATTTTGATTCTTAATCGAGGATAGATGTAGATATCTTGGCCACAGCATCCACTTACCAGATCAGGTGTGCTGTGTACTCACTTGTCACCCTTATTCTACAAATAAATTAATAATCATATTACATATATACATTTCGCTACAAATAGGCGCCATTTCTACAACCATTTTACATATCTTAGTGACATCCCAGTGTGCGATAGAGTCCGAAAATTGCAATGCGAAATCCACTTTACACATATTAATTTAATCTTCAAAATTTTCAATTTATATGAAGTATTAATCAAGCGAAGGCGCCCGAGGGCCCTGGCAACGTTGTAATTGATTTTAATGCTTCCAACTTACTTTTTATTGCCGACGTCCGACGATTTAAATGCTATGGGATTATTAAGTGATTAAATTTTAAAATGGTGGCAAGAAGTGTTGAGAATTGCCATAGTAATGCCTATTTATACTTTTGGCAGTGACCGAGTGTCTTTAATCGGTGCTCTCGTATCGAGTGATTGTACTACACAGGAAGCGGTTGTAGTACTTAGCGCCAATGTTTTTGAAACACAATTTAGTCTTATGTCGGCTTACGGATTACGGCGTGCTTTACAGATTTTTATTTTATATTTGGTCATTTGCATATTTATTTATTCAGGTTTTCCCTTACAGGAATATCTCATGTATTATACTTACAGAGACAAATTGCACATTCGTTTCCGTGGCGCAGTGGCTTAGCACTGAGTTGCAAAGGGCCTAGACGTCAAATCCCGCAAGGAACGAGTATTTGTATGGCATACAAATAATTGTTCCGGGTATGAATGTTTGTCTTTGTGAAATTTATGCATGTAAACTGCCCCTACGGTAAAGGAGAAAATCCTAGTATGGAGGTAACGTTTTTAATAACATAGATAGGCACCCGAAACAAAACGTAAAATTTCACAACTACTAATTCTATGCGGAAATTGAACCCAAAGTCCGCACCACCGCAGTCAAGTGATAGACTAATGCTCTATCGGGTCATCAGTTTGAGACATCAAGTTGTTTAAAAAAGACTGATAATACAACACTGTTAGTTTTTTTTAAGAAAGAAAAAGTCTATATTAATAGAATCAGACGTTATACTTAGCGCAAATCCATTATACCACAGGGGTAAACATTAATTAGCGTAATTACGCAGGTCTTAGCTAATTAACTTTAACGTCTTTAAAACTCTATATAAAACAATACATAAAAATAAGTTTCATTGTATCACGATATCACGATAGGACGAAATAAATTATAATTAAAAATTCTTGAAGTTCAGGCTAAAATAGGACTCGTTTTACTAGTATACTATGATATTTTAACATTTATGCCAATATCTAATTCGTTAGATGTCTTTACAGCAAATAGTCGTCTAATATCAAACAAATCTTTTGAATTATAGCTGAATGCAAAAGGCAAAAGAACGCGAGTTTCGATGCTTTCGACTAAACTAAAAATGGATTGGGAAATACTTATAACGGGTGACCATAGATAAATTTTATTAGACATTTTATTATAGTATCAAAGGTGTTTAACATAGAGCCGTAGTTCAGGCGCTCGCCGTGAATTTAACAGTATACCAGCAACCAGAGTTCAATTCCCGCCGGCACCAATGGAATTTACTACGTGCTCGCCGAGAAAGTAACATGTTGAGGACATCTGTATGTCTGAGGCATTACATCATTTCCAGGACGTGTGAAATCCAGGAATATTCCCTGAAACAGCGCGGAGGACTAATCGCTTCATAACCCTCTCAGAAATAAAAGGAGGCCCGTGCCCAGCTGTGGACACTAATAAATTGTAACTTTTTTATAGGATAGGGTATATAGATAGATACAAACGAGTACACAGTCCACTTGATGGTAAGTGGTTGCTGTGACCCATAGACATCTATATCTATATATATCCTCATTGAAGAATCAAAATGTAGATGCGTTGATACCCGTGAGGACTAAAATGGAACGCCTCATTTCCAGTAAAACGGGTCTCCGGTTCTCTACACTCACCATATGAAACGCAGCAGGCGTTAAGCTGCTATTTTACGCTGGTAAGTATTCTGTAACTCTACTAACTTTCAACTTATTATAACTAGTAGTCACTTAACATTCCGTCCATGAGAATCTAGATTACAATCATAGACTGCGGACATCCTTTCTACACACTCGTTGAACTCTTTCGAACGTCGCCATCTCAAAAAAAAAGTGCAAAACGATGTGTATACTTTGACAAAGAAATATCACCACAATGGCACTTGTAATAAGGTTCAAGCAAGATACGATGATGTAGGTTTGGCTGACGGAAGCGGCATGGCCTCGCACTTAGGAGGTGGTCTAAAGCATAAAAAAATAGCGGGTCGTTTAGCATTCACAGTGTAACTAGTACCTACATTTAAATTTTTGTGTGATATATTTCTATTGTTTATTTGACAAATGGCATTGAGGAAAAATAGATATTTGTTCCAATTTTGGTACAGTGTTTATAAATATGTAAAGGTAAAGGTATGGTGAGTATAGATAACCGGATACCCTTTTTACTGGAAAGGAAACATTCCATCTTAGTTCTCACGGATGAAAACGCATCTGCATTTTGATTCGTAATCGAGGATAGATAGATGTCTATGGGCCACAGCCAATCACCTACCATCAGGTGAAATGTGTGGTCGTTTGTCACCTATCCTATGATCCTTTAAAAAGATTGTATTTACGAACAGAAATATATAAGAATTAGAATATTTAATTTAAAAGGAAGAAGCGCTGTATTGACAAGAAAGAGAGAATCTGCTACCTCGTATTTTCGTGGTAGTTTTAAGAGGCGACAGAGGGAAATTGAAACAAGAGACGGGTAGCAGTATCTTCCTAATAATAACAATAATAAAAGCTAACCCACAACTATGATATATCCGTTCTAATAAGCAGGTCAATGGGGAAGCTTTCGTTCAGCAGTGGATTTACATGAATACTCGACATCGAATATATTTTAGGATTTATCGCGTTTATTTTATGTTATTTTTAATTCTCGTCTTTTCGGTTGCTCTAAAGCACCCAAGGTTACGGAGGCGGACTGAGGTGTTTAACGTCCCGATGTCATGCGGCTACTTTCAGCATTTGAATATTATTTTTTTATTTTAATTTTTAATCCGGTCTACGCAGAATTAGGTTACAGTATTTTGAAGTTTTGCAGCGATATGATTGCGTTTGGATTTAATTTTATTATTATTAGGAACCTAAGCAGAACGTAGCACCCACTGATGTCCTCTGTTAAAATTATGATAATAATGAATGAATGTAAGTGTTTTCTCGCTGTCGTTAATTTCTCTATGTAGTTGATCGCGCTACTTGATTATAACAACAATAACTATTGTTACAAGGACATCATCACCGCTTCCGCTTGTAGCTTGGTCCCGCTTCTCAGTGGAGCGACGCACGCGCCGGGAAGTGACGAGGGCGCGCCCGTCCGCCCGCACTATCGCGGTCGGACCCACTTATCGAAATTGATCCCGTTGGCTCACTGCTCACACGGACTTCTTCTTGGATCTCTGACAAGACCTCACATTCACACATTCCTGATACAATGTTTGGGCTCTGTATATTAAGTTAATTTATTTTAATTTCAGACTTATTTTTAGTTAACTTTTTTAAATAAAAAGTGGCGATAAACGAGCATGCGACTCACTTGATGGTAAGCTAACTTATTATAAATATTAAAACCCAATAGGCTAATTAAGTATTTATTATAATTTCATTCATTACAGCTTGTCAAAAGTCCACTGTTGGACATAGACCTTTGCCATAGTTGCAACGCTTGTATGATTTTGCGTTTTTAGGAAGATGCTGCAGTCCATCTCGTGTTTCATGTCCTTCTGTCGCCTCACTCGCCTCTTACAAAACCCACGGGATGATATGGGGTTAGTAGTTTCACTTACGCGTATGACTCCAGTATCAAAATTTAAAGAGGATTCTGTGCTGTGTCTGATATCTTGTACAGGTCATGTTAATTTCGGTATTAATAAGGTCATATTTAATATTTCTTAGAATTGACATTTATTGTTTTTAAGATAGCTTTTAGTGATGCAACGAACACTACTTTTACAAATACGTATATCAAACCTACTATTCGGCGAATACGAATACGAAAACACTAAACATTACCTGTTGGACTGGGATTGGCCTGTGTGGCCTTTCTGCCGAATCGGAAGCGACCCCCTTTAGGGAAAAGGGGGCGCAGACCTGAGCTATGCACGAACATACAGACATATATACAGACTCTCTCGAAAGTAGTAGGTACAAGAATTTTAATGTTTGTACCTGACAATGCAGTTGAAACGTGCACAAATTTAAAGTTACCTTGTTTACGACAATTGACGACTTATCAGGGCTATTGGCCAAGTGTAATAAATGAATGTATTTATAAATAAAATTCTGCAAGCTAAATAAAATTTAATTTTAAATATTAAACGTTTAATAAAAAGTAAAAGCCGACTTCAAAGAACTAAAAATAATAAAACAATTTCTGCATTTTTTTAAAGAATTTTTTATTTAAAGTTTAATCTTGACCTCTTTTGTGCGGACTACAGAATATAAAAAGCTAGAATGTTGGCTAAATATCATAAAAAAACTTTATCTTTTATTTCTTGTTTAGGGGGGAAAATTTTCCACCACTTAATTTTACCCTATGGGTCAAATTTTTCCTCCAAATTTTATGGGACCACCCATAGAATATTTAATCAAAAAAGAATCATTAAAATCGGTTGACAATTGACAAAAATATCCAGTAACACATATAAAAAATTACCTTGTGAATTGAGATCAATCTTTTTTATGTCGGCGAGAAAAACAAATATTTTTTACGGTGGTAAAATAATCCAACACCCAATTTCATACCGTGGGTGTTGTATACAATCGACCATGATAACCAGACCAGCAATGGTCATTGCTGAAAATCAACGCTATCGTAACCATGCCACAGCATTATGTTGAGTCAGTGCCCTTTTCAGCATCACATCACTTATGCAACCAGATTATTATTGTCTGTGTTCTCTTATTTAATAATCAATAGAATTAGGCGTTACTTTGCAGAAATCCATTATATTAAAATTGGTAAAACGTCACTTAGCGGTCAGCCACCGCAGAGTCTACTTCACCTGAAGATGCCTCTTGTAGAGGCGAAACACGTGTCGTATTTTCGAGAGTGGTGTGTCGTGCCTTGTGTGGTAGTGCTGGGGATGGTAGTGCTGATATTGACGGCGACGGGTATAGTGCGCGCGATTGAGGGAGGGTGGGAGGTCCCCTTAAAACTGGGCAGGACACATCATTTTCTTTCTTTCTTTACGCGGAATTAAGCAAATTAGTTTATAACAACCCCATTATAATGCATTTCCGCGAAGTAACGCCTGATTCTATTAATTATCTTAAAATGAAAATGCAGATTTCTACCGCATGCTTGCCCTCAAACGCACTTAACGTTGTGATTAAAAATATAGGTGAATTAAAGCTTATTACCGTATAGGAATGTTAAGGTAACTTAGTCTCCGAGTAACCGCATATCCCGTCTTCAACACTCACGGGACGGGATAGGGAGAGGGATTCGCTTTCGCCGATAGCACTTAGCAATAGTGTAATTTATCCACTTCAACATAATTGAAACGTTCACGTCAATTACAGTATTTCCGACACTTAATCGCCGATGCGACGCTTGATAATGATTGCGAGACAGAGACGGACGCGTTCCAATCACCGATATCGAAAAGAGATAAATTCACTACTCAGTTATCTGATTTAATCAACACCCTTATCATTACAGACTGAATGTCGTATCACCTGATTGTCAAACCTCTAAATTATAGCTTGAATGCGAATTAATAAAGTTTATTTTAGGTTGTTGCGGAATATGCTTAGTGAAATCAAAGTTTAATATCTGAAGCCTAAGCAATAAACCGCGCTGGTACGCATACGAGTAGATTTAAGAGATATGGCTGTGTCGGCGCCAATAGAGTAAAGTAAGTACACACGATTAAAGCATATATATTAAATACTTTACACGAGGTAGAGCCATGCTGCAGCTATAATAGTAGTATAGTTGTAGCTCGATAGCAGCTTAACACTGCTATGTTTCGTATGGTGAGTGTAGAGAACCGGAGACCCCTTTTTACTGGAAAAGAGGCATTCCATCTTAGTCCTCACGGGTGACAACGCATCCGCATTTTTATTCGCAAACGAGGATAGATGTAGATGTCTATGGGCCACAGCAACCACTTACCATCAGGTGGACTGTGTGCTTGTTTGTCACCCTATACTATACTATAAAAAAAACTAAAAGCCGCTTTCGTAAATGCCTTAACGTTATTGTATGTTTTGTATTCTCGGCTGCATCCACACAACAGTTACTGTTCTGTGACTGTATCGATGGTGTAGTGGTCGTAAACGCAACTAATCCGCTATTGGATATCCGTCCAGGGTCAGTTATTGTATATTTTAAAGGAAATTTTTAGTTGCCCAGTGGTAGGCAGTTGACGATGTTTCAACCCCGTTCCTCGGAAAGCACGTACAGGCGTTGGTCCCGCGCTTGTTCTCTGGTCGTGTCGGATTGTCGTTCCATCGGGCTATGGGAGTGTGGGAATAGAGAGTCCACCTAACAGTGCAACAGTGGTAGAGCCACGCGGCAGCATTTGCTGTCGCACGGATGGGCCGGCTCGAACCGGGGTGGTACCACGACCTTACAGAATACCAGCGTGAAGTAGAGGTTTACCTCTGCGTTTCGCTTGGTGAGTGCAGGTGGCCGGAGGCCCTTTTTACTGGAAATGAGGCATTCCATTTTAGTCCGCACGGGTGACAACGCATGTACATTTTGAATTGTAATAGAGGATAGATGTAGATGTCTATGGGCCGCAGCAACCACTTACCATCAGGTGGACTGTGTGCTCGTTTGTAACCCTTATCCTATAAAAAAAAAACCTGTGCTTACGTACAAACTCGTACATTATAACAGTGTGCAGATGACTAGTCTGCGTTAAGGCTAGCTGCCGTGCTCTAAATCCGATCTGAAGGAGACTATGATTTGTATCAATCATTGTAAAGGACTGTAATGATGATTATGATGGTGGTAGTGGTGATGGTGGTAATGATGATGATAATGATCGTGATGATCACTTTCGCTTTTTACTAAATGCATATAACAGTATTTATATACGGTACCTACTTATAACAAAAACACTATTTTTTAAAATTTTGTCTATCGGTCTGTCTGCTTGTTCCGGCTAATCTCGGAAACGGCTGTACCGATTTTGACGAGAATTTCACTGACAGATATCTGATGTTATAAGAAGTAAATTAGTCTACTTATATTTTAGAAAAAGAATTAGGGTTCCGTGCAGTAATATTAAATCCCTAAATTACACGCGTGCTAGTAAGAAATAAACGTCGTTATTTTTTATAAAAATGAAATTCTTCAAAAGATATTAATGGGTACTGCAGCCCACGGACTATCAAACAATAAGGGTAAAAGTGCGATGTCACTCCTGAGGATTAAGACATTCGATTTTTCTTTTCTTTTTATAAATTGTATTTGACATTTGATTAAGACATTCGACCAGTAATCACATCCAATCTTTATCTATTAAATCAAAATACAACGCACTGCACTGTTCCTTAACTTAACAAGAGGTAAAATGAAAAAAACTTTGCACCAACTTAAAATGAGAACATCATCAATGTAGTCGAAGTCAATTAAATACGCATTATTAAAGGTAACTCAAAAATCACTGGTCAGATCTTGATCAAATTCATATGGGACCGCATGAGAAGTGCCAGCTTGCAAATAAAAAAAGAATCATCAAAACCTAGAAGTAAGTTCTGAGGTAACAGACATAAAAAATACAGTCGAATTGAGAACCTTCTTCTTATTTTGGAGTCAAACTGAACTAAAACCACTAAACTAAAACGGCTCTATGTTTGGCCTAACAAGGATAACAATTGACTTGTATTTGAAGAACTTTAAATAGCTAGCACAATTTTATAGGAATAAGTACAAAATGATGTTATGTTATTATGCATACGTTTACAGAATCTTGCCTTGAAAAACTTGCAAACGTTATTCATTTTACACAATAACGAAGGGAGCCTAAAAACGAAACTAAAACAAAAGAATTACACGTCATTGTATTTAAAAAAGGAGCGAGCATCTAACGGCGGGTTTCATTACGTTCTTTTCCCGCGCACCTGTGTGCCACATGTCGCCAAAACATCGATTCCCGCGCATCCCGAAACGTCAGCCCACCGCCGCCATCTTTGTATGTATCATTCGTCGAAATTCGAGACATTTTCAAAGTGTTACCACTGTATCAGCGTTCGATCCCCGTTTATACCGATATTTCGCTACATGTGACCGCCCTATTTGGTATGTTGTTTTTGCGTCACGACTCTCTCTTCCCAGCTCGTCTGATCGTATACCTGTCTTGGCTAAGTGACGTCACGCAACGGTAGTTCTCGAGTCTACGGACTCGTAATGCATGCGATCATATGCTGTGATTCAATTTTATCACTTAATTTATGTAAACAACTTAGTTTCGTGCATTAATAAAAATGTTACACAGAATTTTCTTTTAATTTACTTTCGCGTTTCTTATTATTTTTAACAAAGAAGTTATTTACACAAAGAGACATCAATTGTGATTCTTTCCTATGAATAATGGAATCGATTATGATTTCTATTCACCTCGAACGTCTAACGTATATTGAAGAATTTGCAAAAACGGAATGCACATACTCAGTTTTTAGGGTTCCGTAACTAAAAGGGTAACCAACGGAACCCTATTACTAAGCCTCTGCTGTCCGTCCGTCTGTCTGTCAGCGGGCTGTATTTCATAATCCGTAATAGGTATACAGTCGAAATTTTCACAGAATATGTATTTCTGTTGCCGCTATAACAAAAAATAATAAAAATTAAATTAAATTCAAAATTAAAGGGAGCTCCCCTACTAGAAACGTGTATTACTACAGAATAAATAATAGTACAAGAAGTAGTAATTACGATGGTACGGAACCCTTCATGTCCGACTCGCACTTGGCCGATTATTAGGTTTGTCTTATATTGATGACGCTAGACAAATAATATTGAAATAAATGGTAACAAAGTAAGATATTTTATGTATATTTTACGTATGTGTTGCATGTATATATTTGAACTGAATTATATCATGACAACTTAACTGCCCAAACTCACTCTCTGTTCTGCCCAAGGTTAGCTGGTAGAGAATGCCATATAGCATTAAGCTCGCCTTTTGTACAAATATTTGGTGCAATAAAGAATAAATAAATAAATAAAATCGTCTGTGAATATTTGTTCATCTAGAAATTTCGTTCTAAAGGAGTTAGTTACAAAAGATGGAAAATGATGAAATTTAATATTTATTTGTCGACGCAAGGAATAAAAATTAAACTAAATTGGTAAAGGTCATTGTTTTTAAGATTCAATAACGTTTCGACATGAGGTTCTTCTGATTACATAATGGAAATGGCGAATAAAAAGTGTGGATAGTGGATAGTGGTGAAGCAGCGGTCTCTTGTAACGTGGGACCAGATTTTAAATACGAGGCGAAAGGAATATTTGGCTAACACATACATATAATGTATATACTGTAAACGCCCATGAACATCCAGCCTGCAGCGGGGACCAGTGTCGTTACAAGGCATTCCGCCTACCAAGTGTCGCGATTACCGCACCATGCTTCCAAATTGAAAGTCTAGTTCTGCTGTAGACAGTGATATTTATAACAACAGGAATGACGTCCCTGTGGTATTAAAACTATTTAGTTGCCAAAGTTATTTCTTTCTCTATCTAGTAGTAATAGAGTCTATTTCTCTACTACGAGGTTTTTTTATACACGAAACACGTGTCTTATTATCGCCGGTGTTTCTCCTGGTGTAGAAGTGTTGGGGTTAGTGTTGACGGGGATAGTACATGCCACTGAGTGAGGCAGGCAGGTGTTCTTCACACTAGGTAAGTAAGACACATAAATCAATTTTATTTTTAGGCGAAATTTGCTAATCCATTTAATTATCTGTAATATAATAGATTTTCTCTAGGTAACACCAGGAGGTTGCAGTTGTACATAGACTACTGTACTTACCGTCGGATGGAATGTAAGCTTGTATATATGTATACGTTGTGATTCACTCATGTATACAATATATCAACATGCATAATTTTCTATAGTTCCAAATAATAACACGGGCGTTAGCACCTGATCTCCCGGTTCTTCGACTGAAGTTAGTGTTGTACCCGCGTTCACAGTAGCATATTATATCGATACATAATAGCGATATTTATCGATTGGAGCGACAAGTTATTGCTGCCGATCGGCTGTTAACGAGCCAATTTGTTAGCGTCTCGAGACGCGCGCCAGCAACGAAACGTGCTATTCTTTTTTGCAGACACCCTGTAATGGGACTGGTCTGGAAGTACGGCTTTGGTAGGACGCTAGCTTGAAGAGACGACGAATACACTGCATCTCGGATATTTATGGCAATACTGTTGACATTTTATAATAGCAAAAAATTGTTTCATCGCGCCGATCATTAAGATACAAACATTTCATTCAGGCTTACAACTTTAGGCTGTTTTTCTAAAACGTTTCTGGTAATCGCCAATGAAGTTCACATGGAATGTATCGACAGCCAGTGTGTATGTATATATACACAAACCAACGAGGTCTTTACAACCGACAAATGGCGGTATCTTTCTTCGAAATAATCCTAGGAAACTAATGTGTATAGGTAATCCTTTCAAAGTTACAGTTACCACATCCTAGCAGCAGCAGCAGTGGTAGAGATACTGATAAAAAAAATTACACGATATTACCATGAGATATTCAACTTGCAGCTCCATGATCTTTTACAGTCTTCTATATGAACTATTTACATAGATAAATAAGTTTATACGGATCTCTCAGAGAGCGAGTCCTATGCGATAACTATTTGCAATATTAAATCTAATTATCAAATAAAAAGTGTTTTCGTTCACCACTACGAACTTGATAAATGTGTACCACATATCATCCCATGGGTGTCACAAAAGGCGACAGAAGGGAATACTACAGGCGATAAGCAGCAGCATATTCTTTTTTTTTATTAAATAAGGGTGACAAACAAGCACACAGGTCACCTGTTGATAAGTGGATGCTGTGCCCCATAGACATTTATCCTCAACTAAATGTTCCCCGCGACTTCGCCCGCGTGCAATTTAGGATTTTAATTTTTTGCAACGAAACCTAATTATTTTTCTACAATAAAAGTAGCCTAGGTTACTCCTTATGACATCAGCTATATGCCAGTGAAAGTCCCGTCAAAATCTGTGGTACAAACATACATACAGACAAAAAATTTAAAAAGTGTATTTTTGTTATAAGTACCGTTTATACTTTCATATGCATTTAGTAAAACGCTGTAATTTTGACATTACTAACAGACACTTCGATTTTATTTATTTGTATAGATTAAGAATCAAATTTCAGAAATGTTGTTACCCCTGAGGACTAAGATGGAATGCCTCTTTTCAAGTAAAAAAGGTCTCCGGTTATCTATACTCACCATACGAAACACAGCATTAAGCTGTTATTTTATGCTGGTATTCTGTGAGAGCGTGGTCCCACCCCGGACGAACCACAACCATAATATAGCTACAAACCATAATAGAGCTATAACTATAATATAGTTGCAGCGTGGCTCTACCGCGTTAAATATTCCTGATAGCAGCTCAAAATAATTAATAAAAACTGCAGCCTACCACGCCTCACGCCCTGATAGTACCAAGTAAACGTAATCCCCCCCCCCCCCCCACCACCACCAGCAGGATCCATATAGAATTAAAAAAAATTAAATGTATGTTCATTTCGCCACTATCATTTTATTTATGCAGTTCCGACAACAAATCCTTTTTGCAAAAATTAAAACAAATTGATTTCAGAACCATTTTGTTTTTAATATAGGGATAGAAACCAACAAGCCCTAAGTCATTATTGACATTTATCTAAATCCATCAGTATCGTAAGCTCGTTAAGGGAGCGATAACAGAATGGCAGAAAAATGTGTGAAGATGTTTGGATGGTTTTGATAGTTATATATTAATAAATAAGACTAATAAGGGTTTAGGTAGTAAAATTTAGTAGGTATTAGAGTAACTTGACGATTGACGAAACCGCCGTCGGGTTTCGCCGTCATAAACTGATAAATGGTTTTTGATTAAAAAATATTCAAATCCATTTTTAACAGAAGTTACTGCTTTAACGCAAGCGGAGTCGCAAGGACTATAGTGAATTATTATTTTCGCAAAAACAAAAACAAATAAAAACGGGCAATATAAAAGACAAAAAAACTACAAGTTCCGAGGCGGTGCGGATGTTACTGCACCCGTCTTAAAAATACGGAAGGTTCATCCGCAACAATGAGATAACATTTTTAAAATATATGAACCCATAAAAACGGACGCAAATACAAATTACATGGTAACACCTAGTCACTATCGCTTCATCTACGCAATTTACAAAAATCAAAAACATTATATCTGACTACCCTTACCTTTATGTGGTACAATTAAAGTTCAGTTTACCCAAGAAAAAACTAATAAAAATTATCTTAAATACATTTGAAGCTGTTTTAAATACTCGTTGTAACGGAGATCTTATTTTAAGGACATAAAGCTCAAATTTCATTAGCACAAGTTTATGACACGCAATGTTAAGGTGGTACCGTAGGGTGAAGCGATAAGCTCAGATTAATTACCAAGATGCGAGGATAGAACGACTGGTTACACGCTACCGTTATGTTTTCTCGACGTTCGCTAACCGCGGCGAAACTGTATCACATTAAATTTATTATTTCACATGTGACATTTAATTTACTATAGTACGCCGACAAAAGACGACCAAGCTGCTACATACACCATGTTACCAGCCATTCATTTTCATTTTGATCTTTAATATGTTATCTCATATTCGTCATGTTTTACTGGCCGTCATTTTGTAAACAATATTTCTTTTTACACGGCAGAGTCGGCAAGGAACGCTTTTGACGAAATTTTATCGACTAACTTGGCGATATATTAAAAATTGGCCAGATTAGGAGTACACTTAACTGACGAGCGTGTATGCGTAGATATATGGATGTAAAGGAGGCGAGAGAGGTGTGTCAGGATCGTGCCAAATGGAAGTCCGTAGTCTCTGCCTACCCCTCTGTGTGACAGGCATGATTTTTTATGTATTTATGTATGTATTTTTTTACAATTTAAAGATAGACACAAAAAACATTAATAGGATATGACGTTACTTTGCGGGAAATCCATTATAGATGTCAAAATAATTATCTATGATCCGCGTAGACATAAGATTATATTTTTTATCATAGTATAGGGTGACAAACGAGCACACAGTCCACCTGATGGTAAGTGGTTGCTGTGGCCCATAGATATCTACATCTATCTTCGATTACGAATCAAAATGCAGGTGCGTTGTCACCCATGAGGACTAAGATGGAATGCCTCGTTTCCAGTAAAAAGGGTCTCCGGTTCTCTACACTCACCATACGAAACACAGCAGCGTGAAGCTGCTATTTTACGCTGGTATTCTGTGAGAGCGTGGTCCTTCCCCGGTCAAGCCGACCCATTCGTGATACAACCACAATATAGCTGCAGTATGGCTCTACCACGTATAAGATATGTGTCTTACCTAGTTTGATTGATATCATTTATATTTTTACGCGGATCTCAGTTAATTAATTTAACACTTTAATACTCTAAAGAAAAAAAATGTTGGGACAAGCATAAGGCAGGGTATTTTTATTGTTATTATCGTTAATATTTATTAAAGTTCAAACACTAAGATCTTCGTTGTCATTTTATCAAAAGGATTTTTGATCTTTTATTTAGTAAGTGCTTTTTATTATACTTTATTCTGTTCAACCACTTTTAATTTTGTATATTTATTTATTTACTTTGTTAACACAGAAACTTTTCTAGCTAATTTGAAGGTTTTTAATGTTCTAAAATTAAGCTTAATGGCTCGCAGATGCGTAAAAGTCTATTTATTTGGATCCCGTTCAAAATTAAAAATTTAAAAATAATGGTTATCATAAAATTAAAATCAAGAACGAAAAAAGAACAATCAGATTTAATATATACATATTCTAATCCGAAATTAAAATAAAATGGATTGGGTTGGGTCATAAACTCTAAAAATTATGAAGCTTTGAAACATTTATTCAAAGTGATGTAACTCAGTTGAAGGTTCTATGAAAAAAGCCTTTTCCCTAAGAAAAAAGACCCAGAGCTTTATAAAAATAAAGCCTATTTTCTCGCTGAACAGATTATTTCCGTTTAAGTCTTAACCTTACGTTAATCTCTACTTAAATATTACTTGAAGCTTATTCGATAGATAAAAAAGAGAAAACCTTTTCTTATTTTGCATTTTAGTTCTAATGACAACTGAAAATGTTTTATACATAATATTACTTACAAAAGCTCACAGGATAAGCGCTCGCTATAAATTTCACAATACGTAAGCAACTCGGGTACGATCTCAACTAGTAGCAAGGAAATTATTAATTGCAATTTTAACTGATTTACTGGAAACAAGGCATTCCATCTTAGTACTCAGGGCTGACAACGTATCTGCACTTTGATTCTTTATTGAGGATAGATGTATATGTCTATGGGCCACAGCATCCCTTACTATCGGGCGGACTGCGTGCTACTTTGTCACTGTTATTCTGTAAAAAAGACGTGCTCAGCGGTGAAGAAAAACATCGTGAGAAAGTTTGCAGGTCTGAGGAATTATATACTTATTCCGAAGACATGTGAATTCCGCCAATACGCATTAGATCAGCGCGGCGGACAATTCATTTCCCTAAACCCTATCAGAAATGAAAGGTCTGTACCCAGCTGTGGAACACAACATATAGAATATAGGCTGTACCTTTACTTTCACTTTACTGCATATCCGGGATATATATATATATATCTCCCGGATATGAACAATGACAATAAACTAAGTAGGAATAAAAGCTCTTTTAACATCATCTGATAAATATCATCAAATATATTTAAGACAGTCGTTAAGTCATAATGTACAAAATTTAAAACCGTTTCCGTGGTACACGCCCACATAGCGACACTCCGTCCTTCACTCGCGACGTTGTTCAACACGGGAAGCCACTATAAAAAATATTAGTATTGACTATTAAAGTCATCCGAGAGAAAACTCTTTATCCTGATTAATACGCTTTTTTTATAAAGGTTTGTAGCATTGTTTTGGATACACTGAAAATTTTTGCATAAAAGATTAATTTACTATAGAATAAAAAAGTTAAATAAAAACTAACTGATCAGCAGAATAGGTTTTTTTTTTTTTTATAGAAGACAACGAGCATGCGGCTCACCTGATGGTAAGTGACTACCGCCGTCCATGAACAACTGCAACATCAGGGAGGGAATTTCAGGTAAGAGTGGTACTTGTCCAGAAGGACTCCTAGGCCGAAATTGAGTTTTACCACTTGGTAAACACTTCTCATTCTCTATTCTTTATTAAAGACATACTACGAGTATAATCGTGGACGTGGTCCTTCATTGCTGGCCGTATGAGGAAGCTCAAGGTCACTCAGCGAGCTATGGAGAGGGCTATGTTCGAGGTTCCTCTGCATGATAAACTTAGTAATGAGGATATCCGCAGTAGAAGTAGGATTAGTGAGCTGAAGTGGCAGTGGGCTGGCCATATAGCTCGAAGAACCGACAACCGAAGGGGAAGAAAGGTTCTCGAGTGGCGGCCTCGTACCGGTAGAAGAAGTGTAGGGCGACCCTCCACTAGATGGAGTGACGACCTGGTAAGACATGCAGGAAGTCGATGGATGCAGGTGGCTCAGGACCGTGCTTTGTGGCATTCCTTGGGAGAGGCCTATGTTCAGCAGTGGAATTATGAAGGGCTGTAATGATAACGAGTATAAACCTAATCCAGCACCCAGAACGTGGTAGAGCCATGCTGCAACTGTATTATGACTGCAGTACGAATAGGTCTACAGTTTCACAAAATAACAGCGTAAAATAACAGCACGATGTTGCTGTGCTTCGTATAGTTCGTGACGTGAACCGAAGACCCTTAGCATAGTGTGAATAGCTGCCGCCTGAGGCCTCTAGAGCCAAAAATGCAGCTCTTGGATTATCGAACTTAAAAATTGCCAAAATGCCGCCCCCGAAATTCTGCCGCCTGGGCCATGGACCTTGCAAACCTTGCTACGCCACTGACCCTTTTTACTCAAAGTGAAAGTATTTTTTTTTCACAATTATATATAGGGCACTTTTTGAAAGTCATTAAAGTCACGCCATTGCTTCAACAGTCTTCACTATTCGTTTTTTTTAATATTCAGTCGATTTTAGGAGTGGATGTCTATGGATCACAGCAGCCAATGACAAATGCAAGTACACAGCTCGACTGTGTGCTTGCATTTGTCATCCTTACTTCTCTATTTATAGTAGCATCCTAATTTTCTTATAAAATAAGAGTGTCAAATGAGCACACATTCCAAGATGTAGGTGCTTATGACCCAGTTCTTGTTGTATAAAATATTTGCCAACTTTGCCAAAAAAAGCGAAATGACTGAAACCTTCCTCACTGTTAAAATTATGAACACAATAAACATGACAATTGTCTCTAACAAACAACAATCAGCATGTTGGAAACAATGTTTGAGCACGCGCGACACACGCCCTGCCTTTCAACGAGCTCGAGTCAACAATGCAAACTTTTCACTATAAATGAACATGAAACGTGGGTGGAGCAATTTGCTACAAAACAATGAAAACAATATCACGCCTCTAATTCCGTGACAGTTTGCTTTTAGTTGACAAAAAGTTGGTCCTTGAAGAAAATAATATTAAGAAACTAAAGATAGGGTGAGAAATATATTTAAATTAACTAATGGACGACATTCGATTGTAAGTCATTATTTTTAAGTTTATATGTATAATAAACAAGCTGTATTTCTCCTTCTTCTTCTTTACTTTATGGTTTCTCTTAAAAGAATTCTGCCAATGTCAAATCAGTCATGGGAGTGACAACAAAGTAAATAAAATCTTTTTTTTATATTTTGTTTTTGTGATTTGCTTCTAATCTACAACAAATGACTACACAAACATTTATAATTCTACCACCAAAAATGATTAGTATTATGTTACAACTTAATACTATTAGTAGATACTATCCGTGGAAGTTGCGAATGTTTGTATTTCTATGATTGTGCAATTCTGAAATTTTGCGGCATCTTGAATATGTCAAAGTAAAAAAAATATTCATAATTTAAAATTTAAAATTTTGTACAGCCGACTTCAATATAAGTTATTAAGAATAACTCAAAAACTATTAGTCAGGTTGTGGTTCAGAGACATCTTCATTTGTCTACTATTAAGAATCAAAATGCAGATGCGTTGTCACCCCTGAGGAGTAAGATGGAATGCCCCGTTTCCAGTAAAAAGAGTTTACACACACCATACGAAGTACAGCAGCATTAAGCTGCTATTTTAAGCTGGTATTCTGTGAAAGCATGATCCTACCCCTCACCGAATGGGCGTCAAGTCGACCCATTCGTGCTACAATCATAATATAGCTGCAGCGTAGTTCGCTCTACCATTTAGAGGAATGAAAGTGTTAGTTGCAATTTTAAAGAGCACATTTACCACCAGATCAGTGGTAATGAACACTTGAAATGAAAATTTTATCTATACTAATAGAGGTAAGGAACAGCGTAAGCAGACGCATGGTTGCGATTAAAAATAAATATTTCAAAGACATGTTTTAGTCAACATGCAGTACCTACTACTTGCGTAGTGCTTTTGTCTAAAAGCTCTCTCAGAAATATATACGTGAAAGGAAAACTTTGTACCCATTTTAAAAGAATACTAGTGGTCGCCTAGTGGTCGAATTCGGCTGTAATGCACTAAATTTTCAACCGACTTAAAAAAAGGAGGAGGTTCTCAATTCGAGTGTATGCTTTTTTTGTATGTTACGCGATATCTTCGCAGATTGTGAACCAATTCTGATAATCCTTTTTTTTTATTAAATTGGTTATACTTCGAGGATGGTCCGATATACATTTGGAGATTAAATTCCATCCCTAAATAAATAAATTATTTTTAGCAATTAATTTGAAGTCGATTTTTACTTAAAAGTTATAATTATTAGGTTTGTATATTAAACAAGCTGTATTTCACTTTCAACTGCACATGAAAATATAAAACACAAATATCTAATATAGACAATATAAAAAAAATGCTTTTTTGGCTTGACACAAAACACTGTTGAAAAAGAAACATTTGAAATCACACAAATCAAAATTTACAGCTTATTTAATCAATTTGTCAGTAATTATTTGTTGGCAATATTTTAAAATTCTTTGACGACAGTCCTACTCTGTGCGACTTCCTTTTTAGTAGTCTGTGAAGGGTTTAATAGGGTGTAAAGGAAAAAACTTTGAAAGTTAAATTTGGTCTTGATGAAGATTCCACCGATCACATATTTTTCTAATGTCCACGACTGAAGTTCTCCTTGCATTATATCGTTCCCCAAAACATCCCACGTCCTATTAATTCTACCTGTCTGCTGTCTCTCGTGTTCTCCACATTTTTTTCATATTTTATGTGATTTTATCTATAGATATTTTCGACTGGGACTCGAGCCCAGAAGCCAGCAAGCAGTTCTTGACACATTAAGCGAAACAAGCAATTTATTTACCGTAATCAAATAATTAAGTTGTAGCCTCGAGGGCGCTTGTCCAGGCCAAAGGATGAGACGATGCAACCCGTGAAACAAATGACATCTGCTCACGCCATTCTTTATTATTAATTACTTTACTGGGATAATTATACTTTTATCTTTGGCGTTCGAAAATTAAAACTACAGTTTTACGACAGTCGCGATAATAAATGTAATTTTTAATACAAGATCTTCAGAATATTTATACGTGGTAGAGCCACGACGCAGCTATATTTTTGTTGTAGCACGAATGGGTCTTTACCGTAGAATGACCACTCACTTCCAGAATACCAACGTGAAATAGAAGCTTATTGCTGCTGTGTTTCGTATGGTGGGTAACCGGAGACCTTTTTTACTGGAAACGAGGCATTCCATCTCAGTCCTCAGGGGTAACAACGCATCTGCATTTTGAATCTTGATTGAGAATAAAGGTGCATAAGTGCCCATAGGCACTTGTGCACCTCTATCCTCAATTAAGATTTTTTATAATTAAGAATTGATGCCCTAACTCATAAGCCAGGGCATCAATTTACCATCAGGTGCTCGCTTCTCGCCTTTAATTGAATAAAAAGGTTTTCCTTTGTTAGAGTTCAAGTTAATTTTGTTATAAATATGTTTTTTGTGTTTCCGAAGTACCTAGTAATTATTAAAATAAGGCACTGTCTATTGCCTTTCGCGCTTAAAATCAATTATCATTTCCTTCCCCATTTATTTTATTACACACATATATACACTTCTAAGAAACGCTATCACAGCGAACCGACATTGCATAGAATGCTTTGCGACACCGACATTTCGCCTAATCTACATTAGTGAGATCATACGCGCGCGCAATCTCACAATCGCCGAACAAAAGCCGCGTGTCCGCTGTCCGCGCAATATATTCGGCGGGCGATCGTAAACAACGGAGCCATCATCGTAAATTGTTGCAATGACGTAAACAACTAAGCCCATACTACCACTGGTGTACGACTGAGTGAAAGACCTGAGCCACGAAACATGCGGACACGGAAATGGCGGCTAAAGAAAAAATATTTTTTCACATTTTTATACCTTATTCACACTAGCCAGCTACACTGTTTTATAAAATAATTATTATATTTACATGCACATGTTATAAATTAGTATATTTCGTGGATATAGCTCGCCAATATGTATAAGGGTATAAGCACTTCCCTGCTCCAAAAACCCTCCTAGATTTAAGGCTTGGAAGTGGGTCTGTACTTAGTAGTTGGAAGCGAATAAGCTGTTACTTTGAGAGAGGCTAATGTCCAGCAGTGGAATTTATCTGTACTATTCTTTATTACACAGCATGGATAAAGCATTACTTTAGAGCCAGCTACAGTTAAGTCTTAACTGCAATCGTGTCTTTTCCCCAATCGCGCTAAATTTCCATAGCACCTTTTTTGTTAATGTAATACGAAAATGCGACTCCCCTTCCGATACTTTCAATCCACTTTTCTGAAGCCGAATTTATAAAAAAAGTAGATAGTTTGCACTTTGCTTTGTTTGCACCTCTGCCATTGCTTCGCTGCACGTTTTTGTAGTCAGAAACATTAATAATAAATATATCTCCCGTATATATATTCTTCCGTACTTTCGCTGCTCCTATGTATCACTATTGATTGCTCCCATCAACCTAATTATATATAATAATTATATATTTGTTCATCCATTCGCTACAGCCTATCAAGGTTACCACGGTTTTCTATTCTTTAGTTGTTATTAGGAAGACGCGACCACGGCTCGGATAACGTTATATTTTTCGTAACGTTTTCACCTTAAATACCTAAAACTTATTTGTTTCGTTTATTTTCGAACGGAATCATAATAAAAAGGTTTATGAAGAGAACAAAAACAAAAATACCTTATAGGTTTAAACTTGTCGTGGCACGCGTCATTCATTTAGCTTCCTGCGAAATAAACCGTTTTTTACTTTTTACATTACGTTCTCATTTCGTTTTTGTTCCGAACAAAATGTTATACAAGGAACCGTCCCAAACGTTTTTAAAAATTTTTTTTTTATAAAAACGTTTCCGAGCCCTTGACGCGACTGCTCATCTCCTGGGTTGTTCACCTCTAACACCTCTTACGACACCCACGAGAGAATATAGGGTAGTAAATATTCTTACAAAGCCACTACATGTCTGCATAAACAAATACAAACGTGGTAGACCCATGCTGCTGCTAAGTTGTAGCACGAATGAGTCGGCTCGACCGGGGAAGGACCACGCTCTTACAGAATACCAGCGTAAAATAGCAGCTTAATGCTGTTTTATTTAATATGGTGAGTGTAAAGAACCAGAAAACCTTTTTTACTGGAAAGGAGGCATTCGATCTTAGTCGTCAGGAGCGACAACACATATGCATTTTGATTCTTAATCGAGGATAGATGTAGATGTCTTTAGGCCACAGCATCTACACACTATGAGATTTTTTTATATAGGATATGGTGACAAACAAGCACGTAGTCCACCTGATGGTAAGTAGTTGCTGTGCCTATAGATATACATCTATCCTAGTGGTGGACTGCGTGTTCGTTTGTCACCCTTAGTTTTATATAATTGTTATCTTTTTTTATTACCTTTATATAATTCTTCTGATTGTATATTTGACAAACTCGTCCTAAACAGCTGGACTCAATGAAATTTTGTGTGTGACATTGAGTTGATTTGAGAAAGGTTTAGATTTTCAATTGGACCCGGTGGTGGCGCTGTCGTCGAGATCCAGAAATCACTCGTGCGAAGCCGGGCAGGTCGCTAGTTCTATATTTCATGGCCCCACAAGCTGCTAGCAGCGGACGCTACCGTGCAAATGTCTATAACTCTCAATTATCGGCACAATCCGGCGCGTTCCGTTTGCATACAGATTGTTAATAACCACGCGCACATGATGCACTATTCACGGGCAATTAACCGTTTCACAGAACAGCGGCAGATCAATGCAGATAAAATGATGGCAATCTGATAAAGAGCACAGACGCGTTTAACATGGAAGTGCCATTGTATAACTGGATTCTGGATGTCGTTCGGAAATAAATCGTACCTCTCAGAATACAAAGAACACCAGCGAGAGATAGCAATATAAAACTGTATTACGTATGGTGAGTAACGAGAATACAAACGAGTAAACAAACAGAGACGAATAGGTAGAGAATTACCCCAAAGTAATCCCGAGGACAGAAGGAAACCGAAACAGCAGATGGGCAGCAGCATCTTCCTTATAACAACTTAATCCATTCCATTACAACCTACAAAAGTCACCCGCCGTATGTTTTATAGGATAGGGTGACAAACGAGCACACAGTCCACCTGATGGTAAGTGGTTGCTGTGGCCCATAGACATCTACATCTATCCTCGTTTACGAATCAAAATGCATTGTCATCCGTGAGGATTAAGATGGAATGCCTCTTTTCCAGTAAAAGGAGTCTCCGGTTCTCTACACTCAGTATACGAAACACAGCAGTGTTAAGCTGCTATTTTACGCTGGTATTCTGTGAGAGCGTGGCCCTTACCCGGTCGAGCCGACCCATTCGTGCTACAACTATACTACTGATATAGCTGCAGTATGGCTCTACGTAAAAAGTGCGTACCTGCAGTATCTAACTCTCCCTCAAACATTGCTTCATATTTGGGATTTTGTTACAGTCGCTACGCTTCACAGGCATTGGCAAGCGCAGTTTTTGAAGTGAAAACTTCTTTTGCGGCGTTGTGCACTTTTTTTGTAATGGGTAAAAAATGTTAAACTCGCGTCAGGTCACGTGTCCTGATCGAAAATTCGTAGACGGGCGGAGAGGAGACAGCCGGCGCGGCGTAGGAGAGGAAGTAAGTTAGGTTTCAATCAATTTTCATTTATTAATTAATATAATTTTATTATTAAGATTAGGTTTCGATCGAGTCTACTGGACTGCTTGACGAAATTATTAATATAGATACATATGTACTTACACATTATAGATGTAATATTTGTAATATGTTTATACTTTATAGCATTAACCTATATTTTCATAACATCACAATAAGGACATGTGCGGTGTAGGTTTACCAAACAAATAATTTCGAATGAAAATAAATGAAATAAGATAATAATAAATAATCTCCGCCATTCCAAAATATCAAAAATGCACAACGTTAATATTCAAGTTTTCACTTCTGCCGGCACTCCCGGAGTGCAATACGTCGTTTTTTTTATTATTTTTTATTTGTTTTTAGAAAGACACTGCTGCCCTGGTTCAGTTTCCTATTGTCGCCGCTTACAACGCTCCCTGGACGGTATGTGGTATTGGCTAATCTTACACCAACATTACACGGTTAAACAAGTTAATAATAGCAATAAAACCCGCCTGAAAAGCTGAGCAACTAAAGCGAAGATCCCCCCTATGAGGAAGTCTATAGGGTAGACTTATGTGGATCATTGAACTTTTGATAAACTGTAATGATGATCATTATGATCGAAACTTCACGCTGTGGGCCGCGAGTTGGAATCCCGAGCGTAACATCAATTTGTATGGCCTGCAAGTACAAATACTGTTCCGACACCGGATGTTTTTCCACGTGTCGGCTATTATACAGCTGTAGCATGCCTTTTCCACGTGTAGTTTTTTTATAGAATTAGGGTGACAAAGGAGCACACAGTCCACCTGATGGTAAGTGGTTGCTGTGGCTCATAGACATCTATCCTTGATTACGAATCAAAGGGTCTCCGGTTCTCTACACTCACCATACTAAACACAGCAGCACTAAGCTGCTATTTTACGCTAGTATTCTGTGAGAGCGTGGTCCTTCCCCGGTCGAGCCGACCCATTATAGAGAGTTGTGTTTAGCAAATTCTATGGAATTATAATAAATAATGTGCTCCAAAGCGAATTTCAGGATGATAGTACCCGAGTGCATGCGCAAGCACAGGTACACTCTCTATTCCGTCATCACACAGAGTGACGGGACGGCAATCTGACACGACTGGAGTGAGATGAACCAACGGATAAACGTACTTTCCGAGGCACGCAGGTGAAAGACTGCCACCTTTTGACACCGGGATGCTACTGAGAATTTTTTGACAGATAAACTAAATAACTGATTTTTTTTTGGACCGGCCCGAAATATAAACGCGGGTCCTTATGATCAACAGTTGCGTTTACGGTCACTAGGAATACAGGTCAGTAATAAAATCATATTAAATTTCTAAATACTTCCTTGATCCACGTGTATTACCTACCATTGTAAACATAAAACCGCTATTGTTTCGACACTGTTTCAGCTGAGATTTCAGGGAATTATTTAAATTTTGACACTTTTCGTTTTATTAATATAAAAACCGATCAAGTGCGAGTCGGACTCGCGCTCCGAGGGTTCCGAACAAATCCGTAGGTTTAAAATTATTAAAAATATTTTTATTATATGATGTAACTAAAAATTTATGCTTTTTGCAATTTTTCCTTTATCTGTACTATGAAACGTTGCTTCGTACCAAATTTAAAGATCCTAAGTTCACGGAAAGTACCCTGTAGGTTTTGATTTCCTTGCGAATGTCGAAAATTTGCGGCATAAACCTTTGATTGCGTTGGCTTAGAAGTTTGAAGTTTTTTCACAGCTCCAAGGGACAGTAGACTTGAGTATTTGATATGAATTTCAGCTTGATGCCTCCACGCGTTCCTGAGAAAAAGGGTATTGACAGACAGACAGACGGACAGACGGACAACAAAGTGATCCTATAAGGGTTCCTATTTTTCCTCTTGAGGTACGGAACCCTAATTAAACCCATCGCTTATGAGCTTATGACACTAATGGCAGCTCTTCACGTCGGCCAACATTTTGGCCGACGAAAGATATTAACCAAGAGTTTGTGATGGCGTCCATACGTTGGAAGGTCGTACAGTTTGCTTCGGTTCGGGCCAATGTGCGGACGAATTTACTAAAATAGATGTTGAGGCGCTAACAGCTGCTGTGGTTTATTTATTCATAGCATACTACGAGAATGTGTAAAAGGTTGATCAAAAAGAAATGGAAAAAAAAGAAATTATATTTCTTGGGCTCCACAACCAATATTCGGCTTGGTAGAGCTATATAAAGCGAAAAGTTTCTTCATTGGTCACTGTTACTGCCATTTTGTAGACACTAGTTACGTCGCGTGAATATAAATTTTAAAGCAGGCACATGCTCTCACTCTGTAAACTCATAGTAAACTAAACGCGCGCCCTACATGTGGACGACGCGGCAGCCATAACTGCAACAACCCTTTGATCTTTTGTAAAAAACTGACACCATACGAATCTCGCGCCAACTTGTGGGCCACCATTCCAACACATACCAAAGTAAGCACAAACACTCGCTCTACATGATGGCCATAGGTATTTGCCACAACATTCACCACAATGTTGGCCAACGTGAAGAGCCGCCTTAAAGTGAAATTATTAACAAATTCTATATTTGTTTATTTATGGACCAAAACTCGCATTATGTTAGTTTACTGTCAAAAAAAGAAAATCAAAAACCTGAGACATGATAGGATTGTGACGCTGCGTTAGAGTTATTATTTTTATATTTACAGTGTAAAAAGTATACAGTGACTTCAAAGTGAAATTGACAAGGAAAAGGCCAAACAACGCCGGGACAGCTAGTTTTCTTCTAAAACAAAAACACTATAACACTTGATCAAACTATCACAAAATAATTTTAAGTATCTCGATTTGCATCACACACAAAGATGTAACACATTCAAGATAACTAACGCAAAAGTGATTTATAGAAACTTATACATCGCTAACATGTGAGGAAGACGTGGAAGACATTCCTATCGCAATCCAACTAAGCTAAGGCAAAATCTGTTGACGAGCTAGGCAGATGCAATTAAATTTTTATGACTACCTATCTAGGGTACTTGGTAATTGCTATAAAGAGCAGTGCCTAATTGCTTAATTGCCGGTCGCCTAGGTCTTTATAAATTACTTAAAGCACATACAGTCGTTTGCATAATGCGTTGTTGTACTATGTAAATGTATATAATATATATTTGTATAGGTAGAATAGAATAAAATAGAACAGAATGATTTTTATTCAATATTGATTGTTACATAATACTATGTAACAATCAGTACACGTACAAGTGGCGAAGCTTGCGAAGACACTTATTAAGTGGCGAAGCTTGCGAAGACACTTATTGATTTCACGATGTCTGTCCGTCTGTCCGTCTGTCCGTCTATCCGTCTGTCCCACGATTATCTCGAGTACGGTTTCGAATTTTCAAATTCTGTTTTCAGCAATCGATTACCGATCACCCAGGCATCTGAACCTCCTATTTTGAAACTGATTGCTCAACGGCAACCGTTAGAAACCGCTACAAAGCTGATTGCTTCGCCACTTTGCTATGCTGTTAGCTTGCTAGGTTTTTTGATTTCACGATGTCTATCCGTCTGTCCGTCTGTCCCACGATTATCTCGAGAACGGTTTCGAATTTTCAAATTCTGTTTTCAGCAATCGATTACCGATCACCCAGGCATCTGAACCTCCTATTTTGAAACTGATTGCTCAACGGCAACCGTTAGAAACCGCTACAAAGCTGATTGCTTTGCCACTTTGCTATGCTGTTAGCTTGCTAGGTTTATTGAAAGTCATTTTTTATTTAACACTGCATTTAACCAGCAAGAAACCTAATGGGACATTTTTTTCAAACATATTGCACATTGTACATTTCCCATCATGGTTAGAAGCTATCCCGAATTATAATCTATCTCGCAAAAAATATTTTGTGAGTTCAAGAACATATATAAACGTATCATTAACCACAATGATACACAAAGTCCGCTTGGGATTTGATTTGTTATTTTTATAACACAAAAGTATGCAGCTACTGCGGTGTCCACACGATTAAAACCGCTGATGCGTTTGTCACCCCTGAGGACTAAGACGGCATGCCTCATTTCCAGTAAAAAGGGTCTCCGCATCTTAACACTTACCATACGGAACACAGCAGCTGAAACGTGGCTCTACCACGTATTTCATTTCAGTTCATTACAGTAGTAAATTTTAAACAGAAAAACGGTTGACAGGGAAACATTTTCTTTGGTCAAAAAAATTATACCTCATTTGATTGGTAGAATCTGTCGTAATTCCATTAAGACAAGCGGTCTTCGTATATTGGATTAGTTATTTCCCTTAATCGAATTTGCGGTACAGTCAGGATGAAATAGAAAAAGTTACGAATCCCATCAGTAACAGCTAGTTCCAAAGTTAGAAACCTTAAAGTTATATTATAAAATTAGTAAATAACGTGTTCACCTTTAATTGATTTTTAATTATTTAATTTTAGTTCTAAACGTAGAATTAATAACGATTAATGTATACATGTAACTTGTTGGTATACCGAATACATAAGATAAATAGACCAAAATTTTAGTTTTACTTAAGAATTTGCTTTCAGTTTTTAATTTCATTAACATAAATAAACAATCGGGACTCAAAAATTCTTTTAGATTTGTTCATAACTTTTTTTTATAGAATTAGGTTGACAAACGAGCACACAGTCCACCTGATGGTAAGTGGTTGCTGTGGCCCATAGACATCTTGCATCTATCTTCGTTTGCGAATTAAAATGCAGATGCGTTGTCAACCGTGAGGTCTAAGATAGAATGCCTCTTTTCCAGTAAAAAGGGTCTCCGGTTCTCTACACTCACCATACGAAACACAGCAGCATTAAGCTGCTATTTTACGCTGGTATTCTGTGAAAGCGTGGTCCTTCCCCGGTCGAGCTGACCCATTCGTGCTACAACTATACTATTAATATAGCTGCAGCATAGCTTTACCACGTAAAAATTGTATTGTGTAATCTAATGTTAGAATATTTAAATATCAAATTTTATTTTATTACTATCTGACAGTTATATCACAGTTATAGTTATATAAAATCACGCCTGTAATCCCTGAAGGGGTTGGCAAATTTCAAGGAGCAGAGGGCTGCTCAGACCTTGTTAAGAGATAAAAAAACGTCCCTTATTAATATTGTGTCAGTTATGTAAAAATATTTGTGACTTACCTTTGTCTTCGATTTGCTTTTCGTGGATTCAACCAGCTTCTGTACGGAAAGAAACACAAAAGCGTTTGTTAATCATGCCACACAATATCAAATTCTAACTAGTAAAGCATTAAGTTTATTTTTGCGATCCATCCAATGACGCCGAATATTAGTTTAAGGCATTAATTATTAATTAATTTAAACGATATACAATTAAATTAGTACATATGTAAAACCATAATATATTAAGTGTTAACGTCATTAAATTAGTAATTCTTACGGTTTTCGAGTTTCAAATGGCGCTGT
The DNA here is from genome assembly GCA_033319125.1 of Parnassius glacialis. NCBI lineage: Eukaryota > Metazoa > Arthropoda > Insecta > Lepidoptera > Papilionidae > Parnassius > Parnassius glacialis. The sequence goes on along the minus strand of JAVANC010000009.1, from coordinate 38,893,041 downwards.
ATATTTAATTGTAAAGTCATGCCACACTGTCTGTAACTTTGTTTATACATATATAAAAATATCTTCACGATACGCTATCACTGAGAAAAGAAATCATTAACATTGAGCAGGAAAGCGAAGTGTGGGACAACCTTTAATTCTTATTCAAATTAAACAAAAAATGTAAAAGCTATTAATATTATATAGAAACAATTGTTCTTTAATAAAATTAAAGGCTGCCCTTTCAGATATCAGTTGCGACTGAATGTTTTTAAAATAATTTAATAAAAGCGGATTAAGTTAAGGGTATGCGTATTAATAATATTAAATTATAATAACGAAAAATCGAAAGGTGTTAAAATTAAAAAAAAAACAATTATTTTGACAAATGATTTATTATGAAATTCTGTAAAAGAAGTAAATGTAACATTATTATTTATTACCAAATTTGTGTAATAATCAGCCAAGCCCTGGTGACGCCACGAACACTGGAGATTATGTAATATATATTACTCGCATTTTATCGATAACAAATATTCGCATCCACATTCGCATTCGCGAATACTTATAAATTTATTTTCGTTACATCACTATTACGTATTTGAAAAGTTGCTGAGTACCCGTTGGTATTGTGGTGATAAACTCGATTCATTCTTATACACTTATTACAGTGTTTCAGATTTTAAAATGTTTCGTTTTCCTTTACGAGCCGTTATACAGGAAATAAAGGGCCCATAATAAAAAATAATTCTTACACGTACCTCGTGTGTAATAAAAACGAATTGTTACGGAGAAGGAAAAGTTTCTTGAATGCAGGAATCGGGCATCGAAAAAGGGTAAGAAAAGTATAGAATTTATTGAAGATTAATTTATTGAATATATATAAATAAATAATTTATTAATTTTTACGTGGTAGAGCCATGCTGCAGCTACATTAGTAGTAGGTATAGTTGAAGCACGAATGGATCGGCTCGACCGGGAAAGGACCACGTTCTCACAGAATACCAGCGTAAAATAGCAGTTTAACACTGCTATGTTTCGTATGTTTAGTGTATAGTAGAGAAATGGAGACCTTTTTTACTGGATACGAGGCATTACATCTTAGGCCTCACGGGTGACAACGTATCTGCATTTTGATTCGTATTCGAGGATAAATGCAGATGTCTATGGGCCGCAGCAATAACTTACCCTCAGGTGGACTGTATGCTCGTTTGTCACCCTTATCCTATAAAAAAAATATAACGTAAGTGTCAGAGAGCAGATTCTTTTCTCGTCCAAAGGCTAAGTACAGCCATACAGCGAAGAAACGCAGCTAGCTTTCAAGGTTTTAGAACTCCTGTTGTGCTTAAAAATCCACCTGGGTAGATAGCACTCCCTTGCCTATTTCTACCGTAATATAATTGTTCTTTTTATAGGATAAGGGTGACAAACGAGCACACAGTCCACCTGATGGTAAGTGGTTGCTGCGGCCCATAGACGTCTACATCTATCCTCTATTACAAATTTAAATGTAGATGCTTTGTCACCCGTGAGGACTAAGATGAAATGCCTCATTTCCAGTAAAAAGGGCCTCCGGCCACCTGCACTCACCAAGCGAAACGCAGAGGTAAACCACTACTTCACGCTGGTATTCTGTGAGGTCGTGGTACCACCCCGGTTCGAGCCGGCCCATCCGTGCGACAGCAAAAGCTGCCGCGTGGCTCTACCACTGTTATTGTTTGCACTGTTTCGATCTGAAACGTATAGAGAACCAGTACAATTACAGGATGTGAGCCATTTCATCTGTTCTCAGGGGTGACAACGCAACTGTAGCTTTCTTTGTGTGAAGTTAGCTGCAGGTGTCCGTGGATTGCAATAACTACATACCATCAGGTCGACTAAAGGTTCATTAGCCATCTTAGTTTTATAAGAAAAAACTGCAAGAAATAGGGCCGTATCACAATTTCATTTTGTATTTTTTTAAGTAATTATCATCATCATCATCATCATTACAGCCCTTCACAAGTCCACTGCTGAACATACGCCTCCCCCAAAGAATGCCACAAAGCACGGTCCTGACCCACCTGCATCCATCAACTTCCTGAATGTCTTACCAGGTCGTCGCCTACACTTCGCCTACCGGTACGAGGCTGCCACTCGAGAACCTTTCTTCCCCATCGGTTGTCGGTTCTTCGAGCTATATGGCCGGACCACTGCCACTTCAGCTTACTAATCCGTTGGGCTATGTCGGTTACTCTGGTTCTACTACGGATATCCTCATTTCTAAGTTTATCACGCAGAGAAACCCCGAGCATAGTCCTCTCCATAGCTCGCTGAGCAACCTTGAGCTTCCTCATACGGCCAGCAGTGAAGGACCACGTCTCAGATCCATAAGTCATCACTGGCAACACGTCACACTCGTTGTACAGTTTCGTTTTAATAAGTTTAAGTCATTAATATTGAATTAATTATATGTAAATAAATATATATATACAATATTAAAAAACTATAATAAAAAAACTAAAACTAATAACTTCATTATCATACAGTCCTACTCCCCGTGGTATCGTACCAAGAACGCTGGCTGCGTTTCCTCGCTGAATGGCTATACTTAGCCTTTGAGCAAGAAAAGTGCCAGCCCTCTTATCCATATTTTATTTTCATCATCATTCATGATTATTGTATAAATTATGATTTATAAGTAAATAAATGTTATTCAATAAACCATAATAAATATATAATTTATATAATACTAGCTGACCAGGCAGACGTTGTTCTGCCCTTTTCGAACGACCATTTGCTTTCCCAAAAAAACTCCTGAAATTAGCAATAAAGAAATTGAGGGTCACTTATCGGGATAAAAACTATCCTATCTCTCAAGTTGGACCAAACTGCACAATCTGCTAATTTTTTTTGAAATCGGTTCTATCTGTTGAATACTTACAGCAACAGGTGGTGGTTATACTACTAAATTGTAGCTTATATTAAACGTTTGTATTTTTAACATAGCGCCATCTATTAAATATTTACTCAATCCAGTCAACAGATATCGTCATCTGACAGAATCGTTTGGAGCTAACAGATAATTGTGACTGTCAAAAAATAGAGAAATAATTTTCAATAAAATAATATTGTATTGTGACTATAAATTGAGTTGTAAGCTATCCTATCTTTTAAGTTGGACCAAACTGCACATTGACCAAAAATTTCATTGAAATCAGTTCAGTAACTTAGGAGTCCATCGCGGACAAACAACGTGACACGTATTTTATATATATAAAGAAGATAATAGTTAATAAGCAAATCATTCATCACAAGAAATATCAATTCAATATTTGAACAAAAGCACTCCTTACAACCAGCACTACATAAGATCAACGTGATTATTTTCGTGTATACTTATAGTATTTTTTGTACTTAAGACGAACAGACGCAGAGTAAACCTAAAATAACATTTTATTTCACAGCCTCAGATCACATTTTCTGTTTGTAAAGGCCGAATTTATAAATTTATTTCAGCATTAATTTTTATTTTAATATTTAACGCATTACACGGACTTAACTCACCTTGGGTAACGGCTGGTGTATCCAGCCGATTGGAAATCATCAAAATTGATTGTGTCCGTGACACGCTCGTTGACTTTTAATGAATGATTCATTGTGAATTAAGAAAATCACGTATTATTGATAAGCAACGAGTTGTGTTAGCAACATGTGGTGTTATTTACTACTGGGGACCCGCCCCGGCAACGCCTGGGTAATATCTATTAATGTGACGTTATTTATAGTTAACATAGTCATCGAAGACCATTTATTTTTACAACTTTTTGATATCTCTAAAAAAGTTCAAGTTTATAGGATAAAATATAGCCTAAATCATTCCTGGCATCGCTTTCTATTTATTCGTAAAGTTTCATTTCAATTATGTCATGGCCTTTGTGTCGCGCCGCCTTGGCACGTGCCGCATGTTGTCAAAGGCACCGCAGCGACATCAAATGTCACAGCATGCAGCGTACACGCGCAGGAGAATTTGACATTTTAAAACGAAGCGCCGCGCCGTAGTGAAAAGTTATTTGCTACCTAATTTGTCTTTATGATTTATATTAATATTTTATTACAACAACCATAACAATAATATATTATTCTTTTTTATTATTAGAATAGAAAAACATTTATTTAACAAACACAGTAAAAAATAAATAAAAGTAAAATAATAAGTGCGCCTCCGGGTGTACCGACACTATCTTAGCGAACAGACTATATTTCTGCCTTCCCAAATTTAAGCCCGAGCAGACAGACAAAAATTTTAAAAGTAGTTATTGATGTATAGTGATTGATGTCTTAATGATATGCAAATAACCCTTTCTGCTTAATAAAAAGCAGTTATTTCAATATTACAGAGAGACACTTGGATTTTATTTATATATGTACCTATAGATATTAGAACTTTCGTTATATTTACATGGCATGCAAGTATAGTAAATGAAACGAGCCAGCGATTGTGATCTCTAATTGAAACTATCTTATTCACACAGTTTTTTATATAATTTAAATGATGTTAGAGAATTTGCAGCAAAACCACAATGAACACAATTAATATTAATTATTGTAATAATATACCATTAATATATGGTATTTCAAAATCACATGTCCAACGTTGAAAATAACTAAAACATAGTATCAATGTATTTATTAGTACGGTGTTTATATCTAATCTTAATGAAACTGGACTGAATCTAAATTCAATCATTTCGCACGATTCGATTTCTTGATTTTACGATGTTTATGGAATTAATTAAAATCCAGAATTATCTACATGAAGTCATACAGCTAAAGCGGCTTGAATATCTTTTTTTTACTTCCTAAATGCCATCTGTCATCCCAATTTAAAGACAAAATTTTAAAAAAAAATCTTTAATTTCGTCAGTGTCAACGTTGGCGCCGCGATGCACGGCACTGGGCCGGACCGGTCGCGGCGACCCAGATGCAATAATTGCGGGCCTTGGTCTGCGCTCGCTACATTACCTGCGTGGTTGGAATACTGCACGGGTTTACTTTGCCCCATCTAGTTGACAGATGACGTAACAAATTATAGGGGTGTAAATTTTTCGAAACAGACGATGCTATTCTGAAGTCTGCAAAACTTAAGAGGAATTGGGCCACACGCCATTATCTGGACCCCATCAATAAAACGGAAACATGGCAAAAGTGGGGCCACATGCTGGTTTGGAAAGGTTGGCTATCACTTTTGTTAGATATTGACATATAATAAACTGTTAAAATACTAGTTTTTTTTTTGCAGAATAATATCATTAATAATAAGGTTTTCAAACGAAACTGGCCGTGTGCCAAATATTTAGATCGCAGAACCGGTATCCGCTAAAAAAGTTCTTCTCAGTCTAGTACCGGACTTAAGATGCGCCGACATCATATTAGTTCACCTTATAATTTCCATTTTCATAATTTCCATTTAATGAAACGCATTTTACGGATTTTGTAGCTATCAATTTTACAGTAATCTCGAATGCTCCACTGTACCCATTATCACTAGGATCACCTTACTATAGGTGCCACAAGGCAATAGAAACGTCGAGATTATGAAATAAGTTAACCACAATCCAAGACACGCGGCGATCTTATAAATTGGCTACATGCGGATAATACTATAAGACAAAGCGGTATGGTAGGCTTTATTAAGAAGCACAAAAATTTCAATCATCCACTAACAAAACGCCTGTTAATGTGTTTTAGATGATTTCCAACGTGGGCAGCGCGCGGGCGAATTGTGCACATCGAAATTGTGTCAACCGAATGCGACCTCCGCACTGAGCCGAGAAAATACGAGTATCTTATAAATTATAAGTATATAAAAATCTACACAACTGTCCTGTCCAGCGAGGAAGAATGACCTAGAAAGGAATTTCGTAAAGTAAAATCCAATTTTTGTACTGTCGACATCTCAATGTTATCAATATAATAATAATAACTTTTAAAAACTGAATTATTTAAATAAAGAACGAAGAGAAAATAATTTATAGTTCTTCAATCACAATGCCCACCCCCAACGACTTCCGGAATTTTCTTAGTCAAGATTTAGTGAAGAATTGGCAACCATTAATGGCTAAAGAAAAAAAATAGTAATAAGGATGACAAACGGGCACACACTCCACCTGATGGTAAGTGGATGCCGCGGCCCATATACATCTACATCTATCATCGATTAATAAATAAAATGTCAGCCGTGACGACTAATATCGAATGCCTGGTTTCGAGTGAAAACGGCTTCCGGTTCTCTAGCCACCATAAGAAACACAGCAGCATTAAACTAATATTTTACGCTGGTATACTTTGAGAGCGGGGCGCGTTCGGTTCCCTACCACGTTTTTAAATCATTACTAGCTGGTACCCGGCGCCTTGAAATAATTATGGAAATATCGTTTTAAATTTGAAAGAGTGATAGATTGTTTAATTAGGAATGATAACACATTCATTGAAATTGAATGATATATATAACTACGCGCCACCTACTGTAAGTTAATAGTACAATGCCTATAACCTTCTAGTAAGTGCAAACAGTAAGTTGACAAGGTTCAACCGCAATTTGATGAACGGTATGGCGGCGCACAAAATAGGAACATACAAACATTTTTTTTATTATGTTAGATAATAAAAAATAAAGAGCCTCTCAGAGTTCAACCCCTTTTGGTTGCGATAATCCCCATGCTTGTAAATACCTTGGAGATTACGTTAGACGACATTTCAGAAGTTACATACGTTCACAAGAAGTTATCAGCAGTAAAAAGATAAAAAATAAAGAAATATTTTGAGTTCTTGAGAGACATGAAGACAAACCGGCAAGCAAATTGTAAAATTATAGTTAGAACATAAGCTTCAAAACAGGGAATGCCACAAAGCACCTTCCTGAGCCACTTGCCTCTATCAACTTCCTACATCTCTCCCGATCGTTACTCCATCTAGTGTGGAGACGCCCTACATTTCGCTTACCGGTACGATTAAAATATTGCTTAAACAAACCTATCGCAGGTAAGCTATTATAAGTACAGCGTCCACTTTATCAAAAACAAATATGTAGATTAATCAATCAGAATCATACTGGTATCCAAAGATCAAAATAAATACTATAATATTAAGAAAAAGTTTACACGTGTATACCTAAATAATATTTTATTAGTTTAAGAATTAGCTTATTTAAATATAAAAAAACACACACACACACGCATGCATTTAACAGACCTCTCGAGGATACTCATTCCGCGTTACCAACCTGAAAACGTAACAAAAAGAATTAGACAATAAAAAAAAACAAAAATATAATTAATGATTATTTATAAATACTTAAGCATAATATGGCCTTACTCATAACAAGTGAAATTTAAAAAGACGTTTTTTAATATACCACATTTTTCTGCCGTCTTCCAAAAAGGAGACGGTACTCAATTTGACTGTATGTTTTTTTTATGTGTGTTACCTCATAACTTTTTACTGGGTGGACCGATTTCGATGATTCTTTTTTTATTTGAAAGCTGATACTTCTCGTGTGATCAAGGTCAGACCAATAGTTTTTGAGTTATTCTTAATACGAGTAACTTATATTGAAGTCGGCTGTACAAAATTATTAATTTTAAATTATTTCATAACTCATCGGGACAAAGGGTCATTCACAGACTAAAGTTTTAATGACTGCCTCGCTCGTTGCTCTAATGGTCGTAAATGCAGTTGCTGATCATGAGGTTCCGGGTTCAAATCTCGGGTCTTGCCAATACCAGTTATTGAGTTTTTCTGTCTATAAATCCTCAGTACCAGGCAAGAGCCAGCAATTTGGCGGTGTTTCACCCCCGTGGCTCGAAAAGCACGTAAAGCGTAATAGGTCCTGCGCCTGATCTCTCCGGTCGTGTCGGTTATTGTCCCATCGGACTACGAGAGTGTGGGAATAGAGAGTGCACCTTTGAATGGCATACACTCGGGCACTATAATCTTGTCTTGCGCATATGGCTAGACTCTGTGAACGAAATTCGGTCTAGAGGACATTATTTATTATTCTGAAATGAACTATAACATTAGAGGTTTTTTAGTTGCATATAATAAATTTAGGTCAAACTTAATACAAGAGTACGATTTACATAGACAATTTAAAAATAAATCTTACGCTCCATCTAAGGCACAACATCTAGAAACCTAACACTAATGTTTACAGCGAAATACGTGCCATAACAAACCTCTAACTATGACTAATAGATTAAAGATATCATAATAGTTTTTTTTTCGTAAACGTGCTTAATGGAACCAGTTTATTAGCTGCGTGCAGATTAAATAATATGAGGCACCTACCAACTGTACATTTATGCCAACTTACAACAATAGACTGGTAACAGATGACTAATTACCACTCAACAACTTTGTTAATCCACGTTTGGGAAACTCAATTTGATCATTTTCTTCCCTCAGCATAATTTATGAAGAAATGTTAGTAAAACATTATCCAATTCTAAATTAAATTAATCCGAATCATCCGTATCCTTAAAAATAAACGCAGCAAGTGGTAAAATAAAAAAAATGTACAACCGACTTCAATATATATAAAATGTAGTTCATGTCAATTAAATACGCATCATTAAGGATAACTCTAAAAAACGACGGGTTGCACTCCGGGAGTGCCGGAAGAAGTGAAAACTTGAATATTAACGTTGTGCATTTTTGATATTTTGGAATGGTTAGGGATTAATTTTTCACGAATTGCTTTAATTATCAGTATAAAAGTACTATCATTTATGTGGTAGAATACAATATTTATTTATTGCGCTATCGTACATAAACATGACAATTTATAATACATTAAAAAGTTTATCTCTCAGAAAAATCACACACACGAACGTTCGCGCAAGCGTCCTGCGCCGCCTAAACGAAACAGCAGGCGCAGGCATACATTTTCGCCGCGCCGTAGAAAGAGAGGGGGATACTTCCTCTTCTACGCCGCGCCAGCTGTCTACTCTCCGTCCGTCTTACGAATTTTCGATCAGGTCGCGTGTCCTGACGCGAGTTTAACATTTTTTACCCATTACAATAAAAGTGCACAACGCCGCTAAAGAAGTTTTCACTTCAAAAACTATCCGTCAGATCTTGATCAAATTTATATATGACCACGTGAGAAGCACCAGTTTTCAAATAAAAAAAGAATCATTAAAATCGTTTCACCTAGAAAAATGTTTTAAGGTAACACACATAAAAAATACAATCGGATTGAGAACTTCCTCCTTTTTTGAAGTCGTTTGAAAAGAGAACATAATATTGCGTTTCGTGTACACAATAATTTTATTTTTATTTTTTACAGCTTAGGTAGAAAAAAAACAAGAACATTTAAAAAAAATATCTACGGCTAACGGCTATTAATAAATACATCTAAGCTCTACCTATTATACAAACGGCTAAACCTGGGAACGGGCGAACGGGCCAGTTTTCTGCCGACTTCCAAAAAGGAGACGGTACTCAATTCGAGTGTATGTTTTTTTTTTTGCTTTTTTTTTTATGTTTGTTACCTCATAACTTTGTACTGGGCGAACCGATTTCGATGATTCTTTTTTTATATGAAAGCTGATAGTTCTCGTGTGGTCCCATATGAATTTGATCAAGGTCAGACCAATGGTTATTGAGTTATTCTTAAATAACCTGTCTTGAAGTCGCTTATATTGAAGTCGGCTGTACAAAATTTTTAATTTTAAATTATAATTTTGATACAAATGAGTTCTAGACTTAGGAGTATCGATTAAATGAAGTACGTATCTAGGATCATATTTATCTAATATTTATATAGAAGAAGCACCGCAGAGGTCTCATTGACACGAAAAACATGACGAGATCTAATGATGATAATATTTGCTGAATTATTTGATCATAGTAAATGTGGTCAACAGGTGGTGGCTCAGGACCGTGCTTTGTGGCATTCCTTAGGGGAGGACTGTGGTCAGCAATGGACTTGTGAAGGGCTGTAATGATGATGATAATGATGTGGCCAACAGTAAGTGGATACTGTGGCCCATAGGCCACTACATCTATCTTCGATTACTGATCAAAATGTAGATGCGTTTTCACCCCTGAAGGCTAAGATAAAAGGCCTTGTAACCAGTAAGAAGGACATCCAATTCTCTAAACTCATCATGCGAAATTCAGCAGTATTATGGCGCTATTTGACGCTGATATACGTCACAGATGAGCACGTAAATTATTATTTACAATTGTAATGGTATCAGCATGTATCCAACTTGGTTGGCTCTAGAACTGTATACTTACAGCTAGTAGTTAGCTTCTGACCTACCACGGCTTTAAAACGATATTCAATTGTCTGTTAGACTCACAAAAATTTTAAAATGGCTTGACTGATTTTGATGAATATTTGTGTGTATTTGAGTGGGTCCCTGAATGGTTTAAAAACTAAATTGGACCCATTAGGTGGCACAGTTGTCGAGATCCAGAAATCATGCGAGCGAAGCCGGGAGGGGTCGTTAGTATAATATAAATACTAATGTAAATAAATTTTTAAGTTTGTAGTTCAATCACGCATAATTAAGGGACACAGCCAGACCATATCATGGACATAAGATAGTTCCTCTCCCGTGACAATAAAAGTCCCAGTGGGGAAAGGATCATGATGGCGTTAAATTTTCCACGCGAGCAGAGCCGCGGGCAAAAACTAATTATATTATCATTTAAATTATCATACTAAAAACAATTTAAACACAAGCATTCAGTCGGATAACTTATTAAGTGGCGAAGCTTGCGAAGTCACTTATTGATTTCACGATGTCTGTCCGTCTGTCCGTCTGTCCGTCCGTCTGTCCGTCTGTCCCACGATTATCTCGAGAACGGTTTCGAATTTTCAAATTCTGTTTTCAGCAATCGATTATTGATCACCCAGGCATCTGAACATCCTATTTTGAAACTGATTTCTCAACGGCAACCGTTAGAAACTGCTACAAAGCTGATTGCTTCGCCACTTTGCTATGCTGTTAGCTTGCTAGGTTTATTACCATTAGCTCCTAATTGGCTCAGAACAAGAGTAAAGCTAGATTAATGTTTAGCGATTTATTCTCGGCATCACCTGCGAATTCTGTCCTAGGCATAAATTTAATGCTGGCTTTATGTAATGTATCCAACGTCTATTTACCTCAGTTATGCGTCGCGCGGTTCCAGTTAGAGCGCGTTATCACAGCTTGAGCTAAATCTTAATCCAAACCCATAAAGCAAACTACGACATTAATATTTATAATATGTGTAGCGCATTAAATACGTGTGTGTCGTAGCAGATTTCAATGTACAGGGAATTTACGTCCTTAAAGTACCTTATCGTCTGTAGTCATTCTTGTCATGTTCCCGTGAACTGACAGACCCGGAGCTGATATCTGTGTGTACTAAAGTAATTAGTATGCAAGTTATATATTGGCATTTTTATAAGTGACAAAAGGGCGTAGCCGCCTAATCATTTTGTACTGCACACGACGACAACACATGTGTTAAATGAACTCTGAATCATTTGCGAATGATTTAAATATCTCTGCATAATGCAAGGCGCACTATGCAACGAAGCATGTGTAACCTCGAGTGTGGTCGCCCTTGCAAATTATTTTTTTGCTATGGAACTTTTCATAGAATTTATATATTTAAGTCTATATATAATAACTAAAGCATTTAATTCCTGATATCCACATATTCACATTTACAAATTCACATTCACATTATCAAAGTTCCACAGCTGAACATAGGTTCCTACAGTTTGCCGCTTAGGAGAGATAATTACGACAGTTGTTACGCTTGCGAGGGAGGGGGGGGGGGGGGGGGGAGGGGGCACAGCTATTTTTAATTATTTTCAAGTTGTTAAGTAGAAGATGCAGCTGTATATTTCCCGTTTCAGTTTCTCTCTGTCGCCTCCTACGACACCCATGGGATGATATATCGCATGCTTAATGGAATACTGACTTAACTCAAAAAAGACGATTTTTGGGAAATCGCAAAAGAAGATCTTGCTATGAGGACTTATCCTACTTGTTGATGCATAAAAATAAAACTGATTTATATTAATTATGAATGCTTGTATTTTGAACGTCTATGATTCACTATTGATGAGATCCGAGTAAAAAAAATCGGAAATAAGTTCTATTTATTTAAAAAAAAAAATTTTAAAAAGTACATTCTAAGTTATGTCAGTTTTTTATAAAAAGTAAAGCAAATATTTTAAAATGCAAATGTTCCATTAAATTTTAAGTCTGTTTTAGTTTGAATAATGCATTATTTATAATGACTAATTCAGTATTTAGTCTGTATATGATTACTGTAGTAAAACACATTTAGAGATTGGGTCACTTTATTCAAATTAGCAGACCGTAAATAAACTTATATTGGCATTTTTATAATTAATTAAAAGACAAATATAATCATCAATCTTTATTGCAGCAACCTTCACAAGTAGCAGATATAAATAACAAATTTAACATATCAGTCTTATTAATAGGTTCTATACATCAACATATTATTAAAAATCAAGCCGGAATATTTTTCCAATTGTACAAAAAAACGCTATAAAAATCTAAAAATTCTAATTTACGTTAAAAAAATAAACCCACTTTGGTGATCCCCAACCTATTTAATAAAACAATGTCATAATCAACTTTAGTTAAATCTCTATAAATCATAAAATATAAACTTCTAAAGCTTAAGCAACCTTTTTTTAATTATCTTTGGAATGTCATCAGGTTAATCTCTAATATTTAATCACTTAAATAATAGAGTTATAAAAATCAGAATAAAAATTTGGGATCAATTTTTTTGATAATAGCTCTCTTAGATCTTTCTTTTTATTCTCACTTAGTTCCTGCTTATTCATGTAGACATTAGTTGGTACAATTTCACACAGAGGAAGCATTTTTTTCCTTTTATTTCTGACGCTCACTTCTTGGTATTCACTGTCTTTATAAGAGGTTTTAACGAAAAATGAAAAAGGTGTATCTTTGCTCACTTTTATCACCTTTAATTCATTCCATAAAACAGTTCTCCCGTCTTTAGTTTTATTAAAATTACAACCCCAATCTTCTTGCAGTTTTTTCAAATCTAAAAACGACTCAAATGTCAGTTCATGTACTGAAAATTTCTTGCCAGACTTCTTTGCGTTTTTAATTATGGCTACATATTGGTGAGGGGAATATATTGGACCGGATTTTAGATTTTTTGTAATCTCCTTTTCTATGAGGCTATGTATATTATCACCCTCGTTTTGCGTATGACCTTTTATTAAGTATTTTTGAGTTATAGTTTTAATATTTAGATGAGTGACTGCATACAGGTAAAGTGCTACTATAAATTTATTTTTATTTTGACCGGCACAGTTGTCAGAATAAAGAATTAAATTACACCCATTGTCATTTGGTGACTCCGCTGAGAGTTTCTCAAAAACTTTTAGCAAACAAGATCCGATTTCATTGGCCCCGCGTTTAGCATCGGTTTCGTTCCAGAAGAAGCAGTGTACATCATCATACGAGTCTTTAATTTGGCCCTCAACTTTTTTATTTAACATCGTAATTGTGAAATTGTAACTATTCAATTTTGATTTGTAATAAAATCCTGAGGTATCTCCTCTAGGAGATTGCAGAACAGCTTGCAAATCAAACACAAGAACTTTATTGTTATCGTCTATTTTGCAGCGATCATACTGTTTTTCTTGGCGGCTCAATGTTTTTTCTTCTAAATGGGCATCGTACGATTCTTTGAGCAATCTTTTTTGTTCAGGCGTCGAGTTCTTGTATTGCAAACATAAATCACATTGATCTTTTCTGGGACGAAAAAATGAAATATTATAATCTTGTGTAAATACTTTATAAAATGTGCAATATCTACCAGCTGCTTTGTTATTTTTAATTTGATTTTCTTTAAAGTCCCTGAAAAGATCTGAAATTGTTTTCCCACCATCAATGTATTCACGAGTAGAATATTGCCTAATATAATGGGATTCAATTCTTGGTATTGCATCTATGAACTGTTTGATATCGTTTAGTAACTGTTCATCAACCCTTACATGGTTGTTGTGCTGTCCTCTCAGATCTCGTGCTAGAATTCCATGTTCATCTATTTTACTCTTGACAGTACGTATAACACGATCAGAAATGTCTAAGGTTTTCATAAAAAACGTTTTACAGACTCGTACCGATTGCCCTTCTACTAAGAAATGGAATGCTTGATTGCAATTTCTTGGATTACGAGCATTTGTATATTTATATCTTGGAGTTATATTTGTCATACATGACATAATAAATGATCTTTGAGCATCAACTTGGCCGAGATTCCAATACACATCAAAAATTGTTTGTCTTTGATCTACAGTTATCTTTTTACAGCATTTGAGCCTACATTTATCACCACAGGGTGGTTGAACAGAACGAGGTTTGATTTCTTTATTTTTCTTGCTAATGTATGTTTTTCCAGCATTTCTCAGACTTTTAGCTTTATTCTGTTTCCAGCTTTCTTCATTCCGTTCACGTTTCCTTCCCTTCTTCTTTTCTTCTTGTGGTGTAGTATTTTCTCCGATTTCTCGATTCAGCGAAACTTCTGTTGTTGCAGGTTCATTAATGTTTATTAGCTCGGATTGTTTTTCTGCGGTTACCTGAACTATGTTATCTTGTGTTTTGTTCTGTTCATCACTAGAGTCTGTTTCGGAACTATCACTGGAAGATCCTGAAGATGATGAGGATGAAGAAGACGTAGAAGATGAGGAACTTTCAGATGATTTCGATCGCCTTGGATATACTGGTATTTGCCGTTGCTTATTAGACGGAACTTTGTATGTTGGATCTTCGTCACTTAAATCGACATCGCTATTTTCAGATTTTGAATGTCTCCCATCAGTGCAATCCTGAACAACTGTGATGTTATGAAGATGATTTTCATTACTGACTGAAGCCGATTCCGAAATTTCAAAATATTGCTGTACGTTTGAGTAACGTTGATTTTCGGGCTTGTTTGTTATATCAGCTAACATCTATAACAAAAAAAAAACCTATTTTAGTAGTAATAAAATAAATAAGAGATTAATACAAACCTAATTTTTAAAGTTATTTGAAATTGTTACCTCCACTTCAGTTGATGGCACCGATTCATGTACTCTAACTTGTGTTGCCGGTTGTGGCGCCGGGTTTCGAACCTGAACAAGCTCTATCATCTTTTTCGACCTGTTGGATGCCATTATCAACCTAAAACATAAATAGTAATATTATGCCTCTTGTACAAAATTTAGACCAACAATGACTTAACATAAAACATTTACAGGCAATGAAAAAATTACGCATTATATTACATTCATTTTTTTTCAAACAAAGACTTAACTAATATTTAGGCTCTTATGTAACAATAACCTTTAGTAATAAACAGACCTAAACTTTAATTTTACAAAGTGTTACCTTTTATAGTTGATAGGTTTTAATAGTAAACTGACTTAACTCGTAATGGGCCTCGAAAAGTATAACAACGTTCAATGATAAACTGGCTTAAAACTGAATGTTTCACATAATATATCAATAAAATATGTAGTAAACTGACCTAAAATTTAATTTGTCAATATAAGATTACACGATTTGATGAAACTTACCTTTGAATTTAGTTGTAAACACACTCAACAACGATTGGGTCTTCGTTCAATAAAATAATTATCGCCTCACTACACAGATGTCGGACACAAACTGGCCTGAGTCGCTTTTCGACGAAAACACGATGACAGATCCCACAAGTGTGAAAGAGACGGATGTATCACTAGGGCGGCAACAATGCGTAACCTCAACGTAATTCAAACGGTAGACGTTAGATGGCGCTAAAGGAAGTCTGTATCTGTACGTAACTCAATTCCGACATATTTCATAATGGGTCATTGTTCCATTAAGCATGCGATATGTTACTGAACTTTCATACGCCGCCACGACACGACGAATTCCAGGCATAATTAGGATAAATTTACTGGTTTGATTCCCGAAAGGAGCAATATTATGTTTTTTTTTTATACGACAAGGGTGAGAAACGAGCACACAGTCCACCTGATGGTAAGTGGTTGCTGCGGCCCATAGACATATACATCTATCCTCTATTACGAATCAAAATGGAGATTCGTTGTCAACCGTGAGGACTAAGACGGAATGCCTCGTTTCCAGTAAAAAGAATCTCCGATTCTCTACACTCACTGTACGTAACACAGCAGCGTTAAGCTGCTATTTTGTGAGAGCGTGGTTCTTCCCCAGTCGAGCTGACCCATTCCTGCTCGTCCCACCCTCTTAGTTAATTTACTTTTTTAAAACTAATTAACGGAAATAAATTACTAAAAACTATGCGTACAAAGACGCGGGCACAGCTAGCTTCAGGCTTCATATACGTAACTATGTCTTTTATGGAAAAGCGTGATAGTAAGTAGCCATTTCAGCCCATAGACACCTAGAACTCACTTTACAGATAGAATGCCTCACCGCCTGAAATGAGGGCTAACAATTTTCTGCTCACCAGATGTCGCTAGTTGACACTGCGGTAAAGATTTTTGTTACACAATGTGATTTCACTGAGAAGTTAGTTTTTAATAAACGTTTATCAGTCTCTACAGTATTATATTAATACACAAAACAATTAATGCGTCATTGGTGTGCTCTTTAATTTTTTGCACATTATTTACTTTTTTTTTCATTTTTCTACTTTTATAAAATATAGCTAATAGTACAGAAAGAGACAATAACCTCTACATTTTGCGAACAAATTAACTTCCCCGCTATGAAATCTGTCAAATATTATACCTCACTTTCTAATGGCGCCGCCGTTGGTGGCAGAAAAAGTCGTGGAAAGCCCTCGTTAAACTGTCTGTGTTTTTTTTTTATAGGACAAGGGTGACAAACGAGCACACAGTCCACCTGATGGTAAGTGGTTGCTGTGACTCATAGACATCTACATCTATCTTGTATTATGAATCAAAACGCAGATGTGTTCTCACCCGTGAGGACTAAGATGGAATGCCTCGTTTCCAGTAAAAAGGGTCTCCGGTTCACTCACCATACGAAACACAGCAGCGTTAAGCTGCTATTTTACGCTGGTATTCTGTGAGAGCCTGGTTCTTCCCCGGTCGAGCCGACCCATTCGTGCTACAACCATAATATAGCTGCAGCATGGCTCTACCACGTAGAAAATTGAAAACTGTGTGCGCTACCAAGCGAAACAGCAGTGCACCCACTGCTGTTTTCAAAGCTTTCACTTCGAAAGCGACTTCTTACGCATCGTTTTTGGTAATCTATTTCCGTATTTCCCTATTTGCATCGGATTTTGTTCACAATTTCATAAGTTTATTAAATCCTGTCGAATACGGTCCAGCCGTTTCGGAGATTACCCAGAACGAACAGACTGGCGGAAAGACAGAGAAAAATTTTAAAAATTGCTTTTTGTTATATGTATCGCATAAACTTTCAATATACATATAGTAAAAGTCTGTTATCCCGACATTACAAACATACACTTCAATTTTATTTATTTGTATAGAAGATATATAAATTCTAATATTAAGTCAACATGACTACGGGATGTTTATTCCTTTAAACATAATGACATGTGCAAATGTTAAATATATTATCGTAGTCACCCCACCTGTTGTTTTATTATATCAATGGGGCATTAACTTTACAAACATCATTGAGGCTTAGTCGCTGGACATCACTAAAACGGAATAAATATTCTAGTCGCCAGTAAACACGCCAATTGATCATTATAACTAAGTTATATACGTTCATGGTAACTAAGTCCTAACAGACGTCTGAGAGCCGTCAGTTGGGTTAATTTTTATAGGCTCAAGGTGATGCATACTTTGCTGCAGCTTTATAATAACATTAAAAAACAATTTACGTGACTTAGTGCGAACGCGCTTGTGGAAAATGCGCGGGGAATGCGCGAAGATAATTGGCGTTAGTTGTAACTAACTATCAACAGATGCAAAAAATCCGCTACGACTCTGTTTAAAGTTCAAGCTATTCGTCCATGTAATATAGGCATTAAACTGTCACGGTTTTTGATCAACGATCTATTTATTGTAATCTGAACAAAATAGTATAACCTAATTAAGGATGTTAGAATTAGTCAGCTACGATTCGCGTGAAAAAAGTTGTGTGAACTAGCTTAAAGTGCAATTCTCTCACTCCCTCAATAATGGGGGAGAGGGGGGTGTAAATAAACAAGCATGGTTTAATTTTTTAATTTATTTTATCTTTGAAAAATTATTAATAGTAGCACGATAAAATTAACAAACTTTACGTGGTCTAGAAATATTGTTTTTAATTTGTCACATGCGTAGGTTCCATCACGATGTTTTTTTCACCAGTGAGAATTAAAATATATAAACTACACCGCCAAGTAGTTATTTTTTTATAGGATAGGGTGACAAACGAGCACACAGCCCAGCTGATGGTAAGGTTGCTGTGGCCCATAGACATCTACATCTGTCCTCAATAAAGAATCAAGCTGCAGATGCGTCGTCACCCGTGAGGACTAAGATGGAATGCCCCTTTGCCAGTAAAATGGGTCTCCGATTCTCTACACTTACCAAACGAAACACAGCAGCGCTATGCTGGTATTTTACACTGGTATTCAATTATTCAAGTTTTTAATAATAGACGTACATTAAAAGATCACAGAGGCAAAGAATATATATTATGCAGAGGCTTGTTTGTAAATACATACTACCTACATATTTAAACTGAAATTGGTCATATCTTGCCCTGCCAATCTGCCAATTTTTTTTAAAATATAATTCTTTAAAATTTTACACATCGTTACTTTAGATTCAGAGGATACAACGGAAGACAGCAACAAAACACAAAATAATTAATTATACTTTTTTGACTTGGTCCTTCAAAGAGGTTATAATTTACACGATAATATAAAAAAATATTTTTAGTCTCTAAAACTAAACCTTTTAAGTCGATAATTCGTATTTTAATCTATAAAATGTATTTAGGTAACCGGATTTTCTAACACTGCTAAATTTCAATCATCTAACTGAAATAGATAAACACCGGCGTGGTTTCATATTGGTGAATTTGGCACGAAAAACTAAAAGTTACAACCCATAGTATACAGGGTTATTTTTCAATAACCGGCCAAATTTGCAGATAAGGCTTAGAATAAGTAATGGGAAGAAAAATTTATTAAAAAAAATTCAATTATTTTGTCCTTTATATTCTTTAAAAGGCGCGGTAATGCATTATTTGAACTAATTGTCATTCATAAATATCTAACGCCTACACTTTTACTACGCACGCACACATACGTAAGGGTCGATCGGTCGGCAAAAGCGTTCGGAATTGAATCGCACACAGAGGAACGTGCGTACGCGTAATTGTTGCCATAAATCACATTAAATTTTAGATTATTTCAAATAAAAGTAGAAGCGTATTTGCTCATATGTTCAATAACTGAAATAGCGGTATATTATATTTATATAATTGAACTTAAGTTCAAAATTTGGCTACTATAAATAATAACGCTGTATAGGTCCGGTATTGGACATTGGCATTCTCTCATTTCTGAAAAGAATATGGAGTAATGTGTACGCCGTCCATCAATATTTACCATTGCCGAGCACGTGAGATACCTTAACGATAAGAAAACACAACAAATAAATTTAAACTCTCCGGTGGCATCAAATTCAAGGGTTTCTTTGCACTACGAAGCACCCTAGCTGCCATCTTGTTAACCGTTACCTATAAAAAGTGCACATTGCATTGGACAGATATTTCAAGTAGGTTAAAAATAACTTTTTGTCCTTTCTTTGTGTCAAAGTCGCTATTCAAAAAGTCCAAATTATTACTTGCTGCTCACACTATACAACATAAAGCCGTCCCCGGGACAGCGTGATGGACGCCCCGCGAGCAGAGTCTGGTCACCTCCAAACATAATGTGTCCTGTACCACAAAAACCATTTACACTTGTGTACGGTCCGCAGAGACGGCTTGCTTATACATTATTCATTTGGTATTCGCTCTTTCTGTGAGATATCGTATGTTTACGGCGTACGTTCGCCAATTTACCGGCTACATATGACATTGGTTTGGAATCAAATTGGTGTAACGTGTCATATAGAATATTTTGATTTATGTTCGTATTAATCAGGTGCATGAGCATTTGTTGCGTAACAAATTAGGTTTCTACTAAGGCCTACAACTATCTTTATAGATTAGTTGGTAGAAACAAAACAGTGATTTTTCTGAATAATTTATATTAAAAATTTTGATTTCATGTACTAATTTACCACATCATGCTCGATGATAAAGTAACGAAAGATATCTTAATACTGACATGCAGTCCGCCAAACCATTTTTAAATATCGTAGCTAACTCCCGTTTTATTGTAGTCAATAGAATCCGACGTTGCTTTGTGGAAATACATTATCATAAAGATGTTCAAATTAATAATCTAGTAAAAATCTTGAGCGGACAAAAATTAATAAAAAACACGTGTCGTATTATCGATGGTGATGTGTGATTTAGTTCAGTGGTGTTGGGAGTAGTTCTGGCATTAGTGGTAGCGTTGCTAGCGCATGTATTTTAGGGATAGGGGCAGGTGTTCTTCAAACGCATCATTTTTATTTTATTTTATTTTATACGCGGATCTCAGCTAATGTCTTTAATCCCACTTTACTCTCATAAATAAAAGATGTGCCTAAATGTCAAATGTTTACCGAATAATCTACGAGTATACACAATTCATCCAGTATCGAGAAAACAATGCTAAAATGAGTTACCAAATAATAAAACTGTTAAAATGTGTTACTAAATAAACTCAAATAACTTATTACACGAGCTTTAACAATTAGAGTCCATCCATCCATCCATTACAGCCTATAAAAGTCCACAGCTGAACACAGACCTTGGTCAAAGATTGCGCGTGGGGATTTTGCCATTGTTGCTTGCTTCGCAGGCGGGTTGGTAACCGCAGTTTTCGAGTGAAAACTTCTTTAGGCGCATTCTTTTTGAACAGTGAACGAAAGC
Source organism: Parnassius glacialis (assembly GCA_033319125.1). NCBI lineage: Eukaryota > Metazoa > Arthropoda > Insecta > Lepidoptera > Papilionidae > Parnassius > Parnassius glacialis. The sequence goes on along the minus strand of JAVANC010000009.1, from coordinate 38,872,027 downwards.
GAACCATCACGACGAGGCGATGACGAGAAATCGGTTTTACTCAGCTCCAGTCATCGGCCATGTTCACTGTCGAACAAGGAGTGCATCGTTCCAATAATTACGTTTTCTAATTACGTAAGTTTTCAATTCTATCGTGTAGTCATACCCATTTTTTTTATTAATGTCAGTTTGTTTTATAGGAATAGGGTGACAAACGAGCACACAGTCCACCTGATGGTAAGTGGTTGCTGTAACCGATATCTGTAAAAGATATCTACATTTATCCTCGTTTACGAATCAAAATGCAGATGCGTTGTCACCCGTGAGGCCTAAGTTGAAATGCCTCTTTTCCAGTAAAAAGAGTCTCCGGTTCTTTACACTCTCCATACGAAACACAGCAGCATTAAGTTGCTATTTTACGCTGGTATTCTGTGAGAGCGTGGTCCTTCACCGGTCGAGCCGACCCATTCGTGCTACAACTATACTACTAATATAGCTACAGCATAGCTTTACCACGTATAAAAGAGTTGTTATCAGGAACACCTTCCTGATAATAACCACCCTACACCGCCAATACACGGTTTAAACATAAATAGATTTTATTAAAATGATTTCTGCGGACACTACGCGCGTGTGACAACAATATGGCCGGTCACATTTATCATCATAAGAGCTGTATTAACGTTGTCCGACGCACGGTGGGCCACAATGACCCGCGCGACGCAACCTCCGAGGCACGGGGACGTAACTCTGCGCTTCGTGTCTCAGACTAACATTGTTACGTTTTACACCTCGGCTACTATCACCACTCGGGTTACGACAAATTAATTATTTTTATCCAACTATTATCAAGTTAACGTCAATGAAATTTTAAGCATTACGCTCCAAACTCCACAAAACGAAACACCTAAGGATCACCTCGGTGTCGATTGAAATTTGGCATAGATAAATGCGATTACTGAAATACACAGTCGTGAAGTTAAATTCGAATTTACTTTTCTAAGTTTTAAAAACATATGTGAGATTCTTAAAAAAATATTCTTGAAATACCATTTTTAATTTTAGGAACTAACTAATGCATAATTTAGGTATAGAGGAATCTGACAGTCGCTACGATACGGTAAATTTATTATGTATAGCACTAGTAGTTTTATTTTCTTTCTGTTAAAAATTTCACTACCTTATCTACTTTCGGAGCTGTATTATCCTAGCTTTATTTTTGATCATGACTGAATTCATTTGTCATTTGGCTCGACCGGGGAAGGACCACGCTCTCACAGAATACCAGCGTAAAATAGCAGCTTAAAACTGCTGTTTCGTATAGTGAGTGTAGAGAACCGGATACCCCTTTTTCTGGAAAAGAGACATTCCATCTTAGTCCTCACGGGTGACAACGCATCTGCATTTAGATTCGCAAACGAGGATAGATGTAGATGTCTATGGGCCACAGCAACCACTTACCATCAGGTGGACTGTGTGCTCGTTTGTCACCCTATACTATAAAAAAATATTACTGGTATAGTTGTAGCACGGATGGGTCGGCTCGACCGGGGAAGGACCACGGTCTCACAGAATACCAGCGAATAGCAATAATTAAATAATAAATACCATACAAAATAGCAGCTTAACGCTGCTGAATTTCGTATGGAACCGGAGACCCTTTTTTCTGGAAACGAGGCATTCCATCTTAGTCTTCACGGGTAACAACGCATCTGCATTTTGATTCGTAATCGAGGGTAGATGTATATGTCTATGGGCACAACAACCACTTACCATCAGGTGGACTGTGTCACTCGTTTATCACCCTTTTCTTATAAAAAAAACCTAGAAAACGTTTCTGAGGTAACACATATTGAAAAAAACATTCGAATTGAAAACCGCCTTCTTTTTTGAAGTCGGTTAAAAATGTGGTCACGTGATGTTCTCACGTTGACGATCCTCGCTGAAGGGTTATTGTCTACCGTACTCTTTTCTGTTCGACTACTGGGCTATACGTGGTAGTTCCAAGTCTTCTGAGTTCAGACCGAATACGACTACAGAGTACAAAGCAGCGATGTCCTCTCATGGAGAAAGGGAAGATCGCTATGCGTGTTTGCGTCATTATTTATTTTATAAATTTTTCGTTTTTTAAAGAAAATCTCCAAGTTGTGCAGAATATTAATATTAAATATAGCTTAGAACCTTGATCACTTCTGGTCTTACTCTCTATCTGTTTGGGAAATTTTATTACTATCGGTTAAGCCATTCCAAAGGTTATCCGACACAGACAATAAGACATACAATAGTTTTTAAAAATGGTTACTAACGTCCTAATGACATAACAAACCCTTCAGCTTAATATAAGACAACAGTTTATCGATATTACAGATAAACAATTCAGGTGTATTCGCGAAAATAATAAGAAATCATAACACAATAACATATAAACTACAGGCAATATTACCTAATTTGCATTGCTTATCAAGGCCCTATCATATAATATAACCCTATCTTGGTAAGGCATGTTCACCAACATGTCTTCGGTCGATTTTTATATTCTCATTCTCTTTATTCATAATTAAAGCATGGAAGTATCTTTTATACTATCATAAATGACCAAATTCACTATCGGTGCATTTTATCAACAAGCTGTACATTGTTTATGGTACGTGTGACACGTTCGTGACCGTACGATGGAGTCATTCTGTGACTCACTGAAAGGTAAAACGTCACCCAGAGGTATGGTTTGTGCTTACAGATCCCTTAGTAAGACATATTCGAATACTCACTGTCCCATATTTGAACTGTGCTTAATCAAACGAGCTGTGGTACACCAGAGGCTAACCATACCATTACAGAACATTATTTAAGTCCACTGCTGAACATAGGCCTCCCCAATAGATTGCCTAATAGGGGGCATTTGGTATAGTTGCGTGGCTAGCGGTTGACAACCGTAGGTTTATTTTTTATTTTTAGTCGTTATTAGCAAGACGCTGCTGTCCATCTTCTGATTTGTTTCCCTCTGTTGCCTCTTACGACACCCACGGGATGATATTATGGGGTAGTAAATATTCTTACACCGTCACGGTACTACACCAGAGGCTGAGCGCTAGCTTAAATATAACAATAAAGCTTTTTACGTGAAACCACGCTGCAGCTATATTATGGTTGTAGCACGAATGGCCCAGCTCGACCGGGGTAGGACCACGCTCTCATAGAATACCAGCGTAAAACAGCAGCTTAATGCGGCTGTGTTTCGTACAGCGAGTATAGAGAATGGGAGACTTTTTTTACTGGAAACGAGGCATTCCATCCAAGTCCTCAAGGTTTTTTTTACAGGATAAGGGTGAAAAACGAGCACACAGTCCACCTGATGGTAAGTGGTTGCTGCGGCCCATAGACATCTACATCTATCCTCTGTTACAGATCAAAATGCAGATGCGTTTTCACCCGTGAGGACTAGGATGGAATGCCTTATTTCCAGTAAAAAGGGCCTCCGGCCACCTGTACTCACCAAGCGAAACGCAGAGGTAAACTTCTACTTCACGCTGGTATTCTGTGAGGTCGTGGTACCACCCCGGTTCGAGCCGGCCCATCCATGCGACAGCAAAAGCTGCCGCCTGGCTCTACCACTGTTTAACAACACATCTGCATTTTGATTCTAATTCAGGATAACTGTATGTATGTATGTCTATAGGTTGCAGCTCCCACTTACCGTCAGGTGGACTGTGTGGACAGAATTGGTTATTCGTAAATTGTAGATGGTTGGGGTTCATTTTGAATTCAGGCACGACAAGTATCGACATTGGATCTCCGAACGGATATTGAGAATTAAAGCAAGAAAGAATATTATACAGGGTTATTTTGCAATAACCGGACAAATTTGCAGAGAAGGTTCAGAATAAGCAATATAGGCAAATAGCGAAAAAAAATTAATTTAATAAAATCTCAAAAATTCTATCTTTTTACCTTTTAAATTCAAAATGCATGGTAATGCATTATTTTAACTGATTTTACTGCGTATGCAAACATTCGTAAGGCTCGATCGGTAGGCAAAACGTTGTTGCCCAAAAATCACATTCAATTTGGGATAATTTCAAACAAAAGTAGAAGCCTTTTACTCGAATTGAAATAACGGTATATCATTATTTATATATTTGAACTTAAGTTTAAAATTTACTCTACTAATATTACTGCTACTCTTTGAAAAATAACTCTGTATACTGCAGCACAATCGGTATTTTACCATGGTAAAATAGTGGGAGATAATACCCGGAGACTTTTTTAACCGACTTCAAAAAATGAGGAGATACTCCATTCGACTGTATTTTTTTGTGTGTCACCTCAGAACTTTTTCTGGGTGAACCGATTTCCATGATTCTTCTTTATTTGAAAGCTCGGGCTTCTCATGTGGTCCTATATAAATTTGATCAAGATCGGATCAACAGTTTTTGAGTTATCCTTAATAATGCGTATTTAATTAACTTCGACTACATTGACGATGTTCTCATTTGATTCATTTTGAAGTCGGTTGTACAAAATGTTTAACTTTTCCACATGTTTCTGATACAATGCAAGTGCAGTTTAATTCATAATTCAGGATAAAGATCCATGGATCACATCACCCACTTACCAACAGGTGCATTGTGTGCACGTTTGTCACAAAAAGACGACGACCAAAGCTATATTATAAATAAAGTGCACACTCTATATTTACATGAAACAGCTCCTGCAGATCCCTTCCTCTTTCCAGATAAAAGATGAAATGGTGTTATTCAAAAATGTTCTAAGAAACAATAACACTTTGTTCCGACGTGCACGGCCACTCGTCTTTCCGCCATCACCGACAGGATCTTGGCGATTGTATCGTTAAATTTTACATTGTCGATTTGCGTGTAATATTTCATTCGCCATCTCATTCCCAACCTTTTGATAAACAAGGACAGTCGCAACCGTTAAACTAAATTGGATGCGAAAATTCGCAGCGGTTAGGTTAAAGCAAACACATTTCTATAAAAACATGAAACTGCGATTTTCAATTTCATAAAGGTGTAGCTGAAAGTGAGCTTTAAGCATACTACTTTAGAGTAAGAAATTCCTGGGCAAGGCAGAAATGTTATGATATAGCTTGATTTAATGTGCCATCAAAAGCTGTTACGGTGGGTTATCAAGCATCGAAGATCAGTAATTATGGTGTCAACGATGGATCGGGCAAAATGTCTCCGTCGTAACTGACACTTAGGTCGAAAGCTGCGTTAAATTTTTTATAAAATATCCGAAATTCTGTATCCAAGAGAGAATTTAACGTTTCTACAATTTTGTTTAAGAAGACACCAATCTCAGCATGTTAGTACATATACTTAGTCTAAGTAAAAAGTCTCACGTTATTGAATTTTATCTCAACATTTTAGTGTCGTTTAATCTCAACAATTTACAGCCGTGATAGCTCAGGAGCTAAACGCTCGCAGTAAATTTCACAGTAAGCGAGCAACCCGTTCGATCACCGCCGGCACCAATGAAATTGTTAATTGCAATTTCGAGGTTTGAGATATCTTTATTTCTCATAAGAATTTACAATTCACTTACATGAGAAAGTTTAAATACATACAAACAAATAATAATCTAATCCCAGGCGTACACTAATATATCGAAATAATTTCACTCAAACACATTCAATCGTAAGTATACATTGTAAGTAATTTATATTTCTAAGTATAAACAAAATACAGTGTGCAGGGTACTTGTAAAAAACTAACATAACCAAGGAGCAAACAATGTTTGGACCTTACACAGATCGAGCGTAGCTAGAAGTAACGTGTGAAATAGTGAAACTAAGGTGCGCTCAGATTAGATGTTAGATAATATTTTAAGTGCTTTCTAAGAGTTGGCATTGATTTTGCATCTTTAATATTTTTCGGTAATTGGTTATACAATATCGCACCTTCGACATTATTTTTTTTTTACCACAATTAGTTCTTGGGGTTAAGAGGCAAAGGTCGTTTGCACGTCTTAGTCTAATTTTGCAATTTTAAGTGTGATAACATCGTGAGGAAACCTGTTTGTCTGAGGAATAAGAAAAAAATTATTTCGTAGACACGTGAAGTTCGCCAACACGCTTTGGGGCAGTGCGACGGACATTTCCCTAAAACTCTCTCAGAAATGAGGGGAGGTCTGTGCCCAGAAGTGGGACGTATATAGGCTGTAACTTCGGCTAATCCGTTGGGCTATGTCGGTCACTCGGGTTCTACTGCGGATATCCTCATTTCTTAAGTTTATCACGCAGAGAAACTCCGAGCATAGCCCTCTCCATAGCTCGTTGGGGCGTCAGGGCGTCCCCTCACTAGATGGAGTTACGACTTGGTAAGACATGCAGGAAGTCGATTGATGAAGGTGGCTCAGGACCGTGCTTTGTGGCATTGTTTGAGGGAGGCCTATGTACAGGAGTGGACTTGTGAAGGGTTGTAATGATGATGATGAATAAATTAGGACGATTGTGTATATTGTCTAGATATAATGACATTATTATAAATGTTATTAAAAAATAAATTTATTATGAACTATTTATACAGCTTTTACGCGTAAATGTGCAGAATAAATCACATGTAGCAAAGGCTAGAAATAAGAAATATTGTATTTACCTAATGTACATAGTAAAAGAAAATAATAAATAAATAAATTGACACTTAGCAACCAATATCGGCTGGTAACAGTCTTATGTTGTACATAGCCTTCCTTCTAGTTGAAGATGGAGAATCGCTACATTACTATGCTGGAGACGATATTTTAATCGAAATGCCAGAAGCCTCATATTTTACTGCTGTTCCCTATACTTACGTTTCGTTATACCTAGAACACAGAGCTTCCCCATACATTGCATTGTCTACTTGGGTGGGGAGATATTTGCTACGTTTTACTGCAGTTTTTAATACTATTTTGAATAGCCATCAGGATGATGCCGCTGCCCATCTCCAAATTCATTTACTTCTGTCGCCTCTAACGATATTTATGTATCACACAAACGATCTCTTGCTTATTGAACATCGAACTAAGCGAACCCAGATAAAACGACCCGCAATATAAGAATGACACGTGAACGTGACCCCTTAGGCCGCGGCATGAAAAGTGTAAAGATGGAAGTGTCAGAGCCATCAGTGGCGGGCTGTTTCTGGGACGCGGCGATATCCATCATACGCGAACCGAAAGTAATTCGCGAACAATTTGCTTGCTTTATCAGTGCGCAATTATCCAAAACGCGCACCTTAATGAACGGTTGTAGTTACGCATCGGTGCAAGTTATAGTCGATTTGCGATTTAGCTAGTAGCTTAAAGGTTGCTACTAACGAATGGGAAGCATTTAAAATTAAATCAAAATCAAAAAACTTCTAACAATATGTTACCTATTTTAAAATCATGGGCTTTGAGTGTTAGTACTAAAAACTAAGTAATCCATTTTTGTCGGTAAGGAATACAGTATGTTCACTTAGACAGTGTCGGTACACCCGGAGGTGAACTTATTATTTTGCTTTTATTTTATTATATTTTACTGTGCTTTATTAAATAAATCGTTTTCTATTCTAAGAATATAAAAATGGAAGAGTAAAATAAAAAATGGTTTTCTATTTTACTCTTATGGTTGTTGTCATAAAATACGAATATAAATAATAAACACAAGTTAGATAGCAAAGAACCTTTCACTACGGCGCTTCGATTTAAAACATCTAATTCTCCTGCGGGTGTACGCCGCACACGGCGAACTTTGATGTTGCGGCGGCGCTTTTGACAAGATGCGACATGTTCCAAGGCGGCGCTTCACAAAGGGGACCGTATCCAAGCGAACAAACTATACAGTGTAGATAATCGACATAAAAAATCGCATACTAGTTAATGAATGCCATAGAGCATTGAGTCCGCTCTTTGTAACCCCTAGTTGAAAGTAATAAAGGATTAATAAATAAATAAATTAAATAAATATTATCGATATAGTTTGATCCAGTTCAGTCTTAATTAAGACCTACAATAGGCAATGCTTGTACATACACTTCAGCACAGATTAACAATACTCGCATAATAATACTACTCTGCATCGTATTACATTTTAATCGCGGTTCTTTTCTTGTTCTCAGCCCGTAAATGTCCACAGCTGCACAAAGATCTTTCCCATTACAGGGAGGATTGACCTTAATCGTTACGCTTGACATGGGGATTGATGAAGGCAGCCAGAGGGACCTTTGACGCTGCCCCATCATCTTTCTGGGTACTTTGCACCTGGCGAAACATGACATGTATACTAACATCTACTAGAAGCCGTAAAATCTTTCACCTTTTACCACCGCCACCATACGAATTCTCATTGAGTTCATAATATTTTTATTTAATTTTTTATATTTTTTGTATTTTATATATCTATTCAGTATGCAAGAACATACGCATTTTAGCGGATTACCAGTACCTAGAATTCCCGTCTTAAAATAACCAGACCGAATATGAGGAATTAGACGCTAGTTCTAGGTTAAGAGTTTTGATCTCTAAACTTAGGAACGATTTTTTTATATACAACTATAACTGATTTTTATTTTGATTTAATTGTTAGTGATTCGCAGTATATCTAAGCTTAGGCAGATGTGTTTAGTTTAGTCAAAATTCAATCTTTTTTGAGCACATTGCAAATCCGCCTCGCTTCCCGCTTATGAACTGTGCCATGCCCTGAGACATTGTCGTCTTACCGAGATGCGCGTAAGAGTAATGCAATGGGCCCCTCCGCTGTGTTATTAAGCTGGTGAGTTATGCCGGTGACGCGTCCAGTGTCGTCCAACAGTGACGTGCAGAAGCGATAATTACGCGCGAAATTTCGTTTCCGTGAATCTCAAAAAACGATGGAAAGCCACTCCGAGCGCACCGACCGACAATTGATTACAGCTATTGACAAGGGAACAGGTAGGTACGTTGGGATAGTGCGTTGTAAAATTCAATTAAATTGCACCTCAGAAGCGAGGAAAGTACTGCTCGGAAATTGTTTTCCGATCAGTGAACACAACTGAAGGCTACCTTTGATCTTTTTACCCGACTGCCCCACGAATGTAATGTTTTTCGAGAGTATGTATGTACACCAAAACGGCTCGATGGATTTTAACATATGATTTGTCTAATCACTAATAAATAAATAAAAAATAACGCGCGACTTTTTGATGCAGTCGGATTTTCTTAAATGTTTCATCGAATATGTGCATGTATGTGTGAAATAATATTTATAACACTGTTTACACATGTGCATTTGTGGCGATGTATTCTGTGACGTTAAAAATTTAGGGAAGTTTTCGGCTAATAGAGTTATTTAGCGCAAGGGATAAGGAATAAATTACATATTAATATGAAAGTATGAACTCACATTATACAGATAATAATTTGTATTTTAATAATACTCGTACGCTTATTGTTTTCTATAAAACATTTAGCGTATAATTTCCTAATTCCCTTAGGCTATCATAACTTTCTTTAATCTATTAGAGCTTAGAAATACTAATTAGTTTTAACCAATCAAAACATAGTGAGAACTGTCCCGCTTGATCCTAAGTGATGATGAAGCCGAAGATCAAAGCGAAAGCGCACTGACTTCTAATCATACGCCTATTTTTGCTGTACCACCCCAAACAGGTATACAATAACTCAGTACCGACTGCGCAAGAGATATGTAAGTGGTGGTGAAGGTCGTTTCATTTGCCACATACGTGAGTTTTTGAACATCCATGTCAGTTTCCTTACCCTTTCAGCGATGCTTTAAATGTGTTGATTCCAAGTAAGATGCTGATCAATAGTTACACCGAGCTATTTGATGGTACTAGTACTGGTGATTTTTCACATCAGCAACTACTACGGCTAAATACGGATTATGGCAGGTATGAACTATTAGATAATTTTTTTTATAGGATAGGGTGACAAACGAGCACACAGTCCACCTGATGGAAAGTGGTTGCTGTGGCCCATAGACATCTACATTTATCCTTGTTTGCGAATGAAAATGCAAGATGTGACAACGCATCTTGCATTGAGTGAGGACTAAGATGAAATGCCTAAAAAGGGTCTCCGGTTCTCTACACTCACCATACGAAGCACAGCAGTGTTAAGCTGCTATTTTACGCTGGTATTCTGTGAGAGCGTGGTCCTTCCCCGGTCGAGCCGACCCATTCCTGCTACAACTTATATAGCTGTAGCATGACTCTACCACGTTTTACCTTGAACCACCAATCTTACATTGTTTTTGGGTAGAAAGACAAATGTTGCTAAATTAATTCATACCATGGAATGGTATGGATTAATTTAGCAACATTGTGTGCGCAGCATTACGAACAACTAACCGTTTGGTTTAGATACTTACGTAAGTACGTACGTAGTATGTCCAAAACAAAGGGGCCGGGACTGGCCGTGCGTTTAGTTGACCGCTAGGCCGGTAGGTTGACGGATTGGTAGAAGAGATAGGATGAAATTAAGTCATACAATTCCTGTGTACACTCTCCGAAATGTGTCCTTTAGAATACCAAGAGGTTGGCTATATTGCACCTATGTTCAAGACTGCCAAAATTCGCTTTTATCAAATTCAGGTCACGAATAATTAATATTAAATTCTTTAACTCGAAGCAGCCAAGGTGTTATTTTTGAATCCGCAGCGTTCACTGTATAAGAAATTAAAAATAATTTAATTAAGAAGTTTTGTGAGTGTATCTTTCAGACAAAAGTTTAAGAATACAAGAAATATATCATGTATCTCGCACTCGTACACTTATGTACGAGTGTGACTCTTCCCTGGTCGAACCGACCCATTCGTGCTGCATAAGAATCTCTATACAAATAAATTAAATTGAAGTGTCTATTTGTAATGTCAAAATAACAGCTTTTTACCTAATAACATATGAAAGTTATGTTTTTTTATAGGATAAGGCTGACAAACGAGCACACAGTCCACCTGATGGTAAGTAGTTGCTGCGGCCCATAGACATTTACATCTATCCTCTATTACAAATCAAAATGTAGATGCGTTGTCACCCGTGAGGACTAAGATGGAATGCCTCATTTCCAGTAAAAAGGGCCTCCGACCACCTGCACTCACCAAGCGGAACGCAGAGGTAAACCTCTACTTCACGCTGGTTTTCTGTGAGGTCGTGTTACCACCCCAGTTCGAGCTGGCCCATCCGTGCGACAGCAAAAGCTGCCGCGTGGCTCTACCACTGTTAAGGAAAAGCTGCCGCGTGGCTCTACCACTGTTATACGGTACTTATAACAAAAAAAAAAAATTTAATTTGTTCCGGCTAATCTCCAAAACGGTAGAACCGATTTTCACGGGACGTTCACTGGCAGATACCTGTTATTATAAGAAGTAACTTAGGCTACTTTCATTTTAGAAAAAAAATTAAAACCCTTGAAATTGTGAAAAAATCCTTATCAAATGGGGAAGTATAATAAATTACTAAAAAATTATGCGTACGAAGTCGCAGGCATAGCTAGTATAATACAGCTATAGCTTGGCTGTTCCCGTATAAAATATAACTATTTATGCCTTTAACTGGCAGCAGATATGAGTTTATCAGTAGTTTAGTGATCTCGTTACTATATCTACGCATGACGCCAGATTTACTTACGTCAATACCATGTAGCGAGATGATATTATTCGTGAAATTGACAATTACTTGATTCCCTCTCTATCTTAGTGGCTTGTGTGAACTCTATAAGCGAGAGCATAAGTAATTTCATCGTCATACGAAGTAAGGCCATGCCATACAGGGTAATCAGTCATCATCATCATTACAGCCCTTCATAAGTCCACTGCTGAACATAGGCCTCCCCTAAAGAATGCCACAAAGCACGGTCCTGAGCCACCTGCATCCATCGACTTCCTGCATGTCTTACCAGGTCGTCACTCCATCTCGTGGGGGGACGCCCTACACTTCGTCTACCGGTACGAGGCTGCCACTCGAGAACCTTTCTTCCCCATCGGTTGTCGGTTCTTCGAGCTATATAGCCGGCCCACTGCCACTTCAGCTTACTAATCCGTTGGGCTATGTCGGTTACTCTGGTTCTACTGCGGATAATCTCATTCCTAAGTTTATCACGCAGAGAAACTCCGAGCATAGCCCTCTCCATAGCTCGCTGAGCGACCTTGAGCTTCCTCATACGGCCAGCAGTGAAGGACCATCAAAGAAGGGTAATCAGTATTTAACTATATTTAACTTCCATTTTTAGGGTTCCATAGCCAAATGGCAAAAAACGGAACCCTTATAGATTCGTCATGTCTGTCTGTCTGTCTGTCCGTCCGTATGTCACAGCCACTTTTTTCCGAAACTATAAGAACGATGCTGTTGAAACTTGGTAAGTAGATGTATTCTGTGAACCGCATTAAGATTTTTACACAAAAATAGAAAAAAAACAACAATAAATTTTGGGGGTTCCCCATACTTAGAACTGAAACTCAAAATCTTTTTTTTCATCCGGTTTGAACGAGATCTAGTAAGTAGTTTTTTTTAAACGTCATAAATCGTAAATTATGTTACTTGTTGCTACGGAACCCTTCATGGGCGAGTCCGACTCACACTTGGCCGCTTATTCTATCACTTTTATTCTGATATGCTTCCTCCCTGAGAAAACGCTTTTTACTTTTCTACATCTATTTTAGTGTAAAGCACCAAACTCCCGCGTAATGGTTACTGTTCTTTGCGGCACATCACCACTATTGTATTCGATGAAACATTGAAAAATGCAATTTCAACCGTAAGTAAAATTGTATCACACGTTATAACGATTTAGGTCGCCAGTTCTCTTATCTTTCAATTAGCAGAGTAGCAGCATTGCTACTTTTTACAGATAATGTGCGATACAAAATACAGAGCTGACTTGATACTATGCCACATCCCCATTAACTACTTCTGTACTGCAGAGAATTCGTTGATGAGGACACGTAATGTTGAAACATGAAAATCAAGCTTTCGCAACGACCCCAATTATGAGACGTTTCACTATTTCAACGTGCAAACGACGTCGATAATGACTTAATAAGTTGATATTCACGCCGAGCCATGGGCGGGGTGCGCAGAGGCTCAACACTAGTGATTTCACCTCCACGAATAATCGATTGTAATTCACAATGTCTCACTTTCGAAGTATCGATGCTATCGCTACCTTAACGACGGTTCCCGAGATGAATCGAAATTGCAATTTGTTGTGAATGTTAAATAATGGTATTGGGAAGTTGTAAATTGTCAATAATCTTGCAGATTCATTCTGTAATGGAGGCGGGCATGAATCCATTACAGACAGAATATCGACTGGTTAACCAGTTTCAATGTATACAGATACAAGTTAGTTCTCGTTCGAATATAATTTATGAGTCACATGAAAAGTGTTTGAATTCATAAGTGTAATAAGTTAAGGGTGTAGTAAACCTTACCGTCCTGGTAAGAGATGGATGCAGATGGCTCAGGACTGTGAGGCATCCCTTGGGGGAAAACTTGCGCGAGACTTATTGTCAGCAGTAGACTTGTGAAGGGTTGTAATGATGGTGATAATGAAATCAAGGGTGTTAAGTTTTTAATATAAAGAGTAAAACGTGTCTTCAGCTGACTATTTAAAATGTAATAAATGCAAAATATTGAAACTGAAATTACTATTTGGAGGCTTGCTAAAAATCTGTTGGTAGGAAGAAACTAAAAAAAAATTCAAATAAAAATCAGAAAGTAAACGTATTAATGCTTATCTAAAGCCATAGTTATCTTCTATATTCTATACTATTTTATAAACAATTACGTACTTATATATCAAAATTCTAGTAGACAACATAAATTCACAAAAATATTTCAAAAACGACAAAATCTAGGAAAGTAGATTTCAAACGACGATGCAAAAGCTACTCTATAATGAACAACGTCAGTCTCAAATTTGGTAATTTCTAACTAAAACTCTAAGCTCATATCATAAGTCAAGGTTAAAATTATCTTACATATTAATTTGAAAAATCTAGGTTAAAATTTTAATATATTTGATGATTAAAAATAATAAAATTGTAAAAAAATCAAATATTAAATTTAAAAATAATCTCATATCGAACTGTTTATACACGAGAGTTCCGTTTCGATCTACAAATTAAGCGCACTTATAAAACAAATTTTAATTCGCCATAAACAAAACTGGACAGATAAATATCGCCATCGTAAATTCGTTTATAAAACAAATCGCCCAGGAGCCAGCAAAATGGCTTAAACGTCCAAATGAAAAATGCTCACAGCGCCGCTAACGAGCCTTGTATAAATACATCAAAAAGTCATTAATATGAACAATAACATATTTATTAAGCGCCTATAAAATTCAAGTGGGCGAAAATCTACAAGAATTCGATACCTCATAATAATAAATAATTAAGTAATTAACAATGTTAAGGAATAAAATAAAGATAAAAACGTAGAACTGATTCCGGGGTACGGTGTGGGTAGTATGAATAATTTAAAATTGCCATTTTTTTCGCTGGCAACCCACGGCCAGATTAGTCAGTATTTCGACATTCCCTGCCCACGTGCGTACAGTTATTAACATAAAACGCCACAATTCATTGTGCAATAAACGCGAAATGAGATTTTATCTAGGGACAAAACTTCTGCTTAAATATAAGCAACATTTTTTTTATATAATTAGGATGATAAACAAGTACACTGTCCACCTGATGGTAAATGAATGCTATGGTTCATAGACATCTACATTAATGCTTGATTAAGAATCAAAACGCACATTTCATTGTCATTTCCAGTAAAAAGTGTGTCATATATTATGCTTTTGGAATCGTCGATATACGAGTACACTAAATGTGCTATCGGTAGCCATTACGTACAATTAATTTTGTAAGCATTTACAAATTGACTAATCAAGTTTACAAGTTCGATGTTCACAGTAGTTCTAACTGCCAGTTTTCCTGACATTATAGGTCAAATTAGAAGAATATACAGTTTCAAATTTTAAGGTAATTTTGAATTTAATCTTAGTCATTATCACTCCTTTAAAAATATGAGTGTGAGAATAAGTTGATTGTTTATTTGCTCTTCCCTCAAAACCTTGTTGTATATCGATACGGCTTTTGCACAGAAATAATTAAAAAACTATATTTCATCTGACACAAATACCTCGATTCTTGCGCAATGTTCTTAATGTTTACTTGCAACCACTAAAAATAATAGTACGTAACGATAATAATTAAACAACGTCAATTTAAAGCTGTTGGTGTGGAAAGTAATGTAAACACATTATATTTACATAAAAGCAATAAGCAGGTGTAGAATCTTGATATATCAAACAATACATAAGGGAGGAATGACTGTACTCATATTACCGGCTGTTAACTTCCGTCAAATTCCGCCAGTTTCCGTTATTCAGATGGGCACACCCATACATAAAAGCTTGTCTCAAGCCGTCAGGCTTATGAGCAAATGTCAAAGAATTGGCTGGAAACAGATAAGAATATAGAGATAAGAAAAAGTAAAGTTACTGCCTATACATTTCTGTGAGTAATTCATTCTTTTGTTT
This sequence comes from Parnassius glacialis, assembly GCA_033319125.1. Lineage (NCBI taxonomy): Eukaryota > Metazoa > Arthropoda > Insecta > Lepidoptera > Papilionidae > Parnassius > Parnassius glacialis. The sequence goes on along the minus strand of JAVANC010000009.1, from coordinate 38,856,517 downwards.
AAGTGAACACTACACATTTAAATAAAACTATTTTTACGGATTTTATTGCGTATAGGGTAAAACATCCAGTAGTCAGCCTTTTAGTGAGGACGAAAATTTGATTCAACTGTATTTTAAATCTTTTACATTATGTACCTATAAAAACAATCATTATTCTCAGAAAGGCTGTTTATTAAATTTACTAAAGAAATCAACAAAACATTATATTAATAATAGAATTATATAAAAAATCAACATTAAACAAAATATGGCACTTTTCACCAGTAGTCTGCCACATTTCTCCGCAAGTCAGCCATATCTTACCCTGTAGTCAGCCTCTCACTTATTCATGCATATTTGGCATAGAAATTCTTTATCATGCATATTTTCAAATATCATCATCATCATCATCATCATTACAGCCCTTCTCAAGTCCACTGCTGAACATAGGCCTCCCCCAAGAAATGTCACCAAAGTACGGTCCCGAGCCACCTGCATCCATTGACTTCTCGCATGTCTTACCAGGTGGTCACTCCATCTAGTGGAGGGATGCCCTACACTTCGCCTGCCGGTACGAGGCTGCCACTCGAGAACCTTTCTTCCCCATCGATTGTCGGTTCTTTGACATATATGGCCGACCCATTGCCACTTCAGGTTACTAATTCTTTGCGCTATGACGGTTACTCTGGTTCTACTGCGGATATCCTCGTTTCTAGTCTATCACACAGAAAAACGCCGAGCATAGCCCTCTCCATAGCTCGCTGAGCGACTTTGAGCTTCCTCATACGTCCAGCAGTGAAGGACCACGTCTCAGATCCATAAGTCATCACTGGCAACACGCACTGGTTGTACAATCTTATTTTGAGGTTTTGAGGTATGCCTGACGAGAAAATGTGTCGTATTCTCCCGAACGCTGCCCTCGATTTTCTTCGATTTGCCGACGATATAGTCCATATGGCAGAATCGCTGGAGGATCTAAACACTACAAAATGACCTCCATAGTATCTCCCAACGGATAGGCCTTAAGATGAACATGGACATGTTACATGTCACACCTATGCCGGTAGTTGTTGGGAGTACTAAGCTCGAAGTTGTTGACGAATATGTTTACTTGGGACAAATAGTCCGACTAGGTAAGTCCAATTTTCATATATGTCCCCAGAGAATTCAGTACATTTCAAATGTACCATGCAAGACAATTGTCAGATCCAATATTCTTTAAGTCAATAATTTCAGTGTCGCTAGTCAATTCCTCTTCACAGTTTTTGCAGCTTACTTTGATTATCGTACACATAGTATTAAATTAAAAATACGATATATATCGTATTTTTCTTCCTCCTTTTGCTATTTTTGGGATTCAACAGCTTTTACGCTTTCCTTTTTTTGTAATTCTGCTTTCTTTTATTGAGTTTCTCCTTCTTTCTTTGTTTTAGCTTTAAATCTCTTAATTGTTTTAATCAATACATCATGTTTTTTTCTGTTGCTTCACTTCTTCCTTTTGTTTCTGAAATTTTCTCCACTCTTTAGAAGAAACAGCTCCTATTGGTTTCATCCCATTTCTAATCGCCCCCATAACTTGTGTTAATTGCTCTTCTTTGTACGTATCGACGTATACGCGGAGCGGAAGAGTTATGTAATTTGGTGCAGAGTGGAAATTATTTATTTATCAAGTGTCTACCCTGGTCTACAAGATAATACAAGTACCTAGGTAAGAGTGACTATCAGGTGGGATAGCAGTCAAGTACTAGTGCTATAATACGTAAACAAATCACTTCTCGCACAAAAATTACTTTTCTATCTAAATTAATTCCCAGCAGCGGCAGTCTACTCTAACTACTCGCAACGTCGCGAATATAAAATAAGGTAAGAAAACACGATAAAATCCTGATTACACTAGTTTGTTTCAACGTGTAGTATTTACGTATAAGAAACCATTACGACATTCATTACGTCCAGTTGTCAGGTGCATCCTCATATAAACTCCGATTGAAATTAGTTGTTCCGACAATGCTAATCTAAAATGTTGTCATCGATGAGTGCATTTGACATTACCACGATTATTTATTGGGACGAGGCTTCGTGTCATACAACGTGGGCGAATGTATCTGGTGGCTCATTTTAACGAAGGCCGGAAAATGCACAATCATTATATCCACCAAGTATCCATAGTCTCTATTGACTCCCGTTTGAATTCAAAGGGTTTTTAAAGAACAAGGGTGACAAACGAGCATACCTTCGCAGTGCCTTTACAAAAATAAAACGCTACGCTCAGTCGCCATGGTCGCATGATCACAATATTTCAGTATTCTTTCTCCAGCTACATCTACAAACCCATTAATTATATCATCCTTCTCATTAAAAGTTAAATGTGGTATCATAGAAACTTCGTCAAAAACAATTGTGCACAGCTTTTGTTTAGTGTCCCATTTTTTTTTATAGAAGAGGGGGCAAACGAGCATGCGGCTCACCTGATGGTAAGTGACTGCCGCCGCCCAGAATAACCGCAATACCAGGGGAATTACAGATGCGTTGCCGGCCTTTTAGAAAGGTGTAAGCTCTTTTCTTGAAGGTCCCTGAGTTGTATCGGTGCGGAAAAATCGCCAGTGGTAAACAATTCCAAAGTGGTAAAAAAGTCCTAGTAAAACGCACAGTCGTGGACCGCCAAGCATCCAGATGGTCAGGATGTTAGAGTGAATTTTGACATAATGTGCGTTCGTGAAATTTGGCGGCTAGAATTAATCCGAACAATTTCTCAGAGCACTCCCCGTGGTAAATTCGATAGAAAATGCAAAGGAATGCAACATCTCTACGCAGCGCCAGTGTGTCGAGCCGATCAGAAAAAACTCGGTCGTCGACGATTCGAAGTTCGAACCGCTCTGCGCTGAATACGGTCAAGTGGAAAGAGCTGGCACTGGGATGCCCCGGCCCAAAGATGAGATCAGTATTCCATGTGCGGCCGAACTTGCGCTTTGTAAAGTTGCAAGCGATATACCGGCATGATATACTGTCTTGCTCTGCTGAGCACGCCAAGCTATTTAGAGGCTTATTTGGACTTCCCTTCCAAGTGACCACAAAACTGCACACTATTCGATATGTCGCCGTCGAAGATTCCGATTCCGATGCTAGCTAAGGCAGCAAGGGGAGTGCCTTGAAACTGAGCAAATCGTTTCTCTTTTTCGATCGTTCAGAAGATCAGATCGAAGACCTTCGCTATGTCCAAACTAACGGTCAATGCCTTTTTTATAGAATAGGGGGCAAACGAGCATGCGGCTCACCTGATGGTAAGTGACTGCCGCCACCCATGAACAACCGCAACACCAGGGGAATTGCAGGTGCGTTGCCAAAGTTTTAGAAAGGTGTAAGCTCTTTTCTTGAAGGCCTTGGACTCTACTGCCTCCGCTCATCTATGAGTCAGGTAGACGAAAAGATCACCAGCTGATCGACCCCGACGAAAACCGTATTGGCGGTCACTAATCAGGTGGTGATCCTCAAGGTACCACATGAGCTGGCAGTTTATAATAGACTCCATTATTTTGGAGAACAAGGAGGTGATGGCGATAGGCCTGTAGTTGGACGGGTCTGGGCGGTCGCCTTTTTTAAAGATCGGACCTTGGGAATAGGAGTACCGGAAAAGACGCGTTAAAACCGGTGCCAACTCTGGAGCACACGTCTTCAGCACAATTGGAGGTACTCCATCGGGCACACTCGATTTGATGACGTTCAGGAAGAAGAGTGCTTTGCGAACCGAGAGCTGTGTAAACCACACATCCGGCATGGAGCACTCACACCGCGGGATGGTCGGCGGTGTGTTTCCCCCGTCATCTAGAGTCGAGTTGGACGCAAAGAGAGAGCCTAACAGATCGGCTTTCTCCTTTCCGGAATGTGCCAGTGAGTCGTCTTCTCTGTGCAGAGATGGAAGAGATAGCTGACAGAAGTTCCCTCGGACAACCTTGGCGAGAGTCCAGAATGCACGGGTTCTCGAAGGAAGGTGATCTAGCTTCTCGCCAATTCTGCCGATGTGTTCAGACCTTGCCTTGGCAATTACTCTTTTGAAGGACCTGGAGACTGAATTATACTTCTTTTTAAGAGCGCTGGTGTTTACATTCCGAGGCATCGACGCGTCAGTCCACGCCCGGTAGTACTCCTACTTATAGCGTGATGCTATTTTACAGGAGCGACCAAACCATGGCTGGGATCCGCCTCCGATGGGCACCACAGAGAATGGAATAAAAAGTTCCATACTATAAAGTACCACATCGGCAACAGAATCAACAACAACGGTGGGATCTTCCGGCGAGAAGCAAATGCGCCCCTAAGGGTAGGATGCAAAAAAGACCGCATCCTATGCCAATCGGCCGATCTATAGTGCCAAACACAACGTGAGCCTATAGAATGCAACGGCGACGTTAGTGTGAGTGGCACCATACTCCGGACAAGACAATAGTCCGAAGAGCCTAAAGGAGCGTCGACGGAAACCTGATATCCGTCCGGGTGGGAGGTCAGCAGAAGGTACAACAGGGAAGGTTCAAAATCCTCCACGTCTGGAAACCGCGTGGGCGAAGTAACCAGCTGTGTAAGACCATATGCCAAAGCAAAGTCATAGACAGATCTACCCGCATGATCGGTTGAAAGTAAACCGAGCCATTTGGCGTGGTAGGCGTTAAAATCGCCAAGGATCAAGATCTCTGCGGATGGGATCTGCTGTAACAAGGGATCTGTAGCCATTTGGACTTGGTCGATGAGTCGGTCTGTTTCGGCATTACCGCTATGGGACCTATAGAGCCATCCGTAGACGCGGGGATGGTCGTCGCTGTCTACGCGCAGCCATAGGATGGACAGGTCCGTACCTCTAAGACTGCCGAATCGTCGAAAACAGATGTCCTCTCTGACGTATACGCAAACTCCAGCTCTGGGCACAAAGTAGTGTTGTAAAAAAAATTTGTACCCCGGGTAGGAGAGATATATGAAGTATCAGCCGGAAAGGACACCTGAGTCTCGGTTAAAAAGAGCAAGGCCGGCTTCGCCGTCTCTAGATGGTAGTGGACAGCGTTAAGGTTGTGAATGCTGTGGCCCATAGACATCTTCATTAATCATTAATTAAGAATGAAAATGCAGATATGTTTTCAACCCTGAAGACTGTAATGGAATGCCTCGTTTCCAGTAAAAAGGATATCCGGTTCTCTGCACTCACCATACGAAACACAGCAGCATTAAGCTGCTATTTTACGCTGGTATTCTGTGAGAGCGTAGTCCTACCCCGGTCGAGCCGACCCATTCGTGCTACAACCATTATAGCTGCAGCATGGCTTTACCACGTATAAAGCCGTAAAACGTATGGGTGTACACTTCAAAAAACCATTCCTCTCACCTAGAAAACATAGAGATGCTTAGATGAGAGCCTCACATCCTCGACTTCTTAGCACCAAAGCGTAATACTACAACATCACTTAGTCATAAAAATAATGCTCAATTCTGTGTTCATGGTCAGTGAAACTTCCATTAAAACATTTTCAGAAAAAACTAAAACGATGGCTCATCCAAAATTGTTTTATACTCTAGATGATTTTTTATTGTTATTTTTTTTATAGGATAAGGGTGACAAACGAGCACACAGTCCACCTGATGGTAAGTGGTTGCTGCAGCCCATAGACATCTACATCTATCCTCGTTTGCGAATCAAAATGCAGATGCGTTGCCACCCGTGAGGACTAAGATGGAATGCCTCATTTCCAGTAAAAAAGGGCTCCGGCCACCTACACTCACCAAGGGAAACGCAGAGGTAAACCTCTACTTCACGCTGGAATTCTGTGAGGTCGTGGTACTACCCCGGTTTGAGCCAGCCCATCCGTGCGACAGTAAAAGCTGCCGCGTGGCTCTACCACTGTTAAACTGTGTTGTTATAAACCAAAATGATAAATATTTTATAAGACATTTCGTGTAAAATAAACTAAATACATTTAAACAAAATTATAATATTGATTATTATTTAAGCGTTCAAAGGCAGTCGAGATGTGATGGAAAATTTTCCTCACTCTGGTAGGTCATCAACGTCTGCAAATGAAGTTAACATCGCAAAAGTGAAGGAAATTGTGACTGAAAATCCTCATTCAAGAGAAGAGATAGTCTGTCTTCTGTGTTCAGCCTGTGTTCTGTGTCTCACAAGTCGAACCGTACCATTTTAAATAATGACTTGGGTGTGAAACATGCTGCCGCTCGCCTAGTCCCAAAAGACCTCAATTTTCTCCAAAAACTCAATCGCATAATAGTCGCTAAGGATATGCTAGAACGAGTCAATTCTGAGCCAACATTCATGAAACACATTGTTACTGCTGTCGAGACGTGGGTTTACGAGTTTGACATGGATACTAATCAAGAAGCTTCGGAGTGGCAGCTTCCAACTGAACCGGAACCGAAAAAAACACGCCAAAGTCGATCAAAAGTCAAAGTCATGTTGACTGTTTTCTTTGAATATCGCGTGTTGTGCCCTAGTAATTCTTGCCAGGGCGTCAAACGGTAAATAAAGAATATTATTTGAGCGTTATGCGGCGGTTAAGAGAGCAAATTAGACGAAAAAGGCTGGATTTGTGGAAAGAAAATTCTTGGATTTCGCGCCACGATAATGCGCCTTTGTGCGAAGCCATCATTATGAACAAATTTTTGACCAAAAACTCAACAAATACCATCGAGCAACCACCTTATTCAACAGATATGGCTCCAGGCGACTTCTTTATTTTTCCTAAACTCAAATTACTACTTCGTGGCACCCGTTTTCATTTGGTAGAAAACATAAAGGAGAATTCGCAGCGAGAACTGAACCGGGAAAAGCGTTTAAAAAATGTTTTGATGACTGGATTATCCGTTGGAGAAAGTGTATCGTTTCTGAAGGAGCATACTTTGAAGGTGATAAAATAAACTTGGAATGAATAACTAACATTTTGTGTATTATTAATATTTTCCCGGTACTTTTTTGACAGAGAAGTAAGTTGTGTAAAATTGCCAATACAAGAAGGCAACGAAAAACTATGGTCATATGAACAATAAAATAGAATAGGAAATAATATATTTAGTCATTTCTGATCACATGTTCTTCCTCTCTGGCTTTACTTTGCCAAGTAGTCTGGCTGGGTTCTTAGCCCTGTTTTATGAACTACTGGCTCCGAGAAATATAACCACTGCCGTGGTCCAGGACACGAACGATACAGTACAACGTTATGTCGCGTGCTGTCACCTGGCTTAACGTTGAGATATGCCCTTTTTATAGTTTTCTATTATCGTTAACGATAGTAGAAAATCAACTTAGCTAGCTCCATATTTAGTGTAACATTTTACCAGTAGATATCTTACTCCTCAGGGGTAACAACGCATTTGCGGATTTATATGTGTATTATACATGTGCCATTGTTGTGCCATATCGGGAGGTATGGTGGGAATATGGCACATTGTATGAATGTAGTTTTCTTTCATTTTTTCAAGATATAGTAATAAATAATATACTACTAATCTACTTATAAGTAATACTAACAAAATATCCCATGAACGTTGTCGCAGGTGGTTATTTTTTTTATAAAAATATTAACAAATATACCTATCTACTATGATGTATTTGAGTAACAAATCCACTATTAAATTTATAGAACTTTATCAAGGAGAATCCGTGATATGGGATCCTAGAAATCGGTTTTAATTGTTTATTTTATAGAATAAGGGTAACAAATGAGCACACAGTCCACCTGATGGTAAGTGGATGCTGTGGCCCATAGACATCTACATAATATATCTTCGATTAAGAAGCAAAATGCAGATCTGTTGTCACCCATAAGGACTAAGGTGGAATGTCTCGTTTCCAGTAAAAATGTTCTCCGGTTCTCTACACTCACCATACAAAACACAGCAGCGTTAACCTGTAATTTTACTCTGGTATCCTGTGAGAGCGTGGTCCTTCCCCGGGCGTTCCGACCCATTCGTGCTACAACCATAATATATCTGCAGCGTGGCTCTACCACGTTCAAAATAAACAAATATTAATAAAAATAAATATTTGTGAGTCTATAAATAATAAGTAGACATTTTAATATTTTTTTTAATTATCATCACGATGTACGTTGAATGAATATAGACGAATATGTAAACGCGTCGTACTGGACCACGAATAACTCGGCGAGTTGTTCGTCCGATAATCTAAACGTGCCATAAAGTGATAGAGACAGCACGAGACTTAACGACATATTAAAATTGAGTACCGTTTGAGCATTTGCGCATTAATTACTTGACTAAATGCGCAAATTATTATTAAATATAATTATTCATCTATTAATCTATTAATATAATTATTCATCTATTTGTGTTGCAGATGTCCATGAGATCCACTTACCATCGTGTGGACTATAAGATCGTTAGTCACAAAGAATTTTGAGTAAATTTACAAAAAATGAAATGGCAGCTTAATACTGCTGTATTTCGTATGGTTAGTGTAGAGATCCGGAGACCCTTTTTACTGGAAAAGAGGCATTCCATCTTAGTCCTCACGGGTGACAACGCATCTGCATTTTGATTCGCAAACGAGGATAAATGTTTATGGGCCACAGCAACCACTTACCATCAGGTGGACTGTGTGCTCACCCTATCCTATAAAAAAATGCATACTAAATGTACACTTTTCTCAGCACTACAACTTTGCATAATATGTTCAAGTTGATTGACTCTAAATAGTTTTAAATGCCAATCGTGTAAAATTGCATTTGTGATAACCGCTACGTAGAATTATCCGGATTCCGAAACATAGCTATTTCAACCGATTCACGTTCGTATTGGTAATTTAATGGCACAAATTAATTGTAACAAGATATTCAAATTCTCGGAAGGAGTTCTACGGATGCTTCGCAACGGCATATGTTGTAACAGTTACAGTTTACAAGAGAAACATAAAATCATCCCAATTATGCGAATCAACTATTATTAACAAGTAGATTTCGAATATTCCGTTATTAAACTAATAGTAGACGTGGTGGCAGGATTTGTTTATGTCTAGTTGCAATAAGCATTTTGAACAAGCCGCCAATTATACTACACGTATAATATTATTGTACCCTACTATATAAGGAGTCGGAATACTATTATTAATTATATAAATCCCTGACTTAATTACTGATTATGCGTTGTTTTGGTCGTATTGATTTAGAAAAGTTGTGTGTAGACAAGTCTGTTTTTAAGTAGTATAGTTGTAGCACTAATGGGTCGGCTCGACCGGGGAAGGACCACGCTCTTACAGAATACCAGCGTAAAATAGCAGCTTAGCACTGCTGTGTTTCGTTTGGTGAGTGTAGAGAACCGAAGACCCTTTTTACTGGAAAAGAGGCATTCCATCTTAGACCTCACGGGTGACAACGCATCTGCATCTTGATTCGCAAATGAGGATAAATGTCTATGGGCCACAGCAACCATTTACCATCAGGTGGACTGTGTGCTCGTTTGTCACCCTATCCTATTAAAAAAAACGTCTAAATTAAAATGGGACTAAGTGGTCGCCGCCCCCACAGACAAAGTCTCTGTATTTACTGACTCTGTTCTCAAGCGATATGATGTTCATGCTCCTGTTAAGAGTTAAGGTCAAGCAACCACCTGGTCGGATCGGATCGAGCTTTACAAAGGAACAAAAGGTATTTTCGCTTCCCTGACTATTTCACCCTTTAGTTTTAGACTTAAATTACTGAATTTATGACAGTTATGTATTATTAATCATCCATTCTTGACAAACTAAAGAGCTTACTATATATTAAGTGTTGATAACGTGTTGTTAACGCTTACTAGAAATTAAGTCGCTTAAAATTAACCTAAGATTTAGTTAATTACTTGACTACTTAATACGCATTAATCATGCTTACGGATTTCATCGCGTTTAATTTGAATTACATTTGTTTCCTGACTTTTCGGGTGCTTACAGCATCCGTGGTCACGGGGAACTGAGGTGTATGACGTCTCGTTGTTTTAGCTAACCCGGGCTACTGCTTTTGGATATTAATTTTTGATCCGATGTACGTAGAATAAGCTTACTGTATCTTGAAGTCTCTCAGTTGTGCTCAGGTTTGGATTTAATGTTATTAGTTTTAGGATCTGAACTGCTACTGCAGCTGACGATAACACTCAGCTATTTTCTTTATTATGTTTTGGATTATTTTAATAGCCTCGCGAATCATCCTTGGTAGAGATCGGTGGTAGATGCTAAGACAAATTTATCAAAGAATTAAAACCCCCGACTTCAAAAATGTGGAAATTATTTTTTTCTATAAAATTCTTTGAAGTCCTATTTTACTTTTCATTAAAAGTTATATTTTTGACCCGTTTTACCCGACTAAGGTATATCACAAGTTGAAGGCAAAAACTAGAATGTTTTCTAAACAGTTACATAAAAAACTTAATCCCCTATTTTTCCGCCGTTAGAGGTAATGTAATTATGTATAATAATAATCATTATGATGTAATAATGTAATTTTTCTTCAATTTTAAACGAGACGACCCCTTGAGCACTTACCGACTTAAAAGAAGGAATCATTAAAACAGATTCGCAAGTGCTACAATAATTGTAATATTAACTATCTAGTTATTTATTTATTTATTTATTATAATGTAGAAATATGGTATTGAAAAAGAAAATAATTTTTGCAAACAGTAAGCATTTCTAGATCTAGTAATATCAAGAAAATTTTAATCTTAACTAATTAATTATTACTTTAAAAAATGGATTTCTGAAGAGTAACTTAATTATTTACTTTACTTAATTAATTACTATTTTACTTAATTAGTAAAGTTTACTTAATTATTATTGATGCAGTTTAGGCCGAAGTTATGAAAAGGATAACGTACAATAATCCAAAGGGATCTATTTACGTGTACCATCTGATATAACAAAGATCGCGGCCAACATCAACCCGACCCATTCCAACTGCCACGGACAATGTCCGGCGCCTTAAAGATAATATTTCACATGGAACAAAGCTCCAGCAATTTCGCCAACCGACAAAGCGGGATCGCAAATCTCATTTGCAGACAACAACCAGATAAATATCTCATTCTTTCAACAATGGCCGCGGGCTCATAAACAGAGCCTAATTAGTAATATTCAAAGTGCATTGTGGTAGCTATCTGAGAACGCACAATACGATGGAAACGGTTTATCTAGGGCGATATGCGCTGCACCAGGGAGCGACAATTATCAGCCAATGACGTCTGCCTTGTGCGTTTTTGTTGCTGGTTGTTGCACACTGCACACCCCTTCTACGATCAAGATCGTGGACACACGCGCGATACCCACTGCCACTTTCGTAGCGAAGCTTGTGCCGAGCTTTCGCAATGAAGCGCCGTTGGAATCGTATTAAGACACTCGGTCGCGTTTTCTCTCGATGCAAGATACGCTCGTGCTCGGAATACGTAATGGCTGTTAGTGCCGACTCGTGTAGTCCCCTCGTATTGTTCCTTGTGTCCGGCGCGGAACGTAAATTGAAAATACGTAGCGACTTGCGGTGAGCTACCGAGCGCCTTTCTCTAAATTGGATACGAAATCATGTACGCGTGTAATGCGATCCCGTCCTTCAAATGATAAACATTAATTTGTATATAGTTCAGTCACACGAGATGTGGCGCAGTAGTTAAGCGTTTGCTCTCGGCGATGTAGAGCAGCGGGTTTGAATCCCGCACGGAACAAGTGTTGACTCAGCGTACAAATAATTGATCCGTGTCTGGATATGTGTCTTGTGTAATGTGTGCAAGTAAATCGCTTCCACTATACAGGATAAAAATCTAATTGTGTAATGTTTAAAAAGTAAAACAAATAATAACTATAAAAAAGGACCAAATCTTTTTAACATGGTTTAGATTTAGATAAAACCATAAAAATACCAGTAAAATCAAAGCATTAGTAATCAAACTTCTTTTTTCGAGTTCTTGCTGCCCATTCCTGAAAGCTGATTTTATTATGTTCCACCTTTTTACGATCTTAAACTTCTCACATCCAGGATCCAATGAATTGCTTATCTTTCAAGGTATCTCATTAGTTTTCACTAATGGAATTATAAGTCCTTTTAATAGAGGAAAGCTTTAAAAATTCACATATACTCGTAGATTCAGTTTAAACAGAACACGAAACTAATGTTTTAATTAAATGTAATTTAGTTTCAAAATTTATATGGTTATAAAAAAGCACTTAATATTGTGCGTGCGGGGGTAAAAAGTATGTACACAACATTTATAAAAGTATAGGCAGTTGTCAATACGCAATACTCGACCGCCGACCGCGCGTAGGTACTGCAGGGCTGCGGTGCAAAAAATGTAAACATGTTGAATGTTTAATTGAATATAGTTCTTGGACATCGGCCGACATCTTTTATTGTTGCTAATAGCGAATCCCGCTGCGCCGGAGCGTCTATCGATGGAGACGAACAGTGGGTGGTCGCTGTTGACTTGCATTGCACCCAAGTTCCTGGACTGGACAAGTATGATAATTGTGAAAATATGGGGTATTTTCTAATGAGCTATTAGCGAATGAAATTTCATCATGCGGGTAATAATTTTAGTGGGAAACGCGTTGTTTCAAGTTGACATTATGTTATTCTGAATGCGTTTATAACATTATACTGAGAAAGAGAGATGAGCAACTGACGTATTAAATACATTTTTACTTCTTTGTTCTGTATCCGCCTTCTTAATAGATTACCGTTCTTGTATTCGTACGTTTTAGTCAAACGTTATCACATATTAAATTTTATTTTATCATGACAATCTAACAGCCCATAACTCACTATGTTCTACTCAAGGTTAGCTGCTACAGAATGCCATATATCATTAAGCTCGCCTTTGTAAAGGATTTTGTTGCTATAAAGGAATAAATAAAAAAGTCAATACCCTATCATTTCATTTACTTATATCAGTTTCGAAGACCGTAGATTAGTTGAATGAGCGAAATGAATGAATGATTAGAAATGACCACCATGATTAGCGTTTAATTCAATGTTCCATCCATCTATTCATTACAGCCTCATAAGTGAATTGTCAATCACAGTTTTTGGAACGAAATTCCTTATCGGACGGTACGAATTTGATGGATGGGGGTTAGGCGAGAAAAGTGTAAGATTTTCCATCACAACCCCTTCTGACAGTGTATATTGGCGGCTATACGAAAGCGAGATCGAATAATATCCATCTCCCTCGCACTTTTCCTCATCTTACCATGAAAGAAATATTAGGGTATTTTATTTTATATGACGCATCATTTTCATAGACACTAGTAATTCATTTATTTGTATTTGTAAATCAATAATATAACACGTTTATCAATAATAATATACTACGAAAGGAACTTTTTTTTATATGGTAGGTGAGGACTAAGATGAAATGCCTCATTTCCAGTAAAAAGGGCCTCCGGCCACCTGCACTCACCAAGCGAAACGCAGAGGTTAACCTCTACTTCACGCTGGTATTCTGTGAGGTCGTGGTACCACCCCGGTTCGAGCTGGCCCATCCGTGCGACAGCAAAAGCTGCCGCGTGGCTCTACCACTGTTTCACCACTGGTTTCCATAACACATGAGAAAAGTGTGGGGTTATATTTTTTAACAGAAAACATTTACGACCTAATACTTAACCAGATAGTTTAAAATCACTTTAGTTTGTGCATAAGCAAAATAAAGTTTTGGTTTTATGGTATACACATTTTATGATTTCCGCCCGTCTGCCATTGTAAAATTTAAAATTATGTCTGAAAGTCTTACTGAAATGACCCGACTCGTACGAAAATTTTGATACCACCTTTAAATTAGTTATTTGCAGGAGCTAATTTTTAATATGGTAGAGCCATGCTGCAGCTATATTAGTAGTATAGTTGTAGCACAAATGGGTTGGCTTGACCGGGGATGGACCACGCTCTCACAGAATACCAGCGTAAAATAGCAGCTTAACACTGCTGTGTTTCGTATGGTAAGTGTAGAGAACCGGAGACCGTTTTTACTGGAAACGAGGCATTTCATCTTAGTCCTCACGGGTGACAACACATCTGCATTTTGATTCGCAAACGAGGATAGATGAAGATGTCTATGGGCCACAGTAACCACTTACCATCAGGTGTGGACTGTGTGCTCGTTTATCACCATATCCTATAGCTAGTGCTGTGACCCATAGACATCTACATGTATCTTCAATAAAGAATCAAAATGCAGATGCGTTTTCGTCCGTGAAGACTAAGGTAGTAAAAAGGGTTTCCGGTTCTCTACGCTCACCATACGAAACACAGCAGTGTTAAGCTGCTATTTTACGCTGGTATTCTGTGAGAGCGTGGTCCTTGCCCGGTCGAGCCGCCCATTCACAATTATACTACTAATATAGCTGCAGCATGGCTCTAACACGTATAAATGATACTTCCGTTCCAATTGATTAATACACCTAATGATATATACTTTTAGTAAAAAAAATCCTTAAAATTGTTAACTTTTGTAGTTTGAGGTATAGAGTACTAATTGTGCATAGCATGTTTTCTACCTTTATTTTGATACTTCAAAAAGGAGACTGTACTCAATTCGACTGTATGTCTTTTATGTATGTTACCTCATAACTTTTTACTGGGTGAACCGATTTCGATGATTATTTTTTTATGGTGCTTCACAAGTGGTCCCATATTTGATCAAGGTCTGAATAATAGTTTTTGAGTTGTTCTTAATAATTTATATTGAAGTCGGTTGTACAATTTTTTTAATTTTAAATTTTATGTCAGTTTTATTTCTTACGTCTAATTTACATTCAGCCTATTCCCGCGGCAGGGAAGTAAGTATGGAAGTGAGGTAATTTCTCTTGCCCCAGTCACTGCTGTTTGTACTGACGTACGTTACCCGAATTGGCGGTTCCTCATGCGGAAATCAAAGATACGACAGCGCGTGTGCTGATATAATATAATATACTGCTCTATCGCTAAGTTGCCACCATAGATTATTATAATATACTAGGTTGCCGCGTACTGTTTTAATTCTGTCTTGGCATAATGCTATCGGATTGGAACAACGACAAAATAATAAGGCTAAATAGTTTCTTAAGGGATATAGGTAGTAGAGCCACGTTGCAGCTATATTATGGTTACATCACGATTGGGAAATGGTATGGTGTGTGTAGAGAATCGCAGACTCTTTTTACTGGAGACGAAGCATTCCATCTTAGTCCTCAAGTGTAAACTACAACGCATCTGCATTTTCATTCTTAATTTGAAATTGAAAGTATAGCAAATAACGGGCTTGCTTTACGAACTAAAAATAAAGCGTTTGAAAAGCGAGTAAGTGCATTATACGAGGGTGGATTGAAAAGTACTCGGCCTAACACAGATCCATTCAATTCTAAAAATCAAATCTACCCACATTATTTAGTTCAGTTCAGACTAGTTCATTGTGTGAAGTTCGTAACGTGTGCGATAATTAGTTGTGATTTTATAAATTTATTAACAAAGTAATCGGACATAATTTCCGCGAATGGAGCAAATCGAGCAGCGTGCCGTCATTAAGTACCTCCATAAGAAGGGGCTATCATCAAAAGCCATCCATGATGACATGGTCAGTACATTAGGCGATTGTGCTCTGTCATATTCATCCGTCAAAAAATGGATAGCAGAATTTAAGCGTGGTAGAGAGAGTGTGAAAGATGAACCCCGCTCTGGAAGGCCTTCGACGTCAACTACTGACGAAAATATTAAAAAAGTACTTGATTTAATAATGGGAGACCGCAGATTAAAAATTAGAGAGATAGCCGAGATTATAGGCATCTCTTATGAACGAACTCAAAACATCATTGTCAACGAGTTGGGTTTCCACAAGGTGTCTGCGAGGTGGGTTCCGCGACTGCTTTCAGTTGAACAAAAAAGGACGCGATTGACTATTTCACGCGACTGTTTGGAGTTATTTGAAGCCGACGCAGATGATTTTTTGAATCGTTTTGTTACTATAGACGAAACATGGGTTCATTACTGTACACCGGAAACAAAACAACAATCAAAACAGTGGAGAAGACCTGGTTCACCACCCCCTAAAAAGGCTAAGTCGATTTTGTCGGCAAATAAGGTGATGGCTTCAGTATTCTGGGACTCGAAAGGTGTGATTATGATTGATTATCTTGAAAGGGGTCAGACTATAAACTCTGATTACTACTGCACCTTACTACGTCGTTTACGAGAGGAAATAAAAGAAAAACGTCGAGGAATGCTCAGAAGAAAAGTCCTGTTTCATCAAGATAACGCCCGTGTTCACACGTCAGTACAGTCAATGGCTGAAATTCACAACTGTGGCTTTGAACTGTTACCGCAACCGCCGTATTCACCTGATCTGGCACCATCAGACTTCTTTCTGTTCCCTAACCTAAAAAAGCACTTGGGAGGTCAAAGATTTTCGACAAACGACGAGGTCAAAGCAGCTGTAGACGCATATTTTGACTCTAAGGAAGAATCGTTTTTTTTCAACGGTCTAAATGCTTGGAAGGGGAGGTGGCAAAAGTGTATTGAACTTGATGGTGATTATGTAGAAAAATAAAAATATAACTGATTTAGTATGTGTTTATTTTCTTGGTTAGGCCGAGTACTTTTCAATCCACCCTCGTACAACATATATATTTAAAACTTCTTCTTCAACTGCAAGAAAAACTATGCAGTAGTCATAGTTATTTTTTTAAACAAAAAATTTTGTTTGTTGTAAAGTATCAGTAACCGAGCAATGACTGAATGATAAAATCCAAAAAATATCAGTTTTATTCATTGTACTACACATTCACGTAAGCTTTAATGCATAATTCGCTCACAGGCTGTAATTAGATTGAAATCCAAATCCGCTGCTGACTATAGGTTTCCTCATAGAGTCCCAAGAAAATGCTGCAGCCTAACAGTGGTAGAGCCACGCGGCAGTTTTGCTGTCGCACGGATGGGCCGGCTCGAACCGGAGTGGTACCACGACCTCATAGAATACCAGCGTGAAGTAGAGGTTTACCTCTGCGTATCGTTTGGTGAGTGCAGGTGGCCGGAGGCCCTTTTTACTGGAAATGAGGCATTCCATCTTGGTCCTCACGGGTGACAACGCATATACATTTTGATTTGTAATAGAGGATAGATGTAGATGTCTATGGGTCGCAGCGGCCACTTGCTATCAGGTGGACTGTGGGCTCGTTTGTCACCCTTATCCTATAAAAAAGCCTCTCCTGCTTCATTTCCCCTGGCGTCTCTTATTGTCGATACCCACGGGATGGTAGTGGATTGTCTAACGCCACAACTGCACGTACATTTAAGACATCATACTTAAGTTCTATTAAACATTCCACTTTCTTTACACTAACATTTGGTTAAGAAATACATGGTCTAATGTGATGCAATTAACTACTGTCCCATTTATGTTCTATATTGTTTACAATACCAACATGTCCAGTGGAAATTAGCGAAAATAGAATTCATTTAAATCACCTTCATATTCCATCAAATAATTGTTTAAATTCACACACGCGTGCCGCGCTCCGATTTAGTAATAAATACTAATAGCCAGCCAAGATCTGCATTTTAACTTTCCATATGCAATATTATATAATTTATCTCGTTACATAAAAAGGTATTGTAGCTCAGGGTAGTTTTATTAGTATAAGGGTAGCAAACGAGCACACAGTTCAACTGGTGGTAAGTAGATGCTGTGGCCCATAGACATCTACATCTATCCTCGATTAAAAATTACAATGCAGATGCGGTGTTACCCCTAAAGACTAAGATGTAAAGCCTCGTTCCCAGAAGAAAAAGAATCTCCGGTTCTTTACACTCACTATACGAACCCCAGCAACATGCAGCTGCTATTTAATGCTGGTATTCTGTATCTGTAAGACCGTGGTCTTTCCCGGGTCGAGATGAACTATACGTGCTACAATCATAATATAGCTGCAGTCTACTCTAGAGGCTATCTATCTATCTAAGAGAAAATGCTTGAAACAGTTTTTAACCTTTGTAAGAGGGCGGTACCTATACAATCCTGTATATGACAGATGTTAATACGTAGATCGATGACGGAAGCATTCGAATCTATCTACCAAACGTAATGATATTGGCAAATTCTTTCTTGAACAATGAGAGAGGCCCATGCCCCCAAATGTAGAAAATTATGGGCTGATAAATAACTGATAAAAAAAATAATAATCATAACTAGTCACCTTTAAAATTACCCACTTAGCAACAAGACAATGTTACAGAAAAATAAGGACAATACAATTTCATTCGGCGATGTCCATCAAGGTTCGACGGATTCGATTATAGGTAATTTCGCATTGGACTAAAAAGCGCCCCGAATACCGCAACAGCTTTCGCAAATACTTCTTTAATGAAATGACAATTACCTACGAGCAGTCCGAGGATTCCTGGAGATCTTACGCAACTTGGGAACCAACTCCTGAACCGAAGTACTATAGTCTTTCGACAGAATTTCACTTGCAATTTCGATGAAAAAATTATTTGATAATGGGAATGTGTAAAATGTTCCTTTGAGAATTTTTGTTATAAGAAGGTAATGTAATAAAAGGCATTCATAAACTTAACTTAAGTTTTAATATAAATAACACTAAATATGTAGCAACACATTACTACTAAATCAAACTAAACACATTTTTTTTTTGGAACGAAGTACTTTATCGGACGGTACGGGTTTCGCGGATGGGAGCTAGGCGACAAAAAGTGTAAGATTTTTTCGTCACTCTACCCCTTGTGTCATAGTATAGACGGCCTTGGCGGCGAAATAAGAAAGTGAGAAGGAATAATATCCATCTGCCTCGCAGTTTTGCTGATCTTGCCATTAAAGAAATATTATTTTATTTCAAATGAAGCTTCATTTAAATAGATGCTAGTAATTCATTTATTTGTATTTGTTAATCAATAATATAATACCTACGTTTATCAATAATAATATACTACGCAAGGAACTTCGTTCCATCCGAGTGTTCCAATACACTCACGCATTTTTTTTATAGGATAGGGTGACAAACGAGCACACAGTCCACCTGATGGTAAGTGGTTGCTGTGACACATAGACATCTACAAATAAATAAAATTGAAGTGTCTGTTTGTAATGTCAAAATTACAGCATTTTACTAAATACATATCAAAGTATATATGGAACTAATAACAAAAATTACAAGTTTTTATCTGTCTGTCTGTCTATCTGTCTGTCTGCCTGTCTGTCTGTTTGTTCCGGCACGAAACGGCACAAACGACCGATTTTGACGGCATTTTCACTGGCAGATAACTGATGTCACAAGGAGTAACTTAGGCTACTTTTATTTTAGAAAAAGAATTTGGGTTTCATGCAAAAAACTTAAAACCCCAAATAACAAGCGGGCGAAGTCGCGGGGAACAGCTAGTCCTCATTAAAGAATCAAAATGCAGATGCGTCATCATCCGTGAGGACTAAACTAGAATGCCTCTTTTCCAGTAAAATGGGTCTCCGGCTCTCTACACTCACCATACGAAACAGCAGTGTCAAGTGTGCCATTTTACGCTGGTATTCTGTGAGAGCGTGGTCCATCCCCGGTCGAGCCGACCCATTCGTGCTACAACTATACTACTAATATAGCTGCAGCATGGCTCTACCACCTTAACATTTTATTTTTGAATACCTTCAACACACGGAATGTTAGATAGAGTCGGGTCAAGTCTTAAAACGATTGAAAAATTAACATGTAAAATAACTAGTATTTGTTAATGTTGATAAGTGAATTATTTCAATAAAACGAAAATTCACTGAACAGCCATCCGTAGCAATAGTTTCTTTTCTCGAATTGTTTTTGCGCGGGAATATCGGCACTACCATTGGTAGGAGCTAACATTTATCGTATTGAAGACGTTCGATTGTTTTATAAATAAAGCAACCGCAAAAAATACTATCGATCAATCGTGCGAAAGCCAAGCGATTGAAATCGATAACACGCACTTCAATCAAATCAGAACTCTCATGTACAAGATTTAAGATTTATATTCGATCATCTCCGAACAACGAGTACAGCTCGAGAGTAAATTATGTGGCTGTGTAAACTGCTTTATGCCCTGTTTCTTCGGATTTAAGAGCTACTTTTAAAAAATCAATGAAATCATCATATTTGCGTCGTACAACGTGAAAGATTCCATACGAGAGCTGTCCAAACATTTTATACTTTCAAATCCCTGGTACCTTATCTATAGTGATGATCTGAAGAGGCTTATCGAAGCATCGGCTCTTGGGAGGTACCCTTAGATCTATATTAAATGCGCGGCTCGAATGTTCCACTTATTGTATACTTGGCCTCGTGTACAAGAATATGTTTGAGCGAAAGTATGCTTTGGGTAAAAAAATTTAAAGGCCTTTTTGAATCGAGGGACTTGTAAAAAATTTTTGAAGTGTACGCATAAACACCTCAGTGTTCTGAAATTTTGATGTGACGTCAGGTCATGCCATTGTTTTTCTAGTGTGCTATTATCAGACCTGTGAAGCATCGATGGATTTATTGCAATATGCCGACATCCCATTAAACTTATCTCTATTGGATCTGTTTCTCATTTGTTGCTAAGGAGGCGTTTTAGTTTTCCATATGAAAGTTGGAAGAAGCATTTTTTTATAGGATAGGGTGACAAACGAGCACACAGTCCACCTGATGGTAAGTGGTTGCTGTGACCCATAGTCATCTACATCTATCTTCAATAAAGAATCAAAATGCAGATGCGTTGACACCCGTGAGGACTACGATGGAATGCCTCTTTTCAAGTGAAAAGTGTCACCGGTTCTCTACACTCACCACACGAAACACAGCAGTGTGAAGCTGCTATTTTACGCTGGTATTCTGTGAGAGCGTGGTCCTTCCCCGGTCGAGTCGATCTACTATTAATATAGCTGCAGCATGGCTCTAACACGTACAAAAAAAGTTAAGGCACTTATGTTTTACGACTCGAAAAATAACTTTATTTATTAATTTTTCAAATTAGATACTTAATGAAACCTATGTAATCATTACTTTGACATTGTCAATGCTAAACTATTTACGCAAGTTTAGTTTAATAATTTAGGTAAAATATTAAAATTTCTTTATTTTATTGTAAAATTATAAATCATCATTATCTTATTGTAAAATTATTCTATTGTTGCCTAATAATTGGCTCACCTTCATTATGATCACATCCCATCACAAATCCTCTACTAAACATAGCCCTCCCGCACAGATTGCCCCAAAAATACGATCCTAAGCCACCTGCATCAATGGACTACCAGCATGTTATCTGGTCGTCACCCCACAAGTGGGCAATGATGCACAACACTGTGTTTGTCAGCACAAGGCTGCCTCTCCATAACCTTTCTTTCCCATCGGTTGTCGGTTCTTCAAGTAATGTGGCCGGCACATCGCCATGTCGTAAGAGACGACAGGACAAATCTAAACTGCTGAATAAGATAAGTACGGTTTTCAACTCGCTTGCCAAACGTGGCAACTGTTACATATGGCATATTATATCCCCCTATAGAGTTATAAAATAATTGGGTAATAACAATTA
The DNA here is from genome assembly GCA_033319125.1 of Parnassius glacialis. Lineage (NCBI taxonomy): Eukaryota > Metazoa > Arthropoda > Insecta > Lepidoptera > Papilionidae > Parnassius > Parnassius glacialis. The sequence goes on along the minus strand of JAVANC010000009.1, from coordinate 38,834,993 downwards.
ATTCATGATCATTTCCTGATTCAGGTCAACTGCTTGCTGATTTTATGCAAACTGTGCACGGTTGTGTGTCCGTCTTATTATAAAACGTAGGTTATTTATAGTCTTCGGTTTAAAGAAGAGTCTTTGTCACAAAAAGTACCTTCACTGCGTAACCACAGTCTTCACGTAATTTGAAATATCCAATTAAATTCCTTACATTAAATTTTTATAGGTACGCATATTTTTCGCGGCATTTCTTTATTGCAACAGACAAGTCTATTTACAAACAACTATTTGTAATAATACGAAAATGTATAATTTATTTGTCCAAATGTTGGCTTTAATATTAGCAAAAAAAAATTGAGGGTCACTTATCGGGATAAAAACTATCCTATCTCTCAAGTAGGAACAAACTGCACACAGTGTGCAAAATTTCATTGAAATCAGTTCAGTAGTTTAGGAGTTCGTCGCGGACAAACAACGTGACACGTAATTTTTATATGTAAAGATATATTTCATTCTATTATTAAATTTAGCTTTTGTCAAAGTTATTAAACGTGACGCCCAACTTTTCAACACTATTGTTTGTTTCGTAATCCAGTTAAATAAATTGCGACCAATTTAACTTTTATAACACCGGTATAATAACATTTGCAAACAACTTGTCTGCTACTAATGAATCAATTTTTCCATTTCTGGAAATTGTGTCGTTATACCAACACAATTAAGATTTATTATAGAATAAATTATTTCGTAAGATCATACAAAAAGCGGACGAAACTGAGAGGAACGTGCAAAATTACATGGACGGGATTCGTCACGCTATGATTTTTGCCTCGCCCACATGCAAAATAAGATTAATTTCGTCAAGTGATGAGACAAACGCGATAATCTATACTAATATAATAAAGCGGAAGAGTTCTTTTGTTTCTTTTTTTGTTTGTTTAAACGCGCTAATCTCTGGAACTACCAGTCCGATTTGAAAAATTCTTTTTGTATATTATAGCCAGATTCATGTGGAATAGTATAGGCTATCTAGCATTAAGCTATATTACTCTGCTAGCCTTAAATATGGATATTTGTTAAGCAAGTCAGAAGAAAAAGCACTCCCGAAATGATTTATCCGCGTACGCTGGCGTTATCGTTAGGGATACGTAAATACAATGTTCTAGAAAAATATAGACCTTTACTTCGTCTAAAAAAAAGTCCGCGATACCATATGTCTATTTCTTATACATAAGCCATAATTTGGTATTTTGTAACAAAAAATATTGAAAATTTAAAAGTGATTTATGAGCGTTATTATTAGGCATGGCCTATTTATCCTTACGAACGAAAGTTACTTCATCATCAAGACAATTTTATGAACATAAACTTTGTTCTTTATACCATGTTATTTGGACGCATAGTTTAAGAGATAATGTAAAATTAAAATAATTCAATACTTCGCTGGGCGCGCAAACGACGCTTAAACCCACAGAAATCTAAATAATAAGACATAGAAGTCGTAAAACCGCGTGACCTTGTCGCCGCACATGTGACTCGTAGGCCACAAGTTCGCGAAGAGCATTTGTTTCTGCCTTATTATTTAGATTTGTGTGCTTAAAACCCTAGCCGTTATAAAATGCTTGAACTAGGTCATGTCGCGCACCTCGGACACGTGATGACGCGAATGAAACCGCGAGGCACAGCTAGTAATATATTATAATAACTAATTTATTTGCATAGGAATGTAACTAACAGAATATAACTTATATTTTGTCTTAATGTAAACATTCTGGCGTAGTGTTATATTAAAATCCTATCCTATCCTATCCTATCCTAGTTTCATAATATAATATATCGTAAAACGACCGATACCTTCAAAATTTAGAGAAAACCTCCAGCATTACTTAATCCATAACAATGGAAGCGATTTAGTAATGCTGTAGGTTTCCAAGCTCATCATTTATATTGTGTTATAAGTATTTGTATGTATATCAAATCTTAATAATTATATAGGAGTAAGATTGAAATAAGCATTTTAGGCATGAATCTGTCACATCAATGCAGGGATTGTGTTTACCTTTCAGGATTTATTTTATTTCATTTTTAGGATTTTCTTATCATATTGTGTTCAGTTGTATACTAACAACAGAATAACGTATGTTATATTTATAGGTTCACTCTACATATAATTTAAAATATGTTAATAGATAGACAGACGCCTTGAAAAAATATGCAGGAGGTCGATGGATGCAGGTGGCTCAATACCGTACATTATGGGAATGGCATGTGTGGGTGGTATATAGCCAGCTAGTAGACCTGCAGTAATAGTAATAGTGATATATAATTTGAAGACACGTTATGAAAATATAGGTATTAATTTAGCATCCGTGGTGCACGTAGGTTTTAGACGAAAACCCGACTTACATGAGAATCGATTTGCTATGCATTTTTTGCTCTTAACTCTTTGAGTATTTGTGTATGTGTTTGGTAATAACATGCTGTGTGGAATGTCTTCGGTTGCAGGTGTTCATAAGCTGTAAAAGTCACTTTTCATTACGGTAAGCCCATTTCACTCTAATATTATAATAAAAATTGCATTGTTAGGTGATTCTTGTTTCATCATGTTTAACATGATAAGAAAACTTTACCAACATCGCAGAAATTTCTTGTATCATGAAAATTGCATATTGACAAACACTCAGACCCGCAACAATTATTTATAGATCATAGAAATATATGTCTCGTGGGTGAATTGAAAACCCTCGGGTCATAGCACCGCAGCCAAACGCTCAACTACTGTGCTACCAAGGCGTCTGCCGGTATCAAAGAGAATGATACCTGAAATTGATACATATATATGAAGTTAAATGAAAACGGCTTATATTTTATATTTTTATGATAATTGTGTGTAATGATTAATACTTACCAAACTTCTTTTTAAATATATCTTAATAATTGTTTAAAATTATTATTATATTTCGCTATTTTCTTTTAACATGCACCACACAAACACCCTGTCAATTAATGAATCGCCCACGCTTCAGATTTAATTTGAGCCTTTTACGTATTACATATTTTGTTTTACAAGCGATTTACGCAATTTAAGTATTAGCTTACTGTTAGATGAAGAATATCTTTAAATATTTAATGTAGACCGATTAATATTAAATACTTGTAAGGTAAATATGTCAATGACTCTAGAAGCTTATTCGTCGCACAAAACATAAATCACTTTCCTTTCCATAATAAACCACGAATTAGTGATTTGATTCCGAGAAAATTGTTTTACAATGTTATGATTAAGGTGTAGAGCCATTTCAACACCTTAATACTATTTTAGCGTCTAAATTTTCTCAGCTTAACTGTTTATCTAAAAATAGGCATGGTCACTGTATATCAAAACAACATTAAATAACTATAATATTACTGCGATGGCATGATGGGTATGTGTGCAGAGATCGTCTCATTAAAAACTGCACGCGTCTCACTAGTATTTAGGGTAGATTTTATCACTTTTATATCATATCAAATATATCCAAAATCATAAACAATTACTAAACGCAATAAAAAGAGTGCGCAGATTTAGACTTATGGTACCTAATGCAGTAAACATGGCAAAATCAACCAAAAAAAGTAGAGGTGCGTGCAGTTTTAAATTAGACAATAACCACCACCTTCTATCTTATTTCTGTTGCCAAGCAGCAGTGAGTTTACTGCTTTGTTCCAGTCTGAACATTTGAACATTTGTTTATATATATACAGAATATGAGTCATTCTATCATGGTCCTCGGAGTTGACAAAGCATATAACCTTCCTTGTTTAAAGTTGGCAACTTACCATTACGTGCACTCGATTGTAAGATTAAATTTAAAAAAAAAATCTAAATAAATTGCTATGTGGTGGCGGCTTAAGAAAATCTATCACTCCATTTTGTCCCGTGGGTATCTTAAAAAAAAAGAATCTCGAGTGTCGGCTTCATACCGGTAAGAGAAGTGTAAGACGACCCCCCCACTAGATGGAGTCACGACCTTGTAGGGAATGCAGGAACCATGCTCAACTCATTGTCTGAACCCACACTCACCCAAGAAATGCCACAAAACACAATCCTTAGCCACATACATCCATCGAATTATTGCATGTGAAGTGACTGACTATGGGATATGCTAAAAGGATGTTATAGCTTCCAAAAATTTTATACGTGGTAGAGCCACGCTGCAGCTATATTATGCTTGTAGCACGAATCAGTCGGCTCGACCACGGCAGGACCACGCTTTCACAGAACAGCAGCGTAAAATAGCAGCTTAATACTACTGTGTTTCGTATGGTGAATGTAGAGAAACGGATACCCTTTTTACTGGAAATTTATTTCTCAACTGAAGAAAAAAAAAATGTAGATTTTTATGGGCCACAACATCCACTTACCATCAGTAGGACTTAGTCACCCTTATTCTATAAAAAAGTTGCGGTATAGCTACCACATTTACGCCAGGCCGATGACGGGCGGCAAAGTCAAAGTGCGAGACATCTGGTATTGCGATCGTCAATCCGTCCGACAAACGTAACAATCTAGTAAGCAAATCCTACCTACAGTAAGAGAGGCGCTAGTCCAGAAATAGAATTTCATTGGCTGTTGAGAAGAAGGAAAAGAAGAATTTCAAAGGAATATATCAATTTCTCTTCATCTGCGAATTTGATCCGCACGTAGTGCATCCTGCTATCCAACGAACGAGACTCGTGATCGACCAAATGCGGTAGATTCATTCGATTATGCCAAATCCAAATCACCAACTAATGATGAGGAACCGCATCATCAGTGCAAGGATATTGGCACTGCTCACCAACCCACCTGGACAACGTGCAGAATATGGGCAAATTTTTCAAGTATCGCATCATTTGATACATTCAAATTAAGTATCCGCTAGTGGATAGAAAAGGGTATCAAAGAAAATAAAACTTTACTTAAAAGTAAAACATCTGCCCTACTGTTATCAAAAGTCTGCTGCACATAAGCCTCCCCCATAGATTGCCTCATAGTCTATATTTGCCACAGTTACCATGCTTGGCAGACTAATTGGCAACCGCAGTTCTGTATTTATAGTTGATATTAGAAAGTTGCCGCTGCCCATCTCCTGGTGTTTTTCCCTCTGTCGCCTCCTGTAACAGCTACTGGACGATATGAGTTACTATATATTCTTACATTAATTGTAAGATTGAAAGTAAGTTTGTTGTTACTTAAATTTTATTTAAAAAAATTAACGAGAAGGTAATGGGAATGTTTGTCTTTATTCTTGGACAATAATTTGACAATATGTCATCATGTCACGAGTTGACCGGAAGAGAATGCTGTAATGTATTAAGTCCGCCCATTATTACCTTATTTATGAAGGTGAAAACAATAAAATAAAAATTAATTAATTAATATCCGAGTACAAAAGCTACGGCAACAGACAACTTAAACTCTATGCCGTGAAAAACATGACCAATTAATAAATTTATTTCTAAAATCCTTAACCCAAATAAACGCGATCCATCCATCGATCAAAGAAACTGGCCACTGTGTAGTCTACAACTTCGGTTTATTTACGATTGCAACACCGTAATTGCCATCAATAAAAATGCCAAACACATCAGTCCACGCACTTTTAATGTGAACATATATACATTATTTATGTGCACTCATTTGAATACCGCTGCAGCCGTGGCATAATGTAATGTGTCTTTACCTGATAGTTACTTGATTAGTTGCTAAGGGTTAAGAAATGCATCGGTAATTTTTAACGTTTTGCGGATCGTTAGTAGGGTAAACATTAATGTATTTTGATGATGATTATGATGATGACATTGCATTAGTGGCCTTCTGTTTTCAGCCAAGGCGATAATTTTATATATCAAGTTTACGCATTAACTCCAAGCTGTCACACGTCTTAAATTACCCATGCTGGATATACGTTTACGCGCTAACATCATCATCAATAAACCAAGTCACGTTAACAAATCAACTACGCACGTACTACGTAATAAAACTACATAAATGACTGTAATCCTTCGGGATCAAAACCCCTATAAATGGGATATTCTGATTTAATCACCCGGCAATAACAGCATATCTACAAAATTCAAATTATAACAAAATCAAAATATTTGGTTTTGATTCCTAAACTTTTCTTTCCTTAATTTTTTACGTAAAGCGAAAAGTTTGACGACTCCGTGGCGCAGTGGCTTAGCAATGAGTTGCTGCGCTGGGGGCCACGGGTTCGAATTAGTGATGCAACGAATACGAATATTCGTATTCGCCGAATAGTAGACATTTACCGAATTTTTTTTTATATATATAAAAAGGGTGACAAACGAGCCCACAGTCCACCTGATGGTAAGTGGTTGCTGCGGCCCATAGACATCTACATCTATCCTCTATTACAAATCAAAATGTAGATGCGTTGTCACCCGTGAGGACTAAGATAGAATGCCTCATTTCCAGTAAAAAGGGCCTCCGGCCACCTGCACTCACCAAGCGAAACGCAGAGGTAAACCTCTACTCACGCTGGTATTCTGTGAGGTCGTGGTACGACCCCGGTTCGAGCCGGCCCATCCGTGCGTCAGCAAAAGCTGCCGCGTGGCTCTACCACTGTTAAAATTACCGAATATTCGTATTCAGCGAATACTGATCACGAATATTTAAAAACTAATATTTTCGTACGCAACTCTAATTACTGGCGGACTTGGATAACGAGCGTCGTCGGCGCGTAAAAAATACGTGTGATTTGGCCCTTAGCCTCAACGACGGGGGACTCCCAAAAATATTTTTCACTGAAACTATGTACAGTCGCCTCGGAAAGACTTTTTTCAACGGCTGGGAACATCCAAACTGAAAAAAGAAATCGCCTAAAACCAGAAAATCTACAAATTTTATATTTTTTAATAAACATTTGCCTATTGTAAATTTTAATGATTAGAACAATAGAAAATCGTCAAATAAATTAGTTTTTTATTATCATGGCGAGATATTTGTATTCGTATTCACCGAATAGTAGGTTTCACATTCGTATTCGTATTCGTAAAAGTAGTATTCGTCACTTGTTCGAATCCCGATCGAAACAAGTATTTGTATGGCCTACAAATAATTGTTCCGGGACAGGATGCTCCTTGTGTAAACTGCTTCTACGATACACAAGAAAATCCTAGTGTGGGGGTAACGTTTTATAAACAAAAAATAAAAAAATCAACAATCAAAGCATAAATCCACCTTCTTATTGTAAATTTTTTGTAGTTAGCCGCCATTAGTCGTGACATATTGCAAAACCAATAGCCCTATATTTAACAACCAATTAAAATTACGCATATCCAAACGGCTTGGTAATTTGAAATTAAAAAAGAAATTGTGGATCGCATTATATATGGGTTGCACATCTAACATCACCAAGCACTGTGAGAAGACACCTGCCCCGACGTCCCCTTTATCACAGATGACAAGTTGATTGTATACGATAAAGTGAGACGGCGAGCGTTGATAGTACTCGGTAATTGTTTGAAGCCTCACCAGCACAATTATGACGGAATGATTCATTTTTAATAAGCACTACACCATTTGGACGTGATCACGATGTAATTGCTTTCCTTGTGAATATATAAACAAATAACCAGATAAAAATTTTGATGCGCGAAACTTAATTTCATGCAATATTGTTTGAAAATCGAAAATGATATAATATATTTATTCGGTGGGTCCTAATGAAGCTCCTTGAGGTAAACCTGATGCTAATTTGAATAAAAATTTGCCTCGGCCTCATATGAGTTATCGTAGTTTACATGTGATAAGACTCAACTGTCAAAATAAGTCTTACCCAGTGGTGGCGGAATAAGAATCCACCACTCACTACTTCCCGTGGTTGTCTTAAAATACGACTACGGAAAATGCCATAGAAATATTTCCGGTAGATGGCGGTATAACCAACTCGTCGACGACAGATAATAAAACCTAGTCTTACGACAGGCAGCAGCGACGAAAGTGCAAGACGTCTGATACTGCGACCGTTAATGTGTCAAACAAAAATATATGTACATAGATTAAGGCAAATCCCCCTAAAACTGGAGAAGCCCATGTCCAGATGTGGTATAATCCACTGTGCTGATAAAGTAAGAAGAAACTTTGAGCCATCTCAATTTTTAATATACTAAATTTTATGATGGAAACAAGGTTGCAGCTTCTGTGCTTTTTCTATACAAATAAACGTGCTTAATAATTTTATTAAATGAATGAAATAAATTTATTTCTTCAGTTACGAAATAAATTTCGTTTGCCAAATGTTATTTTTTAAACCTACTAAATCTACTAGCGTTTCGAAATGAGGTTCCTCTAATCGGTGAAGAAACGGCAAAAGAAACTCCGCAGGTAGACGATACCATTTTTTGTCTATTTTTAAAACTTAATATTACATAGTATGTAGTAGGTATACACAGAATGATTATCCTTAAGGTCCCGCTTTCGAATTTTTCGAAGTTTTTCTGAAAAGAAATTTTCAGTAGCAAACCGGAGTCAGAAAACTGGCGCTGTTACACCCTCGTGCCTCCGAAAGCACGTAAAGCCGTTGGCCCTGCACCTTAACATCAACTTAGTAAATGCACGTACTGCTCTTTTTTGCAAAATATATGTGAGAATTTTAAGCAACCGCATCTTCTAATTGCTAATCCGTAATAAATATAGAAGTCCTTAAGAAAAAAGATATTTTTGAGCATTTTTAATGGCGAGCCGTGGCGGCGTATGGGAACCCACCATCCCATTTCGGTACTGGGTGTCGAAGGACTATAGTAAACACCAAAAGTTCTTCATTATTATTACCGGTATTGACCATTTTCTACCGACTTACGGTACGGTACTCAATTCGACTGTATGTTTTTCTTTTCTTTTTTTATGTGTGTTAACCTCATAACTTCTTACTGGGCGAACCGATTTCGATGCTTTTTTTTTATTTGAAAGATGGTGCTTCCTATGTAGTTCCATATAAATTTGATCAAGGTCTGGCCAAAAGTTTTTGAGTTATTCTTAATAATTTATATTTAAGTCAGTTGTACAAAATTTTTAATTTTAAATTATATTTCAGACATAATATGCCACCAGTTCATCATAAATTATCCCAAACTAATTACTGACATTCTTAACCTCTGCTTAACACTGCAGCTTTCCCCACACAGTGGAAAGTGGCTTACGTCAAGATTATCCCCAAGCCAGGGAAGAAAGATTATGGAGAGCTGGACTCTTTTCGACCAATAGGTCTTATTTTGGAAAGCTTTAAAAGACAGAGCAGCATTAAAGGCTTCTGATTCAATCGCCAATTAACTTGCTAAGCGTTTCTATACCGTAAACTTTTACAGGTTGTAAAAGTTTAAAAGCTTTCCTTTAAAAGAAAGCTTTTGTTTTATTTAAACAAAGACTTTAACTAAATAATAATATTTTTACGGATTTTATCAGCTAAAAACCACGAAAATTCGCAACATTTCATTATGCTATTGGAGTTAAAAATCATCTAGGATTTCAATATAGAAGATAACTGGGTTCTACGGATCTGTGATTAAATAAATTTAAAGCCAGCTGCAAAGATGGGATCAAAAAAAATACTTAGATATTAAAACAACTTGTGTTAAAAATGATATCGGGACGTGAAACACCTGAGTACCCGTGAAACTTGAAAACATTAAGAGTATAAAAAGATGAATCAACTGCAATAGTATTCTTAAATGCTACGAGGGCGGCACTGAAAATATCGGGAATCAAGGAAGTGACACAACATTACTATTTAAAAATATATTTATTGCTTTTCGAAGTATACTCCGCGAAATTGGACACATTTTTCCATACGATGGAACCAATCATTGAAGCAACCATTCCATTCGGAAGTTGGGGTCTCCAAAATGGCCGTTTTGTAGGCGTCCACAGCTTCTTCAGGTGTTGAAAATCTCTGTCCACGCAATTTATTCTTTATTTTAGGGAAAGTATAGAAATCATTAGGGCTTAGGTCGGGACTGTACGGCGGATGGTCTAATAATTCTATGTTTTCTTGCTCTAAAAACTCTTTTGTTCTGTGTGCGATGTAAGAACTCGCATTGTCGTGATGGAGGATGAGCGGCGGTTGCAGTTCTCTTTACGGAGTTCAGAAACGACCTATGGCAAACAAATGCTAGCATACAATTCTGCATTAACCGTTCTTTGTCCCTCAAGAGGAATAGTCGTAACATGGCCGGTTTTGGAAACAAACGTGGCCACCATTTTTTTTGCAACACTCCGTGAACGAACAATTTTTGTTGGCTTTAACTCATTTTCGAACACCCAAACTCGTGACTGGTTTTTTTGTTTCGGGTTCGTACGCATATATCCAGGATTCGTCACCTGATACGATGTTGTATACATCATTTGAGGATCCTGTGTGGAATCTTTCGAGAGTTCTGACGCACCAAGTAACGCGAGCCGCTTTTGCTCTTCACAGAGCGAATGCGGTATCCATCGGGAAAACAACTTTTTTACACCTAATTGTTCATGCAAGATTATTTGTATTCGACTCATGCCAATGTCTAAAGCTGCTTGAATTTTGCGGTATGTCACATGTCGATCTTCCTCAATCAGCTTACGCACAGCATCAACGTTTTCTTGGGTGACTGCAGTTTTTGGACGACCTTGACAGGGATCATCACTGAGCTTGACACGTCCACGTTGAAATTCAGCAAGCCAGCGATAAATTGTGGTTTTGGATGGGGCTTCATCACCAAATGCTGAAATCATCCGGTCAACACACTGTTTTTGTGTTAAACCACTTCGAAAGCCATAATAAATCATCGCTCTTGAATTTTCTCGAGTCAATTCCATTTTCTCAACGACTAAACAAGTTTGACAAAACCTTGTGACAAGACCGAGAATCTTTTTTTAAATATATAAATGGTATTCGATTTTTAAAACCAAGGAGTTTTCAATTAAAAAGATTTTAAAATGACAGGAACAGTGGAAATATTCCATTCCCGATACTTTTAGTGCAGCCTATGTAGTTATATGAAGTATTCGCGTCAATATAATAAATTATTAAATTAATTTAGTAATAAATCGTGATCAAATCAACAAAAATGTTCGTAAAATTATGTGTATACACTCATAGAACCGCAGTTACAGTTTTATTTACAGTAGTATCCTATCATTGTGAAATTGTTATTAGCACTAACGAGGGTTGTTCCAGCAATTTTCCGTTCAGATACAGTTTGATAGGGCATGGCCCCTAAAAACCGGTGATACGTCTTCAGATCTCGGATTTAACACAATAATCGTCGATCATCCGCTATCCGACTGATTAAAATTACGGGTCAAGTGGGCTTGAACCAGTGAGACTGTGTGGAAACACAGAACCGAGCCGTTTTACCAGCGACCGCACTATAAATACTTCGATAACAATAAGGGCATTGCTCTCGCAAATTTGATCCTTATAAAAAAAAACCTGTTGTTTCTTGTAGAAGAGACTTAACTTTGGAGTAACCATTGTTAGTTGCAAATTAATCTTATACGTGTAGCATATTGAGTATTATGCTATACGTATAGGATTAATTTATAAGTATATATTATATACAATAAAACTTGGTTAAGTGGGACCTGGATAAGTGAGAAACCTCCATAGATGGAACTCGTGCCTAAGTCCCGACACTTTAGCACTGAATTACCTGTTAGTGGGACAAAACAAACCTCTATATCTGGAATTAGGTTCTTTCGGTTTTGTCGTCCTAATTATCTCTACACAATTGAGACAGCGAGTGTTTTTACCTATTTTACTGAGACTGTATTTTAGAGTTTAGTTCTTTCGATTTTATTCGTCATAAATACCTCTGTTAGTGGGACAAAACAAACCTCTATATCTGGGATTAGTCCTTTCGATTTTGTCGTCATAGTTACCTCTACAATTGAGACAGCGAGTATATTTTACCACTTTTACTGAGACTATATTTTGTGTACCCAATCTTATTCTACCCGCGAATTCCCTATGCTACAAAAAAAATCCCCAAAATTCCAAAAAAAATCACTTGGCTAATTGTGTAAAAGTGACCTCCAGTTTTAGTTTGGTTTTGCTATCGTCCGGGTGTTTATGTATTATGTTTACAAAATACGTTATTTTATTTAATAATCGCACATCTATAATTAAAATAACCTCTATTCTCCTCGTAACAGTGGTAGAGCCACGCGACAGCTTTTGCTGTCGCACGGATGGGCCGGCTCGAACCGGGGTGGTACCACGACCTCACAGAATACCAGCGTGAAGTAGAGGTTTACCTCTGCGTTTCGCTTGGTGAGTGCAGGTGGCCGGAGGCCCTTTTAACTGGAAATGGGGCATTCCATCTTAGTCCTCACGGGTGACAACGCATCTGCATTTTGATTCGCAAACGAGGAAAGATGTAGATGTCTATGGGCCGCAGCAACCACTTACCATCAGGTGGACTGTGTGCTCGTTTGTCACCCTTATCCTATAAAAAAAAAATTCTCACCTCCATTAATGGAACCCTCTGTAAATGAGACAGATATTTATTTATGCCTGGATATCTGAGACACTGGGTAAGTGGAATACCTCTTTAAGTGAAACAAATTTGCAGGTATTTTAACGCATCTGCAATTCCCCTGGTGTTGCGGTTGTTCATGGGCGGCGGTAGTCACTTACCATCAGGTGAGCCGCATGCTCGTTTGCCCCCTATTCTATATAAAAAAAAAAAAAAAAAGGTTCCTTAAGGTCCCAGTTATCCAGGTTTCACTGTACTATAGGTATACAAGTAATGATACTCCCACTTCATACCGTTACCGTCGCTGCCTATTAAAGTCCACTACTGAAAATAGGTATACCTCATAGATTGCCTCATAGGGGGGAATTTTTCATAGTTGCCACGCTTGGCAAGCGGATTGACAACCGAGGTTATCTTTTTATTTTTAGTCATTATTAGAAAGACGCTGCTGCCTATCTCATGATTTGTTTCCCACTTCATATGCACCTTTAAAACGTTACCATTCGATGGAATTTTATAATGTATATGGATTTATGTGTTCGGAATAAGTAAACCAATTTTAACATTTTTTTTACTGATAATGTATAGTGGTCCCATATAAATTTCAATGACATTTTATAATAATTGAAGTCAGTTTATATGTTTAGTATTGCGTACCACATTTATCAAATAAGAACCCTAAATGTGTCTGCCTGTAGTCACAAACGATTTCTCTGAGGTTTTAATATTGACGATGAATTTTAGAATAGCTACAAAAATATGGTTACCTAAATACAGTGTGGTTGAGTGAGTGGTAAAAATCAAATCGGGTTCTTTTTAAAAAGGGACAATGCAAAAACATTTTTCTTAATCATTATATGCTTTATAAAAACCTTTAAATCACTATTTTTATAAGTATATAATTTGTCTTTTTTTTATTTCTAAAATCGTTTTTGCTGTAGGCGTAGTGAAGAGAGCACGCCTTGCAATACATAACGCAGTGTTGGTACCGACTTTGTAATATGGCAGCGAAACCTGGGTATGCCAGAAGAAGCATAAAAGCAAGTTGAATGCAGTGGAGATGCGATCTCTTCGTAAAATGTGCGGCGTCACCATGGCCGACCGAAAGCGAAACGAAGAGATTCGCAATATGGCAGGTTTGAAAGATGACCTTATCACAAAAATTGATAAGGGCGTGCTTCGATGGTTTGGGCACGTTGAGCGATTGAGTGAAGACCGAATGGTGAAGAAAATATATAGCGTGAAAGTTAATATTAAAAGGTGTCGAGGTAGACCGAGACTAACTTTCGAAGACCATGTGAGCAAACTGCTCGAAGAGGGGAGGGTCAAGAGTACTCGGATACCTAGACGTGCATGTATGAAGAAGATAATGAATCTGAAAGAAGCGAAAGAGGTATGTAAGGATCGTGACACTTGGCGATCTGTTCTCTCTGGCTACCCCGTCAGGGATTGTGCGTGAAGATAAGTTAAGTTAAGTTACAACTCATCTGCATTTAAATTTATAATCGAGTATAGATGTCTATGGGCCACAGTAACCACTTACCATCAGATGGAATGTGTGCTCGATTGTCACACTTATCCTATAAAAAAATGTTCATAAATTAATACATCGTTAAAATTCTAAGATCTTTCGCACAAGACGACACTAGTGAGATATCGTGTATAGTCCCATACGATTATTTGGATATTTTTTACAATAATTGAACTTCATTAGGTTGATCAGGCACGGCAAAAACATTGCTCAGTTATCGTTCTAAGGGTCTAATATTTTTTATAAACTAACTTTTGTATTCTGATATGAAATGACCCAAAAAGAGAATATTTGCGGAGCTTCTATAACGTTTCCTTCTCCGTTCGATAGAAACTCATGAAATCATCATTCAAACCGCAGTAAACGCTTGAAAAACAACATTTTGATATATTACAGTCAAAAAAATAAGGAGAATTTCATCACTATATTTGATAGAACTTGCACGCACTTAAACCTTTTCTAAATATCGTAGAAGAAATAATAGTAGATATTATCATAAATAATCAGCACTGCCTGCACACCTGACGTCGTCAGCATTTAGTTGATTCTGATATATCATCTTTGAAGTATTCTGCCAAAAATTATTTTCTGTAATATTCTGTTCTCATTATTTTTGGATATATGCTGTTTGTTCTGTCCTTCATTTGGTCAAACTAAAAGCCGAAAGGAAATTTTGTTTCACTGAGGTAAGTTTGTCTTAAAATAAAATAACAATTTCTCAATATAAAAAAAATAAGAGAATAACCACACACTGTCGATAAACCGCCGTTTACACTGAATCAAAAAATAAAATGTCGAGTTGCTTCCTTTCAGTTATTCCAAAGACGTGATCGTTAGCGCATAATTTCGTATATTTAATTGTGCCTTTTGAAATTACACTTTTCGTTAAGTACCCTTAATGGAATATTTCTCCTCTTAAATATCATCTTAATCATAACTAACGTCCCGAGAAAGTTAATTAATGAGGAGTTCGAGTAAACAAATTTATTGTCATTGAAATTAAAGTCCATTACAATGTAGCAATTAACATGGTAAGAAGAACTGTCTTGTTTAATAATTTCCACTTAATTTAAAACACGTAGGGATAAATCTTATTAAAGAAATCGCTGCAACCTTGCCAGATTGAGGTGATAGCCGTTTTTCTGGTTGTTTGTTTCATAATTTCGCAAGTTTATTTGCGTTATGCTCTTTCATGATAGAATTTTCGGTTGGCGCAATTTCTGTAACAAGGCGCCCTTAATTTCGTTGTGTACTTTCTATTTAAAGCGTTAAAAATCAAGTTCGTTGGGCCCATTCCTAAACCTGAACTGAATGTGTTTTGTTTTAAACTTAAAAGCCAATGTATAATATCAATGTACATTTATGAAATTCCGCTGATCTGTGAAGTAATGCTTAAAGGGGTTCCACTAATGAAAAGGTATAAGTCATTTAGAATTCTGTAGTTAAAATTTATGATAGAAACATATGGAAAAAAATGGACTGATGATATGGTAAGAGATGCAGAAAGTTAATGAATGCAGGTGGCTCAGGGCTGTGCTGTGTGGCATTCCTTGGGGGAGGCCTGTGTTGAGCAGTGGTCATGTGATGGGCTGTAATAATGATGATGTTACCAATATATCTTCAAAAGAATGATAAAAGTACAACCAATATGGAAGATTTTCAATTATCGGTCACAGTAATTTTATTTCAATTACACCCTTCGCTCCTTCGCTCATTGATGGTTTTATAGAAACCGTAAATATTGTAAGCGGGGGCATTACTGTGTTTGGCCTTAACAGCGCAGGCGCGAAATCATATAGATTACGAGAGATGATTGCTCTTACATTATCATTTTCGACGCTTCTCGGAATGTTTATTTTTTTTCTCTGACAGTTACCAAAATTATATTAATTACAGTCTTCGCGAGAAAATTTTAACGGTCTTGAACTAGTACTGTTTTTTTTACGTTTATGTTAAAAAATGACCCATAAACCAATATATATGTCCATGTATGTGTGTGTATATGTATATTTAGATGTTTATATGTATATACAATATTTATTTAGCGCTTTCTATTTTGATTACTGCTGCACCGTCTCTTGTTTGTATATCTCTGTTTAACCTAATGGTTGACTGGGAGAGAATGCCCTATGGCATTAAGTACAACTTTGTGCATGAAAGATTAAATAAATAAATAAAAAATAAATAAATATTTCGAGTCAGTCCAATTTTCCTGAAACTGGCTTTTAAATCATAGTTACTAACTACTACTAGTCACCACTACATCATAGTAATGACAGCTTCCTTTTAAATTCAAAAACTATGAATTTTACAGAAGATCTTAGAATTACACAATTGTATTCAGATCAGTAAGCAAGTGTAGAGCGGCCAGCCACTAGATGGAGTGAAGACCTGGTAAGCTATGTAGATAGTCGACTGCTGTAGGTGGCTCAGGGCCGAGCTTTGTGGCGTTCCTCGGGGGAGGCTTAACTTCAGCAGTGGACTTGAGGAAGGGCTGTAATGATGATGACGATGATGATAATGACGACGATGACGCTAATCAAAACAGGGACAATCACTTATCCTAGCATATTAGTGCTTGATTGTTAACGTTTATACGATGTGTGTTTAACACGAGAACGATCATAATAAAACCCCGAAAAACAACAATAAATGTCCATAATGTTAATCATGCTGTTTTTTTCGACTGGAATTTGATACCAATTCCAACAAACTCTCGCTGAGTTCGTTAGATATGTGAGTCTTGGTCAGGTCAGACAAAATGACCACTAAATACTAAGAGTTCCGTAATAATACAATAGACAATCATTGCTAAATCAAATATGTAATCATGAGAAAAAACTAAAAACGCATCATGTTCATAATGATTCCGAATCCGATTCTGGGAGTCTGGTCAAATAATTTAAAAAGAAAAACTAGCTCGCATTTCCTAGAAAGTTCCATTTTGATTCCCATTTTTCCTACCTGATGATACGCAAAATAATCTGATGGAAGCGTCCGCACATCTTAGAACACAAAGATAATGCTGTGTAAATATTCCGTTGTAAGTATAAAATGTGCGATAAAGCTACGTCGTACTGCCGCCGGCGACATGCATTAATGCAACGTATACGTCTTATCGATGTAGGTGCGGCGCCGACATAAATGACACTGGGGAGAAAATCCGCCGAAATTTAATACGGCTTTGTCAAAACTGAACATCACTCTTACAACTGAACTGGCCCACCCAGATTACCCAACCCAGAAGAAATCTCATATAAAATAAAGTTAAGTTAAATTTAAAAAGTAGTAAAAATTACAAAAGTAGAATTAAATTTAATAAGCTAATAGCCTGATTTTTAAACGTGTAGTGATTAAGACAGGAGCGTAAACACGTTCGCCTAGATAAATATCTATTCACTCTTATAACAAAAAGCTATAAGTACTGTTAAAGGTAACCGAAGAACTTTGCAAACATCAAACTGAGTAATTAATAACATTTTAATTACGTTCTAGGTTAGCACTAAGTTCTCGATAAGAGAAAGGCAATTATTCAAGACCATACTGTGACGATATGCACTTCAGAGAGAAAAAAACTATTGAAAAAACAACTTATAAAAGGTGGAGGATCAAAAGAAGTCACAGAAAGACAATCTTAATCGTATAGATCACTTAAATTTGCAAGCATGCGACAAATATGGTGATGATAAAATCAATTGTCCAAAATCTTGTATCTGAAGTACCTGTGCTATGCTAAATGAAATGTTTTAAAACTGATATTTTAACATGTATTTTTTAAGATTATTATAGTCACTGGTGAATCTAAATAAATAACAACGATAAACTGTTATTGCCAGAGCGTATTTCGTTATGTAGCAGCATTCCCGCGTCAACATTTGAGAAGTTACATTTCTGTACTATACAAAAATATTAAGTTACACCATGATATTTCGTTTGACATAAATATCACAGTACAAGAGTCACCAATGAAATTGTCAATTGAAATTTTAAGTTAGGACGAAGAGTTCGGCGATGAAGAAAAACATCAAAATCTTAAACCTGCTGCCAAATAACAGTGCTTGCATTGTTATTGGCAGCAGACTGTCTGAAGGGGAAAGAGAGTCACTATAATGGGGGGGGGGGGGGGGCAACGCATCAGTAGCCTTCTCTGTATGAAGTAGGCTACAAGTGATCCATGGAGGATTGATCACAAAATCTCTAAAAATGTATCAGATATAAAACATCACATCCCCATAATATGGCATTTTAACTAAGTTTTCAAAAACAGAAGTAAAAAAGACGTTAAGCGCACCTGACAGATGCGAGTAACTTATTCGAATTGGAATTCAATCGCTAATAACTCCGTCACGCCACCAATAAATCAACGACACATATTATCATAATACACACAAGCAATCCCTCGCGTCCAACATTATTGGCTGTTTATTGTACGATGGAAATTATGAGACTCGTATGAAAAATTCTCCTTAGAACTCCACTCGAGTGTAGAATGGGAATTCTAGCAGAAATCCACTGTTAACGCTTTTTGCGATTCAGTCAAGTATTCTCTAATTGCTCGTTTGAAAAAACACCACAGTGGGGTTTTCTTGTTTCTACGGCCAATGCAATGCAGTTAAATGTGGAAATTAGCTACAAAGTTCTTGAAAGGAATATTGATTGCTGATTCATAGAAAATTAAATAAAAAGTTACTTCCTTACGGTGTAGAAATATATTTAAAGAGTTTTTGGAATTAAATAAGTAAAAAAACTAATAGCAGTTTGTTAAAGTGTATTTTACAGTGTTACTAGTATTATATATCAGCGCCATATTTTCATTACGATGTAAATGATCCTTCTTGTTTGCTCTGCAGACAAATGCTCGCATACAGACTCAAAGCGCCCATTGTGAAATTATTCAAAGCCATCAACATACTATAACCATTAGACAAGTGGATTGACGCTCAAATAAAGACTGTAAACAGATGAACTACCGCTCCACGTTTCGCTGTAAATCTACGCCATTGAAACGACCATCATCGAGAGAAATTAGAATCCAACGTACAATGAACCCCACACCCTCGCAACACGCAACAACGTTCGTGTGGGTAGCTCGAAATGGCGAAAGGGTAGACGGTCCATACGCAAATGGTCGGTATAATGTAGTAGGGTCACGTAGGAAGGATTATTCACGAAACGTCACAATATTTTAAACGAATACATTAACGTTCTGACCCGCCGCTGATAATATTGGTGTCGGCTTTAACAGATGGCTTAACGAATGTGCAAAAATATGCTATTCGTGCTCGATTTTAAGCGTTTGCACGCGATTCCGAGTGAGCACTCGAGATTTATTTAATGAAGATACATGCAGTTATAAAGGATTCTATATCCAGTACTTGTTGTTAACGATAAATATTACCTTTTAAATAAAATAGCAACGGATTTATTTCTTTGTATCCAACGATAATTATTTTTTAAACGATAAAATATTTAAACTATTATGTTCTTATTAAAGAGTTGGATAAGAATTATTAAAATGTGGATTGAAAAGTTGATATAGTACTCAGAAATTATGAATATTATATGCATATTCTTTTCATTTCTTACTCCTATTGATACCTGTACACAACTTAGCTGAAAAAGCACATTGAAAAACACACAACACACATAAAGTTAAATTTGTTAGTATATAACATAAAAATCGGTATTACAAATCACACTTACCTTTTTCAAGTTTTCATTATTCACTCTTCATTATTCAGATTTCACTTTCAAACGTTAAAGATTGGCCAATCTTAAAGTCTATATACAAAGAACTCTATCGATGCCAAACGAAGGTTGAATCAAACAAAATCCCTCAGGCTGCAAGACCCATAGAAAGTTCAGCAAATTACAACATATGTATAATATTCACTATACTTTTTCAATGCGTGAAAGTAATAATTAGAAGAACGATCACAATGATACAACTTTTGGCATCGATATATTTTAAAACTACATACTATGTGGCCGCTTCAAGATGAAACTCTTCAAAGAAAGTAATGAACATCTCGAAACCGACACGGTTAATCGATGAGACCAAACACAATCAGACACGCTTTCTTTTAATCATTGATGTCAGTCTCAAGTATAGTAAATAAATAAAAATAAATATGATGCTAAGGAATTAAGTTGGAGGAAAATGATTCGCGTGGTCCGTTTTGGCGGCAACCGAAATTTCAAATACGCCAAAATTCCATTGAATACGGACACATAACTTTAGGCCTTTAAGTCATGTGACGTATATCAATGGAATAGAGTAGTATTTAAAAATGGGGCCCCTCGGTAGCCGCCCCTAAACACACTGATATCAAACGCTATCTGGATTGAAGTGTCAGAAAGAGAAAAAATAAAAAAATCAATTCTGATAAAGTTATGGCTGAAACTTCAATCCATGATAATGGACTACACACAGAAACATGTTCCAGAAATGTGTCCGACCGTGGTGGGGATTGAGGTTGCACTTAACCTAATGACAATACAAAACCTGATAAAATTTTTCAACGTTTTATTTTTTATAATTTTTTTAATGTCTCCTCCCTTTTCGTCTACGACATTGTACAAACACGTAATATAAATTATTCGAAACGATAAAATAAGTCATTATTAAAAATAGAGTAGATTAAATCTTTTTTATCAAAAAATATTTAAATAGAAAAACTTGTACAACATTGCATCTAGTATTAAAATTACATTTGCTTAATTCGTTATTGTATTGTACATATTTACAAGAAATGTATTTTACAGTAACAATGATTTAGCGTCTTCAGGTATTATATCTATCACATTATCTTAATGAGTTACTTTTGGGGTACCTAAGATATTCAACAAACTATAGGACCATTGACTGACTGAGCAAGCGACCTCCTGAATTTGGTAAGTCGCTAGTGCAAAAATTGCATATTCAAGATGCATATTTCACAACCACTTTAAGTCTTCAAAATTTAAGTCTCCAAAAATAAACTCACAACACGTCACGTTTGCACATTAATGATTATATATGTCAGTTTAATTAAAAGATTTTTGAGATTCAGTACACTTAATAAAATTCTTTTGTTATGGATGTAATAAATTATATTTTAAATTTTCGGTGTAAATTTCATTTTAAAACTTGATACATTTTTAAATTTTATCATCACATCAGTGTTTCCATACATTAGCATTTCAAATTGTTTCTAGTAAAAAAAATTGTGCCAACAGATAATCTGGCGCAAATTTAATGATACCAACTTTATAATTGTCATTTATGAAATTCAAAATTTGGCGGCTATAATAAAGATAAAGGCATATCACGACAAACAAGCAGATGTTTGTTGTAGAATACAGTAAAAGTCCCATTTAATGAACACTATAAACTCGAAACAAACATTGCCGCAACTCCGGCACAGTAATCGTTTGCGCGGACCTGAACACGAAGCAGCTTTTAAACGAGAATTGAATTATTGCACGTCGCACATTTATCAGCCGAGCATGAATAATCGCCTCAAAAAGCAATGAAAGCCCGTCGAAAAACTTAATTTCATATTTAAATATATGCTTTAGACTTTTTAGTTTAATTTACGCCCAAACGTTCGTCCGAGGTTCAATTGAGTTAACATTTGCAGTAATATAGACATTTGTTTCCCAAATAAAGATAAAACTGTTTCTTACTAAATATAACAATTTAAAACGTAATTAATTGAAAGGCGATCAATCTTGTTGAGGCATATAAAGACTGGAACTGTCTGCAAATGATAAGGATCAAAGAAGACACAAAACTTCAATTTGCTTTACCTCGGTTACAAATATCAGTGCAAGTGCGGTGTATTTCTTCGACAATGATTTTCCTTTATTATACGAGCCTAAAAGTTTGTGAAACATGACTTGTCCCGAAACCGAGAAACACGATAAGAGTTGAAGGCATTTATAACCAAGGAAAAACATTTCGGAAAACATTCGTCGATAACGCGACTTCTTTTACAAATATGAATACAAATTTTACATCTTTCTTTATTTTACCTAGAAAAATAATTTAAACATTGCAATGATTAAAGGTATACAATTAAGTTGTTGGCCATGTATACTCGAAAGACTAGCTAGCATAAGTACATTTTTCAAGTCTGTTAAAACCAAATATTTTATATATTCTGGAAGATACACAAAAAAATCATAATTTAGCCATATGAACAGAGATTTAAATTCTTGATATTATCATATATTTTGACAACCATTTAAATAATACTGCAATCACAAATTGAGAGAGAGTTTTTAAGTTCTGTCATCATCTTCCCACTAGATGGATATCGAGTCACTAAGGCACTCACATAGTCTTTTTGTTATCGTGGGTTTTTTTTAATGTTAGGATACATCATTTATTAATACTAATACTTAGTATCTAATGTATTAATTTATTATTATGTTTTAACATATTCATTGCGAGCTCCAACTGCACTAGCTTTTGCAAAGCATTATATTGACACTCAACTTAGATGCTAGTAGAATTGGATTCTTATCCACCTGACAACTTATTAAGCGATTTGTATTAAATAGAAAAAAATATACATTAAAATAGAAGAGAAACTTGTAGCACCAATAGACTTTTATAAAGTAAACGCGTAATAAGTCGCCAGTGGATCACGAACAAAAACCAAAAACAATGTTTAAGACACACATCATGCCGTAAAACTAATATATATACTCGTTACGTTGGATGGATCACAAACTTTGTTATACGAACACTAAAGCACAAACTGGGAATGTTACGTTACAATACAGGTATCAATATATTTGAGACTTTGCCTCGAACGGAATCAGATCAACAAAACTGAGTTACTAAATAAAATATATTAAGATTTAAGCTTAAATATAAACCTGAGAACAATTTAAACTTAAAAAGAGATCACCTAATAGAATGAAAAGATTTCAAAACTGCAGCAGCACCAGGAAATCTAACACAAATCGTAATCATTGAAAAATGAGTAGGAAGAGGGATTGGTGAAGGGATGAGTGATACGGTGCATATTAACCTAAAATCTAATTGTTGTTTTCAAATATCAAACTAAAAACTAAACGGACGATGGCACTTGATTAATGGCCTGAGAATTAATCGAGTAAAATGCATTAGAGTAAATCCTTACAGTTACAGTAATAACGCGAAATTATAAACAAAAATTTACATAGCGACGTAAAGTATTTTATTATGCTAAGCCTCGCGTCTCGTTTGATTTGGTAAGTCGAGTCACGTTCCAACGATATTTGTTTATTTGCCTGCTATCCAGGTCTGTTGGCTACTTGTGTATTGTTTGTTCCTCTTCTATGACAACTATTTATGATAGTTTTATGATAATGACTTATAGACATGTTTCTGTACATTCATGAGGATTTGAGTTAGGTCAAGATAAATCATTCCGAAAACTAAGCTGCATGCGGCATCTGATATTCAAAAATAGTTGCATCTGACAGCGACAGCGCAATCCACGACTAGACTACAAAATGTTATTGTTTGTTGGTTATAAGTAAATTTATTACAAAGTGGAAAATACCGTTATTAAAAATACATCCGATAACAGAACACAACAAACGGTCTTTCAAAAATTAAGTCACATTTTAAAGAGGATGGTAATTTCTAAATGTAAGGCAAAGTGGTCGCAAATGCGTTTTATAAGCACGTGCCACCTACATGTTGATGTCATTCGCGCGGGCACAGTTAAGAAAATCCAATCAGAAAATGTTGACATTTTAATGATTTCGCAAATGACAGTAGCAAAGTGTGCCTTGCCTATTTACCCGTCAGCAGCAGTTTACCCACTGCTGTGCTCCGGATGAAAAGGTTTAAAACCAGCATAATTATAGGTTATATGGCAATCTGTCCTATTCTTCATAGATGACATCGATGTTGTGCCCTTCTCTGTTTGAAGTTAGTTGCAGATGCCCATGAGCGGCTGTAGCTTCTTACCATCAAGTGGACTGTTAGTTTTTTTTCCACTCTGATTTCATATATGTATTACATATTTATCACACACTTGATTTACCAGTCATGGTATTTTTCGTTAAATAGGTATATTTTGTTTTAAATTATTTCTTGGATATCGACAATAATTATAATATTGTGTGGAAATTCACGTGATAAATATATTTTATTAAAATTCGAAATCCTCTTTAAGCGATTACAGGTGTTATCGCAACGAAGACCACCGGATTGCGATTTTTAAGTTGAACGCGTAGGCGGCGCCCGAGTCGCGTAGGCGGACGGAAGTGAGAGCGCCGGATTGTACATTTTGCATCTTCGTCTAACATTTACAAAAACGCGTTAGCGCAAGTAGAATAGCGAGGCGCTATCAATAATGTCACAGATCACAAAAAACGATACAAACATTGCCAAGGCTCTTTAGTTAATGACCACTTTCGATTCTGAACGTGACGCAAGCGATGATTGGAATTCCGAAGCAAGCGCACCGCACATGCACCTTTCATTGAGAGGATATGGTTGATATGTAGTTCATAAGCAAATTGCAAAAATATGATATTCGGATCACGTACCGCTGAAAGGCCGCTGGACAGAAATTGCTCCAGATAGGTGGGTAATTAGGCTAAAGGCAATTACATACTTCAAAATCATACACATACAGTTCAACGAATTGAAAACCGCACTGAGGTACGGTTCAATTTTAATAAAAATATTTAAAATATATTTACGTCCGTAATCAAAAGGCTCTAATCTTTATTTTAAATAACATGCTTTAAATATAAATTCGAAAATATTATTTACGAAACACATTTCGTGGATGCTGTTCTACGTGAATTACATTAAGCTATGTAGCCACATGACGTGTTCTGTAATAACTTTCGTTATTAAAAGATTTTCTGAATCAGTAGTCTCTTAATCTATAGATATATATCTAAATCTGTAGATATATATCTAAATAAAAAATTACGTACGCACTAAAAATGATAATATTTTCCATACATTACGATCAACTTTATTGTTTTCATGTTTAATTCTTCGTCCGTAAAGTGAGATAATGTATAAAACAACTTATAAAGTTTCCAAAGACAAGTTCAGGTAAAGAAAGTAACGAGCGTAACTAAAATAATAAAAGCTATATCTAGGTACATCTTCCTTTATCTTAGTGAAATAAGAAAACTGCTCAGAGATGTGAGGTTTCTGATAGATCGGATCGATTTTACGGCCACGACGAATATTATACCCGAGGCAGACAAAGGTATAGAGCAATAAAATTGGCCTATGACCGCACCTTTTGTGTTAAATACACGGAGAACCGCGACGTTGTAAGCGTTGTTTAACGGCGAGTAAGATCGTGTCTCGGTGCAAATTAAACGCACTGCCGGATAAGCTTTAGATAAACGCTTACATATAGGACACTTGAAACATTTGTTAAGATTCCCGTAATACAATTTTTAATTAACATCCAATTTCTAATGGCGTTATTTTGAAACCTTTTCTAATCAATGTGTAATAAAAACCAATAGCTAATCATACCAATTTTGTATTACCAGTTAAAGAGACATCGATGAGCTATCGATAACTTGTTAAAAATTAAAACGCAGGGTTCGCGACAACAGAGTAATGTATCATTACACCCAATTCCGATTCGCGGCACGTATCCGTACTAGTTCGCATTGGATAATATGATAATACCGGAATATCTACTCTGGTAATGGAATAGAAAATGGTAGTCGTGTGTATAAAGATAACTTGAGGAATATCGCCTGCATTCTAAGTGAAGAACTACGCCAAAATCATGTTTTAAGCATTTTACTTGTATGTTTAGAAGATATTTTTTTTTGTTACTTTTATATCATTATTTCCGTGTTAATTAGTACGGTGTAAGATTATCCATTATTCTATATGAGAAACGACAGAAGGATCCCTTTTATAGATACGGCTGATGTAAAAATAAAAAATGCGAGACATATGGAAAAGCCATCGCCAAACAACCTGCCAGACGTGGAGATTTCTATTCCTTCCTGCAATCGAATCCTTCCCACAATGATACAGGATCATATCCAGTAAGTTGACTATTATGGACTTCTAAAGAAGAACAAGGAAAAAAATAATTTACGTAAATTTGCGAATAAAGTATCATTATCGTTTCCCCGTAAAGGTACACTGTCGGGAATAGGTCTCACCCGTTGCCTGCATATGCCTTATTCGTCACGCTTGACGATAGCATTAGCTCTCCCACCTTTGACGCCGATTGTTATGGATTTTGGTATACATTATACTAACTACCACTTAATGTTAAATGCCGATATATCTCTTATTCCGGGACATACTTGTAGAAGCTAAATATAACGATGTAGCGTTCATGCATAAATCATACCGGGTACTACGGAAGAAGCAGCACGCGCGCGATATCGATGTTATTCGAATGTCTGATAGTAACTAAACATAATGATTGCCATTTTAACAGACAATTTTTAGAAATTGTTTGAAACACTATTACTGCTAGTTATTGACAGTTTTGAACATTGACAGTAAACTGAACACCGCTGTGGTTCACGTTATGGAAATAAAATTCGAATCAGTGGGAACAATGATAGGTTCGAGTCACTGTCATAAATATTTTTAAGTAATTATCATCTTTCATCGTCACCATTGCTAACATACGCGGGTAAGCCGTGACACTGTCAAGTAAACTCCCGACCTTCGGTATGCAGTAGAGCTAAGCTACAGCGTGTAGTGGCAGCAGCAAGAATGGAATGGACCAAGCGTAAAATAGTAGCATAATATTGCCTTGTTTCGTATGGTATATTACGATAACCTCTTTCTTCCAGAAGCGGCCCCACAGGAAGTGGACCTGGTCGAGCCCCGACGGTTCGACAAAAAATGAGATTGACTTCATTATGACGACCAAACGACAACTGTTCAGTGATGTCTCAGTGATCGCGAGGGTGAAAACCGGCAGCGATCACCGAATGGTTAGAGGCACACTGAACCTAAACGTTAAGTTGGAGAGGTCTCGTCTAATGAAGTCAACGCTCCGTCCCCTCGTGCTCTAATCCAAAGTCCCGAAACCTTTCAGCTCGAGTTACAAAACCGTTTTCAGTGCCTAGAAGACTGCAATGAAGTGGACGATTTGAATGACAAGCTCGTGGAAACTGTCCATGCGGTCGGAGCTAAGTTCTGCAACACCCGCCGCAGAAGAACACAAAAACTCTCCGATCACACTCTTAATCTCATGGCTGTTAGACGGGAGATGAAGCTACATTCTTCAACAGATTTGACAGCATACAGGCAACTGAACAGACAGATCTCCAAATGCATGCGGCGGGACTTACGCAACTTCAATACAGCTCGTATTGAAGAAGCGATCGAGCGGAACCAAGGCTCCAAAGTCTTTGCCAGAGATCTGTCTGCCAGAAAGAGCCAACTGTCAAAGCTGAAGACCGAATGTGGCAGCATCGTTTCCGGGGCACCTAAGATTTTGAGTGAGATTGAGAGGTTCTATGGGCAGCTGTACACGTCATCGTTGGAGCCACACGCAAGTGTGAGTAACGATCCAAGAGCGAGTCTTATCCGACATTATTCCGATGATATCCCGGTCGTCAGTCTGAGCGAGATTAGAATGGCTCTCCAGCACCTTAAAAACGGCAAGGCCCCAGGCGAGGATGGAATTACAACGGAGCTTCTGAAAGCGGGTGGAAGACCGGTACTTGAAGTCCTTCAGAAGCTCTTTAATTCCGTCCTCCATGGTGGCATTACACCGGAGGCGTGGAGCAGAAGTGCGGTGGTCTTGTTCTTCAAGAAAGGTGACAACGCTCTCTTGAAGAACTACAGACCGATTTCCCTTCTGAGCCGCGTCTACGTGCTGTTTTCGAGAGTCATTACGAATCGTCTCGCGCGCAGACTTGACGACTTCCAGCCTCCCGAACAAGCCGGTTTCCGAAAGGGCTTTAGCACCATAGACCACATACATACCCTACGGCAAATTGTACAGAAGTCCGAGGAGTACAATTTGCCACTATGTCTGGCGTATGTGGACTATGAGAAAGCCTTTGATTCCGTCGAAATTTGGGCGGTGCTGCAGTCCCTTCAGCGGTGCCAAGTTGACTGTCGGTATATCGAAGTGTTGAAGTGCTTGTACAGTAGGGCTACGATGGCTATCCGAGTACAGAACCAGAGTACGAAACCTATCCAATTGCAGAGAGGTGTAAGACAGGGTGACGTCATATCCCCGAAACTCTTCACCGCTGCATTGGAAGACGTTTTCAAGCTTCTGGACTGGAAAGGATACGGTATCAACATCAATGGCGAGTACATCACTCACCTTCGATTTGCCGACGATATAGTCCTTATGGCAGAATCGCTGGAGGACCTAAGCACTATGCTCAATGACCTCAATAGTGTTTCCCAACGGATAGGTCTTAAGATGAACATGGACAAAACAAAGATCATGTTTAATGTCCATGTCACACCTATGCCGGTAGTTGTTGGGAGCACTAAGCTCGAAGTTGTTGACGAGTATGTTTACCTGGGACAAATAGTCCGACTAGGTAAGTCCAACTTCGACCGAGAGGTCAATCGACGGATTCAACTCGGCTGGGCAGCGTTCGGGAAGCTACGACACATCTTCTCGTCAGACATACCTCAAAACCTTAAAACGAAATTGTACAACCAGTGCGTGTTGCCAGTGATGACTTATGGAACTGAGACGTGGTCCTTCACTGCTGGCCGTATGAGGAAGCTCAAGGTCGCTCAGCGAGCTATGGAGAGGGCTATGCTCGGAGTTTCTCTGCGTGATAAACTCAGAAATGAGGATATCCGCAGTAGAACCAGAGTGACCGACATAGCCCAACGGATTAGTAAGCTGAAGTGGCAATGGGCCGGCCATATAGCTCGAAGAACCGACAACCGATGGGGAAGAAAGGTTCTCGAGTGGCAGCCTCGTACCGGCAAGCGAAGTGTAGGGCGTCCCCCCACTAGATGGAGTGACGACCTGGTAAGATATGCAGGAAGTCGATGGATGCAGGTGGCTCAGGACCGTGCTTTGTGGCATTCTTTGGGGGAGGCCTATGTTCAGCAGTGGACTTGTGAAGGGCTGTAATGATGATGAAAATGATTACGATAACCGGAAACTCTTTTTACTGGTAACGAGGCATACCATCTTAGTCGTCAGGGGTGACACCACATCTGTATTTAGATTCTAAATTGGGGATAAGTGTAGGAGTCTATAGACCAGAGCATTCAGTTACTAGTCTAGTCTGTGTGCTTGTTTGTTTTCTTCAGCCCGTAAAAATCAGGCAGATTTGCGAAACTAGTGCCAAACGGTACAATAAGCGGGTGTAAATTTTATAACCTATTCACCCCTTTCATTGTAACTACTATGAAGAGAAACAATATATATATTCTTGCTTTTAATTTTGCACGTAATCTTTTGAAAGTTTAGAATTTAAATATCAACCATCGCTCTACGTCGCAAGGTCTTCAAGCGTTCGGTACAGAAGGACACATCCCACGCATCGACGTGAGTCGATATCGAGCGATTATATCACCGTTTATGTAGGTGGCCATATAAGGCCAATTGTTCAAAACACAAACAAACGACCGATTTGTTGTTCTATGACCCACTTTGACTTCTGTCATAGAATTCTTAGAAAATATTTGATCCTAATTTCTTTTAAAATATTACAGTGACAAACTAACTTACATTTCACTTGCTAATAATTTCAAACAAAGAAAAGATCCGGATTGGGCTGTCACCAAGGAATACATCACTAAGTACTATGATGTAGTAAAATGGGTTAGAAAAATAGTACCGATTCAAACGAACATCATACTCAATCTTAAAAGGTTAGAATGACGAAATAAGATATGATTCGTATAACAAAACTGTAGAAACATAAATAAAATAGAAGTGAAATATGTACCATTTTCCTTATACTAGAACCGAACCTGCGCTCTGTGTCTGAATCAATGACAAAAACCAAAACCGAATCATGTTTCTACATTCTAAAAAACAAAGCATTTAAAACAAGTTTAGGACATTTCCCACGTATTCGACGTGCGGCGGAACTAATTCGTGGCACGTACCGCGGATTAGCATTTGAAAGCTCATTGTTTGTGTTAGCCGCGATTTGAACGGTCAATAGAAAAAAAGTATGATGGATCGCCGCGCAGAGACCAAAGATATGTTTTCAAAGCTGAATAGCCTTGGAACTAGCGGGACACGCGTGCGGAATACATTACGCCGGTACCTTGCAACGTATATGACTGAACAAAATTCACCGACGTCTATTGCCATAAAAGTTTCTGGTGAATTCTCGTGCCTTGCAGATGCATAACTTCCTGATTTGGTATCAAAATGAGATTTTGTTATGTATAATGCAGTCAAAAATATCGCAATAGAAAACTAAATTAAAATAGAGAAACTTACGTGTATTTATAATATCAAAGAACTATAACTACTAACTAATAGACGAGGTGTTACTTTTCTTTGAAACTTCTATCTAATCTCGAAATTGTCAAATTAGGTATTGTAACCTAACAGAATAATTCCCATTACCGCCATAATCCACAAAAATGAAGATAAAACTTAAAGTGATGTAATTGTTATTGTATAAAACACTGAAAACAATACTGCATCATAAATCTTAAATGCAATACAAACGCAAATTGGCCGCAAGCTCAGCTGTTCCCACGTAGCTGTCACCGCGGGCGTAGACCCACTACTGCCTATCGTCCCATCTACACTGCAGTGGACAATCCTCTTAACAAAGCCTCACCGACTAAGGCCCGGCCCGATGATTTCCCACGCGGTAACGGTCGACGACAAACCGGGACGCTAGGACCCACTTACATTAGTTGTACTTTCGACGCGAACAATATCCAATCCTGGTCTACTACGGCCTAGTATTGAAGACGTTGAATCGAACGGAGATGAAACAAAAAAGAGCGGACGCGAGCGAAGATGACGAGTCTCGAGATGCGGTCGAAATGACGCGTCGAGATGCCGATACAAAAGGATGACCGATAACTTGTATGTTCATTCGATGACAGAAGAAAACATTGTTTGCGTTGTGAACAATTATTTTAAAAATTGACCAGCACGTCGATGAAAAGAACGCAAGTCGCGCGCTACGGAAAAAAGTATCTTTTGTCTTGTAATACAAATTCTCTTTCCAATGCGTTCGAATGTTTACGTATGATTAAATTCGCAGCGGGTTGCGTAAATTTGACATGAGTTTCTATTTTAAATATACCTGTACTGTAAAGCAATATTTATCAATACTATGATCACTTTGGATCGACGCGGTAAAAAAAAATGTTAGGAAAATTAGCGTTGAGATGCTTACGTTATATACTCGTACCTTGCTATACTAACTTCTAAGTAGAAATAATATAATTTGGGATCAGAATTATTACTTACACATTTAAATGTAAACAAGTCAATTACATTTTCCGGTTATTGAATATTAGATAATACAAGCAATTATAGAATCTATATATAGTTCAGTTGATGCAATATAGTTATAATGATAACGCTGATATTATAGCATTGAGGCATGTGTCATATAACATATTACTTATGTAATTTTCCCGACCGAAACACGCTATGTACCACGTGTGCCCGCGGTATATATACACGTGTGCAATTTTGCATTAATCTAGCCATTTTGTTTAAAGGGCCTTAAATAATAAGAGTATTCAGGAAAATAAGGTAAACTGTGGGCGATGACTGAAGGGAAATAATATTGTAAGGGGGAGCTTTGATTAAATGTAACACAATCTGCGTGTTAGGCCGGGCAGCGGTGACGCGGCACCCAGTTTACGCTATTCCCGGCGAGCCTAATTTTAACCATCTGCGTTTCCCAGTCTAGTTTTAGGAAGTGGGCCGACTTGTTTTCGTCGAATCAATCGCACCGCGTCCCGTCACATGAACGAGTAGAGATAATGGAGTAAATTCCGGTAGATAAAGGTACATTTGATTGACATACAGCCTCCTCGATGAATGAGCTCAATTAACAGGAGTAATGATACAACTATGGCAATTATTTACTAGACTTTAGAACGCAATTACGAGAGGCCTTTAATTGGGGCCCGGATTGTATCCGATAGCGAATGACGCAATCGTCGTATGCCAATCACTGGACCTATCGCAGATGTTTGTGGATTGCGCGAGTGGAAATATAATTGTCCTTCCAATTATCGAAATGACACTAGTGACGTCCATATCGGCTGGACGTTACAATCCAGACTAAATCTATAATGGATGAGGTGCATCCCGGGCCGGTCCAGTAAACGAGATCGAATGAACAAGCGCGCATACATAACTAAACAGGCAAGGAGGAAGTCATTGGCCAGTAGTTCGTTTATCTAATCGAGTAATTGTTAGCTTTGTGGACTATGAACACAAAGATTAGATGGTTTTAAATATCACGAGCAATCTGTGTTGCCGGTCGCGGAAGTTTCTGGAGAGTGTGGCTCAGAGTAGCAGGGTCGTACCTTGCATACGAAGGTAGGGACGTTAAATGCATACAAAAGAGAACTGGTGTCGCCAATCGTTAAAATCGCTGCAAGAAAGTTGTGACCAGAATCGTGTTAGATGCGTGATAATGTTGTCGGGATTTCGGATTACTTGGCACCCGTTTCTAGGATGCTTATCTCACGATTACGAAATCCTCTACACTTCTGCGAGTTAGTTGTGCCACTTATATATTATGTACTATTTTTGTAATTGTACTTTTGTATTCATTAAGTAGTGTGAGATTTGTGCTATGAAATATTTTCCTAATTATGATGGTAACCATATCACGGGATTTTGCACGATATATATTTTTATTGTTAAATTTATTTTTATTGTATGTAGCTCTGTTACTGTCAATGTTATTATGTGTTCATTAGTTAATATCCTGTTATTAATCAAAGTTATCTCTTTATCAATAAATTTGATTTCTTTGCTGTTCAATGCCATCTTATTTTATTGCACTTAACATGACTTTACTCGTATCTATTCTATACAATTTCCAATTCCTCCCTCAAACAATTTCGTAAATCATGCCAAATGTAAATCAAAACAAACAGTAACTTAAAATATTTATCAAGGGCTCGACCACAAATTTCATCCAGCACATCAAACAAAGCTGAAACTCAAACCTGATATAATAAGAAGCGCTGGTCCATGCATCACAGCACGCCAATTTGTTAACGTAAACAATACGCGAACGTAACGAAGCCCCAACGCAACAATACAGTCCCGCATCAGAGCCCGCGAAATATCTCAGGCGCTGACAAGGCGACCGAAGCGTGCTGGACTTTACATTGGCCGACGTAACGAAAGGAGCTGCCGGTCCGCCCATTGTATTTATGCCCCAAACACAATTTATTTATTCGGCAAACATTACGGAGACACAAAATCTCGTCCATAAATACATGTAGAAGCACATATCAAGTATCGGAATGCAAACGGCGGGGTCCCGCGCCTGAATTATGCAACAGCGGCGTGCGCGCCCGTCTTAATAGTGCCGAAGTGGACGAACGCAACTCCTAAAATAATATTGCGTGAGGCCACGGAACTACGCTGAAGCGGTTTAATCATAACAGCGAACTTTCTACCCTAACTAAACATAAACCTGACTGACTCATAAAGAATATTGCATAGAATTACGGGATCCAGTCCAGTCCTTTTTTATTCGTTTTGTACGCTTTTTGCGATCATCGTTATTATGCCAGCATGATTATCGTTACTATCTTTTTTATAATATGCCTAACACTGCTTATTAGTGAAGATTTTATGTATCGATTTTTTTTTCTTTTTTTATTGTCATTTGCTCTGTGAACTGACACGACAATCGATCAACTTCATCCAAGGCCATAAAAACATTGTTATTGCTGTGCTAGTTTTGATGTGCATCCACATTTGGATGTGCACGGCGATTGTCATCGGGATCTTAGTCACGCTCGGAAGTTACGTAATGGTAAAATTATCGTCTATCGATTCGCGAAGATCCCAACCGATATCCCGGCCCATTACTTAAATGATGGCGCGAAGCGAACTCACGACGCGGCCGTTGCTCTTGCGGGAATTTCACTAAATTAAGATTGTCCACGGGACCGTACCCTCCAGCGAATACTATTAAAATGCAAGCCGTACTGGTCTTTATCGGTTTTTGATAAAGATGTAATTTGTATCTACACCAACTGTTCAGCGGCTGGATGATTGCATCGGTATAGGATGAATCTCTTCATTTGTTCGGCAATTGGCGACACGTTCCACCATCCGCGATTATTGCCCTTACGCTGGATTAACGGTAGGTCCATTTATCTCTCACGTGTGGTCGATCGGCGTGATAATTACAGAGCAGGGCGCTCGTTTTATGCGAATTTCGCAAACATTAAATAATTTCTTTTAAAAATCGAACCGGCGGCGTTGTGTTCACGAAATGAATTGATGGCCTCAGACGACAGTACCTCGCCTTTCGCATCGACTACTTCAGTGTATAATTAAAGCAGCTGCAATGTCGTAATTTAAAAGATTTTCGTACACTGAAAGAGTGTATCATGAAAATGGACGAACGTCTACATTTTCCTAAGCTATCATAAATTGGATATCCACTCAACTTGAATCGTATAAAAAGAAATTTACAGTTAAATTAAAAAAAAATTAAGCGAATCTCAATTGAAAAACCGCCGAAATAAGAATGAAGGTAATCCCAGTTAAACCAAAACCAAGAACAATAGCCAAGGATGTGCGTTCATTAACTGACACTAGGAGTGGCGTTGAGACTATGACGTAGTTAATCCTAAAACCACACGCGGTGACGATTACAACGCACCTATTAGTCAAATTAGCTTTATTGTTAGATAGCGTCTGGGTTGCATAAGGCAGACCAATCAGCTTACACGCGGACAATTATGTAAGGCACATTAGCCACACAATACGATGAGTCAACAGAAATGGCGTCCCGGGCGTTTATCAAAACAATAGTATTGATAAGTTAATAAAGGGTGGCGCGAGCCGACTAACGAGCGATTACGGATCGACGTCTGGCATAGACGCGCGTCTCGCGCGGAATATGTTATAGACCCGTGAGTCACTGTCCGTATCAGAAGGACCGATCCACGATTATCGACATCTAAAAAAGAGGAAGAATTTACGACTCGTGTCTATAAGTTTCTAGAGTGGCAACCTTCCCTTTTTTACAAACGACGCACTAGAGACGTGCTTTGAAATAGAATCTAGGTATCCATGATGGAATCCGCGGAAGAAACTCGAGCGCTGAAAGCGAAAACTCAGTTTTGCGATATTACGAAACGCGGAGACGGCGAACGCGAGATTAGGAGATCCGTTCGGAGTGAGGGCATTGACCGAATTCCATATTTATACGGCTAATTCAAGCACAAGAACATCTGCATCCTACAAGACCATGTTGCGTCAACATGCCGACAGCGGACTTAATACAGTTTATATTCACGAAACAGCCGCGGGTATAACACGCCGCGAATACTTAAAGAATTATATTTATGTGTATGACTGCTATGATGACAGGTGAAACCGTTCCCTGGGAAACAGAGAAAACGGTCGCTACTCGTTCCGTAGATCGAGAAACTGGACCACGATCGGTATGTCACACGTCCGGCCGCCATAAAAATATAAACAGCTGTAAGTAAAGGAGAGCGCGATCACTCGAGAATTTGCACGCGATGGGTTTATCACTCGTAATCATAATTATAGTGTGAATGTGTCAATCAGATATCCTTATCACTTAGTAGGTATCGTGAACAATAATAATTTATCTCCCAACTGACGTGTTCTCGTCCGTCAAACACGATACACTGACCTGAAGCCGAGAGTTCTTTATCAATCTGAACGGAAAATTTAAATCAACATATCAAAGGAAGAGTGATTCGAAGTAATCGATTTCAACATTTCAAAATGAAGAGCTATGTCGGAGGTCGGGGGCACAGTGGGCGCTGAAATGGGTTCGAAATTAAATCGATATGCAAATGAAGCACGAGCGATTAATCGTTGTGCGCAGTCGATGCGACGCGAGTTAAAGCGGCTACTGGGAACAAATCGATGAATAAATAGTGGTCGATTAGCGGCACCACATTAATCGATGGATCAAGACTCGTTGATGAATCGTTCGACTGGAAGCTATTTGGCAATAACATGTACAAGTAAATACTCCAATTAACGCGCACATGTACACGCCCATTGAGTTAAGAAATTGATAAATTATTATATTTTTCCAAACTTGTTGTTACATAATGAGATGCGTTAGTCTAAAAATGGATCAATGGGTTGTGTGATTTCAATTAAGAAGTAAACATAAATGAGGAAGCATGCTTGCTACTCGCACGCGCATTATATGACAGGATTTCGTCCTGTTTGACAAAAGAATATCTAAAAATCACTCTTGCAATCACCAAAAGTAATTTTCAATGAATTTGTTGATAATCCGGATCACAGTGTGTCAGTTGAAGACTTGGGGCGTCGTCGGTGACCGCGCTCCGGTGATAATTGGAAACTGTCTCTAGTTTCAAACACTTGCTACTTTGTGAGTGACTTTTTCTCTCTTTGCATTATTTAAGGCGCAATGAACTGGCACTCGATACGAGTTAGGCTTTTTTTTTCTTTACTATAGTAAGTTTTATCCATGACTTTTATTTATTTTAGCTTCTCTTACATTTTAAACCTATTTTTTTTTCAAAATTATCAAAGTTAATTTAAACTGAACTATAATCAATTGACGTATCAAAATAAATACTTTTTTGCTACTATCTTAGCTTCTCTCTATCAAGTCAAAATTAAAGTAACGAGAAAAAAATGCGAGGGATATATCACGTTTCTATACAAAAAAAATATTAAAGAAGACGTTTGTTTTTGTACTAATACTGATTTCGGAGAGATATGAGTCCAATACCCGCGACTATTTACTCAAGTACCTACTTGCCCGTTAAGTTCGTTGCCTCGTTAGCATGTGGCTCATTACATAAGAAAGGTTAATTTATCGTAACGAGCGCTTTCCGCAGTTTACAATAAAATATGTATTATTAAGACGAGTTTAAAATATATCGGCCAGCCATTACGAGTAGATGTATGAATGGCCGATTCATTCATCATAATGAATCAATAGCTGTGTAAAAGGCCGCTCCCACTTCCGACTCCGTCATTTTAAGATCTACAACCGGTTTTGGATCTTAACTATCAACCCGATCCAAATATTATATTACAATTTTTAACACTTTGAGCTCAATCAACACTTCAAAACTATCAATGATATTTTTAAAATTAACAGTTGAACATATTCTTAAAAAAATTCCACCCATTTTATTTTACCAGTAAAAAAGTCATCCTCTTTAAAATCTTCATTAATTCAGAATAGATGATAATCAAATAAAAAATGAAAACTATTATTACTAAAATCAGGTGATAAGAAATCGGCTAAACACAACTATTGAAGCGTGCTACTTTTAACCGACTTCGAAAAGGATGTCACATATTGGTCGGGAACTAATTGGTTCCATGTTTATGCGAGACTTATAATAAAGAAGAATGTGCCAACTGTGTAACTTGCTTAGCATGTCGAAAAAAGCGGCTACAGCTTCTTTCAGAATTTTCCATCTAAAGGCATATTTTTCGCTAAAAGTGCCGAGTAGCTAGGTGCGCTTTCTGCCTACCCACTCCAGGATTACAAGCATAATGTATGTACGAAAAGGAAGATATCATCAACTGCATTACTTTATTACTCTTAGAACTCCTTTCACAGAAGTCCATTAAAATATTCAACCAGATTCGATTATAATTAAAATCGGTTTACATTTTTTACAAATTCAGATATTTACTTGATTGTTATACATATTATATAGCCCCAACTCAAACGCTCAAAAAACAAACAAAGACATAAATTAAGAAATTACATTCTATCCCCGAGCTATTTACAAATATAGTTAACAAAATACTTTATTGCTTGCATTTATGTATATTACTCTGCTTATCGATTTAATTTACAAGTCTACCTTGAACGTGACTACTGCGATAGTCTAATCGGAATCCCTAGCGGTATCGCAATTAGGGGCCGTTGATATCTCAGTTAATTGCGTCTGCAAACTACCGTTGTGGATGATGCGACATGTGAGGGTGAGATAAATGGGGGTGGGAGTACGGCTGACCTAACGAGCCGAGCGGGAGTGGCGACGGACAGGGCGGATGTTGATGGTACTGCTGCAGCGGTGACGGTGCTAGACCCGGGTGGTGTTCCAGGGGGTACTGCGCGGACCCTCCGTACGCCAGTTGCCTCACCTTCATATCCTCGTCTACTACGTTATAGGTGAGCTCGGTTTCCTCGAAGCCGGTGGCCGCCATGCGCTGCTCACTGGTGGTGGGCGGGTCCGGTGAATTCAGACAGGTCTGAATGAGCCGTTTCCCGGAATCCGATGTGATCATTGGCTGCAGTTTCCGCGTCGCGAATGTGTACACGTGTCCAGTTTCAGATGCGACTAGTAACATCACTTGTGTGCCCGTTAGGGTTGAAAGCTCGTATGCCTGAAAAGAAAAAATATCTTTTAGTATTTATTGCTATTTGTGTATCTATTACAACGTTCTTCTCCACTCTATAACAATGACACCTCCCATATTATGTTTATCTCTGCTTAGTCTAATAGTGGACTGTGATGCATATGCAATGCTGCTAATGCCTTATTGTATTAAGTCCGTCATATGTACGTGTATATAAAAAAACATAAAAGTTATAATAAATAAATAAATAAAAATAAAACGATCCAGTATCTTCCACCAGTAATCACCATACTTGTATAATGATTGGGGTATTTTACGTCAGACATAAACGAGACAGTATATCCGCCATCTATCGGGGAACGTATAAACATATCGAACGAAATGGGGTAGTGAATAAAACAAAATGTAAAAATACTCCTTTGTACAGACCAAAATACATAGTAATTAAATAAAAATACAAAGGAATACATTAAATTAGGCGGCACGATGATGAGGGGGTTTATCGCTAAAAGCTATTAAAAGTTTTATAATAAGAATATCCACCTAAGCTTTGGGTAAGTGGATTCTCTTATGCCTTCACATCACGATAATACTGTCTAGAAAATATGCTAATATATATATATATGCCATACTGATAACATCAATGGTAGAACATGCGATGTTTGACAGCTTACAACCTTCACACCGGAACAAATCGGTCAAGTGCACGCTATGCACTATTAGTTTACAGAGCCATCAACCATCCCCTTTCCCGTCCCTCCCCACTTCAATTATTAATTAGATTATGGAATTATAAGTTAGTTTTTGTACGTAGTAGAGTCATGCATATTGTGGTTGCAGCACGAATGGTTCGGCTCAACCGGGGTAGGACCACGCTCTCACAGTATACCAGTATAAAATGGAGCTTAATGCTACTATATTTCGTATGGCGAGTAAAGAGAACCTGAGACCTTTTTTACTGGGACTGGACATTCTTAATTGAGGATAAATATAGTCTATGGAC
This sequence comes from Parnassius glacialis, assembly GCA_033319125.1. Lineage (NCBI taxonomy): Eukaryota > Metazoa > Arthropoda > Insecta > Lepidoptera > Papilionidae > Parnassius > Parnassius glacialis. Next base: position 38,795,497 of record JAVANC010000009.1, on the reverse strand, counting down.
CACAGCATCCACTTGAGATCAGGTGGACTGTGTGCTCCTTTGTAACTCTTATTCTATAAAAAAAAAGTCCAACAACTCAAATTTTTAACTTTACGTCGGTATTTGAGCAATTTCATTTAATTACTAAGACAAATTGCAAAATTTATACAAAACACTCAGATACTAAGGCGATCTTATAACTGTAGTGTTATGCTAAATTTTGAAAAAAATATGAAAAATAATTAATGGATAAAAAATAATAAGAAAAAGGTTTAATCGACAATAAATATTGGTTATTTAACATACCATGAATTTAAAGCTATTTCAAGCGTTCTTTTATGATCCAAATTGGTTTCAATTTACGATAACCATATAACCCACACTTGGTTACATTTAGAGCAGTTTTTTTTTCCTATTATTATTAGATATCTAGCCGATTATATTGTTCAGATTTTTAATAAACGGCTATGACAATAGGTGGAATGATATGGCAGCTTTGAAGCTGCTGATATAAAATAAACAAGACATTCAAAAACACGAGCGTGAAACGAGAGGAAGCAGGAAACGCTGTTAGAACCAAAAAGTGCCCTTGCAACCTTTCACCTCTCCCACGCCCTTAATTCGTAAGCAAACTAAGCACTTTGGAAGCAATATCACTCTCACGGCTATTCTTTTTGTGTGCCCGACGAATTATCACACCCACAAGCGCCACCTACACAATTTAAACCAATTTACATCAAAGTGCGACACACACAAAAATCAACTTAAACTGTATAAAAATACAGTTTCTCCGGCGACAAATCGATCGGTGGACAATTGACACGGGTAACTAACAAATTTGCGGTAGCCCGTTCGTTATTTGACACTCAAATAAGTGTTAAGTAGAAAGTAAACCTTAACGCGTAGGTCATAGAGCTAGGTGTGAAAGGGGGTTGCGTGGCTTTAAGAGTAAAATTACGCATGTTTGACGTATAAATTATGCACAGTTATGTAATACTGCGCAAGTGTGTTTAAGGCGCAATTCGCCCACCTATTACGTGATTTCGATGATACGAGAAATATTATATTATGTTTGTCATGACGATCTGATTTTAAATTTTATTCTAGAGATTTCTATCGCAATACGATGTAACTGTTTATTATTTTCTTAAAATATGGTTTTAACAATCTCTGTAGTTCAAATATACAGTCAACACGAAGAGCGTACACTCCTTAGTTACATAGTACGCTAAAACAGACAAACATTTTAATATTAATTATAGATTTTCAGGCGCACCTAAACGTAGTCTTGCAGCAGCAAGGCTATGTTTAAACTCAACGAATAGATTATATTAAAATAATCATACACTGAGCACATGATGGTCTCCAGACCAAAATTCGTCCACGGTGACCAGTCTCAACGAAGATCATTCCCTCACTGTCATAGTCCTATGTGACGGCAAACAGACACGATCGGGTAGAGATTAGGCGCTGGTACAAAGGATTTACGTACTTTCCTTAGAACGAGGATGAAACACAACCAACTTTTTGAATTCGGACTGATATCAGCTGCTAAGAACATTTCTTGACAATTTGAGTTTAGCTTGATCGGAGATTCGAACTAAATCACTAGACACCTGTGCCTACGAGGCAGTCAAACTGAATCAGCACATGACGAGGTTCCCGCGATATGAAAATTCTTGAAAATACTTGAACCAACTACATAATATTATGAGAATTCAAAGCTTCAAATTGAGGTATATTATATATGAAATTGAAGCCAATTAAGTAATTTAAGCAGTTAGAGATACATAACAATAGAAAAATATAATTTTTAAACACTTACTGTTGTTGTTTTTTTTTTATCGTAAAAGGGTTTATTTAAAGTTTCCTAAAATAAAAGCACTAATTGAATCTGTACGATTTACACCCACAGATTCTAATAATGGTTCTCTGGACATTCAACACTAACATCATTTTAACAAACTAACAGAATTTATACAATACTTAAGTTAGTTTAGGGATTTTCAAAGTTCTTATGAATGTCAAAATCCACCTCCGGTTCAAAAAGTGAGAACTGTACCCAAAAAAACTGTCAAAAACCCGGGGTTCTTGTTTTTCCTTTTTATGAATGAATATTGAATATTGAATGGAATTATATCATATATCATCACATAAATTATAATTTATGTCATTGTACCAGCCGAACAAGAATTTAACTTCTCATCTCTATCCTACAAGTATTTTTAAACATTAACATTACACATATTTGTAACATTTTTGTTACTTGTTAAGTGACGTTTAATCAATTAAACTTAGCAAAACTGAAAATAATTCAAAAGTATTAAAATTCAATTTAAACTATGCTTTAGTTATATTATGTCATGCTATTCGTAAAATGTTCAATACAATTGATTAGTAACCTCATTACCTTTAACACAAGATCGCATTTCACTTGCAACAACATCACACCCTCCTAGGTCGTTTCGTCGATCAATAAAATGATTGATGATAAGACGCTAATTAGCAACTGTATTCCCTTCAGCGGCAATTTCAAGCTCATCTGGGTCATTGCAAAATATTCTTTACTGTTATTGAGAACACGTTTCACAATGGCGGCACAATTAACCTTACCACAGAGCCGAAATTGATGATTACAAATGCACCCTTAATGAACTTTGTTGTTAATATGATTAACGATACCTCGGGAAAACTGTGCGTTTCGTGGACAATGATATAAGTAACTAACTGAAATATAAGTAAGTAACTGGAATTATATATTATAAATTTCATCTGTTTAAAACTTTTTAAAGATTGAATCTACGGTACGGTACCTGCATTAACCTGTGGCATCAAAATGTCGAATCTTCAGAAGGCAAATCGATTAAGTCATTAACAAGAGCCATAACGGGTGGTTTAATAACGTATTTTAAAGTCATTACGATGATAAGTGTCGACATGTACCAAACCAAATTATTACCAATTTGATTGACACTATAATTCACATTCAAAGGATCGAAGATGCGGCGGTTACGCCATTTCAATTTTATACGGCGATCGGAAATGCACATCATGTTAAGGAGCTCGAAGTATGTGTTAATTTGTGGCAAGCGCTGGCAATGTTCTCAAACATGAATTCAGTGATTCTCAAAGTCAAAGAATCTAAATGTTTTGTCCTTCAACATTTATTAAGTGACTTACGAATAAAAAAACAGCCTATAAACTTTACTATAGGCTGGTTTTAGACATCTATCACATTACAGGTAAGTCACCTAAGCTTACTACAAAATTAAAACTGGTAAAATTTGTTTGACACCCTTCAATTTTTAAAATTATTTAACACCAAACCCTAAATAATATTGAACACTTTGGAAACCAAATTTCAAAATAACGCTCAGTAGACAGTTCGATATGCAGGTGGCTCAGGACCGTGCTTTGTGGCATTCTTTGGGGGAGGCCTATGTTCAGCAGTGGACTTGTGAAGGGCTGTAATGATGATGATGATGATGATGATGAGACAGTTCGATATGATAGCAAACGATGTAAACAAGAAATGAACATTTTTTTAACGTTACTTGCAATCTTGCAGACGAATTTAATAGCATTACATTTTGTGATTCGGTAACAAGGCGCAATAAAAGCAAGATGCGTAATTTATCACCGCGATTCTCTCGTTTATTCATTGTGGCATTTAAAAGTCAATAAATATGGCGCGCGGAAACACTGCACAACTTTAAAACAACCAGCAGTCCCTCCTATGCACCTCTGACGAGTCATCCGCTGATATAAGAGAACAATTATATAAATACTTGACCACTTTAGGCCACAAGATATTTTCGTAAATTTTCATTCATCTTAACGAGCCCTTATTAATTACCAGTTCGAAATCGCAATCAGACTTTTTCTTACCGCGGCATTTACTGAGAATACTGTCAATTAAATAATTAACTAAATATTATTAAACCTCATTAACGGACACCCCAGGTAGAAAATTTTCAAAAAAAAATCCATTATTTAATAAAGGAAAAGGAGATCCATTCATTAATAAAGTTATTAGTTAGAACTTTTAGTGCCGATTTACCACGTGTTTGATGAAGAAAACATTAACAACCTGCGAAAACTGATATTAAAAAATATATATCTTAAGGACATAAAATTCACCAATACACATTGCGGGGTGAACTCTTCCTTACTCCGAAATCGTCTGAGAAATGACAAGAGACGTTACTTTACTATTTTTTACTTAAACCCCATTTATCTGCCAATTAAATTATCAAGTTGTTTATTATAATTGGCCTTAACGCATATGACGTACATATGAGTTATATAAATTTAATAAGAAATCCACCTTCGAATGCTACTCCATTCATTAGACTAATCCCATCAATGACGCAACTAATCCGACGAATGCGATCTGCAAATTATTTTTTTCCAATAATTCTCGAAACTGATCAACTGCCACTGATTGGATCTGTTAAAAGAGATTGCGAAAAATACCAAAAACCGGACAACTGATCCAGTTGAGTCAAGAGTGATTGTTGTATCAGGTGCGACGTGAAACAAACTTGTTAGGTTCTGTGTAACCCGAAAACAGCCTGCGCGTGGACCGAAAAGAGCAGCCGAAAAACGCCAATCTGGATCTGTCATGATTAAGTGTCATTACGCACACGGAAGTCGGCGCTTAAACAAATTCAATCACTCCAGTAAGCTGCCGAACGAGATTAAACTTTCGAAATCAATGTGTCGATTGTGACAAATCGTAATATTGCCATGAAGATATCAATATCAGAATAAATTGAAAGTGTTTCAAGTAGCCTAATTTTTTTATGAAAGTACCGATCTTGAATGAACATTATCCGATTCCCTAAGAAAGCAGCAACATGCTGCTATTTTACGCTGGTATTCTGTGAGATCTTGGACCTTCTCCCGTTCAGGAACACGATTTACATTTTTCTTGAAGCTTCTTTATAAGCCTTATTTTAGACCCTTATCTTCAAAACGTCTATTTAAAGAGGAGCCAGCTCCGTGCCCCATTAGAAACTTGCTCATACTAAAACTCGTTGGACTGACAGCATTTTTTTTTCTAAGTGGTGGGACTCTTCTCATGCTTTGGAGTGCGTGCAGTGCTGTGTTTCGATATGACAAGTATAGAGAACCAGAATAGGCATTCCAGTTAAGTCTTCGGAGGTGACAACGTAGCCTTTTGTGTTTGAAGTTGGTTGCAGGTGTCGATCGGCTGCAGTAACTACATTCGATGAAGTGGACTGTAACTTCGTTTGTCATTCACTTTTAGGCAGGTTGATGAACGCTGAAACAATAATTCCGATATGTCTATGATCTCAAATCATTTAGGTCTGACGCTGCGAGTAACGGATTCAATATTCCCGCACGGAACAAGTATTTAGCCTATAAATATTCGATAAAGAACAAATAGTAAATGACCTCCTGCTGGAGTAAATTATGGTCTTCACTCTTTTGTGGGAAATCAAAATGTATTAAGAAAAGCACGTAGGAACGTTTAGTGATGCATAAGAAGCGCGAGAGCAAAACTAATGCTGTAGAAATGCAGTCTTTAAGAATTATTTAAAATTTACGGCGAGTAAACTCCCTCAAAAATAAAAGTACGCCTGTAACTTTATTTTAGGGAGTTATAAGGCATATCAACAAATATTTTTAATACATCTATAACTACATTTCATTTCATTATCGCCATAATTTATTAGATTCCATCATTGATAAATCCTAGCAAAAGTTATGATAAATATGTTGGTTAAACCAAACCAAATGCCAGGACTGCAATAAAACTTCAAACTCGATAGGATGGTGGTATAATAGCCGAAATAAAGTTTTTAAAAGAATTGGCGTTTATTGCTGAATTTGTCATGTTTAAAAGTGATATTAAAAATGTTACATTGGCGAATGATAGCGTCTGTCGCTCCATTTTGTTTTTTTTTTTTTTTTCTTTTTTTGCGTACTTTCTGTAACGTAGTTTCTTGTCAGCCTGTTTGTTTATACAGCAGAAAATTCAGAATAAAAATGAAATCGTAAACGGTATTACCCAATTACAATTAAAAAGGGACTGATTACATAAAATTCTTATGATTTTAGTAATTACTAGCTGTCCCCGTAACTTCGCTCGCGTAGAATTTATTACGATTGGATTTCATGGTATTTTTTTTGCACGGAAGCTTAATTCTTGTTCTAAAATAAAAAGTTACTAACTTATGCCAGTTACACAGTTCCCTTTCGGAGCTTAGTCGGAACAAACAGACAGACAGATAAAAATTTTAAAAATTGTTTCTTGTTATTTGTACCGTACATACTTTCATTTAGTAAAGATTTGATATTTTTACGTAACGAACAGACACTTCAATTTCATTTATTGGTATAACTATACATAACTTGCTAAATAAAATCGCCCTCGAATTGCTCTTAACACCGTTGCGATATAAAAATAGTCGCAATTTTTTTTAAATAATAAACAGTAGCTGGTGTAAAGTATATGAAACGATGGCCAGCAGTGTAACATGGTCAAATATTGGCCGTTATAGTCCAATGTTGGTTAATGGTTATGTTTCGCGATGACTCAGCCAACCAGTTTCCCTTGAGCGCCTCGAAAATTAACGACATGAAATCGAACAAGCCACCGCGCCCATAATTTTATTTTATTCTTGCAATGTATAAAACGTTTTATTATTTAGTCTCCGTGAAATTTTTTTCGGAAATACTGCCTTTGCAAAAGTAATTTAAAAAGAATAAAATCATTCATAAAAAATCAACTTAAATAAGTCCTTCTAGTGAGCACAGGCCTTCTCTCATAAATGAAATTTATTCGTGATAGGAGATTGACTGCAGCTATATTAATAGTATAGTTGTAGCACGAATGGGTCGGCTCGACCGGGGAAGGACCACGCTCTCACAGAATACCAGCGTAAAATAGCAGCTTAATGCTGTTGTGTTTCGTATGGTGAGTGTAGAGAACCGGAGACCCTTTTTACTGGAAAAGAGAGAATGCCTCTCTTCGTCCTTGAATCTTAGTCCTCACGGTTGACAACGTATCTGCATTTTAATTTGCAAACGATATATATAACGATGATAAACGATTTGCAAAAGATAGATGTAGATGTCTATGGGCCACAGCAACCACTTACCATCAGGTGGACTGTGTGCTCGTTTGTCACCCTTATTCTAGAAAAAAAAAAGATAAGAAATAAGAAGAAAGTCAGCCACGCTTTTCCAAAGCTTGTTGGTGGACTTCCTATGTCCCGAAAAAACTTTTTAACTCCTCAAAGATATAAGTTTCCTCACGACATTTTCCTTCATTGGATTCGAACTCAGTTTACTCGCGAATTATGAGTAAAATTACTACTAAAATCTATACAAATAACTCGCTTTGCCATCGTCTTACCCAAAAAACAATATTGTGCCAGTATGATCTCAACAGGTCAAGTCGTTCAGAAGACACAGGATCACCAACAGACCAATGACTACATATTTATATATATGAACGTCTTAATATTTATTACAAGCAGTAATGCATGACAAGGCTCAACATTTAAGCAAAAAACAATATACCTACATAAAGAAAAAAATACGACAATTAGCTATGAAATAATAGCATTAAAGAATTTTCCAGAAAACCACTCTCTGACCGAGATCGCACTCAGAATCCGACGACATGATAACTAATAGCTCAATAAAGGAGATAATCATCTCCGTAACATAAAAGCTACGTACCGCGCGGCGGGCGCTTCGACACACACTAAGCTAGTAAAACCTTTTAATAACATCGTACGTAAAGTTATTTACTAATATAAAATGATCATGGGTGCAATTCAAACTTTCTTGATTAACAACTTGTCTAGTGGTCGACTAGCGATCTTGAGGTCTCGGGTTTGAATCGGTCAGGCCAAAATCAGTTTTTGAGCTTTTTTGTTAAGAAGTCCTCACTAGCAGGATTTAAGAAGTTGGTGTTTCACCCCCATGTCTCGGAATGCATGTAAACTTGTCGGTCTAGCGCCTGTTCCCTCTCCGGTCGTGTCAAATTACCGCCCATGGGACTTAGAGAATGAGGGAATAGAGAGTGCACCTGTGCTTGCACACACACTCGTGTATTGTAATCCTGTCCTGCGCAGATGGCTAGTATACGTTGAGACCGGCCGCCATGAACGAAATTTACTTTGGAGGAAGACACAACATTATATTTCATTTTGCTAGTGATAGAACTAATTTTCTGCCTTAAAATTCGTCTGGGTACCACTCTCTTAACTAATTTAGCCGCCTAATAGGTGCTTGCACCGCTGTTTTCCGGTCTGTGTGGTCAAGAGAGCCAGTAAAATTATAGACAATTTTTTTTATTAACTTCGGAAAGTGTGCGCAGGAATTGCATAATCTAATTCCTCCCTCTCTTCTTTCCACCATCGGACAACCAGACGTTCGGCCAGTCTCCACCCTTTCGTTGTCGACTTACCACGTATTCGAACCGAACGGTTCGCTGCGTCGCTCATCATGCGTACAGCAAAGGAGTGGAATAGGTTACCAGCATCTGTCTTTCCATCCGATTACAGTGTGGGTGTCTTCAAGGCAACAGTGAATAGGCTTTTGTTAAGTCAGTGCGATACAACATCTTAGGCTTAAAAAAGAATATAAAAAAAGACAGTGGAGCATTCCATCTCATTCCTCAGAGGTGACAACGCATCTGTAGCTGTCTATTTTTGAAGTTGGCTGCAAATGGAATGCAGCAGTTACTTAACATCAGATAGATTACAATTTCGTTTGTCATTTCCATTAAGAATCCTACAATAATTTCTTTTCACAGAGGGTGGTTTCGTCGATGCTAATTTGACTAGAAAAAAAACGGTAATATTTTAAGTTAAGAGTGCCGACTTGATGGAAAGTGGTTACATAGCAAGGGGGTAGTCCAGAAGGAATCCTAGACAGGATAGGGACTCAACCCCCAAGTAAAACATTACAACGATGACGTAACACATCACAATATCCGGATACTAAAGCTAAAGCGACGTTTAATAAACAACAATGTCGTAAGTGGCGCCAACACGAGGCCACTCGCTTAACCATTTTCAATTGTGATAAATACCGTCAAAAAAGCTTCCGATGCATACGACGTAGGTATCACAAACATTGGAAACCAAAGTACTTGCTAAACCGACTATCTGTTTTTCCTGGACAAATCGTATTTGGCTATAAGGAGACAAATATATTTAAAACACAAAACATCCGGGCCAACCATCATTACTTCACGACATTGATAAATTATGCAGTTCATTTTATAATCCAATTTCATTAAAAGAATTCCATGCAATATATGTTAATACGCAATATGCAAAGTATATTATAAATATTAGGTAATTTTAATATTTAGAAAGAACAAGTTGAAGTCTTAATCCTTATCCATCGTAACTATAATATGTTCTAGTTTATGTCACAGTCAATAAGAATATTGACCAAGCGTTTCAGTTACAATTAATCTTTTACAATTGTTTTTAATTCGTTGCGTTAAAATTTTTGCGTATTATTTGCGTAAGAAATGAAAATTAAGATGTCTCCTTACTAGTTAGTAAGTATTGGATGTCACACAGATAGTAATAACTATCGTCTCTTTAACGAAGCGAAACGTGTCAGAGTTAAGTAACAATTTTAGCCTGTATTCCGCTGTATATAGTCAGGTCGCCTATCGTGTTTTCCGACCGCTCTCTGTACAATATTACTAAACAAAGTATTCATTCGTTCACTACAGTCTATCAAATGTCTACAACTGACCAAAGACATAGTCGCCTCGCGTGACAGACGAGTCCGACAAGAACAGTTTCTTTACTGTTTAAAGCTTTTATCAGGAAGACGCCGCCGGTCTCCTGTTTCAGTTGTCCTCTGTCGCCTCTTACGAAGCCCACGGGATGACTTAGGGTAATGACTTAGGGTAGATTATTCTTTTCCGCCACTCGGTACAATAAAAACAAGAAAAAAGTATGATATTATTAAAAAATAAAGCATAACTTAATTTTAAGTTGAATTTTAACCGCAATCATCACATCATCATCAATAAGCAACAAGAAAAAACAAAAGACCAACTCGGGAAAGAAATTCGAACGGACCACCGAAGACAAAAAATGCCACTCAAACCGTTCACACGTGAACAACTGCTTATGATTCGCAAAAAATAAACATTTGACGATCTCGAATTGTTGTATAATAATTTGTCCCTGCACTGCGTATGCGGTGCGCGCTCGAACTATAAAAAAACACGCACACAGTCGAAGTATAAAATAAGTAATGGTGCGTAAGTCAGAAATTAACAGCAAACATTTGGGCCAACGCATTAAGTGATGCGACGTTTCTCTGACGACTTGGAATTAAGAGAGAAAAAAACGCAGCTAATTACGAGTACAATGGGGCACAAAGCGACCGCATTTCCCACGGTGCATCCAAGGCGCATGCGTACCGAGCATATCACGCGTGCCCCCCTTTTATTGCCAAAAATTAATGCCCGGTAAACAGTCCTTAATTGGAAGCCGGTCTCGCTGAAATCAACCAGAGTCAGTACAGGTGCCCGCCTGTCCGCAAACACACATTCAACGAAATGCGAAACCAGAAAACGAGTAAAGTTCGCAATAACCGACCAATAATAACGCGCTATTGCGAATATGCGGACATACTTTACGAAACTTCTGTATTTCTGTGCGCGATCAGCGTTTATTACTTTTGAATTTAAAAGGCTGACGTTTTAGCCGCTACTGCACCAAGTGCCCAATTACGCATTTTATTATCTATTTAAGATACGATATAAAACCATTCAATAATATTGTTTTATATTAAAATTCAAGACAATTACAATTTATTATAATATAAAATACAACCTAATAACGGAAACTTTTAAAACTGTTTTTATTGATAAATCCTTTTGTATAATACAATTAGAAATAGAGAAATGGACAATAAATCTTCTTAGGTTATAATCAACCATAAACAACTCGAAATACCTAGCAGTAACCAGATAATAAGTAAACCTGGTAAGTTACACTTGCTAAATTTTGAATTTTAATTCAATGTAATAACGTAAGGTAATACGTGAAGGGTTGCAAGTATTATGATGACGACGGGTTCGCGGCACTTGCTAACAAATCATACACAAAATCAAGGTGACTCAAAATCATCTGCCGCAGACTTCTCTTGTCGGGTCTGTGGCAAAACATGTCGTTCTCACATTGATAAGTAAACCTGGTAAGTTACACTTGCTAAATTTTGAATTTTAATTCAATGTAATAACGTAAGGTAATACGTGAAGGGTTGCAAGTATTATGATGACGACGGGTTCGCGGCACTTGCTAACAAATCATACACAAAATCAAGGTGACTCAAAATCATCTGCCGCAGACTTCTCTTGTCGGGTCTGTGGCAAAACATGTCGTTCTCACATTGATCTCTTTAGCCACCAAAAACAATGTCTCCCAGACATTCTCATAAATCGTGTGTTAAAGACGCAAAGACATATATTATGTATGTAAGGAACGACAAAACCAAAGGAGAAAGTATTTGTAAATCAACTCGACCCAGAATAACACCATAAAGCATGTGCAATAAAACAGATAATATCTATGGTTCAAATACCAAGAGCAACATTAGGCAGATGACAGAACTGATAATAAAATTCAAAACAACTTTACAACATAAAATTCATTTAACGCAATAGATAACAGACTAAGCATTACATGCAATTACCTACCGTACATTAGTAAGAAGTTGATAATGGTGATTATCAACGAGCAGCCGTGAAAGGAAAATAGCTTGTATCAAGGACCTGGCGCTTGATAACTGCTCTTTGTAATTTATAACCTTCAGCGGCTATGCAAAATAGACTATGATGGATCGCTAAGTTGGAACCGTTTACAGAAATTCCTCAAATAGAATAGAATAAATACATACATAAACACTCACGCCTGTCACCCAGAGGGATAGGCAGAGACTATGGACTTCCATTTGGCACGATCCTGACACACCTCTCTCGCTTCCTCCACATCCATATACCTACGCATACACGCTCGTCGGTTAAAGGTACTCTTAATTTGGCCCATTTTCAATATATCGCCAATTTGGTCGATAAACTTTCGCCTAGGGCGACCCTTCCCGACTCTGCCATTCATATAGAATAAAATAGAGTAAAATAGAATATTTTTCATTAAACTGACTACCAGTTACTGAATACATTAAATCATTTATGTTATTACCAATGGCTCGTCTTTAAAATAATAATTTATAATTATTTACAATGTACAATTTACACCACCTCATTCCCAGGGGTTATTGATTATTATTATTATTATCAGTCATGTATTTTTTTAATATCATATTAGTACTAATGTAAAAAATTTAAATTATTAGATAGGCCCCGCATATTTTCTGAGACTGTTGTAAACGCCCATACATTGCCCCATAGAGAAATTACCGACTGTTTGGTGTCGAGTATTCTACTTGCTTGTGGTTACAAAATATTACATCGCCATTTTTGTTTTAGTGTACATACGTTAAACTTTCGCTAATACGCTAAAAGGCCAATGTTAAAATATTTATATTTATTTAATTACTTATTTGTCTAAAAGTTTCCTTCGGATTTAGCTTTTATGACACTCTTCTAAAATAAAAGATAGCCCCCGTAGCAAGATTCCATAATATAATATTCTGCTATGAAAACAACTAGCATAAACTAATCTAGCTGTCAATTTTTTTCATGAAATAAATCTGGCAATGGAGCACACAATGCACCTGTTGGTAAGTGAATCCTATAATCCCTAGATATCTACATCTATCCTCTTAGAACTAAAATGGAAAATGGTTTTCAGTAAAAAGGGTTTCCGTTCTCTACACTTATCGTATTGTAATCGTACTATACGTACGTTTACGCTGGTATTCTGTGAGAGCGTGGTCCTTCCCCGGTCGAACCGACCCATTCGTGCTACAAGTATAATATCTGAAGAGTGGCTCTACCACATGAAATTTCTAGTAGTTGTAAACATAAGAAACATAACTTCTAGTTGTTGTATACAAAGCTTGATGCATTAAGGTGTTACATAATTATGCAACCCTTTCTGTAATAGTCCCATGCGACCGGTTAACTCATTTAGACCAACATTCTATCCAACACTCCAATTTCCAACATTATTAACGACTAAGCATTACTTCTTATTCGAGTCAAAACTTACTTTAATGTGTTGCGATCTACTTTCACTAGCACGTCCACCGTCCCTGTCTCGTGGTCGACAGACAGCAATTTCTATGATAATGAACCATGTGGGATCAAGTCGGCTAACAAGACGTTTGCTATAACAATACTATGGTATTGTTTAAATGGTTGTGCGCAAGATTTTTTTTCTCGTACTTGCATAAAACAAATACAATGGAAAATGCATCTCTCTGCCTTCTAAATGCTGTTATGAAGTCATACTCTATAGACAAAGGTTATTCTCCCGCTTCAGTAAAATGTTTCCAATTTGAAAATATTCGCAGTTTCATTATCGTCTCTTTTGTAATATTTGAAACGGATTAAACCTCAAAACTTGCAAAGAAATGATTTATTATTGTCAAAATATTAGATAAAGTTTAAAGTTCATCGCAACACTAGACTGTCAATACATTACTTCAGTAAATAAAAACAAAATCGCTTTTCCTCTTTTGTGCATTGGTTCAAAACGTTATAACTGCGTGATTAATTTTAATACGGTTTTCACCATCCTGCATGTCTTGCGGCAGGTTTTCGTGTACTGCAGTTGCTTAATTTACATATCCAAAACTATGAAATGTAAGTGTTTTGTGATTCAAGGCGTAAACACATAACACGTGATTCACACCCTTGCGAAGCTTAGGCAAGTCGCTAATAAAATCATCATCTTCGTCACAACTCCACTGCTGTATGTTAGAACTGTATAAACTAACTAAATTGTATATGCTGTTTTTAGTCTGTCACTGTCTATGCCACCTTTGTAACTTTTGTATTATATAGTATATCTATGCCCCTGCTTGTCGTTGCCTTTTGTTGCACAGACTGTATTTCACTGCATCCATAATTAAATCTGTTATTATAAATTCAATCCTGTCTTATTTAATCCATAATCCATCACTGAACGTAAGCCTCCCCCAAGTAATATCACCTGCATTCATCGACTTCCTGCATGTCTTATCAGGTCGTCTAGAAAGAGACTGTCGTACACTCCGTTTATCGGTATAAGACTGCCACTGTAGAACCTGGTGGTGAAGAACCATCGTTTGTTGTTTAAAAAAAACATTATTTCCTCAAAGCACTTGTAACCTCACCCGACAAAATGTCTAACGGCTAGACGTTTGTCGGGTGATCATTAAAATCTTGTATTATTAACATATTCAATTACTGACCATAAGTAAATCTAATCTATACAAATAAATAAAATTGAAATGTCTGTTTGTAACGTCGACATAACAGCTTTTTACTATATGCATATGAAAGTATATACGGTACTTATAACAAAAACACGATTTTTAAAATATTTGTCTGTCTGTCTGTCTGTCTGTTTGTTCCGGCTAATCTCCGAAACGGCTGGCCCAATTTTGATCGAATTTTCACTGACCGATAGCTGATGTTATAAGAAGTAACGTGTTATAAAAAATAGCTACTTTTATTTTAGAAAAACAAAATCTAGGGTCCCGCGCAAGAAATTAAAACCCATGAAATCCAATCGTAATAAATTACGCGCAGGCGAAGTCGCGGGGAACAGCTAGTCTTCATATAAAAATTATGTGATTATAATTTATTTATCTAATTTCTATTTACAGAGATAATGACGGTGCCATTGAAGTGTCGAGAGGGATTTCCTGCTCACTGCCAGCGTTGGTGTTGAATAGAAAAAATGTTTGAAATATGCAAAGACGCATATATGTAATATGGTAAAACAAGTAGAAGGAATTTGGTCAACATTCATCAAAGAAAATCATTGTGATAAATACTTTGTTGTGTATAACTTACCTAGACGAATTTTTCTTTGTTTTAATCGATTGTTGGCATTATAACTTTACATTCTAGATCTTCAAAAATAAGCACTCCTAAAATAGTGCTAAACGTATCGTACGGCGCGTGTTTCACAAACAACGACAATCAGAATCCGAGGAAACCCCAAAAACAGGTTATGAAACGTCAGGTTGCCATATTTGTTGGCAACACTCGACTGGATTAATCGTAAATGGTCTAAACGAGCCGTCTTCGGTGTGGCCAAGCGAACTCCACGTGGCTTTATTTGTTGCTCTCAACATTTTACGTCACCGCACCTGTAACGCAAGGATGCTCTTATGGCATTTGCATAAAGGTCGACCAGTTAATTCGCTTCGGACAGGATTACAGAAAACTTTAAATTCGCTTACAATAGCGAACTTTTACTCAATGCCGCATATAATAATTACGCAGGGCTTTTGCAATGACCCCATGATGAAGTTTTGCTATATGAGTCATAGTGACTTGTTATTTTTAATAACGTTATAAAAATCGATATTAAATTGAACTCACAGTTCACCTGATTATAAGTGAAACAAGGAAGGCTACAATTATACTGGTTCCCTATATATACCTATATTCGGCAGACCGGAAGACCGGATCAGAACTGCTGTTTCTGATATTTGGCGGCAAAAATAGGTGTGAGGGTTGTATCTACCCAGACAGACAGCTAGCCAGAAAGGTGACCTAGTAAAACTTAATAAGTTTGGTTTGTTATTTCATTTACAATTTGACAACCATTGCGAGAAAACAAGCGAATAATAATCTATACAAATAAATAAAATTGAAGTGTCTGTTTTTAATGTTAAAATAACAGCTTTTTACTCAATGCATAGAAATGTATACTTATACGGTACCTTTAAACTTTTGTCTGTCTGTCTGTTTGTTCCGGCTAATCTCCGAAACGGCTGGGCCGATTTCGACGGGACTTTAATTGGCAGATAGCCGATGTTCTAAGGAGTAACTTAGGCTACTTATATTTGAGAAAAAGAATTAGGGTTCTGAGAAATAATATTTAAAACGCTCAATTACACGCGGGCGAAGTCGCGGCGCACAGCTAGTTAAAAAATAAATTATGCCGTTTAACGGTACCGTAAAGCCGATCATTAAAAACTTAAAATTTTATGTCATTTTAAATTCCAAAGCCTACACGAGATAACATTCTCTGCTCTAGATACGTCAAAACATTTTAATACAAAAAATTAACGATTAAATTATCAACAACCGCCGGTATATCTGCACAGGGTTGCCAGTCCTTCACCGAGACAGTAATGATGGAAAAGCGAAAGCGGGAGCGAGACTCCATTATCTTTCATTCTGCCGATCGGGAGCCCGGCACTTAATCACGATTAAAACTACACAAAAACGACAGCAACACTTCGCCGAAATTGACTTAACATGTCATAAAGAAACTAATATAAATATTCTGCCAGTCTTTAAGGTCGATAATGTGATTCGCGACCGGCAAAATTAATACTGTCAAAATTCGCGCCATGTTTGTTTTGAGAGCTCGTCAGATGCGTTCAGAAACTTGATTACAGAAAAAAGGGGTAATGATTCGTTACGAACAAGACGTAGGTAGTATCTTTCCTTGAATAGCGGTATAATATGTAAATCGCTTCAGGAATAAGATACGAGTGATTTCCGAACGCACATGAAACACGGTTTATTAAGGCCAACAACAACAATGACGCAGTAAAACTTCTTTAGTTGGAGAAATGCTTGCATAAGTAAATGTTTCGTCATCAATTCAATAAAGTATAAAAATCATAAGCGTGTCTGTATATTTTTGAATAAAAATTTATATTAGTAATAATAGTAATAAGCATAAAATAAAAAAAAATACCAAATACACAATAAGAATGTTACAAGAAATAAAAGTAACCTTAATTTCAAGTGCGGGAACGCTATCAAAATATTATCTGCAATGCTATTATACGAATACCCGTATGTTGAAACGTTTTAAATTGAAAATGCTTTTAGTCGGAAAATTGAAACAGAGAGTGGATACAACAAACAATTAATTAAAATAATTGTAATACTTTTTGTTTTACTACTTGATGCGTTTGATAATTAAGTAAAATAAATTAAACTATAATATTATAATTTGCATTTTAAACCATCTTGGTTGTATTAAACAAATAGCAGAATTATAATATTACTTTGTAGTCGAATTTTGGACTGCATGGCGCACCTTGGAGAGGACTTTGTTTTTCTTTGCCAGTAATTTATCTTCGTGGGGAGCTGCATAAGATAACTCATCTCGAAGTCGAAGTAGACTTAAAAAAGTCGCGGAAAACTATCGCGCCTTAGACAGAAAACCTAAAGAAATTATGCAGAACGTGATGTCTTTGATACGAGTCAAAGAACAGACAATTTTTGTTTGTGTGATCTAAGAATTGTGATTAAAATTATTTGCGAGAATATTGCTATTTTTATATATAATACGATGAAATCAATTTACTTACTGAACCTGAAAAGCCTAAAAAAACAGTTACTCCGTCCGAAACGAAAATAATTGAATACACAAAAGAAGCAATCAAAGATCGAGGGGATGAGAGACTATCAATTAAACAATGGACCAAACGCGACAAAACCCGATCTATTAGATAAGACAATGGCCAGTGCTTGAATAGACGTGCCATTTATTCGAAGACGTAAAGGTGACCCTTTTTAAAGCGTATTGCCAAAACATGTTCACGGGAAATATGTGTGCCAGCCACACCAAGAAGGCGCTGGATACCCTACGAGTCGAATATATGTGTTCAGGATGTTGTTTGGGATTGCCTCGTTTCTGTAGTGCATCAGCGATGTTTACACGCTTCACGCAAAAAAAACCACATCGCTGATATTTAGAGAGCGTGGCAGTTCCAATAGCATCCTGCAAACCCTATCAGATAGGTAAAAGTCTCTCCGCTTTGGGTCTGCTTTGTGAGGAGGGTTATTTTAAAAAACACTGTTATTTAAATTAAATTCAAATTGACTAAATTTGATTTTATTTTGGTATTTTATTTCATTTTGATTATATTTAATTTAATTTTGACATTACTATTATGTAATTGTTATTTTTAGTTTGATTTTATTGTAATTACATTTTGGGTTTAGATTTGATTTTGGTTTTTGATTTAATTTGATTTTATTTAATGTTCTCAATTACTAACCTAATCTAAGTCATCCTAACGACTTGTGGATCTTTGGCATCTGAAATAAAGAATTATTATTACTATGGGGTATCTATATATTTCTCTCATCTGGTTGGGCTGTATAAATATATAGTTTTAAATGAAAATATACATACATAAATATCAATAGGGTCCTATTTGGAATAGGTCACCAGCATTGGGTTTAGAGCCCTCACGACAGCCCGATTCCGCTTGGTATTTTATGTTATTATTATTATTATTATTTATGCTTCAAGTAATTATTTGCGGACTCCTACCGGCTCATGCAAATTTACTATAGACGGCTATTATATTCGACATTGGGTGCCGTTAATTTTACTGTAATAGTCACGTTGGTTGTTTCATTCATAAACGAAGTAAAAGACTTTATGAATGGCGGTTTAGTATGCCCTTAATTTATTGTGTCGGTCGACCGACTTCCATAAGTTAACTGTTCGCCATTACCATTTATCGCATGTTGTCCACGAGGACTATCATTTTGGTGCACGCTCTAACTCGCCCTTGATTTATAATCCTGCCCAATATACCATTGGAACACCAGTGTCATGGAGCAATATGCACTTGATGACCGGCGTTGATATTAATACTGGCCACAAAAATATCTATACAAATACATAAAATTGAAGTGTCTGTTTCTAAAGTCAAAATAACAGTTTTTTACTAAATGCATATGAATATACCGTATATAGAACAAAAAACAACTTTTCACATTTTTGTCTGTCTATCTGTCTGTCTGTTTGTTCCGACTAATCTCTAAAATGGCTGGATTTTGATAAGATTTTCACTGGCAGATAGCTGATGTTATAAGGAGTAAATTATGCTACTTTTATTTTAGAAAAAGAATTAGGGTTCCGCGCATAAAAAAAATTAAAACCCAAATGTAGTCCAATACGGACGAAGTCACTGGGTACAGCTAGGTACATAAAATTATAATGATTAAGATAATGGAATACGAAGAAACAGACGTCACTCAACTGACCGGTTACCAGGCAATCATTAACGTGTAAACCTGTCCAACTGTTAATAATTTACACCTTATTTTTAGGTTTCCCGTGGCTGAATAAATTTAAGCGCTAAATAAACAAGTCTTATCTGTAATCTCCACAATGCAACGGGTCCGAGGACAACAGAAGCCGACTGAAGCGCCGCAACCACGATACCATCACGCCGATACAAATCAAGGAAGACCACTTGTCAATACATTTCACCTGCGAACTACAAATCGTTGTAGCAGCTCGATGGTCTGTTCTGCGAACGGGTTCTCGTGAATTGTGTTGCTTGGAAGACATTTTTATATCTGTGTCCAACAAGATGTAGCAGTGCCTCGCGATTACATGTTAATGTATAAGTCACCGTCACAGAGTGTATGTGAACGACCGCGCTTTGTCCCAGCACTAAGATACGGCCATCGATAGAATTCCTAGGACTGACGACGATTCAATGCACGGTACAAATCAAGAGAATCCGCCGTGTTAAATGCTAATTCCCGTCTCAGCGCTATGCAAATTAACAACAACGCCACTAAATAGCATTAAGACGGAGCGGGGAGATATTCCCGCTAATCTTATTTACTGGACAATTCAGACGTCCGAGCGGGGGAACACAGGTGGTCCAATAAAAGGTTCGGTGGAAGCCAAGCGACTCATAGAGATGCCGCCTTCCCTAAAAGGATAATAATACGTCGTTTCCAAGCTCCCAACCCGCGTTGGAGCCCCGGGACTGCGGAGAAATGTAAATTGTCACGCCACCTGACAAATAGCTTAATTAAAAAGTGAAGCGAGACGCAGAAGTTATTAAGATCACCGGATGGTCTTTTACAGAGCTTGCAACGGAACATTTTATGCACAAGTAGGACCAATTTTACGGCAACTTCAATTCGTTAGCGGCATGCTTTAGAAATTTTAAGTTTTTTATCTGCCAATGTCAAGTAATTCATTAATTATGAAAAACTAAAAAATTCAGACAGAATAAAATGCATTTGATACCAAGAAACAAAATCCGTGGAGTGGCCCACATATAAATAATTTAATGAAGGCATTTAATTTCAAGGTTGTAAAGAGACTCGGAGATTTAGTTTTTTTCGCAATGTTATGCCGTCGGTAGGCGTCTCGTGGGCGCGCACGTGACTAAGTTGTAGCTTTGTGGTTAGCTAGCACACGACTACACGCGTGGGCGGCGGCCACGAGACTGATCCGGATGGGTGCGTTAAACACGGCGCCGTGTAAAAGTCAATTTAGTCTATGGTCTTTCGACAATTTAAAACGTTTACAATCAATTATAAGTGGGCGCCAAAGAGAGAAAACTTAAACATAACTGAGAGTTGTCGACCTTGAATTATTGATCAAGGCTGACCACAAAGAAGCACCCGCCCAGAAAAGCGTCAGTAAAATGCCAAAATCGCATCGAAATCCAGCTCCACGTCAAAACAAGGATTCCACTAAAGCAGTTGCAAAAACATCGCGCACGTTACGATCGCATGACAATGTTGGCAAAATGCGAGCTTTCCCACCGAAATCTGGACGTTTCGCTGATTTTTTTTAATTGACCAAAAAACGGAACGCGCCGCGGTACTCCCGAGACGTGGTCAAATAAAAACCTACTCGTTAATGTATTATGTATGAAGGCGGCGATGCCGATACATTATGGATGGAGTCCCGCTGGCTTGTCGCGTTCTGATATTTGGATGAAACGCCAGTATCGGCGATCGCTATGGTGGCCGCGAGGTCCCTTAACCGTTTTTTCCACATCAGACATGTACGTCGAATATTGGCACATCTAATATTGACCACGCGTATCTGCATTTCTACGATAAACGCTTTACGTATGGAAATATATATTTGCCGACTTTAAAAGTGTAGTCGAGTTTTATTGGTATAAATCGACGATTTATTTCGATTATGCTTTCATTAATTTGACTAAGATAATTAAAATTTTAATTATTTTTGTTTTTGTTAAAAAAAAGTCGAAAAAATCTGAATCTGAAAAAAATCATTATTGTTTTATTTTTAAGTTTAACTTGCGTACGAAGTCCGAAATAACTTCTCATACAAAGATGTTTTATAGGTCAAAACATCTTTGTTCTCATACTTTAGATGCGTCTCGTAGTCTGTTTATGCTTTGCTTTGCAGCATTTTAAAGCAATTTAATAATTATGAATGTAAAATATTCCTTAGTAAATCATGTGAATACAGGACGAGACAAGAAGATACATTCTTTGATTGAAAAATTTGACAGAATATAAAGATTACATTGAGCTGACGTCATTCACCGCTTTATTACGACGGTCATGTAGCGGCACCGCAATACTAGGAAACCAGAGCATAAGTGTTCTGCAAGGTAAATTGCTAGAGAATATCTACAAACAAATCGTAACACTGTGTCAACGTGAGTCGTCAAACTGTGACGGAAAGTTGGCAACAATATAATTGTTTGTATCAATCATCTCGGAGACCTGCCCACGTACGTTACGTACCTACACACCAATCGATTTCGTATTCGTACCAGCTGCATACATTTGCACCGGCTCTAACTTGCTGCTGCTACTTTAAATGTGACGCTTGAACAATTATTTCTAACGATGCTGGTGTGGACTCGAGCTTGGTTTATTGATATACCTTAGAATTAATCATTTTAGATAGAAATAAAAAATACCAACATAGCTAGTCTTAATTAAAAAAAAAACACTATATACTATTCAAGTAAAATGATGGGTATATAAAAACAAATAACTTACACTGACTAGGAATATCCATTCATTACCCCTTATCGTCCCGTAGGTGTCAAAAGAGGGGAAACAAACCAGGAGATGAGTAGCAACGTCTTTCTAATAATAACAAAAAACTGCGATCTTTCTCAAAGCGTGGGAACCTAGGGTCATATCCTCGCTATGAGGCAATCTATGGATAGGGCCTATGTTCAGCAGTGGACTTTAGATAGACTTTTACGGCAATGGATGAGTGAATAATGCATTTTTCATTTTATTTTATACAAATAAAAACTTGCAGGATTTTCAGTCTTTTTGAATGTTTTATTCTCCTGGTCATAGTTTTGTCCAAAATTGGAGCACGTAAGGTTTTGGCCGAGAAAATAACTCGTTGCGCTGGACCTGAGCAAATGGCGGACTTTATTTTTTTTCCCCCAAGTGATGTGGATTTCCTCACGACGTTTTCCTTCGACGCCAAACAGGTGGTTATTTAAAAATTGTAGAGGTGCCCAGCGGGAATCGAACCCGGTTTGTTCTTGAAATCAAATTTTAAATTTACCACGAGGACTAAGACAACACGAATAGCACGGCGCGGTGTGAGAAAACTGTAATATCTTATCGGAAGCTTATTTAATTGCTTGAGATAGGCAGCAAAGGCGATTCGTTTATCTGTTATTAAGGCACTGGAGCTGTGTTTGCTTTTTAACTGACACGAAAGGGATACTTTATTAAAACTTGATTCTAGTGAGATAAATGCGACACCAATTTAACACGTAACCAGTAAGCAGAACGTGCATTACAATGTTAAGAACTGGTTACGAGAAATTCAGAAGAAACGAACCTTGGAATAATTAACTCATGCTTTGACCATAGGATACTCTTTAAGATACTAATGTTATCCTAGCTAGGCAAGTAGGAAAATTTGTTATTGTTAATCTTACATATTATTTATTAGCTGTTCCCCGCGACTTCGTTCGTGTATTAGGGTTTTTATGTCGTTTTTATTATCGCGGAACCATAATCCTTTTTCTAAAATAAAAGTAGCCTAAGTTACTCCTTATGAAATTAGCTATCTGCCAGTGAAAGTCCCGTCAAAATCGGTCCAGCCGTTTCAGAGCCGCTTTTAGCATTAGCCGGAACAAACAGACAAAAATTGTATTATAATAATAAGTACCGTATTTACTTTCTTTTGCATTTAGTAAAAAGCTGTATCTATACAAATAAATAAAATTGAAGTGTCTGTTTGTAATGACAAAGTAACAGATTTTTACTAAATGCACATGAAAGTATATACGGTACTTATAACAAACACACAATTTTTAAAAAATTTGTCTGTCTGTCCACCTGTCTGTCTGTTTGTCTGTTTGTTCCGGCTAATCTCCGAAATGGCTGGACCGATTTCGACGGAACTTTCACTGGCAGATAGTTGATGTTATAAGGAATAACATAGGCTACTTATACTTTGGAAAAAGAATTAGGGTTCCGCGCAACATAATCAAAACCCTAAATTATACGCGGGCGAAGTCGCGGGGAACAGCTAGTATTTATTATAAATCCTAATCCTCTTTCCAGTCCAATAACGTGAAAAGGGGGTAAAACTCGAAAGGGAAGCTATAAGGGTATAAGGAACTTGCGGATGTCTTTGTTTTGGCATTTATAAGTTACTTCAAGTCTCAAAGAATGTCAAAGATATTCATTGATTTTCGAGTTTTGTTTCTTTACATGACTTTAAGATTTATTAAAGTTGTAGGGCATAAAATTCTATACAAATTTGGTCACGGGCAATATTTTATACAAGTTATACAATAAAACGATCTTACAGCGCAAAGAGAACGCTTAACCGTAGTCGACACGATTGCAATGTGAAGAGAAGTGCCGCACTCGTAGGAGGAATTCTTGTCGATTTATGAATTGCATAATGTCGAAAATTGTCACAGGGGACTTAGTATATCATACATATACAACATGTAACATAATTAACGCACACCCTCTTATATTATGTTATAATCATAATACATTCACTGACTTTAGTTAAACATATTTATGCATTGATTATTTAATAAATTAGTTATACTAATTCCGGAAGAATGTTTGTGCATTTTTCACTCTTCGCGCTCTATATCGATAACGGTCATAGCTAAAAAAAATATCAGTCTCAAACTAAATTTGTAGTGAATTTTATGCTGTACAACTTTTCCAGTAACAGTCAGTCCCAATGTAATTTGAAGCAAATAAAACATACAGTTTAATGACAAGATATTTACAAAAAAAACTAATTTTTGCGACCTTTGCCTTGAATAATTTGGACACGCGTACACGTGATTCTATGATACTTTTGAGATAACTTATGGAATCCCAAGCTTTACCTTTAAACGTATCTCGATACTCGATATTCAAAAAAGATTTTCAAGCGCTGTTTTTATACATCTGTCAAAATACCGGCTACCGAAAAACAATTTGTTAGCATTATAGAATCAAACACGGGCACAATCGTGCGCATTTACGAGCGTTTTCTCGAAAACTTAACTCGTGAACATTATAGTCGTGATCTTTGAAAAGCCTTTTGATCTACCGACATTTAACGAAGTAGTAGTGTCCAACGATGAATTTGCCGATTAGTCCGACATGACGACAGTCTGTCCATCATATGGATTCGATCAATCAGTATAATCCAACTTGTCCTGGCTGTTTGAAATGGACCTTCATAAATAACTTTTATTATGAGGATTTTTCCATGCACTTCATTCAATCCTTGAGCCTGTTAAAAAGTATAAGGATTGTGCTTCAATCCACACAAAATGTTTGTCATGTAAAAGATGCACAAAGTGTGTGCATTGCAAGCAATATCCAAAACAACGCGCGGTTGACTCAGCATTGCCACCCGTGTACTAGGAGCACATAACAGAGAGGCGTTTACGTGGTGTGGTTGGGAGGCGGGCCGACACGCTAGACGCTCCCATCCCACCGCCCAATCAATCTAGAGCTCCTCTGCCACCCGCAATGTGACTCTCTATTTTTCTAAACACCGGTGTGAATAAAGATCAAAGCATACTGGTCATATTTGGCATTCTCTCACATAATCGTGAACTCCTGGTAGTCGAGTCGCATAAGCAGTTGCGCTTAGTGTTACGAACACGGCATAAGCTGAAAATAGTTTTAGTAGTTAGTTAGTTAGTCTATGCTTGGTTGATTGATTGCAAAAACACATTTTAATTTTATACATAGTTTTCGTATCCTAATTTAAAAATACGAACAATAAATTTTATTTTGAAATATTCATTCCATTATCGATTATTTCTATAAATAAATAAGATAATAATCAAACAATCCAAACGAAAATGTTTGAAGTTAAGTTAATTTAGCGTTATCAATATTGAATGTAGTATACATAACTAGTTAACTAGCTATCAAAATAAAAAAAATGAAATGCACAAACCACCAAGCACCGAGCGGGTTTTTTTGTCTATTATGTGTTCACGGCATCGCCAGATGTTCTAACCACAAGAGATTTAAAGGCGAACTCCTTTCTATGTTTGCACCCCTAGTACTTTTGCGGCCATATTTGGCACTTTCTAACGCCCAATGCATTATTAAAAAAATAACGGTTTTAATTAGATGGACAAGCACTATAGATGCGAGTGGCGACCTGGTAAGGCATCCAGTAAGTATGCTGCAGGTGACTCAGGATCGCGGTTATGTGGCATTCCTTGGGAGAGGTTTATGTTCAGCAGTGGACTGACGGACTGTAGTGATCATTATTTTATCCGTTTTTATTTATATTTTTGAACCAGTAGTCTGGTGTATTTTTTGATATAGAAATAAACGTTTTAGCGGAACTTTTGAAAACCTCGCATTTGAAAATATAAAGCGCATTTTTATTGCACAAAAAAATTATCAGTAATTTCATGCCAACTTGTTCTCAACATTAAAACTAAATAAGTTATCTAACCCTTATTGAAAATCAAAGAATTGTAATAAAAGCATCGTAAAAAGTTTATTCGCTCGTTAACACTCACTACATTTCCTTAACAAAACGATAAAATTAATATTTTTACAGATTCCAATTACGGCATTTTAGCATTACTTCGCTAAGTGCCTTTTGAAGCAACATACAAAATACAAACATAATGTTTTTAAGTGAAGAAGTAATTATGGATACTATAAACTAATCATCTTGCATTCTAAAATATCTAATTTTTTCTCACTTTCAAAACACGAAATAGATTTTGTGACATTTTTACCATAAAAAACCTAAAATGCCTAGATTGATTTTCTGCCGACTTCCAAAAAGGAGACGGTACTCAATTCGAGTGTATGTTTTTTTTTGTTTTTTTTTATGTGTGTTACCTCATAACTTTGTACTGGGGGATCCGATTTCGATGATTCTTTTTTATATGAAAGCTGATAGTTCTCGTGTGGTCCCATATGAATTTGATCAAGGTCAGACCAATGGTTATTGAGTTATTCTTAAATAACTTATATTGAAGTCGCTTATATTGAAGTCGGCTGTACAAAATTTTTAATTTTAAATTATATTATTATTTGTCCGTTTTATTAAGGAAATCACAAAACATTACCTATATTTTTTATAGAATAACCGTTACAAACGAGCACACAGTCCACCTAAAGACGATGCTGTGGCCCATAGAAGTCTACGTCTATCCTCGATTAAGAATCAAAATGCAGACGCGTTGTCACCCCTGAGAACTAAGATGGAATGCATTGTTTCCTGTAAATAAGAACCTTCTCTACATTCGCAATACTCGTACGAAACACAACTGCATTGAGCTGCTATTCTACGCTGGTATCCTGTGAGATAATTATCCCTCCCCGGTCGAGCCAACTCATTCGTGCTACAACCTTAATAAATTACAGCATGGCTCTTCCACAAGAGCTTAAATGTGGTCCAGGAAAGATTTAAATATTTTACCTACCTATTCGTTTTAAATAACACATTTATTATTTTCTCGTCACGCGGGCAGTGCAACACCATGCGTCACGTTAATGAACTAGTAATGAATGCTTCTTTTCAGTTTATTATATTATTATTCTAGCTGTACCTCGCGACTTTGCCCGCGTGGAATTTACTACGATTTCATGGTTTTTAATTTTTGCGCGGAAAAAGTACCCTAAGTTACTCCTTATTACATCCAATCCAGCCAGTGAAAGTCCCGTCAAAATTGGTCCGGCCGTTTCGGAGATTAGCCGGAACAAAGAGACAGACAGACAGACAGACAGACAAAAATTTTAAAAATTGTTTTTTGTTATTAGTATCGTATATACCTACTTTCATATGCATTTAGTAAAAAGCTGTTACTTTGATATTACAAACAGACACTTCAATTTTATTTATTTGTATAGATGTATAGATTAAAACTTGTGATTATAATTTTTTGTTAGATTAACATATTATATATTAAATGTGTTTAAAACTATTAGTACTTACATTAAATTGAAAAAAAAAACATAATATTAATACGTGAAACTGTTTATATACTAATCTTAAGGAGCGGCAAGCTACTAAACACAATAAAAGAAACTGTTTTATGCAACGACTATAACTGTTCAAATAAAAGTAGATCGCGGTAATTTTTCAAAAGTTGCGCAAATATGTCATCATTTTTAGGCGTTTATAGTTCTCCCAATAATATTTTGACCCTGACATACAAGTACATACATACACGTTTTTATCTATCCATATCCAAATTTACATTTAGTCAACACCAAAATAATAAGAGAAAAAACAAAACTACAAATTATTATGAAAACGCAATAATTGCTTGCTTAGTATTACAAATACAAAATCGTCGCAGATGCGCCTCACCGTCATTCTGAAATTATGTTACGCGCAATGTAAGATTCCTTTTGTTAAGTCCTAAATACACTACAGAATATAGTATAATAGCACAGATAAAAACTATAAACATGTCACTGTATGTTATAAGTTCGTTTTAAATCATTATGAATTATGAAGGTAAAATAGAAGTTCATCATCATCATCATCATTATCATCATTACAGCCTTTCACAAGTTCACACCTAAACATAGGCCTCCAAAGCCAAAGGAACGGATCGGCCTGAGTCACCTACATCCATCGACTTTGGACCGCCTTACACTAGAAGAAATAGAATAGAAATCATCCATTCCATTACAGCCTTTAGAGCTCTTACGGATTTTGCCATAGTTGCCACGCTTGGCAGGCGAGTTGGCAACCGCAGTTTTTTATAATTTTGAGTTGTTATCAGGAAAATGGTGCTGACCATCTCCTGTATGAGTTTCCGTCTGTCGTCTCTTACGACACGCACGGGATTATATGGGGTAGTGGGTATTCTTACAATACCACTTAAGAAAGAAAATGATAAAAACGATTACATACGTCTCTACGTGGTAGAGCCATGCTGCAGTTTTATTAGTAGTATAATTGTAGCACGAATAGGTCGGCTCGACCGGGGAAGGACCACGCTCTCACAGAATACCGGCGTAAAGTAGCAGCTTAACGCTGCTGTGTTTCGTATGGTGAGTGTAGAGAACCGGAGACCCTTTTTACTGGAAAAGAGGCATTCTATCTTAGTCCTCACGGGTGACAACGGATCTGCATTTTGATTCGCAAACGAGGATAAATGTAGATGTCTATGGGCCACAGCAACCACTTACCATCAGGTGGACTGTGTGCTCGTTTGTCACCCTATCCTATAAAAAAAATATCGACATCCAATTTCAACTTTATCTATACAAATAAATAAAATTGAAGTGTCTGTTTGTAATGTCAAAATTACAGCTTTTTGCTAAATACATAAGAAAGTATATACGATACTAATAACAAAAATACAATTTTTAAAGTTTTTATCTGTCTGTCTGTCTATCCGTCTATCCATCTGTCTGTCTGTTTGTTCCGGCTAATCTCCGAAACGACTGGACCGATTTCGACGGGGTTTTCACAGGCAGACAGCTGATATCACAAGGAGTAACTTAGGCTATTCTTAGTGTAGAAAAAGAATTAGGGTTCGCGCAAAAAAAATTAAAACCCCAAATAACATACGGACGAAGTCGCGGGGAACAGCTAGTTCTTTAATAAGTTCAAAAAAAACATAATTTCAGAGAGCAAACTAAAATTTTAGACATACCGCAAAACAGCCGGTCATTCGATGTAACAACGCCCGACAATGGTTACAAAATTTCACTCCTCGCGGCGATGGGTCGTGTGACTCGTGTGGGAAAATAATCAGCAGCGCAATCTACATCCGAGCTGGGTCCTAATTAATTTAGTAATCGCTCGTGACGACTTATTCCTAGACCCGGCCGCGGACCTAACGAAATCACGACTCCGGCAAACGATAATCGTTATTTTAAATTTATTAAAATGTTCTCCTTAGGGACTGTATCGGGACTTATCGGACTGTATAATTTATTCGGGTCGGGCAAAGGCGGCTTCAGAATTAAAGCTGTAGTAGGTTGGACCATGAGTGGTCATTTTGCATTCAATTGTTCTGCGCTATTTATTGAATTCATTATTTAGTTTATCGTTTCAATTAATACTTAGTTATCCAATAAAATACATTTTTCTTTTAAAATACTATTTAATATTTTAAAATTTAAAATTTTGTACAGCCGACTTCAATATAAGTTAAGAATAACTCAAAAATTATTGGTCTGACCTTGATCAAATTCATATATGACCACACGAGAAGTACCAGCTTTCAAATAAAAAAGAATCATCGAAATCGGCTCACCCAGTAAAAAGTTATGAGGTAACACACATAAAAAAACATACAGTCGAATTGAGTACCGTCTCCTTTTTGGAAGTCGGCAGAAAAGACACAACTTTCTAAGTCCTGTATGAATAAAACGATTAGTAAGTTCTCGCAGATAGGTCTATGAAATAATATTTATTGTTTTGCCTGTTTATAATAGACACCATCGACAATGTCGATGATAGCACGACCTCTGAACCGGACACAGCCCACCTGGATAGTGCACTTATTTGAGCTTGTTAATTTATTTCCGAGATTTTAGTGCCAATTACTAACGATAATAATAATTCATTTCAGAATTACTTTTTTCTTAATAATTTTTCTGTACTAAACTAATATTTCTTTTATAATTAACTTAAGTACCAGCTGACAGTAGGTATCACAAAATGAAAATGATAATGTATTTTCGAAAATAGTATGCAGGCTGAGCACTGAACTACTTTAAAATATAAGAAGTGGGATGCGGGAAGTAAACACTGTAAGAAACTCCGAAGGAGGCGAAGTTATAGCCGAAATAAGAATTTTGAATTTTTTGGTTTTTGGCCATTTGACCCCCAAGGAGTGTAATGAGAACTTTTTGCCCCTATTCAACCATGACCCCCATGACATCTTCTACATGATAGGTTATTCAAACTGACTGTGCCTAATGTTCGAGCCACCCCCCAATTATTTGGTTTTTGGCTATTTGACCCCCTAGGAGTGTAATGAGAACTTTATCCCTATTCAACCATGACCCCCATGATATCCTCTACATGATAGGCTATTCAAACTGACTATGCCTAAAGTTAGAGCCACCCCCCAATTTTTGGGTTTTGGCCATTTTGACCCCCTAGGAGTGTAATGATAACTTTTTGCCCGTATTCAACCATGACCCCCATGACATCCTCTACATGATAGGCTATTCAAACTGACTATGCCTAAAGTTCGAGCCACCCCCCAATTTCCAATCCTCATTTTCAACATTACTTCCAAAATAATTCAAATAGGATCAATTGCTTATTGGAATAAGTATATACATTGTTGTAAACTTGCGACTACATTGCCCTTTAACAAAGAGAAATCTTAAGGTGAAAAAAGTGAAAATTAAATTTTTGATTGGAGTTGTACGTTTGGAATATATTTCTGTATAATCTACACAAAGTAACAGAATCTACCACCCCATTTCGTCACTTGGGAGATGACATAAGACAACAATGCGACATTACAGAAAGATCTTATTGCTTCCAAGCATAAAATACCCAACTAGCGTACGCGAGGATAATATCATGGTCATCCGGTTAATATGGTCACATTCTTAAAACTCAAAAACTACAGCCTTTTTCGTATAAAGGGCTCTATGATACGATAGCTCTTCATCAGTCAATCAAATAATAAAAGGTCAAAAGGGCGCTGCTTTATCGACGTAAATATGGTCATTATCTGTTTTCATTTAAGTTGATTTTTCGAAGAGTTCTTAATTATTGTAAAAGCTTGTCTTTCTTTTTTTCCTTAATATATTAGTTATATTATTCGACTTTGTGTTTTTGGCTCTGTCTCGCTCCTAGTTTTGGTTTTATAGGGCGGCAAAGTTTAAGGTGACCATATTACCCTCACGTACCTCGACTGAGACGCTGGCTACAAGGAGGTGTCAAAGAAGCAACACACGCCTTGTACCGCGATGGTCATTACGCCTGTTAAGTGTGACGATTGTGGCAAACCGCTCTACAATACAAGAGATTCATTCAGCAGTGGACTTTACGTGCTTATTAAGGAAAAGAAGAATGTGACATAACTTAATAAACAAAAATTAACGGCTCAACAGTTCGATGCAGTTTACCAATACCTGTTCGGTGTCTGCGTGTTTGACCATGCGCAATAAATGTTTGTAAAACCACTCGTCGATACACGAGATCAAATAAAAAAACAAATCAACCCTACAAAAGTAAAGAAAAGAATATTACAATTCTCAAGTTGACAGCATTTATAATTTTTTTTTAGATTTTTTAAACTTTCCTTATGTCCTACTACCAAGCTAGTATTTTTCAAACTTTCCTAAACTTGTACTTATCTAACTAAAATTCATAAATAACTACTACATAAATTCCTAACTACTGAAGGTTACACGCAATCGTGCATAGCTTTAATCAAAACGAGCCAGTGTCCGCTGTCGGCGATCACACGACAAAGTCGGCAAAAGCTGATACGCCGACATCGCTCCGACAACAACTTTGCTACGCCGACATGAATCCGCCGACGTAAAATGCGGTCGTGTCGCACCACGCGGCCCCTGGGGCGGCGTAATTAAAGTCCCGGGTATTCGACATGACCGAATTTATGGCGCAGTATATATAGGTAAGGTACCTACCCTAGACCTTTTAGCCAAGATGCTCTGATTAGGTGAAAAATTGAAAAAAAACAAATTTGAATAAAATATCGGCTGTTTTCCATTTATTTATTACATCCTATTACAAGCCACACATTGAACGCATCGTTCACAGTTTCACAAAGCACAGTTCTAAGGCACGTGCATAAATTGTCTTCTGTTTTTTTTTTAATATGAAACTAAAGTGACAAACGAATTTACAGTACACCTCATAAGTGACTACCGCTGTCCATGGACAACCGCAGCTAACTTCAAACAGAAGACCACAGATGCGTTGACACGTCTGATTACCAAGATTGTATGCCTTACAGTCTGTAGTTATACTGTTTCCCTATACCTGTAAGACCGGAAAACAGCAGTGCAAGCACTACTTTTTAACCCCCGACGAAAACAGAGGTGTGTTTTATGTTTGTAGTGTGTATCTGTGTCTGTGTGTGGCACCATAGCTCTTGATGAATGAGGATGAGGATGAGGAACGAATGAACTGATTTTGATTAAGGTTTTTTCGTTTGAAAGATATCTTAATCGAGAGTGTTCCTAGCTATGTTTCAAGAAAATCTGTTCAGTCGTATGAAGATTACCAGCTCTCTTTATTTGGGGGTTTTTTAAATTTTTAATTTAAATTATATATTTCACCTGGTTGTACCTCGTTGTTTGATTACAAGGCAGATAAAGACGGGACATTTTTTATAGGATAAGGGTTATAAACGAGTACACAGTCCACCTGATGGTAAATTGTTGCTGTGGCCAATAGACATCTACATCTATCCTCGATGGCGAATCAAAATGCAGATGCGATGTCACCCGTGAGGACTAAGATGGAATGCCTCGTTTCCAGTAAAAATAATCTCCGGTTCTCTACACTCACCACACGAAACACACGTATGTACGACCCATTCGTGCTCCAATTATACCAGTAATATTAGCTGCAGCATGGCTCTACCACGTAAAGAAACACCAATTTCGTAAACCAGTAAATTAACTTACAGTAAATTACTTGATACATCTCGGATATAATATATCCTCGAACCCTGCATTTAATGCTGATAAGTTTACGAGGTTTTTGATTAGGTTCACTATATATTTCCTAATCATTACTTATGCATAAGTAATGTCACGATGACGTTTAAGTTTTGGCCATCCAACGAATCTATCTACAGAAACAATACTCATTATAGTCGCTATTTAAAAAAAAATTATTCCCCTACACTCTTACCGCTGCAGATACTTGAAAATGGGATGTGAAGACATTTTAAGGATATTTATTGTACGTACGTACTATCGTAATAAAGTATCAATAAATATTTATTCTGATATATTAATGTAACTTCAATACACTTCAACTTATTTCCAAGAATCTTAAATTAATCAAAATAATATTCTTGAATCCACTAACACCGGGAGTTGCGTGGCTGATTTATATGATCAGACTAGCTCTCACAAAATATGTAATAGGAAGCCTTAGCCCAAATTGAAGATCTTTATAATTTATTAATTTACATTTAATTTCTAATGTAGCAGCAATATTGATTTAAAAAAAAACTTTTATACTGTTTGGACAATTCTTAAGTACTCTATGTTTGTGCTCTATATTCAGCAAAGGACTTGAGAAGCTTGAATTCAATTTTCAAATACTTATTATTTTATATTTACTTTCTGATTTAGCAGTAATATTAATTAGAACAACATTATACTGCTCGAGCTATACTCTATGTAAGCTCTTTGTACTCTATGTTCGTACTCAATGTTCAGCAGTAGACTTGATAGGCCGTATTTTTTATATATGTAATAAAACGCCTGATCCCAACTTTGAAATGCTAATAGTTCGTTAATTTACATTTTCATTATAATTTTGTAGTAATGTTAATAAAACAACCACACTTATACTCTATAATGTTTTTTAAAATTTATACTCTATAATATTTTGTTAATGGGAGACAAACGAGCGTCCACGTATTGGTAAATAAATGCTGTGGCCCATAGACACCCCGATTAAAAAACAAATATACAGATACGTAGTCGGCAGTGGTCACAGCCTGTAGACAAACATGGAGTAAGGAAAACCGGAGATCTTGTTACCGGTAAAAAGGTCTCCGGTTTTCGTTACTCACTATGTGTAACAGCGGCATTATGCGGCCATGTAACTGAATGACCATACAAAAAATAGGGATC
This sequence comes from Parnassius glacialis, assembly GCA_033319125.1. NCBI lineage: Eukaryota > Metazoa > Arthropoda > Insecta > Lepidoptera > Papilionidae > Parnassius > Parnassius glacialis. The sequence continues at coordinate 38,761,341 of JAVANC010000009.1, read as the reverse complement.
ATTATATCCATAAACAAGGGAAGTGCGGTCTATAATTAGATGCGAGATGAGATAATAAAATAAGAAGTATAGTGAGTTTTGTACAAGAGTTCATTACTTTTACGTAGTCACGGAGAGGTTATATTTGTTGATTTTTTAAAATTTATATTTGGAGTTAAGACATGTAGGAAGTCGATGGATAGGTACACTAGGCTCGGCACCGTGTTTTGTGTGCGACTTCAGCAGTAGACTTGTAAAAGGCTGTAATGATAATAATTAGTATTATTATTATTATCCCTGCAGGATTTAACCTCATTGTACGTATTTTTTTTTCTTATTTTATATTTTTTAGCTATACTATAGTTATAATAATAGATTAAGCACAGTTTACTGAAGCCATAGTTAAGACAGTAATGCCATTATAACGACCGATAACAGACACCACAACAGCATCTAATTCCGAAACAAATCTGGATCAGTAAAACGAGAGAAAAAGGACGCGTGTGTCAGTAAGGAGGTTAAACGGATGCCGCGTACAAGTAACAAGGCTCGACGGGTTCGATTCCCGCTGTGTTACAGGGCCGATCGCGTGCGCTTGGTTGCCAGCTGTATGAAATTTCCCTAGGCATAGCAGTCCGGTCCGTTACCTGTATCCCGGGTAGAAGTATGTAATTTATCGGAATGTTTCTAAGAACTTAAAACTAACATAGCTAATTCTAGATAGATACCTATAATACCTGAAAGCCCAAAATACATTATTTTATTCTTTATACCTAGTAAATATGCTAGGTATTTTTACTTTTATTTTTTATATGTGATAGAGGTACACGAATATATTATGAACTAGCTCTTCCCCGCGACTTCGCCCGCGTGATTATTAAGATTTGATCTTTTTTTCTAAAATAAAAGTAGCCTAAATTACTCCTTATAACACCAGCTATCTGCCAGTGAAAGTCACCGAAAGCCGTCAAAATCGGGCCAATCGTTTCGGAGATTAGCCGGATCAAACAGTCTGTCTGTTTGATCCGGCTAATCTCACAGACAAAAATTTTAAAAATTGTTATTCTTTTTGTTATAAATACCAATACACTTCAATTTTATTTATTTATTTATATAGATCAATTGATTAAACGGCGAAGCGCTACGCTCTCACAGATTACTATAGTAAAAGAAAATAATGTTGCTGCGTTTCGTATACGCTGCTGCTGAATCGTAGACGAGAACCAGAGACTTACTTTTAACTGAGGCTGCTTATTCCTCTGGACGATATCGAATTTGCATTTAGTAGAAGTTCATTTTCAATCTCAATCTCTTACAGTTACTTAAATAAAAAACCGATTAAAAACTAAATTACAATACAAATCCGATAACAATTATGATATAAAATATATTTCGCAATAACGAAACCGAAAGAGAGCATGGTCGATCCACGCCGATTCGCCTGCCAAGTGATTATACCAAATTCTCCCTACAAACAGTAGACAACAGTGTCAAACGTTCCACGAGTATGTTTTTTTTTTTACAGAACAAGAGTGACAAACGAGCACACAATCCACCTGAAGTGGATGTTGTGGCACATAGACCCATCTATTATTAATAAAGAATCAAACTGCAGATGAGTTGTCAACCCTGAGGACTAAGACGAAATATCTAGTGTCCAGTTAAAAAAGGTCTCCGGTACCCTACACTCACCATACGAAACATCGTGTAAAGCTACTTTTTACGCTGGTGTTTTGTGAGAGCGTGGTCCTTCCCCGTTCAAACCGACCCATTCGTGCTTCAACCACAATATAGCTGCAGCGTGGCTTCACCACGTAAATAATGAGTGAGATGTATGAAAACAACTATGTTTTAATGATTTTTTTAAACTAGTGACGTGACACATGCTAGAGCGTGATAGTAATATTATGATCTGTGGACGTTTGTCATTTAAGTTTGAAAAGTTATTTTAGTTATCTTCTAAAATTAAATGCGTGTTTTTGAATCTACTACATATATTTTATTTATTTCTACTATGTAAAGGAAAACTATATTATATTCCCCAAAGCAGAAGCGACTCTACATTAAACTGTTAACAATATAAACTAACGCCATCTAGTACAAAAGGTTGGAAAAGCGAGCCTAGTGCAACCTCCGAAATATTGTGAAATGTTACTTAAGCAGAGCTAAAGAGGCCGCTTCAATATGTTAGATGAATCTTTATTTAAGAGAAAATCGGATAAGATTCTTTATTAAGTTTATTACGTTCTGTTGAAAATTAATTAATATTTTATTATCAATCAAATTTCTTTAAATTTAATACCGTCACGAGAGGCGCTTACGAGCTAATTATTTGAACGGTTTTTGAATTAACTTAGATGGGTATATTACCAATCATTATCATCATCGCCTTTAGACATAATAATCCCCTTGATCACCCACTCCGAATAAGAGAGCAGAAAGATTTTTTTTCTCTCTACTTCAGATTTCAACTTTGGCGTCGCATTAGCGATCAAATGTCTGGAAGACTTGTATGGTGCAAGTGCTCCTCGTCACGATTCTGAGACTACGTACTTATGTGTTCTGGGTATACTTCTTTTCGTCGATGATTTTTTATGTCTCTCACGGGAATAGATGTTGAGATAAATTTATATAGCATCCACACAAATAGTGGTTTATTGTATTATTTAACAATGTATTAATTGTTAAGCATATGTTTTGTAGCATTACTTGAGGGATATGTTCAGTACTGAACTTGTGCAGTACTGAACATATCCCTCAAGTAATGCTTGAGGGATATGTTCAGTAACAGATAACGAATGATATAGATAGATAGGTAGTGATATTTCACTACGTCTACGAAATTTTTAAATATTTCTTTAAACCGAATATAAAAACATCTTGTCACAAGATATAGCTACTAATATAGATAAAGATAATAATATAGATAAAGCTACTGATTTATTAACAAATATTACTGTCAAAAACAAAACACGAAGGCGACGGATCTTAGTAATTTGCTATTAATTATTTTTTCACACGTATTTAACATAGCAGAGCCACGCTACAGCTGAAATTGTCTGCAGCACGAATGAGTAGGCTCGACCGGGAAGGTTGCTGTTGCGCGTTATGTGGAAGCGACAAGAACCGGATACCCTTTGTAAAACCCTTAGGGATTACATTGGTCCGAGATTCCGCAAGTGGACTCCTATGGTAACTACGGCAAATTACGAGGCAAGCTATGGGAAAGTCTATGGTCAGAAGTGGACTTTGATAAGACTGTAATTAAATGACAATGAAAGATTAAAAACAGGCTGCGGGTAATAATACGAGTAGGTAGTGGTTAAACACGATTTGTTACACTATTTATGAACAACAGCCGTTTTTAATGTATTTTTTTCTAGAAATAAGCACATTTTAAATTTAGCTGTTAATTTTACGCCGAGCCACTGATTGTGGTGTGAAAAACACATTGCTTTAGATAACTTTAAAACTTGCAGACATTTCCATTACTATATCGTGCAATTATTGGAACGAGGTTACTCAATAATCGGCCTAGAAAAGAACAATTACTCACTTTTTAAGTTAGAAAAGTTATACATAGTTGCAACTTTATTTGAATTTCCGTCGTGATACTTTTCAATTACGGAGGCAACATTCTTTGAACATCAACGTTCAGACTATGGATTTGCGTCGATCTTGCGCAAATTCAATGGCGGGTTTTGATTTTGATAGACATCTCTACACGGGTCGTCGGGACATTTCTACACGTAGATTGACAACGCCTGTGTGGTTAATGAAGCAACATTTCCCGATTTACAGAACCTTATATTTTAATTAATATGTACAACAAATACCATTTTTATACACAATTTACACCTGATATTATAAAATGAATTTATCTAAAAATCTACTTGAAAGCTGTTTGAAATAATTACAGAAATTAAATTAAAACTCTACTTTTGGTCCGAAAGGTAAATCCCAAGAGTGGCTCTAATCGAAGTGAAAACAGTTGTTAGTTAGTTGTGGTACATAAAGTTTTTTTAGCCAATATAAAACTAAAATATGAACAACTAGAACAATACGAACTTTTGCCTTTGTGTTTGCGCGTACAATTATTATTTATAACACACACACATTTAATACGTCCTGCTCAAAGCTCAAAAAGGATGAAATAAAAGTCGAAAACATAAGGCGAACCAATTAAAAACAAAAAGACACCCATTTGTTTAATCATCGCGTAAGTTTATAATTTAAGCAAATTACGCATACCCTGCACATAACTTACTTTAACGTCGCATAAATTAATATTACATTTTATGTCAAGGCACTTTATATCATCATTCTCTAAACCATTTCCCATTATCTGGGGTCGGCGCAGTAAATATAAAATGATAATTGAATGGTGTACTTTCATCAACTTTTAATTTAAATTAATAACATAATAGTGATTTCTAAGTTAAAAAAATATGTGGAAAAGTATAATGCAAATTAAGTAAATAAATAAAATAAAAACAAAAATTCTAAACAATAATCCAAAATGTATGGATTGTTTTTCTTTTTTATAAGCTCATACAGCATGAGCTTATAAAAAGCAAATGGAAAAACAGCAATAAAAAAATCGCAACACAAATTGAGCTCGTGTGTAAGTAACGCCATCTATCGACCATTAATATAACTAATTCTGACAGATGCCATTCATGTTAAAATATTTGAAATAATTTTATGAAAATCTTTAAAATTAATACGTTTTTGTGTAATTTTTAACACTATGTTACCACGGTATGTTACAGGATTATGCATTAGGTTTATACCTCGAAATACTCACGGTACAATTTCTTAAGTATCAGCTGACATCTGTCAAAACTTTAGCCACAAATGCTCACAAAAACACAATTTATTGCTCATCAACACACATTTTCTACTTCCCGTGATAAAAAAATAGATATATAATGAAGTAAACTATGCATTTTGACACTTTTTAGCAATATTCCATCACATATTGTCCTTAGACAAAACATAACCTATAATGTCAACAACTCTTGTAAATGTTTATTATTTATAAAAATAGCTGGTATTTATAACTGTAAAGTGAAGCATAATTTACTAATTTTATGAAGTATTTTAAGAAATTTTATGTATTCCATATGTTTGGATTAACTCTTAGTGCAGAATAAAGCATTTCACTTCTTAAATACATTTAGAAGCCTACTTTTCAAATTCTACAAAAGATTTGATTTATAAAGTACTTTCTATATAGATAAAGTTATTCAGCAGTATGGTAATGTCTAAGCACCACAAATTCTGCTTTTCTTTAAGTTTTTCAAAATGTTGACGGGCATTGAAAAACTCAATTTGAATTCTTACAAGAAAAATACAATTCAGTGTTTTAAAATAAATTCATACTATATTGAGTAGAGTTCTGTTAAACTAATCTGAAGCTTTTTCTTTACAATTGTTATACCAAACTACTTGCAATTTGTAATACAATTACTTTCCATTTCACATCAATTTTTAATTTTACCCAGCTGTCACACTTCACTTTGCAAAAACCAGCTCATATGTGCTACAAGCACTCTACACATTTAATGGTCATTTTAGTCCAGATGGTTATGTGATGGAATATTGCCAAAATCAGTCTCCGACCCACCTTCTTCATGATCCCAGTCTTCCGCTTGGAGAAAGTTGTGTACCGTCGTAGTTTATTATCTATGTACTCCATTTTAATCTTAACACGGCCTTTCGTCTTCTTGCCATTAGATGGTGGTGACTTCTTGGGCTGGAGTGAAGCGTACCCATCGTCTGCAATATCAGGCATGGGGCAATGCTCAAGCCCGAGACTTTGCGATGGTCGCTCATCGTAGCACTGGTCTGACGGGCGCTTGACACCAGCACGGGGCAGCGGACAGGGCTGCATCCCTGGTCGTAGACCTCCGCCACCGAGAGAACTGGGCGGTCGGCCAGCACCGTACATGTCTCCAACATCCCCAAGGAGTCCCATACCGTACGGCGACCCGAAGCGGGGCTCCCGCGCTCCGCCGGGCGCGTCCATTATAACCTCGCAGTACGCCACAGTAACCGGTGCGCACACGCGCTATACACACCTCACCGTTCGAACGTCGAACGGAGACTGACCGAAAACGCGAAAGAACCGAGGGCGGGACTGTCGACTCGGCCGCTCGGACCGCAACTGACTTCGCGCGGTTCCGTCCCGCGCGTCTCGACTTCTATCTGTCTCGCTTCAGCGCGTTGAATTAGTGCGAGCGAGGAGTGAGATATTAACTCACTGAGTAGCGTAACCCGACACATCCGTAGGAAACCGGGAACTTGCGAACGTTTCAGTGCCCGAAATCCGTATGAAAATTTTTTTTATTGAGTTTATTTCGTAAATAGAAATAATAGAGTCGGAAGCACAACGAGGCGCGCGCGGCACGAATCGGTGGGCTGGCCGCCAGCCATATTTAGACTCGAGTCATGCCAAATATGGCAATGGCGGTCAAATGGGGGCCACTGAAATCCCTCCTACTCGCAGCTGGCGATTTTCACGTCTAATAATTAAAAACTTTGTCACGTCATTTATTGTGCGAGTCTTACCTACCTGTGAGTGGAAGTACTGCCTGAACGAACCTACAACATTTTCAACGTAGCAATCATTTTCTAAACTATATACCTACTTAACAAAGATAGATTACCTACACAATTTTCATGAATTTTATTGATATAATGTTATTAAATTTTCTAGCTGGTACGTGATTTTCCAAAGCAATATATTAGAGATTTAGAAAAAGGACCACAACATATTCTGTTTTTTTACTGTGTTCGTTCATACAATAAAAAGGTAGGACTTACAGGCTGTTACTTAAATTTTAACCTATATAGCACAAAGTTTCTCATAATGCTTTAAAATACAGTCTTCCATCGTTCCACTTCTTCTGTATATTGGCCATTTCAGAATTAATTACAAGTCAGCCTCTCGTTAAAGATTAATAATGTTCTATGGTACCAGCTATTCTATATTCTAGACTATATTATATGCTTTTAATCAGTAAGAACAACCGCGTTTTAAGGTTAAAACATTTTTAAAGCGGATAAAATTAATCAATCTGTCAATGATATGTGAACCCACGAAAACACAGCGTAGTTAAAATGTTAATTACAGTATTCATTCCTCGTTATGTGAAGTCAAGATAAATACGAAAACTCCTGGTTTATTTTTATACAAAATGTACTTATTAACTATCAAATTTATTGCAGATACCTATGCAGATTTTTTTTATGTATTCTGTACTTAAGAAAATTTCAGTGCTTAACCTCTGAACTATCATGGCTTTAGACCCTCTGGGAAATGCGATGAGGCCTGGGCACAGCTGTAGACTTTAACTTAACTAAATTAGAAAACTTTTTATCTATTACATACTTTCTCTGCAAATTAAGACACAAAAATAAACAATAAAACGTAATAACCGCCTTCAAAAACTAAAAAAGGATGAATTAACTCCCACATAAAACTTCTGAAGTCGGTGCTAAGGCATTGTGTATAAAAAAATTTAAGCCTTCAGATGCTTTTATGAGGAATTTTGTTGAGGGATACTACAAGGTAAGGTACTAAGGTATCAACTAAAAATGTCGTCTAAAAAGTTACATTAAAAATTACATCCCCTACGTTTCCAACCATAGGCGTGGAATGTTTTCTTCAAATTTTAATAGACCCAGCTTTTAAAAGCCTAGTAAAAGGAATCAACAAAATCGGTTAAAAATAGACGAAGATATCGCGTAAAAACATACATGAAAAAAACATAGAGTCAAATTGACAATCTCCTCCTTTTTTGAAGTCGGGTATTAAAATACCTAAATGTGTCTACCAATTGTGGGGATAAACTAAAGGATATAAGTGAACATAAAGATAATAAATATTACGCACGTATTAATTTCTAAATAATAATACGTGCGTAGACACTTTGGCAGCCTCGCATCTCAGAGGAGATGCAGCTGAACTAAGTGATGCTGCAAATATAAGTCTCTGAGAGATGACTACATATTTGTGCTATTTGCTGTAGAGACTATCGGCGCATGAGGACCTCACACGCCGATATTTCAGTATTTATATATGTGTATTCTGCCTATAGCCTGAAGTACGAAGAAGAAGAACTGTATCCGCAACTTATCGTCACCATTGGTGATAAGAAGACTGGTTCTTTTCTCGGTTAAAGGCTAAGTATAGCCAGCGTTCTTAGCACTATACCGCGGGAAGTAGGACTGTATGATAATTTAAGTTTATAGTTTAGGTTTTTAATGTTAAATTTTTTTATAGAATCTTTGTGATTTGAAACTCAATGAAACGAAAAAGTGACAGCCTGCAATAGAATGAGATAGAAAACACAGTTTTTATTATAAACTTATTTATATTTTATTTACACAAACCTTACAATCCTACACCTGATAAGCATTCGTCTCATTCTCTCGAGGTTTAGTTTTCACTTCGACCACGTCTGAACTGCACATATTATGTTTTTTTTATTATGGTTATAAATATTGTATATTTCAATGTTATGTAAATATACATTAATGAGAAGAAATATCTAAATAATCGCAGAGCTTCGTTCTCCATCTTTAACATCAGCCCGTAAAATTTCACCGTTGGACGTGGACCTTTTTCAATTTTGCATTTTTAGTGTCAATTATTAATAATTTCACCATTACCGTTACGTCTTATTAAAAGTCCATCGCTGGACAGCCTCCAGAATAGATTGCCTCATATTATATATTTGCAATAGTTTTCACGCTTGTTAAGTGGTTTGTTAACCACGTTTCTCAGTTTTTAACTGTTATGAGGAACACGTTGCTATCCATCTCCTGGTTTATGTCCCTCTGTTCCCTCTTACGACACCGACGGGACGATATGGGGTAGTGGATATTCTTACACCTATTACTTTTCACATAGTATTTTATACGTGGTAGAGCAATGCCGCAGCTATATTAGCAGTATAGTTGTAGCACGAATGGGTCGGCTCGACCGGGAAAGGGCCACGCCCTCACAGAATACCAGCGTAAAATGGGAGCTTGATACTACTGTGTTTCGTATGGTGGGTGTAGAGAACCAGAGACCCATTTTACTGGAAAAGAGGCATTCTATCTTGGTCCTCACGGGTGACGACGCATGTGCATTGTGATTCTTTATTAAGGATAGATGTAGATGTCTATGGGCCACAGCAACCACTTACGATCAGGTGGATTGTGTCCTTGTTTGTCACCCTATCCTATAAAAAACCACTACACGGTTAAATAATAATAATTTTATGTAGGAGCACGACTACGAACTGTATTAAATAGCAGCGTCAACTGTCTCATACACAATACGCTCTACATTCTACTACGGTCGAGCTGACCCATTCGTGCAACAACCATAATACAACTGCGAAAATTCTATCTGAACACGTATCATTTCGTAACTGTAAGCACGCCTATTGATTTTTTTTTATAATAAAAGTGACAAACGAGCACACAGTCCATCTGATGGTAAGTGGCTGTTGTGACCCATAGACATCTAAATTTATCCTCGATTAACAATCTCAATACAGATGCGTTGTCACCCCTGAAGACTAAGATGGAATGCCTCGTTTTCAGTAAAAAGGGTCTCCGGTTCTCTACACTCACCATACGAAACACAGCAGAACTAAGCTGCTATATTACGCTGGTATTTTATGAGAGCGTGGTCCTTCCCCGGTCGAGTCAAACCTTTCGTGCTACAAGAAGCTCTACCACGTAATAACCTCATCATCATCATCATCATTACAACCCTTCACAAGTCCCCTGTTGAACATAGGCCTCCCCCAAGGAGTGTCACAAAGCACGGTCCTGAGCCACCTGCATCCATCGACTTCCTGCATGTCTTACCAGGTCGTCACTCCATCTAGTGGGGGACGCCCTACACTTCGTCCACCGGTACGAGGCCGCCACTCGAGAACCTTTTTACCCATCGGTTGTCAGTTCTTTGAGCTATACGGCCGGCCCATTGCCACTTCAGCTTACTAATCCGTTCGGCTATGTCGGCCACTCTGGTTCTACTGCGGATATCCTCATTTCTAAGTTTATCACGCAGAGAAACTCCGAGCATAGCCCTCTCCATAGCTCGCTGAGTGACCTTGAGCTTCCTCATCCGGCCAGCAGTGAAGGACCACGTCTCAGTTCCATAGGTCATCATTGGCAGCACGCACTGGTTGTACGTAATAACCTAAATAACCTAAATTGGTCTGTCCCGCAACTGTACCCATTAACGTTCAGTTTTGTACTACACTAACAAAATTAGCGGTTTATTCTAAAAATATCAGAAGCCATAAGATCTTTCTGGCAATTCCCATAACCGCCTCTTACGACACCCGCGGGAGGAAATGGAGTAATGGATTCTGTTACGCTGCCATTCAAACAACAATGTTTTTTTTTCCTTTAAATTGATGAACAACTCATTTGGAGCGGATAAAAGGAGTTACTCCGTCCTTTTCAATCCTTATCTATACATATAAATGAAACTGAATTGTCTGTCTGCGAAATAACTGTCTTTTATTGAGCTGAGAGGTATATATGCATGTCATTAAGACTAGAATAAATATTTTAAAATTTTTATTCTCTCTGTCTTTTTAGCTATATTTTGTTAAGATTGTACGGTAACTTCACTAACAGATAGAGAGTAATGCCAAAAGTGATCTAGATCGATATTTTATCCGGAATCTTAAAGATTTTTAAGACAACGAAGAATTAATCTTTGATTTGATGATTTGATCTTTAATGATTAATCTAAACATTGCCACATTAATAGATCCTACTCAGGCGAAAACGCGGCGTATCACTAGTTATTAATAAGGTATTAATTCCTTGGATCACCAATAATAAAAGTGGTGAAAGTATTTTTTTTATTATTTATTACGTGGTAGAACCATGCTGCAGCTATATTAGTAGTGTAGTTGTAGCACGAATGCGTCCGCTCGACCGGGGAAGGACCACGCTCTCACAGAATACCAGCGTAAAATAGCAGCTTAACACTGCTGTGTTTCGTGTGGTGAGTGTAGAGAACCGGAGACCCTTTTTACTGGAATAGAGGCATTCCGTCTTAGTCACAGGTGAAAACGCATCTGCATTTTGATTCGTAATCGAGGATAGATGTAGATGTCTATGGTCCACAGTAACCACTTACCATCAGGTGGACTGTGTGCTCGCTTGTCACCCTTATACTATATAAATACATTTAGCCCGTGTAGGCTTATGAGCAGATAAGCTCCGACCAGCGACGGGAAGCGCTGTCAAAGCGCTGACAAATCTTCCCTAGAACGAGAGAGGCCCATGTCCATTGAACTCTTGGGTTGTAATTGACAATGATGAAGGGATATTAAAAGAAAAATGACAATTTTTTCTCTCCAATGGCAATTTTACTGATGCGCGGTGGTTATTATTAAACAAGACTATTAAATGTAGTAGAACTATCTTTACGACCGGGGGGTAGTTCTGATTAAGAGTTTCTGAGTAGAAGGAGTCCGGAAACATCGCCGGTGGTAAACTATTCCACAGAGAGGTCGTACGAGGAAGAAAACTCCTAGTTAAAAGTACAGTGGCGGGCCGCCAAGCATCCAGATGGTGTGGATGGTATACTGACACAATTTACAATAAATATAAAAACACAAAAAAAAAACATTTTTTTAAAAAAAAGAAATAAATAAAATAATTATAAATCATTAAATAACCCCCTTAATGTCACAATTATGTATTCATTTATTTATTAATTTATTACAGCTTATCAAAATGAAATATTTTATAAAAATTTAATATTTGTTAATTACTCTCTTACTAGGGAGATGCTGTTCATGGCTGGTAGGCAACCGCAGTTCTGAACAAAACTACTTTTATTTTATCGCATTTAATTTTCTTATCATTATTAATTCCCGACGTTTCGGGTGCTTTCCAGCACCCATGGTGACGGAGGACAATGTGTAGTGTCCGCGTAAATATAAGAAATCACTATGTAAACCTCAGTTTTATTATTATTTTGAGTTGTCAAGAAGACGCTGCTGCCCACCTCCTGCTTCCTTTACGTCTGTCGTCTCTTACGGCACCCACGGGATGGTAGTGGATTTTATATATGCTGCCACGACACGGCTGCTACTGTTTACTGTTCATATATTCATCCTACCTATAATATATAGGTAAGACCAGGGATCGATACACTTCAAATCTTTTAAATTAACAGAGTGACATCTGAGAGAAAACCATCATATTAAGATTGCAGCCCATGAAACTGAAGCTTATAAATGTAAGCCCATGCAAAACAAGAAGCACGAGCGCAAAATATTTGCATATATTTACTTTCCGCGTTTTTTTTTTATTTGAAAGCTGATGCTTCTTATGTGGTGCCATATAAATTTAATCAAGATCTGACCAATAGTTTTGGTCTTGAAGTTGAACTTCACCGCACGGGGACCCCACGGACCGATAGTCTCTACAGCAAATCGCACAAATATGTAGTCATCTCTCAGAGACGCTTCACATCTCTTAGTTCAGTTGCCTCCGATATTTTTGAAAATTAATTTGATTCTATTTGGATTTTAAAATTTAAATAAAATTTAACGCACTCACTAAATAAAGCAATAAATAAGGTACAATGATGTTCGTATATAATTTACTTAATTTAATTTATGGTTTGATTTCTTTTAAGTTAGTTTAGAGAAAGCAATAAAAATATAAAATACTTATACATATACTACAATTGACATTAATATTAACCCTATTTAATATTAACCCTTTAGAAATATGATCAAAAAGTAAATTTAAGTGTATTTATTGATATTTACATAGATTTTCGACAATAACTTTCTAATAATTGTTTTAAATACTACCCCGAAAAAAACATCTTCCAAAAATTACATTACAGATGTAAGTACTATATATTCTATGCCGTGAGTTCGATGCCTTCATTTCGCACATTTAGACACATCTTCAATACTTTTAACTTTTTAACTATGAAAGAACTAACCAAGCGTAGGATGAAAATTAGCTAGAGAAAATTAATCAAGTTTTATATCCAATTTATGAGGTTATTAGCGAAAAACTGCTAGATTTCTCAACACGGACGCGGCCGCCCACCGTCCTCCACTGTGCGCCGTTTTTCCATTTACGGCGTGTTTTATTGCATTTAGTCACAGTTCATTCAACTCTTTATTTTTTCGAAGCTTTTAAACTGTAAATTGCAGTCACATGTTGCAAAAGTTATAATAAATATTTATAAAGAACAGAAAGATCTGTGGAAAATCGGAATATATATTGTATGAACAATTATGTCTTTACCGTTACCATTACAGCCTATTAAAGTCCACTGCTGAACATAGGCCTCCCCCATAGATTGCCGCATAGTGGGGATATTTGCCAGGCTTGGCAAGCGTGTTTCTTTTTTCTTTAAAAAACGTTACCCCCACACTAGGATTTTATCCTGTATCGTGGAGGCAGATTACAAACATAAATTGCACAAGGACAAACATCCAGACCCGGAACAATTATTTATAGGCCATACAAATATTTCTTCCGTGCGGGTTTCGAACCGGCAGCCTCCAGCGCTGGAATATAATACAGTCGAATTGAGTACCTCCTCCTTTTTTTGAAGTCAGTTAAAAATAAAAATGGAATATCTTTGAATGATACAGCATTACTTCAAAGTGCATATCTTGCACAAATGACCTCATTTAGAGTATCTTGGTATTAGGTTTCGTAGTATTTTTGCAAACGGGTTGGTAACCGCCGTTTTTTTTAGTCGTTATAAGACGTAGAATATAATAGAATAGAATGATTTTTTATTCAATATTGATTATTACATAATACTTATTGAAAATCATTTTTTATTTACTTATTCGGATTCGGAAAATACCTCTCTCCTGGGAAGAACCAGCAAGAAACCCGGCGGGACTTTTTTTCAAACGTATTTCACTTAACAATAATTTTGTTTATACAATTTATAAATGAATTTTTATAGAAACAGCGTGGTGGCGATCACCTTATTCCCAGAGGTTATTTTTATTAATTTATCCCTTGATATTATAATAAGAAAAACTGTACAAAAAGGTACAGTTTTTCTTTAATAAAACTTTTAAACTTGTTTATTAACAAACTTTGAACATGTTCCGGGATTTTGTTATATGAGCGTATACATTGCCCTGTAAATGAATAACTGATTCTGTGGAGTCTAGTAACTGGCATTACAAGGTTTTTAAGACGCTGTTTCCCTCCGTCGCGTCTTACGACATCCACGGCATGATAATGGATATATTCTTACACCACTACACGGTGGTTTTTTTTATGGGATAAGGGTGACAAACGAGCACACAGTCCACCTGATGGTAAGTGGTTGCTGCGGCCCATAGACATCTATATCTATCCTCGTTTGCGAATCAAAATGCAGATGCGTTGCCACCCGTGAAGACTAAGATGGAATGCCTCATTTCCAGTAAAAAGGGCCTCCGGCCACCTGCACTCACCAAGCGAAACGCAGAGGTAGACCTCTACTTCACGCTGGTATTCTGTGAGGTCGTGGTACCACCCCGGTTTGAGCCAACCCATCTGTGCGACAGCAAAAGCTGCCGCGTGGCCCTACCACTGTGATGTAAATAGCTTGTTCAACTACAATTTTTAACGTACTATATGCCAGTGCTTGATTAGAATCTCACCTGGTGGTAAGTGGTGAGTGTAGAGAACCGGAGACCTTTTTACTGGAAAAGAGGCATTCCATTTTGTCCACACGGGTGACAACGCATCTGAATTTTGATTCTTTTTTGAAGATAAATGTAGATGTCTATGAGTCACAGCAACCACTTACCATCAGGTGGACTGTGCTCGTTTGACAACCTATCCTATAAAAAAAAATCTATGAAATGCCTCTACTAAATGGCTATGCTCGAGGCAGACATTGGATTTTACGAGGTTGAAAAATTTCAAGCTTAATTTTAAGATATTATACAATACGAACTTTAAAGAAGTAAAGGTGATAAGCAAGCACACAATCCACTCTATCCTCAATAACCTACATGATTATGCAGATGCGTTGTCTGTTGTAAAACTTATGGACTAATAGTAGGTGTCCTGTTTCCATTAAAAAGGATTGCATACTTAATCTGTTTAAGAAACTTTTAAATATAAACATTACTAAAATAAATTACTGTTTTATTGATATAGCAATGTGATAAACTGAGTAGCAAATTGCTACCTACTAGGCTGTAGTATAGAGTTAGGTATTCATCCCGCTAGTGATTTTGTAACGTGCGTATTTAAAAATTATTTTGGACATACAGTCCTTAATTTAATCCTGTATTCTATTTTTGCATGTGTACACGATCGATGTTATAATTATTTTTAGGTTTTCAAAAAATAGCGCCGACTATGATTCCGATTGAAAGTGATTCGCCAAACAACTTTTTTAAGTAAATCCAATTAAAAATTAACTTTTTATGGTCTTCTGAAAAAATGCGGCTGGCGATCTCCCAGTCCAAATGTTTGTTGTGATTATCACGGACACGGAATGGAAATAGATTTTCTAGATAGATTAGATTTTATTACGGCACCTTCATACCTAATACACCAGACCACATCTATCATTATTTTATCGTTTTATTACATTCATTTATCCATCGCTTTACACATTTTAGGTAGGTACTTGTTACATTGAAAAACAAATGGTGTTCACCTATCAGTTAATAAGATGTGATAATTTTTATAGCTAGTAGCGCCATCTTTTGAAGCATAGCTAAGACTTTCAACTTACTTATCGAACGATTTTAAAAGTAAACATAGCAAAAACAGATGGCGCTATAAATTGTAATAAATTTGCTGCCTGCGGCAATAGTTCCCCTAACTCCCTCATGCTACGCCACTGATCGCATCTAAAGCCGCTTTCTCATGAAGTTGATTGCAAATGTGCATGGTGGTGCATGGGCTGCAGTATGTAGATACCTACCAGCAGCCATCAAACCACGAACCATAAGCTCGACCACAACTTAGGTACTTGTCAGGTTAACTAAACTGAATAATGAAGATGTGCATTTTCCAATACATAGCTATATTTTTTTAATCTTTTTTTCCGATTTTTTTTTATAGGATAAGGGTGACAAACGAGCACACAGTCCACCTGATGGTAAGTGGTTGCTGCGGCCCATAGACATCTACATCTATCCTCGTTTGCGAATCAAAATGCAGATGCGTTGTCACCCGTGAGGACTAAGATGGAATGTCTCATTTCCAGTAAAAAGGGCCTCCGGCCACCTGCACTCACCAAGCGAAACGCAGAGATAAACCTCTACTTCACGCTGGTATTCTGTGAGGTCGTGGTACCACCCCGGTTCGAGCCGGCCCATCCGTGCGACAGCAAAAGCTGCCGCCTGGCTCTACCACTGTTAATTTTTGATTGTTGATTTATTTTTGAATCGCCAAAATAGGGTCAACTAAATTTAAATACCTTTTAATATAATATTAATATTATAGGGATTCGGTTACTCTTTTTTATTTAACTTTTAACCAATTTCTAGAGCAAGAAAATTGAAACAAATTGAGTTGTTGTCATTACCATGCTTAACCTAGTAAAGCCACGCTGCAGCTATATTATGCTCGTTAGTGTGAATGGATCGGCTCGATCGAGGAATGATCACACACTTACAATACTAGCGTAACTTAGCAGCTTCTTGCTGTTGCGTTTCGTATGGTGAGTGAAGAGTGTAGAACCGGAAATCCTCTGTCTTATGAGATTTTGCTATTGGGAAATGCGGCTGATTTAGAAACTATTTTTGTTTTGCAGAAGAGAGCCATAAAAGCTATTTACAACCTTAAACCGAGAGACTCTCTTAGGGAAAATTTTAAAGAAATAAATATATTTAGTATAGTTTTAGCCTCTCAGTATATTTACAAAAATTTAATTTATATTCACAAAAAAAACGATAGTTTTAGTAAAAAAAAATAAGTGATATACACTCTCACAGGAACAAACACTAGCTAGTGATACCTACCAGTCTCGACTCCACAGAGTCAGTAATTCATTCTTGGGGCAATGTATATTGTATACGCTATTACAACAAAGTCCCAGAAAATATACAAGGTCTCTCTATTACCAAGTTTAAATATTCAATTAAACAAAAACTGTAAAAGGGTTATTAGAATATAAATGAATACGTGGTTGATAATTAACCCCTGAGAATGAGGTAGTCGCTTCCAAGCTGTTTCTAAAATAAATTTTGTAAATAGTTTGTAATCATTTATATTGTAAAATTTATTTAAAAAAAAGTCCCGCTGGGTTTCTTGCTGGTTCATCCCAGGACAGAGGATTTTTTTCGAACCAGTGATAAAGTAAAAAAAAAAATACTTTCAATAAGAATTACCTGTAATCAATATTGAATAAAAATTATTCTACTTTATTCTATTCTATTCTATTCCTCTTTACTGGTAACGAGGCATTTTATGTTAGCACTAAGGGGTGCCAACGCATTTATATTTTGCTTCTTAATCAAATATAGACATAGATGTCTATGTGTCACAGCTTTAAATTACCATCGGGCAGGGTGGTGGAAAAATCTGAAAAACGGTTTACCCTGCAGGCCATCCCGGAACTTCCCGCTTATTTTTTGTTTTTATTTTTAATTATTTGAAAATCATTGAAACGGCTCGACGACTTACGACTTAAAAATCTAATCAGCTCGAAGCCTCAATGAACACTTTCGAATGCCGTGTCTCGCCCATCTCGATCGGTTGAATCGTTCGAAAGATATCGTACGACAAAATTTTATTTTTACATGCACACACTGACAGATGTCCAGCCGGGAAGAGTAGAAACGGCTTCCTAGGACCGCAAAACGTGGAGATCTGATGGAAACTCAGATTCTTAAAATCAGGCTGAAATCTATAACTTCCTACTTTTGAAAATTATTAATTTTCAAAGCGGAAAGTTAAAAATTAGAACATTCAACTTTACAAATAAATTCTAACTAAAACTTTAATATTAACTAAATAAGCAGTTTAATTTATTATATAATACCCATTGAGTTATATGTACTACGTACCTACTAGAGAAGCCATTCCGAACATTGACTATGTTCAACTGAACTGTACTGCAATCCGTACACTAGACTAAATATTGCGTAAATTGAAGATTTGTGAATTCCTATATATATGATAATATGTTTGTTTAGATTAAATTAAGATATTTTATATTAAATTTTTATATTTATTTTATATTAAATTAAAGTCTTCGCGCATGGGCGACTACTAATCCCGCGCATGCGCGAAGACATAGACTAGGACAATTTTTGTTTTGAATGGCTTCTAGTACGTAGTACATATAACTCAATGATAATACCTAATTAATTTTAGATAAATAGTTTATTAAAATAAAATTTAACAAACTACGACTGTAATAGATGTAATAAAAATAGTGTAATAAGTCCTACTATAAAGTGTGATGTAATAAAATTCTATATACTAGGTGGTAGAAGTCCTTTTCTGTTTCGAATTCTGTCGGGGTAGGCACCACCCGCTCACCTATATCTTCTGGCAGTGCCATCACTGCTGTGTTCCGCTCTGGAAGGTATAGAGACAATGCATCTGTAACCTTCTTAGTTTGAATTTGGTTGCAGGTTCTAAATTTTAAGTTGATTGCAGGTGACAGGTGTCCATGGGCTGCATTAGCCACTTAGCATAAGGAAGGTTGTCAGTTCGTTAGGCACTTCAATTTTATTTAAAAAAAAAACTGTTAAACAATTTAAAAATTTGTATATTTTGAAGTAAAACTAGAAAGAAATAAATGAGAAATATGTTAAAAAAATAAAGTTTAATTTGTGTTTTTTTCGCCACCATTATGTAATTTTAAGTGCTAAATCAGCCGATTGCTGATTGATTTGCCAGATACTCTGTGATTAAATCAAATGAAGTTTTTTTATTAATTTACTTCAAAATCCGTAGACATTATTCATTCCAAATATCTATGTAAACAATAAAATGTAAATTACAAAAATTATTTTTAATATTAATTTAGCAAATCCAAGTTTCCCACTCTCCAGGATATTTTTAATAGCGCTGTCGGCTAACTAAGCTATTGTTTGTTTGTGGTTGATCAAAGTTTACTGTCCATGGTAGGTATTTAAAGCAATGAAAAAGATAACGTTGTGGCCCACCGACTCAATAAAGTGAGATCACCTGCCTTCTCTCATTTCTTAGTGGGATTAAGAAGAGTAGGCAAAAGTCCGCAGCTGTGTCTCATTGTGTGTTGGTGGACTTCGCATATCCGCGAAACATTTTTAATTTTTCACAATTAATTTTCTTTATTTAAATTCCCGTATATTGTGAAGGTTGAGTTATATACTTCAATTGCACGTGGTCAAACATCCAGACCCGGAACAATTATTTGTACGCCATACAAATACTTGTTTTTTTAAATTTATTTATTTGTTTAATATTAGGATATTTATGACTTACAAAGACAAAGAAGTCATAAAAATACAAAAATAAAAAAAATTAAATAGTTTTGGTGTAAACATTAACTCATTTGTAGGCGATGAGCGTAAAATCACACAATGAAACTTACATTTCGTGAATAATCGTTATACATTATGATTATATAATTTAAAATTTAAAATTTTGTACAGCCGACTTCAATATAAGCGACTTCAATATAGGTTATTCAAGAATAACTCAATAACCATTGGTCTGACCTTGATTAAATTCATATGGGACCACACGAGAACTATCAGCTTTCATATAAAAAAAGAATCATACAAATCGGTTCGCCCAGTACAAAGTTATGAGGTAACACACATAAAAAAAAACAAAAAAAAAAACAAAAAAAAAACCATACACTCGAATTGAGTACCGTCTCCTTTTTGGAAGTCGGCAGATAACATATACCTATTTGAAATTTAAAGTAATTTATAGTAAAATAATATGTAGGTAAAGTAAAGCAATAGCGTAGAACGAGAAGTTGTTTTAACATAGAATTTTTACATAATAATTCTAATAAGTCTGAGTAATAATTCTAAGTGTTTTGTATTTTAAGTTGTTTCGTGCGGGATTCGAACCGTTGCGCCACAGATCCAGAATTTTAAATGAAAAAATATAATACATTAAACAAAAATCTCTGCATAGTATAAAACTGTCGCTTCCCGCCGTCTGTACGCTTAGGTCTTTTAAACTACGCTACGGATTTTAATGCAGTTTTCATCAGTAGACAAAATGATTCAAGCGGAAGGTTTGTATATATGATTCATGCATATGTTATATTATATAATTGTCCATATGATTTAACTCTTCTGGACAGATTTTGATGAAATTTTGTGTGTGTGATTAAGTTGATTAGAGAATGGTTTAGATTCCCAATTGGACCCGGTAGGTGGCGTTGTTGTCGAGATCCAGAAGTCAACCGTGAAGACAGGGCTGATCGATAGTATGAAATAAGTTAATATTATATAATATATATATTAATTTAATATGCCAAAGGCAAGTAATACTATATAGTCAAAACTCTGCTATAAAATTAAGAAAAAAATCAGCTACTAAAACAAAGATTACGTAACCAGAGGGCATAACGTATAAATTATTTTAATTAATTGATTGTTTGCATATTTTTCAAGTCTATAACAGGAAACTCGCTGTCAATAGAACCAACAAACGTCCGGTGCATTGAACCCACAAATATTTATTCATTGGCAAATTATGGCGGGCTCCTTATTATATTATAATTACTTTGCGTCACTCGCATTCAGTAATCATCAATATTGTTAGAGCTCCCATCAGATATCAATTCATCAATTCGTTAATTAATATTTAATGATATGATGTTGTCCTTCTGGCTTATTATGGTTTCATCGATATCTATTAACAAGGAAGATAGCTGATCTTGTAACATCCCTATTTGAGTATCTCTTCCTGGTGTAATATTTTTATTTTATTTATAAATTGCTGGCTCATTACTTTGGCTTCGTAACAAAAAGTTCCACTTGTTTCACCATTAAGGGGAACTGCTCGAGCGTAGGAAACGCTCTACGAGAAGTTTTGCTACGACGTACGATACGATACTAAATCCGAATAGCTATAATACGGAGTTTTAAGGCGAAAATAAAGGTTTAAGTATTTATACTGTGGTTTAAGAGTAATTCTGTGGATACGTAAAAGTAATTCGAAATTGTCTTTATTTAGGCGCCTGAAAACTCGAGATACTATCGGTCTTAATATCTGCTGGCTTAATCTGCCGTCAAAATCAAACATCGCAATCAAATGACGCATCAACATATTGTGAATAAATTTGTCAACTTATTCATATTCTATAAAATGTATAATATGTATATGTGTAAACTTTTCCTTTTTTTATAGAATAGGGATGACAAACGAGCACACAATGCAACTGATGGCAAGTGAATGCTATAGCTCATAAACACAAGCATCTAACGTCGATTAAGAATCAAAATGCAGATGCGTTGTCACAGAGGACTAAGATGGAATGCCTCGTTTCCAGTAAAAATGGTCTCCTATTCTCCATACTCACCATACGAAACACAGCAGCATCACGCTGCTATTTTACGCTGGTATTCTGTGAGAGCGTGGTCCTTCTCCAGTCGAGCCGACCATTCGTGCTACAACCTTAATATACCTGCAGCGTAGCTTGTCGTGAAGCGACAATTAAAGAAAAGAAAAATATAACCTAACCTAAGAACAGCAAAACAACAAAAGTAGACCAAGAAAATAATATATTTAAAGTTTCAGAAAAGTATTTACAATTTTATAAAAAAAAATGAAATATGAAGATGATGGATGAAATGAGATTACAATTAGGTTTTTAAAAAAATAAAGGTAGGATAATAGGACAATATAGTTTTATAGTGGAGCCTGGAGCCTCGCTGCTTTTGTAGAAATAGGCACACGCAGAGCTTGAGGTTTCTCAGCGGCGACGGCACGCAGCGCCTGGACTCGGCACACGCAGCGTCCGGAGCCGGCGCACGTAGCGCCTGGGGAAGGTGCGCTCAGTACTTGGAGAAGTAGTCGCCGCGCCCAGAGGTAGCGCGGGCAGTAGGTGCACTCGGCGCCTGGAGCAAGCAGTCGTAGCGTGCCCGAAGGTAGCGCGAGCAGTAGGTGCACTCAGCGCCTGGAGCAAGCAGTCGTAGCGTGTCCGAAGGTAGTGTGGCCCCGCGCTTGAAGCAGACTGCCGACAACTTCACGTGTAAATGGAGGCTTGCAGGATCCCGGGGCAAAGCGGCCCCGGGATAAGGCCTTTAGTAGATGTTTCTCGTTTGAGAACTGAAGCGAGACTGTCCTGTATTCTCCAATTGTTCGGCTTTTATACCTTTTTAGAGAGAACGAGAAATTATTTAAATTAAAACGAAATTTATTGTAAATGACCTACAGCCAAAGAGTATTTATGTAGGAAGAACATCATACCAGAGACGAATTTGAATAAAAGTTACCATAACAACCACATAAACAATGGTTGTCAAATTGAGCAATTTTTAGTTTTAAGACTGTTATTAAGAAACTATTACATTTAAGTAAGAAATGAGATATTATTCATATAGGAAAAACTAATGCACGGCAGCGTGCGCGAAGCCTGAAATTGTAGAGTTACAGAGAATTCAATAAAAGACCGAAAAAGGTAAGACTTCATTGACAGCTATTTTAAAAGTGCTAAATAGTGTGAAAATACGAAGTAAAATGATATGTTATTGTGTAAAAACGTTACAGGATCCTATATAAATAAAGGTGATGCAAAATATAAATGCAGAAAATCAAAAACAGAATGGAGAATTAGTGTACAATGAAATGTAAGTAGCATAACACTACAAACTCTACTACGTAAAATTTATTAGCTAAAAGACAAATGCCACAATATATTAAAAAACCGCTACCTTACAGTTTTGGCGGTAACTTGACCGCACACGGATCGATAATCCTGTATTAATTATCGTTCAAATAATTGTTTGATGCGGGTTTATACAATGATCATGAAAAATGATTTGTATGTAATTTATGCGAACGTTTTCCGATGGTGATAAAGTATTAAATCTTTTGATGTATACTTTGTGGGTAAAGGGCTAGTAGCTAATGCCATAACCATAATGAATAAAACAAAACTTTGATACAAGATTTTTAATTAACACGCTTTTTCAGCTTGACTCGTATATATTTTTGTATCTAAATATGTGTATGTACGCTATAAATGTAACGGAATTTAATAATTCTAATTTCACCCAGTTCCGGACGTCTGAATAATATGAAATTTTGCACCCGTATCAACGACCGATGATAATTTTTATTATTAAGTCATGACATGGTTTTTGGAGTACCTACCTACTTATTTCAACATTCCTTATATTATTAAATATCACGATATCTTGAAACCTATACAAAAAAATTTTTTACACACTGATTGAGAAATCCTACCAAGTTTGCAACAGATCGATTATAATATGTTCAAATTTTTCCCAGCGTTAGTTGCGTAGATTCGATCCATTCACCTCATCGTCCCTTAAGTGTTGTAAGAGATGACTGTGGGAATGGTAGGAGACGGTCGGGATATACCATCTCATATTATAATATGCAATATTTGAAAAACTCAAACCAGCGATGGGTATTGGTTCATCTGGATATGGTCTGCGATCGCAGTTCCAGATCTCCAATCTGCACCCTAAGCGTGCCAATTACGGAAAAGCTTTTCCACAGTAGGAGAAGGCTCATGGCAAGCTCTGGTCTGCTACATTTTGACAGTGAAGTAAAAAAATAAATGTTTAAATATACGACGGATATAGACGGCTCCGTGGCGCAGTGGCTTAGCAATGAGTGCTGCGCTGGGAGTCGCGGGTTCGAATCCCGCACGGAACAAGTATTTGTATGGCCTACAAAATAATTGTTCCGTGTCTGGATGTTTGTCCTTGTGAAATTTATGTTTGTAAACTGAAAAGAAGAATCATGGAAATACCTACGTATGTAAAAATATAAGAATATGTAAACAGTATTCCTCACATGGAATACTGTTCCCATCTCTGGGCAAGGGCTCCCCTGTGCCAGTTCCTTCCACTTGACCGCATCCAGCGTAGAGCGGATCGAATGGTCAACGACCGAGTTCTTTCCAATCAGCTTGACTCACTGTCACCGTGTAGAGATGTTGCATCTCTTTGCGTATTTTATCTCATCTATCACGGGAAGTGCTCTGAAGAATTGGTTGGACTAATTCAAGCCGTTCAATTTCACCATCGCACATCGCGAAAAATCTCGCGATACCATCCATACCATCTGAATGATTGACGGTCCACCACTGTGCGATTTAAAAGAAGTTTTCTTCCTCGCACAACTTCCTTGTGGAATCGATTACCACCAGCGATTTTTCTGGACCAATACAACTTGAGACCTTCAAGAAAAGAGTCTACTCCTTTTTAAAAGGTCGGCAACGCATCTGTAATTCCTCTGGTCTTGCAGTTGTTCATGGGCGGCGGTAGTCACTTACCATCAGGTGAGCCACATGCTCGTCTGCCCTCTCTCCTATATAAAAAGAAATTATGAAAGTATCGAAAAAATGGCCCCAGATTACTTGCTTATTCTTTTCCTAGATTTGAAGATAACTAATTTTATCTGTCGAACAGGCGCTAAATATTATCGACGCCTAATCATTCGCCTATTTGTATAATTGCTTGTTGCTCGATCTTACTTTATTGAAAGTAATATAATAAAAAGTAAATTAAGCATATAAGACAATTTTGGTAATAATCAGAAGCAGTTACCATAGGTTGCGATTATCAAATTGATCTTGGAGTCTTCAAGATCATTGGCATCTTTGAATAAGTGAAAAGATTAGATGCACAAAACCTTAGTAGGCTGAAAATCTATACTTTTCATAGAAGTAAGAGGAGGAGCATAGCAACCACCTGATGGTAAGTTAGTGCCTTGGCCCAAAGATACATCCAGGTCAAGGTCAAAAATCAAAATGCAGATTCGTTGTCACCCCTGAAGACTAAGATTTTTTATACGTGGTAGAGCCATGCTGCAGCTATATTAATAGTATAGTTGTAGCACGAATGGGTCGGCTCGACCGGGGAAGGACCACGCTCTCACAGAATACCAGCGTAAAATAGCAGCTTAATGCTGCTGTGTTTCGTATGGTGAGTGTAGAGAACCGGAGACCCTTTTTACTGGAAAAGAGGCATTCTATCTTAGTCCTCACGGCTGACAACGCATCTGCATTTTAATTCGCAAACGAAGATAGATGTAGATGTCTATGGGCCACAGCAACCACGTACCATCAGGTGGACTGTGCTCGTTTGTTTTTTTTTTTATAGGATAAGGGTGACAAACGAGCACACAGTCCACCTGATGGTAAGTGGTTGCTGCGGCCCATAGACATCTACATCAATCCTCTATCACAAATCAAAATGTAGATGCGTTGTCACCCGTGAGGACTAAGATGGAATGCCTCATTTCCAGTAAAAAGGGCCTCCGGCCACCTGCACTCACCAAGCGAAACGCAGAGGTAAACCTCTACTTCACGCTGGTATTCTGTGAGCTCGTGGTACCACCCCGGTTCGAGCCGGCCCATCCGTGCGACAGCAAAAGCTGCCGCGTGGCTCTACCACTGTATAAACACTTGTTGTCACACTTATTCTATAAAAAAAGATGAAATGGCCCGTTACTAGTAAAGTGTCCCAGTTTGTTATGTTCTGCAGTCAACTCACATACAAAACACAGCAGCAATAAGCTGCTACACTGCTATTCTGGGAGAGTGTAGTTAGTCCCAGGTGGGACTACCTAGGTCGAGTCGAACTAACTATAATACAGCTGCATGCTCTCAACCAATACAAATACTTATCAAACAGCAACAATAACCAATTGAAATCACGATTACAACTGGCAGAATCAACACCAAAGCCCGTTATTCTGTTAGCCGGAAAAGATGCGATCTGCGAGCGGACAATACTCGCTCGCGTCCATATATCGATGCTTAGCTTACTTACGACTGTACTATAGCATTGTCGCCCGATATATTCGCGTACGCCGCCCGCAAATCGTTCGAAGCCTTTGCGGTACCGACAGCGATCGCATTGTACCACTAGCGCGGGAGGTGTTAATGTCAGCCACCGCAAATATGTAGCAAGATGGCGGACAAAAGCAAAAAGCGCGCGAACAAGCGCCCGAGTCGAGATTTATTGGCGCGAGCCACCCTAGCAATTTTAATTAGAACGGCCTTTTAATGAATATAGACATAAAACGTGTTGTTGAATTCCGGTAGTTCACGGTGTCATGCATATCGTTGCTAGCTTGAGTGTCGCAATACAAACACAGTCTAAGCAATACAAAAAAAACAATGTCACAAATATCACTTACATTTCAGACACAATCAGTTTGTTTTGACTTGAAATTTCTAATGTCAGGAAATGTCACCTCAATGTCCTTAAATTTTGATTATAATAACCATCAATCAAGAAGTTTGACCAATCGTGGAGTTATTTACCTCTTCCCACAGCTCCTCCGTATATGGGTGTTAATGTTCAGAACTTCATAAGGCGGTTGTCAAAATTGATTATAGATTTTATAGCGTTTAATTATTTCTATAACAATATTATTATTATTTATTTTACGGATTAGTAAGCTGAAGTGACAATGGGACGGCCATACTGCTCGAAGGATCGACTACCGATAGGGAAGAAAAGTTCTCGAGTGACAGCCTCTTGGGCTAAGTGTAGGATGGCTCTCACTACATGGAGTGACGACCAGGTAAGATATGCAGGAAGTCTATGGATGCAGGTTGCTCAGAACCGTGCTTTGTGGCATTCCTTGGCCTCCCCCCCATTGTTCAGCAGTGGACTTGTGAAGGGCTATAATGATGTTGAGGGTGATGAATTATTTCTATTATATCAATGCTTTTGCAAGAGTGACTATCCCATCTGATGCAGGAGTGTAGAAACTTGTTACGATTGTGAATATGACATTTTTACTTAACATAAACAAGAATATCAATTTAGACCAGTCTAAAACTTTATAATATAATATTACCTGATGTGAAATAGAGCAAGATCAGGATCGCCCCAACCATTAAATCAGATTGGAGAGATCACTACGGCGCTAACAATGATCAAACTGGAATTGCTCAAGATACACTAGCACTCGTAGAACTTTTTAAACAACAGTAACGGTGTAAGTTCTGTTTAGTTAACATTTAAGTTTTTAAGCTTACCAGAAGTGGTAAAGGCTAATGGGAATGTTAGTAACTAGCTTTTGCCCGCGACTTCATCCGCTTAGATCAATAATCCCACTTTCATAGCAAATCCCATTACCCTCTTTAGGGATGATTTCCGTGAACAAAGCTATCCCATTTCCTTCCCCGGGACTTAAACTATCTCGATACCAAATTTCATCTAAATCGATTCAGCGGTTTTAACGTGAAGAGGTAGATTTGCTCTCGCGGCGATGAGCGATGTTTTCCCCCACCTCACCCGCAGTACACCTGACCGCTCTGCGCGCGCTGCACCGGCCCGCATAATTTTATATCGTCGTTACTCTTAAAATATTTGACTAAATTACGTAGTTTAAAAGACAAAAGTTATCTACTTTGAACATCAGAAGCGATTAAAGTATTTATTTTGATAATATCCATTTGTTATTGCAAAATGTGCATTGGAAATAAAGTACCAGATTGATTGATTGTATTTATGGTTCAATATTTTGGTAATAATGGCTTACACATAAAAGATAGAAAGAGACTGTCGCGGACTTTTATGTAGAACTATTTAGAACGAAAACAATCCCACCATACATTATATTTGTGTAACTCTTATTTTGCACCGCACGCTATAAATAGCTCGCAGATGACAGATTTTTTCGGACTTATACTCAACACTTATCGTTATATTTTGACCAATTTACACAATATATTTATTAATTACTTATAGCCTATGTGTTGTTCAGATGTATGTATATTATAGTAAAGTTTCATTAAAATTCATTCAGTGGAATTTGCGTGGAAGAGTATCAGACATCCATACATCCATACATCCTCACAAACTTTCACGTTTATAATATTATATAATATATGTATAAGTAGGAAGTAGGATGTAAACTGCTTTGCTAGTAGTTATTTTAAATAATTTTATCAGAAGGCTCCTTACTTCAATCTATCGGGAGATCTCCTCTTGTGTTCCACACACAGTCTTCTGCTGGTGTGAATATGTGAAGCTCTTGTAATTAATCGGAGAAACATTTTAAGTAGACAGTAATTCACTACGCTATGTGAGAAAGAGTTTGTTGAAGGGCTCACATTAAAAAAGTCTTAATTTAATTTCCATTTAAATAAATTTCAGTTGGTTCCTAATTTTGGCTCGAAATCGCTTTAACGTTACCTAAAGCTGAACACACATTTGTCCGCGCCGCAAGCGCCGTACGCGCCGAATTTTACTGATGGGTGATGGCCTCGCACATTTGCTCGTACGCATCGTCCGCGCCGTAAGCAAATCTTTTGTATTGCCAACAAATTTTGTAGTTTTTTCCAACCACTGGTGTGAAACGGTACAGTGAAATTGATCGCTCGAAATCACTATGGAAAGAAATATAGTAATAGCCTGCTTATTGGCAGAGGAAGAATAAAATATTTTTTTTTTCATTTATTTAAAGGACCACAAACAGATTCACAATTAAATATATATATAAAATATTCAAAACAAAGAAACGTAATTATCATTATGAATCCAACAGCGCTGGTCTTATTATACATATAATCTAGTGTTAAAGTGGAGCTCATCTTACATTATAACAAGTGTTAGTTAACTAGTTAAGAAATCATGAAGTAACTAATAAACATTATTAATACATGTGTGAGTATGTATGTGTGTGTGTGTGTGTGTGTGTGTGTGTGTGCACGTGCGCGTGTGTGCGCCCGCGCATGTGTGTGTTTGCGTGTTTAAGAGTGGAGATAGGTGTGTATGTGTTAGTGCGTGTGATTTCAATGAGTTATGTGAACAATCAGAGGTGGATGTCTAGACAGTGCCAAAAAAAAAATTCGAAAAAAAAGAAGATTCTGGATTCATAATATTAATTTAAAAAGGAATGGAGCATGGAGCATTATTTAGATATTTGCATTTAACATACAAGAAATTTCAAGAATTGCTACATATACTAAAATCATATCTTTCTATGGAAAACTCAAGATTTAGAAGACCAATTGAACCAGAGAAAAGACTTGTTGTATGTTTGAGGTAATTATTTTTATTGATAATTAAGTTATCAGGTATAACTGGGTTTTTGAATTAAATTTAACAATTTTTTTGTTAGTTCAGTATTTAATTAATTTATCGCTAAGTATACATATTGATAATCAATACAAAACAAAGTCAAATTATGTATAATTAATTACGAATGAATTAAAAGTTATAAGATACAAAAATTATCATGTAAGTCAAGACCACCAGTTATAATGGAAAATCCACTAAGGTGGCAACATTAGACAACACTGAGTATCAGCACGCGCCGCGCTATATGACGTCATCAGCATTCATCCTTCGATATCGTATACCTACCGCATTTTATAAAATTCGGCGCGTACGGTGCGGGTGTAATGTGCGAGGTTTCATATGATTTCATACAACGAATTCTAAAATTCGGCGCGTACGGAGCGTGCGGCGCGTGCGGTGCGGACAAATGTGCGTTCAGCTTTAGCTTTGCGTTCGCTGATAAAATTAGTGGGATCCTGAATAAGATGAATATTTTGATGCCAAGAATGTTTACAATCTTATCACCAAGCGCTGGCGAGTAGTACTTGTTTTTTTTTTATCTGACTAGATGGATGATCTAGAAATAAGGCGGCATTCTGAAATGACACCCAGCGTTTTTCTAATAAGATTTGAGTATTTCTCTTGAAAACATTTATTCCACTCGTTCGCAAATTATTATTGCCGTAGGACAGATGTGAAGATCGTGAACCAGCAGCATAATGCTGTTGCTTCGTAGAAGTGACGCGACGCGAAGACCATATTCACCGGTAACGAAGTATCTCATCTCATTCATCAGAGGTGATAGTACAACGCACCGGTAATTGACATTCACATATTATGTAGGTGTCTAATATCTACTTAACACCAATCTCGTGGACTGCGTTCTTATTTATCGCACTTATATGAATAAAAATGTTTCGCAAAAGTCTTTTGAAAGTAATTTGTTTCTGGATAGTAAGACAGGCATGTTGTAGCAGCCTACAGTAGTGTACTTCTTCATCCATTCTTGTATTTAGTATATTCTGAAGAATACATAAGGAAACATTAAATCAATAAATAAAAATTTGTTATATTTCGCACAATTTTTAAAAAAAAATTAAAAAAAAAAGAAAAAAAAATTCCCAAAAGGAACTGAGGGACTTCTCGTGTATCAAATAAAATATTTTTTTTATAGAATTAGGGTGACAAACGAGCACACAGTCCACCTGATGGTAAGTGGTTGCTGTGGCCCATAGACATCTACATCTATTCTAGTTTGTGAATCAAAATGCAGACGCTTTGTTATCCCTGAGGACCAAGATGGAATGCCTCTTTTCCAGTAAAATGGGTTTCCGGTTCTCTACACTCACTATACGAAACTTCTTATTGGGTTACTTTTGAAAAGGCGACTAAGGGGTAGGGTTGCCAGCACTACTATAATATACAGTACCCTACTTTACTAAGAGTCCAAATACTATATTAATACTAATTTTGAGCGATACTACTATATTTTAAGAACGGCTGAATATGACATGAGCTGTTAATAGAGGCTCAAAACAGCAAAATGATTCTATACTTACGATATCACCATTAACATACTGTTTTTTTTTTATTTCTTCGTCACATTTTATATTTTTCCGGTAACATTATGGAAATTATAATATTTCACATAAATAAATTAGTAAACCTCGTCAAATATCCGTTTATACGACTAGTCACCCGCCCCGGCTTCGCCTGGATAGGATAGGATGTTTAAATTTAAGGTAATTGAAGACCATTAATTTTATCAAGTTTTCGTATTTATAAAACTTTTGATTTTGCCATAGTCGCCATGCATGGCAAGCAAGTTGGCGACGGCAATTTATTATTTTGAGATGTTATCAGGAAGATGGAGCTCTCCAGTTTCATTTTCCCTCTTTCGCTTCTTTCGACGCTTGACCCTTGGGACGATATGGGGTAGTGGATATTCTTACACCCCCACTACACAGTTAGTGATCTCCATATGTTTGTAAAGTTTCATTACCATCGGTTCGGCTATTCCAAAGATTAGCTCTGACAGACAGACAAAAATGTATAAAGGGTTATTCATGTATTATTAGCATAAGAATAGTACACCGAGCTTAATAAAAGCCAGTTATTTCGATATTGCAGACAGGCACTTCAATTTTATTTATATGTGTAGATAACTTGTGAGTTATCTTTGCGTAGGTTTTAAAGAAATATCACTTTCAAAGCGGTGTTCAAGACTACAATAGGAACTGTCTTGAAGATATTGGTCCTTTACTTCTTATAGTGGCTGAGTATAAAAAGTAAACACAAACACACACACACACACACACACACACACACACACACACACACACACGCACGCACGCACGCACGCGCGCACGCACGCACACATACACACACACGCACACGCACAAACACGCGCGCGCACACACGCGCAGTGTGTGTATGGTTTAGAAATGCACGTATCTATATTTTTGATAAGCTGTAATGGTAATGGATTTTTTTTATAGAATAAGGGTGACAAAAAAGCACACAGTCCACCTGATGGTAAAAGTTGGTGGCTGTGTTCCATAGACATCTACATTTATACTCGATTAAGAATCAAAATGCAGATGCGTTGTCAACCATGAGGACTAGGATGGAGTGCCTCGTTTCCAGTAAAATAGGTCTCCAGTTCTCCACACTCACCATACGAAACACAGCAGCATTAAGCTGCTATTTTACGCTGGTATTCTGTGAGAGCGTGATTCTACCCTGGTCGAGCCAATCCATTCGTGATATAACCATATTATAAGTAGCTGCAGCGTGGATCTCCCGTTTTGGTGGACTTTTCTATGTTAAGTCAATAAATACTTTTTTTTCGTTAACATTTTACAATTTAATTCATTAATCTATATCATCGGAAACAAGCCCAATGAATTCTACTTAAAGTATTCAAAAAATTTATAGCTTATTTTAATTTGTTGGCATTAAAATAATTTAAGGTATCGATGTTGCTATTTAAAAAAAGGACGCTAATCCTGTCGGCATTTGACTTGGCATTCGCTTTGGCTACTTGTAAGTTCAAAGGCACGCAGCTTTGTTGGCCGCGCAAATTCCGTTTCTTTCATTTCTTATTTTTACTTTGTATCTTTTAGACATTATCTTGCAATAAAATGGGGAAGAGTTCAATGAAAATATGTGTGTAAATAATAAAAGTGTTCTTCATTATAATTTACTATTAGTTCCAATGCATAGAATGAAAAAAAAACATTAACATTTATACAATGTTGTAAAGTAGTAGGTACTTGTAATGATATTTACATAGATATAGTTTTATAGTTTAAAACTGTTTAACATAAACAACGTTTGCCGCTTTCTATAAAATGCCATTATTTAATAAACGTCCTATCGAAAGCCGCGTAATAAAATCCATCATCCCTTTTCATACGTGTTAAAGAGTTTACTAAGTAGAATGCCATTAATATATTGTAGCATCCGATTGTCAGTTTCCCTTTATTGTCTCTAGCAACACTAAAGAGACGATATGTTATTGGATATTCTAGCACCGCCATGGCACGGAAAAACTGAAACTGAGTTGGCCAGCAACGCAAAGTCAGGAATTTGCATTTAGAACCACCTAAAATTAGGGGCTTTTTAGGTGCTAATTAGGTACTAAATTTAAAAATTAGGTGCTTTAAAATTTTCACGCAATTCAACGCAATGAAGTTATTAGATATGCGATAAATATTAATAACAAAGAATTAAGTGCTAACTAGGTGCTGCAAGTATAGGCAATGACAAGGCGCCCCTAATAAAATAAAGTCGTTATTCAGAACAAAGCAAAAACAAAAAAAATCAGGTCTTCTGAAAATGGTAAAACTATAGAAATCCGGTACTTGCGTATGGGGGTGGAAGTGGGTTGGGGGTGGAAGGGGTTTGGGGGTAAAAGGGGTCGGGGTATGGAAGGGACGAGGGTTCTGGGGAAGCCCTACCCTTCACCAGAGATGTGCGAGTTAGCTAGGCGGTGCGAGGATGCGTAGCGTAGTAGAGAACACATACCTCGCAAGACATCCTTCGCACACATTCTTCCCTTGTTTTGTATGTACAAAAACCTTCGCTACGCATTCTCGCACATCTCTGGTGGAATACGCAGCCTAATGGTGATCCTGGACCCGATAATTCCCAGAACATTACCGTCATCTACATCCAACCTCAATAATCTTTCAGCACTTAATTAGCACTTAATTCCTTGCTATTAATATTTATCGTATGTCTACTATCGTCACTGCGTTGCTAGCGATATGTTTTGCCAACAACCCAAATGAAATGCGGTGAAAATTTTAGAGCAACTAATTTTTAAACTTGGCACCTAATTAGCACCTAAAAAAGCCCCTAATTTTGGATTATTGTAAATGCAAATTCCTGACTTTGCGTTGCTGGCGAGACACAGCTAGCGGCATCCTCCTGGTAACAACACAAAATAATAAAAGTTGCAGTAGCTAACTCTGTCTGTGAACTGCCTAGCAACTACTGCAAAATCCCCCGTATGAGGCAATCTATGTGGGAGGCCTATGTTCTGCAGTGGACTCTTATAGGCGTTAATGGATAGATGTTCCAAATGTAGGAATAATAAACCTAGCAAGCTAACAGCATAGCAAAGTGGCGAAGCAATCAGCTTTGTAGCGGTTTCTAACGGTTGCCGTTGAGCAATCAGTTTCAAAAAACATACCCTGCGCTTTCGCTTCAGGTATGCAATAGGAGGTTCAGATGCCTGGGTGATCAGTAATCGATTGCTGAAAACAGAATTTGAAAATTCGAAACCGTTCTCGAGATAATCGTAAAACGGACAGACGGACAGACATCGTGAAATCAATAAGTGACTTCGCAAGCTTCGCCACTTAATAAGTGTGTTCGCAAGCTTTGCCACTTAATAAACAGAAAAAGTCAACCCTAAGACCTATTATTCCGTCTGCTGAGGAAAGCTATGTCTGATGGGAGTTATCTGTTTTTATTTTTATTTGGGTTATCTATAGTTTTCTCATCTGGTTGGGCTGTTTAAATGTATAATTGTAAAAGAAATATATAAATATACATAAATATCAATAAAATAAAATAAATATATATTTTTTTATAGTACACCATAACACTCACCTTACGGCCTTCTATTTCCAAACTTACGGCTAGCTGTGAACTATTTCAACTCGTCGACTTCTTTGCTAATGATGATAATATCCTATATCCGATGACGCTTATAATAAAATTTCCGGATATGCTATTGTAGGCGTAGGCCTCCCCACAGATTGCCTCAATGGGGCGGATTTGCCATATTTGCCACGCTAGGCAGGCGGGTTGGCAACGGCAGTTTCTTATTTTTCAGTTATTATTAGGAGGACGATGCTGCCCATCTCTTGGGTTGTTTCCCTCTGCCGCGTCTTACGACATGGGATTTAAAAAAATTACCATCTCCACGCAATGGCTTAAAAGTCCAATTGGGAAAAGCTAAAAATCTCGTAAGCAACATCTAAATATTTTTTAACTTATTATAAGCCAGTGTTTATCCATTAACCATAATCCCACCTGGTGGTAAGTGGCGATGAAGCGGATTATTCCGCTCATTTGCTGTACCTACGCATTATGAACCACGAAGCAAACCATTTGTATCGAATGCATTCAATATCGAGAACAAAAATTGCGCTTCAACCAGTGACGAGTGGCGACGTCTGCGTTGCAAGGCTGTATATAAGACGAATCCCACCAAAAATATAAATATGAAGGGCCTAGTACGGTGCAAACGATGTTTGTGTCGGCTTTGCCAAGAACATTCTATATTCCTACAGATATGGAGCTTGGCGCCTGTTCAGGTGAATAGATATGGAGTCATGTGGGGTTCGATAGTGTCTTGAAATGGATCGTGTAGTAAGTAGAAAACTACTCAAAATAATACAAAACCGGTCGCCAACGCGCCTGCCAAGCGCTGCAACTATAGCGAACTGTAAAGATAATGATAATGGTGTAGAGGCGTAAGACATTAAGTATTGGTAAACCCACGCTTTAGCGTATTATAGCTGCAGCACGAAGGGACGGGATCGACCGTAGATGGACCACGTTCGGACAGAGTACCAACGTAAAAATGCGGCATAATGCTGTTGTGAGTATAGCGAGTGACAAGAACCAAAGAGCCTTTTTACTCGTAATGATTAAAAAAAGGGCAAAGCATTCCATCTTAGTCCTCTTGGACATAGTATCGAGGATAGATTTCTATTGGTTACAGTATTTAATAGATTGACTAAAAACAAACGGCAATATATACGTCTCATGTCAACGAAGCTGTTGCTTTTCGTCGTAGCGTCCAAGATGCAGGATTGCAGCAGAGCATGTAAGTGTGCATCGCACGATATCGGCGTACTATTCAAACACACTCATAAATCAATATAAAGGTAATGAATGTCATGTTTAGGGGCAATGTCTCCGAACTGTCTTATAATCAATATTTTCAAATGATCCTTTATTAAACCATCTATCGATATCAAACAGAATTAAAATAAGAAGCTTCTGCAGACTAAACTTAAAAATGAAGATACAACCAACTGATGTTAAACTCTTAAACCACTCAGTAGTGTCGCGTTGTTAACCAGTTTTTGCTTGCGTGAGCTGTATGTTCACATATCATGCGGCCAAATTAAACCTACGTATTGCACAAACGAATTGTGTATACTATTTAACGTATATATGGCTGACTGACCAGTTCCTGTTATAGGGGAAAAACTTCAAATACTTTGATACATGTAGATATCTATGTATGGACTTTCACTAACACTAACTCCTAGCGGATACTTCACTATACCATCAGGTGTGCTCGTTTATGACCATTATTCTTTAAAAATCAAAAACAGCTACACAAAAAAGTGATAGTGACTATGTAGGAATAGGGTGACACCGAGTTTTTAAAACGCGCCAAATTAACAAAGGCCAAAGAAAATAATTTAAATATGGAGTTCAGAACTCTTTGGTTCTTCCTAAATTCAATAACAGTGGTAGAGCCAGGCGGCAGCTCTTGCTGTCGCACGGATGGGCCGGTTCGAACCGGGGTGGTACCACGACCTCACAGAATACCAGCGTGAAGTAGAGGTTTACCTCTGCGTTTCGCTTGGTGAGTGCAGGCCCTTTTTACTGGACATGAGGCATTCCATCCTAGTTCTCACGGGTAAAAACGCATCTGCATTTTGATTTGTAATAGAGGATAGATGTAGATGTCTATGGGCCGCAGCAACAACCACTTACCATCAGGTGGACTGTGTGCTCGTTTGTCACCCTTATCCTATAAAAAAAAAATCGTTTGTTATTGATTTTTTACAAATTGATTATAATTTAAATACGTGTAGCACGTCGAGATTCATTTAATGCGATAAAATTGTCGCTCATATTTATTTATTTATTTATGACGACTTACTTTTCTTGCGACCTTTCTAAACAGTAAAGTTGTGACACAGATTTCTATTGTCGGTTCACGACGAAGCCTCATGTGTACCACTGTTTCAAAAAGTTTAAGGTCTTTTCTCGCAGCAAGAAGCAGACACTCAACGATACTCGACACCCTCCGCCAGATGAACAGTCGAATAATTTAACTACAGCAGGTATAAAGTTAATGAAGCATCTACCAGTCTCGTCATGGCGATAGCGACAATTTCCAAAAATAAATACTAATTAGAAGATGGAACACTAAAACAAAAACTTTTTTTTTATATGATAAGGGTGACAAACGAGCACACAGCCCACCTGATGGTAAGTGGTTGCTGCGGCCCATAGACATCTACATCTATCCTCGTTTGCGAATCAAAATGCAGATGCGTTGCCACCCGTTAGGACTAAGATGGAATGCCTCATTTCCAGTAAAAAGGGTCACCGGCCACCTGCACTCACCAAGCGAAACGCCGAGGTAAACCTCTACTTCACGCTGGTATTCTGTGAGGTCGTGGTACCACCCCGGTTCGAGCCGGCCCATCCGTACGACAGCAAAAGCTGCCGCGTGGCTCTACCACTGTTAAAAAAGTAATGAAATACTCCTATTTTTGTTTGGTAGACAGTCGTATAATAACTAACAAGCGATTTTAATAATTTGAAAAATAAATAAGGTCCCTAAAATAGATTTTATTTTGAAAATATTTTTACGTGGTAAAGCCATGCTGAAACTACATACTCGTATATCATGGCTGTAGCACGGATGGGTCAACTCGACCGAGGAAGGACCACGCTCTCACATAATACCAGCGTAAAGCACTCAATGCTGCTGTGTTTCGTATGGTGAGTGTAGAGAACCGAAGACCCTTTTTACTGGAAAAGAGACATTTCAATTAGTCATCAGGGGTGACAACGCATCTGCATTTTGATTCTTAATCGAGGATTGTTGTAGATGCCTATAAGCCACAGCATCCACTTACCAGCAGGTGGACTGTGTGTTCGTTTGTCACCCTTGTACTATAAAAAAAAATTAATGCGCCGTTTTTCAAACAAGCATTCTTCTTCTTCTTCTTCCTCATCGCGCAAGTCTACAGCTTGACATGATCTCTTGTTGTAGGCAGCATCACGCTAGGCAGGCGGAGTAGCGTTCGCAGTAACAGACATCTCGTACCTTTGAGCACAGAACACTATTTATCCAGTACCCAGGCCTTTGATACTGCTGCCCGTCACCGTCTAAACACTTTATGTCTGGCGCAAACGCAATGACGTACCGCCATCTATCGGAGGCTATAAGATTTTGTTTTGAAACATTTTCCATTATCGTGTCTTCAAAACGCTATCTATATTAAATAGCATCCACTAATTTAGATGATCAAGCACCTGCAAGTAAATATTATAGAAAATAAGTATACTTTAAAAGTATAATTTTATATGACTTTAAATACATTTCAAAATGACTGGTATTTATTTTATGGTACCTAAATTATGCGGTATATCTCTGACGTTGGACATTTACGCATGTTCCAATATAAATTTGAACTTTCTAATGTTAATTTCTTAAGTCCTTTCCAATACCCTTGTAAGTCCACAGCGGGATATAATATGCTTTTTGACTGGGCGTGGTTTAAAAGGTTTTCCCATATTCACCATACTGGGCTGGTAGATTAGTGAGAACAAAGCAGATTCCCCCATACCGGTATTTTCTGTTTCTCACCATTATTCTGTAAAATATGAGTTCTTGGATAGATTTTCCAAAAGTCGAAAAGCCTTTTTACATAAAACTGTGCGTTGTTTGTTCGTTCATCACTTACAAACTAACATCCATTTCACCTGATGATAAGTGGTAGCCACAAAAAAGTACTCCCCTTGTTGCCTCAGCCAGTATATGAATCCTCGGAATCGACATATCGAATGATGTGCAGTTTCGTAGTCACTTCAAAATGAAAGTCAAATTGGCCTCTAAAAACTTGGCGTGCTCAGCAGAGCAGGACAGTATTTCATGCCGGCACACCGCCTGCAACTTTACAAGGCGCAGGTTCCCATCTCCGGGCTGTGGCTCCCCAGTGCCAGCTCCTTCCACTTGACTGTATCCAGCGCAGAGCGGCTCGAATCGTCGACGACCGAGTCCTCTCCGATCGGCTCGATTCACTGGCGCTGCGAAGAGATGTTGCATCCCTTTGCATTTTATTTCGCATCTACCACGGGGAGTGCTCTGAGGAATTGTTCAGATTATTCTCAGCTGCCAAATTTCACGAACGCACATCACAGCAAAACTGCCGATACCATCCACACCATCTGGATGCTTGGCGGCCCACCACAGTACGTTTAACTAGGAGTTTTCTTCCTCGTACGACCTCTCTGTGGAATAGTTTACCACCGGCGATGTTTCCGGACTCCTCCTACTCAGAATCTCTTAATCAGAACTACCCCCCGGTCGTAAAGATAGTTCTACTACATTTAATAGTCTTGTTTAATAATAACCACCGTGCATCAGTAAAATTGCCATTGGAGAGAAAAAAAAATCATTTTTCTTTTAATACCCCTTCATCATTGTCAATAACAACCCAAGAGTTCAATGGACATGGGCCTCTCTCGTTCTAGGGAAGATTTGTCAGCGCTTTGACAGCGCTTCCCGTCGCTGGTCGGAGCTTATCTGCTCATAAGTCTACACGGGCTAAATGTATTTATATAGTATAAGGGTGACAAACGAGCACACAGTCCACCTGATGGTAAGTGGTTGCTGTGGCCCATAGACATCTACATCTATCCTCGATTACGAATCAAAATGCAGATGCGTTGTCGCCCGTGAGGACTAAGATTGAATGCCTCGTTTCCAGTAAAAAGGCTCTTCGGTTCTCTACACTTACCATACGAAACACAGCAGCGTTAAGCTGCTATTTTAAGATGATATTATGTGAGAGCGTGGTCCTTCCCCGGTCGAGCCGACCCATTCGTGCTACAACTATACCAGTAATATAGCCGCAGCATGTCTCTACCACGTAATATGTATTTTACGGCTGGCGTAATCGATATGGTTATTTCCTTCCTTAAATCTACTGCTGAAGAGATTTTTCCTGACCGATACGCCTTAGGGACCCAGAAACTAGGTTACTCCTTTTTAAAAGGCCGGCAACGCACCTATAATTCCCCTGGTGTTGCATTTGTTCATTGGCGGCGGTCGATACTTACCATCAGGTGAGCCGCATGCCCCATCTTCTATAAAAAAAATAAACATACTCCCCCAAGGAACGCCACAAAGCACGGTCCTGAGCCACCTGCATCCATCGATTTATTATCTTACCAGGTCGTCACTCCATCCAGCGGCCGGCTGCCCTACACTTCGCCTGTCGTCTTCATCTGCCCCATCGGTTGTCGGTTCTTCAAGCTACATGGTCGGCCCATTGCCACTTCAGCTTACTAATCTATGTCAGTTACTCTGTATCGATATGGTTATATCTACTGCCACATATCCGGAGACATGCATATCCCATACCCCCCCCCCCCCTTTACGTCTCACGGGACAATGTTAGGCTCTTAGCTGTAGACATGTGGACAGGACCGTGAAATTCGCAAGGTGTAAAGGTAGTTGCCCGCAGAAAGCAGAAAAGTGTTTTTGAACACTGAACACTTGTGGTATTGCACGAATCTCATTTTATATTTTTATAAACTGCTACTCCGTAAAATGTATTAGGTGTGATAGTGATATAATCTTTCTTTTCTACCTGCATTTATTTTAATTACTGACCACAAGGTTTTATTTTGACAGATGGCTGAGTTGACAGCTGTGTGTAAAATTTGTTGCGCCATGGTGCAATCGTGAGCCAGCGCAGTAAACTGTACCCGAGTTACTGAGCTAAAGCAAGGAATTTCGCTGAGTTACCCATGTCTACTTAACTGCCGTCACACCGGCTACTTTTACGTCCCGCTCACCCTATTTTAAATAAAGAGATAAATGAGGTTTTCACACACAAAAAAAAACAAACTTTACAAATTGATATGTCTTCTTTTATTCACATTATAATATAGTGTACTATTTACACGCTGTACAGACTCGCAACAAATTAAAATATCTATTAAGTACTTATACCTACAAAACATTATCTACACATAAAAATTGAAAAATAAAACATCAACAAACATTTTACTTGTGATCTACTACAACTGTTTGGACACTGTCGATGTGTATGTGGCTTTCAATCGTCCTATATTTTAAATGTTTGAAAAGTTGACTATTGCCCGATTGCTTTATTAAAGAAACGTATCGTTCTTCATGACGATCCGCTTTATGAAATGTGAAGTGTTGAAGCAGTATTTTGGTTCGTAAATTGTTTTTGTGGCCTGTAGAGCGGCTCGTAAGGAAATACGAAACGTTTTATAATTATAGAAACCTAGCATTATAGCAAGAAATACTTACAACAGTTAATTTCGGATTTACAAATCGAATGCATATGAACAAATGAGTAATGAATGAATGAATGGGATTTTGAATATCGTATATTGTACAGTCTTACACATAAATAGTATAAAGGTTGCAAATATGTTTGAAAAATATTTATATAAATAATCCTTTATTAGACCATATTTTTGTACTTTTTTAACATGTGACGTAAACAAACAAGTAAGATTATTATAATATTTATGAAACGTGTTTTCTACAAAATTTAACACTCAGAATAACAAAGAAAGATAGACGAAGCGCTGTGTACACATCTAGTGACGTTGAAACCATGCTAACTTCTTGACACACATATCTTTCTTCTTTCTTTTTTTAACAGTCCATAAAAACTCACAGTTGAACGTACACATATACACATAAAACCATGCAGGTAGTTACGAAAAAATTTAGATGTATGTGTGTGTTCTTACAATAAGTTAGTCTATGTTTTTGACGTCACTTTAAATGAAAGCATGCTCTGTCTATCTTTCTTTACCTACCTATTTAGTAATTCAGGAAAACAATGTGCCAGAGTGATATTGAAATATATTTTTGTGCTTAAAATTTCAAAAGCTTATCACTGTTTGTATAAACACTTGTAAAATAGGTAAAGCTTTTTTTTAGGTCACAGACCTCGCCTAATTTCTAAGAGGTCTTTTAAGGTAGTCAACAACGCTGTCCTATGTCTGTTGCAGGTCCTTACATGACCTCGAAATATTGAAGTTTCTCTGATATGAAGATTTCCTCACGATGTTTTCCTTCACTGCTGAGCAGACGAACGAACAAACTTTAAAAGAGTTCACCTATAAATTGACACTGCAGCTCTGCTGGCTCGCATTCTTAATTTCAAGCGAGTGGCCCGCTTCAGCAGAAGAACAAACGACTTAGCATGATATTATATACAAGTATGTCCGTACTCAGCTCGGAAACTATTCTCTCGCTTTAAATTGCAATTTGCATTCGATCCCCGCCGGCAGCAATGAAATTGTTAATTGTAGTTTTTAGTGCTGATTTACCACGTGCTCGGTGGGAAGACAACACCGTGAAACTTGCATGTTCGAGAAATTTAACAAAAAATATTTCGAAGACATGTGAAGTCCAACACGCATTGGGGCAGCGGGTTGTACATTTCCTTGCCTTTAACAGAATAAGAGAAAGTCTGTACCCAGAAGTGTATATGGGCTGTAAATGTATTTATAACTTTTATTTATTAAACTGTAATGACAAAAACCTTATTTAATGTCATTTATCTAGATAAAAAAACCACGTACACCTCAACGTGAAATATTCACAAACGAAATCAATAATTCATACAACAGACTATTTGACTATTTACAAAGTATTTTCGTATGTTATCGAAGTAAATTATTAAAATAATATAATATTTTGTTAGCTGCAATATGTCAATGCACCATAGAGTAAACAATAAGAGTAGTTCATATCGAGAGGAGTTAACAACAGATTAAAAATAATTTAAAGATAACACTTAAGTGTAATAACAAAAGTCACATATTATGGCAACAAGAAATTAGTGCCCCTTCTCGATATGTATACAAATACAACTTATAAATATAAGTGACCATTTAGTTTCGTTCAAAACTGAACGAATGTATCTCATGATACACAGACAATCAATATTAATAAATAATTAAAGACCTTTATGACAAATCACGATATTCGTTCCTTTTTTAGGCCAATAAGTTTTCTTACACTTACAATTCTTGAATTAGTTTTGTCGAAACTTTCATATTTATATCTATCGGTTTCAGAACGGAAAGGAAGCTTATATAGAAACCTACTGGAATTCTACATTTCATATGTATACACTATACATCTAACTTCTAGCAATATAACTATCGTAAAATGAAAATTATTATCTCAGTCTATAGTTGATATACCGCTGGTAACCAATATCATCCGATAAAGATCTCTTACCAATTAATTTAAATGCATAAACCATAAATACATCTCACATCTCCGAGACTAGTCGACAAGGTCTTTGGCCATGATTTTTTTTAAATTATCTGCTTTTAAATAAAATAATAACCTTTCGCTACTAAAATGTCGCACATACATGATTCTTAAGCCTAACAAATAATAAAAAAAATATCTATAAAATTCATCAACTGTCTGGGTATAAAAGACGTCATTAATATGTACTTGGTATTGCCAGCATAATCAAATTGCTCTTAAAATTTACACATAAATAGGATCGTATAAAAGTAAAAATTGTATCTTAAGAAAATCCATTGGTTTGACTTAAAAATAATTATAGTCTAATGTGAGACATTAATGCGTAAGCGATTAGTTTACAAATGTCGAAGTGGTGCACAGAGAACGCTTTAAAAATGGCAACAGAAAAGTAGTTTTTTTCTGACGGTATATTTTACTTTAGAACGAAACGTGTTAGCTATTTTGATTAAATTGGTATGTATCTAGTAAGGAATGGCGGCAAATTTTCAATGAAAATTTAAATTCGTTTAATACTAAAAGTTTATGCTATGTTTTTGAAGACATTTCAAGATAAATTCGGTTTCCTTCGGAAAACGAAATAAAATACAATAAGGCATGGAATATTATATACAACTAAGGTTGCCATAGAGTTCGTAAGATTCTTACGCAAGACTTCAAAAACGTATTCTCAAGCGCATTCTACCTTTGCCACACATATCGTGTACAAAAAATATAACCTCACGCACT
Source organism: Parnassius glacialis (assembly GCA_033319125.1). Classification (NCBI taxonomy): domain Eukaryota; kingdom Metazoa; phylum Arthropoda; class Insecta; order Lepidoptera; family Papilionidae; genus Parnassius; species Parnassius glacialis. The sequence goes on along the minus strand of JAVANC010000009.1, from coordinate 38,717,577 downwards.
ATAAAACTCTAAAATCTCACTACCGTTATCTATCGTGCGATTTTCATGTATAATATACATTATATCATATACATACGTATATATTTATGCTATCTATACTTTTACCATTTGTTTTTAAAATTTTCTTCACACAAGCACCGATATGTCGAAATGGACTAAAATTTCACTATACATCTATAGCTCGTTTACTAACATCTTTAGAATATCATTTCTTTACGCTCCTAAGGATAAGTGACATGTATTTTAAAACTAATTCTTTTTTTTTAAATATGTACTGTATGGACCGATCAAAAACCTGTTTTTATAACATATAATAACACTAAAACAACCAGCTACCCGTGTACGGAATTCAATGGGGTTGGCCGGTAATAACTTTTTCTAGAGGGCGCCAGCATAGCTTTCACCTGTCAACGTCAAAGTCGCGTGCTTGGTGGTGCTTGGTTTGTGTTTATGTTTATTTATATCACTAAGTTAAATAAAGGTTTATAATAATTGTAACATACAAATTACAAACATTATGTATTCGACATGGCGGGTATGTGAATTAAAAGCTGAACTAAAGAAGCGAGGTGCGTCTTTACGAGGAAGGAAAGCAGATCTAGTGGAAAGGTAAATATCATATCTTCTTTTTTAAAATATCTTTGAATGCTTTATTATCACGTTTTATCGAAAGTTATACCATTTACGTCTTTAAAAAGAAGTATGATCGTATCTTAAAGATTCCTTATAATATTTACGCGTTTACTACACACGTCGAGAGAATGAATGAAGAACGATTGACGAAAAAAGTGTATAAGGCGAGTGTGAATGAAAGTATTGGAAGGGGTAGACCTAGGCGGACATTTCTAGACCAAATTAGGGACGTCTTGAAAAAAGGCCAGGTTAAGAGTACCCTAAACCGTAGAGCATGTATGAAGGGAATAATGAAAGTGGACGAAGCGAAACAAGTATGTAAGGATCGTAGCAAGTGGAAAGAAGTGGTCTCTGCCTACCCCTACGGGAAAGAGGCGTGATTATATGTATGTATGTATGTACTACACAAGGCATAATACTGACGTTTAAATATAGAATTTTATTTTATTTGTTCTCAGATTAGAGTTATATGATCAAAATTTTAATTTTGGTAACTCCGAGAATCAGGATGAAGGTGATCTTACAATGAACCTTCCAGAGTCCAACACATATCGAGATATAAATAGCTGTACTTTGTTACCACCTCTAACAAAAATGCATATAAGACATTATTTTTGCTGGTAAGTTTGTTCTTCATAGTAATGATATAAAATTACACAAAATACCTAATATAATAAGTAAATATTTTTTTCTGATTATCCTTGTTTGAAGTTGGTTATGCATGTCCTTGGATTTAACAATAAGGTAGTCATAGGTTGTTAGTCACTATAATAAAAAAAATGATTGTAGGTTTGAGATGCAAATATATATATATATATATATATATAAATATTTTATTTGTTACAGTGCTGATAATAAACTTGATAAGGCTAAATCCTTATATGAGTCACAATACCTCATACTTGCAAGAGCTACTACTGTTGGTGACTCTACTTTTGTGAAAGGCTATTGTAAAAAGACCATGAAAGCTTTACAGTATGAAGTAGATGTTAAAATTCATAAAAATGGAACGCCTCAGGAATCCCACTGCGAATGTCCAGCTGGAAGTGGCATAGAGGCAAAGTGTAAGCATGTTGCTGTGCTTTTAACTGGAATTGAACACATGGTACATCACAAAATTATATTACTGCATCAAGTTAGCACACAAAGGTTGCAGACATTTCATGTGCCCAAAACTCCATTTACAGCCTCTCCTATAGCTGCACACAAGTTACCTAAGAAAAAGAATAGTAGAAGATTTAGTCCGTACCCTATTCACACGATTGACAAAGAGAGCTACAACAATAAAATTCGTAATTTAATTTTAAATTATCCAAATTCTACAATGCCTCTTAAACATTTATACGAACCAGCAAATCCCTATGCCATTATAGCAGATCATGCCTACACATCTTCCAACCCTGAAGATAAAATTTTAGAAAAACTATGCTTATTAAATGTTAATGAAGAATCTATAAAAAATATTGAGAAAATAACAAGAGGACAAAAAAGCAGTTCAATGTGGTACGAAGAAAGGAAACATAGAGTAACTGCCAGCAATTTTCATACAGTTTGCCATCTTAAAGCCTCTTCAAAACTTAGCTACAGTAAACAACTTTTTAGTAAAAAACCCTTTTCTTCTAGGCCAACAACACATGGCATCTTGAATGAACCAATAGCTCTAAAGGAGTATCAGTCTCAGTACGAATTAAATATTGAATCTTGTGGGTTATTTGTTAGCAAGCAGAGACCATATTTAGGTGCTACACCGGATGGTCTACTGGGAGATGACACCATCATTGAAATAAAATGTCCATATTCCACGAGAAACAATATCATAACTGCAGCAACTGTGCCCTATCTGGTAAATGACTCTTTCAATAAAACGCTGCTATTAAAAAAAACTAGTCCAATATATTATCAAATCCAGGGCCAGTTGTATTGTACAAATAGGATGTACTGCAATTTAATAATTTATACATATAAAGACATGAAAGTTGTTTATATCACAAGAGATGATCATTTTATTTCAGAATTGTTAGAAAAATTGGATGATTTTTATAATAATTTTTTTAAAGACGTTATTTTAAATAACTATTTGTACAATAACTATGATTTAATAAAGAAACAAAATTGAATGTGTTAAATTTTTTTATTGAATCTTTTATTTTTAAATAAGTGTTAAGTTTTTTAATAAATGTAAGTAGAAAAAGTAATGAAAAAAGCTAAAAATTGGCTTTCTATAAGAAATATATAAATAATATGCTATTCTCTTCTTTCTATTTATTGTACATTTTTATACAATAAATGATTTTTAATAAAATAAATTAAAAGTAACTCGTTAAAAGAAAGAGGGTGAAATTTTTGATAATAGCAATACATCATAACCATTTCCAATTTTTTATTTCTTATTTGTACATATTATTTATCAGAACTATAATAAAGATGGTCCTATTTACATGGTATAATGTATAATGGTGGTTCTTGAGCACTGACTAACAAACCTGTCTTCACTTTCTACATACACCTCGGCACAATAGTTTCCGAGTATATTGATAATTTAACTATCAAGGAATAAAGAAAAAGAGTGACTACTTCTTTGTCTTTTTATTTACAATATTTTCCTTAAAATTACATAACATAAAACAAATGAAAAATATTTTTGAGGCCAAAGGAACATAGAATGAGACAAGTGGAGTCTGAAGTATTTTATAGGTTTTTGTAAGGCCTATAAGCCTTTCTATGTGTACCCTTTGACTTGCAAGTCTTTGATCATTTTTCAATACTGCAACTGATAACTGTGATTTACCTCTCAAGAAAGTAGGTATGTTGACTGCAATATTTTTTTGAGCAAACAAGTCTTGCACATTAAACCCTCTATCTGCCATTATACTATCTCCTTCATCACACAAATTTAACAATGAGCTACGCTCAATCATTTGCCGGTCACTGGTTGCTCCCCCATAACCTTCAGAACAATAAGACAGGAGACCGCCTGGTGTAGAGCCCACCAAAAACTTTATAGTGTTGGTATTTTTATAACTGCTGTAAGTGGCTCTCTGGGATATAGGATTGCTAGGTTTAGCAATAGGCACTTCTGTTGCATCAATAATAATCCTTGTTTTGCTACTTTCATCTTTAAATATTTGAGGCATATAGTAATGTACTAAATCCTGTCGAGGCCAAATATCAATCATTGACCATAATTTATGTACAAAGTGAATCCAAGTAACTATTATGTTTGAAACCTCAGTTTTGCTTATATTGAAGATTTTAGCGATTTCATAATCAGGTTTATTGCGTCTGAGCTTCATCAATAGTATAAGTAATTGATCCTCAATTGACACACCAATTACTCGACTCCAGCGGTATGTAATATTATTAGCCATTGGCAAGAGGGTGTTGAGCACTAGTTGAAATTTTGAGTATGATTCTAATCCTGTGTAAAACATGAGTGACTCGTTATCAGTTAACAATAAATCTGTAGAAAATATTTTTAACATAACACTTGTCTGTGTTCCTACTGATTTGCAATTGTGGGCAGGAGTTGAAAGGTTTTCTGCTTCTAGACACTGTTCACTAGCAATATCCAGAAGCTGGCTACACTGTTCACTTGCGATATCCAGAGCCTGTGTACAAAATTCTTCAGCAAAATTTAAGTCTTCAGGTCTGGATATAGGCGCAGAAGTATGCGCCTGCTTAAAAAGCGCCTTTTTAATATTACGTGCTAATAATCGTTCCTCTCGAGCTTGATCTTCTTGTGAAATAGCTTTCATAGTCCATGCAAACACTGATGGGACAGCAGATTTTTTCAAGTAACGATGCTGATGTTCATTACCTGAAAATTACCAAAATTGTTAAGGAAAATGTACATATGTGTAATGTAAGGTATTTTAAAACAAAATCAAAAGATATACCTGTATAAATGCTGGTGTTTTGATAATCCGTCTCTAAAAAATGATTACGACATAACCTCGAATTTCTTTCAGGCTTAAATTTTTTTCTTCTTATAGCTTTAAGCCACATTTTTTTTACTTCAGCGTTCTTAGGGAATTGGTGTGCACCAATTTCCTTGCAATAAGGCACTTCACACATCTTTGGCATTGTGAAAATATTTATTTTTTAAAATATCGCATACAATTTAATCTTTTTTTGGTTAAAGCTATGCTAGCGCCACTTTGACAGTTGCCAACCCCATTGGACGATTTATGATAGGTTTTTTTTTTTTGGAGAACAATTGCAATATTATATATATGTATACGAGTATTTTGTTACCAAACAAAGATATTAAAGATATTCACGAACCGGAAACAACCCGAAACTACTTTAGGATATTTGCACACAATATTTTTCGAATATTCGATCATTGTTTGTTTTTACGCGGAAATTAGTAACGGGAATTTCGTTTTTTTTAACTTTATGACAAAATAAATGAATTATAATCTATTTAGAATAATATAACTTAGCTGACACTTGATGGGGTCCTTCTTTAAAAAAACTTTAGCCTCATACTATGACTTCTTTGTATAAGTGCAGGAGTCCAGAAACAATTTTTTGTAGGTAATAAAAATACTTGTTCTGTACAGGACTCGATCCCGCTGACCACGACTTTCTCAAGCAGTAGCAGCCACTGCTTTTATCCCGTTTGAAGGGTAATAGAGAGTGTAATTGCAAGCTGGAGGCATTTTGTCAAAAACCTTAGAGGTGGCAACGCATCGTCCGCCTTACTTACTTACAGGTGTTTTTTATAAATCATATTTTTACTAGCAATGCTCTATTAACATAAATCGGTTCAGCAGTTTCAATGTCATCAGCTGTTTTGTTAGCTGCGGTAGCGTTCTGTTCGGGGGTTTTTAAAATTTTCAATTTATTCAAGTTATTGTCTACTTAGGCGCCTTGACAAACCTATCGTCTTCGACTGGTTTCTAGCACAAGCTGCCGTTAATATCTTCAAAAAAACTTCGCACTGCATATCGTGAAGAAGATTTAAACAAATTCTTATGAGCATAATTTATTACTTGACAATAGCAAAAGTTTTTTTTTTATAAATTTAAATTCTATTAATGCTATTAAGAATATTAATATTCCCTTTATCATCTCCTGGTAAGCTTAAAATGCTAGTGTTAGTTGTTCACGACAGTAGTCGGATAGCGGATTTGAAACCACGACCATTGAGTTCGCGGTCCGCACCCTGCTGCCACTTGCAGCCAACTTCAAACAAAGAAGGCTGCAGGTGCGTACACCAAGGATAACACTAGGAATACCTCACAGGCTGTGATTAAACTGTCTCTCTATACCCTTCGCACTGGAGCACAACAGTGCAATCAGTGCTATTTGACGGCAAAAGTGAGAGGTGGAAAAGCACTCCTACCCCCATATTATAGTTTTATTAAATTACACTGTACAGGGTTATTTTTGAAAGTGTGGCCAAATTTTAAACTAAAGTTGAAATATATAAATAATGATTTCTACTACTTCTACTTTTATTTGAAACTAGCTGTTCTCCGCGACTTCGCCCGCATATAATTTAAGGTTTTTTATTTTTTTGCGCGGAACGGAATGCTTATTCTTTTTCCAAAATAAAAGTAACCTAAGTTAATTTTTATAACATCAGCTATCTGCCAGTGAAAGTCCCGTCAAAATCGGTCCAGCCATTTCCGAGATTAGCCGGAACAAACAGTCAAACAGACAGACAAAAATTTAAAAATTGTGTTTTTGTTATAAGTACAGTATATAGTATGAAGCTGTTATTTTGACATTACAAACAGACATTTCAATTTTATTTATTTGTATAGATATAGATTATCCCAAATTAAAGGTGATTTATGGGCAACAACTACGCGTACGCGCGCTCCTCTGTGTGCGATTAAATTCATAACGTTTTTGCCGACCGATCGACCCTTACGAATGTGTGCGTGCGTAGTAAAATAGTAGGCGTTAGATATTTATGAATAACAATCACTTAAAATAAAACATTACCACGTATTTTGATTTAAAAAAAATAAAAAGGACAGAATGATTGAGTTTTTTTTTTATTAATTTTTCTTCACCGTTTGCCTATATTACTTTTTATTATAGAATAAGTCGTAATCTGAACCTTCTCTGCAAATTTGGCCGGTTATTACAAAATAACCCTGTATAGTGGTATTTACTAAACACCGTCTCTCTATTCTATTATAGGTCTACATTAACCCTGTTAAATCGGTAGTGTCATCCAAGTCATGATTTTATAAATAGATTATAGGTTAAGTTAAGGATTAGAATTCACGAGACGAACATAAAAATAACATAAACACTCACGCCTGTCACCCAGAGGGGTAGGCAGAGACTATGGAATTCCATTTGGCACGATCCTGACACACCTCTCTCGCTTCCTCCACATCCATATACCTACGCATACACGCTCGTCGGTTAAAGGTACTCTTAATTTGGCCCATTTTCAATATATCGCCTATTTGGTCGATAAACTTTCGCCTAGGGCGACCCTTCCCGACTCTGCCATTCACCTCTGCAACATAAATTTGCTTTGTCACTCTTTCCTCATTCATTCTTTCTACATGACCAAACCACCGAAGCATTCCTTTCTTAATCCTAGTCACAACATCATCTTGCAAACCACACATTTCTCTTATCACACTATTTCTCACCCTGTCATTCAGATTCAGCCCTAGCATACTACGTAATGACCGCATTTCTACAGCATTTATTCTACTCTCGTGCTTCTTCTGCCATACCCAACTTTCACTACCATACATTAAAGTAGGCACTAACACAGCATTGTGAATTGCCAAACGTGCCTTTTTGGACACATTCTGACTTTTCACAATAGAGTGTAGAGCCCCATTCAATCTATTTCCTGCATTCACTCGTCGTTCTATATCCTGATCATATCTACCATCCCTGCTAAACACACATCCCAAATACACAAACTCATCTACTTGGTCTACCAACTCCCCTTCTATTCTTATTTCACATATCGTTTTACTTTCTTCTCTTTCAAAAACCATAACTTTCGTCTTACTTGCGTTCACTTTCATTCCCTTTTCTTTTAATGTCCTGTTCATTAATGTAACCATCATTTGCAACTCGGCTGCCGACGACGCAAGTATGACTTGATCATCGGCGTACAAAAGGCATTTGACGGTTAACTCACCCATTCTTAACCCGCATTCTTCTGCTTTCAAATTTTCCAAACAACTGTCCATAAATAGGTTGAACAGCCACGGGGAAGCCACACAGCCCTGTCTGACACCTTTATGGATGCCAAACCAGTCCGAGTAGGCCCCGTTGATCCTGACACAAGCACTAGAGTCCCTATATAGAGACTTCAATGCCTGTATCAAGCCAGCGCTCAACCCAAATGAGTTCAGTGTTTGCCATAACACATCCCTGTCCACTCTGTCATAAGCCTTCTCCAAGTCTATGAACGCACAAAAAACTTTTTGGTTTTTGGCCAAAAACTTCTCCGCGATCATGCGCATGGAAAAGACCTGATCCGTACATCCCATTCCCTTTCTAAATCCCGCTTGCACATCCCAAATTTTTCCATCAGTTTCTTTCATAACTCTTTCAATTAGTACCTTAGCATACAGTTTTCCCACAATGCTAAGAAGGCTGATACCACGGTAGTTTTTACAGTCCTGCTGTGATCCTTTTCCCTTATATATTGGGACTATCACGGCTTTGCACCAGTCTCCCGGTACCCGCTTAAGTTCCCAACATAAATTAAACAAGGTGCACAGCAGGTCTGCTACCACTCCTTCTCCAGCCTTTAGCATTTCGAGAGATACTCTATCATAACCGGCTGCCTTACCTGCTTTCATACTTTTCATTGCTTTCATTATTTCATCTATACTTATATCTCTATCTATTTCCTCTTCTTCCGGAATTTCTATTTCATTTAATTCAAACGTCTCATCACTCATAAACACGCTTTCAAAGTATTCCTTCCATCTCCTTAAACTCAAAACTTCATCATTCAGAATACAGCCATTCTGGTCTCGTATAGCATTCATTCTAGGCTGTTTTGAATGTCCCCTGGTAGTTCTTACGAGTTTCCAGAACATTTTAATGTTTGCCTGGAAGTTATCCGATATTCTTCTATCATTCATATCCGTTCTTTCTTGCTTTTTCCTTTCAACTACTTCTTTTACTCTCTTATTTAGGTGTCTAAAGACTGCCTTTTTCCTTTCAATATCATCATTCATACTGCTAGAATTACTAGCCTTGGTTGCTAGTAAATCTAGCCATGCTTTCTTCTTTGCTTCAACTTCCATCCGTACCTCATCATCCCACCATAACGTGTTAATTTTCCTTTTATTCGTTCTCTTACTTACACCACATACTTCGGTAGCTGCATCCACTAAACCTTTCTTGACATTATACCACACAGTCTCCAAGTCTAAATCATTCATACACAATTCAGCCATACCACTTATATTTTCTCTCAATCTATATTTGAACTTCTCTCTCACACCTTCATCTTGTAACCTCTCTGTTCTTATACGCTGTAAAGCAGTGGTAGACACAGATGTCCGATGCCTCCAACGTCTGAAAAGACCATTAATTCGGCATAAGACCAAGTAATGATCCGTCCCTACGTTAGAGCCCCGGTAAACCCTTGTATCTACCACCGCGCTCCTCATTCTTTCATCAACAATTATGAAATCTATCATACTTCTATCATCACCTCTTTCCCATGTATACGTGTGAATCTTCCTATGACGAAAGAAAGTATTCGTCACAAAAAGACTCTTTTCCACGCATACGGCGAGAAGGCTTTCACCATTCTCATTTATACTTTCATCACCAAACGTTCCCAATATCCTTTCATAACCAAGCCTCCTCACCCCAACCCTTCCATTAAAATCGCCTAATATCACAATATTTTCATTAACCTTGCATTTCATTAGCACCATCCTTACCAACTCCCAAAACTGCTCTCGGATATAAGTGGGCTTAGACATGTCTGGGGCGTAGACCCCTAAAACAAACAACTTCTTTAAGCCCACTTTCATTCGTATCCATAGCAGTCTCGGGCTTACACATTCATACTCTTTCACACAATGACCCATTCTTTCTGAAAGGATGATACCGACTCCCTGGCATGCCCGCTCGGTCTCGTCTACACCAGACCAGTACGCGGTATACATGCCATGTGTAGTAGCATCCTTTCCCTTCCGTTTCGTCTCATTTACACATAACACGTCTATTCCTCTATCATGCATCATATCGCATACTTCATCCATCTTATCATTCATTCCTCCACATACATTCAATGTAGCCAGACGGGCTTCCGCAATCCACTTTTCGCCCCTCCGGGGGACAGAACGTGACGGGTGGCGAAAATTATTATTCACGAACGAATGGATATAGGAAGTTACAATAAATTATGGATTAACAAATAACTAAATCAATATTAGCACACCATTGAATTATATATATATTGAAATGACTTGCCACCACACACAAAGCACCAGAGTTCAAATTAAAAAAATGTATTAAACACTAGACTTATTGTCTTAAACACATTAATAACCTAAAGCGAAAGGAATGGCAAGTTACGAGGTACCGCTTCGGCCTAGACAACCGCTTTGCGTTGTCGTCGGTTAAATATATATCATATAAATAATTTACGGTTAGATAAAATTATATAAAAAAAGTATGGGAGCGATTAGCTTTCTCTTCAATATGATCCTATTAAGTAGGGAATTGTAAGTTCGAATTATTAAAAAAAATTGAATAGAATTTTATGAATAGGGTTTTTATTACGCAACTACCAGTGTCAATTATTTGTTTTCAAGATAAGCGAAACGTACACACAGATTCTTAGATAAGTAATAGAATTGGAACCCGGGAACTTAAAAGCGTGGAGGGTTTCCGAAAATCACCCCTTTACAACAACTCTTTTCTCTTAACTTTTATTATCTATTGTCTTACTTTGATTAAGCATTAGTTTCTTTAAATAAAAACCAAAAGAAATATGGATTACTTGGACAGATAGAAAAATCACCAACGACAACACAATAAGGTAAGGCCGAGTAAACGCAAAGTGATTAGGTATAGTTTTAGCTTGATATGTATAAATAATTGAAGAAGCGCTAGCTCATATTTTCTATGCCCGAATTATATATGGACCATAAAATAATTAATAGAAAGAATCAGGCGTTACTTTGCGGAAATCCATTATATTAGAGTTGGTAAAAAAAAATACTTCGCGTTATCTAAGTATATATAAAAATTTTTACCAACTATAATGGACCATAAAACACAAACTTGTGTGATATACGTCGATATAAAAATAAAATCATATAAATAATACTTAATATTAATTTGATCGCATTAAAAAAAAACATCGAGACAATAGAGTAGTTGACACTGATTTCATTCGAAATAATTGTACAAAGCTGTCTAAACAAAACACTTTCTATTATAATTAAACTTTAAAATATAAACTACGGACCGACTTCAATGCATTACATTAAAATCTTCTTCACCTGTTTAACCACCCTTAGGAATGGAATTTTTGTATTTATTTATATGGGACTATCCCAGCAACCTTTTTAATAAGAAATAATTTAAATCGGTTGGTCACACATAAAAAAAAATGCTTCGAATACAGAACGTTCTCGTTTTTTGAACTCGATTTAAAAAGAATGGCAGTAGCAGCTAATACGGTCATAGTTCATGTACGCAAATAATCTAATGTGTATTTAATTAAAGATCAAAATCTATTAGGTCAGTTCTTAAATCGGAAATCCAATCCAGTTTTGACACTACAAAAGGAATGAATTCAAATTATACCGTTAAGTAATATCGTTTTGATGGTGTCAACTACGCAATTCACAACAAAATCTACCCATGTTCAATTGTAATAATATGTACAATCATAATTATATTGATAATAAAATAATAAATGAATCCATGGGTTAATAAAAGCTGCCTTTATAATAAAGTAAATTGTATAAATATGTATATAAAATTAATATTAAAGTTTCAAGAGAAACAATTCATGGCACAGATTAAAATAAATAGAATAAAACAGTACCGTCGTCTGATAATTGGGCTTAGGATATTATATCGGACCTCTCGTCCGCACTAGCCTTTATGGTCAGAAAATAGTGATGTGCGTTAGTACGTATATCGATAAAATTATCTTATCGATGAGTGGTGGATCTTTAGTGGAATTTCATCTTGTGTGAGTTAAAAAAAATATTAATACGAAGAAACTATTATTGGCAGTTAAAACTATATACCCTGGTATTGGGGACGAAACCTATACCTTTTCGTACAGCCTTTAATTTTTTATTGTCCATTCCTCCCGAAATTAAACAAAAAATGTATAAGGCCCCTCTCAGGTTAAATTAATTGACGTTTATAATTTATGTACAATAAAAATAAGGCTTTGGTTTAATTGTCATGTGGAAAAATAAATGTTCATAATCCAATTTTTTAAAAATAATCACGTTAATATGTTTGTTTCTAATTCAATACGTTAAAACCGCACTGGCTTAGCTTAACAAAAGCCTATCACTTCGTTTTAAAGCAATCCATGTTGAAGTTGGAGGGACAGATGGTAAAAATTTTTGCAATTTTTAATCAACCAACTGTTCCAACTCAATGTTTTCCTTAAGCTATACCGGTTTATATATTATATCGGCTGACTTTTTTACAATTTGGAAAAAAATGGGTGTAACTTTTCAACAAAGAAGTAGCCTATATGGCATAGATATATTTCAAATTTTATTTTGAAAATGGATTTAACTTTGGAAAAATAAATAGTGATTAAAAATGTCTTTGTCTTTTGGCTATACTTTGCGCTTAACAATTATCGATAAATTTGTAACGCCCTTGAATTTGAACCTGTTCACCTATTAAATCCATAAATAACCATAAAAAGTCAGCCGGGTAATATTGGGCTTATATATCGGTATATAAGTCGGCTATATCGGCATTTACCTCAAAGCGCGCCGATGTCAGGATAAAGCTGTGGGATCCCGGAGTTTTCCCGGTACTGTAGCGGGTCGGCACGGAACTCGACCGGCTTGAGCGCCATGTTGCCGTAGATGCGGGCGAAGCGGTCGATGCAGCCCGACCTCTGCGACATGTGGCGAGCATCGGCTGACAGCATCTCCGTATTCGTGCACTCGGGACATTTGAACTTCTTGCGGGGCGTCACCTGGAAGTGCCAACTATTATTATTAGTATTTCTAAGTAGCTGGAGAAAGAGAACGTGGGGAGCGTAGCTGTATTTAATTTTTGAAGCCGTGGATAATAGACACTAACGGTCGTGACAGTCAGTTGAAAGTCTTAGTAAGCGCGGTCGCTCAAGACCACAGTGGTTTGCTTTAAAATAGTTTCCAATTTTTGTTTATTTTTTTGTTTTAGGGTAATTGATATATTATTTGTTAGCGATACTGATGACGATTTCGATTTTAAGTAAAAATTGTTATTAAGATTTAAGTTATAGCTCGTTCTTTCTAGTTTACAATTTCATTATAAATGTTTAAATAATTTAAATAATAATAACAATCTTTAACATAAAAATTATTTGGAATTTAACAATACAGTAACAAACTAATTAGCGTTATCGATAGTAATGCGGCGCATCATTAGGCCTTCCATAAGACAATTAAGAGAAAGCGAGAGCGAAATATTATCGGTGCCATTCACACTTAGCGTCAACTGAACAATTTTTCGCTTTGAATTGTACATAGTACACGAGCAAACCTGCAGTGCTGTAAGGTAACTCTGGTGGGAATCATTTACCCCGTGGAAATAACTCCTCTACTGCTTTCTATTTTGTTATATAAAATAATAAAAGCATCGGCTTATAATCAATACTCATACATTAACACAATGCAACGAAACCTATCGTGAGTGAATATATGGTGATGAACTCGGGCGTTCATTGAAGTAATATCAGGCCTCTAGTAATCACTCTTGCTGCCTGCGTGAATAATTAAGTACAATGAGGGCTAATAATCTTCCACTCACCAGATGTCGCTACTAGCGACTGAGGTAAAGTTTTTTGTTACACAGTGTCATTTAATTGAGAAATTAGTTTTAAATAATAGTTTATCATTGTCTAGAGTATTATATTAATATATAACACAATGCGTCAGTGGTATGATTTTTAATTTTTTGCACATTACAACTCTTTTTTTTTAAAAGTCGTCTTTTAGTTATATTTATAGTTTGGTTTATTAATTTCTAATGTAATTAATATAAAATATAACTAATAATACAGAAAGAAATCTTAAAGATTACATTTTCCTAAGAAATTATCGTCCCCGCTATGAAATCTGTCAAATATTTTACCTCACAAAGTGGCGCCGCCCTGGTGGCAGAAAAAGTCGTGGATGCCTTCATTGCGCGGGACTTTTTCGGGTTATACGCAGTCAGGGCTAGCACGTTCTAGACGAGTTAATTTTAAAGTTTTTTTAACACTGTTACGTAAATAGTTTTTTGTAAATACTTGTTGAAATAGTTTTTGTTTAGTGTTGAGTATATTTAACTGCAGGATTTAATTGTAGTTGGAAAAGTTTTAATGCAATTTAAATATATATATATATATATAAAATACCTATCTATATGATAAATTATTATGGCAAAACGTCTTTTCTACTATAATTCTTGCATGGATGGATGGACTTTTTTTTTTTGATTAGCAAACAAAAGGATTCAGATTTATAATTTTTTACGTTACCAAAGGATAATGAGGGGTGAATTTATTTCATATTTAATTTTTTTGTTAGGTACTTAAAATTATTAAGTACTGATGTAAGTAGTAGGTAGGTAGGTAGGTAGGTATAGTCAACCAAAAAATTGTACGGAGTATGTACAAATTTATACATAGACTACCCAGGTATTTCCGTAGCGAAAAAAGAATTAAGTAACAATTTAACTACAGAAGTACCAAAGTACCTAATTACAGAACTTAGTTGAAATTTACTTCACTATCGCAGTACCTACTTACATACCTATACTTGTATTTTGTAACAAAAATAATACCACAAAATACTGAAATTAAAGCTTCGTTTACAAGATGTTCAACTAAGTAGAATACAATCATATTTCTGTTAGGAATCGTATTTCGGGTTTATTTGTTGTTTACACCGCCTAGGTACCTATTTTTACCGAGCCAAGCATCGCAATTCACAACGAATAGTCCTGCAAGTTCCACGCGTTGGGCAACACAGAACTCATTTAGTAGCGAAAATATGGTCAGTCGATCATAATCAGAATAGGTACCTTACCAAGGTAACTTACATACCATTTCGCAATGTATTTTTTTTTACTCTTTATTGACAGCCCTTAGTAACCACGGAAAGTCCGCCATGACGTAGGAAAGGGAAAAGATGCAAAGTAATACGGACACTCACGTGCAGTGATAGTTTTATTTAGCTTGCGTGCGTGATTTATTAAATTGAATATTGATCAACTTAAGAACGACGCTTCCCGTGTTGATTTAGAACCTCTTGGTTTAGCATGTACAATAGATGATAAAATCTCAATCCTTAATAGTATTGTTCTCAATTTATATAATGTTCATGCTCCTGTACACCAAATAAGAGTAAAGCGTCCTCCTGCACCCTAGATGAACAGTGGCGTAAGGCTGGCAATAGCGAGACAGAACCGAGCTTTTCAGAAGTTTAAGAAGCAACGCACTGGAAAATTGGACTAGTTTTAAGGCTTGCAGAAACAGATGTAATCAGATGGTGCGAAACGCTAAACGCCGCTACATTCACGATAATATCCTTAATACTTCGACCGCAGGTATGTGGAAATTCCTCGGATCCCTAGGTATTACTAAGCCTCCGTTAGCAGAGTTAGGTCCTTCGCTTAATTTAGATGACATCAATCGTCATTTTTCTGTCACTCTTCGTATTGATCCTAGTATTAAATCCCAAACGAGTCATTCTATCGCTTCTATGGAACCACTCTCCATTCCCTTTTTTGAATTCTCTCCTGTGACCCAAGATGATGTTGCTAAGGCGTTATCAGCTATTAACTCCAAGGCTTTGGGTTGTGATGACATAAGCAAGACTATGGTGAATATGTTACTCGAGTTCCTTCTCCCAGCAATAACACATATTGTAAATTACTCTTTGGACACAGGTCTATACCCAACTTTGTGGGAACAAGCTTATGTTCGACCTCTTCCCAAAATTCCTAATCCTACACTACCCTCTCACTATCGACCAATTTCTATTCTCCCATTCCGTCCAAAGTTCTTGAATCCTGTGTGTATAAGCAAATCTCTTGTTTCATAAAAGAACATAACCTATTGAATGTTTTTCAATCTGGGTTTCGGTCTGGTCACAGTACCACCACTGCAATTATTAAGGTCACTGATGACATAAGAAGAGGTATGGATGAACAGAAAGTTACAGTGCTGGTGCTTGTTGACTTTTCAAATGCTTTCAACACAGTTGATCACGACATCCTCCTCTCCATTCTGACTCATCTTAGATTTTCAACCTCAGCCTTGGAGTGGATCTCATCCTATCTTCGCGACCACCACTAGTCCGTCCGCCTTGAAGAACAGTTATCTGGCTGGGCTGACATCGAAACTGGTGTGCCGCAAGGCGGCATACTTTCTCCTATATTGTTTTCTTTATTCATTAATTCCATATCTTCTGTTATCAAGTGTTCGCACCATCTGTATGCAGATGATCTTCAACTATACGTACAATCTAGTATCGATGATATCAATAACGTCATAAGACTGATGAACGATGATCTTGATGCTATCCGAGTTTGGTCGTACAGGCATGGTATCTCGGTAAATCCGTTGAAATGCAAAGCAATGATTGTAGGTAGTTCAAGGATGCTGGCCAGGATTGACTATAGAGACCTTAAACCTGTGGTTTATAATAGTATATCGATCCCTTTCAATGAATCAATAGTTAATCTTGGCTTGCATATAGATCAAACTATGAACTGGAGTTTGCAAATTTCTGAAGTAAGCCGTAAAGTTGTTGTTGCCTTGCGTTCCCTGTATCGTCTGAAAAATTTCTTAACCTTCAAAACTAAGCTTATGTTGGTTGGCTGCCTCGTTGGTCTAGTGGTTGTAGTAGTGCGACTGCTGATCATGAGGTCGCGGGTTCGAATCCCGGGTCGGGGCAAAAAATCAGTTATTGAGTTTTTCCTTCAAGAAATTCTCAGTAGGTGCCCGGAGTCAGGAAGTTGGCGGTGTTTCACCCCCGTGCCTCGGAAAGCACGTAAAGCCGTTGGTCCTGCGCCTGATCCCTCTCCGGTCATGTCGGTTTACTGTCCCATCGGACTATGAGAGTGAGGGAATAGAGTGCACCTGTGCTTGCACATACACTTGGGCACTATAATCCTGTCCTGCGCCGATGGCTAGTCTCCGTTGAGGCTGGCCGCCGTGGCCGAAATTCGGTCTGGAGGACATTATTATTATTATTATTATAGGGGTATTAATATAGTTTTCTCATCTGGTTGGGCTGTATAAATATATAATTGTAAATGAAAATGATAAAAATACATAAATATCAATAAAATAAAATAAATACACAAAAATTACTTAAATATATAAAAACCCAACCAGATAGAAGCCCTCGGCAGGGGAGACAGAACGGCCGAGGGTTAGGGGGAAAGGGAAAGAAACCGGCGGACGATACGGGCGGTATCGAGGAGCACCGCCTTCTGCATTTGAGCTTGGAGCGATCTGTCACGGAGTCCCAGTCGCCTCAGATGACCCGAGAATTAACTCGTTCGCAGTAAGATGGAAGGCATCTTTTCCATTACACGGTTGTTCAAACGTACGGTGTGTAAGCCGTACGGTTGAAAAAACGTGCTAGCTTGTACATGATACGGCAAAATCACCGCGCGAGACATTGGTAAGTACTGGCTAGTAGCGCTTTTTACTCGGGCTGTGTAGGACGTGCTGCGTCATGAATTTTCTTACGAAAAAAAAGATTATAGTTGCTTATTACATATATAGGAAAAAGAAAATAGAAAAAAAAAGGGAAGTAAGGTTTTGGATACATCCGATTTTAGAAAAAAGGGAGGAATATGGCGCGTTTCATACACTTGTCAAGAATCAATTGAGAGAAGATGAAGACAAGTTTTACAATTATTTTAGAATGCAGAAAACTACATTCGACAACTTGCTCCAAAAATTATCCCAGGAACTAAAACATCAAGATACTTTTATGCGAGAGAGTATATCGCCCGCAGAAAGATTGGCTGTAACTCTGAGGTAAGTAGGTACAAAATTAAATGACATATTTTAGTTTAAAATTGTTTATTGCACACAAACAAAATTATTACATGTAATTGAATTTTAATAATTATTAATTTAAGAACAAGTAAATCAAAAAATACACTACGCTGAAAATGCTACTCAAGTGCGGTACTAAAATCGAATTCGTCTTCAATAGAAACTTGAGAATCTGCCGAGATATTTTCCGCATTTACACTATGTACAGATAATTGTGATTCGGGTCGGTAGTGGATTGGCTCTAAACCAGAACCGTGTCCAAAATCATGAGAAGACGTCTGTGGACGACTTATTCCATAGCTCGATCTAGCAGCTGTAGAATATCCATATGTTGACGATTGCGCATTTGAGGATGCTGTACCACTTAAATATCCTTGATGGCCTTGATCCCATTGGTTTCTTGATGTAGGTATATACTGAGTACACTGTCTTTGTTGAATATTTTTAATTATTGAAATTACTTGAAACTGAAAGTCTATCATATTTTCATCACTGAACTTGTCAACTGTATCAGCGATTCCCATAAAAAAGTTCATACTACGGCTTTTCTTTTTCTCATCTCGTTCTGCTGAATCCATAAACTTCATAAACCTAATGTCAACTTCACTTAGTTCATTTTTTCTTTTTTTTTTAGCCCTTTGCGTCTCACTCCGTTCAGTGTATCCCGAGCTTGATTGATTCGGGACTGCACTATCAAAATTTTCATTACTGAGGCTAGAATCATGAACATGTTCAGTCATGTTAGAATCGGTCTTGCGATGCTCAACATTTTTTTTTAGGAACATCATTTCATCATAGAACATATATTTTCTTATTTTTTTTGCTGAAGAACCAGACTTACATTCATTAATTTTTTTGTCATATTTTATCCAGCTATCTTTCATATTGGTCCACTTCTTCATCACCATTTGCCCTGAAAATAAATAAATAATAATTATTAAATTCAAAATTTATGAAAACCCCCGACCTAAACTGAATCGACCCCGACCTAAAATGGGGTTTTAGTATTTGAACCTGAACCGTTTTGTTTTATATTTCAGGTATCTAGCAACAGGAGATACCTTTACTGACCTATACTACAGCTATAGAATTGGAATAAAAACCATAAGTTGCATCGTACGTGAAGTATGCCACTACATTTGGTTAGAACTGTATAAAGAATATATGAAAATGCCATCTAAAGAAGACTGGCTACACATTGCAAGCAAATTTCAAGAATCTTCCAACTTCCCGCTGTGCTTAGGAGCGGTCGATGGAAAACACATCAGACTTATTAAGCCAATTGATAGTGGCTCGATGTTTTTAAATTACAAACATTTTTTTTCTATAGTTTTGATGGCAGTAGTAGATAGCGATTACAACTTTATATTTGTTGACGTTGGCGCCTACGGAAAGGAGTGTGATTCCAGTGTGTTTAAAGAGACCCCATTTTGGAAAAATTTAACAAACAACGGATTAAATCTACCCGATGCAACACGTTTGCCTGGAATTGACTACGATTTGCCATATGTGTTCGTTGCGGACGAAGCCTTTGCTTTGCATTATCACTTGCTTCGTCCATTTGGTGGTCATCAGCTTGATCAATTAAAACGTACATTTAACTACAGACTCACAAGAGCGCGAAGATTTGTTGAATGTGCGTTTGGCATTTTATCCAATAAATGGCGAATTTTTCACCGGCCAATGAATGTGTCCATCGATTTGGCAGTTGATATTGTGAAAACATGTTGTGTTTTGCAAAATTTTATACATAAGCAGGAAAACTTTCAGTTTCACAATGCGAGTGAAAATGAGTCCACCCTTGATTCAGAATCGGAACTAATCCAGTTACCTATCACGAATGCAGTTCGCGGAAGTTTGGCGGCTAATGAAGTTCGCAACAGATTTGCACAATATTTTGTATCTAACGAAGGTCGCCTCTCCTATCAAAACAACTATGCATAAGTAAAAAGTTAATAATTAAATATCTGTAACTTACCAAACTTGTTTTTCTCATCACCACTTAAATCTTCAAATGTGGGCTGGAAATGAATAAATATTTCTTTCCAGGAATCATATTTAAGCCGCTTATTTTTATAATCGTCGATGGTCTTATCCCATATTACAGGCCTTTCTTGAATCAACGTAATTAATAATTCTTGATTTATGTTAATTTTATAATAAAATCGCGAAACAGCGTATATAAGCGGTCACGAATCCGTGCGTACGTCCGGCACCGTCGACACACCCCGATAGACTGCCATACAACACTGGTGAAAATCACGCCGTGCGTAGACGCGGCGCGCCGAGGGGCAGTCACGGCGCACGCGGCCGCGGCGCCGTGCCTTGGCGCCACCGTGCATGTCGACAAGCTCATATAGTGATCCATACCACACTGACGACCGTGCCTACACGCGGCGAATTAACCGTAGATTTTCACGGCGAGAAACCGTGTAATGGAAAAGAGGCCTACAGGTATAATTTCGGCCGGCAATCCACCCCACATGTCGGTCACCTCGTGAGCCAGGTCTAGATATTTTGTCAGCTTATCTGTTTCGGCTTTCACGAGGTTCTCGTCATAAGGAATGGTAATGTCGACCAAAAATATCCTTGACTGTGCCCGGTGCATCAGCACAATATCAGGCTTATTCGCAAGAGTAGTCCTGTCTGTGATGATGGCCCGGTCCCAGTAGTATTATTATTATTAAGTTGGTTAATTCCCTCATTCTTCCCATTATTGATTATGCTGATGTGTGCTATCCGGATCTGTCGCAAAATCTTCTCAATAAATTGGAGCACCTTCTCAATAGTTGTATAAGATTTGTTTTTAATTTACGTAAATACGACCATATCTCAGCCTATCGTTCTAAGCTTAAATGGCTCACTATACGTCAAAGGCGTTGCTCCAGAATTTTATTGACACTTTTTTTCATCTTAAATGATGCTAATTCTCCGCCATATCTTAAAGAGAAAACTTCAACTTTTTCTACTCTATTTCCGGCCGTGAACCTCGTCCTTCTAACGTACTTAAAGTTAGTATTCCAGAACATACAACAATTTTTAATTCTTCCTTCACAGTTCAAGCTATTCTCCTCTGGAACGCTTTACCCGCTGATGTCAAGGAAGTTACGAATAAGCTTTTGTTTAAAAGATTGGTGCGACAACGTTATTTAGAGGTAAGCAACAATTAATTGCCTTCTGCGTTTTATATATATATATATATATATATATATATATATATATATATAATATAAATATATATATATATATATATATATATATATATATAATATAAATATATATATATATATATATATATATATATATATAAAGATGTTGGCAGGTGCAAGTTAAGGACAATAATAAAACATAAGTTATAAATAAAAACAGTTCAGCTATAATAAATAGATTACACAATAAAAAACTACCTAATTGTATTATATAAATACAGTATACATAAACACCACACATATGTACACATACATGCATATATACACATATATACACAAATATATATAAATTATAAGTACACATAATATATTAATATATATAATATATTAATATATTATGTGTACTTATAATTTATATATATTTGTGTATATATGTGTATATATGCATGTATGTGTACATATGTGTGGTGTTTATGTATACTGTATTTATATAATACAATTAGGTAGTTTTTTATTGTGTAATCTATTTATTATAGCTGAACTGTTTTTATTTATAACTTATGTTTTATTATTGTCCTTAACTTGCACCTGCCAACATCTTTATTTATTCCATTTTTCATCGGGTTGACTGGTAGAGAATGCCATAGGACATTAAGTCCGCCCTTTGTAACCCCTAGTTGGTGTGTTGCAATAAAGGATAAATAAATAAATAAATTTATCTAATTAATAGTAATTATAAATAATAGGTTATTAAAACACCGACAAGCAGTCAACGTCAAAAGAGTACAACTTCTTTACGTAGTAATATTATTTATTCTGTGGTAATATGTATTATGTACTATCTGGCCTCTGTCACTCTTGCTACCTGCGTAACGTAAATACCTACAATCGCGCGTAACCTCAGGTTACATACGCAGTAAGGGTTAGCGCGTTTTAGGCGAGCGACGTACTAGTGAGTTTCAAAGTTAGTAACACTGTTTACGCACTGACTTTGCTCAGTATTGCGATCGAATGGCAAGAGATGCCGGCAAACTATTTCACTAATTTGTGGTTCGCATGACAAACGACGGAACAACAAACCGTGTGATTCGAATCTGAGGCAAATCGATATCGTATCGGAGTCGTCGATATGTCGCACTGAGGAACCCGGCAGGCATCAATCAAATTGTAAATTGCAATTTTAACCCTTTCGTTGTCCCATGCACTACATATAGGTCATTGCTATTGTTTTACTATTGTGTCTGAAAAGCGGACAGTGAAAGTGTGATGTGACACGTAGTAAACGAACGATTGAATGAAAGACATATCTGAGAAAGTAAATCAATTTTTCGAGGACGTCTAGTCCGCCAACAGGCATTAGGCAGTGCAGCGAACACTTCCGTAAGGAGGTGTTCGCTGCGCTGCCTAATCCCTCTAGGTAAGGAGGAACCTGGGTCCATCTTGGATATATGTAGGTTGTTACTTATTACTACCACCTTTTTGTTTTGCATGTATACCACATAAATAAAGTATTTATTATACAATCGCTTAATACACAAAATATTGAGAAAAGTTTCTTGGCTAATGTCTTTTGGGATGGGTAAAAATGAAAGGTGAAGAAGCTTCTTAGCTTGTAAAGTATAGGTCGGCTCAAACAGGGAGGGACCACAAAAGTGTAGTGTTTTTTTTTATAGGATAAGGGTGACAAACGAGCATACAGTCCACCTGATGGCAAATTGTTGCTGCGGCCCATAGACATCTACATCTATCCTCTATTACAAATCAAAATGTAGATGCGTTGTCACCCGTGAGGACTAAGATAGAATGCCTCATTTCCAGCAAAAAGGGCCTCCGGCCACCTGCACTCGCCAAGCGAAACGCAGGGGTAAACCTCTACTTCACGCCGGTACTCTGTGAGGTCGTGGTACCGCCCCGGTTCGAGCCGGCCCATCCGTGCGACAGCAAAAGCTGCCGCGTGGCTCTACCACTGTTAAACCGTGTTTGTACGTGGTAGAGTGGTTATACGCGGTAGAGCCACGCTACAGCTATATTAGTTGTATAGTTGTAGCACGAATGGATCGGTTCGACCGGGGAAGGACCACGCTCTCACTGAGTACCAGCGTAAAATAGCAGCTTAATGCTGCTGTGTTTCGTATGGTGAGTGAATAGAACCGGAGACCCTTTTTACTGGAAACGACGCATTCCATTTTAGTCCTCACGGGTAACGACGCATTTGCATCTTGATTCGTAATCGAGGATAGATGAAGATGTCTATGGGCCGCAGCAACCACTTACCATCAGGTGGACTGTGTGCTCGCTTGTCACCTTTATTCTATAAAAAAAAGTGTGAAGGGCATAGGGTCAGTTTAATAACAGGCTGTGATGCATTCCATTTTAGTCCTCAGAGGTGTATCTATCGGAGGCAGGTATCTATGAATTGCAGTAGCTAATTACCAACAGGAATACTAAAAGTTTGTTTGTCAATCCAATTTTATAAAAAAAAAAACATAGTGTTGCCAACAAAAAACAACTCCCACCTTAATCGGCGGCTTCCTGGTGATGTTCGCGACTAGAAAGTTCATCGCGATGTCCTCGCAGTTGAAATACTCATCGACCCAGCTTCGAATCTCGGCTGGCATCTTGTACGTGTAGTACCACGACCAGATCTTGTGGTGGAACGCCGCACCAGTTAGCACCTGACACATACACGTACAGTAACAACAAAGCTAAAAACTCATCTAAGAAGTATTTTAAAAAAAATAACGCAAAATTAACAATCCTATCTAAATGATAGGGTTGTTAATTTTCCATTTCTCTCTAATAATTTTAACGCTTTTCTTAATGCGTTATTTGTTGACCTTTTCACCTTTATGCTTTGAAGATCATTTCAAGCTAATCAACTCACCATTGAGATTTGGTTGGTCCACTCGCTGTGGTACTTCCAGGACGCGGTAACATTGTCCCAAACGTGCAAGCGAGATGGAAAGCCCACGATACGATCGGGAAATTCCCGCCATACGTCGAATCTGAAAACGAAGTAAATAAATACATTATGTTAAAAGTTTCTTGTCTCTATTCAATACGCTGATGTTTATTAATCAGGAGAATTTTCAAATTTGTATTATCTATCTCGTAAATTTAGAAACTTAGGAACCGACGAAGGGAAATGTAAAGTAAATTCGAAAGCTTTAATCTATTATACTACTTTATAATGTAGTCCCATACAAAGGATAATGAGCGCATTCACTATGTGCCTATTATGTCTGAACGAAATATTGTATTGAAGTCATATGATGATATTTATCCTTAAGTAGAAGAACGACATTTTTAATGCAGACATAATTTTATTTTATTTCATTTAATAACCAAATGTTGCTAGACTACGAAACCCCATTTTTAATCACACAATTAAACCGATTTGACTGATATAAGAGAAGCCTACGAGTCGATTCGCCACTCTTCACTTTATTTATTCCACTATGGTATGCTTCAAAAAGCGTGAAAATTTAATGTTTTTTTTTATAGGATAGGGTGACAAACGAGCACACAGTCCACCCGATGGTAAGTGGTTGCTGTGACCCATAGACATCCACATCTATCCTCAATAAAGAATCAAAATGCAGATGCGTTGTCACCCATGAGGACTAAGATGGAATGCCTCTTTTCCTGTAAAAAGGGTCTCCGGTTCTCTACACTCACCATACGAAACACAGCAGTGTTAAGCTGCTATTTTACATTGGTATTCTGTGAGAGCGTGGTCCTTCCCCGGTCGAGCCGAACCATTCATGCTACAACGAAATGTCAAATAAAATTACGATTTCACCATTGAAGTAAAACTATCATAAGTTTAGACCAAAGAACCCAAGAACCAAGTGTTTTAAACAACAACAAACTATTTATTATTAAGGGCTTAAAAGTAATGAAATTTTTACAACAATAGTTCGTGGGAAGGACAAGGGCACAAAGGAGTGGAAATTTGGAATGTTTTTATAATTATAAAAACGAGCGCTTCTAAGAAATCCAGTAAAATGAATATTTTTTTTATATTAATAACAAAATACTTAACTAACTGGTGGTATAGAGCCAGTTAGTAGCAACCCAGAGTCTTTACTGCCTAGAAATTACTCTGGATTAGTACTAATCTCATACCTGTTTCAATCGCTATAATTGTGTCAATATTTATCCTAATTCGTCCTTAGACATCAACTATAGAAACAAAACTATATGCACAAAGCCGCGTCTCCACCAAAGTTTTGTTGCAAAACAACAGTTGCCAACAAAACTTGAAACAATGTCGGGAACCGTTACCATTTTCGGCGGCAACATCAAAGGAACACGCTTGTTGCAAACGTTTGTTCTCTCGGTGGAGACGCTTGTTGGAAACAGTTGTAAACAGTTGGAAACATAACTGTTGTCAACATTTTTGGTGGACACGCGACTTAACAGCGGGCTTAACATACGGCAATACATCATACATCCACGCACAATCGTACATAAATACTAAATACATATTAATTAAATCAAACAGTCTTCCAAGCGAATCATTGCGTCCACTGATTGATGCATGAGTGTAATCGATACTACCAACGCGGCCACTCAACCACTCACTCACCAGCTAGTGTATTCTTCCCGATTTGTGTATAGAGAAGTCATTTGACACTACAATTGAAAACTACAACTATATCTTTAGCATCTATACTAATAAATAAAATTGAAGTGTCTATTTGTAATGTCAAAATAACAGCTTTTTACTAAATAATACTAAAGTATATACGGTATCTATAACAAAAAAAAAACATATTTTTTTAATTTTTGTCTGTCTGTCTGTATGTTTGTTTGTTCCGACAAATCTCTGAAACCGCTGGACCAACTTTGAAAGGACTTTCACTGGCAGATAGCTGATGTTATAAGGAGTAACGTCGGCTACGTTTATTTTAGAAAATGAATTAGGGTTCCACGCTAAAAAATAGAACCCATGAAATCCAGTCGTAATAAATTCCACGCGGGCGAAGTCGCGTGGACAGCTAGTTTTAAAGAACACAGCTGGAGCCTTTCCAAATATATTTGTGGACGCAGACTTTACGCGACTGGGCTCTTAGTCGAATAAAACTATAGGTGGATGGGCTCCATGTCTGCCCAGCATGACTAGCATGGGCTGGGGACAAAAATTTTATCCCCCGATTATATCCACTGACAAGAGATAAAATTATCTCGTCCCTATGCCAAAGCACGGCAACGGGGAGAAGTATATCCCCGTTTAACATAACGAGTAGACATATATCCCCCGTCCGTATCATGGAACCAAATTAAAGATAAAAAACCGGCCAAGTGCGAGTCGGACTCGCGCTACGAGGGTTCCGAACAAATCCGTAGGTATATAAGTTTAAAATTATTAAAAATATTTTTATTACATGATTTAACTAAAAGTTTATGCTTTTCGCAATTTTTCCTTTATCTGTGCTATAATACGTTGCTTCGTACCAAATTTCAAGATTCTCAGTTCACGGGAAGTACCCTGTAGGTTTTGATTCCCTTGCAAATGTCGAAAATTTGCGGCATAAACGGCTGCATCTTTTGATTGCGTTGGCTTAGAAGTTTGATTTTTTCACAGCTCCAAGGGACAGTAGACTTGAGTATTTCATATGAATTTCAGCTTGATACCTCCACGCGTTCCTGAGAAAAAGGGTCTTGACAGACAGACAGACAGACGGACAACAAAGTGATCCTATAAGGGATCCGTTTTTTTCCTTTTGAGGTACGGAAACCTAAAAATTATGCATTTTTGACATTTGAAAGGGACAATTCTATTCTAGTCATTGGACGTGGGTTTAAGTTTATATTCATACAAAAAATCTATCTAAGTCTATCTCCTATTTTATCTACTGTAGATATTATATCCACCAGTGTGCCCATGCTCGAAGGGTGGATAAAACTAAGCGAGGGGATAAGCATTTTCTGCTTTCCCCGGGGATAAAATTATCTCCTGCCCATATATAGCCCTGCAGGAGTACGTCTGGGTAGGTTCTACTCTTTCCTTTTTCTGCCACTAAATAGTAGTGCTTGTACTGCTGTGTTCCGGTCTGAAGGATATAGAGCCTAGAGAGAGAGAGAGGGGAAGAGAGAGAGAGAGAGATAGAGACAGAGAGAGAGAGAGAGAATGAGAACTAAAAACTGCGGTTGCCAACCTGTCTGCAAGTGTTGCAGCAAGAAAATATCCTCTCTATGCGGCAATCTACGGGGAGTCTTACGTTCATCAGTGTACTATTGACGGCTCCGTGGCGCAGTGGCTTACCAATGAGCTGTAGCGCTGAGGACCGCCGGTTCGAATCCCGCACGGAAGAAGTATTTGCATGGCCTACAAATAATTATCCCAGGTCTGGATGTTTAACCTTGTGAAATTTATGTATGTAAACTGTCCCCACGATACAGGAGAAAATCCTGGTAACGGTAACTGGTAAAGGTAACGTTTTTTTTTTAATTAGGAAAAGAAAGACTGTAATGGTAACGTTTATTTCTAATCTAGAAACGAATTTAAATTGTAAACCATGTAATAAAACACCAAGGCATTTGTACTTGTCCTTGCGCGCGTATCTCGCCGGCATCCGTATACCTTACAACCAATTTACTTATCAAGCATCAATCACCGAGTCTACTGTGCTGACCTAAAACGATTAAACTTGTTTGTTCTAGGTTTTACCATGAAACGGGGGAAATAAGGGCGCACATACTCTTGGGTGTAACAACTTAACGATAATATGAATTGACAACGACTGTAACTACCCAACCTAAATTCGTAGGACAATACTTAGGACGACTTTGACAACGATAACGTGGTTGTTTGACTACGGCGCTGTCTCGCTAATTGTTTCATGTTAATGCGTTTCTCCTTTATTCGATAGAAGAAGGGACAAACAAAAATGCTGTTCAACTGTTTGTAAGTTACTGTCGCCGCACATGACCACAGCAAAGGTGCGTTACCGGGTCTTATAAAAATGTGTGTGTAATTTATGAACATGCAAGGCGTGGGGATAGTGTCCTTAACAGATTCTTAGTCGGCCATAGGCTGCATACATAAATGGCACCATTATGTGTCAAAAAATAAGCACTTATCGCGGTCATTTGGAGTAAGCAAAATTATCGTTACCGTTACAGCTTATTAAAAGTCAACAGCTGAACATAGGCCTTACAATAAGTTGCCTCACATTTGTCATAGTTGCCACGCCGGGCAGGCGGTTTGGCAATCAGTTTTTTATTTCTTAGTTCATATTAGCAAGACACAGCTGCCCATTTCTTGGTTTGTTTCCTGGTGTCCCCTATTGCGACACCTACGGGAAGATATAGGATAGTAGATATTTTACACCGCGACGGTCGCAAAATAAATAAAACAAAATCACTTATATTAAAATTGACAAGGTTTGACGCTCTATATGGTTGTTTTTGGTTGAAATATGTTTTATAAAATCACGGATGCGTTGTTTAGTTACTTATGAAAACAACACTTTGGTTTCGGGTAAAAAGTATTGTTATATTAAAAATTGATGTGATTATCTCCGTTTACCTAACAGTATACAGTATATCTGAGATCACTAATTTTACCGCATATGCAATTCAAGGTCTGAAAGAAGATGTAGTTACAAAAATTGAGAAAGGTATGCTGAGATGGTTTGGCCATGTCGAAAGAATGAATGAAGAACGATTGACGAAAAAAGTATATAAAGCGAGTGTGAATGAAAGTGTTCGAAGTGGTAGACCAAGGCGGACGTTTCTAGACCAAATCCGGGACGTCTTGAAAAAAGGCCAGGTCAAGAGTATCCTAAACCGTAGAGCATGTATGAAGGGAAT
Source organism: Parnassius glacialis (assembly GCA_033319125.1). Lineage (NCBI taxonomy): Eukaryota > Metazoa > Arthropoda > Insecta > Lepidoptera > Papilionidae > Parnassius > Parnassius glacialis. The sequence continues at coordinate 38,688,747 of JAVANC010000009.1, read as the reverse complement.
AATGAAAATGGACGAAACGAAACAAGTATGTAAGGATCGTAGCAAGTGGAAAGAAGTGGTCTCTGCCTACCCCTACGGGAAAGAGGCGTGATTATATGTATGTATATGTATATGCAATTCAACATGCACCGGTACTTTGAGACGTAAGGGCGCTTTTGTGCATAGACGAGGGGGAAATTTTAATTAAAAACTAAAGGGAATTGTTCAGTTTGTTAGGGTAATTTGGCTCAACGTGAACATTAACTATAGTATTTAATGACTGCGGTTTTTAATAGTTTATACCTCAAAGAAATGAATTATAGTAATAAGGTTGCAGGAGAGTTTAAAAATAGTTCATATTTAGCATGTGTAATGCTAAAACTTGTTGCTTAAAAAAGTTGCAATTATGAGAATTTTTTGTCACTTATAGCCGATTAGAATAGAATAGAATAATTTTTTATTCAATATAGATTTATACTTAATAATTACACATGTAAATTCTTATTGACAGTCATTTTGCATGCAGAGCGCAAAGCGCGTGGGTATGTTCTACTAACGCCTAAAAATCAAAATTCCACCGTTTTGTCACATGAAAACGTATCCAGCAACCATATTATACATATAAATGATATAAAAAGCACATTGTTAGAAAGATAAATGATTGTTGAACTTATTAATATTTTTTTTAAATCGATTAATTGCTATTTTTAAATAAAAAAAGGGGTTTTAGTGGCTTATGGTGTGGATTTATCATGTCCCCAAGGCTTGTAAACACTATAACTTTTGTAAATATCAATTGTTTAACTCAATCTATTTATTAATCTCTTCATCTATCATGTGGGAAGCCACTGAATGTAAATGGCAGTGTAATTTTGTTTTGTTTAGCTATAATTAATTTTTTTCGGCTCGAAAATGGCGAAATTTTCGTTGATTTGGTAGCCTCGTATGGAATTATTTCTGTAAACGGGGAGCTGCAGCCACAGAGTAGTTTACTCACTAACTCAGTTGGCCATCGCCATAGATTACTGTATATATCAGTTCGCCGCATTAGCTTGCTACATTTATATTTATCTATGGTTCGCCGTCAGTCGCCGTCGTGAGTGGACATTATTTCGGTTGTTTGCAGCGGCTCAAAAAGATCGCTGTACAAATAACCAAATTTCTTAAATATTTGATTATAATAATAATAACAGATTTTTTTATTACAATATTTTAAAAACACAGAATAAATAATAGTAGTACGTACTAAAAGTAAGTAGTATCAATTTTTTTTGTGATGGGTGAAATTTCCATGGTTTTCGAGGGTGTTGAAACCGATAGGGTTGTCGAAATGTAAATCCAAAATGGCGGCCGCAATATGTATCAATTTTTTCAATATGGGTGTCATTTTCATGGTTTTCGAGGGTGCTGAAGCCAATAGTGTTGTCGAAATGTAAATCCAAGATGGCGGCTGAAGTAGGTACCAATTTTTTCATCATGGGTGTCATTTTCATGGTTTTCGAGGGTGTCGAAAACGATAGTGCTGTCGAAATGTAAATCCAAGATGGCGGCTGCAATAGATATCAATTTTTTCATCTTGGGTGTAATTTTCATGGTTTTCGAGGGTGTTAAAGCCGATAGTGCTGTCAAAATGTAAATCTAAGGTGGCGGCTGCAAGGGGTATCAATTTTTTCATCTTGGGTGTAATTTTCATGGTTTTCGAGGGTGTTAAAGCCGATAGTGCTGTCAAAATGTAAATCTAAGGTGGCGGCTGCAAGGGGTACCAAATTTTTTCATCATGGATATCATTTTCATGGTTTTCGAGGGTGTTGCAGCCGATAGTGCTGTCGAAATGTAAATCCAACATGGCGGCTGCAATAGATATCAACTTTTTCATCATGGCTGTCATTTTCATGGTTTTCGAGGGTGCTGAAGCCGATAGTGCTGTCGAAATGTAAATCCAAGATAGCGGCTGAAGTAGGTACCAATTTTTTTCATCATGGGTGTCATTTTCATGGTTTTCGAGGGTGCTGAAGCCGATAGTGCTGTAGAAATGTAAAGCCAAGATGGCGGCTGCAATAGGTATAAATTTTTTCATCATGGGTGTCATTTTCATGGGTTTCGAGGGTGTTGAAGCCGATAGTGTTGTCGAAATGTATTTAAACTACTTTAAAAAAATCCGTTTATTCATGCTATACGTTATTTTTAATGCGAAGGCATGCTCAATTGGATTTACCAATATATTTTACTTTACCACTGGTTCGAAGAAAACCCTCTGTCCTGGGAAGAACCAGCAAGAAACCCAGCGAGACTTTTTTTTAAATAAATTTTACAATATAAATGATTACAAACTATTTACAAAAATTATTTTAGAAACTGCTTGGAAGCGACCACCTCATTTCATCGTTTACCAAAATCAGTTATCGTCATGAGTAGATTCAGTGTCCAACGGTAAAGCAGGGTCTTCAGTTGGAGCGGTTTCGGAGTTCATTATAACAAAAACAAAATACTTCGCAAAAATAACCGAAACAACATTCACTATACACGGAGGCAAAGCGAATGTTTTTTTTTTCACTGTATATATGTCATTTTTGACAGTTGGTAAATAGGTAATAAAAAAATCGAGTTGACAACAACAGAACTAATATTATAATCGGATGTAAAATGATTTGCAGCCCAAAACAATGAGTGTTTTGTTTGTTTTTTTATATAATTAAAGGAAAATAAATATAATAAAAACCTTATGAAAATCACTTGATTGCACATTTTCAAGAAAATACATATTTTTTTACTCAGATTTGGAAATCGATTATTTTAATAATCGATTATTAAGACTGTAATCACAATTATTATTAATGTGGCAGCACAGAATCAGCCTCCAACCAAAAAATGGCGATCGGCTTAAATACTTATTAAACGACTTGTTTTTAAATTTACTTTCCTACTACGACAATTAAAAAAATATTAATTTTAGATTTAATTATATGTTTTCGTAAAAATACTTCTCACAGTACAACTTGTCCACGTTAAGCCAAGAATTAACAATCCCCTTTAAATTTAAAACAGCAAAAATTATTTATTAAGATTAAAGTATCTACTAATACTTTAATAAACTCAATTTAACATCGTTTATTGTCCACAGACTTCGTATTCAAGTTTTTATATAATTAACAATTAATAAGTTGAAAGTTGTTGGGAGAATTAAGCTCGAAGTTGTTAACGAATATGTTTACCTGTGACAAATAGTCCGACTAGGTAAGTCCAACTTCGACCGAGAAGTCAATCGACGGATTCAACGGGGCTGAACAGCGTTCGAAAGATTACGACATATCTTCTCGTTAGACAGACGTCAGAACCTCAAAACTAGATTGTTCAACCAGTGCGTGTTGCCAGTGATGACCTACGGATCTGATACGTGGTCCTTCACTGCTGACCGTATGAGGAAGCTCAAAGTCGCTCAGCGAGCTATGGATAGGGCAATGCTCGGCGTTTCTCTGCTGATAGACTTAAAAACGAGGATATCTGCAGTAGAACCAGAGTAACCGACATAGCCCAAAAATTAGTATGCTGAAGTGGCAATGGGCCGGCCATATAGCTCGAAGGACCGACAACCGATGGGCGATGGGGAAGAAAGGTTCTCGAGTGGCAATCTCGTACCGGCAGGCGAAGTGTAGGGCGTCCCCCCACTAGATGGAATGACGACCCGGTATGACATGCAGGAAGTCGATGGATGCACGTGGCTCAGGACTGTGCTTTGTGGCATTCCTTGGAGGAGGCCTATGTTCAGCAGTGGACTTGTGAAGGGCTGTAATGATGATGATGATGAAGTTGAAAGAAAAATAATAGAATAATATAATAATAATAGCGTAGAATGAAAAAAATTATGTGTATATGAAAGAATTGAATCTATTAAAAAAAATGACTCGAATAATGAATCGAAGTTGAAAATAATGACTGAATCCTTTGTTTTTTTTTTCTCTTCTAGAAAAACAAAACAAAGGATTCCGTATTTTTTTTTGTATTTACAGTAAATTTTTTCGTACAATATCGAACCATGCCCATGTAAGTCATTGGAACTCATACTACTACATTGTACTTTCAATATCGTACAATGCCAATGAACGTACAATTTAGTGCTCATTTTACTTTCTTTTGAAATTCATTGAAAATAAAGGACAAAAATGAACCGTCTGCTGTTGCCTAAACAAAGCAATGTATAAAGAGTAGATTTTAAAGTAACTTAGTTATTGCGACGATGAACATCACATGGTAATATAAAAATCTACATTATTTACAACGATAAAACCTAGTACCTACTTTGCTTCTACAAATCAGACAAAATCCTAATAAAGCCTAACCTGAAGTCACCCTAGTACAATCAATTACAGTTAAGTGGTGCCTACACGTAGCGTGACCGTATGCCGGTGGTTTTAATAAGCCTAAGCGTCACGAATTACTTAAAAAATACGCAGGAAACGTGGACATCGTTTATGATTTACATTACTTAGCATTTTTACTTTTATGTTTTTTTATAGGTTAAGGGTGAAAAACGAGCACACAGACCACCTGATGGTAAGTGGATACTGTGGCCTATAGACACATGTACACATCTTTCCTCCATTAAGTATCAAAATTTAGAATATAATAGAATCATATTTATTCCAAAAAAATTAAAGAATACTTACTTATTGTAAGTCATTTAAGCTTTATCACTGGTTCGGAAAAAACCTCTGTCCTGGAAAGAACTAGCAAGAAACCCAGCGGGACTTTAAAAGAAAATTACAATATACATTTTTTTAAATTATTAGTTATCCCTGAGGACCAAAGTGGAATGCCTCGTTTCCAGTAAAAAGGCTTTGCGGTTCTCTGCCCTCACTATACGACACGCATACTCTGGTATTCTGTTAGAACGTGGTTCTTCCCCGTTCGAGCCGATTTATACCCGCCGCAACCATATACAGTATGTCTCTACTTCGTTAACAAATGATGTATTTTTATTTTTTTGTTTCAGTTCGGACTATTTAGATTTGTCATGGATTCACATCATGAGCATGAGCTTACTGGTATTTTCTAATGTCGCCTCGTACGAAATGATCCTTGTGGATGGAATGAGGTGATGAATTCTTTTACCCAGCCACAAAGTCAGGACAGAAATTTACCTAATTATGAGAGACTGTTAATATAAGCTTATAAAATGTAGTTCCCCTGTTGGCAATCTGTAAAGAATCTGGAAGGGAAGTCCGCGCCCAGCATAGATTTATATAAGTTGAGTGCCCATCCGTGGGCGTATATAAGCTGCAATTTTACTTTTATGTATTTTGACAACGGATCTGCATTTTGATTCTTTATTGAGGATAAATGTAGATGTCTATGGGTCACAACAGCCACTTACCATCAGGTGGACTGTGTGCTCGTTTGTCACCCCTATTCTATATAGAAAAATAACTCACTACCTATAATGATGAACCCAACTGCAGTGCCCCGACCCACGCGTATTTTACTTTCCTACTTGCCTGGGAACTGTACCCAGATGTAGGATAAATATGTTGTTTCGAACAATGGGCACGAAACAAATAAGTACACCTGTATTTATTCACATCCGATGTCACACTTACGCGATAAAATCGAAAGAACGATAAGGTGTAAACGGGGACAATCTTTATCTTTATATATTTATATAATTCTTCTGTCAGTGTGTATGTGACTGAACTCCTCCTAAACGGCCGGTCCGATTTTGATGAAAATTTGTGTGTGTGATTCGAGAATGGTTTAGATTAACAATTGGACCTGGAAGATGTTGCTGTTGTGAAATAACAGAAATCACCCGTGCAAAGCCGGGCCGATCGCTAGTATATTTAAATAGTACTAGCAAATATTATTACTACGTAGTACTAGATAAATTTCATCGTGTAGTGGCGGTGTAAGAATATCCACTACCCCATATCATCCCGTGGGTGTCGTAAGAGGCAACAGAGGGGGAACAAACGAGGAGATGGGTAGCAGCGTCTATAGCGATAAGAAATAGCGGCTGGCAAACCTCTTGCTAAGCGTGGCAACTATGGCAAATATTCCCTTTATGAGGCATTATTTGCGAGGCCTATGTTCAGTAGTGGACTTTGATAGGCAAATGTGATAGGTAAGTGTGAATGGTGAATATTTCACACAAAAAAAAGTATAGCTACCTCTTATATGCAATTTATTTTATATTTTTATAACTTGGTTGCTAGAAAAATCTTACCGTTATCGATAAATGGCAGTATAGCTTATTTAATCTGTTGTATAACCATCACGTTAACGATAAATTCTGCTTACAATGAGAGGTTCATGGCGAGCAATGAACTTTAGCGCTGATGAAGAAGAAGACAAAATTGACGACAATTATCTGGCCCCTGTGATTACGATAATTTCACAATACTATCGGAAGTTATCAACTGCGCAAGAAATATTATAAATTATATTTTTTTTATAGGATAAGGGTGACAAACAATCACACAGTCCACCTGATGGTAAGTGGTTGCTGCGGCCCATAGACATCTACATCTATCCTCCATTACAAATCAAAATGTAGATGCGTTGTCACCCGTGAGGACTAAGATGGAATGCCTCATTTCCAGTAAATAAGGGCCTCCGGCCACTTGCACTCACCAAGCGAAACGCAGATGTAAACCTCTACTTCACGCAGGTTTTCTGTGAGGTCGTGGTACCACCCCGGTTCGAGCCGGCCCATCCGTGCGACAGCAAAAGCTGCCGCGTGGCTCTGCCACTGTTAAAATATAATGTCGCAACACAAGTGTAGATAGGCACTGACACTAAGACACTCGTCTTAACCTATCTACCCACCATGTCTGATGTTAAGTCTATACGGTAATTATCTCATCTACGTCCTCAGGGGTGACTGCTGTGATGCATCTGCAATTTGATTCTTAATCGAAGATGATGATCAAGATGTCTTTGGGCCACATCTTCCACTTACCATCACATGGACTGTGCGCTCGTTTGTCACTCTTTATTTTATAAATAAAAATTGAAGCACCATAGATGCATGTTACAATAGATAAAAGATAATTATTTATTCAACAGCATGCAACCACAAAGTTTAAATACAGATAACGTTAAAGAAAAAAAGATTATAAACAAGATAAGCATAAAAAATGATCCGACTGTGTGAATAGTAAAATAATGTCCTTTACACGGAATGACGGTTACGGCAGCCGGTCTCAACGGAGACTAACCATTTGCATATTGCGCCAGATTATAGGATTATAGTGTACGCGTGTGTGTGTAAACACGTGGTAGAGCCATGCTGCAGCTATATTATAGTTGCAGCACGAATGGGTCCACTCGACCGGGGAAGGACCACGCTCACACAGAATATCAGCGAAAAATAGCAGCTTAATGCTGCTGTGTTTCGTATGATGAGTGTAGAGAACCGGAGACCATTTTTACTGGAAATTAGGCATTCCATCTTAGTCCTCAGGGTGGCAACGCATCTGCATTTTGATTCTTAAATGAGCATAAATGTAGCTGTCTATGGGCCACAGCATTCACTTACCATCAGGTGGACTGTGTGCTTGTTTGTCACCCTATTCTATAAAAACAACACATGCGCGCTCTATATTGCCTACTCTCATATAAGTAGTTCGTAGGAACGGCAATCCAACACGACCGGTAAGAAATTGGGCGCAACGCCACAATGGCTTTACATGCTGTCCGAGGCACGGAGTTGAAATAATCCCTGGCTACGAACTGCTACTGATATTTTCTTGAGAGAAAAACCCGATAAGTGATTCTGATCCAAACCGGGATCGTATGATCGATGTGATGCTGGAATTGGACATTCACTCAACGTGTATGCTATTGCAAGGTTGCAGAAGCGTTGGTTTATATAACATTCTAAGAAGAGAGACTCTATAGAATGTTCTAGAAACGTACTTTCCAATTTATTCCGCTGTTCGAATACAAACCGCGACTGTAATCGAATAGTCTAACAAATCAGTTTTACACATTTTTCATAATCGGCAATGAATGATAGATGTAAGTGTTTCTGGGCCATAGCATCCACTTACCAGCAGGTGAACAATGTGCTCACTAGTCACCATTACTTCTAAAAGAAAAAACAGGATACCCTTCAAATCTGAGCACAACAGTGGTGTCTTGAAGCGTAGCGTCAGATAGGTCAGTGTAACGCCTATCCTGACGGAATTATAGGTTAGTTGGTTGATTTTAAAAATATATAACTCGGCATCAAGTATCATCGGACATAGTCTGTAATCTGTATCGTGCATTGCAATTTTAAATTCCGATTAACCACGTGCTCGGCAGTTAAGAAAAACATCGTGAGGAAATTAGCATGTCTAAGGGATAAAAATATTAATGAATATAAAAATCATTTAAATCGATTAATCTCCGAGATATATTTTTAAATTAAAAATACTGATCTCAATCATTTAGTAACATGTGTTAAAACACAATATATGTACTATACATCTACTTAGGTATTTTGTTATGTTAATTTAACATTTGAACCCATGCCCCACAACTCAGGTGCTATGTATACTAACCAGCGCACCACACGGTCGTTAAACACACATGCACGCGTGAAAATCAAACACACACAAACTAACAAATATGCTTTTAATACATACTCACCCAAATTCCAACTCATCGGGCGTCAGCATCACAATGTCGTCGTCGATCGTCAGTTGGCACTCCGTCTCAATCTCGTCGTACGGAAAAAACCTGTTTGAAAGTTTGTTCTCTTTCGTTCGTATCACTTTCAACGGCTTGTTGATAACGGGCCATTCCGAAGCTGTCAAATAAAATATTACTAATGTAAAATGTCTTAGCTGATACTAAATGTGATAAGCGACTCATCGCTCCGTGTTTATGGGTGCATAGAGATTCAAGTAAAGGATGATCTTGGGGCCTTCGAAGGCTTATAGCCATTTAGTTTAAGCCCTCAGACCAATGAAAGAAATACTAAATGCTGCATACACTTTAATGGTTCAAAACCAACCAAAACCATGTTTCAATATTGTAAGGACACGCACTTACGGTACACATATGAGTCTAAAATTATTTGTAACCAACAACATAGTTTTAGGTGCATATGTGTGCGTCCAGCAGTGAACTTGTACGGGCTGATAAAGAAAGAAAGAAGACGTGAGTGTGCGTTAAGAAGTTGAGCACTGTTTCGGAATCTATATTTATTCTCTTTTGGCCTGAGTTTAGACCACTCTTTTTTATACAATTAAAGCTGACAAACGTGCATATAGTACACGTAATAGTAAGAGAGTGAATTGGCCCATAAAAAAACGTCAAAAATAAAAATAAAGATGCGTTGTCAATTGTCACCCATGAGAACTAAGATGGAATGCCTTGTTACCAAAAAAAGGTATGGTGATGCATCAAAATAATATGTACTAGAACAGAACCTCAAACAAAATCTGTGCAGCAGTGCAAGGTGCGTGGAAGAAGGCATACTTGTAGAGTACCTATTTCTAGTCTATCCCAGACTAAGAAAATTTGAGCTCGCAGGTTCTAACGCACGTCGCACCCAAACAAGTCTATTTTCTGTGATGTTTACGCTGTTAGCCTATGCGGCTCTTACAGCTTCAACGGACACAGGGCTCGCGGCCTTTCAGGCCGCGAACTAAACAAGTCTCGGCATTTCTTCTAGTACGTATTACATCAATGTTGTGCTACTATTTTACGATGGTATTCTTTGATACGTAGTACTATTATTTATTCTGTGTCTTTGAGTACTTCCATAGGCACACCGACCAATTTATGTTGCAGGTGTATTATGTATACAAGAAAAAAAAATACTACGATCGTCAGTCCGCCTGCCACGTAAGTAATCCTTCTTCTTCTCCTTCATCAGCCCTTAAAAGTCAGCTGCTGACCTTGGGCCTCTTCCGTGGTAGGGAGAATTTGTCTTAATCGTCACATTTGGCAAGCGAATTGACGATCGCAGTACCACACGTCTCGTACCTTTGACACTGTTTCGCGACACCAGCCTGGGTAATTTACGTCTGGACCTGGCGTTAACGAGATGGTGATACCGCCATCTATTGAAAGCCACAAGATCTTTCTAGCATATCCTTTAGTCGACAAGATACCAACAAAATAATTAAAAATTTTGTACAACGGACTTCAATATATATAATTTTTAATTTTAATTTATATCGAAACTGGTCGAGCGGTTTAAAAAAAAACAACAATAAATTATATTTATATTGAAGTCGGTCGTACAAAATTTTTAATTTTGCCACTAGTATATGAGTCTCATAGACTAAGTACTTTCAATTTTTACAACTATTGTAAAAGTTAAAACAAAATATAAAGATTTAAAAATGGATACTGTTGTAACTGGCAGAAAAGAAAGTACGATACGGTAGAAAAATCACACGGTAACCGATATTTACGCACAACAAAAACGTTTATTTTTTTAAAACTATATCATATTAACGTTATACAATAAGTATCGTAAAAATGACAAATGAAAGTAAGTGATAATTCGCAATTCAGCCATTTAAAATTGAATTTATATTATTGCAGACTCGCGAATTGGGTTAATTGTAGAGTTTACTTAAAATCAACTGCATAAGGTCGGTTTTAAGAGATGAAAACGGATCTCACTCCCAAGTTTCGACGCAGTCGTGTGTTGCATGTAGGTATGCATGTTTAATCGCATGATGTCAGCAAATTTGTTTACAGTGTTGCATCAATCTGTTTTAACGTCAACAGACAAAAACAAAGCACGTTGAAGTTCGATAAATGTTTTAATTAGTTATAAGACCGGAGACCCATTTTATTAACTCATAAACATGTAAACTCAGGGTTGGCAACGCAACTACATTTAGATAGTTAATATTATGAGCATAGATGGATGTCTAGGGGTCATAGCTTCCTCTTACTAGTGGAATATGCGCTCTTTAGTCACCGTTACATTTTTTTTGGAGTTTATGATCTGGTATCTAGCCTTTAGCTCATGTCACCGTTACATCTAAAAAAAAAAGTTTGCCAGTCCAATTTTAATATTTATTTCGATCATAGCGATAACATGCGTTAACTAAGACAACGCTAACTGACTAGGTAATAGGCATTATTGTGCCATAATACGTAAACTGGTAAATAATAAAGGATGTCCTCCATACAGAATCTTGGTCAGTGCGGCGAGTCACAACTGTGACCATCTGCAGGACAGATGTAGTGCACGAGCATGTGCGCAAACACAGGTGCGCTCTCTATTCTCTCACTCTCATAGTCCGATGGGACGGCAATTCGACACGGCCGGAGAGAGATCAGGCGCCGCGCCGGGCTTAACGTGCTTTCCGAGGCACGGGGGTGAAACACCGCCAACTTCCTGACTCAGGGTTGCCACTAAGAGTTTTCTGACAGAAAATCCCAACAACTGAGTTTTGACCCGAATCGAGATTTGAACCCGGGACCACGTGATCAGTAGTCGAACTTACTACCACTAGACCAACGAGACAGTGAAACCCGTAAATATAGGAATGTAAACCATATATGTATATCGGATAGGTTTAGTTGTAATGTTACGACAATAATAAAACATCCCATTTTTACGCTACGGCGATTACGCCATATTATGTCTGCACCACGAATTTTTTCGACATTATAAACTGATACTTGAATTTTATTTATTTGTATAGATTTAGTTTTTTCAAAACAAACAAGCTTGAAGTTTTTAGGATAAAATATAGCTTAGATCTCTCTTGACATTGCTCTCTGTCTGTTCTTAAAGTTTTATCGCAATCTGTCCAGCCATCTCGAAGTGTAGCCCGGACAGACAGACAGACAGACAAAATCTTTAAAAAACCGGCCAAGTGCGAGTCGGACTCGCGCTCCGAGGGTTCCGCACAAATCCGTAGTTTAAAATTATTAAAAATATTTTTATTATATGATGTAACTAAAAATTTATGCTTTTCGCAATTTTTCCTTTATCTGTGCTACAATACGTTGCTTCGTACCAAATTTTAAGATTCTGAGTTCACGGGAAGTACCCTGTAGGTTTTGATTCCCTTGAGAATGTCGAAAATTTACGGCATAAACGGCTGTATCTTTTGATTGCGTTGGCTTAGAAGTTTGATTTTTTCACAGCTCCATGGGACAGTAGACTTGAGTATTTCATATGAATTTCAGCTTGCTACCTCCACGCGTTCCTGAGAAAAAGTGTCTTGACAGACAGGCAGACAGACAGACAGACAGACAGGCGGCAGACAGACAGACAGACAGGCGGCAGACAGACAGACAGACGGACAACAAAGTGATCCTATAAGGGTTCCGTTTTTTCCTTTTGAGGTACGGAACCCTAAAAATGGTCATTTAGGATGATAATAACCCCATGAGTTCAATAGAAGTCATTTATTTCAATATTACAGACAGATATGTACTTCAATTTTATTTATACAATATATAAATTATATATCACGTGGTTGAATGACTCGTCTTATGCCAGTTCATTGCAGACTACAGTGGTATATTTATTCGTTAGCCGCAGTCCTGCCTGATAAAGCCCTTTCATCGGGAATGCATCTGGATCTTGTCCAAATACCACCGACAACGTTATGTGCCCAAACGTCGCTCAATATGGATTAACGTATTTAATGTTACTGAGGTAGGTACCTGAAAATTTCATATATATTTGTGACATCACCTAGGTAAGTAATGTCACAAATATATAAGAAATTTTTAATTTGGACATAATGATTCCATATTTTAACGAGAAAAAATAAAAAATATACATATATATGGTTGGTCCCAGGTAAACATACTCGTCAACAACTTCGAGCTTAGTGCTCCCAATAACTACCGGCATAGGTGTGACATGGACATTAAACATAATCTTTGTTTTGTCCATGTTCATCTTAAGACCTATCCGTTGGGACACACTATTGAGGTCATTGAGCATAGTGCTTAGGTCCTCCAGCGATTCTGCCATAAGGACTATATCGTCGGCAAATCGAAGGTGAGTGATGTACTCGCCATTGATGTTAATACCGTATCCTTTCCAGTCCAGAAGCTTGAAAACGTCTTCCAATGCAGCGGTGAAGAGTTTCGGAGATATAACATCACCCTGTCTTACACCTCTCTGCAATTGGATAGGTTTCGTATTCTGGTTCTGTACTCGGATAGCCATCGTAGCTCTACTGTACAAACACTTCAGCACTTCGATATACCGACAGTAAACTTGGCACCGCTGAAGGGACTGCAGCACCGCCCAAATTTCGACGGAATCAAAGGCTTTCTGATAGTCCACATACGCCAGACATAGTGGCAAATTGTACTCTTCGGACTTCTGTACAATTTGCCGTAGGGTATGTATGTGGTCTATGGTGCTAAAGCCCTTTCGGAAACCGGCTTGTTCGGGAGGCTGGAAGTCGTCAAGTCTGCGCGCGAGACGATTCGTAATGACTCTCGGAACAGTGTCGGATGAGACTCGCTCTTGGATCGTTACTCACACTTGCGTGTGGTTCCAACGATGACGTGTACAGCTGCCCATAGAACCTCTTAATCTCACTCAAAATCTCAGGTGCCCCGGAAACGATGCTGCCACATTCGGTCTTCAGCTTTGACAGTTGGCTCTTTCTGGCAGACAGATCTCTGGCAAAGACTTTGGAGCCTTGGTTCCGCTCGATCGCTTCTTCAATACGAGTTGTATTGAAGTTGCGTAAGTCCCGCCGCATGCATTTGGAGATCTGCCTGTTCAGTTGCCTGTATGCTGTCAAATTTGTTGAAGAATGTAGCCTCATCTCCCGTCTAACAGCCATGAGATTAAGAGTGTGATCGGAGAGTTTTTGTGTTCTTCTGCGGCGGGTCTTGCAGAACTTAGCTCCGACCGCATGGATAGTTTCCACGAGCTTGTCATTCATGTCGTCCACTTCATTGCAGTCTTCTAGGCACTGAAAACGGTTTCGTAACTCGAGCTGAAAGGTTTCGGGACTTTGGATTAGAGCACGAGGGGGACGGAGCGTTGACTTCATCAGACGAGACCTCTCCAACTTAACATTTAGGTTCAGTGTGCCTCTAATAATTCGGTGATCGCTGCCGGTTTTCACCCTCGCGATCACTGAGACATCACTGAACAGTTGTCGTCTGGTCGTCATAACGAAGTCAATCTCATTTTTTGTCGAACCGTCGGGGCTCGACCAGGTCCACTTCCTGTGGGGCCGCTTCTTGAAGAAAGAGTTCATCATAAAGAGTCCCTCTTTCTCCATGAAGTCGGCCAGCTGCTGGCCCCTTGGGTTCCGTTGCCCTATTCCAAATTTCCCTACTGTCAGCTCACCGTTCTCTCTTGTGCCTAGTTTTGCGTTGAAGTCTCCCATTAACACCGTATATTGGGTTTTGGAGGAATGCATGGCTCTAGAGATATCCTCATACATTTCCTCTACCTCCTCATCGGGGTGTGCCGTGGTTGGTGCATAAACCTGTATGACCTTCAGCGAATACCGTTTGGTGATTCTGAGTATAAGGTACGCAACCCTCGTCGACACACTTCCGATCTTTACAACGTTGTTAACGAGAGACCTGTGGACGATAAATCCGAGACCTCCTTGGAACAGATGATCGCCCTCCCGGTGATAGAGCAAGTTGCCGGATTCGAGGATTACCGTGTCCTCCCCCTCTCTTCGGACTTCGGATAATCCTATAATATGCCAGCGCAACTTGTCTATCTCTTCTTTCAGCTCCACGATCTTCTCGTCAGTCCTCAGGGTGCGTGCGTTGTACGTTGCCAGGTCGAGTCGTCGTAGGTGGCAACCGAACCTCCACCGGAGATTCTTAGCACCCCCTGCCCCGCCGTTACCATGGTCGCCACCGTAGCCAGGAAGAGCGGGGCCGCCGGGGACTGGGGGCCGTCTCTTTGTTACTCTTGTCATTGGGGGGTATTTGCCATAGTTGCCACGCCTGGCGAGCGGGTTGGCAACCGCAGTTTTTTTATAGTAATTTTGGCTATTATCAGAAAGATGCTGCTGCCCATCTCCCGCCTGTTTCTCTTTGTCGCCTTTTACGACACCCACAGGAGGATATGGGGTAGTAGATATTCTTGACCGCCACTACACGGCACAATATAAGAAGCGACTTCAATATAGGTTATTTAAGAATAACTCCATAACCATTGGTCTGACCTTGATCAAATTCATATGGGACCACACGAGAACTACCAGCTTTCATATAAAAAAAGAATCATCGAAATCGGTTCGCCCAGTACAAAGTTATGAGGTAACACACATAAAAAAAAACATACGCGTCTAATTGAGTACCGTCTCCTTTTTGGAAGTCGGCAGAAAATGTTCTATTAAAATAGTTTTAGCAGGAACTTGACCGCCGGCAAATTGCTGATTCTGTATTATAGTTAGATAATGGTTAGTATGTATGTACATATATGTATGTATTATGGTTAGATAATGGTTTAATACGTAGAAGTAGTATGATTTTGTGTATTTAATTTCTGCGCGTATAAACTATTATTTATATTAGTGGAACTGATAAAACAAGTGATCCGATGATGACGTTAACCTAAAGTTTTTTAACCCCCGACGCAAAAAGAGGGGTGTTATAAATTTGAACGCTATGTGTGTGGCACGCTGTCTGTGGCACCGTAGCTCTTAAACGGGTGAAATGATTTGGGTGCGGTTTTTTTCTTTTAATTTAAAATCAGGTTTTTAGCGGTGGTTCTTAGACATGTTTTATCAAAATCGGTTTAGCCATTTCAAGGTCATCGGCGGTTTTGTTAGCTGCAGTAGGGTTCTTTTCGGGCGTACTTAAAATATTCAATTTAAATTGTCTGATTAGGCGCCTTGAGAATACTATCGTCTTCGACTGTCTATTAGCACAAGCTGCTGTTAAACTCGTCAAAAAACTTCGCACTGTGACGCATCAACATATTATGAAGAAGATTTAAACAAATTCTTAGGAGCATAATTTATTACTTGACACTGGAAAAGTTTTTTTTAATAAGTTTAAATAGTTATGCTATTAAGAATATTAATATTCCCTTTAACATCTGGTAAACTTAAAATGCTTGTGTTAGTTGTTGAAGTCAGTAGTCGGATGGCAAATTCGAACCCACGAACTTACCACAAAATAAATTGTATAAAGATAATATAATATATAAATTATATATATATATATATATATATATATATATATATATATATATATATATATATATATATATATATATAATTTAAATTTTTATATAATGGAGAAACACAAAACATTAAAAACAGTTCAGAACGACTGACTATTTCTCATTACTAATTTTTAAGCAACCGACCCTATTCTACAATGGAGGCTTGATTCATTGAAATAGAAGTCACAAGGCATTCGCAGTATTGTATTATTCAATGGCAGCGATGAATAGAATATACTAAAGAAGCTAAAACGAGGGCGGACTAAATACTTAGACGTTCTAACATTAGATATCACAATACAATAGGACCTTTGAATAAATAGATCTAGGGTTCAGTGGCGTAACTATGTACCCGAGAGCCCCGGAACAAAAATTAAATTGAGGCCCTATTTAAACTAAACTAAATATGAGTATGCAGTATGAGTATATTAGATGCAGTGACGACCTGGTAAGACATGCAGGAAGTCGATGGATGCAGGTGGCTCAGGACCGTGCTTTATGGCATTCCTTGGGGGAAGCCTATGTTCAGCAGTGGACTTATGAAAGGCTGTATCATGATAATGATGATGAAATATTTTAAATGTTACGTAAAATCAAATCCAGTGCATGAAATTCAGAGTGCAATTAGTTACAACACTTTATCGGGATTTATGAAGGATTATTCGCTTAGGGAACGTTTCTTTCTCGTAAAGATTTGACAGTGTAGTGTCTCACAGAATACCTGCGTAAAATAGCATCTTGACACTGCTGTGTTTCGTATGGTGAGTGTAGATAACCGGAGACCCTTTTTACTGGAAAAGAGGCATTCCATCTCGTCATCTCCTCACGGGTGACGACGCATCTGCATTTTGATTCTTTATTGAAGATAAATGTACATGTCTATGGGCCGCAGCAACCACTTACCATCAGGTGGACTGTGTGCTCGTTTGTCACCCTATCCTATAAAAAAAAGTGTTTTGTCCATATAGATTTGTACGTCAATTCTGTTTCCTTTAGCTTACATTTTTTGTAAGATAATCATTATCATAATATATATATATATATAGGTTTTGATTCACCTGTTAATCCTATATCACAAACAATTGATGTTGATGTTCTGGAGTTGGGAGAAATTTTTGTGATTTCAGATCAAGCCGTGCTATTTTTGTTGGTCAGGGGCCAAAAAGTTAAAAGTGGAAAATACTTTATTCAAATAGCATAAAACTTTTTCGAAAATCATTCATAGAGGCCGAGGGGCTCCTTGCGCTTGGGGGCCCCGCCACTGCTAGGGTTCTAATCGGCTTTCAACTATTTTCTACGTTTAATAACATAAATACTTTATAAATTTAGAATATAGTAATAATCATTTTAATTTAACAATCTAGCAGTCTGTAAAAAGTAGTATAAAGGTATATTGGAATATTTGACTAAGACCCTGTAAACACTTTCACTGTCCGGTTTTGAGACACAATAGTAAGACAATAGCAATGACCTATATGTAGTGCACGGGACAGAGAAAGGGTTAAGACAGCAAAATGAAATATTTATTATATACTATACTACATTGAAAGTATGGAGTGTAGAATAGAAGGAGAACCATCTTATAAGGTGCGAAAGTTGAAAAAGTGTCCCACTATATACTGAAAATAGAGGTTCCAAAACCTACCACAATGGCGCTGGCGTCTGAAAAACTACGATGTGAATATAGCTGTTGTAGACCGAGTGAAGTCAGCTGAATTCAAATATTTAAAAAATTCCATGACTAGAGTAGTTATTAAATTGCCAGTATACAAAATTTCAACTATTTACGTAGTACAAAACCAAGCGGATTGGTCGGTCCTTGTTCATTTCTCCATCTTATTCTAAATTAGAATAAGATGGATTAGAATTTCTAATTAATATTGGCGCTTTTTTTTAAATTTATCCTATGCTATTGCAGCGCCACCCTTATTGGACACGTTTTTAGGGACACTTTTCATATACAAAGATGGTCCTCCTTCTACTCTACACTCCATAATTGAAAGATATACATCACACCGTTTTGATAATGCTTTATTTTACCTCATCAGGATTTAAACATCTAAGAACTCACCGTTGTATAGTAGTTTATATTAAATTGTAAAGTGTAAATATATATTTACATAAATGTCTCACTGCTGATACAGTAAATATATAGCTAGAGCAGCTCTTCAACTAGCCCCATAAATAGGTCAACTATTTTCCCCATTGAAGCGTTAAAGTTGTCACACTTAATTTTAAAAAATTGATGTTTTGTAAATTGAATTGATGGAAAGATCGACTCTTTTATATTTATTATAACATTGGATAAATTAGCTAGCAAGGGTCATCATCATCAGCAACCTGCGGTAGTCACCTGCTGGACATAGGTCTCTCCCAAGGCGCGCCACTTAGCCCGATCTTCGGCTTCACGCATCCAGTTGGTGCCAACCGCCTTGCGCAGATGATCGTTCCATCTAGCCATGGGAAGTCCCACACTACGTTTAAGTTTGTCTCCATTCCATGACACGTCGACTCCAACGGTTATCGCTTCTGCGTCCGATATAACCAGATCATTTCCACTTAAGCTTGCAAGTACGCAATGCTACGTCGGTGACCTTGGTTCTTCGGCGGATTTCTTCGTTACGAATCTTATCCACCAGAGAAAATCCGAGCATAGCTCTTTCCATCGCCCTCTGGGCGACTTTGGAGATTGTGGAGTAGTTGTATCGTTAGTGTTCACGATATGAGTACAGGCAGTGTAGGGGACTGCAGTGGACTGTATTTAATTTACTGTGTACTATGACTGATTTTACTTTACTGTGTAGGGTAAACTATACTAGGGACGGTTGAAGAAAAGATAGTGCTGTAGACGATTATATATTGCACTATTTACGAGCGGCGTTAATTAATTAATTATGTACAGATGGGAGTCTTCAATGGAGTATTTTTCTCTCTTGAGGTCTTCTTTCTTGATATTGTATGTCGTAGTGCCGCTGCCGAAATGAACAGCTCACAGCCCAAAATGCCCTTCTTATATTCTCAAAAAGAGTGTCTCGGTGCGTGAGTGGTATTATGAGGCGTGCCGCGCGCTGATAGGTCGGCGGCATCACGTGATATTCGGGTTTGTGCGAGGTGAGCGGGGCGCAACGGGGTATGAAGGTGCGACGGGGCGGCGGCTCCCCTCGCCGTCCAGGCAGGATGAAGACTTTTGCCTTCAAACGTTGCGCTATGGGCGACGAAAAGACCTGACAAAACTTCCCGAATGCTGCCCAGCCCAACCGAATTCGTCTATCTGTTTCTTTCTCGAAGTTATTTCTATCTAACTACACTATCTAGCCGAAATAGATGTGCTTTTGAACAACTAAAATAATCTCACTATCAACGATAATCGAATCTGGTATGACGTGATCGTTAAACATGACTTTCTTCTTATTTAAATTCACACGCAGTTCGGCACGTTGGGAGGATTCATTAAGGCTGCTCGGCGTGTATTGTAGTTCCTGTAGCGATTCTGCCATAACGATGATATAATATAAAATAGAATAATCCACAAAGCGTAAGTGTGAGATGTGTTCGCCGTTTATATTGATGCCGCGTCCATTCCAGTTTAGCGTCTTAAAAACATCTTGCAGTGCATTTGTGAATAGTGGTCCATTTGTGTCAATTACTTAATGTTTATACTTATGAACCACTCAAATACATTCATAACATCAATATTCGTAATTTACTTGCTCATTATTTTGATTACTAAAACCAATATTTTTTTTAAATATTTTAAGATTCTAAGCGATTTCTAAGCGGTCTTAATCGTCGCGGACGCTACGTAATTTTAGACATTATGACGGCGTTTTTGAAGTTTTTATAGAAATTATGTTTCACTCGGGTCAGTCCAGCGATAGCAAGCTTCCACGGTTTTCGATGTATTGCCTTAACCATTATTACCGGAGTCTCCCGGGCAATCCGGGAGAGTTGGGAACCCTGGCTGTGAATCATGCGGGCGCCGGCGCCGCGAGTAGCTGGCACAGTGAATATGCCACGCACTTGTATTTTCTTTTATGACAGTTAATGTTTTAGGCGAATATGAAATTAAGTTAAATACTTGTCTGTAATAAACTTCAAATCACGTTGAAAGTGTGTACATAAATAATAAATTCAGTATCTCAAAACAATTTTACGTAGATACTGAAAAAGTATCAAAAGATGAATGTCAAAAATGTTATGTCTACAGTTTCTAAAAAGTATTATGTTAGCACTGGAATTCCGAATAAGTGCCAATTCAGTCGGAGTGAGTTCAATTATTTAGAGGTTGATAAGTTCACTCAAAAGGGTCAAATATTATATTAAATTTAATTTAGAGAAAAATAATACTGACTTCAAGAAACTAACTTAACTAAACTGACTTAACCATAAATGCAACAATATGTTATAGATATAAAAGTAAAACTCACATGGTGGCGGCGCTTTCTTCTGGTTATTCCACACAACAAGGATCTTAGCAAGACTGGGAGTTTTCACCAGCTTCCTTATTAATATAAACAGGCTTTCCACCCTGTCATAAGTCAATATGACTGCTGTGAAGCCTGGCGATTTTGGTGCAGTTACAGGAAGAAATAATGGATTCACGGGACCATACTGCAAAATAATTTATAATTTAATAATTATGGAATGGCTAAATTCTACTAGTGATATTCTCAACTCAATTTTAATAAATATATTATTATTGCCTCTAAGTATATTTATGAAAATTTGATGTATATACACAAAAAAACGGCTTTATTAAATATAGTGAAGACAGACATTCAGATATTCTGTAAAGGAAACACAACAAGCTAGTAATACCAGTTACTCAACTTCAGTCAGTAATTTCTTCATGGGCCAATGTTTCTAAAACTAAGTCCCAGAAAATAGATTATCTGTCAAAAACTTTAAAATTTTTGCTAAGCACAAATTACTACATAATAATTAGTGTCATATCCTTCTACAAGATGCAGGAGTGTACAAGCTGGATTGTGAATGTAGTCTTTCTTACATAGGACAAACAAAAAGATTTATAAAAACCCACATAAAAGAACACAAAGCAGACTTGAAGCACCGACATTCTGGGAAGTCTGCAGTTTGTGAACATGTTCAAGAGCATCCCTACCATTATATTGGACTTGATAGACCACAAATCATCACAAAAGGACACTGATTCCTACCGACGATGATTCACGAGGCTATTGAAATTAAAAAACATCCTAATTTCAATAGAGGAGATGGATGGGTGCTGCCATCTGCTTGTGATCCTATATAGATAATTAATAAAATTAAATCCAAACTCAAGCATACCAATGCAAGACTTCAAGATACTGTAAACTCATTCTGCATAGATCGGATCCAAAAATTAATATTCAAAAACTGAAGGTAGCCGGACTAACTATGAAATTGGGACGTCAAACACCTGTCCTCCTCGTAACCATGGGTGCTGTAAAGCACCTGAATCATCGGGAATTAAAATGTTAAATTAAATACGATAGAATCCATAAAAATTTGCTTCATTTAAAGTGTAGCCTTTGTGTAAATATAAGAAATCATTAAGCACAAATTGTTTAATAGGGATTATTATACTACTTAAAAGTACATGATTGGTGATAACCCCTGGGAATGGGGTGATCACAGCAAAATGTGCAGGACCTTTCTATCAAAATGTTTAATTTTTTTTTTAATAAACAGCAAATGTTTATACGGCCAGCTATTGTAGACCACAATATCTTCCTGAAATTTGTTATACAAAGGTAGTGATGAACAACGGAGATAAATTTCCTTATGTCGCCTTCTAATTGCAAGAAATATGGGCATTTTAATTTGGTTCTCTTGACAGAATATAAATAAAATGTAGAATAGCACTTAAATATTTTGTATAAGTGCAACAAAAACATTTCAATATATCGCAAATGTTTAAATAACTTAAAACAAATGTAATTCTAATCCAAAAAAAGTTATAGGATGAAAAAATCATAATAATTGTCAATTAAAAATCTTACCAAATGTTCAGGCATATTCCACTCCTCATACATTCTCGCTGCTAAAGGAAAAACCTTCTCATTTATAATCTCCAATGTAGTTAATGTAATTTGCTTAATACTGGCAAAATATCTCTCGTAAACCCATCTCAACTGCCAATAAAGTTCTCCCCGCCTCTCTTTACTAACAGAATGAACTATCCTTAACAAATTTTTAATATTTTCTTCTGGTATATATAATGAAATACGGTGCCAATCCACATGAGAATTAAAAGGCAAGACTATAGTATCCGCTACAATAATAGGAATACATTGTGATGCCAAAATGTCCATTAAAACGGACTGAGTCAGTCTTGCACTACGAACAACCAAACAGAACAAACCCTCTTTTAATATATCTGGATAATTGAACACTCGTCCTGTAGTGTATTCACAGCGTTTGGTATGATCCATCCTATTGGATTCCGCCTTACATTTACCAAGTAATAACAGATCATTTGATGAAGATGCAATGTTCTGCAATTCAGCTAGATAATCATCTGGAATATTTTGTTGTGTTGATATAATAAGGTAGTTCTTCTGTTTTGGTTGTGTATTATCAATTCCTGTAGCAATATGACTGTATAATGGTAATGAAATGTCAAATCCATATCGAAAAGTCCATGTGTCAAAACCAGATCCTGCTATAATGGCTTTACTGGTGTTAAGTTTGACGACTGTTTCGTAATTCGGTGCAGTGCCAGGCAACATGTTAAATATGAGGTGATTTTCTCCATTGTTCCAGCTTAAATTAAAGTTAGGAGTTGATAATCTAAATACATTACATACACATTTTTGAATTTGAATACAGAAATCAAAATTTGACGTGGTAGAGCCATGCTGTAGCTATATTAATAGTATAGTTGTAGTACGAATGGGTCAGTTCAACCGGGGAAGGACCACGCTCTCACAAAATACCAGCGTAAAATAGCATCTTAATGCTGTTGTGTTTCATATGGTGAGAGACCCACCAGAGACCCTTTTTACTGGAAATGAGGCATTCCATCTTAGTCCTCACGGGAGTCAACACATCTGCATTTTGATTTGTAATAGAGGATAAATGTAGATGTCTATGGGCCACAGCAACCACTTACCATCAGGTGGACTGTGTGCTCGTTTGTCACCCTTATCCTATAAAAAAAAGGCTAACTCATAATTGGTCTAGTGATTGTGAGCATTACTGCTGATCATGTGGTCCCAGGTTCAAATCCCTAGTCAGGCCAAAATCAGTTATTGGGTTTATGTCACAAAGTTGGCAGTATTACATCTTTCGTACCTCGGAAAGCACATAAAGTCATTAGTCCTACACCTTGATCTCGCTTCAGTTTTGTAAGATTGTCGCCCCATCGGACTATAAGTGAGGGAATAGAAAGTACAACTATACTTGTGCAAATACAAGCACTATAATATTTTCCTGTGCAGATGTCTAATCTCCATTGAGACTGGCTGCAGTGACCAAACTTTGCTCTGATGGACTAATATGAGGTGTATGAAAAACAATACATCATAGTGTGTAATATGTAACATTTGAATATTCATAGTCAACATTCTGTTTGCGTGACCACCTACCATCAAGTAGGATAGTTACTAAACACTGGACAAAATAGTAAAAAATTAGAATTAATAGAAAGCCATGATCTTTATGATTATAAAAGGAAAAATACTTAATTATAATATGGAAATAGCTGCCTTAATATCTAATGGATCAATGAAACTGACCCTCAATTTAGGGAGGCCTATACATGCCTAAGTCCTGGATTATTTCCTAAGAAAGGTCTGCCAAGAAACTTTTCCAGTGAGCAGGAGAATGCAGAATTTCTGTTATAAAATAAAAGAATAATAATGTAAATATTAATACTCACTGTTCAAGGGAGTACAATGCTTGAGAAACATGTTCACTTGAAAAAGTATTCTGGTTCAATGTGTCAATACTGGGCACCAACAAGCAAGCCTCCTCAGGGTTCGCGGTATAATATTTACTATGTCTTATTGTATCTAGAATTTCATAAAACTCTCTAGATAACTGTGAAATAAGTCTATCATCATCAGTTCTGTACTCTTTTAGAGGATATATGTATATAGTTATTTTGTCGTGGCCGCCTCTACCACATTTGTATACGTTAAAACAACTCCAATACGTGCAATTCGTATTGCGGGGCTCGGAATAGGGGGAATTAATTTTTATTTTTCTCACTTCTAAGCTCACTAAATCCAAATTCACTGCTTTGTATATTTCGGTCCGTGGTGAATTTCCCGCATAAATATTAAAAAGCACAGTAAATACGAGAGACACCACTATAAACAATAGTAGGCCAACAAAAAACCTATGATACAAAATTTTCCTATATGATATATACTTTGAATACTTGTTCGTTTTTAAAAGCGTCTCCGTAGCCATTTGTGATTTCGGATATTAAATTAGTATTCTTAATTTACGTATGGCACCCATTGTTAGGTATAATCGATTGGCTCTCATTCAAAACTTCTTGAATTTGTAAAACACTACAAAGGAGAAGCTTTACGAGAATTTTGACTTGTCGCAGTGCTTGACTTGACGGACGGGATGTCACACAAATTAGGACACAGATACAGTGTTGTCATTAAATATTGAAAACAACGATTGATTGATTTTTAGTGTCTGTGTACGGAAAAACTATTAGGTACCATGTTATTTCCAATCAAACATTGGTAATAGTACAGCTAAAAACATTTTGTATACTGGCATTTTACTAACTACTCTAGTCATGAAATTTTTTAAATATTTTGAATTCAGCTGATTTCACTCCGTTCGCAACAGCTATCTTCATATCGTAGTTTTTGAGACGCCAGCGCTATTGTGGTTGGTTTTGGAACCTCTATTTTTAGTAAATAAAAGGACACTTTTTCACCTTTCGCCCCTTATAAGATGGTTCTCCTTGTACTCTACACTCCATACTCCAGATTAAAATTATTAATTTTTGTTCCGATCTACGCAGTATGAACTTATAGTATCTTGTAGTCAAATGGCAGCACACAGCCATCACCTCTATTGAAATTAGGATGTTTTTTTTATTTCAATTGCCTCGCGAATCATTCTTGGAAGGAATCCGTGTTCTTTATCGAGGATTACACTCGACTGATGGTAAAAACGAACTAATCTTCTTTAGCGGCTTGAAGTATGTTTTAATGGAAGCACACTTCAAGATATAGCTAATCTTGTCAGTAACACCTCTGACATGTAACAATACAGCAAGCACACGCTCGACTGTGGCCGGCTTGAATCGTTCACTGTGACGTAGGCGTGGGACCCGAAGCTTGTTGTCGTGCAAGACTTGCTTGATGAGTTAGAGCACGGTGGCCAGGCGTTTACTATCACAGATCCCTCGTGCTCTCTGAAACTAAGATTTACCCACGGTAGCTAACTGTGAATAATGGTGGTGAGAATCACCGTTTAAATATCTATCTGTATGGGCCTTTTTTCTATACGCAGTGTGGCTCAAGGTGTTATCAGGATTCCGAATTGCTTACACGTCTAGAAAAGCTAATTATGGAGTTAATATGGTCTAAAAATGCAGTTACTTTATCTAAAGGTAGAGTTGTGAGTATTGTCTACATACCGTTTGTAGAATCAAGTAACGCTTGAGAAGTAAGCAGGGCTTTCTCCTCAGTCTTCGATGAATATATCGCCAAAAATGGGAGATACAAGTGAGCCCATCACCACACCATCTACTTGCTTCTAAGAAGTCTTCCTGGAATCCAATGAAATCCAAGAGTAGTCTTCCTCTCATTTATTTTTCACCAAAACGCGCTAAAACGCGCATGAAAACATAATATATCTCACAAGTAATACATATTATATTAAATTAGATTGTTTAGTGCGATTGCCAAGTCAATCTATGTATCAGTCTATGGACTGAATAAATTAACCAACTTGGTATTACATGGATCTCACAATTTTTTACGGTAGAAGAACTGAGTTGCGAGACTTGGCTTTTTTTACAAGTTATGTTTTTGATGGCATTTATTTGTGGCGACCCTTTACCCCAAAAAACTATAACATAGTGAATATATACTCTTAGG
Organism: Parnassius glacialis; assembly: GCA_033319125.1. Taxonomy (NCBI): domain Eukaryota; kingdom Metazoa; phylum Arthropoda; class Insecta; order Lepidoptera; family Papilionidae; genus Parnassius; species Parnassius glacialis. The sequence goes on along the minus strand of JAVANC010000009.1, from coordinate 38,662,551 downwards.
TCAAGATTAGAAACAAGCGTTGCCAACATGTAGGGAATTCTCCAAACTGCGGGGAATTTAAAGTTGGTTAGGGATTTTTTTTGGGATTGGTGTTATGCGGGGAAAATGCGGGGATTTTAAAAACCGATAGCCTGGGCCGAGTCAGTACTTTTTTTCATGAACTTTAAATACTTATCTCAACATTTTTGTTAGGTTACTTGTAAATATCAAATCACTCCCTTTTTTAATTATCTTCATTGCACCACATTTAATTTTCGATTTTCTTCGACAACTTTTGTGTATCATTTAATGCTTTTCATTTCTTTATTTTTTTATTTTAAAGGAGAGAACCGCATGCAAAATGCAGATTCTGTGGTACTTTTTAATGGCAACAAGGGAAGAAATTAAAAATACACCGTAGAGTAAAATGCTTGTTACAAAAATATTGACTGTGTGAAAAAATTCTTAAATTGTTAGTTAAAAAATAAATCTTATAAAATTAGATGAAAATTGTTTAATTTCTTAAAATAAAATTGAGGGGAATTTATGGGGAATCTGTTGAAGTTTTGTGGGTAAGGTTTATAATCAAGTCGCCTGAATTTGGTGTTGAGGGTGGTAAGAAGAGGGGGGAGGGGAGTTGTAGAGTCACCCCTCACTTCCATTTCCTGCAGGACGTGCTTAGTTTTTTTTTTATAAATTTTAAAAATCTCATTTTGAGGTTATGTTTTCGTAATCTTTTTGACAATATAAACCTGATTTGTGGGGGCAGAGAGTTGGATGAGGGTAGCCTAACGCCACTCAACGTGGCTCAGACGAGGGAAGCTCGGTCGACGAAGCCCCGCTTAGCGGGGCTCCTATTTCTGGATTGTTTATAAAAAATAACTACGAAAGGGATAAAGGGGTCTGTTCGCTCGCTCACACAACCCCACCATTCCCTTCTAGCCTCTTCTAACCTGTTTGAATCGGGGTGCCCCATGTCCCCAGTTTGCTTCGCTCGCTCTTGCACCAAATAAAACACCAAAATGTAAACTTTTATAATTACTTTAATAAGTAAATATATTTTATAACTTCCACCATTTCCAAAAACGTCGTAAAATAGCAAGCAATTCGTTTCCAGAGGGGTAGCGAAGTCGCCCAAAAACAGAAGGCAGATAATAACAATATAGGAGCACATTCAAGTAAACTCGGAAGCAACGGAATGACGCTTATGACTCGAGTCGCGAAGTCGAGTATAATCGTAGTGATTATATTCTCTTTGGTCGAGTATATCCGTTACTGATTACTGTCAATGTCAAAAGTTCCGTTTCAGATATTAATTAGTGATTTATGAATATTTTTAGAAAATTATATTAAATATTTCGACGCAGTTCTGGCAGCTGAAATTGCATGGGGGCGCTTGAGCCCCCCCCCCCCTCAAGCCCCCTTGACCCCCACACAGTGACAGACTCCTCAACTTAAGACGACTTGATTTTAAACCCAACCCAGTTTTATTCCTAAATTGGGGTACTTGACATGGATTTTCGGGGAATTTGATAAATTCGTGTTGGCAATGCTGCTAGAAACGTAAACATTCTTGTTTTTATGTGAAGCGTCAGTTTTGTGTTGTGCGTAGTTGAGGTTTCGTTTCTGATGGCTTAATTAATTTTGTTATTGTTTTAATTTTTTATTCCGACCTGATATTTCGGTTTGAGCTTGATCAATCATGGCATTGTTACCCCCTGACCCAGTTTATACAATCCGAAACGTCGACAACTCGCCAGTTTATTCATTGGCGTTCAGCTTTCTTCCTGGCGGACTTGAGAGGTTACTAGCCGGTTCGAAAAATGGATTTGTTTATGCATACAACCTTCAGGTAACATCAAATATTCCAAGGATATGAATCCTTTTGTTCATCAATCTTCTTAACTGCGTAAAAAACTGTAATAATAGGGTTATCTCACGTCCGTATACATTTTGTAAATTGCGTATTTTCTTTGTTTACTGCCCTCGTTTAGTGACCTAAAAACATATCTGGTGCCCACTGCCAGAATTTGCAAACAAATTTATTAACATTTGTTCTGTCTATGAATATATTTACTTCGGATTTAATAAAACGTAATAAATATTAGTTTAAGAGCCAGTGAGCGACAGACTTACGGTATTTCAATAAGCTTCACGTTTTTTTTTCAGTCAATCCCCTATACCTGAGGTACATGAAATGGGGACTCTGTAGTTTGACCGGCGGTCGATATAGAGACGCTCAGGTGTTAAAGATGTACAAAATGACCAAAAAAAGACTTGATAGTAATAAGTCGCTTAAAATTTCCAATATGGACCATCGATTTAAATGCCCATATTTTTTTTGTAGATAGTACTCACTAAAAGAAAGCGTTTTGCAATGTTTCAATATGCGGAATCGCGTACTTTTTGAGAAAAAATTATTGAAAATCAGTTATTTTTGCATATTTATGTCAATTCCTACGGTAAAACTGATGCTATTTTGTATTATCATTGTCTTCGTCAGTAGGGATGTTGATTCTTTCCGAAAAAGATCGATTTTATAAATCGATTAGAATCGTAAGCTGATGTATTGATTCACAAAAAAATTGAATTCTAATATTTCGATATTTTTTCATGTTTGCATTTATAATAGAAATATAAATCCATTTTATGAGAACAAAATCCCCTTTATCAGACATAAAATAGGGGGACTGATTAAAAGGGGTTTCTGTATCTATTTTGAGACTGCAACGTCTCCGGCGCTGCGCGAATAGCAACCTCTACGCCTTTGCGTAACAAATCGTAGGCATCGGACGAGCCGGAGCGGCTGAGGCTGGTCGCCGAAGGCGACCAACAAGCCGAAGCTACGGAGGCGAGGAGGCTGCTCCCCCTACGCGCCTCCGTCTCTTTATAACCACTCTAGGGGTAGGACAGACTCGTATCAAATGGTGTCGGGGTCAATCAATTCGATTCTTTGACATAAGTTGAACCTAACCTATTTTATTTGTTATCTGCCCTAATAAAAATAAATAAAATAAAACAAATTTCAATAAGAGATTATATACTATGGTATCTTTCTGGTTTTTCATAAAATGGATTTATATTTACATTATAAATACAAACATGAAAAAATATCCATATTTTAGAAATAAAAATCGATCTTTTTCAGAAAGAATCGACATCCCTACCGATGATGGCAATGACAACACAAAATAGTGTCAGTTTTGCCGTAGGAATTGACATAAATATTGCAAAAATAATTGATTTTCAATAATTTTTTTCTCAAAAAGTATGCGTTTCCGCATTTTTTTTTATATGATAAGGTTGACAAACGAGCACACAGTCCACCTAATGGTAAGTGGTTGCTGCGGCCCATAGCCATCTACATCTATCCTCTATTACAAATCAAAATGTAGATGCGCCGCCACCCGTGAGGACCAAGATGGAATGCCTGATTTCTAGTAAAAAGGGCCTCCGGCCACTTGCACTCACCAAGCGAAACGCAGAGGTAAACCTCTACTTCACGCTGGTTTTCTGTGAGGTCGTGGTACCACCCCGGTTCAAGCCGGCCCATCCGTGCGACAGCAAAAGCTGCCGCGTGGCTCTACCACTGTTAAAAACTTTATAAATTAAATATTGAAACTTTGCAAAAGGTTTTCTTTTAGTGAGTACTATCTACAAAAAAAATATGGGCATTTAAATCGATGGTCCATACTGGAAATGTTATCCATTAAGTCTGCCACTTTGACATCTTGAAATATTCAATAAAAGTTGCCAAAAAATAACATTGGCAGACACCTAAGGAGGTCGCAAGAGCATGGCAGACAAGTTGCCAAGTACAATTTTTTTCTTTATAATGTATGTTATTTCAATAAAGCTGCAATTTATATATGTTGTTGGTAATATTATTTGACATATATGTTTTGCATGGCAGACATATATTGCGGTTCTATCACCCAGGCAGACAAAGAACTTTAGTGGCCTCCATAAGCATGTACTATAAGCACGTGCTCTAATCTAGTATTTAGCTTAAATTAAAATTTTTATTACATCAATTAAAATACTTGTGATGGACGTCAATGAAAAGTTGTACCTTTCCATTGACGTCCGTCGAGTTGGGGGTTGATATTTTTTTTACAGAAAGGTTACATTATAAGCACAGGCACAGTTTCAACATGCGGAAATGTGTACTTTTGAGAAAAAAAATTTTGAAATTCAATTATTTTTGCAATATTTATGGCAATCCCCATTGACGTCCCGCAAGTTGGGGGTTGATGTTTTAATTACAAAAAGGTTACATTATTATAAGCACTCACACAAAGTTTCAACATTCGGAGACACATATTTTTTGAGAAAAGAAATTATTGAAAATCAACTATTTTTGCAATATTTATGTCAATACCAACCGTAAAACTGATGCTATTTTGTATTGTCATTGTCCATAGGGATGTCGATTCTTTCCGAAAAAGATCGATTTTCTGCCGACTTCCAAACAGAAAATGGTACTCAGTTCGACTGTATGTTTTTTTTATGTGTGTTACCTAATAACATTGTACTGGGTGAACCGATTTCGATGATTCTTTTTTATATGAAAGCTGATAGTTCTCGTGTGGTCCCATATGAATTTGATCAAGGTCGGACCAATAGTTTTTGAGTTATTCTTAAATAACTTATATTGAAGTCGGCTGTACAAAATTTTTAATTTTAAATTATTTTAAATCGATTCGAATTGTAAGCTAACTAGAGCCCAATGACTTCGTCGATCTTACTTAGCGGTACCATGTAGCGACATCTATGGAAATGTATTAAATAAAGAACGATGTATTTAGCGCGCCAAATTTTCATATCGATATACATCGCAACCGCTTCCGTAGATAGATAATAGATGGCGCTAGAATAGTCAAGTGAGCTCGGCCAGGGTCCTTATTGCTTTGTAAGAGAGATGTATTGATTCACAAAAAATAGATTTTTAAAATATCTATATCTTTTCATGTTTGCATTTACAATGTAAATATAAATAAGTTTTATGAGAAAAAAATCCCCTTTATCAAAAAAAAAATAGGGGGACTGATTCAGAAGGATTTCTATATCTATTCTGAGACTGCTACGTCTCCGGCGCTGCGGGAAGAGCAGCCTCTACGCCTTTGCATAACAAATCATAGGCATGGGACGAGACTGTTCCCCCTACGCGCCTCCAGCTCTATAAAACACTAGGGGTAGGACAGACTCATACCAGGTGGAGTCAGGGTCAATAAATTCGGTTCTTTGACATGAGTTGAACCTAACCTATTTTATTTGTTATCTGCCCTAATAGGTACTGTTTCAATGGGTGTTGGTATAAATATTGCAAAAATAATTGATTTTCAATATTTATTTTCTGAAAAAGTATGCATTTCTGCTTATTGAAACTTTGTGTGTGTGCTTATAATAAATGTAACCTTTCTGTAAAAAAAATATTAACCTCCAACTCGACGGATGTCAATGGAAAGCTAAGCCATACTTGCTTTCAACTGTTCTTTAGTATTAGTCATCATGAATGCCACAAAGCACTGTTCTGAGCCACCTGTATCCATCGACTTCCCGCATGTCTTACCAGTTCGTCACTCTATCATCTAGTAGGGATCGGCTTACACTTTGCCTACCGGTACAAGGCTGCCACTCAAAAAACGTTTTTTCCCCATCGGTTGCCGGTTCTTCGAGCTATATGACCGCCCTGTTGCCACTTCAGCTTACTAATCCGTTGGGCTATGTTGGTCACTCTGGTTCTACTGTGGGTATTCTGCGGAAATTCCGTAGCTCGCTGAGCGACCTTGAGCTTCCTCATGTGGCCAGCAGTGAAGGGCCACGTATCAGATTCATAAGTCATCACTGGCAACGCGCTGCCAGTCCGAGTTGAATTTGTCGATTGACCTCGATTGAAATTGGACTTACCTAGTCGGACTATTTGTCATATATATATATATTTATATATATATATATATATATATATATAATATAATATAAATAAATATATAAATATAACAGTGAGTATTCACCATTCATGTTGTCACCGTATCCTTTCGCTTAATGCAGCTAGATTTAGGTCATTTTCTATGGAGTTGTAACGAAATTTTTACTTGTCCAAGTGCATTTTTTAAGTTGGTCAACCATTACTCGTTACTTAGCTGTGATAGTTTTCCTTTTAACTTCATTATATATATATATATATATATATTATTTTGGCTATAATTTTCACATTTCTAAAAAACAGTGGTTTAGTTGGTAGAGAGGATACATGACTAATGAAAAATACCACTTTAAAGCTAAATATTTCTCAAACGGACCCCTGAATTGAAAAGATGATGTTCCACAACCCCAGTGTTTTTAAAAGACCTATACAACATTTCTCCACATGATGGAACAGACGGTTAAAAAAACCATCCTCCATTTACTTGTATAGGAAGTACCCAAAATAAAAATATTTTTAAAGATTTTATTTCACAATTCTCTAGGCGTGATTAATATCTATAACTATGCCAAATTACAGATATGTAGCACCTAGGGTCTCTGAGTAAAACTTTGAACGGATGGACGGAAGGACAAACAGGAAAATAATCTAAGACATCATTTAAATATACAAATGAATAATTTAATATGTAACAATAATTTAAATCTGACATAAATTGTAATGATTATAATGACAAATTTCATTTAGTTGATATAAATAATTTAATAAAAAAGTTTTGGACAAAAGATAGGTATTACCTATCCAAATATAGTTTAAGACTGATAGCAAATGTGCTATCTTATTATTTACTTTTTAATTCAGCCAAGTTTTTGGGTACCAAGACTGCTTTTATTGAGCATGTTAATCATTTGACATTTAATTTGGAATAAGTTCCAATTAATTTAAATTAGTAAATGCGACAATAGAGACAATCTCTAGCAATAATAATAGTTTAATTAACTTTGAATGCAGCCCACAAATAAGTAATAAAAACTGTTTACACCTGGTGCATCAAAATATACAAGGCATGATGGGCAAAGAATTAGAAGCTGAATTATTTTTAAATAGTAATAACATACATATCCTTTGTATTACTGAACATTGGCTAAAAGATTATAATTTCATCTTTAATTTTAGAAATCACCAGGTGGTCATTCCATAGAGAAAAAAGTTTACGTGGTGGTTCCTTAATAGTGCAGATAAATCATTATTATATAAAGAACGTAAGGATATAGCGAGCCTCTCTGTTGAGCGAACTGTCGAAATGGCTGGTGTCGAGCTCGAGCACCTCATTGTTGTAAGTGTTTACAGACCCCCATGTGCTACTTATGACTATTTTGAAAGGATTGTGGAAGAAGTTTTGCTCAAACTTAGTAAACAGAACAAGTCTGTTGTAATATTATGTGGAGACTTTAACATCAATCTCCTTGAAACTTCTGCCATTAGTATTAGGTTAGCTCATTGTTTAAATCATATAATCTTTCTTGTTTTTTTTTTTATAGGATAAGGGTGACAAACGAGCACACAGTCCACCTGATGGTAAGTGGTTGCTGCGGCCCATAGACATCTACATCTATCCTCTGTTACAAATCAAAATGCAGATGCATTGTCCCCCGTGAGGACTAAGATGGAATGCCTCATTTCCAGTAAGAAGGGCCTCCGGCCACCTGCACTCACCAAGCGACACGCAGAGGTAAACCTCTACTTCACGCTGGTATTCTGTGAGGTCGTGGTACCACCCCGGTTCGAGCTGGCCCATCCGTGCGACAGCAAAAGCTGCCGCGTGGCTCTACCACTGTTAGAATTTTATTCTTAGAACCAACACGTATTGCTGGGTCTAGTGCGACCTGTATAGATAACATTTTTACAGGTGTTAAGCCCTTGCATAAATCAATTAAACAAAATTTAAGTTCTGATCACTGTGGACAGTTGGCATCGTTGCCTTACATACACAAGAAACAGAAAAATAAGAAAGTTGTGTTTGTTCCAATAAATGAACATCGCTTGGAGAGGTTTAGAAGTAATATAATTAAAAGACTTCCATCACTTTCATTTAAAAATAGTGCTAATTATTTGTATGGTATGTTATTTAAAACTAAGTGTGCTCCACAGGTAAGGCTTTACATTTAAGTAACAAAATTAAAACTGCATCTAACAAAATTAAAATGACTTGGAAAATAATAAATAGTGAAATGGGCAAGGTCAAATCGCGCAATTCGGGTTTTCAATTGAATATTAACAATAATTTAACTCGATCTGATCAAGACGTTGCTATGACTTTTGAGAAACATTTTACTGATGTTCCTTTTTTGACAACTAAATCCTTAAATTCTTCTCCTACTGTCGCCGAATCATTGCTTAAACAAAATGTAAAGGCTTGTTTAAATACTATTAAATTCCATAGAGTACTGCCAAAAGATATTGGTAAATATTTTAAAGCTATTGATGTTAAGAAAATGGCAGACTTATGGGGATTTTGAAAAAAATTTTTTGAAAAAATAATTTTGGATCAGATGTTAAGTTAATATTAATAAATTGCTAAATAAAACTGAATTCGGTTTACAAGGGGTCGCTCGATAACTGACGCTGGATTTGAGCTTACTAAACATGTTTTTTGTGCATGGGAGAATTCAGAGGATGCTTTGGGTATATTTTGTGACCTTTCCAAGGCCTTCGACTGCGTTCACCATGAGACATTAATCAGGAAGCTACAGTACTATGGTGTCAAGGACACACTGCTTAAACTTATTATTTCATATTTAAGTAATAGAATGGAGAAAGTTATTATCAATGGTAAAAGTTCTTCCGGGTCACCTGACACCTGTACTAATGGGTGTCCCTCAGGGCTCCATTCTCGGCCCATTCCTATTTCTAATTTATATTAATGACTTACCTTCTCTTGTGGGGGATAATCATGATATAGTATTATTTGCTGATGATACTTCCTTCATTTTTAAACTTAATCTTCAATCACTTAAATGTGACGAAGTGAATAATGCTATATCAAAATTAGTGCATTGGTTTAACGTTAATAATCTACATTTAAACGGAAATAAAACTAAATGTATTAATGTATTGGGCAATGTATACGCTATTACAACAGGGTCCCGGAATGTGTACAGGCTCTCCTCTCTATTACCAAATTTAAATGTTTTGTTAAGCTGAAACTGTATAAAAAAGGTTATTATAGTATAAATGAATACATGGTTGATAATAACCCCTGGGAATGAGGTGGTCGCTTCCAAGCTGTTTCTAAAATACATTTTGTATCTACCAATCATTAATGTAAAATATGCTTTTAAAAAAAAATCCCGCTGGGTTTCTTGCTGGTTCTTCCCAGGACAGAGGTTTTTTTTCGAACCAGTGTTAAAGTAAAAAATGACTTTCAATAAGAATTACACATGTGATCTATATTGAATAAAAAAGTATTCTATTCTATTCTCAAAACGGACGGATGGCCAGACGGACGGATGGACGAACATGGCGAAAGTATAAGGGTTCCTTGTTGTGTACCTACGAAACCCTAAAAAAAAGACTGGATTAGAGCGAGTGCTATAGTACGCGCTTATGGACTCCACTGAAGTTCATTGTCTGCCTGGGTGATAGAACCTCAATATATGTTTGTCATGCAAAATATGTATGTCAAATAATATTACCAACAACATATATAAATTGAAGCTTTATTGAAATAATGTAAATTATAATGAAAAAATTGTACTTGTCAACCTGTCCGCCATGACCTTGCGACCGCCTTAGGTGTCTCCCAATGTTATTTTTCGATAACTTTTATTGAGTATTTCAAGATATCAAATCGGCAGGCTTATTACTATCACATTTTTTTGTCATTTCTTACACATTTAACACCTGAGTGTCTCTATATTGACCTCAGGTCAAACAAAAGAGTCCCCATTTAATGTACTTCAGGTATAGGGGATTAACTGAAAAAAAAGTGAATCCTATTGAAATACCGTAATTCTGCCGCTCACAGGCTCTTAAACTATAGTACATTTTGCTTTAATGTTATCTATTTATGAAATCTATTATTTATGGTAATATATTGATTGATGATACGATAATGACTGGGTGTGTTTATGTGTGAATTTTATCAATTTTAGGTTTTTCGCCCTAGCCCACTGCAGTACACACTTCTCACACTTTCCTGTTGGCTGGTAGAAAATGCCATATGGCATTAAGTCCGCCATTTGTGTCTTTAGTACAATGGCGTACAAATAAATAAATGTAGCAATCCCACCTCACTGGTCTACTACTGATTACTCAACTCTAACATGGTTAAGGATATCATACAAATAACCTATTCTTAACTTATGCCCTATGTAGGACGTGGTTATGCAAAAAGGATCCAACCCGAGTTTGTGTCAAAAAATGTAGACTTGAAAAATAATGTCTGTGGTCTATACTATTATGTGATGTAACAATTTTACAAATGTAACACAAATAAGAAGAAAAATTACAAACAGACAGAAACCATACCGATATTTTGATTTTATGATATTTGAAGAATGGATACTTCAAATAACATAAACTCAAATTAACTTATTGCAGGTTGGATCCTTTTTGCATAACTACATCCGTATAATCCTATGCACTTTCATTATACTGTACTTATGTCCATTCCTTTGAAGGTTTATGGAATAAGACATCTTTAATTATGTTTTTATAATTTCAGACAAACCGTGTTCAACAAAAAATTCAAGTTGGTCAAGCTCCTATTCTCCATCTTATTCATACAGATAGTCAACTTATTACTCAAGAAAAAGGTGGTAAATTCAAAATTTTTATTTTAACCAATTCTGGATACAAGGAAGAGCATGTAATAGATATGGACTACCCTGGCTTTTGTCGCTTTGAAGCCAACACAAAACTCAAAATGCTATATGTACCTGACAGGGAATCCAGTATTGCCATTTACAATTTTTCTGGAGAAAAAATGGGTTCCCTCAAACCTGATAATATTTCACTTAAACTAGGCGATCCGATGTGTATTAAGTATGTTGAATTTTTCTGTGACAAGTCATTCCTTCTGGTTGGTTATGAAGCTGGATGGCTCCTTTTATGGGATCTTAACACTAGTCAAATCATCAGCAAATTACAAACTAAGGAATGTCCTATGTCTGTGGACTTTCACATCGAACAACAGAAAGGTATTATTGGTAACGCCTCTGATGTGGTGCAGATATTTAGTATAGGGAGAAAAGACTTGAGTTTGGCCCACAAGATGGATGTCACTATCAAGAACCCAGGTGTTAATAAAGTACAATCACGAATGGATGGAAAAGTGTTTGTTGCGGGAGGTTGGGATGGACACATTCGTATATTTTCTTGGTTTTCTTTGAGACCGTTAGTTGTTTTGACAGAGCACAGGCAAGCAGTGCAAGATGTTGTTTATTCTACTCAAAAAGTTTCTTTCTGGAATGCAAATATAATGGCAGCTGGGGGTCTTGATGGTGCAATTACACTCTGGGATTTATACAACAACAAACAATAATTACAAAGGTATTGTCTCCAATAAATAGAAAAAAGAAGTGTATGATATAGGGCAGATAAGTCTAGTAATTTTTGTTTAGTTAGTTATTCAACATGCATTGTAGCAGTATAATGAAATAGGACCTGGGCAGTCGATCATTGTTTGATGTTATAAAAAACTCAATTATTTGTGTAAAAACGAATTTTCTCAGGAATGACATCTATTTAGATAAACTTCGAATGTAAAACATTATTTAAATACAAAGTTACATCCAAATCACTATAGCCATTTCTATTCCCGCTACTTCTGTGACAACATTTGAACAACAATTGCTTGTTTAAAGTAATTAAGATTGGTGTGATTGATAGTTAAATATATTACTTTATGTTGTTTTAGACCTTTGAGAAAAACTACCAATCCAAAAAAATGGTTAAATCTATATCTATACAATCTATATCTATACAAATAAATAAAATTGAAGTGTCTGTTTGTAATGTCAAAATAACAGCTTTTCATTAAATGCATATGAAAGTATATACGGTACTTATCACAAAAACACAATTTTTAAAATTTTTGTCCGTCTGTCTGTCTGTCTGTCTGTTTGTTCCGGCTAATCTCTGAAACGGCTGAACCGATTTCGACGGGACGTTCACTGGCAGATAGCTGATGTCACAAGGAGTAACTTAGGCTACTTTTATTTTAGAAAAACAATTAGAGTTCCGCGCAAAAATATTAAAACGCCAAATAACACGCGGGCGAAGTCGCGGCGAACAGCTAGTTTAAAATAATAATGGCTATAATATATGAGAGTTAGCCCTGTGTAAATTTCAATAAAATGTAATACTGCCTGGCTCTAAAAAATAACTAAATAAGGATAAAATTAAACAATAATAATATTAATGTTGAAAGCAAAAATCACTCTAATATGACAACATTAGAATCTGTCCTATATTGAATAATTCACAAAAAATAATGTTATGTTGTCAGCAGAAAACACTATCCATTAGGTCAATTTGTTACCATGTAATTGAATGATTTGGTAATTATGGTATTAAGTGCTGAGTGATTGCAACACCATTCTTACAATATAATCTTAGTGATAGATGAAATTTAGAACCTTTTTCTGTTATTTATGTCTCCATCTCTGTGTGATTAATATCAGTTTTTTTCTCATCTGTCACAAAGTTTACATCATATGATAAAGATTTGATTCAGCACACTTTTCTGTTTAAGTTTTATTTAATCACCAAATTAAAAAAAAAACACTTCACCACTTTCATAGTCACTTATATATTAAATACTTATATTGAAATATAACAATCTCATCTATATTTAATTTTTTTAATGCCAGAATTGCCTTTATTAATATTATGTTAATTGCAGAATTGCATTATCACTAGAAAAAAATCAACAATGCTTTAATAATTTAGAAATATATGAATTTTATGGAGCAGAATTGTGAATTATTGTATTGGATCTCAGTAATGTACAAATATACCAAACTAGATGCTACATCCATTTAGTGAGGTCAACTCTTAAACTTAAGAAAAATGTTGTTGAATATAGAAATGACTATTTTCTGTGAATTGTTTTAAGCAATGTTTTTAATGCATTAAAGCTTCGAAGAATTGAAATTTGTTTTTTATGCCACCATACTATTTTTAAATTTCGTTTTCATCACCATCAGACTGTCCACTTTTGCCTGCCTCGTCAATCTTGACTACCCCTTTAACTAAGTGGTCGTAAGCGCGGCTACAGATTAACGTGGTCCTGGGTTCAAATCCCGGGTCGATTCAAAATCAGTGGGTTTTTCTGTAAAGAAATTCTTGAAGAATCTTCAATCATGTCGGATTGCTGTCCCGTCGGACTATGAAAATGAGTGAGTAGGGTGAATCTTGCGCACATACGCATGGTCTATACTCCTGTGTCCCTGTGAGGACTAACTGGCAGCCGTGACTTTCATTTTTGGACGATGTATACGCTTTTGCAACAAAAGCCCAAAAAATATACAAAATTTGACCTTCTCAAAGTTCAAAAACTTTTTAAAGTAAGTTTGTATAAAAAGGGTTATTACGAGGGTGGATTGAAAAGTACTCGGCCTAACACAGATCCATTCAATTCTAAAAATCAAATCTACCCACATTATTTAGTTCAGTTCAGACTAGTTCATTGTGTGAAGTTCGAAACGTGTGCGATAATTAGTTGTGATTTTATAAATTTATTAACAAAGTAATCGGACATAATTTCCGCGAATGGAGCAAATCGAGCAGTGTGCCGTCATTAAGTACCTCCATAAGAAGGGGCTATCATCAAAAGCCATCCATGATGACATGGTCAGTACATTAGGCGATTGTGCTCTGTCATATTCATCCGTCAAAAAATGGATAGCAGAATTTAAGCGTGGTAGAGAGAGTGTGAAAGATGAACCCCGCTCTGGAAGGCCTTCGACGTCAACTACTGACGAAAATATTAAAAAAGTACTTGATTTAATAATGGGAGACCGCAGATTAAAAATTAGAGAGATAGCCGAGATTATAGGCATCTCTTATGAACGAACTCAAAACATCATTGTCAACGAGTTGGGTTTCCACAAGGTGTCTGCGAGGTGGGTTCCGGGACTGCTTTCAGTTGAACAAAAAAGGACGCGATTGACTATTTCACGCGACTGTTTGGAGTTATTTGAAGCCGATGCAGATGATTTTTTGAATCGTTTTGTTACTATAGACGAAACATGGGTTCATTACTGTACACCGGAAACAAAACAACAATCAAAACAGTGGAGAAGACCTGGTTCACCACCCCCTAAAAAGGCTAAGTCGATTTTGTCGGCAAATAAGGTGATGGCTTCAGTATTCTGGGACTCGAAAGGTGTGATTATGATTGATTATCTTGAAAGGGGTCAGACTATAAACTCTGATTACTACTGCACCTTACTACGTCGTTTACGAGAGGAAATAAAAGAAAAACGTCGAGGAATGCTCAGAAGAAAAGTCCTGTTTCATCAAGATAACGCACGTGTTCACACGTCAGTACAGTCAATGGCTGAAATTCACAACTGTGGCTTTGAACTGTTACCGCATCCGCCGTATTCACCTGATCTGGCACCATCAGACTTCTTTCTGTTCCCTAACCTAAAAAAGCACTTGGGAGGTCAAAGATTTTCGACAAACTACGAGGTCAAAGCAGCTGTAGACGCATATTTTGACTCTAAGGAAGAATCATTTTTTTTCAACGGTCTAAATACTTGGAAGGGGAGGTGGCAAAAGTGTATTGAACTTGATGGTGATTATGTAGAAAAATAAAAATATAACTGATTTAGTATGTGTTTATTTTCTTGGTTAGGCCGAGTACTTTTCAATCCACCCTCGTATAATAAGGAATTTATGGATGATAATAACCCCTGGGAATGAGGTGATCGCTACCAAGCTATTTCTAATTTGTTTTGTGTGGTTAATTGTGTAATATACATGATTGTAAGCTGTTATTTAAAAAAAAAGCCCGCTGGGTTTCTTGCTGGTTCTTCCCAGGATAGAGGTTTTTTTTCGAATCAGTGGTAATTAACGAAAAGAGTGACTTTCAATAAGTATTATTTATAATATATATTGAATAAAAAAGTTTCTGTTCCTGTTTGCCTGTGTGTCTATTTATCTTTGGCACCATAGCTACTGAATGGGTGAACCGATTTTAAATAATTTTTTTTTCGTTTTAAAGGTGTCTTAATCGAGAGTGTTCTTAGCTACTTATATCAAGAAAATCTGTTAATACAAGATATCAGTTCAACTATTTAAGAACCGTTTAAGTCATCCTAAGTTGCTGAATTAATAGTTTGTAATATAAACTGTTTTTACATATGCGTTTCGTATTTTATAAAACTGACCGTTACGGAGAACGAAACTTTTTTGAATATAAGAATCGGGAATAAGAAATGCCTCGTTTCCAGTAAAAAGGGCCTCCGGTTCTCTACACTCATACGAAACAGCAGCATTAAGCTGGTATTTTACGCTGGTATTCTGTGAGAGCGTGGTCATTTACCCATTGAACCGACCTATTCGTGTTACAACTATAAAGCTGTAGCATGACTTTCACATCAAAAATAAATTATAGGAAAACCGCGAAATAACTATAAATAATATTTATTTGTACACATATAGCATATAATAGCAATATTCATATTTGTTTAGTTGTAATTGTAGTCTACATATTTCCACAATAACGTATTGTTTCAAACGTTACAATTAAAACATACATGTTTTAACAGCTGCCGATTGGTTTAGGTACTGTTCCATAAAGGTATGACCACGAAATAATAAGAACAGATATGACTAATTACTCCAAAGTGATCCATCTGGATCACTTTGGAGTGTAGTACACGTGCGTGTACTGGAAAGGTCCCTATTCCAGTACCTACATGCGTCTGTATTATGATTCATAATGGAAAATAGATGTGGATGTCTATGGGCCACAGCATTCACTTACTATCAGGTCGATTGTATGTTCATTTGTCACTCTTATTTTAAATATTCTCACGATGTTTTCGTTAAAAGTAGAAGCACGTGGTAAATGAGTACTTAACTTGCAATTAGCAGTTTCATTGTGGCGGCGTGGATTGAACCTAGCTTGCGCGCGTGAGCTTCCACGGTTGCAAATTCAACTTTTGTTAGGTACAACATAAATTAGAAGGATTTGTGTACCTAATAAATAAAAGACAATACCTCCTTCACTCATTCAATGACTTTTGGCCTTGGATTTCTATCGCCGAGTGAATGGTTTAATCGTTATATTTTTCATATTTCTAAAACTAAGGGCCAATCTTTTACTTAAGTAGGATTATATTAATAATTCTTCATATATCATATGAACCAATGCATGCACTGCTGCACGATGAAAGTCATAATAATAATACAGTATCTGTATGTCTGTCGTTGGGATCAAAAATATCTGATAATCTGATTCCATATAAAAGAAAGTGAATTGAATCTTTTTCTACTATTTTCGCTCATGCAAATTGTCTCTCGATTTTGTCAGAAGAAGGTACAACCCAAGAGTGTAAATATTTATAGTCTGGCAGTCATCCACAACTTTTTCTGCCACTAGAGCGGCGCCACTTTGGTTTGAAAGATCTCATAGCGAGTAAAAATTGTTAGAAAATTGTAAAGAATTTTTCTTTTCAAAGTTTTAGTTATATTTTCTATTAATTACCTTCTGTGTACTAAATATCGGGAATTAGTCAATAATACAAAAAAATACAAATTATTTATCTAAATTTATTTTATCGCCTTCAAAGTAGGCCCCATCGCTTGCAATACAACATCTCCAACGCTTCACCCAGTCTTCCATACATTTTTCATAGGCTATTTGCGATATGGCCTTTAGCTCATTCAGCGAATTTTTTGTTATGGCTGCTATCGACTCAAAACGTTTTCCTCGAAGTGGTAATTTTAACTTGGAAAATAAAAAAAAGTCAGACGGAGCCATATCAGGTGAATACGGTGCTTGGTCGAGAACTTTTGTTGAATTTTTCGCTAAAAACTCTTTCACTATAATGGCTGTGTGTGATGGTGCATTATCATGGTGCAGCATCCATGAGTTGTGTTGCCACAAATCTGGACGTTTTCGGCGGATACTCTCACGCAAACGCTTCATGACGCCTAAATAATATTCTTTATTCACTGTTTCTCCCTTTGGAAGGAATTCGGAGTGAACCACACCACGGTAGTCAAAAAAAACTGTCAGCATCACCTTGGTTTTGGAGCGACTTTGCCGCGGTTTTTTGGGTTTCGGCTCGTTTTCGAGACGCCATTCTGAAGACTGTTGGCTTGTTTGCATGTCGTACTCATAAACCCATGTCTCATCGCCAGTTATTATACGTTTCATAAAGGTCGGATCCGTAGAAACTCGGGAAACCATGTCTTCAGCGACATGCTTTCGCTGCGCTCTTTGAACAAAATTGAGTTCTTTTGGAACTAGTCGAGCGGCGACGCGTTTCATGCCTAAAATGTCAATGAGAATGTTGTGGTTGGACTTAAAAGATATGTTCACCTCACTAGCCAACTCTCTCAGACTCATACGTCGATTTTCGAGCACTAGCTTCTTGATTTTGTCGATGTTTTCTTTGGTCGTAGCGGTTGAAGGTCTACCAGAACGAGGCAAGTCTACTACTACTTCTCCGCCTTCTTTAAAAGCCTTATACCATTTATAAGCCCTTGTTTTCGATATACACGTTTCGCCGTAGGTATTTCGCAACATTTTTAGTGATTCACCACATGAAATATCATTCGAAACACAAAATTTGTTCAACAATATTTTCCATTGTAAAAATCGCCGAGAACTCAAAACTATGACCAACAAAAAGTGTAGTTTAAAACAAATTAAATGACAGATCCCGCTCAAACTTTGCGCGCTAAATCAGTACAGTGCTACCAACATGCAGTAAAAAAAATAGAACGACCTCTTTTACGCGGGTCTTTTTATTGACATATTCCCGATTCTTTTTACACAGAGTAGTATATTACAAAGTATAAATCAAACTACGGACTGATCCTAAAAGAAGAGAACTAAAACGTTAAAATGCGACAAAAATTTAAGAAGTGATGGGTACCGCTGAGACATATGTTTTGTGTACCTATTTACATACAATAGAAATCAAAAAGAGTTTAACTAAGAAGCAACTTTTCAATGATGATGTCACGTTTACCTTCTGCGCATATAAGTTCACCTCAGTCCCAACTAGTGACATCTGGTGAACGTAAGATTATTAGCCCAATTAATTAGCCACTATACGTAACCAACCTTGATATTTTTTAAGCAAAGTTTCATCTCTATTTTTGACTGAAAGGTTATATGTTGTACTTATTTTCCATGCTACTACGGTTCAGGAGTACAAGGCATACTATGATTGAAAAGGTAACGAACGATGAAAAGCCATACACAGTTTAAGTATTTCATATTTATTTT
Source organism: Parnassius glacialis (assembly GCA_033319125.1). NCBI lineage: Eukaryota > Metazoa > Arthropoda > Insecta > Lepidoptera > Papilionidae > Parnassius > Parnassius glacialis. Next base: position 38,644,168 of record JAVANC010000009.1, on the reverse strand, counting down.
GCTTTGAATTACAATTAGGTTACTAATATCACATTTACAGTGCTTTCTATTCCTTTAACTGTTAAGGATGTTAATAAAGTTTCAATATCTAAATAACTTCTTAAAACTAGGACTAGCCATTTGAAAGTATAATGAACTTTGTTCGGATTATCATGCAGTTGTGATATGTATTTATTTTAATTAATGTAACGTCTACGACTGTATGCACGTTTAATTTACACTTCTACAATTTTCCTCGTTTTAGGAATGAGCGAGTCGTCTTCAGTTGCCACTTCTACAAGTCTTCGTCTTTTCCTTAAAGGTCTCGTAGACTCAGTTGATTCCCTGCTTTTGGTCACAATTTTCGCCATTTTGTTACCGAGCCTAGTAATTTTAAATTTTGGTAGAGTCTGCTCAGGGTTTCCGGTTTCACTGGTTCCATTTTCGCCTCTTTCATCATCTATTCTTTCGTTTTCTTCAGTCACCGTTTCTGTTTCGTTTGTTGGTTGAAATTCATCATCTCCTCTGGACTCTTCCACTTTATTTCTTTCACTGTTAATTGTGAAATCAAGGGGACCTTCTGCTTCCTCGTTATTTGTATCTGTCTTTACTTTGTTCAAGCAATGAGCTTGAATGAATGAAGTTATAGGTATGGGAACTGGTATAGGGAGAGGTATCGGTAGTAAGACTGGATAAGGAACTAAAACTGTAACTGGCGGGGCTTGGCCCAAAGGTGGGGGAAAGTTGGGTGGCGGAACAAGACGAGGACGTTCTTGCATCAACCCAGGTCGCGGCATGAAGCTTAATCTAGGTGGGAACATAGGATATCTGTTATCGTTTATATGATTTGGTGTTTCTGGAAAAACTGGTGGAGGCATTCCAAATAAAGGGTTTGGGAATGGTAGCGGGCCTGAATGTTGATTCATTAGGTGCGGTGGGGAATGGATAACGCCATTTCCGGCTGTACCGATAGTTGAACTTGGAGAAGAACCATCCAAAGATGGACTGCACAGTCGCAAGTCTTGTGCTTGAGCTGTTGTATTATGCTGCCTTAAGTTCTGAGAGGTTACTGTTGCCGAGCATTTTGAAGTTCTGCGCTTCCGCAAATTCATTTTAAATTGTCTCTCTTTCTTCGATTCTGGAGATTTTTGAATCGCCTTCTCTTCTGACGTCCTTGGATTCATAAGTTTTGCTGCAGGAGCAACTGTTATTAACGGTAATGGGGATTTTCGGATATTATTTACCGTTTCTGTCTTTTCAATTGTTTGTTTGTTTGCCATGTTTTCTATGTTTGGGGAGCCAGATCGCTCAGATGTTGGCGATACGGATCTGCTCTTACAGTTTTTAAGCCAAAGCTCTGGAGTAATGAGATTGGAGGATGATGAAGCATTCACTAAATGTGGGTTGAGATCAAGATGTGCTTGTGTTTCTCGACAAAATATGTGCATTTTGTATTGATTCAGGCATTTGTCTGAGCAAAACTGCAGTTGCGTTGCACCATCCTGAAAAAAAAACAAATTAAATGTTAAAAAGTATTTACATATTGTTAACAAATAAAATCCAAATTAAAAAATTTACTTTTAAATTATATTATAACAATTTGATAAAACTATTTTTATGGATTTTTTCACGTATAATTTTACTAAGTTTTAATTGCCGACGTTTCGGGTACTTTACAGCACCCATTGGGAGACTAAATCACACAGATAAAACGCCGGCAATTAAAAATAAGTTTGATGAAATGCGACTAAATCCGTAAAAGTTTTATTGAATGTGCAGTGTTGGTATAAATACTGCCGCCCATGAACAACTGTAACACCAGGGGAATTGCAGGTGCATTGCCGGCTTTTTAGAAAGGAGTAATCTCTTTTCTTGAAGGTCCCTAAGTCGTATCGGTCCGGAAAAATCGCCGGTGGTAAGAAATTCTACAGAGAAGTCGTACGCGGAAGAAAACTCCTAGTGAAACGTACACTGGTAGACCGCCAAACATCCAGATGGTGTGGATGGTATCGGGAATATCGCCGCGATATCATTGGTGAAATTTGGTGGCTGGGACTAATCTGAAGAAATAATCGGAGCACTCCCCGTGGTAGATGCGAAAGAAAATGCAAAGGGGATGCCACATCTCTTCGCAGTGACAGTGAATCGGATCGGAAAGCACGCGGTCGTTGACGATTCGAACCGCTCTGCGCTGAATGCGGTCAAGTGGAAGTAGCTGGCACTGGGGACCCCAGCCCAGAAATGGGAACAGTATTCCATGTGAGGCCGAACCTGCGCCTTGTAAAATTGGCAGGCGGTGTGCCAGCATGAAATACTGTCCCGCTCTGCTGAGCACGCCAAGCTTTTTAGAAGCCAATTTGGCCCTCTCTTCCAAGTGACCAAGAAACTGCACGTCACTCGGTATGTCGACGCTGAGGATTCGTGGCACTGTTGTCGAGATCCAGAAATCACCCGTGCGAAGCCGGGGCGGATCGCTAGTTCAGCTGTTTAATATTTATTAAACTTTTCTGCCGACTTCAAATAGGAGACTGTACTCAATTCGACTGTATGTTTTTTTATGTGTGTTACCTCATAACTTGTTACTGGGTGAACCGATTTAGATGATTCTTTTTATTTGAAAGCTGGTACTTCACATGTGGTCCCATATGAATTTGATCAAGGTCAGACTAATAGTTTTTAAGTTATTCTTAATAATTTATATTGAAGTCGGTTGTACAAAATTTTAAATTTTAAATTATTAGTAAGTTATAACATTATGGACAGCTAGGTTAGCGATCTAACACCGACTCCCCTATATCGGTTAAAATATTATAGATCTGGGGCAAACTGGAACGTTACACCGCCATTTATCGATAGCCTGAGATGTGATTTTTCTAGCACTTCGCCCAGTTGCCTCTTACGAGACGAAATAATGTGGTAGATTCCCTATTCCACCACTACATGATTATTGATATGGCAAACGGAACAATTGATTAATAATCAGCAAATAATATACCTTACCTGAAAGTCGACGTAAGCCACGGTGTGTCTGACGTGTCGGCACCAGTCACAAGTCTTGGCTCGTTTGAAATTGGCACGTCGCGACTGACTGAAGCACAGCTCCGAGCAGAAAGCGGCGCCGGCTTGCTGCAAGGCTCCGCTCTCACTAGTTATGCTTTTGTTGCACCATGAGCATTCATCTGTAATAATCAAATAAAAAACATTAATGTAAGATTCATCACTAGCCTTTTTAAGTTGCTGGACATTCTAGGAAAGACCGATGTCCATTAGGAGAGTAAAGGGAGAGGGTGACAAACGAGTAACAGTCCACCTCATGGTAAATGGATGCTGTGACCCATTGTAGATGTATGACGCTTTTTATAGCAACTATATATGCCTTAGACAGTCGTTGTTTGTAATTATAAAATTCCATGTATGTAATATTTATGGTAACATTTTTCTGTCACTACCTGCTTATTATGCATTTAATTTTCGGCCCTCGCATTATACTTCATAGCTTTGAAAAATTGGCAAAATCCCAACCTAAATTTTTAACAGTTAAAATATAGTTGTCCTGTCACCCCTGAGGATTAAGATAGGATGCCTCGTTAACAGTAAAAATCGGCCAAGTGCAAGTCGGACTCGCGCATGAAGGGTTCCGTACCATCGTAATACAAGTTTCTAGCAGGGGATTCCCTTTTAATTTTTAATTTATTTTAAGTTTTATTACTTGTTCTTATAGTGGCAAAAGAAATACACATTCTGTGAAAATTTTAATTGTCTACCTATGACACAGACACTGTCTCACAGAAAACCAGCGTGATGTAGAGATTTACCTCTGCGTTGCGCTTGGTGAGTGCAGGTGGCCGGAGGCCCTTTTTACTGGAAATGAGGCATTCCATCTTAGTCCTCACGGGTGACAACGCATCTACATTTGTAATAGAGGATAGATGTAGATGTCTATGGGCCGCAGCAACCACTTACCATCAGGTAGACTGTGTGCTCGTTTGTCACCCTTTTCCTATATAAAAAAAAGAATGACGGGTCATGAGATACAGCCCGCCGACATACAGACGGACGAACGGACAGCAGAGGCTTAGTAATAGGTTTTGCCGTTGGTTACCCTTTGGGTACGGAACCCTAAAAACGATCGCCGGTTCTCTACACTCACCAAACAAAGCACAACAGAATTAAAATGCAATTTTACGTTGGTATTGGAGCGTGGTTCTTTTCCGGTCGAGCCGGCCTATTCGTACTGCAACCATAATAGCCCAAATGGAATGTGAGCTGCAGCGTGGCTGTATCACGTTAAATAATCAAGGATGTAACTCAAAAAACTTATCTGAAATAGAGATTCTAACACAAAGATGTTATGTATGATATTATGTTTGGATTAACGTTATTTAATACTCAGTTATTGTTTGTCATGGATGAATGGACGTACCAAATAGACAAGTTAGATATTTTGAGCTGCAAGCGAGCAATTAATAGCAAAATAAACATTTTGTCCTTGCTGTTTACACGCGGCAAACCAAGTATGTATCCTTTTTTATGGTGGTTACTTAGAATTAGAAATGAGGATATTCGCAGTAGAACCAGAGTGACCGACATAGCCCAACGGATTAGTAAGCTAAAGTGGCAATACGTTGGCCATATAGCTCGAAGAACCGACAACTGATGGGCAAAAAAAGTTCTCGAATGGCAGTCTCGTACCAATATGTGAAATGTAAGGCACGCCCTGGTAAGACATGAAGGAAATCGCTGTATGCAGGTAGCTCAGGACCGTACTTTATGGCATTCCTTGCGGGAGGCATATATGCAGCAGTGGACTTGTGAAGTGTTGTAATGATGATGATGATGTGGTGGCGGCGTAAAAGAATCTATCACCATATTTTGTCATGTAGGCGTGTTACAGGGTTTATTGCTATTTCAAAATTGCAGAGAAGGTATAGAATAAGTAACATGGACGAATGGTGAAGAAAAAATTGTAAAAAAAACTCTAACATTATGTCCTTTTTATCTTATAAATTCAGAATGCGTGTTAATGCATTTGTATTTCAACTGATTGTCTTTCATAAATATCTAACGCCTACTATTTTAATACGCACGCACACATTAGAAAAGGTCACTCGGTCGACAAAAACGTTGTGAATTAAGACGCACACAAATGAGCGCGCGTTGTTGCTTATAAATCACAATCCATTTGGGGGCATTTTTTTTATTTTGTTGTCGATATGGATTTTTCCCGTGCCCTAAAAGTAAATACAACATTTTTATAAGATTTAAATGTTTTTTAGTGGAAACTATATTTTGATCTTAAATTAAATAGTATAGGCACCCAAAATATGTCTCAATAATGTTAATATGTTTGCTTTCTCCCAAAAAAACAGAGCTTTAATGTGAACAAATAGCTGTTTTAGCCATGTCCTCCTAGAAATCGAACATATTGAAATTCAATTTTTATTATTATTTTTCACTAAAGGGTAGGTATTAGTAGGTAGTAGTATTAGTAGGTATATTTATAGTTCAAAACCTTCAAAATACACTTCTTAGTCAAGTTTTTGTGCTTAAATTACCACAAAGAAAACACATATATAGTAAAAATTCAGTAAAATACGTCGACATAAAATGCATTGCAATGGAAAGTCCTATTGAGTTACGCACTTTTTTCTATATTTATTCAAAAATTTCTACGCAACATTTTATTTTGAACTTACAACACTTAGAAGACGTGGCATGACGCCATTGTGAATGTATAATGGCACAATTACTCTTTACCAAGAGAAGAACGCCAACTTCATACTAAAAAACGAAAACACGTGTTTATGTGTGTATACGAAAAGCGCTACGGTGGACGCCCATATAAAACTTTTTTAGCGGGAATTTCAAACCATTGTATTCTGTAACTTTAAACTTTTTATTTAAGGCTTATTCGAGTAATTTTGGCTCAAGCCTCACAAACCTATGGGGTAAATTCCCATATATTTGAGAGGTTGCACCAAAATTACTCGAATATACTTTAGATTAGTATGTGGGATAAAATAAAACTATAAATAAATATAGTTATGTAATTTTATTTTCTGGAAGACAGATTGCTTTATAAACTACACATTATTATTGATGTTTTTTATTGCTTTTGCGCATAATGTTTCCACGCACGTTACTAATATATAACAAATGTTATTATCAGAGAGTTAATCTTCACAGAACATTAACGTAAATTTAAATCAGCAAAATTCTCATGATGAAAACTTAACTCAGCCCAAATTCGTGATCTGAAACAGATACAATTCGAGTCAATATAGTAATAAACCCTTCAAATAACGGCCAATAAATTCGAAATGTTTATAGCCTTACCACAATATTGTCATAAGTTTTTCTTTTCTGCCGACTTCCAAAAAGGAGACGGTACTCAATACGAGTGTATGTTTTTTTTTTTTCGTTTTTTTTTTTATGTGTGTTACCTCATAACTTTGTACTGGGCGAACCGATTTCGATGATTTTTTTTTATATGAAAGTTGATAGTGCTCGTGTGGTCCCATATGAATTTGATCAAGGTCAAACCAATGGTTATTGAGTTATTCTCAAATAACCTATATTGAAGTCGGCTGTACAAAATTTTTAATTTTAAATTATCCTATCATAGGAAACTTGCAGAAAGTGATCAGATGATTTTGTGCTTTTTATTTGCACAACACTTAACTTACTTTCGATGATGATCACAAATCATGCATAGAACTTTGAAGTAATGAATTAATTTATAGTCAATATCTTATACAGAATTAACATCTCACAAAAAATCTTTACTGTACATTCACGACGATATTATGACTGTATATTCGCGTACATACGAAAATGAAGTCAATCTTAACTAAATTTAAGCAAAAATGAATAATAAATATTAAAAACTAAACCTATGAAATAAATTTTAATAAATTTCAGAAAATATTTTCAATATGAAAGACATTGACAAACAAATGTCATTTTTTCTTCTTCTATTAATTCATGTTTTCTTTTGATAGAATTCTGCTAATATTTAATAATTTAATTTAAATCAATTAATAGGTAAACAAATTGTGCGAATCTCAAAGTAATATTTATGTAATTATAATTTTATGAATAAACCATTAAAAGTTTAACACCGAATTAACATTTTTATTTTCTTCCCATATAATTTAATAATAATTTATTTATCTAATTTTTAAAATGGTAATCTAAAACAACATTAAAGAAAGAGACAGCGATATTTTATCTCGCTTTATTTTTACAAGCCCAACACGCATATAGACAAAATCATGATTGTGTGCAGATTTTTCCGCTTTCATACAAAGTTGCCTCACCCTGGTCAGTAGGCATGACAGCGCCCGAGAGAAGAGGAAGAGGACGCGTCAGGCATTACATTTAGTAATCCATTGAATTACGGTATTTTGTGGTGAGTACGATGTTTTATGCTGTAGTTTAGATATTATTTAGTTATGCAATAGATCTATGAATTTCAAATATGTTAACTACTAACTTAAATTGATTTAAAAAATCGAAAATTATTAGCATATTACTTAGTTACGGCAATATCGTTGCGTTCCGTTGAGAAATTTTGTAACTCAACGGAACAAAATGTAACTCAATATAAGGCTAAAGTCACGTTCATGTTGTTATTTTTTCAGTAGGCTTATTAGCAATATAATATCGGTTTTAATGATATTATAAATATTCATACTTATAGTATTATTATAGTGTACGAATATAGTGATAATATTAACTTGTGCAATATTAGCAAAACGTTTTTTCTCGGTTTCGTCTTTATCCACACGGCCATTAGACTTTATTTTAGTCCCAATTTTATTTTGCTTTTGACTATTTTGAATTTAATTAAATTATAATGATTGTAATACATTGTTGTAGGAATAAAACACAGACAAATGGCTATGACTGCAGCAGAACGAATGAAAAAATATAGGGAAAGGTTGAAACAGAATCCGGAAAAGTATAATAATGTTAAAAAGAAGCATACAGAATATGTCAAATCTAAAACTAAAAAAATTAACGAACTAACGGAGAAAGAAAAAAAAAACAACGAAAGATATGGCGAAATCAGAAACGCAACCAGACAATTAAAACAAAGGAACTTCAAATAATAGAAAAGGAAAATACCACACCAAAGAAGAAATGTCAATATAAATTACTTCAAAAATATAAGGCGGCTCTGAAAAAAATAGAAACTTTAGCGAGAACTGTAAGCACATACAAGAAACGCTTATATATAGACACAGATAGAAAAGTTAAGGAACTTGAAGTAAAAATATTAAAGTTACAAGCAAGAGAGGAGATATTAGAAGCAACATTAAAAAAATCGTACATGGGATGCAAAACTATAAAAGAAAAACGTAATATCAAGAAAATTGTTCTTGAAAACATTGTTCAACATTCCATTAAGAAAACTTTTGTTTCGAAATTATTAGGCCTGATAGGTCTGGCAAGAATTAAACTCCAGAGCAGAATGCAGACCAAAATCAGAAAAGTAATAGAAACATTTTATATAAGAGACGACGTGAGTAGGATGACAGCAGGGAAAAAGCAATGCCGCACATTAAATAAACATAAGAAACAGATTCGATATCTGACCGATACAGTCTCTAATTTATATAAAATGTATCGCGAAGAAGGAGGAAAATATAGTCTAGCTACATTTTTCAAATATAGACCCTTTTTTGTTTTATCCCCAACGGTTGAAAATAGAGAAACGTGTTTGTGCATTAAACACAACAATACTGATATGTTGTTTTATGCACTTAAAAAATATCACATCCTAAATAATTTTAATACTGTAAATGATGTTATAAAAAACAGTGTTGTAGCATACAGTCGAAAGATTGCATGTATGGAGAATGCAAAGAGTGCAAAGGCAAGGAAATATATTATGAGTCATTGGAAGAAAATCTAGAAGACCGGGTAAAGTGGCATCAGTGGGGTATTAGCGATCATAAATATATAAAAATAGAAAACAAGATCTCTAAAGAATTTACAACAAAAAAAAAAAAAACAGTTAAACTACAAAAAAGGCAGCCGAGGCGATTTGGTATCAGCTTTTGAAAGAAATATTAAATTATATAAAATTCATCACTTCAATTGGATTCAGCAACAAAAACAATACCAAGAGTGTGTTAACAACCTCAAGCCACATGAAGCATTAATAATATGTGATTTTTCCGAAAATTATGGTTGCAAAATGGGGAAAGAAATCCAAGCTCAACATTTTGGTGCTTCTAAGAGCCAAATAACGTTACATACTGGAATGATTTATTGTACTGAGAAATCACAGTCGTTTTGTACAATATCAGACGACAATGCACATGAACCTGCAGCCATTTGGGCACATCTTTTGCCTGTGATCCGTGAGATCAAAAAAATTAACCCGCTGACAAAAGTACTGCACTTCTTTTCTGATGGCCCTTCCTCCCAATATCGTCAAAGAAACAATTTTTTCCTGCTCAATTTATTCACAGAAAAGTTGAAGCTTGATTACACCACCTGGTCGTATTCTGAAGCAGGTCATGGGAAAGGAGTGGCGGATGGCATAGGAGGTTCGGTTAAGCGAGCCTTAGATCGTCAAGTTGCATTTGGCAGGGATGTTGAGAATGGTTTACAAGCATACGAGTATCTTTCAAAATGTATGAAAGTCGTAAAAATTATATATATACCCAACAGAGATATTGATAATATTAAAAAGATTATACCCGAAAATCTCAGCACAATAATAGGCACTATGAAAATACATCAAATTTTGTCATGTACACCAAACTGCATTAAATATAGAAGCCTGTCCTGTTTTTGTGGCATTAAAAGGGGTTGTTTGTAATTGTTTTTTACCGAGAACACATGTTTTTAACAACAAAAAATTACAAAAGATCACTAAAAGATGCGATTCTCCTGCTGAGATTGTTAACTTTTCTTCTGATCATCAAATGAACATACAAACCTCTTCAAACTTGGATTCATCTGCTACATCAACCTATAAATACAACAAATCTCCAATAAAAGTCGCAAAAGTAGCCGAGCCTGATCATATTGTGATCACGGTTACAGCTGATATCCATGAAAACTATCAAAACAATCTGGAATATTTACCGATATATGAAAACGTTAATTCAAACAAAGAAAATATGGATTTCAATAGGATTCTGATTGAGGACCAAGAACCCCTTTCCTTAAATGATATTAGCCTGGACTTGAATATAAATTTAAATAATGTTGCTGATGTAAATGACCACAAATTGGAAGATGCTTTATTATACGCAGAGACCAAGGATCTCAACAACCATATTTCTATGGATAATTTATTGAAAAGTAAAGACCAAAACGAATCTCTAGGTATTGATAAACTTTTTTATAATATGGAAAATGTCATGGATGAACCTGTTCCTAAAAAACAAAAAATTAACATATTAGATATTAAGAATATATCAACCAAAAATGTATTCACCGCGAGAAAAACCGAAAAATGTAAGTCCTTGAAAACAATAATTAAACGCACTTTACCATGTAATCAATGTAAAAAACATTATCTTTTTAATACTTGCCTAAAAAAGTGTACCCGATGTAGTTTCTATTACTGTATAAAATGCTCTGGCAATTTAAATCTTAGTAGTGACTATATCTGTGATTTTTGTTATAAGTAATTGATTTTAATAATTTATATTCAGTTATTAGTTGATCTCGTTGATTATAGAAATAGCTGTTAGTAACTTAGTAAAGACTGATTTATAGTAATATCTAAATAGTATAAGGAGACACCAAGAATGCCTTTATAAGATGTGGCGTTGTTTCTCATTTATGTTTAATATGTTAACCAAAATAATTAAATTGAATAATATGGACACGGCTTTACGTTTTAGTTACGTTCCATTGAGAGATTGTCCCCTTATTTTATTTTATTGATTTTGAATATTTTTTTAGATTTTCTGCTATGCACGTGTTATGTTTATATGTTGTCGTTTTATGAAAATGTTTAATTTATTATTTAATTAAGGAATCTAAACTGTCATAAGATCGTAGTTACTAATTTTAGAAGAATAAAAAGTATGCGATAAAGTCAGCAATGTAACTCACAGGAATTACTGTTCCAAATACCCACGTCACTTTAGTTATGTTTTGTGTTTATTTGTCATTATTTCATTAATGTTTCTTATTATTTTAATCATAAAATAAAAATTTTAATGTACTTTGAGTTTTATTATATTTTTTACAAACCGACATTTTGTTTCTCAGTGGATAAATTTTTGCTAACTTCTTTAAGTAAATGGCAATTATATTCTTATTTCTGTATTATTTATGTTTTATTATTATAATAAACAAAGGTTTTTCACAGATTGAGGAACTAAATTAAATAATTTTATAAGAAAAAACTTAAATTTTATTTTTTTCTCAACTTTAAAAAAATGAGACAACAAAATAAAAAAATGCCCTTGGGATAATTTCAAATAATAGTAGAAGTCTTATTTACTCGTATTTTTAAAAACTGCAATAACAGTATATCATTATTTATATATTTGAACTTAAATATAAAATTTGGCTACTCTTTAAAAAATAACCCTGTTTAATAAATACCTCACCAAGAAATTTTATGGTTTCCGATAGATGGCGGTATAACCATATCGTTTACACCAGACGTAAAATACTTAGACCAGCGACGGGTAGCAGCGTGAAAGGTGCTCACGTCTGCTACTGCATCGTCAACCCGCCTGAAAGCGTGGAGATTAGGGAAAATTCTCCTAACGACACGTTAGAGGGATATGGACGTACAAAAAATGTTTTACTTACGACAGCTACTTCTTACTTTGACTTATTATTAGTGTGAATGTGTGCGTGACCCCTTGTATGTATATGCTTGCTGACTTATTTTGGGTGCGTCACTGGGTTGTATGGCGAGATTCAGTCCGCCTTTTTTTATACATCCATGAAGAGAGGACTATTTCCAACGATGGACTTACGCGGGCAAATAAATAAGAAGTAGAAGAAGTTTATTTATAAAAAAAAATGTTATTAATGCTATTAAAATTACAGTAACTTTCATTAGCGCATCCGACAGCAGGATCTTCCTGAGAACAACTTTTAATTATATAATTTAAAATTAAAAATTTTGTACAGCTGACTTCAATATAAGCGACTTCTGAAACAGAAACAGAAACTTTTTTATTCAATATAGATTATAAATAATGCTTATTGAAAGTCACTCTTTTGTATAATTACCACTGGTTCGAAAAAAAAAAACCTCTGTCCTGGGAAGCACCAGCAAGAAACCCAGCGGGACTTTTTTTTTTTAAATAACAGCTTACAATCATGTATGTTACACATATTAACAACACAACAAATTAGAAATAGCTTGGTAGCGATCACCTCATTTCCAGGGGTTATTATCATCTATAAATTCTTTAATACTATAATAACCCTTTTTATACAAACTTAGTTTAATGAAGTTTTTGAACTTTGAGCAGGTCAAGTTTTGTATATTTTCTTCAATATAGGTTATTTAAGAATAACTCAATAACCATTGGTCTGACCTTGATCAAATTCATATGGGACCACACGAGAACTATCAGCTTTCATATAAAAAAAGAATCATCGAAATCGGTTTGCCCAGTATGAGGTAACACACATAAAAAAAACATACACTCGAATTGAGTACCGTCTCCGTTTTGGAAGTTGGCAGAAAATACTGCGGTTGCCAACCAACAACCAAGCGTGGCAACTATGGCGAAATTTCTCCTATGAGGCAATCTATGGGGAGACCTACGTTCAGCGGTGGATTTTTATAGGCTGAAATGGATGGATGGAACTCCAGTTAATAAAATACGATATGTTTGTAACTAATTGTTCACGACAGTAGGTAGTCAACACTTAAAAAACACTTACAATATGCAAGATGATGTTGTGACCAGGATTAAGAAAAGAATGATTCGGTCATGTAGAAAGAATGAATGAGGAAAGAGTGACAAAGCAAATTTATGTTGCAGAAGTGAACGGCAGAGTGGGAAGGCACGCCCTAGGCGAAAGTTTATTGACCAAATTGGCGATATATTGAAAATGGGCTAAATTAAGAGTACCTTAAACTGACGAGCGTGTATGCGTAGGTATTGTGGAGGAAGGGAGAGAGGTGTGCCAGGCGTGCCAAATGGAAGTTCGTAGTATCTGCCAACCCCTCTGCGTGACAGGCGTGTTTAAGTATATATGTCTGTAGTAGTTGGTCGAATGGCAGATTCGAACTCACGACTTTACATGGTCTATGAATAATTATGCTACGGTTGTTTTTATTTGTGCTATTAGAGTGACAAACGGCGTAACAGTCTACCTGACAGTAATAAGCTACTGCGGCTCCTAGAACGCAGCAAGAAATTTCAAAGGAAGCATCCTAAACGTTGTCACTCGTAAGAACAGAAATGACATAATGGCCTTGTAATCTGGGGGCATGGCAGTGCCCCCGCCAAGTCGAGCAAAAAAGCGGCACGGCCGTACCATCCTTTTCTCGAAGCAGTTTAGGCCATTTCCGAAACCCTATTACTTCGTTATAGATAAAACTAGAAGCTTGAATTTTTATTAACCAAGTAGGCATTGTATAAACTCGCTATATTTCAAATTTCATTGAATTTGATCTAGTAGTTTAAGAATTATAACTAGTCAAAGTTTCTTAATTTTGTCACTCACTGACTGACCGATCATCAAAACTTTAAGGCACTTCTAGCAGACATAGAAACTTCAAATTTGGAATACAATTATTGTTTAATATATAAATTAAGGAAAAATTAAAATATTTTACAATTTCGGTCCAGTTTTCGAGATACACCAACTGCATAAATAACTTTGTAATCCTATATAAACATATAGTATTACAATGTTACATTTGCAGTGAATGAATCAGTGTATCTATATATGTATAATGTAATAATAGGTGTAAATAGCTACCTAGATATAACTATCTACAAAAAGAAATGAGATGCCATCAAAAACATAAGTTGTAAAAAAAGCCAAGTCTCGCAACTCAGTTCTTCTACCGTAAAAAGTTGTGAGATCCATGTAATACCAAGTCGGTTAATTTATTCAGTCCATAGATTGATACATAAATTGACTTGGCAATCGCACTAATCAATCTAATTTAATATAATATGTATTACTTGTGAGATATATTGTGTTTTCATGTGGTTGCCAAGTCAATCTATGTATCAATCTATGGACTGAATAAATTAACCGACTTGGTATTACATGGATCTCACAACTTTTTACGGTAGAAGAACTGAGTTGCGAGACTTGGCTTTTTTACAACTTATGTTTTTGATGGCATTAACTATACTGGTTCTCTTCAAGCAGGATGAGAATAAAGAGTGCACTGCTGGGATATACCAATGTTTGTGAAAGTAAAAATCAAGGAAATTAAAAAAGTATAATAGAGTAACTGAAAGGAGCTGAGGTAGCTCAGATGTTAATCGCTTGCGGTAAACATCACATGTGCGAGCAATCCGGGTTAGATCCCTTCGGCACCAATGAAATTCTAAGTACTGATTTACCACGTCCTCGGCGGTGAAGGAAAACATCATAATTATGTATGTTTGAGGAATATAGTGTGATGAACATCGTGTAAAGTCCTGCAACACGCACTTTAGCAGCACAGCGGATTAATTGTTCCATAACCGTCTCAGAAATGAAAAGATACATAATGTATAACACTTATGTTATATCTTAGACTCTATGTCTCCAAGGCTCTTCGGTGCTCACTTTTTTATAATAGGGAATTCCTCATGGATACCTACGACTGGAGGGGCTACGGCGTTAACAGATAGGTTACGGCGCTCACTAACCTGACTTAACCTAGAGTAGTAAGTATCGATCAAATATATGTTTTAATATATATGATATCATTCTTGGAAAAGCCAAAAGAAGCTGACAACACGAAACCGAATTCTTGCATTCAAATCAACGCAATCAGATATTAATTATTTTTTATCGTTTTCTTAAACGATTTGTAAGATAAAACTGGTAATATGATAGGCTTTCTAATTACTGTAAACCATTTGTATTTATCTAAAGCAGTGATATCTCGTTATGGCTCTTATTAATTTCTTCTGTTGAGGACTAACGACTTGGTATCGAGTTAGTCGGGACATTCGAGATTGTCACAATTATAAGAATACGTTTTCTTGAGTTTGATTTATTTGGAAATTTATGCTATTTTTCAAATAAGGATCTTTAATAATGATAAGTTTTAGAAAATAAGGAGGCACTCGTTAGAAACGAAGTGTCTCCTCGTATTTCCTGTAAACCTCCATATCGTTCAATAAACACTAGGAAGATGTGGTAAGAAGTAAGTTGAAGGTCGCGGAACTAAAGCTTCGGTCACACACAGCAAATATTCGTTGCGAATATTACTCGTCAGCGTCAATTCACTGCCTATCTGTCACACACAGCGAGTACTACACGAGAATTATCAATAATGTGTATCTTTTATATTTTTAAATTTTCTTTTCAATTGCTCTTGGGTTGCTATTTCGAATCCCATTTGTACGCGGATTTGTGTTTGTAGAGCCATGCTGTAGCTTAGTATAGTTGTAGCACGAATGTGTCGGCTCGACGCTCTCACAGAACACCAGCGTCAAATAGCAGCTTAACACTGCTGTGTTTCGTATGGTGAGTGTAGAGAACCGGAGACTCTTTTTACTGGAAAAGAGGCATTCCATCTTAGTCATCACGGGTGACAACACATCTGCATTTTTTCCCAAACGAGGATAGATGTAAATGTCTATGGGCCACACCAACCACTTACCAACAGGTGGACTGTGTGCTCGTTTGTCACCCTATCCTATAAAAAAAAATCCCAACCCAATTAATTCGTTTAACAATGAAGCCGTCTGCCTTTGCGTTTTTTTTAAATTACTGTTATTTGTGTAAAAGCTCCCCATTTTTTCTATACACACCCAAGAAATGAATTATATCGCATTTTCCCCATTTTAGAGAATCGCTTATCGGTTAACTCATTTGACTGACCTACACACACGTATCGTGCAGCAACGAAACGACCTATGTATGCACAGGCGTGTAGTCTGGAGCGAAATGGCTACTCGCAGCGAGTACCCTGTCACACAGTGAATTCTCGCAGCGAGTGCTCATTAGCACAGAGTAAAATTGAACATGTTCAATTCAATTCGCAGAGAATTCAACTTGCGGCGAATGAATCAAATCGCGGCGAATCATAGCGAATTCTCGCTGCAAGTGACTAATCACAGCGAGTATTCACTATTAGATTAGGATAGTGGTCGGCAAAGTACGGCTCCAGAGCCGCATGTGGCTCCTTAAGTGCGACTTTGGCACAAATATCCACGGAAGGCGCAATAATATTAACATTTAAAAAAACTTGGTATGAAAAAAATTACGTCTTATTTCGATAAATTATAAGTTTTCTATAAATCGAGAACTAAAGAATAAATATTTATTAAATATGAAATTTAGTTTTATTTAATGTACTACTTATTTAGTGTAATAAAAGTTTACTAAGCAATCAGATTTGGCTCCCATTATTTTTTTTTGTAATGTTCATATTTGGCTCTTTGGCTAATAAGTTTGCCGACTGTGACCGAGGCTTAAGGACTGATGTGAAGTTTTTTGTTACACAGTTTGAGAAGTTGCGTTTTAAATAAAATTTTGTAAAACATTGCCTCAGTGGCTTGCTCCTTAATATTTTTCACATTTTTAAACTCTTTTTTTAATGTTTCTACTTTAAGGAATATACGCAGTTTGGTTTATATAACTAATATTACAAAAAAACATTAAACCATACGTTCTTCTTACAAGTTAACTTCCCCGCCATGTAATTTATTAAATATTTCACCTCGTTTCTAAGTGGTGCCGCCCTGGTGACAAAAAAGTAATGGATGCCCTCATTACTCTATTGTAGTCTCCAGTTAATACACTAATAATAATATCCTCCAGATCGAGTTTTACGAAGAACCGACAACCGATGGGAAAAAAAGGTTCTCGTGTGGCAGCCGCATACCAGTAGGCGAAGAGTAGGGCGACCCTCCACTAAATGGAGTGACGAACTGGTAAGATATGCAGGAAGTCGATGGATACAGGTGGCTCAGGACCGGTGGGATGGTAATATGACATGACTGGAAAGAGATCAGGTGCAGGACCAACGGCTTCGCGTGCTTTTCGAGACACGGGGGTTAAACAGTAAACACCGTCAACTTCCAACCGAATAACTGATTTTGGCACGACGAGGATTAGAACCCGGAACCAGCAATTGCTACTACACCAACGAGCAACACCACCACCACAAACAGTAAGAAACAAATAAGACGGCCAAGTGGAAGCAGAAATGTTGCATTGAAAGGATTCCGTTCCATTGCATATTTTTAATTATTATAATGTGTAGCACATGCATATGTCTGTCTCTTTCTGACATCACTAGCCTATTAGCCTAGCCACTAACTTAATTTTTTTATAGTATAGGGTGACAACCGAGTACACAGTGGACTGTCTACTCGGTTGTCACCCTATAGGTGGACCTGATGGTAAGTGGTTGCTGTGGCCCATAGACATCTACATCTATCCACATTTGCGCATCAAAATGCAGATGCATTGTCACCCGTGAGGACTAAGATGGAATGTCTCTTTTCCAGTAAAAAGGGTCTCCGGTTTTCTACAGTCACCATACGAAACACAACAGTGTTAAGCTGCTATTTGACGCTGGTATTCTGTGAGAGCGTGGTCCTTCCCCGGTCGAGCCAACCCATTCGTGCTACAACTATATTATCTTCTACTAATACAGCTGCAGCATGACTCTACCACGTACAGAATTAATAATATAGATTACAGATTTATTGTGATTTCTTAGTTAGTTCCACAGCAAAAGAGTTCAGTTTAATAAGTAATTTCCCTATTTTCAGAATCCTAACGTAAACTGCCAGATTTTCCGATAATGTTACACTGTAGGTACTTGTCCCACAAATGTACGTAATAGTATATAAGTAACAAGTTTTTATGTTCTGCGCATGCCCGCATTTTTTTTAGAATAAGGGTGACAAAAGAGCATGACAGGTAAGTGAATGCTGTGTTCCATAGACATCTACATTTATGCTCTTTTTTTATAGGATAGGGTGACAAACGAGCACACAGTCCACCTGATGGTAAGTGATTGCTGTGGCCTATAGATATCTACATTTATCCTCGTTTGCGAATCAAAATGCAGATGCGTTGACACCCGTGAGGACTAAGATGGAATTCCTCTTTTCCAGTAAAAGGGTCACCGGTTCTCTACACTCACCATACGAAGCACAGCAGTGTTAAGCCGCTATTTTACGCTGGTATTCTGTGAGAGCGTGGTCCTTCCCCGGTCGAGCCGACCCATTCGTGCTACAACTATACTACTAATATAGCTGCAGCATGGCTCTATCATGTAAAGAAATGATTTACAGTGTATGTAAATATTCCGCACAAAATAATTGGAAGCTATGAAATCCAATCGTAATAAATTCCACGCGGGTGAAGTCGTGGGGAACAGTTAGTATGAATATAAAATGCAATAATAATGTTGTACAATCTTTCACGAATTAACTAATTTATCAGTAGACTGTAAACTGGTCTAATAGTTGACTACACTTAAACAAACTAAAAAACTGTTCATCCATTTAACGCCCTCTCGTAATAAGCGGATTGGAGATCGCATTATCAGACGTCTCACGCCTTTGACCATTGTTACCCTGTCACCTGTGTATTCACCCTATTACGGCCGGCAGCTGCCTATCCCAGGAGTAGAATCCTTCGCGGCCCATAGACGAAGAAGCTACAGGCAGATGCTGGTCGGGCGTCCTCACGCCACGGGTTAAAAGTCTTATTACACTAAATAATCCGGGGGGAGCGTTACAATTATTGTACAGAGCTTACTTACCTCTATTCAAGGCGACTGATCCCTCAGGATTCGGTCAGGTCTCGTGTGGGTGTATTGTGCTAGAAAGTAAAGGTCAGTGATGTGTATTTGGGTGTGGCTGGTAGTGTTGTTGACCTTATTTGACCGTTCCCCCTACAGCAGTTCGGCCCTCAGCTCCTCTCCAAGCTAAGGTCGCCTTCCGCAGTCACTTTCTTCCTTTGTTACGATTTACTCGCGAAAATGAACACAGAACGTACGGGTCAAAGGTCACCGTTATTTCTAGAATATTAACTACCGCACTAGTAACTAATACAGTCGAATCCACTTATACAGATTCTGCGTTAAACCTAAAGTCCCGGGTAAACTCTCAACACGCGCCACCATTCCCAGTGGTATATTCACTATACGCGCCTAACATAAAATCAGATCTAAGAGCTCCCAAACCAAATGGACTGCCTTCTCTTTCGACGCAAAGAAGACTTCTAATCTTTCGCTCTCGACTCCCACCTTTCAGCAAGCTCGGACGTTCAACACGAACGAACGTCATTCCGTATCGACCGAGCCGAGTGCCATCTAACGTCGATGCCTGACACTAACGCTTTTGCGTGAACAAACCCCCGTCCCGGACATAAGGATTTAGGTCCGCGAGCAAACCGGTCAGCGGGACAGGGTCGCGACGGCAAGTTGCAAGATCGAATCTACAACCAAACTAGGCCACCTTACGCACCCAATCAGATCTTGCAACACTAACCAACGCCCCAAAATTGCAGCCCCAACGTGGGCTAGCCGGAGAGTTGAACTGGATGCCCTTCCTGGACATCGCAGCACATAAATAAGTCCTATTCCTAGACAGAAGTCAGACGACCTCCTTCAAACACCTATCTGCGCTCCTATGATTAGTTCCGCAATCCGACCGGATCAGGTCTGCAAACAGCGACGCGACACGAAGCGGCCCAGAGGGACCTTCAAGCTTCAGTGCAGAGAGCACCCCCAAATTCCCCATGAACGTCGTCTGTGGAGAGCTGAACGAAACGCACAGATGGTCCCTAGCAGGTGATCCTATGCTCATATTTCAACTAATTTTTCAAAAGCATCAATGTTCAATTACAAAATTAATTAAAACAAGTAATCACCGATGCACATAGGTCAACTTGGCAAAGTAAACAAAACAATAAACGTAAGGGACAGCCCTATCTCTTATTTCAAATAAATATCTTAGACAGTGCCAACAAAATCTAAACCAAAAGAGAATTGACTCCTATTTCCTTCGGCAACCACAGGGTTATCTAATTTCAATCTTCCTTATCACAAAGCAAAATGATTAAACACTATCACAAACATATACATAATTTTCAAAATAGAGCGCCATTCAAATTTCAAATGAATTCAAACTTCCCTTCAGCACAGGCGCGACAATCAAATACAATTACAAGCATACTCACAAGCATTCAAAAAGGGCACACAATTTAATCTCCATTTTCCGTGCAACAACAAACGCAGTGATCAAATGTATTTACAAAACATATGCAGCAGCATTTAAAGGAGTATTTTAAATTCAATTCTTTTAATCACAACCGCTACAATATGAATTTCGCGGAAAACTCAAAGCATTTTAATTTAAATTTAAAGAATTTTTAGCTAAGTGCTCGACCAAACCAAATCTAATACCCCTTGAGAGCGTGATTCAACGCTCCAGGGGGCCCTAATCTTCCCACCACCAAGTGGAGGCCACACCGCGTGAACCCGATACTGACAGAGCGCAACCGCTAACGGTCGCCACTCGGGTTGTACGCCCTCACTGAGGCCGTCGGCAACAGAACAGCTTGACAAGTGGACTGTTGACGGCTTAAGGCTCAGTAGAGGCAGCCATGGTGGGAGCTAAGGCGGCAGCTAGCTAGGGCCGCCTCCATCAAATGGGGTACAGTGGTACACCAGTCGCGGCCACTCAGCTAACGGGAGTGATAAGGGTCCAGCGGACTGATGAGTGGCCGTGAAGTTCCTCTTCGCACGCTGAGGGGGGGTGCTGACACCCCCGCCCCTGGGGGAATTACCCCCCGACTGGTCGGGGGAGGGACCCCTTTCAAACCTAGGGGCCTGGTGGCTAGCCGGCGGGCGCCGAGCGTCGCCCGTCAACGGGCATGGCGGAGCGCCCCCGCCCGTGGGGGTCGAGGGCCTGGCAGCGCCCCGAGAGGAGACGCCGTTTGCACCCAGGCACAGTACGGCATGGTGATTGCCCTGGCAATGCAGACAGAGCCGCTGGTGCGGACAGTCTCGCTGAAGGTGCCCTTCCAAACAGGAGTAGCACCAGCGGCGCTCCTTGACGATAGTTCGCCTCGCCGGAACCGGCTTACTTAATAATTTTGGGCAAGACGTTACCCGGTGATCAGATGCTCGACAATAGGAGTAGGGGGGGGTTGACGACGACTTGCCCGGCGGATTTCGCCTCTCACTGGGCACGGCTCGTAAGTCGTCGACGGTGCCCGCCGCGTGCTCGATCTGTCGGCACTGCTCCTCCAAAAACCGCAGCAGGTCATAGAAGGGCGGAATATAGGAGGCCTCGTCCCCGCCGTACCTCTCCTCAAAATGCATTTGAAGGTCGAGAGGTAGACGGGACAGCACGATGCGGAGCAACAAGAAGGCCCATTCGCCCACTGGTAAATCCAGCCGCCTCAACATATTACAGGCCACCAAGACTGGATCCAACAGGTCCGGACGTAGTCTGGCCCGGTCACTCAGCAGCGGGAGGCTCAGAAGCTGCTTAACATGTTCGTCCGCAATTCTCCGGACGTTGGCGTATCTTCTGGCTAGGAGGTCCCGAGCAGTTTGGTAGGCGTCGTCCGACAAGCTCAAATGGCTGACAACGCCCAGGGCCTCCCCCTCCAGTGAGGCCAAGAGGTACGCCATCTTCTGGCTCGGAGTCAAGTCACTCCGGGCGTCCACTAGGCCGTCGAAAAGACCAACGAAGGTCAGCCACTCGGAAAGGACCCCGGAGAACTTTGGCAAGTCCAGAGTTGGGAGTCGTCCCAACAGTTCCGGCTGAGGCTGCTTCCGAACGGACTCGGGCAGGCCACTCGTCCGAGCTTCACGCGCCTCTTCGGCATACCTGCCTTCAGCCTCGATCAACTCGTCCGTGAGCCACAAGAACTGCTCGTAGTCTGCGAAGCAGGAGTCCAGGACTCCCTTTTCCACATCCGAATCCTCGAGCTCAGCGTAAGCCTCCTCCACTGCAGCCCTTCGAGCATCGACCTGCTCGAACCGCTTCATCAAATTATGGACCCTATCCGGTCGACCTATCAAAGCATGGGCGCTGGTGGCCCAGCGTAACTCAGTCCGCAGGCAACGGATTAGCATCTTGGGCGAGGACATCACTACTAAATACAAATTACGACGCCGCTCGAGCACAATTACAAAAATAACAAATAAAAAATACAAAAAAAATTAACAGCTAACCAATGCAGTTCCTAT
Source organism: Parnassius glacialis (assembly GCA_033319125.1). NCBI lineage: Eukaryota > Metazoa > Arthropoda > Insecta > Lepidoptera > Papilionidae > Parnassius > Parnassius glacialis. The sequence goes on along the minus strand of JAVANC010000009.1, from coordinate 38,621,835 downwards.
CAAATCGAGTTGAATAGAAATTACACAAATAAGAACCGCTATTTATTAAATCAAACACAAGTTAGTACAAAAGAAAAGGCAAATCAAATTAACAATAACAAATACTAGTGCGATCAAATCAAGTTAAATTCGAATTACGTAAATACAAATTACCACTCTTTAGTTCAAATACAAATTACAATACGAAAGATACATAACGAAGATACACATCAACAAAAAATACCTTGCTCGGAAATCGACCCTTCGATAAGTAATACACTACAACCATCCGACAACGATAATTAACCGATTACGTAAAAATAACCATCTACCTACATGACGCAATCTCCCGCTTGCGCGCGAACCGGGCGTGGTTTTTCAAATTTACCCGCAAACAACAAAGCAAGCTAACAAAGAAAGGAATTTTATTATTACGTATATAATAAAAAAAAATATTTTTACGTATTACGGACGGGCGTGATTGTAGACACAAAATTAAACCAATCAACCCAACGCTCCCTGCCACCAAATTATTTAATTTTTATCAAATACTATGGTCGGTGGATCGACCGGGAATCGATCCCAGCACCTCGTTCTGCTACCAAATGTTACGGCCGGCAGCTGCCTATCCCAGGAGTAGAATCCTTCGCGGCCCATAGACGAAGAAGCTACAGGCAGATGCTGGTCGAGCGTCCTCACGCCACGGGTTAAAAGTCTAATTACACTAAACAATCCGGGGGGAGCGTTACAAATATGGAACAGAGCTTACTTACCTCTATTCAAGGCGACTGATCCCTCAGGATTCGGTCAGGTCTCGTGTGGGTGTATTGTGCTAGAAAGTAAAGGTCAGTGATGTGTATTTGGGTGTGGCTGGTAGTGTTGTTGACCTTATTTGACCGTTCCCCCTACAGCAGTTCGGCCCTCAGCTCCTCTCCAAGCTAAGGTCGCCTTCCGCAGTCACTTTCTTCCTTTGTTACGATTTACTCGCGAAAATGAACACAGAACGTACGGGTCAAAGGTCACCGTTATTTCTAGAATATTAACTACCGCACTAGTAACTAATACAGTCGAATCCACTTATACAGATTCTGCGTTAAACCTAAAGTCCCGGGTAAACTCTCAACACGCGCCACCATTCCCAGTGGTATATTCACTATACGCGCCTAACATAAAATCAGATCTAAGAGCTCCCAAACCAAATGGACTGCCTTCTCTTTCGACGCAAAGAAGACTTCTAATCTTTCGCTCTCGACTCCCACCTTTCAGCAAGCTCGGACGTTCAACACGAACGAACGTCATTCCGTATCGACCGAGCCGAGTGCCATCTAACGTCGATGCCTGACACTAACGCTTTTGCGTGAACACACCCTATCGCCGGTCGTAATCTTTCTGAACTTTCCTACAGTCTTTTTTTTATAGTATAGGGTGACAAACGAGCACACAGTCCACCTGATGGTAAGTGGTTGCTGTGGCCCATAGACATCTACATTTATCCTCGTTTGCAAATCAAAATGCAGATGCGTTGTCACCCGTGAGGACTAAAATGGAATGCCTCTTTTCCAGTAAAAAGGTTCTCCGGTTCTCTACACTCACCATACTAAACACAGCAGTGTTAAGCTGCTATTTTACGCTGGTATTCTGTGAGAGCGTGGTCATTCCCCGGTCGAGCCGACCCATTCGTGCTACAACTATACTACTAATATAGCTGCAGCATAGCTCTACCACGTATAAATCATACACGTCTTATCATACAACACTCACAATACGTTATGGAGTCAGTACTACTATATTGCCAATACGTTGAAAAAAACGTACCATAAAACTACTTAACACGAACATTTTATTTGTCATTCAATATTTTTAATAACAACAGTTCATGATTACGCTTTAATAAGTTTTCTAAGAAAACTTACGTGGAAATTATATAAGAAATTGTTCGCGCCTTCCAGCTCGTTTTGAAGAGTCTATGTAACATAATAAGGTAACCTTACGCGCTCCTAATAATCACATTTTAACCGCAAAGTTCTACATTTTCATTCCCGACACATGTAGCGATATTGTAATAATATATACATACTCGAACGATATGTGAAGCGAATTCGCGGCGCGCTCATTAGGAATAGTAAACCCAGTTTGCGGTATCAAATGTGTAAGGTTCGCTTTAAAGCATGAATAATACAAGCGACTTTGTGCATTAAAATTTTAGACGAATTCGACGAATTTTCGTCTGTTATTTTTTTTTATAGGAAGGAGCGCAAACGAACATGCGGCTCAGCTGATGGTAAGTGACTACCGCCACCCATGAACAGCTGCAACACCAGGGGAATTGCAGATGCGTTGCCGGCCTTTTAAAAGCAGTAGGCTCTTTTCTTGAAGATCCCTAAGTCGTATCGGTCCGGAAAAATCGCTGGTGGTAATCGATTCCACAAGGAAGTTGTGCGAGGAAGAAAACATCTTCTAAATCGCACAGTGGTGGCCCGCCTATCATCCAGATGGTATGGATAGTATCGATAGTTATGTTGCGATGTGCGATGGTGAAATTGAGCGCTCCCCGTGATAGATGTGATAAAATACGCAAAGAGATGCAACATCTCTACGCATTGCCAGTGAGTAAAGCCGATCGGAAAGAACTCGGTCGTCGACGATTCGAACCCCTCTGCGCTGGATGCGGTCAAGTGGGAGGAGCTGGCACTGGGGAGCCCCTGCCCACCGATGGTAACAGTATTCCATGTGGGACCGAACCTGCGCCTTGTAAAGTTGCAAGCGGTGTACCGGCATGAAATACTGTCCCGCTCTGCTGCGCATGCCAAGCTTTTTAAGGGCCAATTTGGCTTTTTTTTTTTCAAGTTACCATGAAACTGCACGTCACTCGATATGTCGACACCGAGGATTCCGATATTGGCTGAGGCAACAAGGGGAGTGCCTTGAAACTGAGGAGATATGACAAAGGGGTTCTTTTTAGCGGTAAACGCTCAAACTTGTGTCTTCTGGGAATTTAACTGGACTAGATTTAGCCGCCCCCAGTCTGAAACCTTGTTCAACAAAGTCTCGTTTTCAAACACAAGTTTGTTCTGGTACTCGGCGACGTTTACCTGAGAAATATTGGCACGGCCAGTGTATAAAGCATCACCAGTGCTGTCGTCTGCATAGCGATGAATGTTAACGCTTTGCAACATATGCAGAAGAAACGGCGTTGGTGATAGCACGCAGTCTTGTGGAACACCAGCGTTAATGGGCTTGTAATCGGAGCATACACCATCTACTACGATATTGATGCTCCGATCTGCAAGAAAACTGGTGATCCAATTGCAAAATTTCTCGGGAAGCCCATAGGAAGGGAGCTTCGTAAGAAGCGCTTTGTGCCAAATCCGATCGAAGACCTTCGCAATGTCCAAACCAACGGCCAACGCCTCCCCCTTGGACTCCACTGCCTCCGCCCATCTATGAGTTAGGTAACCTAGAAGATCACTAGCTGAGCGACCTCGACGGTAACTGTACTGGCGGTCACTAATCGGCTGGTTATCCTCAAGGTACCGCATGAGCTGACAGTTAATAATAATTTCCATTACTTTGGAGAACAAGGAGGTGATAGCGATAGGCCTGTAGTTGAACGGATCTGAGTGTTCGCCTTTTTTAGGGATTTTATTAAGTATAGGTTATTTTATTATTTAGTATGTATTTTATTAATTTGTCATTTGTGTCTCATTTGTTGTGTTGTGGCAGCAAATTGAAAATTGTCTGTGTCACGTCAGCATGAATTTAACGCGAGAAAATTTTCGTACAATGATTTTTTTATGACTTTCGATGTCATTTAAGTCAACAAGAAAGTTATGATAGACTTTGATTGGCCTTTCACGTTGAAGCCCCATCTCGTGCCACTGTTTACAACTGGTTTAATGAGTTTAAACATGGTCGCACTAATCTCACCGATGATATGCGTGAGGGACGGCCTTCTTCGGCGACGACTGAAGATAACATCAGTGTTGTGCGGCGTATGATAGACACTGACAAAATAGTGACTTCAGCAGATTCGGACAAGCTTAAATTGTAAATGGACACTATTTTGAAAAGATATAATAAAATTAATAAGTTGCTAGTTTGTTCAGTTTTTGATTTTCTAGGAACTCTCAGTGTCACTCTCGTATACGTACTATTAATATAGCTGCAGCATGGCTCTACAGTTAAAAAGTATTTTAATCTCTTATGAAGTATTTTAATCTCTTATGAAGTATTTTAATCTCTTATGAAGTATTTTAATATAAATTGATACTAGGAATTGAACCACAAAAAACAACTCCATTACCACATTATGATAACAGTGAATTATTTGTTTAGATTATAATCTTTCAATTTCCCGCGATGAAGTCAAAAAGCGCGGGAGGGTGCGTTCGGAAATTCAAAGAAATACAGCTGCATTTGGAAGGTTGGGGGGCAAGTTTCTTAGAATTTATGAAATTTGTTTCTATAAAATATAACATTCGGGTATTACATTCTTGTTAGTATGTCATATGGAATGAAAATTTATGACGCTTGAACTAGAAATAAAAATATGATTAAAGGATTTCGACTCCAATTTAAAGTCGTTTGTTTGAAAAAAATCGTAAAAAAATAATAAATAAATTTGAAAAACATCTCAATAAATCCAGGAAATCAGTTTGATCTATATTATATACCAACGTCGTTTCTGACCTCGGATCGCGACCCAAGCTCTACAACAAAACTGAAAAGTAACTATAGTAGTAGAATTTAGGTAGTTATAAAAAATTTTACAATTATCTCACTTCTAGTTCTAATAACCATTATTTGATATTTGACAGTAGAATTGCTTTTTTCATTTCAACCTATCAAACGTCCACTGAAAGGGTTTCCCTCGTAATTTGTCTCATAGGGAGGATTTTGCCACTGCCACTTGTTTGTAACCAGACGATTTTATTAATTTAAGTTGTTATTAGGAAGATGTTGTTACCTATCTCCTGCTTCAGTTTACCTCTGGATATTTTTTTTATTATAGAAAAAGGGTGACAAACGAGCACACAGTCCACTTAATGGCAAGTGGTTGCTGTGGCCCATAGACATCTACACCTATCCTGGATTAACAATCAAAATGCAAATGCGTCGCCACTCTTGACGACTAAGATGGAATGCCTTATTTCCAGTAAAAAGTGTCTCTGGTTCTCTACCACAATGCATTCATGTTACAACCATGATATAGCTTCAGTATGGCTTTAACACGTCGTTGTACTTACACCGTCACTACACAGCGAAATATACTGAACTGCTTAATTAATATTAATCAGTATGGGATGTCCACAAATATATTTCTGATGCCAAAAACATAGTGTATGTTTCAAATTATTTTTTTGCAGCTTTCAGATTATTTAAAAGTAACGCTATAGTTAGAATTTATAAAATATAGGACGTGCACTTACTTTATATTTTTAATATTCTAGTATTCGGACACATAATTTAGTTATAAGCTAAAGGTGACAAGCGAGCACACAGACCACCTAATGGGTCAAACCCTCGTTTGCGAATCATAATGCAAATGCATTGTCAGCCGTGAGGACTAAGATTGAATGAATCTTTTCCCGTAAAAAGAGTATCTGGTTCTCTTCTCTACACTCACTATACGACACATAGTAGCATTAAGCCGCTATTTTACACTGGTATTCTGTGAGGGCGTGGTCCTTCTCCGATCTAGCCGATCCATTCGTGCTACAACTATACAATTAATATAGCTGCAGCATGGCTCTACCACGTACAAAATATATGACTATATCATAAAGAAGGTTTAGGGTTGGCAACCCTATGTGTATTAGTCGGCGTTAGTTGTAGTAGGGAAAAAGGGCTTTAATACTACTACTAAAAATATACCTTTGTTTTTCTGCTCTGCGGCCTGTTCTGGACTAGAATTGTCCCGTGCCCTGGACGCCGCCCAACGCCTTAGCTCCAGACGTTCGTATCCGTACCAGCCAAGTAGCTCATTCATAGCTGTTTCCGCGAACTCCTGAAAAGGTCAACATCGCTTTTGATAATACTGATATGGCTTAATAGCTTAGGTATCTTGTTTATGGTGTGGGAGCCATTAATATTTCTTTTAAAAGAAGAGTTTGTAACGACAATAAATGTTTCTCCTTTTGTTTAGCTTTACATATAAGGTTGTAAAATAAACGTTTATTAAAGGCAAGTTTACTTTCACGTCAGTGAGTGAGTGAAGAGTTACTGACAATGAACAAATTACTTGGAATAAGTAACCATACGAAACACAGGTTAATGCTGCTGTGTTTCGTATAGTGAGTGTAAAGAACCGGAGACCCATTTTACTGGAAAAGAGGCATTCTATCTTAGTCCCCACGGCTGACAACACATCTGCATTTTTTTTAATAGGATCGAGTGACAAACGAGCACACAGTCCACCTGATGGTAAGTGGTGGCTGTGGCGTATAGACATCTACATCTATCCTCGTTTGCGAATCAAAATGCAGATGCGTTGTCACTCGTGAGGACAAAGATGGAATGCCTCTTATCCAGCAAAAAGGGTCTACGGTTCTCAACACTCACCATACGAAACACAGCATTCTTAAGCTGCTATTTTATGCTGGTATTCTGTGCGAACGTGGTCCTACCCCGGTCGAGCCGACAGATTCGTGCGACAACTATACTATTAATATAGCTGCAGCATGGCTCTACCACGTATAAATGATACGTGGTAGAGCCATGCTTGCCATGGCTCTATATGTGTAGATGTCTATGCACACGGCAACCACTTACCATCAGGTGGACTGTGTGCTCGTTTGTCACCCTTATTCCATAAAAAATAAGGGCAGAAAGAAGAGGAAGAAGTATACTTTAAGTAATTGCGCAAAGAGAGCGAGAAGCGAAATGTCAGTTTGAATGATTGGCTATTCTTATCGTGCGCCACATAGGTGAAATATTCAATTTAAACTCTAGAAGTACCTTCGACGATGATCATAATGTAGCTACAAAGAAAAATATTGATTAAATTATTCACCGTGTAAAGATGGTGTAACGGTGTCAGAATATCCACTATCCCATATCATGCCGTGGGTTTTGTAAGAGGCGACAGAGAGAAAATGAACCAGAAGATAGGCAACAGTATATTCCTGATGACAGTTGTATAAAAAAATTGACGTTGTCAACCCGTTATGAGCGAAATCTATGGGGTATGCAGTTCAGTAGTGGACTTTTGATAGGCTGGAATGGTAATGGTAATCGATGATTAAAATATATTTTTTTTAATATTGTTAAGTAGTAAGAGGGAAAATGCTAACTTTTACTTATTTTGTAACTTTTGGAAAAGAGAGTATTATTATTGTTTGCATAGCAGCCCGTCTAGACAGGTTTCACTTGCTGTCAAGCAACATTACGTGCACTGCTGTTTTCCGGACTGATGGGTAAAGAGAGCTGTACAATTACGTACGTGACAAGTGACAACGCAAATACAGGTGCCTATGAGCTGCAGCAGTCACTTACCATCAGATGATCTGTAAGCCCGTTTGTTACCTTAATTTTATAAAAAAAAACTTCATCCACACTCGGCAAGCCCTACTCACTGATGCCGACGAAACTCTAGCGAGTGATTGGTGGCGGGAATCCAATCCAGCAATGCCTGACCTTTACGTTGTGGACCAGCACTACTAGTTCGGGAGTATCGGCTTCGCTCACCAAACCGCTCCTCTAGTGCGGACAAGTTTCAAGAATAGCATGTCATTCTACGCATGGAATGGCCTATGTTTAGCTTTGGACTTAAACAAAATAAATAGTATAGTATAATGAAGATTAAAAATATTTGGGCCTATTGAAAACGAGCGCTGTTGTTTCGGCGACAGCATAAGTAAGATTGGTTTGCCTAACGCGCCGCAACACACGTGTGGAGCGTATTTTAAATGTAATTTGTAAATGTTCATACTTTTGTTTTAGGTTACATCTATTCAAGTTGTTATTTTTTAATTTTTTGATACCTATTCTTATTTTTCGATGCGTTTGTAAATATTTAAATTGAAGTGCCTAATTATGTGTGTGGCATGTTTGCATTTTGCAATAAACGTTTCTTTCTTTCCTTTTTTTTAAAGTAATTTGTTGAAATTGGTTAAAGTACAATATTGATATTGAGGCTTCGAAATAACTAACTTCAAAAGAATGTCACAATAAATCACTTTGTCCCTGTTATTTTCAAGTGGGTTTTAAAAGTTCGAGACAACTTACACCCGACAATGATATACTCGTAATAGTGTGGTATATATCAATGTTTTAAATAAAGAACGATTTATATAAAATTAATGGTACCGCTGGCGACCTCCTTACGGCCACTTTTTTTGGCAACGATTGCGTTCATAAATTGGTAGTAAATATAAAATGTTGCGATTTAACACTGTGATGCGTCAAGAAATATCTGTGTCGATTAAAAAAGAGCAATATAAACTTTACGAGTCATCGGTGGTCGCGGTATAGTTGCTTCAAGCTTTGCGGGATTTGTTTTTGTACCGGATTGTTTTCGGGGAGTTATTTGTTTAGGATTTTCCGTAATAGTAATTTCATAGTTTGTCACCGTGCATCAATTAAAGGTTCCTTGATTTGTTAAAAATATATTAAATCATAATCATTTAAATTTACTGAGTAGAAGTTTTTTCTGTCTAAGAGGTTGCCTGAATTAGTACCACCCTTTTAGTCCTGTCTTGCTTTGTACGTGGTAGAGCCTCGCTGCTACTATATTATGGTTGTAGAACGAATGGGTCAGCTCGATTGGAGTAGGACAACGCTATCACAGAATATCAGCATAAAATAGTAGATCAATGCTTCTGTGTTTCATATGGTGAATGTAGAGCACCGGAGACCGTTTTTACTGGAAACGAGGCATTGCATCTTAGTCCTCAGGGGTGACAAAGCAATCTGTATTTTGATTCTTAATCGGGGATAAATGAAGGTGTTTATGGGCCACAGCATCTACTTACCATTAGGTGAACTGTCTGCTTATTCTATAAAAAATTAAAACTCATTGTCACTAAATGCTAAAGTCCATAGCCATCTACATCTAGTTTCTATTTAGGAAACAAAATGCAAATTTACTGTCACCGTTGAGTACTAAGATGAAAAGTTTCGTTACCTGTAAAAAGGGGCCACGGTTCTCGTCATTCACCATACAAGTTCTGCGTGAGCATCTATCCCATAGAGTAACTTATATAGACTTAAGATTCCCCGGTCCAGCGGACCCATTCGTGTGCTGAGGCCATAATACAGTGTGGGTGTGGCTCTACAAAAAAAACCATGTATGCAGTTCACACGCGGTAGAAGTGAAACCTTCAAATGAAATGAAATATAATGGCTGATTTACACGGGGACAGTAACTGACTCCAATTTCGAGGCAAGTCAGTGCTGACCCGCTACTTGCATTATGTAAATTGATTTGGAGTCAGTTTCGCGAATATTTTGAAGTCAGTGGTATTAACCTTGTCTAAACGAACAAGTCAGTGCTTGGTCTGTCGCTGGCGCTGCATTGTAGGGTGACGTCACGTCAACAACAAAGAAGAACCTCCGGTTTCTTTTCTGTCGTTTATTCATTTTCTTATCAAAAATCGTTTCTTTTTAAATAAAAGTGATTCTAACATTTCAGGAACTTTTTACTCAAAAAATATTAAAGAAGTTACCACATCTACTGACTGCGAGTAAACAGTGCGACTTAGTCCTCGGCGCCGTGTAAATCAGCCTTAAAACAAAAACATTTCTCAGCAAATAATTTATTTAATTTGATAATTTTGAACCACAAATGAGACCAGATGGAAGTTAGCGTAGAACATTCTTTTTTTTAACTAAACTGTATGCCAATCAATTGCTCCATAAATGCTCCAGCAGAATCCGAAATTGCTCCACCTCTATTGTTATTAGTTAATTTATAATTAATTTTTAAATAACTTAAGTATCGAAAATTTAATTTTGTAATAAAATATAAAATATCTACTGTTTAAAATTAAACTGTATGTCAATTAATTGCTCCTTAAATGCTCCAGCAGAATCCAAAATTGCTCCACCTCTATTATTAATAGTTAATTTAAAATTAGTTTAAAAAAAATTTAAGTATCGAAAATTTTATTTTGCTATAAAATATAAAATATCTACTTTTTAAAATTAAACTGTATGCCAATTAATTGCTCCTTAAATGCTCCAGCTGAATCTGAAATAGCTCCACCTCTATTGTTATTAGTTAATTTTGAATTAATTGACATACAGTTTAATTTTAAACAATAGATATTTTATATTTTATTACAAAATTAAATTTTCGATACTTAAATTTTTTAAAAATTAATTATAAATTAACTAATAACAATAGAGCTGGAGCAATTTCGGATTCTGCTGGAGCATTTATGGAGCAATTAATTGGCATACTGTTTAATTAAAAAAAAAAGAATGTTCTACGCTAACTTCCATCTGGTACAAATGAGGCATAAAATATAACATAAAAGTTTCATTTTTTAGCAATCAAATGTTACAATCCTTATTTTTAGACGTGTAGAGCCTAAATTTTAGTGTATTAAATCAAAAGAATATTTTCTTTCGCCCATAATTGCTTTGTAATAACGACGTCCACTGCAGTCAATCAATTTTTGTTCAATAAAATGATTTTACCTATTACGATACGATATTTACCTGTACTTACAATTAATTCTATAGGTAAAATCATTTTATCGAACAAGGAAACAATAATTATTGATTGACTCTCAAGATGGTCCGTAAAACAGACTAATTTAATATATATCGGTAAGATATGAAATCGTGGATTGTTAAGAATGGTTTGGATATGATAATTTTATTTAATATAATTAATTTTATTTATTTGATGATAAATTTGTAATATTATAATTCTTTATCTTAACGTTTAAAAGTTATATATTATGCCATTTTTAAAACACTGCACACAAAGGAGGCCGAGATAATAGGAAACACTTTATACTGATACTGAACTAGCTGTTCCCCGCAGTATCACCCGCGTATATCACGCTCTGAGCCGCGCGACGTTACACCTTATTCTCTTTCGGTTCTTGTCGGGGGGAAAGACCATAGATTACTAAATAGTTTACTAATAGACGTCGTTCTCGCGCCGAGTCGAGTTTTGAATTACATATTTAAAATTTTCATTATCTCTTAACTCAATAACATGCTATAAAGAGCAAAGTTAATCTTCATAAAATTGTCTTGATGATGAAGTAACTTTCGTTCGTATGGATTAATATGTTGTGCCTAATAATAACACTCATAAATGATTTTTTAGTTTTTAATATTTTTTGTCATAAAATACCTTATTGTAGCTTATGTATAACAAATAGAAATATCGCTATAGGTATGGTATCGCAGACTTTTTTTTAGATGAAGGAAAGATATATATTTTTGTACAACATAGTATTTACGTATCACTAACCATTACGCCAGCGCACGCGTATTAAGCAGTTTGGGAGCGCTTTTCCTTCCGACTTGCTTAACGAAAATTTCAATATTTAAGGCTAGCTGAGAGTTGTAGCCTAATGCTAGATACCCTATACTATTCCTCGCGAATCTGGCTATCATATACAAAAAGAATTTATCAGATTGGACTAGTAGCTCCAGAGATTAACGTGTTTAAACAAATAAAAACCCTCTTTCGCTTTATTATATTAAAAGTATAGATTCTTTCTCTTTCTCTCCTATAGATTTATATATTTGTCTCTTTTTAGTGTCGCGTTTTCGTTTCATTTGTCATTTGTTTCAAACCACAACGATGCTAAAGAAGTTTTCACTTAAAAAAATACATTTGAACGCTAATTAAATTCCAAACACTATTTGACAAGGCATGCGTATGGGTTATGAGACATTAACGTTTCTCAATAAAGATCTGTTTCATTCTCAAATATATAAGTTGTTAGCCGATGAATCGAAGAATCGTAAACATTATACCACAGAGGGGTGTGATATCAGATAACGCGTCTTTAATAACGCCTTCATTACGCGGCTACGGTATATCTTTGATACACGAGCATCTGTATAACCTAAATTAATTAATCCTTAACCAAGCAGCCTCTGGCGTGACAGTGTCCTGTACATAGGTAATATTTCATAAGAAAGATGACCAGTGCCGAGATAATTGGTCTCCGGTTACACAGAATAGCTTTTGTTTAGAGATATTTTTAAAGTGAGGTGAATTGAAAACTAGATTAAGACTATTTTGCAAAATAGCTATTAATCTTGTAATTCGTGTTTCAAAAAACAAACAAAAGGGTTAACTTTTTTGAAAAAGTAAAAAAAAAAGTAAAAGTGCATTTTTTGCTTTTTGTTTTTTTTTATAAGTGCATTCATAGTCGTGTTTCTTTTTAAAGTTTAAGAAAACCAACAAAATATATAATATAGGTCTTATAGGTTACAAATCGATCCATATCCGTTTAACGTGATAGTCACACGGCAGCTCCATGATATTATGGTTGTGGCACGAGTGGGTCGACTAGGGATGAACTACGGTCACGCAGGATGTTGCTTGGACTTCCAAAAATCCAATTTTTTATTTATAGAATAATGGTGGAAAACTACCACACAGTCCACCAGATGGTAAGCGGATGCATGGGCCATAGGCATCTACACCTTTCTTGGATGCCATCATTCGTGCGCGTTCCCTCCACGTTTCGTTCAGCGCTAGACTTAATAATAATTTAATATTAAAAATTTTGTACAACCGACTTTAATACAAATTAGTAAGAATAACTTAGAAACTATTGGTCAAACATTGATCAAATTTATATGGGATCGCATGAGGAGCACCAGCTTTCAAATAACAAAAGAATCATCGAAATAAATTCACCCAATAAAAAGTTATGAGGTAACAGACATAAAAAACATACAGTCGAATTGAGTAGTCTCCTTTTTGAATTCAGTAGAAAAACTGCGGCTGTCAATCCGCTTGCGTAAGCGCGACTGCTGATTATGTGACCCGGGTTCAAATACCGGGTCGGGACAAAACCATTTATTCGATTTTTCTGTCAAGAAATTTGTAGTAGCTATTTATTTATTATTTTATTATAGGATAGGGTGACAAACGAGCACACAGTCCACCTGATGGTAAGTGGTTGCTGCGGCCCATAGACATCTACATCTATCTTCGTTTGCGAATCAAAATGCAGATGCGTTGTCATCCCTCAGGACTAGAATGGAATGACTCGTTTCCAGTAAAAGAGATCCTCAGTTATTTACACAGCTTCATTATGCTGTAATTCTACCGACTTCAAAAAGGATCTGACGCAAAGGCTCAATTCGACTGCATGTTTTTATTTTATGTGTGTTACCTTTTCCTGGACGAATCTATTTCGTTGAATCTTTTTTTATTTGAAAGCTGGTGATTCTTATGTGGTCCCATATAAATTTGATCAAGGTCTGACTAATAGTTTTGAGTTATTTTTAATAATTTATGTTAAAGTCGGGTTATACAAAATTTTTAATTTTAAATTATAGTCGTTATAGCGGTCAAACCGTGAACTCACTTATTGTGCTCATTATCAAGAAAGCCCACGTATTGTGACGGGCAACTACGGAACCCTACCTCTACATTGTGCGTGGCCCGACTCGCAATTGGCCAGTTTTTATTTTTATTTTAATTCTGTGAGAGCGTAGTCATTTCCCGGTTGAGCCGACCTATTCGTGCTACAACCTACAACCATAATATAGCTGCAGCATGACTCTACCACGCTTCAAGCGTTGTAACTTTATTATTATATAAGAATTTATATGTTATTTATTATCTTTCTATTAAATTAGACACGTAACCGAGAATCGGTTAACGAACTCGCAGCTCCTTTATTATAAACAGATTGATTTATTGTAAATGATGTACGTAAACTGTAGCCTCCTACCTAACACGAGGTTTCCTCTCGTTTCATTTTACGCCAGAGTTGCCAACGTTGCGTCGGTAATAATTATTACCTCAAAACACGATATTTGAAGTCCACATTAGTAGTGGATGTAGGGTTGTCTGATATTATTCGAATATTTATAAACAAAAGTTTGAACTTAGAATGTCTTTGGCGAAAGGCGAATGTATTTTTTTATTTTTTTATTTTAACAACAATTTGCAGATAAACGTGCTATATATTATTTATAAACCATGCCCAACGTATGGAGGTTGGAGGCAGCGTAAAAGAGTCCATCATACCTTCTCGTTCCGTGGGTGTGAGGCGACTATGGGAAATACAGGAAAAATCTTATGGTTAACGATAGATGGCGGTGTATCCATCACGTTTACGTCAAACGTAAAATACCAAGACTGGCGGCGAGCAGCAGCGCCCAAGATGCGAGACGTCCGGTATCAATCATACCGGACGTCTCGCATCTTGGACGTATGTATGTATCATTAAATATATAAAATTTAAATCCACTGCTGAGCGCAGGCTTTCCCAATAGATTACCTCATGGGGGATTTTTTCATATTTTATGGAATTTTGACATAGTTGCCACGCTTGGCACGCGAGTTGACCACCGCATTTTTAACAATCTTAAGTAGTAATCAAGAAGATACTGCTGCCCCTCTCCTGTTTCCTCCTACGACACCCACGGAACAATATGTGGTGGTCGAGGCAACTCTTCCATACATCGGGAGAGGATAATTTTTTCTACAAAACCGAAGTGACAGGCAACTTCCAGTTCACATTCATGATGGTAAGTGGTTACTGCAGCCCATGTACATCAGAAACCAACTTCAAACAAATAAGAATACAGGGAGAATACTCAGAGGTGTTGTCACCTCTGAGGACTGAGACGGAATGCCTTAAAGCCTGTAATCATAGATTTCTATGACGAACCATATTCAGATCGGTATACAACAGTGCACGCACTACTACATGGCTACAAAAATAGGTAGGCGGACTGGAAATTCGCTTCAGTTTTGTGAAAAAAAAAATTAACATTAAAAATTTTGTACTGCCGACTTCAATATAAGTTATTAAGAATAACTCAAAAACTATAGGTCTCACCTTGATCAAATTCACATGAGACCACACGAGAAGTACCAGTTTTCAAATAAAAACAGAATCATCGAAATCGGTTCACCCAGTAGAGTTATGAGGTAACACACATAAAAAAATACAGTCGAATTGAGTACCGTCTCCTTTTTGGAAGTCGGCAGAAAAAAACGTCTCAAACGGCACGCGCATTAGAACAGATGGTTATAAAATTAAAAGTTAAAGTTACAAACTATGTACAATGTACATCTCATTGCTGGGCACTGGCATTAATTTCTCCATCTCGTAACTCTCTCAGAAAAGTGAGGGTTATTGAGGAATTATTCCGTCTTACTATAGTATGTGTCGTATTACAATGCGTGTTGGAGAATTTCTCATGTGTTTTTTATCCTTCAGGCAAGGTAGTTTCCTCATGGTCTTTTTCTTTCACAGCAGAAGCCGTGGCAAATGAGCAGTTAAAGCTGCAATTAACAAATTTATTAGTGCCAACGGAGATCGAATCCGGGTCGCTCGAGTACTGTGAAATTTACTGTGATAGCTTAATCTCTTAGCTACCACGGTTCATAACTGCCGGTGTTACAAGTCATTAAAAAAAATAACTCGTCACGCCTTTTGTATTTAATTTTCAAAAGGTTGACAGCCCTTACGTAAAACTGCGCCAATTAGTTTGCTTTTGCCCGATCACATAGTTCGTTTCGCCAGCGCGGTCGTCCAATGACGTTTCGTTCGAAATGTAGTCACCTGTATCGAGTGACTTCGCCGTACCAATTAATATCTTAACGGCTATCGTGCATTCATTTTGAAATTTCTTATTTCATATTATAATGGAGAAGCAGCATTTTATGTAGATGGAAAAACACAAATATTCGTGGAATCGGTAGCATTGATATGTAACGTATAGTGGCGGTATAAGTAGCGGCACGAAAGTCTAGTGGTGATTGGCTTATTGCGCATAAGTTGCGCTGATTGGCGCGTGCGTATCGTTTGCACGCGCTGATTGACTCTCGAGTTGCATTCGTGCAATTCAATGAGGGCTAATAATCTTCCACTCACCAGATGTCGCTAGTTATGACTGAGGTAAAGTTTTTTGTTACACAATGTCAGTTAATTGAGAAATTAGTTTTAAATAATATTTTATCATTATCTAGAATAATACACAACACAATGCGTCAGTGGTTTGATTTTTAATTTTATACACTTTATAACTCTTTTTTAAAAAAACCGTCTTTTTGTTATATTTTGTAGTTTGGTTTATTCATTTCTAATGTAATTAATATAAAATATAACTAATAATACAGAAAGAAACCTTAAAGATTACATTTTCCTAAGAAATTATCGTCCCCGCTATGAAATGTCAAATATTTTACCTCACTGTAAAGTGGCGTCGCCCTGGTGGCAGAAAAAGTCGTGGATGCCCTCATTCGTGCGCGTCCCCTCCACGTTTCGTTCAGCGCTAGACTTACGTGCCACGACTTGTATAAGAGAATCTCCTACCCCATATCATTACCTAAGTGTTGGAGGCGAAAGAGGGAAATAAAACAGGAGATGGACAATTGCATCTTTCTGATAACAACTCAATATAATAATAATTTAATATTAAAAATTTTGTACAACCGACTTCAATATAAATTAGTAAGAATAGCTTAGAAACTATTGGTCAAACCTTGATCAAATTTATATGGGATCGCATGAGGAGCACCAGCTTTCAAATAACAAAAGAATCATCGAAATAAGTTCACCCAATAAAAAGTTATGAGGTAACAGACATAAAAAAACATACAGTCGAATTGAGTACAGTCTCCTTTTTGAAGTCAGTAAAAAAACTGCAGCTGTCAATTCGCATGCGTAAGCGCAACTGCTGATTATGTGGCCCAGGTCCAAATACCGGGTCGGGACAAAACCATTTATTCGATTTTTCTGTCAAGAAATTTTTAGTAGCTATTTATTTATTTTTTTATTATAGGATAGGGTGACAAACGAGCACACAGTCCACCTGATGGTAAGTGGTTGCTGCGGCCCATAGACATCTACATTTATCCTCAATAAAGAATCAAAATGCAGATGCGTCGTCACCCGTGAGGACTAAGCTGGAATGCCTCTTTTCCAGTAAAATGGGTCTCTGGTTCTCTAAACTCACCATACGAAACACAGCAGTGTCAAGCTGCTATTTTACGCAGGTATTCTGTGAGAGCGTGGTCCTTCCCCGGTCGAGCCGACCCATTCGTGCTACAACTATACTAGTAATAGTTGCTGCATGCAGCATGGCTCTACCACGTAAAAAAAAACTGCTACTCAGAGTTAGGTTGTTGGTGGTGTTTCACTTCCACGCCTCAGAAAGCACGTAAAGTCTTTGGTTCGCGCGTAATATGTCTTTGTTCGGTCTGGAGGTCAATATTTAAATATTTTAATTCTTACACTATCTTCTTCTTGCACTTACACGGTATATCGATAGACACTGTGTTACATACACGATGGGCAACAGCCTAAAAGATGTGATACGTCTGAAAGTTCTCCCATGGCATTTGCCAAGCGTGTGGTTATCGCGTCCTCGATATATACCTCTATAATATCTTTGATAGGTGTATATTTTAGTTACACAATCATATTTTTCTTTCTCTTTCAGAAGCTCATAAATAATCCACCGCTGGATGTAGCCATCTCTCATGATTGGAATTCTTGTAATTGCCATATAATATGTCAGGCGGGTGTTCGCAATCCATACGTGTCACTCTGGATCGATATGAGCATGCCGGTAACCATAAAAAAAAGAGATAGGAACTGGTAAATTTAAAACTAAACTCAAAAGCTGGCTATTACTAAAATGTATTTATGATGTAAAACGATTTTGAAATGAATAGAATATTGTTGCGTAAAGTTGACATTACTGTATTTTAGACTTTATTTAATATTCTGTAGATTTAATAATATGTACTCTTTTGACATTTAATTTTTTATCTGTACATAATGATTGATATGACGATTGTAATTTTAATTTCATTCGATTTGATTTATGTACATAATTTTTTTTTGCTTAATTAATAATTTTCGAATGCCAGATGTGGTAAACATGGGGACTATGAACAATATGCAACTATTTCTCACCTCTAATGTACCATATTTAAGCGAATAAACGACATTATTATTATTATATTACTCTCAAACTATTTTAGTGCCATTAAGTTTTATTATCTGTCATCTTAAAGTACTTCATCATTTTGAAAGTCGATCCCAATTATTTTAATCAGTGTTTAAATTTAAGTTACGATTCTGATGTATTTTAAAGTTCATTTACGCTGTTGTTTTTAAAACGTAAATTATTTTGGCGTGGGTTTTATTAAGATGCAGAGCTAGTAATGGAAATAGTGAATTAACGCTCAGTAACCGCTACTGTAATCCCTACAAGGAGAGACCGCTCACATTCAGCAGTGGACTTTACGGGCCGATAAAGAAATAAGCAAATAAGATACCGTCATCTTGGTGAAAACTCGGTAATGCAGTAGGTAAGCGTTTGGCTGTGGCAAAATAAGTACCTATTCGTATTGCTTAAAACTATTAATTATTCGGGATCTGGATGTTTATACATGAAATAAGAATATGAAAATGCTTCCGTTAAAGAAAAATTTTTGTGTAATTAAATACAAAAATATCCGCCAAATGCTTGTCGGGCCTCGGCCGTCGGGTTCCGTTCATATTATAACAACTCCTATGATAACCCCCCTCCCACCCCTCCCCCTGTAAAATCTATGGGGAAGAGACATATTCAACAGTGGACTTTTATAGACAGTAATGGATGAGGGATGGATGGACTGTGAAAAGTAATTATATTAATTTTCCAATTCAATCTTCGATTTTGGTTCAACGTACTACACACAAAAATATGTAAATATTAAGTAGTAGTAACTCATTCCGTCTACGAGCTATAGATCCGTGACATACGAATTGAAGGATGGACAGACAAAGAGCGAAGTGACATTAACATTAAGTAATAGAAAGCAGAAGGTTATTATCAATGGTAAAAGTTCTTCCGGGTCACATGTACTAATGGGTGTTCCTCAGGGCTCGATTCTCGGCCCATTCCTGTTTCTGGTGTATATTAATGACTTACCTCACCTTGTAGGGGTAATAGTCATGATATAGTATTATTTGCTGATGATACTTCCTTGATTTTTAAACTTAAACGTCAATCATTTAAATGTGACGAAGTGAATAATGCTATACCAAAATTAGTCCATTGGTTTAACGTTAATAATCTGCATTTGAACGGAAATAAAACTAATTGTGTTAAATTTACAACAACGAATGTTAAAAATCTGAATACCAATGTGTTTTTTAATGGGGAGGAATTGAGCCCTGTTGTATCCACTGTTTTTCTTGGCATCACTCTTGACGCAAAGCTTCAGTGGGGCCCCCATATATCCAAATTAGCAAGCAGACTAAGTTCTGCAGCCTATGCTGTAAAAATGATTAGAGGTGTCACTAGTGTCGAGACAGCTAGATTAGTTTATTTTAGTTATTTCCATAGCATAATGTCTTATGGGATTTTGCTATGGGGAAATGCGGTTGATTCAGAAACTATTTTTGTTTTACAGAAGAGGGCCATTAGAGCTATTTACAATCTAAAACCGAGAGAGTCTCTTAGAGATAAATTTAAAGAAATTAATATATTAACTTTGGCCTCTCAGTATATTTACGAAAATTTAATGTATGTTCACAAAAACAAAGATAGTTTTAGTAAAAAAAGTGATATACATTCTGTAAACACTAGGAACAAACACAAGCTAGTGATGCCAGTTTCTCGACTCCACAGAGTCAGTAATTCATTCTTGAGGCAATGTATACGCTATTACAACAAGGTCCCGGAAAGTGTACAGGTTCTCTCTATTACCAAGTTTAAATGTTTTATTAAGCTGAAACTGTATAAAAAGGGTTATTATAGTATAAATGAATACATGGTTGATAATAACCCCTGGGAATGAGGTGGTCGCTTCCAAGCAGTTTCTAAAATAAATTTTGTAAATAGTTCGTAATCATTTATATTGTAAAATTTATTTAAAAAAAAATGTCCCGCTGGGTTTCTTGCTGGTTCTTCCCAGGACAGAGGGTATTTTTTCGAACCAGTGGTAAAGTAAAAAATGATTTTCAATAAGAATTACACATGTAATGTATATTGAATAAAAATTATTCTATTCTATTCTATTCTAACAGGACTCCGTTTTACCCCTTGGGTAAGGAAAGAAAAGTCGGACACATATACACATCACATACATAGGCTGCACTAAAAGTTTCGGGAATGGAATATTTCCACTGTTCCTGTCATATTAAAATCTTTTTAATTGAAAGCTCCTTGGTTTTAAAAATCGAATACCATTTATTTATTTAAAAAAGATTCTCGTCTTGTCACAAAGTTTTGTCAAACTTGTTTAGTCGTTGAGAAAATGGAATTGACTCGAGAAAATTAAAGAGCGATGATTTATTATGACTTTCGAAGTGGTTTAACACAAAAACAGTGTGTTGACCGGATGATTTCTGCATTTGGTGATGAAGCCCTATCCAAAACCACAATTTATCGCTGGTTTGCTGAATTTCAACGTCGACGTGTCAAGCTCAGTGATGATCCCCGTCAAGGTCGTCCAAAAACTGCAGTCACCCAAGAAAACGTTGATGCTGTGCGTAAGCTGATTGAGGAAGATCGACATGTGACATAACGCGAAATTCAGGCAACTTTGGACATTGGCATGAGTCAAATACAAATAATCTTGCATGAACAATTAGGTGTAAAAAAGTTGTTTTCCCGATGGATACCGCATTCGCTCTGTGAAGAGCAAAAAGCGGCTCGCGTTACTTGGTGCGTCAGAACTCTCGAAAGATTCCACGCAGGATCCTCACATGCTGTATACAACATCGTATCAGGTGACGAATCCTGGATATACGCGTACGAACCCGAAACAAAAAATCAGTCACGAGTTTGGGTGATCGAAAATGAGTTAAAGCCGACAAAAATTGTTCGTTCACGGAGTGTTGCAAAAAAAATGGTGGCCACGTATGTCTCCAAAACCGGCCATGTTACGACTATTCCTGTTGAGGGACAAAGAACGGTTAATGCAGAATGGTATGCTAGCATTTGTTTGCCACAGGTCGTTTCTGAACTCCGTAAATAATAATAATAATAATAATAATTTTATTTCAGATAACGTAAAGAGAACTGCAACCGTCGTATCATCCTCCATCATGACAATGCGAGTTCTCACACAACAAAAGAGAACAAAAGAGTTTTTAGAGCAAGAAAACATAGAATTATTAGAACATCCGCCGTACAGCCGCGACCTAAGCCCTAATGATTTCTATACTTTCCCTAAAATAAAGAATAAATTGCGTGGACAGAGATTTTCATCACCTGAAGAAGCTGTGGACGCCTACAAAACGGCCATTTTGGAGACCCCAACTTCCGAATGGAATGGTTGCTTCAATGATTGGTTCCATCGTATGGAAAAATGTGTCAAATTTCGCGGAGAATACTTCGAAAAGCAATAAATACATTTTTAAATAGTAATGTTGTGTCACTTCCTTGATTCCCGAAATTTACAGTGCCGCCCTCGTAATATAAACAAATTTAATTTTAAAATTATCTACCTATTCTGTGTTATTACGTTGTATAAACAATGCAGTGTAAGTAAAGATATTATAAAGTCATTAATGTCTAATAAATAATTCCAATGGACTTCTTTCGTCTAATTATAAAATTAGTCTAAAATCAGTTTCAGGTTTAAACTAGAATCCGCTTCACGAAAAAGTCCCGCTGTATATGCGAACTAAAATGTATAGCATAGCTGTGCCCTGCCGTTTCACCCGCGTATATCACGCGTCTGCGCCTTGCGACATGCGAACTTCGAGAGAGACATCATCGGTTGCTGAATTAACAAAGATTTAAAAAGTGAAATATGTTACTAAAATTACATGGTTAACGTAACTGGTGGTTATGCATGATACTGATACTGATAAGAATAATGTGGCCTAGTTTGTACCGGCGTTACTATTTCACGTTTTAACATGAAAAAATAGTTATTGTGACATAACTGTAATTATAATGGATGAACAGTGGACTGTATATTTATTTGTGACTGATTACTTAACGACTGATCTGAGGTTAGCTATACTAGGGGACTGCTTGAAGAAAAGATGGTACTTTTTAATATACTGTATTACTATTTACAACAATTCGGCACTGACTAACTATAACTATGTCTAACACTATGTACAGAGGGAGGTCTTGATTTAGGAGTCTTGAGTCTTCTTCAGGTTTCTTCCTTAGTGCCGCTCCGAAGTGAAATGAACAGCTCACAGACCGAGACGCCCTTCTTATATCTCACAAGAAGGTGCCTCAGTCCGTGAGTAGTGCCGTGCGACGACAAATGGAGCCACACGCGCGCTGATTGGACGCCGACATCGCTGGTCGGCGCCGGTGTGCGGGGTGCGCGGGGGGTAGCGGGGTACGAAGGGGCGACGGGGCGGCGGGTCTCTAGCTGTCCTCAACATCCTCCCCCCGGCGTAGCTCGCGAGCCTCATCTTCTTTCGGGAGGACGGCGATCTTCCTGACCGGCCGCCGCAGCAATCCGCCCCTGGTCCGCACCTCCACGTTGCGCACCACGCCGTCTGGTCCGGGAAATGTCCGCGTTATGATTCCACGCGGCCACACGTTTCTTGGCAGGCTTCCGTCTGCCACCACGACGAGGTCCCCCTCTTGTAGTTGTCGCTGCTGCACATCCCGTGAGCCCCCGCGCGCAACCAGCGTCGGCAGGTACTCCTTCATCCAGCGCTTCCAGTACTCGTCGGCAAGTCCTTGCGCCGCTCTCCACGCCCGACGATCATTAGGCGTGCACGGCGCGGTTACTGGAAGGCACGATGGTCCCAGCAGCAGGAAGTGGTTGGGTGTCAGCGCTTCTTCCTCGTCGATGTCGACCGGTACGTGTGTCAACGGTCGTGAGTTCACTGTATTCTCGGCTTCAGTGAGGAGCGTCACCAACGTCTCCTCCCGCGGGCTCTTCTGGTGTAGAGTGGCTTCGAGCGCGGTCTTCACTGAGCGCACGAGACGCTCCCATGCGCCTCCCTGGTTCGGCGCGCCCGGCGCGATGAACTTCCAGTCTGTCCGCCGAGTCAACGCGTAGTCCTTCAGCAGGGGTGCCCACTCCTCCATTGCCCGTCGTAGCTCGGTGTCCGCCCCATGGAAATTCGTTCCGTTGTCAGAGTAGATGACCCGTGGCCACCCACGCCTAGCCGCCATGCGCCGCAATGCCGATATCGCCGAGTCCGTCGTTAGGGAATAAACTATCTCTAGATGTACCGCGCGCGTCGTCAAACAAGTGAATAACGCTATCCACCGTTTTTCATGCCTACGTCCTATCGTTACCGTTATAGGCCCGAAATAGTCGATTCCGGTGTAGGTGAATGGTCGCGCGAATGCCCCTAACCGTTCAGGTGGTAGATCTCCGATAACCGCCGGCCGTGGTGTCGCCTTGCGTACCCTGCACTGCAGACATCTCCGCTCCACTTCTCTTACGGTCGGTCGCAGTCGAAGTATGTGATATCTCGTGCGTAGGTCGTTCACTACCCGTTCCCTGTTGGCGTGGCTTGCTTCCTTATGCGCCTTCTCCACAAGCAGCTTTACAAACTGGTGGCGTCCGTTCAGGATGGTGGGCCTCTTCATTTGGCTGTCCACATCGGCTGCGTCAATCCGTCCTCTAGCTCGCAGTATGCCATCTTCGAATATGGGGTCGAGCTTCCTCAACGCGCTGCCGGTTGCCAAGTTCTTTCCTTTCTGCAGTCGACTGATGTCTTCAGCAAAACTGTCTTGTTGACTTCGCTCTATCCACATCCGTTCTGCTTTCTGGATGTGGTCCAATGTTAGTCCGTGCGCCTTTCCTCTCATGGCATCGACGAACTGTAATATGCGAGCGGTGGCCCTGACCAATCTCTCATAAGAAGAGAACCTCTTGATGTCTGGCAGGTGTGGAGCGTCCCCGGTGTCGCTCTGGTGCGCCACGACTTCCTCCAGCTCGTCATCTTCATCCCCTGCCTTCTCTTCCCGACGTCGAGGCCATCGATCTTCATCTTCGTACAGGAATGGTGGTCCCGTAAACCATTTGTCGCTCTCTTCCTTGTACGTATAATTAATGCGCGTTGCCTGATCCGCGATGTTGTCTGCGGTCGGTATCCACCTCCATTGCTCGGGTGACGTCTTCTCCGATATCTCCCCTAATCTATGTGCTACGTATGGGGTGTAACGCGCCGTATCGTTCTGAATCCAATGGAGCGCCGTAGTGGAGTCTGTCCAATAAACTACCCTATCGGCTACCACTCTGTGCTCGCCTTGCACGAATTCCGCGAGTCGCGCGCCTATTAGATTCGCCTGTAACTCTAACCGCGGAATGCTTTGCGCCTTTATCGGGGCGACTTTCGCCTTGGCCGCCACTAATCGTACCTTAACCGTTCCGTCGCGGTATCGTAATCGCCAATACGCCACGGATGCGTACGCACGTTCGCTTGCGTCGTTAAATACGTGAAGCTGACGCTCTACCACTCCCCCCGTAGGAGCATAGCACCTAGGCAGCCGCAGTCGTGATACTTCCTCGACGACTCGCAGCCACCTCTGGAATTCCTCAGATGCCTCCTCGGGTAGTTCGTCGTCCCATCCGACCTTCTTTATCCGCCACAGGTCTTGCAGCAGGATCTTAGCGGTGATGGTGAGGTAGCTCAGCAGTCCCAGCGGGTCGAAGACCGACATGACTGCACTTAACGCCTCTCTTTTGGTCGGTGGCCTCTGCAGCGTCTTCACTTCGTTCGGTACCCTGTTCATGGATGTGTTGAACGTTAAGGCATCTTCATCGGCCATCCATAATAGCCCTAGGGTTCTGCCTGGGCTGTCTTGTCTCAAGCCTACCTCCTTAGGCTTGCTCGCTAGTAATTCCTCCGGCTTGTCTTCTAGTAGGGCTGCGTGGTTCGAATTCCAGCCTGCTAAGGTGAAGCCGGCCTGCTGGTGTACTTCCATAACCTGCCTCGCAGTGTTTACCGCTTCCTCTACCGTAGCATAACTGTCTAGGTAGTCATCCATGTAGTGACTACGTACGATAGCGTTAAGTGCCAACGGATGTGTCTCTGCGTGTGCGCGCGCGTTATGATCCCTAACACTATGTGCGAGAAACGGCGAGCTCCTCGCACCGAAAATCATTGAAGTCATAACGTATTCCCGCGGTGGGCTGGATCGCTCGTTGCCTCGCCACAGAAACAATTGCGCGGGTTGGTCGCGACGGTCTATCTTTACGCGTAAAAACATTTCCCTAATATCCGCGGACACGGCTATTTCGTTCTCCCTAAATCTAAATAGTATGCCCGGTAGGTTACGTAACAAGTCGGGGCCGTCAAGTAAATAATCGTTCAAACATTTACCGGACGCACGCGCTGCCGCGTCGAAAACCACTCTTGTCTTCCCAGGCTTGTTCGGATTCTGTACTGCGAAGTGGGGCAGGTACCAGCTCTTGGGGTCCTCTCTCTCTGTCCCTTCAGCTTCCCTTGCGTATCCTTTCGCCAGGAGGTTGTCCATTTGTGCTGTATAGGCGTCTCGAAACTCCGGCGATTTGTCCATCTTCTTCTCGATCGTCCGCAGTCTTCGAGCAGCCATCTCGTAGCTGGGAGGCATCCGCACGTCGTCGTCCTTCCATGGCAGTCCCACCTGGTATTGCTCGCCGACCTTCTTGACGGTGCGCCGGAATATCTCGACAGCGCGCTCCTCTTCCCGTCGCGGCCTACTCTTTAGCGAGATACCGATGGAATCGATCTCGTACTGCCGTTTAAGGAGTTCCGTTAACTCCTCGTCCTGACTGGCGAACGTTCGAATGTCCCTATCTAACCGTCCGCTACTGCTTACGACGTGTAATACGGTTTCACCGTCCTCCCTACACGTGAATCGCGGCACGGTTCCCTGTATCACCCATCCCAATAACGTTCGTGCAGCTATAGGCTGCCTTCGACGTCCTATCCTTAAATTACGGGTGATTATTAAATGCCAGTTGTCGGCGCCTAGTAATAATCTCGGTTTGGCGTCCTCGTAGCAAACCGAGCTCGGTAGGTTGCGTAAGTGTTTCAACCGTAAACACTCTTTATTTACCGACTGCGAACCTATCTGTAAATTCGTTACCGTACGCGCATTTATTCTGTACATCTCGCTGCGTGATTTTCCACGTATGCCTACGTTAACTAGCCTGCTATCGGCCTCGCGCTGACTATTGCTTACTCCTCTAATATTCAACGGCTTTACCGGTCCTTCCGCTCCTAACTCGCGCGCTAAGTCGTCGTCGATCAACGAAATGGTTGAGCCTTCGTCAAGCAACGCATACGTATCTATTTCCCTACCGCGTGGTCCACGTAACGTAATGGGACACACTTTCAATAATACGGACGCATTACTAGCGACGTTAGACGCGACGAGCACGGTCTCATCCGGTTTTGCCGATGTCTCGGGTGCGCGGGTCTTGCGGGTGTGAAGGAGGGCATGGTGGGGGGCGTTGCAGCCGTCGACGCCGCATTTCTTCGCTCTACATTTGAACCGTCGGTGTTTACTACTTAAACACAGAAAACATACCCCGCCTTCCTTTACCCAATTCCACCGGTCGTCCACACCCATTTGCGCTAACTTTCTACACTTAGCGATCACGTGTTCACCTCCGCAGCACATACAAGAGGCACTACTGGTGTCCTCCTGTGCGGTGAACGTTTTTACGTCGCGAGCCCTATTCTCTACGCGGCGTGTCACTATCCTTTTCGACGACGGGGCCTCTCGTCTTACGGGCGATTCCTTAGTCGGCTCTACGGACGTATAGGCATGACTCAACGCACGATCAGCCTCTCTCATCATGAACCTGGACAGTGTAACGATGTCCGGTTCGTCTGCACTTCCGTAGTGCTCCGCATAATCACACCAACGCGACCGTAAGTGAGGGCTTAACTTACTCGTTACTTCCCTAGTAAGCATTGGATTTTGCAGATATCCCTTGCCGTCAACATTTTGCAAAATGCACACGATATTTTGCAACTTTATTGCGAACGCATTTAATTCCTGTGCGGTTTGACCCGGGCGCGGAAGGCGTTTCAATTCTTCTAACGCTCGATCGATAATTACTTCCGGGCGGCCGAAACACTGCTCTAATGTTCGCATAATATCTGCTGGATCCTTCGCGGTAAACAGCAGTGCCGATACTACCTCCCTAGCTTCACCGCGTAGACAGTTTCTTAACCTTGCCATATTTTCCGTATCTGTGAATCCATATAGACGCGTGGATTCTTTCATCGCGGCTTTGAACGCTAACCATTCCGCGGCCGAACCGTTAAAAATAGGCAAGTCCTGCGTCTGCTTCGCGGCAGCGGGCCTAACTCTGACCATATTCTCCAGAGCTTCCGCTAGTCGCTCTATACCCCTATCTTTCCCTCGCGGAGTAAGCGACCTATCTCTATCCCTATCTCTCTCTAGCCTACGCTGTGGCGCTGGCGTCCTATGCGCACCTACATCCCTATACGGCGACGATAATCTACGATCCGTGCGGCGATGTGGCGATGGCGATCTACGTACACCTACATCCCTATGCGGCGACGGTGATCTACGATCCGCGTGGCGATGTGGCGATCTATGTGTAGGCGATAGAGTGCGGCGTTGGACGCGCGACGGCGACGTAACCCGTACACGACGATCCACCTGGTTCATTCCTACGGCGACTCCATCTTCCCTCTGTACCGAATCTATGCGGCGCGGTTGAACGTTATTCGCTTCCGTCCTCCCCTGGGCATCTTTACCGTGGTCGTAATCGGTTACCCTGTTCGGTAGGGTCTGCTCTAACTCGATGCGGGGCGCGGGCTGAGAGGGGCGGGAGGGCGACTCCCCCCGCACAGTCTCTACGTTTTCTAACCACCTATCAACGCGTACCCTATTTTCAACTAACTCGTCTTCGTTGACACTTTCCCTATCTGTTTCTTCTTGCAGTTGCGCGACGTCCCTAGCGTACTTCTTCCTAATAAGATCTTCTTCCAACTGCAATTGCTTCCTCCTAATTGCAGCTAGTTCCTCCGCGGCGTTATACTCTATTTGCTTTAATTTAGCTATCGCACTAGCCGTCGACCGGGCTGAACGAACGGAGCGAACCGACGGGGCGCGGGGTGCGGGCCTATGTACGTCTGTTATAGGCGCGACGGTACGTACTAACGAACTAATCTCTGTAGACGGAAGATCTTCAATAATCGCGGCGAGTGTCTCTGTACGCGGCGCGGAAGTGCTAACCTCTCCCAAACGATCGGTCGTGGACACGGACATAGCGGGGCGCGGCGGCGGGGGCGCGGGCGCGGGCGTAGATGCGGGCGCGGGCGGGGCCTGGAGCGCGGGCGCGGCGGAGGGCGCTTGTGCCATTGCGAGATAATCGGACGGGGACGCGGGTGCTTCTTCGAATATGCGCATTCCTACCGGCATGTCATCATCGTTCCGTGTCTTCTGGCTTCGTGTCTTCCTCATGGTCCCACGTTGCGACCTCCGGTCGTCTTCAAAAAGACGTACGTACAGTCTTTAAAAAGACACACGTATGGATGTCGTTCCCGCCACAAGGGCGTTACCAGATGGTCACAGTTTGGCACCGTTAGGGAGTGACCACTGGCCGCGTAAACGCGGTTAAGAAACAAGAAATTGTCTGGAAACAGACAATAGACGTATGTGACGTAATCGTGACAAGAAACAGGGAAGAAATTAGTACCGACGATCTTCTCTCTTCGTCGACGAACTTCTTTCTTCCTTGAAGATCTTCTATAATGATCTTCTCTCTTCTATAATTATGTTCTTTCTTCTATAATTATGTTCTTTCTTGTTTCTTCTTACTTCTTTCTTCTTTCTTCTGGCTTCTTATCCGGCGACGATGGACCAAGAATATAATGGATGAACAGTGGACTGTATATTTATTTGTGACTGATTACTTAACGACTGATCTGAGGTTAGCTATACTAGGGGACTGCTTGAAGAAAAGATGGTACTTTTTAATATACTGTATTACTATTTACAACAATTCGGCACTGACTAACTATAACTATGTCTAACACTATGTACAGAGGGAGGTCTTGATTTAGGAGTCTTGAGTCTTCTTCAGGTTTCTTCCTTAGTGCCGCTCCGAAGTGAAATGAACAGCTCACAGACCGAGACGCCCTTCTTATATCTCACAAGAAGGTGCCTCAGTCCGTGAGTAGTGCCGTGCGACGACAAATGGAGCCACACGCGCGCTGATTGGACGCCGACATCGCTGGTCGGCGCCGGTGTGCGGGGTGCGCGGGGGGTAGCGGGGTACGAAGGGGCGACGGGGCGGCGGGTCTCTAGCTGTCCTCAACAGTAATAGTTAAACATATGGTATCGCTGACTTTTTTGTAGATATTGATATACTCTCTATAATGTAGGATTCTAATGGTGAAAGAATTCATTCAAATTGGTCCAGTAGTTTCGGAGCCAAGAAACAAACAAACAAATCTTCCCTCTTTATAATAGTAGTGTAGATGGAGTACAGCAAATGTCTAATTTCCCGAAAACAGTGGCGCCGTGGCTAAAGAACTTTTTTTACGAGAAATACTTCATAAACCATAGTTTAAACCCGAGACGATCAATAAACCACGTTTTGTAGTAAGACGGATGGTGTCAAGAACAATGCCTCCATTTTCTTAGAGCAAGAAAGGAAATGCTCTCTTGTCACCAGTAATAATTTACATTTTGATAAAGTTACAAACCACTTCAAAAGATAAGTAGAATGTTGTACGAATGACATTAAAAATTTTTTTCCCCATTTGTGCACCCATAGCGATTAAACGTTTTCTTTAAAATATCGGACTACCCCTGACGTATAATCTATTTAGTAAATAAATATGGGACCACATGAGAAGCACCAGCTTGCAAATAAAACAGAATCATCAAAATCGGTTCACCTAGAAAAATCCTAAAGTAACACACATAAAAAACAGTCGAATTGAGAACCTCCTCCTTTTTGAAGTCGGTTAAAAACAGAGCCATTTACTACGCACGTTCTCTATAGAATCTTCTGCCATAGATCGATCATTCCTACAGACAATTGTGGATATACATATTACATAGCCATCACTGATACTTTTATTAGCCGTGTGTATGTCCAGGCAGAACGGAAACATAACGTGTGCCTTTTTGAATAAAAAATATAACTTAAAAAGAGCGTAATAAATCCAACACAAAAGCACCATTGTGTGGTGTGTAATGCAACCCGTGCTTTGCCGATAATATTGTGATATCCAATATAACATAAACGCTTTTAATGGCGGTAGCTAGTGTAAATTTAGGAGCGTTCGCAACCTGACACCGCGACCTGGGTGTTTCTCATTTTTCATGCACATTACACGTCCAGGAGAAAAATCTCTATTTCTCAATTAAATATCTACATTTCTTATAAAGGAATGTAAATATAATAAGGTTATGCTTACATGCATGTAATATTTACAGATCAAAATGAAGTAGTAAGTAAATTATAAATAATAAACTTTAATAATTCTCATTTTCTTCTGTGTCCATTTACTACTCTCCTAAATAAATTTGTTTTGTAACCAAAAATATCAATATTAAATATAAAAAAATAACCATTCTATGAAACTTTATTAAAAAGCACAACGTTTACACCCAAAATAAATAACGATAACTCAACGATATAATGAAATTTTATTACATAAATGTTTAACAAAAAAAAAATCTGATTACCATCGGCTTTGATGAAAATCTAAATTATAGTCGGCGTATGGCCTTGAATGTTGCTATACCGCCATACTGCACCCCGCACATGTCTCAGTCAGCCAGCAAACGTCCTAGAAGGTTCACGCTTGTTCGTGGAAAAAAAATATTTACGTGTAAAGTTTCGTGGGAGGTGATTATTTTGGAATCGGCCTCTTTCCTATCGCCGTTATTATTAAGTAAGTATTAATGATTTTGTTTAATTTGTAATTAATTATCAATTCTATTGATTACCTCCGTAAATTAGAATAAGCATGGGATTCGTAATATTGATATTTTTAGCAAAAAAATTGCATAAAGATTAAAACCTCATTACCTTCTTCCTCACTGCCTTCGTTTACCGTCGTCTTTTTTATCGATGATAGTGAGGTCGAAACGATGGCAATTAGAATATTTTTATGTCAATTTATTATTATTTTTTACTGTGCATTTTCACTTTGCAAACTGTGTCGTCGCGGGTTCTAGTCCCACCCGTGGTAAGATTTTCCTTTTACAATAATACTACTAAAATATAGTAATAAATAATACTTTAATGCAAAGTGAAATAAAGAATTAATAATTTTACTTTGTTTCGTCATAAATTTGTTTATAAAAAGTATACGTTTTATAAAATGTAAGTTAAGGATGAGCTTGATATTATGACATTATATTATTTGTTGTTACAGATTACTAAGAATTAATAATGCCAAAGAAAGCCAAACAAACATTAGAGCAGAAACGAGAGCGCGACCGATTACAAAAACAAAGAAAGTATGCAGAAATTAAAGAAGATCCTGAAAAGTATGCAGACCTGAAGGCAAAAGAAAGAGCAAGATACCTTAAAAGAAAAGAACAGAAAAAAATAAGTAGTGCAAAAGATATGACACCGAGACAATTGAGAGTTCAGAGGAAGAAGTGGAGAGTTAATTCAAAACGTCATTATGAAAGAAAAAATAAAGAGAAGGCTATTCAACAGTTGTTACTAGATAATTCTCCACCAAATAGTGACACTGAAGTACTTCCAGCTGAACAAGATCCTCTCACTCGACCAGCTCCAAGCCCCATACCTAATTCATCTCTAAATTGTTTGGATTCCGGTAATAGTAATTCTTGTCAAGGGTGCCTAAAGAAAGATGTTGTTCTGAGAAAGGTTCGCTACCTACATAAAAAAGAAATAGGCATTTTGAAACAAGAAATAGAAAAAACGAAGAAACAGAAAGATGCCATTAGAAAAATGTTGTATAGAGTAATGAAAAATAAGAAGCAAAACGAGAATATATCGACTGAAGAAAAAGTAGAACAATTAGTAGAAAATGTAGATACAAAAAAGCGTGAAGAAATTAAAAAAAGACTAATATTTGGTGAAATACTTTCAAGAAGTGTTGGCGAAGGGTACAAGTGCTTGAGGAAAAAAGATAAGAAAGAGTTCTCTAGTGTGGTTATGGCCGAAAAAGAAAAGTTTAAAAAATATAAGCTCTTGACACAAACAAAAATATTCACAGTAAGAAATAAAAAAGAAAAGATAGCTAAAAGGGAAAGCTTGAAAGAGCAACTAATTTTAGAGTTTTTTGACGATGACGAGGTGACTAGAATTGCAGCTGATAAAAAAGAATATATAACTAAAAATCAAATAAGGAAGCAGAAAAGATACTTAACGGACACATTGTCTAATCTATACAAAAAGTTTACGAATAATTCTAATGTCAAAGTAACGTATCAAACTTTTTGTAAATATCGTCCATTTTGGGTTTTATTTCCAAAAGAGTCCAGTAGGAATACCTGTGCTTGCAAAGTTCATATTAATGTAGATCTGTTGATAAAATGCCTTAACACAAATAAAATACTAAAAGAATCTAACGGGACAGGTGTTTTAGAAAGCTTATGTTGCAACATTTACGATGAAAATTGTTTGAATCGAACATGTGAAAAATGTCAATTGAAAAATTTAGATTACGCCGAATTTCATAATGACAAGAAAATTAAATATTATCAGTGGAGTAATTGCTCTGTAAAATATTATGTAAAAAATGAGGAGAAAACAAAACTAGTAACAAAAAAAGAAACATTATATGATTTTCCACGAAACATCATTTTTCAATTAGAAAATACTCTTATTACCTATATGAAACACTGTACAAATATTTTGGTTCAATATAGAAATATTAAAGAGCTTAAGAATAATCTTACTCCGCAAGAAGTAGTGGTTCACGTCGACTTCAGTGAAAACTACTGCGTTAAATATAACGAAGAAATCCAGAGTTTTCACTTTGGTGGTAGTAGAATGCAAATATCACTGCACACATGTGTTATCTACTTGATAGACCCAGAAGTTGGAATTCAAAAACAATACAGCTTTTGCACTGTAAGTGAATGCACCCAACACGATGCTGCGGCTATTTGGGCACATTTGATACCGACTATTGGGTATGTTATGGAGATTTCGACCCAAATTGATACAATACACTTTATTTCCGATAGTCCAACCAGTCAATATCGAAATCGCTTTATTTTTTATATGATCAGCCAACTGTACCGTGATTTTCCACAACTGAAATCTGTGACCTGGAACTACTTAGAAGCTGGACATGGTAAAGGGGCGCCAGACGGAGTTGGTGCTGTTCTCAAACGAACAGCAGATCAAGTAGTCCGCTTTGGCAGTGACGTGGACTCATTAGAATCATTCTTAGCCTGTCTTAGACCTAGAGTGACGATTGATATTCGCATTGTAACAAGAAATGACATTGAAGCAAGAAGTTTTCCAACAGTCTTAAAAGCAGCCAAAGGTACAATGACGGTGCATCAAGCTCTTTGGTCATTTGGGTGCTCTAAAATAAGTTTAAGAAAACTAAGTTGTTTTCAGTGTGGCAATAAAGTTATTTGCAGTCACGGTCAAGATACTGGGCATTATAACATACCATCCTACGAAAACGTCAATATTAACCAATTTCAGAGTTTTCTCGATGAGAATACAACACCAGATATTATCCAAGAAATAAGCAACACAGGTTTTTCAGTAACTCAATCTGATCAACCGATTAGTTTTAAAGATCAATCGTCAAACAGACCGTATTCGCAGAAAGTCAAAATATTATCGGATATAAATGTGACTGATTGGGCAAATAGAAAGTTTTATATTGATAAGGAGAATCTTGCTAAAATAAAAAAAGGGAATAATACTTATCAAACATACTTTGAGAAATTCATTAAATTTAAGGGTACAAATATAGAACAGAACGCCAAAGAAAATAAAGACGAAACAAGTGAACAGAAAAAGGAAAAAAAAACTGATTGACTTTTAGAGTGACACTGATGAAGAAGATATCTTTTAATGCGACAAATAGATCAGAAAAAACTATTTTTTTTTCAATCTTAAAGATAAATGTGTTGATAAACCTGAACATTGACTTGTAAAAGTGAGCATTCACATTTTTGAAATTTTGTCAAATTGAATAACCTATGAAGACAAATGTCGGTACGAACATTTAGTTGATAATGCTAGCGAACACTCGTCAGTTAAAGTAGCAAATGCTTGTTAATTGTGTGTAATGTTACATTCACTAGTATTCTCAGGTTTATCAGCATATTTAGAAAAATAAGTTTAGTTTTGTTTAAGCCTGATTTTTATTTTTGCTAAAAAATCTTTTGATTGTTGATTTCGTATTTCCAAAGATTATGGTTAATATAAATAAAGAAACATGACTTAATTTCTAATAAAGGCAAGGAGCAATGATGTTATTGACTATGTTAAGTAATATGATCATTAAATATCTATTTGAAAAAATAATTTTACTACAGCAATTACGTTAATTAAATATTATAAATGCATATTTTATTATATCATTGCCTTCTGTTTATTATCATTACCTTCGCATCCTTATCCCTTCACTTAACGACTCAATATCATTCCCATCCTTGACGTTGTCATTACCGTATCATTCCGATTTTTGATATGATAGTAATTTAATTTTTATTCATACAGGAAAGGTACAAACCACTAAAAGTTCAAGTATTATATATCTATTACAGATATTATAAAAAGAAACTAAGTAATTCGACAATAAATTTGCGATTTAGAAATGTCGTGGAATTTGCACGAAATGCGCGAAACACCCACCTACGCTCTAGTGTTGCCAGCGGTATATATATACCTGGGTATTGGGGTGAAACAATTATCTAAGTTCGCAATAATAATTATAAGCTATATAATACAATGGTACATGAATTACTAATTTATGATTATATTTGACGACGATTTTGACGTTTTTAAATAGTACATATGTAGGCGGAATTTTAATATAATCGAAGAGGGAAAAAGGCGCTTCTTATACTTGTCTACTCGGGTTTGGTGCTTCGATAAATTACAAAATCTACATCTACATCCAGTTATTACATGGTAGAGCAACGCTGCAACTATGTTATGGTTGTAGCACGAATAGGTCGACTCGGCTGGCTGACGGGCCGGACCCGGAGTGTCGGTATTACGAGGCGCCGCCCTCCCTACCCTTCGCCGCCAAACCTTTTGTTGGTGGCGGAGCCACAGACTAGATCCCCCACTGGGGTCGGGAAAGCGGGTGCTTCCGAGTACTCCATTTTTTCGTGGCCCACGCAGGTGGAGAGGAATTTCATCTTAGTCCTCAGGGGTGACAATGCAACTGTAGTTTGATTCTTAATCGAGGATAGATGTAGTTGTCTGTGGGCCACAGTAACCACTTACCATCAGGTGGATTGTGTGCTTGTTTGTCACCGTTATTCTATAAAAAAAGTTATCATGTTTCAGTTACCAATGTAATTTTTAGGCTTACGTACCCGAAGGGTAACCAACGGGACCCTATTACTAAGCCTCCGCTGTCCATCCGTCTGTCTGTCAGCGGGCTGTATCTCATGATCGGTAATAGGTAAACAGTTGATTTTTTCACAGAATGTGTATTTCAATTGCCGCAAAAATAAAAATAAATTAAAAATTGAAGAGGCTCCCCTACTAGGAACGTGTATTACGATGGTACGGAACCATTCACCGCGAATCTGACTCGCACTTGACCGGTTATTTATATATAAAACACCTACCACTGCGCCGTTTAGTGGCAGAGTAAAATATTCCACTACGCCTACATTATAATAAGCTCAAAATAATAAAAAAAAATGCGGCTGCAAAACCGTCTGTGCAGCGTGGCAACTATGAAAACTCCCCCCTATGAATTAATCTATTGGGAAGGCCCATATTCGGCAGTGAACTTTTAGTTGAGATTCTTTCACTGTTTCTTCTCCACTCGGAAGAACCCCATTTTGAAATGGTAATATTTAAAAATTACGTTGGCAAAATAAACTTTAATTTCTTAAGCGGAAAATTTAAAAATGATGTTTCTTTTTCAATAAAGACGATTCATTTCATTTCATTCCATTCAATACCTACTGAGGTTTTCAAATAACACGAGTCACTTAAGACCAAATAAACAATTTCTGGTAGCATAGCGCCAGCACCACTAGAGAGCCAACGGGAACTTTATACAATTACTATGTTAGAGGCGAGACTCAATGCAAATATATCGTGTGTCGACGACCAGTCGAGCTTATAATTTACCTAATGCCGTGTAAAATGATCGCTCAGCTAATGTGGATGGACAAAATACTGCACCCTTCAATATGGTACCTTCTCACTGTACACTAAGGTACAATCTCGCTTGTATTAGGCAGTACTAATACAGACGTTTACGAAAAAACAAGTGATATGATAACTTAATAATAGCTCTTGTGCTCTTTTATGCAAACATTCATTTACCTCAACGACAATAGAATTATTGTTAAGCGTATATACTGCGATACTAAAAGACGTAGGTACGAATCCCCGACATTATCCTACTGCCGTGAGTACTCCTAGCATAACCATTTTTAGACTATATTAAAAAAAAATGCTTGAAATATTTTTTTTGTCAGGACTAACGCCTTTAGTCATAAAAATCGACGCAGTATTGAGAAATGCTTATGGTGCTCTCTTCAGTATATGACAACAGAAAGAGACAAGTGTAGAGATACATAGTTGATTTAAGTAACCGATAATCAACGATTATAAGTAAGATCTTATTGCTCTACACACCCTAAGTGCTGTATACCTTCTTTTGTCACGAGCGCTCACGAATAAATCGTCGCTGACGCCGCAAAGGGCGAACTTCAATTTTTCAAAAAATTGTAGGAGAGCAAGAAAACATTTATAATTCCCCGATTACTAGCTTTTTTCATAATAAGATTAAATATATTAGACTTAATGGAAAACTACAAATAAAATAACGTAATATTCCCCAAAATTACGTCCATATGTATGCGTAAGTGCGTGATTCTACAATAAGCTGATCATGCTTTTGGCGCCACTTGTAACATAGAGAAATGAAAAGATAGACACTTAAAATGTGGTATATAAAATGTTTTGTCTATTTTCTTTGTTGGTCCGATGTTACTACATAAAATCCGCGTATCATAGCGGCTGGAGCGTCTGGCATGGCAGCTACGTCACTAGCCTGTCTGTGTTGGTTTCATCATCATCATCGTCATTACAGCCTTTCATAAGTCCACTGCTGAACATAGGCCTCCCCCAAGGAATGCCATAAAGCACGGTCCTGAGCCACCTGCATCCATCGACTTCCTGCATGTCTTACCAGGTTGTCACTCCATCTAATGGGGGGTCGCCCTACACTTCCCTACCGGTACGAGGCTGCCATTCGGGAACCTTTCTTCCCCATCGGTTGTCGGTTCTTCGAGCTATAAGGCCGGCCCACTGCCACTTCAGCTTACTAATCCGTTGGGCTATGTCGGTTTAGCTGGTCTCAAATAATATCGCCGGGGCGTCCGTTCACCGCAGTGTTAAATGCGTTATGCAATAAATTGTATTTAATTGCGTTCGCCCCTTTGCGGCGTCCACGACGAATTAATTGGCATTTTATTTAATTTTTTCTTTACTATTTTACCAATAAGCCCGCAACATTCTAGTGCTGAAAACAAACTTTCCCAATATCGGAATCATTTACAATATTTTTTACACGTGGTAGTGCCATGCTGCAGCTATATTAGTAGCATAGTTGTAGCACGAACGGGTCGGCTCGACCGGGGAAGGACCACGCTCTCACAGAAAACCAGCGTAAAATAGCAGCTTAACGCTGCTTGCTGTGTTTCGTATGGTGATTGTAGAGAACCGGAGACCCATTTTACTGGAAAAGAGGCATTCCATCTTAGTCCTCACGTGTGACGACGCATCTGCATTTTGATTCCTTATTGAGGATAAATGTGGATGGCTATGGATCACAGCAACCACTTACCGTCAGGTGGACTGTGTGCTCGTTTGTTACCCTTATTCTATAAAATAAAAAAATAAAAATAAGCGCCACATTTGAGAGTCAGATCAGCTCGGTGTGAGCTATCTGTGCTGTGCTTTCTGGTTTACGAAATAATTATACCGCCATTTGCCGGAGACCATGAAATCCATCTGACATTCCCCATACGAGCCCCATGAGACGAAATTAAATTATAGATTTTCTCATGCCACCACTAAACGACTAATGTATATTACATTTATCTCTCTACATACTGAGATTTTTACTTGTACCATGATCTCGACGTTTTCGATGAAGAATGGCTATTTTTGCCACCAAACAACAGCATTTTTCTGTGCGGCATTTCATTTTAGTCGTCAGGGTTGTCAATAAATCCATGATTTTTTATTTGTATGCAAGTAGATTATTTGCTTAATGAATTTTGACGATAGGTGTAGTCCAAAATGCAGAGAGCTACAAGAAAGTTTAAGTAAAAATGGATTTAGACTTTAGATGGAAAGTTGTGATAGAAGTGATATGTAGGTGGCTACTCCATCGCCCAAACAATCACGAACCAAATATCCTATTAGTCACCTCTTACTACATGCTTGGGAAGGAACATAATTGGCACATTCTGTTTTGATATATTATGTAAGGCCCACATAAACATGGGACTTATAAGTACCAGACTTACATGGGTGGCGGTAGTCACTTACCATCAAGTTAAATGCATGCTCATTTGCCCCCTTTTATTTAAAAAAATGCGTGAGTGTCGTGGAACACTCGGTTGGAACGAAGTTCCTTGCGTAGTATATTATTATGGATAAACGTGGGTATTATATTATTGATTAACAAATACGAATAAATGAATTACTAGCGTCTATTAAAATGAAGCTTCATTTGAAATAAAATAATATTTCTTTCATGACAAGATAAGAAAAAGTGCGAGGGAGATGGATATTATTCCATATTTATATTATTATTATTCGCCTTATTTCGCCGCCAAGGCCGTCTACACTATGACACAAGGGGTAGTGATGAAAAAATCTTACACTTTTTGTCACCTAGCTCCCATCCGCCAAACCCGTACCGTCCGATAAGGAACTTTGTTCCAAAAATACATGGCAGTAAGCTCAATATAAAATTTTCTCCTTTTAAAAATCGTGCCTTACGAAAGCGTGTTTTAAAACATAAAACTAAGACGTAACATTTCATGCAATACGACGCAACAAATTGTTACCCGATAGCCGTTCCTACAACGTCACAGCAGTTCTAAGGCGGAGCTGCAGAGCCGGTGGGTTCCCAGAAGCGGGCTATTTTCGCTCGGTCATTCATAACGAGACGCAAGTGGCTGATTTATGTAGTGAGAGAACCAATTGTGGGAGATATGCGGTTTGAAATGCAGCTGGGGGAGTGTGAGGCGCGGTCTTAATATAGTAGTGACGATGGGAACCTGAGTAATGTTTCAGAAACTAGGTAAAGATTAAATGTTACAGTGTACTACGATAACTTTGGTGGATCCCTTAGATCAATCTTTGTGACCAGCCTCATACAAACGGAATTACGTTTCGGAATTCCGTTTCGGCATTCCGAACGGGTCGGCCACACACATACGGAATCGCGTTTTGCCAGTTGTGTACCGCTAGCAACGCAAAGTCAGGAATTTGCATTTAGAAAAATCCAAAATTAGGGGTTGTTTCACTTCCTTTCTTTTCACCGTAACCGTTGCTAGCAAAACGTATCGCTAGCAACCACAGAACAGCTAACTAGCAACGCAATAAAGATATTAGATTTACGATAAATATTAATAGCAAGGAATTAAGTGATAATTAGGTGCTGCAAGTATAGGCAATGACAAGGCGCCCCTAACAAAAATAGATTTGTTATTCAAAACAAAGGAGATGCAAAATTCAGGTCTTCTTGTAAAAATGGTAAAACTATAGACATCCGATACTTGCGTATGGGGGTGGAAGGGGGTTGGGACGGGAGAGGAGGGGTAGGGTTCTGGGGAAGCCCCCCTACCCTTCCCCCTTTGCGGAAATGTTCAGTTTATGAGTAATATTTTTTTTTATAAAATCATAACCTCACTTTTTTACACAGGAATATTGACATAGTTACTTCTGCAATGGCTTCGGCCCTGCGGCGAGTGCAGCACCTTCGCCCCTGCGTAGAAAATCACAGGCACCCATGCTCACCTCCGCAGCTTCGGTTTATTGGTCGCTTTCGGCCGCCAGCCTCAGCCTCTACGCACGGCTCGCCTGAGATTTGTCAAATTATTAAATTTGAAGTTCGTTGCGGTAAAAAATTTAGAGCATCTAATTTTTAAACTTGGCACATAATTAGCACCTAAAATCCCCTAATTTTGGGTTTTTCTAAATGCAAATTCCTGACTTTGCGTTGCTGGCGAGACACCGCTCGTTTTGTCCGCAAAATTTCGAACGGAAACCTACCGTACATGTGTGACGGGTCATAGATTTATGGACTTGCTGCGTTCGGCATTCCGAATCGGAATATCGAAACGAAATCCCGAAACGGAATTCCGTATGTATGTGGCCG
The DNA here is from genome assembly GCA_033319125.1 of Parnassius glacialis. Taxonomy (NCBI): domain Eukaryota; kingdom Metazoa; phylum Arthropoda; class Insecta; order Lepidoptera; family Papilionidae; genus Parnassius; species Parnassius glacialis. The sequence goes on along the minus strand of JAVANC010000009.1, from coordinate 38,581,222 downwards.
GTCTATAACTATATTCCAGTTGACTTGATCATCGTCCTCCGGTGAGAAGGGGAGGGGGCAGAAATAATATCAAAATTAAATCGGGCATAGACAATCTTTTCTTCATTCGCCGGTTTTTTATTCATTGCAATTTCATGTTGTAATTTTATTTTGTTTCATTTTAAAATATTTGTATTATTTAAAAAAATGACTTAATTATTACTAGATTGGGCGGAAATATATATTAAGACAAATCTGAAAGTACAGTAATAAACAGAAAAATCAAAAAGCAGTGCCACTTTTTTGAAGTCGGTTAAATTAAAACTTCTTGATTCGAAATATTTTTATTTCCTTTCATTATTTTCTTATCGAGATGAGGTAGGTACCATCCTTATAGTAAAATACAATAATAAACTATTTTTTTCAATATATTAACCTTCGTTCATTTTTATTTTAGGCCATTACTCAATTAGGAAATGCTTCTTGATTCTAAAGAAGCATTTTAAGCTTATTTCAAAACTCGAGTCTGCAGCAGACCACTTTTAAACATATTTAGCCCTCTCTTAGTCACACATTTAGTTACTCTCAGCTATCACTTTATAATTTGTGCTCCTAAGCCATAGATAAAGTTAGTAAGAGAACTAGAAATTGGCTATTTATCCGTTTTTTCCCATTAGTTTTGCCTGACCAATCGTTTTTGAATTATCTATATCTATACAAATAAATAAAATTGAAGTGTCTGTTTGTAATGTCAAAATCACAGCTTTTTACTAAATGCATATGAAAGTATATACGATACTAATAACAAAAATACATTTTTTAAAGTTTTTGTGTCTGTCTGTCCATCCGTCTGTCTGTATGTTTGTTCCGTCTAATCTCCGAAACGGCTTGACCGATTTTGACAGGACTTCCACTGGAATATAGCTGATGTCATAAGGAGTAACTTAGGCTACTATTATTATAGAAAAATAATTAGGGTTCCTTGCAAAAATATTAAACCCCAAACTGCACGCGGGCGAAGTCGCGGCGAATAGCTAATTACAAATTAATAAAATTGAAGTGTCTGAAAATAACAGCTTTTTACTAAATGCATATGAAATTATATACAGTAGTAATAACAAAAAACAGTTTTTAAAATATTTGTCTGTCTGTCTGTCTGCTTGTTCCGGCTAATCTCTGAAGTCGCGGGGGACAGCTAGTAGATAATAAATTAATATCATCATTATCTGCAGTCTACTTTATGAGTCATGTCGATGTGGGCAGGGCTTGAGGTAATCGCGACGCTCGGCATGATAATGTAATGGAACTAATAAAAAAAAACTAAAACTAAAAAAGCGCTCCATGTCACCCGTCTGTTTTTAAGACTGGCAGTTTATGACATGTTTTTCGTAATAGGAGGTTTTTGTTCCATTTGTCTTATATAGCGTCCGTGTCTAAAAGTAAACTTTTTGTAGTTATATTTTTACGCCATGTCATCATTTGGGTCTCGTGAGTGTTGTATATAATATGACCGTGCATTAGCGATGTAAGAATATCCCTACTCCATATACTCCATAGCGACCCGATAGCAGAGGGAAAATTAACCAGATTGGCAGTAGCATCTTCCTGATAACAACTTAAAATAATTAAAAAAAACTATGGTTGCCAAATCGCTTGCCAAGCGTGAAAACTATGGCGAAATCCTCCCGTGAGGCAAAAGGCAATCTGTAAGGTAGGCCTAAATTCAACAGTGGACATTAATAGGCTGTAACGTGTAAAAATCTATCCGTTACGGATTCCTGACGGACAAAAACGCCAAAAGAACAAGACATCTGGTACTGCGACTGCTAATTCAGCAGGAACTACGACGTATCTTCCCTACTGTACAAGAGAAGAATGTGTAGTTAACGGACTGTTGATGATAAAGATTACAATACAATTGACTTTCATTTGGATAGCAAAAACGTAGAGTTATTAAACAAAATAATAAAAATATCATAACAACATAAGCCTATCCCAAGAAATGCGACAAAGCACTGTCCTGAGCCACTAGCATGCATCGACTTCCTGTATCTTTTACCAGGTTGTACTCCATCCAACAGGCGGCCCTCCTTCGTCCACCTTTACGAGGCTGCTACTCGACAAACTTTTTTCCCGGCCGGCTCAGTGTCAATTTAGCTTACTGAACCGTTGGTGTATAGCGATCACCTTGTTTTACTGGGAATATTCTCATTACGAAGTCTTTCACACAGAGAAACTCCAAGCATAGCACTTTCCATAGCTCACTGAGCGATTTTGACCTTCCTCAGGTCAGCACTGAAGGATCACATCTCAAATCCATATGCCATCACTGGCAACACACTGGTTGCATATATGTATAATTGTATGAAAATTGTACGAGTATGAATAAAACAAAACTGCAACATTGTAACAATGAAAGGGTTTATAAAGAAAACCGAAACCTTCGTTGATCGTGGCGCAAAACAAATGCTCGGAACAAAACCATGCGGCTAATGTTACATCTCCGATAGCCGTCAATCGATTACTTTTCGCATGTTTCTCATTATAACGTCTGGACGAAACAAAGAGAGTTTAGGGTTACCGTGTATTACTCTTCGAGAGTCGAGCGTTTCGGTTATGTGAGAGTACCTGTACTTTCAGGAGGCGCATTATAGCAGGCAACATCGCTGTGAACGTGATGCGCGCCTTTGTAAAATAATACCGCAACTGTAGCACCGTAGGGATGCCATGTGCAGCGTTTAATTAGGTATTTTAATTGTCACGTTGATGCCTTTATATACGAGAACCACCAAAACTCTGTCTCGTTATAAGACCTGAATACATGCCTTGTAGACTTTAATTATTAAAATAAAAACTGATAATTTTATAGCTAGTAAATTAAATAAGGCCAGATTTAGATGATTGTTCAATTTTCGTAATATATTTTAATGAACCACACAGTTTTTATACTGTAAGAGCTAAGTTTTTTTTTGTAAATAATAATAAAACTAAAACTTTATTTAAAAGAGAGAATAGATTTTTTATTCAATATAAAACTTTTCTTATTGAAATGCAATTTTAAAAGATTACTTTGTGTAGACAACACAAAGTAATCTAATGAGGATTCTGTGTGTCTGTCCGTCGATCTATGAAGTTAAAATTAATATCAAGTACTAGCATCTTTGGTCACTTAGAGCTTAATCTAGCTTCTAAGTTAATGCAATCAAAAGATAAGGCCATTTATGTCACATATTTTGACATTCGCAAACTCACTCGTATAAACGTATCTAGGGCTATAGGGTATTTCCCGTTGACTTATAATCACTCATATCATACATAATATGAAAGCTTAGGTGCTTACTGTACCTATAATTAATGGATTTCAGTAAGTTAATAATTTTGGTGAAAGTGGGTAGTTATTTATCTAATTGCTTACACTGGTATACGTACTTAATGTATATAAATAAATATTATCATTGCCAACTTACGGCATTCGTGTGTCGGTATCAAAGATAATTGTGAAGGATCAATTTCCGGGATGGATAAACTATCTACACACATAACTAAGTTTATCCGGCACGCTCAATGCGCGAGCTTCCACTCCTACTCACTCTTTTCTGGTTTTTTTAAACTGATGTTACAAATAAACTTACAATCCTCATACTGGCGGGCGGCTGCTGCCATCTATGGGGATCTGCAGCCATCTTCAAACAACGAAGGCTAGGCCACCTTTGAAGATTTACCGCTGATTCGGAAATTACCCCATAATTTGCAAGAATTAATTACTAATTAATTTTATTAATTACCCATCGGAATTATCGTGAATTCCTTCAATATTCATCGTCAAATAGTCAATAATAAAAATATAATCATAACATTTAACAAAACAAAAACAGACTTCAAATTGCAAAACAAAGTTATTTATTTGCTACCATTATGGGTGGAATTAATTCTCCAAATTTATATGGGGGAGCACCTTTAAAGTATAACCTATATAATAAAAACAAACATCAAAATTGGTGCACAATCTGCGAAGATATCACGTAACATAAATACAAATAAAACATACACTCGAATCGACAACCTCCTCCTTTTTGAAGGCGGTTAAAAAGGTGACAGAGACAATATTGTTACTAGCTACTGCATCTATGCATTTAATCATAATAATATATGGGAATCCTTTTTTGGTTTCAGTTTCAAATTTATCTCCTACAAAACAAACCAAACAAATAAAACATAATTTAAAATTAAAAATTTTGTAATAAAATATAATAAAAAATTAGGTATTAAGAATAACTCAAAAACTATTAGTCTGACCTTGATCAAATTCATATGCGATCTCATGTGAAGCACCAGCTTTCAAATAAAAAAAGAATCATCGAAATCGGTTCATCCAGTAAAAAGTTATGAGGTAACACACATAAAAACATACAGTCGAATTAAGTACTGTCTCCTTTTTGAAGTTGGTAGAAAATAAAATAAGATGAGTTAAAATCCAAACATAGTAATGCATTTTTTTATATATTAATTCTTATTACTAGAATAGCTTCTCATAATATTAAAGTGAAAACATCATCATTATACTGACAGTTTTATTTAGCTTTACCTATCTAGAAAGTTTATTTTTGTTAATGATGACGATAGATAGATTTATATCGATTCAGTTTTCCCAGTATCGTACATAGATATTCACACGGATATCATATAAGTATCGTAAACATGTGTACTGCGCAATAAAATTAGCAGACCCAGTGTCTATAGCAGGGGTGCCCAACTTGCATAAAGATGAGATCCACTTAAAGCTTTCTTAATCTTTGGTTTTAGTAGGATAAATAAAACACATGTAATTTTGGTAATTTATTATTCAAAAGAACTTAATAGGAAGTGAGTGTCTCGTATCTAATATGGCTTTTCTGACTAACGATATTTTAATAAAATAAAGGTACGATAACGTATTGATAACAAAACGCAAAATATACGATCTTTTAAAATATCACAATGATTTAATTTTTCCGTGCTGTTTAAAGCACGCGGGGAATTCCCTCCTGCTGCTAGTAACAGTGCCATCGTAAGAAACAGCCTGCTACTTACGATGACACTGTTGCGCTGTGTGTTGCAGACAAGGTAAAATACGAAAGTTTATTTATTTTTAGCGATTGATTTCTTTGTCTCTAGCCATTGGTCGTTGCGAACAATTTGTTGAGCACCCCTGGTTTATAGCATAATATCAGAAATATGACCGCGATACTAAAATGTTATGGCTCTTCCTACTGAATCAAGGATCATAAGACTTAAAAACAAAAGTGAATTACAATATCTTAGTTTTTGTGGCTGCATGTATTCTATTTGCCCCTTCATGTTTTTGATACTGCAAGACGTGTACGTTCTTTTTAAGCGACTTCAAAAAGGAGGAGGTACTCGATTCGACTGTTTTTTTTTAATGTGAGTTACCTCATAACTCTTTCTAGGTGGACCGATTTTGATGATTCTTGTTTTATTTGAAAGCTGGTGCTTCTCGTGTGGCCTTATATAATCAAGATCTCTCCAGTAGTTTTTGTTTTGAGTTATCCTTAATAATTTATATTGAAGTCCGTTGTACGAAATTTTAAATTTTACCACTTGTTATATGTCTCACGCTTTTTTTTTATAGGATAGGGTGACAAACGAGCACACAGTCTACCTGATGGTAAGTGGTTGCTGTGACCCATAGACATCTACATTTATCCTCGTTTGCGAATCAAAATGCAGATGCGTTGTCACCCGTGAGGACTAAGATGGAATGCCTCTTTTCCAGTAAAAAGGCTCTCCGGTTCTCTACACTCACCATACGAAACACAGCAGAGTTAAGCTGCTATTTTACGCTGGTATTCTGTGAGAGCGTTGTCCTTCCCCGGTCGAGCCGACCCATTCGTGCTACAACTATACTACTAATATAGCTGCAGTATGGCTCTACCACGTATTAAGCGGAAGCTTATTGGCAATTGTAATACCAGATATCCGCTGTGGTTGCACCGGTTTGGATATACGCCTAGCATGAAGGGGATGGAAGTACCTATCGGAAGTCATTAGATTCAGTGCTACCGCCCGTAACCGCTGGGATGAAAGATGCCCCAGAAAGATGGCAGATCAGCTCTATTTTTAGAACTTTAATGCTAAGTGCTCGTAATATTCAATAAAAACTATTCAATAAAAGGTAATTTTTATATTTTTACTGGCACCATTGAAATGAGATTGACCTTCATTCCCGTAATGCCCCCCCCCCCCACACACACACACACACATTTAAGCCTCCTGGTCCTCTTCCTACGCCACTAATGAGGGCTAATAATTTTCTGCTCACCAGATGTCGCTAGTTGACACTGAGGTAAAGTTTTTTTGTTACACAATGTAATTTAATTGAGAAGTTGGTTTTTAATAAAAGGCTATCAGTTTCTAGAGTATTATATTAATGCACAAAACAATGCCTCAGTGGTTTGCTCTTTAATTATTTGCACATTTTTAACTTTTTTTTTAAATTTTCTACTTTTATGAATATCCGTGGTTTGGTTTATTTATTGTTAATGTTATTAATATAAAATATAGCAACTAGTACAAAAAGAAACAATAACTTTTACATTTTCCGAACAAATTATGTTCCCTGTATGGAGTGTAGAGTAGAAGGATGACCATCTCTGTATAAGAAAAGTGTCCCTAAAAACGCGTCCAATAAGGGTGGCGCTGTAGTAGCATAGAATAAATTTAAAAAATAGCGCCAAAATTAATTAGAATAAGATGGAGAAATGAACAAGGACCGACCAATCCGCTTGGTTTTGTACTACGTAAATAGTTGAGGTTTTGTATAATGGCATTTTACTAACTACTCTAATCATGAAATTTTTTAAATATTTGAATTCAGATGACTTCACTCCGTCTACAAACAGCTATATTCATAGTTTTTCAGACGCCAGCACTATTGTGGTAGGTTTTGGAACCTCTATTTTCAGTATATAGTGGGACACTTTTTCAACTTTCACACCTTATAAGATGGTTCTCCTTCTACTCTACACTCCATAGTTCCCTGCTATAAAATCTGTCAAACATTATACCTCATTTTCTAGTGGCGCCGCCCTGGTGGCTGAAAAGTCGTGAATGCCCTCATTAGACTGTCATTTGTCATAGCCTCCATATATAGAATATTATCTATGGTCGCCTCTACAACACCTGCGGGGCGAGATTGACAAAAGCGAAAGTGATTGAATTGTTAATCAAAGTAATAATCAAATTCCATGCACTTTTTTTATAGAATGAAGGTGACAATACTGTTGCCATTACAGCAAGTCAAAAGTCCACTGCCGAATATAGACCTTCCCCATATATTATCCATATATCTGCCATATGAGCCTAGGCAGACGGGTCGGCCACCGCTGTTTTTATTTTAAAGTTACAAAACAGGAAATGGGCTCCAGTGTCTTTTTTGTCCTAATAAAAATTAGGAAGACGCTGCTGCCTATGGTTTGTTTAGTTCTCTCTCTCTCTCTCTCTCTCTCTCTCTCTGTCGCCTCTTACAACATCTACGGGACGTTATGGGGTAGTGGGTATTATAAACCTTCATTGTCACCTTTATTCTATTAAAAAAATACAACATACAGGTCAGTTCGATAGCTTTCTTTTACAAGTTTCATAAATATAATATTTTAATTAAAAAAAAAAACAAATGTGATGTAAACAAGCCAATATGAAATGCTTTCGAATTACGAGCCTCCTGTCTCAACGGGGGTGTTTCCCCCCGCTGAGCTCAGCTCAACAACCTTCTTTAAAATTAATGTTTAATTGTTTTTCCATCGTAAGTAATCGTAAAGCAGAGAATTGACGAGAAGGTGTGCCGTTTCGACAGCGGATTCGTATGAATGTTAAGACATGGTGTTAGGTGACGCCAGCAAGAGTCGGGTTTCCGACCGGCATGGGGTCGCAAGGACAACTGAGTCGAGTGTTTTGTTACTTTTGAACGACAAAGCATTAAGCAGCTACGTTTTAAATTATTAAATCATACACGATAGTAAAATATAAGGATTTTCTTTTGACGTCATCCGGCGTAGTGGTATTTTTTATCTCCCCAAATACACAAGGATTTTTTTTCTTTTTATAAAAGGTAACAGGCGAGCACACAGGTCACAGTTCAGTGGTCACTGTGGCCCGTAAACACCTACATCTATCATCGGTTAAGAATTAGGATGCAGATAAATTGTCACTTCTGCCCTGATGACTAAAATGGAAAGCCTCGTTGCCAGTAAAATAGATCTCCGGTCAAGTTATACAAAACATAGCTGTGGCGGCCAACCCGACTGACAAGTATGGCAACTATGGCAAATACCCCTTTATGAGGCAAAATATTGGTAGGCATGTGTTCATTATTGGATTTTGATAGATTGTAATGAATTTATGAATGAAATTATAATTCACCGCGCAGTAAGGTTATGTACATTACAAGTATAAAAAGGCCAGCGTGGGCTTAGCCCACTCCACACATGTTATCTTTAAAATCAGTACAAATACTAAAAGTAAATAAGATATTATAATATGCGTTTCGGCCTAGTCTCGTCTTAGCGAGCGATCCAGGCAACCAGCTTCACTTGTCAATTATGTTTAGATTATTATTATTATTTTTAAACAGCAATGTTATTCCATTTTTAATAGCAAAGCTATACCAGTGTATAATGTATACTTATCTTATATTATATATTACTTATCTTATATATTAAAAAAATATCTATACAAATAAATAAAATTGAAGTGTCTGTTTGTAATGTCAAAATAACAGCTTTTTACTAAATGCATATGAAAGTATTTACGGTACTTATAACAAAAAAACAATTTTTAAAATAATTGTCTGTCTGTTCCTCTGGTTCCGCGCAAAAAAAATGAAAACCCGTGAAATCCAATAGTAACGCGGCCGAAGTCGCAGGGAACAGCTAGTAATGAATATAAGTTTTATTTATTTACATAAGACACTCTACACGACGAATATTTTAATCATCCTTAGCATAATATGTGTTATGTGCAGTATGCACTGTCCGAATGACGTAATCTATTTTCAAATAGATTACGTACATCCGTTTTGGCGGGTAAATTATTTGACATTGTCACGATACATAAAACTTTACATTTTTGTTTTATTTTCTGTTTCTTATGATTATACCAAAGTAAAATTTGCTTATTCCAAAGTAAATAGACCACCCCTCCTCGATTCACTTACCTCCTCTTTTGTTTCACAATCTCAATAACCAATTTTTTTTACTTTTTATGTATTATACAACAGTAAAAAGATCCGTGAACATTGAGTTATATGTACTACATACTAGATAAGCCATTCCGAACATTGACTATGTTCAACTGAACTGTAGTGCAATCCATACAAACTAAATATTGCGTAAATTGAAGATATATGAATTCCATAAAATAATAATTATTACATTTTATTTAGAAATATGTTTGTTTAGATTAAATTAAGATATTTTATATTAAATTCTTATATTTATTTTATATTAATATCTTATTTTATATTAAATTAAAGTCTTCGCGCATGCGCGACTACTACTCCCGCGCATGCGCGAAGTCATAGAGTAGGACACAATTTTTGTTTGGAATGCCTTCTCTAGTACGTAGTACATATAACTCAATGTCCGTGAAGAAGAAGCTTACCACAAATTTTCTGTTTATATTTATAAAAAGCAAAAGGTGAATGATAAAGTGGACCTACGTTTTTAAACGCATTTATGCGTCATAATAAAAATCTTAAGACTAAAAAAGCATTTATAACACAATTTCTCAAATTACCAACCCCCATTTTCAAATAACACTGCTCACAAAAGAAAGCACCGACGCCATTTTCAAAACTCATAACTCGACACGTCGCAGTATAAGCGACCTTTGTAAAAACTAGCGTAGCCAGACGTGTTGTGTTACACGAAAATTAACGTCAACCAGCGGGACTGACGCGGTGTCCGGTGGCACGGACTAGTTGAGATGAGCATTAATTATGCACGGATCGTATTCGGAAACGTTCGGGGTTCGCTGCGGGGATTAGGGAACCCTTTACATACTTTTCTATAGATGATACACCTTTGATCGGCGCTGTGGTAATTTGAGTATGTTGTCAATTGCGGGAAATAAATATGATTTGTGGGCATTTTGGTGTGATTGTAAGAAATATTGGTTGGTTTAAGGGTGGCCAACCCTACTTTATTACAGAGGGATTGTATTGTATGGATGTACTTTTCTATAGTGATAATGATGTCATTGCTGATTTTTATTAAGGCGACAGTTTTCATTTTTTTCCAGCAGGTATTGCACAGAAGATATAAATCCACCATGTTCCGCGCAAACACATAGGCAAGTACACGGATTTATCTGCCGCTAAGCTCCATTCCACCTAAAGTCAGAGAGCCAATACTTTTATACGCCGTGAGGAAATCCACTACTCGGGACTATTCCTTTAGCCTGGAGTCTTCTTTGTTAGTGGAAATTTGTACTTGGAAATATTTTATTTCGTCAGAAAAAGCTGGTAACTAGGTTCTTAAAATATAGTAGACATAATTTAAAAAAAAAAGTGAGTAATCCAAAAACGTAAACGAAGTGATTACTCATTATATAATACTCTTTGTATATAATATCATAGAATATAGATATAATAGAACAAGAAGTAACATGAAGAATTTACCGTTAATACACTCTAACTCACAAGGAATAAGTACTAACCTTAGAATAATAACTAACTATGCACAAAGAAAACTGTTACGGATCTTCTTATCATAGAGAAAACGCTAAATAATTAATTTGGAAAAACTACAAATGTACTTAGATTAAAATAGGCAACATTTTGATCACATTACTTAAGGTCATAAGGTCAACTAAAATGTATCATATACGTGGTTTTATACGTGGTAGAGCCATGCTAGAGCTATATTAATGCGTTGGCCCGACCGGGGAAGGACCACGCTCTCACAGAATACCAGCGTAAAATAGCAGCTTAATGCTGCTGTGTTTCGTATGGTGAGTATAGAGAACCGGAGACCCTTTTTACTGGAAAAGAGGCATTCTATCTTAATTCTCACGGCTGACACCGCATCTGCATTTTATTTGCAAACGAGGATAGATGTAGATGTCTATAGGTCACAGCAACCACTTACCATCAGGTAGACTGTGTGCTCGTTTGTCACCCTATACTATAAAAAAAAGCGTGAGACATATAACAAGTGGTAAAATTTTAAATTTCGTACAACCGACTTCAATATAAATTATTAAGGATAACTCAAAACAAAAACTATTGGAGAGATCTTGATTATATAGGACCACACGAGAAGCACCAGCTTTCAAATAAAACAAGAATCATCAAAATCACCAATCACGGCTGACACCGCATCTGCATGTTATTCGCAAACGAGGATAGATGTGTCTGTGTGCTCGCTTGTCACACTTAGCCTATAAAAAAACATTTCTAGTTGTTGTTGTAAAACTATGGGTATTATAGTTATATTGGATTATTTAAAAAAAAGAATAACAAATGTCAATTGTCATCAGACTGATCTGGTTGCAATTTACATAATTACGACAACTGTGAGAGATCTACTTATTTAATATATATAATAATCTATGGATTTACTCTTTCAATAAAAACAGAAAATAGTGTAGTCAACACACTTGTAATTTTCCTGGTGTTGAGCCGCATGCTCGTTTACCCCATGTATTAAAAAGTTAACAAATTGTAATTTTTGTGATGTTTTTTTTTTATTTCCGGCATCTATTATGTTATTTCCACACGTCCCGAGTTAAGGGATAGATCTATACGTGATAGAGCCATGCTGCAGCTATATTAGTAGTATAGTTGTAGCACGAATGGGTCGTCTCAACCGGGGAAGGACTACGTTCTCACAGAATACCAGCGTAAAATGGCAGCTTAACGCTGCTGTGTTTCATATGGTGAGTGTAGAGACCCTTTTTATTGGAAAGGATGCATTCCATCTTAATACTCACGGGTGACAACGCATTTGCGTTTTGATTCGTAAACGAGGGTAGATATGGACTACAGCAACCACTTACCATCAGGTCTTATCGTATATTTTTTTGTTGAAAGTTCAGGGTTTTGTTCTGGTTTGTTGGTGTTGTGGTGGGTTAGGTTTTGGTTGTGGGTGCTAGTTGTGTTTTTGCAAGTAAGAGTTAATAAATAAATAAATAGATGATGCTGATGGTGTTTATGCTGATGGTGATGATGATGATGAATAAGATATATTAGATATAAAGTTTTCTACAAGTTCGATAGGACTAGCATTTGGCTCTGGGTGGCGGGTTCAATTCTTACACCAGACTAGTATCTATTTGTATGTGTTATAGAAATAGAAATATAATCAGTTTTCTTTATATAAATAATTTTGTGGTCAAAACACAAAAAATGATGTATACACCTATAACGCTTACAAATTAATCATATTAGAAATAGCTTCACAAAGGTAATAATAATTCATGTAATTCCTTAATATTATAATAACCATTTTTATGTAATATTCGTTTAGAAAAATTTTGAACTTGGCGATTGCAAATTTTGTATTAATAGAAATTCCTACAGCAAGGGTAACGTTAAAGAAAATAAAAAAAAAATTAACAAATGAAGTTAATCACATTTAGTTAATTATTATATATTATATTATGTTATATATTATATTACATATTTATTAATTTTATTTATTTATATACTTTTCCTATCTTTTTTTTTGTTGAATAAGGGTGACAAACAAAAAATGTAGGAGATTTTCTCCTGTATCTTGGAGGCAGTTTACAAACATTGCACGAGGAAAAACATCCAGACCCGGTACATTTATTTGTAGGCCATACAAATACTTGTTACGTGCAGGATTCGAACCCGCGGCCCGGCACTACAACTTATTGCTAAGACACTGCGCCACGAGGCCGAAATTGAATGCCGAGGCCCATAGACATCTACATCTGTCCTCTATTATGAATCAAAATGCAGATGTTTTGTCATCCAAAACGAAAACTGTCGCCATAGTCTAAACGGAATGCATCGTTTCCGGTAAACCGGGTCTCCAGTTCTCTACACTCACCATACGAAACACAGCAGCGTTAAGCTGCTATTTGTCCTTTTCCGGTAGAGCCGATCAATTCGTGCTACATCTATATAGCTGCAGCATGGCTCTACCACCACGGGGTAACAAACATTAAAACAATATTTTTCGGTCATAATGATCTTGTTTCTCTTTAAATCGTGACCTCCATATTCTAGCTACCTGTATGTTGTTACATAAAACGAATCAGATAAAAGTAAGGATTAGATACCGTATCAGCGACACCTTTCATAAATTCTAACTTTTTTTGTGTTGATGTCAATTTTTTTAATTACTTAATAATTATAAGAATTATAAGTTAAAATTGAACATATTATTAAATTACTGATATTAGATAAAAGTGAAATAAATTATTACGACGACGCTGTCAAGGCTTCGGATGTAAGAGGCTCCTTTTTCACAAAAAAAAAAATTAAGGACGGATCCGGCATCGAATGTCGGCACTAGAGTAATTAAAACGCGATCGAAACGCCCCCGAATCTTCTCGGATTATATAATTAAAATATTTTTAATTACGCAAAAAGAATTTAAATAAGACGTGGTGTTGTTTACAAGATATTCAAAACCACAATTGTTTACAATATTAATTTCGTTAATTATAATAAGAGAATAACGAATAATACAATAAAAAATCAAATCATGACAACAAAATATTTGTAAAACATACAATTTTATTTTGCATTTTTTTAAAGAAAAAAGTACTACCCTTTTACACATTATTATTGAATAAAAAAAGAATTAGATACTTTAAGGATTAGAGTTCTGTGGCAAGTAAACGATTGTGGACTGGAGTGCACTAGTTTACACGGTTAAAAAATGGAAATAATAATAATAATAATTTATTGACACACACATAAAGAATATATACACAAATCACAATTTTACAATTTGATTACTTTTGGTACAGAATACGAAATGTGCAAACAGTGATCTTTGACTCCTGTGCTAGGAAAGCCTGTGTTAGTTATTAAAAGCTAAGTAGGGGGTTTTGGCCGGAACCTGACTGCCGGCGGATTGTTGCTCTTATTTCATCATATTATATTATATAGGTGCCTTAAGAACTTAAGATACTGTCGTCATCGATTGTGCGGTGGGTTAAGCTGTCGTCAAAAATCTTCCAAGAACTTCGCACTGTGACGCGTCAGCATATTGTGAAGAAGTTTTTGAAACAAAATATTATAAAAGATGATTTCTTATTACTTGACACTGGCTACTGGTTGACAAAAGTATAACCGTACGTGTCAAAACCAAAGAAAAAAAAGTTAAGAAGTAAAATAATCTTAGAAAGAAAAATTACCTATTACAAAATGTTATATACTATATAATAAATTAAAGTACTTAATAAATTGTTGCTTGACGTGATATCAATAACATACGTCATACGTGTAATGTAAACATTATTTCCCGCCCATAGGAGTCGAAGTCGAAACCTATATGTTTTGTCTATGGTTGAAACGCTACTGGTTTCAATTCGAGTCGAACGATGAAATCAGATAAGGCGGGTAATGCTACACCAGGCTAAAAGCGACCCGTCCGAAATGTCATCTTTCTACTGGTATCATCTTACATTTTGTAAAGGGTATCGGTTGATTTATAGCGCTAACACGTTTTACAAATCATTGATAATTTGATGCACGCATTTGTCGTTGTGAATTATGTTTTTCTTTTAAATTTAATTATGTAATGATTTCTTATATTTACGCCAACACTACACGTTGCATAAAACTACTTTTACGGATTCTATCGCGTTTAAAAATTTAATTATGGTTCAAAAGATGCGATTTTTATAGTCTGTCGATGGTATGAAAAAAAAAAAACAATTTGTATCGCAAAACATATTTTAAATTTTTACTATTACAAAAATATAAGTTGAAGTATTTAGGAAGTGGTAAATTGAAAGTTAATTTGTTTAACTCAATTTTTGGACGATAAACTAAACTATGTATATAATTAACCAATTGTTAGTCCCAATTCATTTACTTAATTAAAAACTTCGTTAGCACAGTATATCAGCCACACATACTAATTAACGCCTCTTTCTTTGTCTTGTAGGGGTAGGGTATGGCAGTGGCAAATTATGGAACACCATCACTTCATGTTTAACGAAGCAGTCTCAGCCTTAAAATCTTCGGACTATCTACAGAGAGTTGAATAACCATTTTAAAGACATCTTTTTTTATAAAATACTAAACATATGAATATAGTTCGTATACACATATTTATTTTTTCATAACAGATGCTTTAAAAGGATGACACACAAAAACATATAGCGTTTTGCAAATTCCATCTTCAAAACCTGTTTTACAATATACCAAATAGGGTGTCTTCTGAGACAAACCAAACAATTTTGTATTTTTATTATTTTGTTTTATTATACATTTAACCGTAAAATCACATTCCGTCCCGAATATTTATACGCAGTGTTGCCACATCGGATGACTCTGTAACTTGAAACCTCTTGTTTTTAACACCGACCGACAGATACTTGGTAGAAATGGAAATATTTAATGACATATTAACAGCCGACGTTTTTCACCGTTTTTATTTAGTAAATATTATAATTGGACTAAGAAATACGAATAAACATGATTGTAGAATTTGAATAAGGTCATGTTATACCAAGCACGGCCATTATTGGATAACAATGTAAAATAATAGACCGCTGGCACTTGAAATTAAAATTGTTTTTTATTTTTCATATAATTTTTTATAGAAAATAGCTTGACGCGAGCGAGTCTTGAAGCGAGCTTAAAGACCAGGCACTTACGCACGACTCAGAATGACAATTTCTTCGTGGTAGAGCCACGCTGCAGCTATATTACGTAGGACGATTGGGTCAGCTCGACCAGGGAGGGACCGCGCTATAACAGAATAACAGCGTGAAATGGTAGCTTAATGTTGCTGCGTTTCGTGTAGTGAATGTAGAGAACCAAATACTCTTTTTACTGGAAACGAGGCATTCCCTCTTAGTCCTCAGGGGTGACAACGCATCTGAATTTTAATTCTTATAGGATGATAGATGTCTATAGGCCACAGCATCCACTTACCATTTGGTGGACTGTGTGCTCATTTGTCACTCTTATTCTATTGCGATGTCGGGGACCGTTAGGTAAATGAAAGATTCGTGGCAAAGGTTGGAATAAGACTAGTGTATTAAAATGATTCTTAAAATAATAATAATAAATTATTTGTTTCTTCAAACATTAGTCACATTATATTATCAGTGATCGAGGTCACCTAGTAAGCAAAATAATGCATGTAGCTGGTGACTTCGCTCTTCCATAGCTAAAAATTACTGTATTATTATCGAAATAAAGTAACGAATAGGGAATAATATAGACAGTAAAAACATGAGTTTAGTATCCTACCATCAGTCTCATAGCATTAATACACCAATAAAACAATAATTATTAGATTGTATTTCATGTTTATACGTGGTAGAGCCATGTTGCAGCTATATTAGTAGTATAGTTGTAGCACGAATGGATCGGCTCGACCGGGGAAGGACCACGCTCTCTCAGAATACCAGCGTAAAATAGCAGCTTAACACTGCTGTGTTTCGTATGGTGAGTGTAGACAACCGGAGATCATTTTTACTGGAAATAAGGCATTCCATCTTAGTCCTCACGGGTGACAACGCATCTGCATTTTGATTCGCAAACGAGGATAAATTTAGATGTCTATGGGCCACAGCAACCACTTACCATCACGTGGACTGTGTGCTCGTTTGTCACCCTATCCTATATAAAAAAATATTATGTAGTGTGTAAGTGTATTAGTTTGTTGTAGAATGTAGTGTTGTATATAAATTTATGAATTAATTATGTATTAAGTATGGGCTTATGTATGTGTATATGTTCATTTAGTATTTGTATTGTAATAATGTCTCTGTTTCCGCATAATTTAAGGGGAGTTCTTATATATATATATATATATATATATATATATATATATATATATATATATATATATATATATATACTTAATTCTAACAAAGAAAGGTTACTGTTCCCGTTGGTATGTAGGTTGGTTTCAAATGACGGTTTCCAATGACTATCTTCAGGTTACATGGTATGATTTTATTACAATCCTGATTACCTTATATGGATAAATTCTCGAATTACATCGAATAGTCTCAAATATAGTTCTTAGTAGAAATTAATTACAGTATTCTTATAATTTAATTTGACTCTCTTACCCATGAAGCTAATACAAATTTGCTTCATGCTCTTACCTACCCACATAAACATCCATATATACATAATCGAAATACCAGTGACTGACTAACTCATCACGAGATCGCTAAAACTATACACCCGATTGACTTGAAATTAAGTATTTACTCATTTCGCAATTTAGACGCTCACTAAGAAAGGATTTTACGACAGTCTCATCAAAAAAAATTTAATAGTTTCCGCAATCAAATATTATTGTGCGCCCAGCGAAGCGAGCGGGTATCACGGAGTATCAGCTAGTTACAATTTGAAAACAATGCAGATATGTAGCTTTACGTTGTCATTCTTGAAGACTTAAGTTGGAATGTCTTGTTTCCAATAAAAAGTGACTGGTACTCGTTATTCATAACATGAAACACAACAGTTATAATATGGTTTATTCATAGAAGAGGGGGCAAATAATAAGCACCTATGATAAGTGACTACCATCACCAATGAACTAATTTTCAGGAGAGTCGCAGGTGTGTTGCCGGCTTTTAAAAACGATTAGGATCTTATCTTCATGGTTTTTTAGTCGTATCTGTCCGGAAAATTCACTGGTAGTAGGTAATTACACAAATAAGTCGTGCGAAGAGGAAACATTTTGGTAAAGAACACGATCGTCAATGACTCAGGCTGCTTTATGCGGTAAAGAGAAATGAGATAGCACTGGGGTGTACCAGACCAGACCAAAGGTGAAAACAGTATTCCTATATGAGACCGAACTTGCGGCTTGAATTAGAGATAAAAGAATGCAGAATAAGTAACGTAAAGAAACATATTATACGCACGCACGCGCACGTAGCCGTGGTAGCTCAGATGGTTAGCGCTCTCTGTAAGTTTCACAGTACGCGAGCAACCCGGGTTCGATCCCCACCGGCACCAATGAAATAGTCAATTGCAACTTTAATTACTGATTTACCACGTGCTCGGCGGTGAAGGAAAACATCGTAAGGCAACCTGCATGTATAAGAAATAACAAAAAAAAATTTCTAAGACCTGTGAAGTTCGCCAACACACATTGGGGCAACGCGGCGGACACTTCCTTGTCCTAAAACCGTCTCAGAAATGAGGGGAGGCCTGTGCCCAGCAGTTCGATGTATATAGGCTGTAACTTTAACTTTAACTTTTTTAACGCACACGCACATGTACACAGACATACACACGCACGCACGCACGCCGTTTGGTTCGAATGACTTAGAATTGAATTTGACAACAAAGGGGTGGAGATCAACCGGGCGTCTGGTGGTCCGATTTTGAAACAGAGAGGGAGGAATTAAGTCGCTCAATTCCTGCGCACACTCTCCGAAATGTGTCCTGTAAAACAACGAATGGCTGGCTACTTCCCGCCTGTGCTAGAGACGGGTAAGATTCGTTTCAACCATAATGGTGTCAACAATTAGCCTCTTAGCAGACCTTTCCAGACTCCAAAAACGCTAGGAGGTATTTTGACACATTGCTGTATATGGCAGCAATAGTCCATGCACGACCAGACTTGAGCTTTATGTAGTGTAAGCAACTGTTGCGGCGAGAAGTAACGCCGCACTATCGTAAGGTCACCTAACTTCAAAATATGTGAAATACTCGCAAAAAAGCAATAGCTCTTTTTTATAGGATACGGGTGACCAACGAGCCCACATTCCACCTGACGGTAAGTGGTTGTCATGGCCCACTATCCTCGATTACGTATCAAAATGCAGGCGCGTTGTCACCCGTGAGGACTAAGAAAGAATGCCTCGTTTTCAGTAAAAAAAAGTCTACGGTTTTCTACACTAACCATACGAAACACAGAAGCGTTAGGATGTTATTTTACTCTGGTATTTTGTGAGAACGTGGTCCTTTCCCGGTCGAGCCGACCCATTCGTACTACAACTATACTACATACTAATATAGCTGCAACATGGGTCTACCACGTAACAAAACTTACTTAAGCCTTGTAATTCATGAACGCACGTTCAATTGTAGTGGATTTGTGTATAGCGAATAAATTTTGTAAGTGTAAACATACATAAACATACATAACATCTAAAAAAAGGCTTACGTAGCTTTGTTATTTTCTTTGTATGAAAGTAATTTTATATAGTTCAACCGGGGTAGGACCACGCTCTCACAGAATACCAGCGTAAAATAACTGCTTCATACTGCTGTGTTTCGTATGGTGTGTGTAGAGAACCGGATACCATTTTTACTAAAAACGAGGCATTCCAATTTACTCAGGGGTGAGAACGCATTTACATTTCGATTCCTAATCGAGGAAAAATGTAGATGTCTATGGGCCAATTCATGCACTTACCATCAGGTTAACTGTGTGTTTGTTACCCTTATTCTATGAAAAAAGTTTTTATTATTTTCTCTACTGTTGGGCCAAAAATTCTCTGCTAGGAGGTATAATTTTTTATAGAATATAGGTTGACAAACGAACACAATACACTTGATAGTAAGTGGATACTGTGATGCATAAACATCTTCATTTATGCTCGATTAAGAATCAAAATGCAGATGCGTTCTCTACACTCACCATACGAAATAACAGTATTAAGCTGCTATTCCACGCTGGTGTTCTATGAAAGCGTGGTCCTACCCCGTCTAGCCGTGCTACCATCATAATATAACCGCAGCGTGACTCTACCACGTATATATGAATGTACGATGTACGAAGTTTTTACGCACATTTTATGAAATTTGAAAATAATTTGCATTTCTACATATAAGTATTTAAATAATTGTAAATTGGCAGTAGTGGCGGTGTACGACTATCCACTACCTGATAACGTCCCGTGGATGCCAACCCGCCTACCAATTGTGGCAAATATTGCAAAAATCTCCCCTTTAAAGCAGCTATCTACGGACTGTCTCCCCTTTAAGGCTACTGTAATGGAATGGAATTGTGAATAAATTAAAAATTAAACTCAATCAATCAATTCAATCAAACCATCAATAATTTTCGTTTATTCAAGTAATCATTGGGGGAAAACGTTTGAAATTGCAAATCGTACGTCATAAGTCCGATCTTAATTAATCGGTTTCGTATCTTTTATTGCTCTTTCTTAAATCAAACAACATTAAACCTTAACGTTTGGGTAAAAGGATGATATTAAAAACGCAATTTGCCAAGGTAGCCACTTGATACTCGATACGCTTACGTACGCCTCTGCGCCTACAAGGTGGTGTTAGTTCACCCCCTGTTTCAACGATTCTAAAAAAATATTCAGAAGCGACACAACTAGAAACTGTTAATATTTGTATTTGACTTGATGTAACTTTTTACGCGGTAGAGTCACGCTGCAGCTATGCTAGCTATACCTAGCTGCATCACGAATGGGTCGCATCGACCGGAGTAGGACCACATGCTCGCAGAACACCAGCGTGAAACAGCAGAATAATGCAGTTGCGATTGTAGAGAACCGAAAATCCTTTAATGGCAACGAAGCATTTATTCTTAGTGATGATTGGTCGACAGTTATGACAACGCCTTTGCATTTTAATCTTTAATCGATGGTAGATATAGATGTCTATGGGCCACAGCATCCACTTGCCATCAGGTGAACTGTTTGCCCGTTTATATGTTGTATAAAAACTCCCCGAAAAATAAAGTTTCGGTTAGCTTCCATCCATTTCATTCTATCAAGAATATATCATGACGACGAAACCAAGTCTAACATGCGCTTATTTTCTTCCACAATAGCTTCATAATTTTGGTTGTGATGTTAGATGTAAGTGTAAATGTTTATCTTTAATATTTATATAAGTTTTAGTTTAGAATTGGGGCAAAACTCTACATCAGATTTTGTTAAAATAAATAAACTTTCGGAAGTAGACATGACGAATGAACATGTCTTACAGTTGAATTGCATGTAGCTAGTCAGCAAGCATTAAACCAGGGCCCTTCTACCTATTTTATATAACTATAAATAGAAAAAAAGGGAAGCTGATGGCCTTCCAAGGTCTTCTCTAACTTCGAATTCATTATTATTTATAAAATCTAAATAATATTTTAAATTAGGTAGTAGATAGATGTTCAATTTTAACTCAAATCAAATGCAATTATATTATAATACACAAATATTATAATTCATAATTGTTTTAAAATAATACTATTACAACCGCATCAATATTATTGTTTATTATATATTATAACAACACATAACACTCGTATTTAAACAAAGTTTAAATTTTCCTGCCTTGGCCTAGTTTTTCAGTGCACTAAATGAACACACATGCTAGCAAATATGCATATTATGTAATACAATAATACCTACATAGTTAAATAAAACGATAAATCACTTCGATTTAATCCTAGTTCTAGTTTGTTAATGAAAACCAGTTCCTAGTTATTTGAGGAACATGGTAACAAAGCAATGAAGAACCCTATCTGCAAGGCCCGCCTGCTCCTTGAGCGAAGATGTACAATGCAGGGGCATCGTATGCACGGTGTCAGTTACAACGGGCTATCGAGTGACTACCCATCGCCTGGGCTCGCTTTCTATGTTTATTCATGTTGTATGCTTGTAATTATTATATTATCTCATTCTAGAAACTCCCTTTTATTACGTAATATTTTCAAATTGATGAGTGGAGATCCTACCTCGTTTTTCTTTTATAATATGAAAGTTACAAGCGAACCAACGCAACAGTCCACTTTATAACAATACACGTGGTAGAGCCATACTACAGTTATATTGTGGTTGTAGCATGAATGGGTCGGCTCGACCGGGGAAGGATCACGCTCTCACAGAATAGCAGCTTAATGCTGCTGTGTTTCGTATAGTGAGTGTAGAGAACCTGATACCCTTTTTACTGGAAAAGAGGCATTCCATCTTAGTCCTCACGGGTGACGACGCATCTGCATTTTGATTCTTTATTGAGGATAAATATAGATGTCTATGGGTCACAGCAACCACTTACCACCAGGTGGACTGTGTGCTCGTTTGTCACCCTATCCTATAAAAAAACCATATGAAACTACTTGACGAATATTTTAATTCCTTAGCATATATGCACTGTCCGAATGACGTAAGCCTATGTACTCTTTTTCAAGTACATTACGTACATCCGTTTTGGCGGGAAAATTATTTCACATGGTCATGACACATATAAAATTTAACATTATTGTATTGTTTACTGGAGCTAATTTTACCAAAGTAAAATATTATACTTATTCCAAAATAAATGGATCACCTACCCAGCCTCGATTCACTCACCTCCTCTTTTGTTTCACAATCGCCTATACTCACTTTTGTTTACTTTTTATGTAGTAACAAAGTAAAAAGATCCGTGAAGAAAAGCTTACCACAAACTTTCGACTTATTTTTATAAAAATCTAAAGGTGAATGATAAATGATGGACCTGCGTTTTTAAACGCATTTGATGATAGTGGAACTATAATATCTTCTGTGCAATACCTACTAGAAAAAAAACTTCACCTAACCGAAATCTGACGCCATAGTCAAAATCAGCAATGAGATGAAGCAACCTCCACTTTTGTTTATAGAATAACAAACGAGGACACAGTCAACCCGATGGTAAGTGGATACTGTGACCAATTAATATCTACATTTAATCTCGATTAAGAATCAAAATAAAGATGCGTTGTCACTCCTGAGGACAAAGATCGAATGCCTTGTTTCCAAAAGGGGCTCCAAAAGGGTTCTCTACACTAACCATACGAAATAGCAGCATTAAACTGCTGTTTTACGCTGGCTTACTGTGAGAAAGTGGATCATTCGTGCTACAATATTAGTATAGATGCAACCTGACTCTATCACGTAAACACTTAACTGCGAATGTTGCATATTTTAGTAACGTAGATTCGTTGACCAAGCACTTGGCACAAATAAATTATAAGCAAGTCGAAAAATATTTAAAATAAAATTTGTTAGCTCAGACTTTTAATGAGGTTTATCGGTTAGTCGATCAAGAGTTTGCTTAATCATGAGCGATGCATCATCGGACGCGTGTGACAATACCTTGACCGTGTCTGCTGATCTAACGAATTAAGTCGCGTATGAGTCAAATGGGACTCGATCTGGGTCAGTTAGGGTTCCCAAGAGTCAGGTGATAGTTGAGACAGTCTTTAACTTAAATTAATAGTTCTGTAAGCTTATTTTTTTTTCAGAAAAACATTTTTTTTTAAATCATGAAGGGAGATCTATCGCTTTTTAGATGCTTCGATTTTTTTAAAATATTATATTAAAGTGTCAAATGTGACAATGATTATTACACTATTAGTGGTATCAAATGTTACTTTGCGGAAATCCATTATATTAAAGATATTAAAAATTAATTATGTGTAATCCGCGTAATAAAATAAAGTTGATGTCTCTTACCTAGTTTGAAGAGTCTTCCGTGAGCCGTGAGTCGTGGTAGTTCAGGGTCTAAGTGCTCGCTGTAAATTTCACAGCACGCGAGCAACCCGGGTTCGATCCCCGCCGGTACCAATGAAATTATTAATTGCAATTTTAAGTGCTGATTTACCAAGTACTAGTTGGCGAAGGAAAACAACGTGAGGAAACCTGCATGTCTGAGATATAAAAAATTAAAAATATTTCGAAGACATAAGTTTGGCAACACGGCGTACATTTACTTGCCCTAAAACCCTCTCAGAAATGAGAGGAGGTCTGTGCCCAGCAGTGGGACGTATATAGGCTGTAACTTTAACTTTTAACTTTTTAACGCCCACACAAGCACACGTACACACTCATACACACGCACGCACGCACGCACTCACGCACGCACGATGATTATAAAAGTGCCCGAATACCGTAAGCATGTATTTTCGCTTCTATGTCGGCCCTTAACTTTAATAGTTATCAGGTTTTGACTAATACATAATATCTCAATTGATTAACCTTGAATCTGCAAGTGGCATAGACATTGTGACATCATTATATCATCATCATCATCATAGTATTACATCATCAACAATCCAGCTCATCACAAGTCCACGCTGAACATAGGTATCCTCAAGGAATGCCACGGAACACAGTCTTAGCCACCTGCATAATTCGACTCCCTGCATCTCTTACACTCTTACACTCGGTGGTCACTCCATCTAGTTGGTGGCCGCCCTACACTTCGCTTGTCCGTACAAATTGATATTACATGAAAGGTGTTAATTAGTACATTTCAAATATAGATTATTTTTATGTAATTTTCTTATATACTTGTAAGTAAGTACGATAATTGCCATCGGGTTTTTTTATGTGTGTTACCTCATAACTTTATACTGAGTGAACCGATTTCAATGATTCTTTTTTATATGAAAGCTGATAGTTCTCGTGTGGTCCCATATGAATTTGATCAAGGTCAGACCAATAGTTTTTGAGTTATTCTTAAATAACTTTGAAGTCGGCTGTTCAAAGTTTTTAATTTTAAATTATTCAATATCAATTTACTTGTTTATTGTTGACATTTGAGACAAATAACTGGAAATGCGAACTTCATAAATACTACTGTAAAATTGTAAGTTCTCACGAACATAATATGTGTAATTTAAAATTCTAGTTTAGCTAAAGATTTTCCTTTAGGAAAAGTTTCATCTTCTTCATCAGTCTGCAATAATTCACTGGCAGAAATGGGCTTTTCTTATAGTAGAAGAAGCAAGATGTTATGCCACATTCCTTAGCATATTAGAAATGGTTATTCCGCTAATTATAGGGAGCCATTAGATTTCTGGCATTTTCCGTCGTTTCTTACAACACTTAAGTGATGGATTTCTTTGTATAATGCTTAATTGACTTTTAAATAAAAATGTTTTCGTATTACAGTTTCCAAGAAAGATAAGAGATAAAGAAGTTTGTTCAACCAAGCTCCCTGATTATTAGGTCACTGCATTGCATCTAGCATCTGGTTAGGACACGTTTTTAAAAAGATTAAAAAACATGTACTCCAAAAATAAAAAATAAACTTGAGAGGGCTATACAGCAGTTAGTTCTCCTGCTGCTTCAGTATTTTTCCGACATTACTAATCTTCGAAAGATCGTTCTCAGACATTTAGGGTTCCTCCCGAAATTTTCTTTCCCCACCGAGCACGTGATTACAAATAACATTTCAATTAACAATCATTTCATGGTACTGGGGGTGATCAAACTCGGATTGCTCATGTACTGTATAATTTACAGAGAGCTCCTGAACTACCGACGCCCATTGAACCTCATTTATTGATAAAAGTGTCACTCTAACGTCGCGAAGAAACCTGCTGTCTGTTTGTGTAACCATTTATTTTGATTTTTTAACTGTGACTACTTAAGGAAAGTAAGCAGTCGATTTTTAGTATAAATTTTCAAAATGTTCAAAACGTTGATCGTTATGAATGTTGTCCCACATAATGATTTCTTATATTTACACGAAGACTATGTTACGCATTAAATGAAACTAATTTTTAAGGATTCTATCCCGTTTAATTTAACTTTTTAATTCCCGACGTTTCGGCTGCTTTACAGCACCCATGGTCACGGGGGACTGAGATGTTTGACGTCCCGATGTCATACTTAGCCCGCCTAGGTTTAGGCTAGGTCCGATTTAAGCTAGATCGAACCAAAGATTAACCAAAAATTAAAAAAAAATATATCCAAAAACTGAAGGTAGCCGGGTTAACTATGACATCGGGACATCAAACACCTTAGTCCCCCCCCCCCCTCCCCCCGTGACCATGGGTGTTGTAAAGCACCCCGAAACGTCGGGAATTAAAAAGTTAAATTAAACGCGATAGAATCCGTAAAAAATTGTTTCATTTAATGTTGTCCCACATTTACATCTTGAAGTCATCTGAAATCCGATTTGATGAAGCAAAACAATGTTTTTTGTGTAGCAAACGACTTAAGTCCACGTATGATAAAAGGCTACTTGTCTGCAACCGACTTCATCATCATAGATTCACTGAAATAATATACACAAATTTATCATTGCATCGTAGTTTCAATGATACGTACATTATCAAATTCATGATAATATTAATTCTTAGTGTAGTAAGAAGAACCTTTATTAGCACAGAAGAAAAAGCATAAAGTTAAAGAAAAAGTCTCGGTTTTACGTTGCGATCTCACGCCAAAGACTTGTCCGTAATACACGAGGTATTGCGTCAGCTAGCAAATATCGCTTGCATGTTTGTAAATTCCATCAATACATGTCAATTTGGTATAGTTTGACGTGACACGCCAACGGTTGGTTGGAAATGAACTGATCAGTGCATTGCGCGATTTGCAATTTACATATAAAACGAAAATATCGTATATACGGAATAATAAATCTATTATTTATACAAGGTTTTGTATCATCATTATAATATATCTTAACTGCCACCATAATCAGCCTTATAATCTAACCTAGGCATTTAGGGAGGCCTTCCCATATTCTATAGAAAGCTTCTCCTATCAGCTGTTTCTATATCCTTATCAATGATCTCTACTATAGAACCGTCCACATTATTGCAACGAAACAAACTAAATCGTTCCCATAATAAATATTATTTATAATCGTGAATTCACATTTTGGATATAGATATATCAAGCGCTAAATTAAATCATTTTACATTTTGCGAATTTAAACATTTTGCGATGCACAATTGTACATCGCAAAAAGAAGTACTTTTTTTGGGTTTAATGGTTTTAATAGCGAGAAACGAAAATAAGTTTGCCAGTTTCAATTGTAGGAATGTTTAATTGGAGGTTTGATGCACCAAACCTCCAATTTTTTTAAATTTTTTGTGCCTCTAAGAACCGTCGGAAAAGGAGAAATACATTATATTTATCTCTTATAGAAACATTTCTCCTTGTCTAACTGAATGGTTCCTTTTAATTGACAAGTGGCTGATGGAACGTTGAAATATAAACTAAGAATAAATAAAACATACATAATTTTTCACGATTAAGACGTCCTCCTGGCTGATTTTGACAACGATGCAAATTTTCGGATAAGGCATGAAAATTGTATTGTATTGTATATACTTTATTGTACACCACACATATACAACAAATAAATACAGTACAGAGAAAACTTAATATATACGTATGTACAATAAGGCGGTCTTATCGCTAAAGAGCGATCTCTTCCAGACAACCTTTGGGCTAAAGAGAAACTGGAATTAAGAACAGTAGGAGGTGGTGCGTTTTATGTTACACTTACATACTAATATCTAAATAAACTAAACCATATTTTCTTAAAATACCACAATAATACATAAAAAATAATAATAAAATAAACATACATATTAATAAATAGGTATATATATATATATATATATATATATATATATATATATATATATATATATATATATATATATACATATATATACATAGATAATAAATAAATAAATACAAAACAAAGAGGAAAATAAAAAACACAGAATAACTATCTGTTGCTAGAATTGGTTATCAATAACCACAAAGTGTTAGGTAATGCTTCTTGACGTCACTTTTGAATCTTTCCAAAGTTTGTGCCCGTTGAATTTGGAGTGGAAGTTCATTCCATAACCTTATGGCTTGGCTCGTAAAAGAATATTTCATAAATTTAGTTTGAAATGAACATGGTTCTAGAATTAGTTCGCCGGCTGACCGAAGAACTCTATCAGGTCGATCATGACCAAGAAACTTAAAGTTTTCCTTCAAGTAGCTTGGAGTCAAAGGATTGAACAACACACAGTACAAAAGAGATACAGTTTGCAGATTCCGGCGAAAGCGAATGGGTAACCACTTGAGCTGTAAACGATATTCGGATACATGATCATATTTGCGCAAACCAAATATGAACCTAATAGCAATATTTTGAATTCGCTCAAGTTTGTTCAGTTGGTCTTCAGTTAAATCGAGATAACTTGCGTCCGCATAATCGAGAATAGAGAGAAGTAAGGATTGTGCTAACATAATCTTAGTGGGAATGGGGAGAAAAGAACGTAAACGACGAAGTAAACCCATAGTAGCAAACACCTTTTTGCTCACTTGTTTTAACTGCTGCGACCACGACAAGGTAGAATCTAGATATATTCCCAGATTTTTTACAGATTTACTGTAGGGTATGACAACGTCATTTAATGTCACCGAGGGTAGGTTGTTCCAGTCAACTCTGGAAACCATCCCTCCACCACCAATAACTATAGCCTGGGACTTGAACGGATTAATTTTTAGACCATAACGCTGACTCCACTGGTTTATCGCCGCTAAGTCGTTGTTGATGGTGGCAACAGCAGAAGGCAGATTTAACAGAGTTGACTGAGTGTAGATTTGGAGATCGTCTGCATACATGTGATAGCGAGAAGTAATATTTTGAGAGATAGAATTAATGAATAAAGCAAAAAGTAAAGGAAACAGCACACCACCTTGAGGCACGCCAGCCCGTAATTCGCACCAAGATGAGACCTCATCTTCGATGCGAATACGCTGCCGTCGGCCGTAAAGATAACTATGAAACCAGCCAATCACCGGAGGAGATATGTTAATAGAACGTAACACACTCAATAAGATGTCAAAATCAACAGTGTTAAACGCATTGCTAAAGTAAAGCAATACTAACACAGTGA
Source organism: Parnassius glacialis (assembly GCA_033319125.1). Taxonomy (NCBI): domain Eukaryota; kingdom Metazoa; phylum Arthropoda; class Insecta; order Lepidoptera; family Papilionidae; genus Parnassius; species Parnassius glacialis. Next base: position 38,552,420 of record JAVANC010000009.1, on the reverse strand, counting down.
GCTGTTTGTTATCCATACCTCGTCGAATGTCATCAGTAACTCCAACGCTGTTGTCGTACTATGACCCGATCGGAAACCAGATTGGAGAGGATCCAGGATACAATTTCTATTTAGGTAGAGATTTAACTGAAAGAAAACTAGTTTCCCCAGGAGTTTGGATAAAAACGGGAGAATTGAGATAGGACGAAAGTCGGAAAAATGCAAAGCTTGGGCTTTTTTTGGGAGAGGCGTTACAAGTGCACTTTTCCAAACATCAGGAAATTTTGAAGAGGAGATGGATTTATTCAAGATATGGGTGAGGATAGGAGTAACAAATTCTAGGATAGGTAAGATCATGTTACGACTAACATTGTCATCACCCACGGCATTGGACGAGATGGACAAAATGTTCTTTTTAACATTAAACGGTGTAAAATCAGGAGTTGGTATTGAAGAAAGAATACTCAGAGTCCGGTCTTTATCTGAGCTGTCTAATGTGCTAGAACAGGTGAAGTATTTGTTAAGGAATTCAACATCAACATTATGATGATGAGAATTATTGGATGTTTTACCAACTCCAAGAGAGTGAAGAAACTTTGAAAAGAAGAAAATTGTTAAATGCGTGGAACAAAATTGATTGCCATAAGTTTAATCGATATAACGTTCTTCTTCTTTATAACCTCTGAAAGGTCCACTACTAAACATGGGCTTCTCCAGTTGTAGGGAGGATCACGCTTAGGATTGATGATCGCAGTAGAAGATGTCTTGGACCATTAAGGGTGCTGTCTTTCGTCCATCTGAGTAATTTACATCTGTTAATTTATTGACAATTCCCATAATCAGCTTTTACCACATAAACAGCATGAAAAGGGATGATGAATTCCCTTGCGCCACCACCAGACATACTCTATATAATTTAAAATTAAAATTTTTGTACAACCGACTTCAATATAAATTATTAAGAACTAGCTGTTCCTCGCGACTTTTAATTCGTTTTAATTTTTTTGCGTGGAACCCTAATTCTTTTTCTTAAATAAAAGTGCCTTAAGTTACTCCTTGCGACATCAGCTATCTGCCAGTGAAAATCCCGTCAAAATCGGTCCAGCCCTTTCGGAGATTAGCCGGAACAAACAGACAGACAGACGGACAAACAGATAGAGAGCCAAAACATACACTTTCATATGCATTTAGTAAAAAGCTGTAATTTTGACATTAAAAACAGACACTCCAATTTTATTTATTTGTATAGATAACCCAAAAACTATTGGTCAGACCTTGATCAAATTTATATGGGACCACATGAGAAGCACCAGTTTTCAATTAAAAAAGGATTAACGAAATCGGTTCATCCAGAAAAAAGTACACATAGAACACAAAAAGCATTTGACGATTAAAAATTAAAGCTACAGCCTATATAAGTCCCACTCCTGGGTATAGGCCTCCTCTAATTTCTGAAACGGTTTTAGGGCAAGGAAGTGTCCGCCGCGCTGCTCCAATGCGTGTTGGCGAACTTCACATGTCTTCGAAATACTTTTATTTTCTTATTCCTCAGACATGCAGGTTTCCTCACGATGTTTTCCTTCACAGCCGAGCATGTGGTAAATCAGCACTTAAAGTAGCAATTAACAATTTCATTGGTGCCGGCGGGGATCGAACCCGGGTTGCTCGCGTACTGTGAAAATTACCGCGAGCGCTAACCATCTGAGCTACCACGAATTGAGTACCTCCTCCTGTTTGAAATCGGTAGAAAATTAGAAGTGGGCTTGAATTTAACTTTAGAACACTCACAATTCATTGAATTCATTAATTCATTGCAAACTATCAAAGTCCACAGCTGAACATAGGGCTCTCCTTAGACTGCATGATACTGAAGGGGATATTTCCCAAAGTTGCTCCGCTAAGGGACGGTTTGGCAACCGCAGTTTATTTTCTAGTTGTTATTAGGAAGACACTGCTGCCCATCTCCTGGTTAGTTTCCCTCTGTGGCCTCTTACGACACCCACCAGACGATATGAGGTAGTGAATATTCTTACTCATTATATAAACCATTTAAATTCATAGTGTAATACTGTTAGAATAAATCATCTGTTATATTGCTGGAGGTGTGAAATATTTTCTCATATTACTTCAAATCCACCTGCGGTTTTAGGCTTAATATCGTTTCTCGATTAAATTTGTTTATTATAGTGTGAATTCGTGCCAGGCTAAATCTGCTTTTTAGCTACTATTGCAATAGACAATATTTTAATATTTAAATTTTTAACCGACTTCAAAGAAAGATATGTTCAATCAGACTTAATTTTTCGTAACGCGATATATTCGCCAACTGTGAACCAATGGTAATATTTCTTTTTTTTGTATAAATGCTCTACCTCAAGCAATGTCTCATTTAAATCTAAAGAAAAAACTCCACGTGTGCGTGTGGAAAAAAGAGAATGCAATTTTTAATACGTAACTATTTAAATGACATTCTATACTTTGTTACTTTATGATTGCTTGCTAAAATAAAAGAGTCAAATAATTACACTTGAAAAAGTAAAAATCAACTTCAAAAACTAAAAAGAATACAACAATTTCCACATAATTTAACAGTTTTTGAAGTGCACGCTTGGATATGTTTCGAAGAATTGAAGTATGGAGTTGTAACTGTGACGGTATCTGCGTCGTGCTTCACCAACTCGCATGTTGAGGTATGGGACTATGGGAAAAATTTTGGTTGTGTATGCTTGGCGCATTCTTTTTTCTAGTTTTTTTAGAACGTTATCTGTAAGCCAACCCCATCGTTCTCTATATAAGAAGCTGACACTTGACGATTGGTAATTAAAGCTCATAAAACATCCTAACGACTACTGATGCAGGTGTCAACGGCAGGTATAGCCTGGGCCAAACCTATGTTGTCGTGGTTTAATTTTTCTTCGTCATCAGCGGCTCTCTTTTACATTTTTATTTGACATACTCCATCAACAAAATATTGGAGATGTCCAAAATTTTGTTAACCTACTAACTGCAAAGAGTGTGGGAGTTCAGAGGATGCTCTAAACTCCCACACTCTTTGCAGTTAGGTGAGTTAACAAACCAAGCTTTCGTCACAATCTTCAAAAAGCCTATATCTATCAGTAGCTTAAGAAAGGTTGTAAAAGAAAATTGATCAAGACCATTTTATACAGATATAAATCTAGCTGTTGCTAACTTTCGAAGGATTTTTTAACTTGACCTTCTTCTCTTTTAATTTTAAGTTAACTATACGGCCTATTAATGGTCAACGAGAACCGTCAGGCACTAACTTAAACTGACGTCATTGCACATGACACCTGCTGATTTATATTGATGCGGAATATCCATTCCCGCCATTTCTCGGCTGCTAAAGTTACGTCCGCAGTATATATAGTAGCGGTAATAGAATATCCACTACCCCATATCATTGCGTGACGTCGTAAGAGGCAACAGATTATTTTTTTTTTTATTATTAGTTTTTTTATATAAAAACGTTATCCCCACACTAGGATTTTCTCCTGTGTCGTGGAAGCAGTTTACAAACATACATTGCACGAGGACAAACATTTGTAGGCCATACAAATACTTGGTCCGTGCGGGATTCGAACCCGCGGCCCCCAGCGCGACAACTTATTGCTAAACCGCTGTGCCACGGAGCCGTCAAAACTGAAACACGAGTTGGGCAGCAGCATCTTTCTAATAACCGAAAATAAAAGTAGGTACCAAACTACCAAAACAATCCAAGGGTAGCAACTATGAGCAAATATGCCCCTATAAAGCGATCTATGGATCAGCCTTTTGTTTAGTAGATAAATAAATAAAAAATACGTTCGTTAATTAGCAGAGTGCTCCTGTTGTAAGTTATCACACTTTAATTAAATGAGATTTGATAAATCTAAAGCAAATCTATAGCTTATTTATGACTTGTTTTATTAGTTTTTATTTAAAGATTTATTACAGTCTTTTCAGCTTCAATTAACAAATCTTTTTTCTTGAAACATGACGCTCAAATAGAAACGGTGCGGTGTGGCAACACAGCCGCCTTTGTAACAGGAGCAAAGATAACGAAAATAAAAACCCATTACGTGTTCAAAAAATTTAGAACGTCTAAGCCTAATAGGTGTTATAAATTTTATCGACCTCAAACTTTCGAGGTGAGTTGTCGCGTCCCGTGACGTCACCGCCGCGTGGACACCGATGGGGTTATTGACATGTCAAACTATTTCCGCGGCGCCAAAATAAAAAAGCGCGCGAATTCGCGGGGGCATCCTCCGTGTTTATTACTACACTATGTTATCACCATAATATGTATTTGAATGCGATAATCAGATGAAAACAATAAATTGAGGCGTCGGCTTGCGGCCTGGGCCGGTCTCGAGTTACGTTTTGAGCAAAGGAACGTCTAAAATTACCCCGCACGCACACTAACGTCCCGCCAGTACTTACACACTCACACAACGCCGCCGCCTATATCTATTATCAAAACATCCACCGACTCTGGTTACAGCGATCCGAGCGCGCTTCGGATATCGCGTTACACACTTTAATGGCTGGAAAAGGCCTCGAAAACGTGATATTACACGCGTTTTATTGTGTATCGCGAAATGTAATTAATATAGTAACCGAATACAGAATAATTTATTCGACGTATCCCTGCGAACCTTTCAGGACCCTCGGTAAGCATATCGAATTTAAAAATATACTGCTGAGTATTCTGTTACGAGATGAAGCAGGCCGTGTGCCAACCAAATCGACGACGCCGTTGTAACACGATGAGGAGCTTCCTACGGAAACCCGCGTCAATACTTGAAAATCTACAATTAAATCTTACCTTGATTTCTTCATTTTCCTTTTTCACTTCCATTCGCGGTGGTGGCGATAAATTATTCGGCGTCTTACTCCCCATTTTATGTAACACAAAGTCAAGTTTCACAGAAATAAACACAAAGAATATGTTGGAAAATTGTCAAAGTTTTTCATGTCATAACTAACTTCGGTAAACGCGTAAACATTACACGTGAGCGCAACGAATCCCTACACGTATACAATGTACGGCGTTCGCGACGCGACTGTTCAGTGTTCGCGGTAAAGTAAAGGTGGTTACAATTCGTCTTCGTCTCCCTGTGAAAAGCTCCCGTATTTTTTCCCGCGCTCGTTCAATGGAGAGAATGGGCGGAGCTTATTGTAAGCGTGTTGGGCGGCTAACATTATTTGTCACTCATTTATCATTTAATAATTAACGATATTCTTTAAATATCTTATATATCCTTTATATATTATATAATAATAATGAGTTAATTTTAAACAAAATAAAAAATGTATCACGATATACAAAATGTCTAATTTTAGTAGTTTATGTAACGCCTGTTGACTCTACAAACTCTACATTAAAATAATGTATTATATAGTGTCTATTCTCTTGTTATGTTATTGTATTCTCTTTATAAATAACTATTAAAACTTTTTGGCGATCCAATACATCGACTCTATCATATTTTAATTATTTTGTTACCTAATAATATTTCTTATCTAATTTATAGCTACATATACATTTTAAAACTTTCAATCCACATCAGTAAAAATGAAGTTGTTAATTACAATTTTAAATTCTTATTATTCACCATGTTACAGGAAACCTGAATGTCTTTAATATTAAAATTATTGCGAGCAAATTTGGAACCCATCAACACGTAATGGGTCAAGGTGGCGGCCTCTTGCTTCCCTAGAATCTGTTTCCAAAGTGAGAAGAAACTTTGCTTAATTGTAGGGTTATTTTTTTTTCATGAATGTAAATAGATCCGAGTAATATATTTTAAAGTATATTGAAAACATTTGATATGCATATTACAGCCTAGCAGTAATACCAACTAGATTACTATCGCTCTACAAACTCGTATTTATACAAGTTAGGAACCTACTTATTTTGATTTTTTATTTTTTTATTAATTCAAGCTGTTCCTAATAATATAAAAATAAATTATTAGGGATCGTCTCGATGGGGTCGAATGTGTGGAGTAATTATTGAGTGCAAGTTTACTAAGTAGATTCTTAGACTGACTAACTTTAATTTAACTTCGATAGCTTATTTACTTTACTTTACTAACCGACCATAAAACTGAGTTGGACTGTATAAAAGAAAGGTGTGTATAACACTATTTATTCACTATATACAAACAATAATGCGGCAGTACAATTAATTACTAATTCTAACTACTATTGTGATACTAATAGGGGATACACTAGAGGGAGATTTCTTGAGTCTTCTTTTCTTCAGAGTCTTCTTTTACTGCCGCTTGGGGATCGAATGACTCCCAGCGGCCCGATGCCCTTCTTATATTTGCGCAGCGGGGGCCTTCTGGTTTCTGATCATGTTTGTGCTGTTAGCCTATGCGGCTCTTACAACTTCATCGGACTCAGGGCCACGCAGCCTCAAAGTCCGCGAGCTAAAAAAGGGGTGAATATATAATAGAGTCAAGCGTTACTTTGCGGAAGTCCATTATATTATAGTTAGTAAAAAATCACTTAGCGGTCAGCCGCCGCAGAGTCTAGATCACCTGAAGATGCTTCGTGTAGAGGTGAGTGCAGGTGGCCGGAGGCCCTTTTTACTGGAAGTGAGGCATTCCATCCTAGTCCTCACGGGTGAAAACGCATCTGCATTTTGATCTGTAACAGAGGATACATGAACATGTCTATGGGCCGCAGCAACCACTTACCATCAGGTGGACTGTGTGCTCGTTTTTCACCCTTATCCTAAAAAAAAAGAAGAGGCGAAATACGTGTCGTATTGTCTTCAGTGGTGTGTCTTTCCTACTGTAGTGGTGATAGTGCACGCAATTGAGGGAGGGCGGGAGGTGCTCTTCAAACTAGGTAAGACAACATTTTATTTTATCGAGCGGATGTGCGCGAAGTAATTTTTTACTAACTTTAATAAGGTGAATATTTTACTATTCTGCATCGTTAGTTGCGAAACGATGACTCCTAGGATAGATAACAATGCACGTAGATGAGTTGTCTAACAGTCGTCCGAAGAAGTGATGGCGATCCCTTGCTCTGATGGCTAACTCGTATCGTTCGATGTTCTAAGCGGTGAGAACCGCCCAGTGACGCAGGTGTACGGTGTGTTCGCGGTGTGAATGGGTGTGCGGCGCGCTCGCCTGTGTACTCGCTGCGTTCCATCCGTTGTTGACCTAACAGTGTTTGTGGCACTAGGTGATTGTGTAGTGTGTTTACGAGTGACTGGCCGGTGACATTTCGGTCGTCGGCATCTAGCAGAACGGGGTGTTCAATTTGAACGTTATGGGGCTTCCGGAGGATTTCTTGTGGCTGCGTCTACCACTAGCGGGTTGGGTTATGTCACGGCCCTCTCGAAATAGCGCCAAGACATTTTCTTGAAATACTTAGAGATCGTCGGAAGTTGACAGTCTCTGTGTAAGTCGCATTTCCGCTGGTACCACCGACCTCCGGTGGCGATGCGAATGAATCTGTTTTGGAAGACTTGGAGGTCGTACAAGTGTCTGTGGGCCGCGTCCGCGAAAACTACGCTTGCGTAAGAGATGACTGGGTCTAACGCATGCTTTGTAAAGATGGATTATGTCTTAAGGATAGTTAACTGTTAACTAGCGGGTGGAGGCGACTGGTGACGATTTTGGAACGATTACGGACATTGCAAATGTGTTTCGCGAATGTCATACCGTGGTCAAATGTGACCCCTAGGTAAATATCGGCCAAATTGCCGTTGATTGCCAGGGGATCTGGTGGCCATATATGGTGCCATGTACCTAGCGATTTCTTGGGATTTTTGTATTGTCGATTGAAGGTGAGCATGGTTTGAAAATGTATTGCTACACTTTTTTCAGGATTCACTTCGATTCTCCATAAGCGAAACCAATCGCCAAAGCGGTTGACTGCTGTTTGAAGCATCTCGGTGAGGATTTTTTATTATGATGGGTGACGTAGAGTGCCGTTTCATCGGCGAAAAGAACAGTATTCACTACTCGGTCCTTTGGGATGTCACTCGTGAAGAGTGTGAAGAGGATAAGGGAGAGGACGGAGCCCTGTGGGACTCCAGCCTTGAGGGGAGTGGCATGGATTAGCATTGTTCTGCTTTCAGGGATCGGGTCAACTGCCAGAAGGCAGTTTGTGATGGCTCGATGTCCGTCAGCAGATTATCCCACTGATCATGTCTAAACTTTTTAATGCGCTGTTACGCCTCGTTTTGGAGGTTGCGCAGTGGAAGTTTATTGTCTATAGAGCGATAGTGATCGTATTGTCTAAGAGCCGCGTTCTTTGCTCTGATAAGTTGTCGAATGTCACCCAGAAATTTCATGTGTCGATTGCTCGACACACGAACCTTACAAGAGCGAATGCTCTGAAGAATTTCAACTGTAGAGATGATGTGGGCCGATAGGGCGCTAATCGCTTCATTGGCCTCCTCTGGCGAGTCTATCTTATCGGAGATTTTGTCTAAGTACTGAGAGATAGTAGACTCGAGTTTGAACTCGAGCTTACGCCAGTCGACAATGGTTTTGGTCTGAAGGACCGGGTTGGTGCGGAGTTCGGTGCGGGCTGGCCCAACTGCATTAGGACTGGACTGTGTCAGAGTTTAATTCTAATATTGTTTCAATCGATGATACGAATATCTTTGAGTCAGTGGCGTAACTATGTAACCAAGGGCTCCGGGGCAAAAATGAAATTGACATGAAATGAGGAGCTGTAATGAATGAATATAATGTATGGGTGGACCGGCTCGAACCGAGGAGACCCATGACCTTACAGATAACCAGCGTGAAGTAGAAGTTTACTTCGCCTGTTACGTGCAGGTGGTCGAAGGCCTAAGCCCTCTTCCCCTTAAGATGGTAGTGAAATTAAATAAGTAACCATCCCAGGAGGGTACCAGCACTCCTGGTAGTGGAAAATCCCTGACTGAGCATCCACGCCCAAGCCACCCTACTCTTCCTGGAGATGAGCGGGTGCTCAGGCTGCCTCGCGTATCTTAAGGAGGGGGGGGGGAGGCGAAATTCTGCTCAAGACTAATACTGCTCATGGCAAGTAGAGCAATAAGACAAAGGTGACCCCTGCCACGCTATCCGTGAATTTCTGCAACATCAGGGGATATCACTCGAACGTTAACGAAGTCCACTAGGTACCATCTGAAGACGGCAAAGACCACCTTGCTCCTTCTAACCGAGGCGCAGGTGTCCTCTCTGGTCGATACTATATAGATACTAAGTAGAGAGGTACAATATTACTAAGTATACATAAATATGGTAGATAGGTACAACATTACTAAGTATACATATGTGTGTGCGCAGCACACCTACACTTCTCTCCTATCCGGGGTACAAATTATAACACCTTGCTGTGCCTCGGGCTGGAGTTTTCGTATACGTCAGAGAGGACATCTAATCTCCACGCCTCAGCAGTCTTGAGGTTTAGCGATGACCATCCTCGCGTCTACGGGTGCCTCTATAGGTAATGCCGACACAGACCAACTCATCGACCACGTCCAAATCGCTGCAAACTCCGTGCTACAACAGGTCCCGTCTGCAGAGATCGTGATCCTTGGTGATTTTAGTGGTCATCACACTGAATGGCTTGGTTCTCGTTTTACCGATCATGCGGGAAGATCTGTTTATGACTTTGCCTTGGCATATGGTCTGACACAAATGGTTACTTCACCTACGCGGATTCTAGATGTGGAGGATCGTGCACCTTCCCTGTTGGACCTTCTGCCGACCTCTCATTGGAACGTATATCAGGTCTCCGTCGATGCTCCTCTTCGTTCATGGGACCGTTATCTGATCTGGACCATGGTGACACTTACACTCCCATAGCGGTTGCGTTCTGTAGATCGCCGCCGTGTTTGCCATTATAGGTCGGCCGATTGGGACAAGATGCGGTCTTTTTTTGCAAACTTCCCTTGAGGACAGTATACTTCTCGCCGGATGATCCCAACGTCCTTGAAATACGGATACAGTTACACTTACCTCACCATTATCTAACATCGGGGTAAGTGTGACAGCGTCACGTTTACCCCGATCATCTTGTATGAGAATATCGTAACTGGTGATGGGACAGCCACTTTTAACTGACTTCCAAAAAAGGAGGATGCTGTTTACCCGTGTGTTCGTATGTATTTATATTTAAATATTTACTTTTATATTTATATTTAATAAACGAGCGAGCGAAGGGAGTGAGAGAAGAGTAATTTTTAAAAGAACGTATCTTTGGTATACATGGTTACCTAATAATAATTCGATTAATTCGGCATTTGCCGCTACGCCCAAAGGGTTGGACGGCTTCAGTCTTCGAAAGTAACTTTTCAAATGTACTGATCCCGGAAATATGCAAATCAGGCAACCCACACCTTGTAATATATGACAGCCATTTAACAGACCTTGACTTAAATGTTATTATAAAGGCTAATTAAAACAATATTACCCTTTTAAAACTACCGCCTCATTCTTCCCGTATTTTGCAACTAAGCGGAATTAAAGTTATTTTTCACTTAGCATTGTTTTATTACACTTTAAAAACATTCAGGGCAAGTGTGACATAAATCCATTTATAGGCACATCACTATATCGGTCAAAAACTGTCACACTTACCCCATGCATAGAAAAATCCGCTGATATACAAAAATAGACGTTCAGTAGTTTTAATTACCTCCAATTACAAAATGCTATTTATAGATACTAAAATGCTTGATCAAACAAACAACCACTTAATAATTGATGTTCTGAAACGGAATTATCTATGTTAAACCCTTACAGAATAGCAGTATTTAAATGTTCATTTTAGTTTTAATTAATTTATGTCACACTTGCCTCAGGTGACTCTATTTAGGCGCATTCAATTAGCTTAGATCGATTAGCCCTATATGCTCAATCGTGACGTTGAGCTTATCTTTTAACTGACTTCCAAAAAAGGAGGATGCTGTTCACCCGTGTGTTCGTATGTATTTATATTTAAATATTTACTTTTATATTTATATTTAATAAACGAGCGAGCGAAGGGAGTGAGATCTCAGAGTCACGTTAAACGAATCGGTGTTTGGATGTTAGTAGGTACTGAAAGACGGCTGATTTCAGTTAAAATTGGTAGTTTTTGAGATATGGAGAGGTGTGTCAAAAGGGGTGAAAAATATCAGTTCATGGGGTACACCTTTGGTTTAACTCAACGAGAAGTCAGAGCTTTAGTTGATCAATATGTTCGTCGCAATGAAATTGATACTCCCTTCAAAGATGGGATTCCGGAAGACGAGTTGTTAAGAACAAGGAACAAACTATCGATTAAAAAAACTTCAAGCCGTCAAATCGCAAGAAGAAAAGCTGCCGACTAGTATTTCCCAACAAGTTCAACGATGTGCTTGAGACAGTCGTACAAAAGCAACAATTCAAACGTGATCAAATAATGGAATTTTGATGAAACAAGTTTCTGTCAATACCCAGGAAAGTTGAAAAAAAATTGGCCTAAAAATTTTTCAAGCCACAAGAACCACTAGCTCACCAGGCTGCGATAATACAACTGTATTGTTCGCAAGCAATGCCTGAGGCTAGAAACTTCCTCCATTAATAATTTTTAAAAGAACGTATCTTTGGTATACATGGTTACCTAATAATAATTCGATTAATTCGGCATTTGCCGCTACGCCCAAAGGGTTGGACGGCTTCAGTCTTCGAAAGTAACTTTTCAAATGTACTGATCCCGGAAATATGCAAATCAGGCAACCCACACCTTGTAATATATGACAGCCATTTAACAGACCTTGACTTAAATGTTATTATAAAGGCTAATTAAAACAATATTACCCTTTTAAAACTACCGCCTCATTCTTCCCGTATTTTGCAACTAAGCGGAATTAAAGTTATTTTTCACTTAGCATTGTTTTATTACACTTTAAAAACATTCAGGGCAAGTGTGACATAAATCCATTTATAGGCACATCACTATATCGGTCAAAAACTGTCACACTTACCCCATGCATAGAAAAATCCGCTGATATACAAAAATAGACGTTCAGTAGTTTTAATTACCTCCAATTACAAAATGCTATTTATAGATACTAAAATGATTGATCAAACAAACAACCACTTAATAATTGATGTTCTGAAACGGAATTATCTATGTTAAACCCTTACAGAATAGCAGTATTTAAATGTTCATTTTAGTTTTAATTAATTTATGTCACACTTGCCTCAGGTGACTCTATTTAGGCGCATTCAATTAGCTTAGATCGATTAGCCCTATATGCTCAATCGTGACGTTGAGCTTATCCTATGGGGTGGCTCCGCGGAGATTGCGGGCCAAACAGGATAATTCAACAACCTTAATATTGCTGATGAAACCGCAGACTAGAGAAATCAACGGCGAAAAAGACGAGCCTTGTGGAACGGGTTTCGATTTTGGGGCTTGGGAAGGCGGTGTTGGCCGTGAGGCGACGAGTGCCGGCGGTTTCATCCAAGCATTGAGTTTTGGCGCGGAGAGCGCGGGAAGTGCAAGTACCTTGCTCTGCCACCCTGGCGACTGGGGCGGGCTTGGTGGCGATTTAAGGCGAGGATGTGGGCACCGTGGACGGTGTGGGTTGGGGGGCAGGGAGCCGAGATCACGACACACTGGCTTGACCCGCGCGTCCGGGACGGATTCTACCTATGCGCTGCTTCAGAGGATGCTTTGGGTATATTTTGTGACCTTTCCAAGGCCTTCGACTGTGTCCACCATGAGACATTAATCAGGAAGCTACAGTACTATGGTGTCAAGAACACAGCGCTTATACTTATTATTTCATATTTAGGTAATAGAAAGCAGAAGGTCAAATCAATGGCAAAAGTTCTTCCGGGTCACCTGTACTAATGGGTGTTCCTCAGGGCTCGATTCTCGGTCCATTCCTGTTTCTGGTGTATATTAATGATTTACCTCACCTTGTAGGGGATATTCATGATATAGTATTATTAACGAAATAAAATTAACGAAACGATATGTGAAATAAGAATAGAAGGGGAGTTGGTAGAAAAAGTAGATGAGTTTGTGTATTTGAGTTGTGTGTTTAGCAAGGATGGTAGATATGATAAGGATATAGAACGACGAGTGAATGCAGGAAATAGAGTGAATGGGGCTCTACACTCTATTGTGAAAAGTCAGAATGTGTCCAAAAAGGCACGTATGGCAATTCACAATGCTGTGTTAGTGCCTACTTTAATGTATGGTAGTGAAAGTTGGGTGTGGCAGAAGAAGCACGAGAGTAGAATAAATGCTGTAGAAATGCGGTCATTAAGGAGTATGTTAGGGATGAATCTGAATGACAGAGTGAGAAATTGTTTAATAAGAGAAGAGTGTGGTTTGCAAGATGATGTTGTGACCAGGATTAAGAAAGGAATGCTTCGGTGGTTTGGTCATGTAGAAAGAATGAATGAGGAAAGAGTGACAAAGCAAATTTATGTTGCAGAGGTGAACGGCAGAATCGGGAAGGGTCGCCCTAGGCGAAAGTTTATCGACTAAATTGGCGATATATTGAAAATGGGCCAAATCAAGAGTACCTTTAACCGACGAGCGTGTATGCGTAGGTATATGGATGTGGAGGAAGCGAGAGAGGTCTGTCAGGATCGTGCCAAATGGAAGTCCATAGTCTCTGCCTACCCCTCTGGGTGAGAGGCGTGAGTGTTTATGTATATGTTTATGTATATGTATGTATTTGCTGATGATACTTCCTTGATTATTAAACTTAAACGTCAATCATTTAAATGTGACGAAGTGAATAATGCTATATCAAAATTAGTGCATTGGTTTAACGTTAATAATCTGCATTTGAACGGAAATAAAACTAATTGTGTTAAATTTACAACAACGAATGTTAAAAATCTGAATACCAATGTGTTTTTAAATGGGGAGGAATTTAGCCCTGTTGTATCCACTGTTTTTCTTGGCATCACTCTTGACGCAAAGCTTCAGTGGGGCCCCCATATATCCAAATTAGCAAGCAGACTAAGTTCTGCAGCTGTAAAAAAGATTAGAGGTCTCACTAGTGTCGAGACAGCTAGATTAGTTTATTTTAGTTATTTCCATAGCATAATGTCTTATGGGATTTTGCTATGGGGAAATGCGGCTGATTCAGAAACTATTTTTGTTTTACAGAAGAGGGTCATTAGAGCTATTTACAATATAAAACCGAGAGAGTCTCTTAGAGATAAATTTAAAGAAATTAATATATTAACTTTGGCCTCTCAGTATATTTACGAAAATTTAATGTATATTCACAAAACAAAGATAGTTTTAGTACATTCTGTAAACACTAGGAACAAACACAAGCTAGTGATGCCAGTTTCTCGACTCGACAGAGTCAGTAATTCATTCTTGGGGCAATGTATACGCTATTACAACAAGGTCCCGGAAAGTGTACAGGTTCTCTCTATTACCAAGTTTAAATGTTTTATTAAGCTGAAACTGTCTAAAAAGGGTTATTATAGTATAAATGAATACATGGTTAATAATAACCCCTGGGAATGAGGTGGTCGCTTCCAAGCAGTTTCTAAAATAAATTTTGTAAATAGTTCGTAATAATTTATATTGTAATATTTATTTTTAAAAAAAAGTCCCGCTGGGTTTCTTGCTGGTTCTTCCCAGGACAGAGGGTTTTTTTTCGAACCAGTGGTAAAGTAAAAAATGACTTTCAATAAGAATTACACATGTAATGTATATTGAATAAAAATTATTCTATTCTTCCTTCGCGGCACTTTGGAACACCCGCGATAATTCGCTGGGTGTCCCTCTTCGCGGCAATTGACGCAGCTTGGGGGCTCAAAAGTCTCAGGCATGCGGGGGCAGTCGGTGGTGCCGTGGTCAGCTAGGCACATGACGCACCTAGGCCTGTCGTAATAATTTGTGGCCGAGTGGTCGTACAGATGGCATCGGTGGCACTGGACAACAATGCCCCTATGTCGTGGGGCTTCAACTGCAATCCCCGTTAGGTTGCAGATGCGCCGAACGTTAAATATATCCTTGCCTTCCGGAGACAGGTCCAGAATGACAAGGCACAGATCTAAGAAACGCTTTTTATCGGTCTAGTGGTGCATCCTGTGCACCTCCTGGACTGGGAGATTTTGGACTTTGAGGTCGTTTAAAATGTGCTCAGTCTCAAGCTCTTTGGGGAGATCGCGGACGACCGCACGAAGGTTACGCTCCTCTGGGAGTATGTCTGGAAGCCTACTTGCTAGGCGCGCAGGTGATTTGTTACACTGCGGAATTCCTCGGTTGAGTTTACAAACATGCGAATGCCCAGACCGGCGTTTTGCACCTTTGGGCAATAGATTTTTTTTGAAGTCCAACCAATATGATAGATTGCTCCATTTTGATTTGTCTTGGATTATTATGGAAGGCGGTGGCTTTACCCTACGTTCAGCAGGGGATCCATTCGCTACAGACTTGGTTGCAGGCTTAGCGGGTAGAGCGCGCGCCGCAGGGGCAGGCTTTTTTGCCAGTGTGGCAGTGGGGGACGAGGGGGCCGAGTTAGGCTCGGCTACCTTTTCTGGGGCTACATTTTTGTGCTTTTTGCCCTGGACGAGTCTGAAGCCTTCGTCTTCGGACTTACGCGGGACACGCGAAACAGTCTCCATGTCGGAGCCTGACTCGGCAGCCAAGAAGACCGGAGAGGGGCTGCGAGTGAACATCGTGGAGGGCGCGGGAGACGCGGCGTCGTAAGTTGTGTCTATGGACACAGGGGTTGTGGGTCCGGTGCTAAGCAACAGAAGGTCGTCAATTCGCACGGTCGGACGGTCAATAGGGGGGCCAAACACGCTGGGAGGATGGGCCGACTCCAGCGCGGATTGGGGCTTGGGACGGGCATTGCGCTGTGCAGTAAACACAGCCCAGATGTCGGGGCAGGCTCGGCTAAAACTCCCCCGAACGGGTTCGCGCCTTGTCGTGGCGGGGGGGCTTAGTAGCCGTGGCTTGGTCAACCTCGGTGAACAAAGAGGAACCCCTTGGCTGGCCCGAAGTGTAGGGCCGGCCCGAGGTGGCCACTCCGAGTGGGCTTGACGAGCCCACTTCGAATGTGTGTTGGTGGGCTGCGATGAGAGGGGTGTCCGCTCCCTCTACCGCTGCAGCCAAGGTGGAGTCGCGGAGGGAGAGGAGTGCTAGTATGGCGGTGCGCCACTCGCCCTATCCTCCGCGACTCAGACGGGGCCGCACCGTTGATGCGGTGGTGGTGGGGCCGCGGGGGAAGAGGAGTGTCAGTATTGCGAGGCGCCGCTCTCCCTACCCTCCGCGGCCGAAACTTGGTAGGCGGCGGAACCCGAGACCAGATCCGCCGCTGGGGTCGGGAAAGCGGGCGCTACTAAGCGCTCGATTTTCCTGGCCCCATGGCCTCTGCTTATCGGACTTGGGGGGTCCGATACGCAGGTGTATTTGGAGGCTGTGGAGGGGGGTAGCTGAACACCTCGCTACCCCGTGCAGGAGACGAGGCCCGGACAAACCGGGCCAGCACTAGTGTGGGGCTGCGGAAGAATTTGGATTCCAGCGGACCCGCGCGCACGTGCGAGGAGACACCGTGGGTTTTTAGCTGGTAGGAGTCCGGCATAACCTTCCGGTTGCCCCCGCAGCCGGAGGTATTCATGAGGATTTCCCCACGAAAAAAAAAAGGCTTGGCTACAAAAGTCGGCTAGTTCGTTGGTTGTAAACGACGCCATCTTGTTTACTATGTTAACACAAGCACAGATGTTTACCAAGCTCCCCCACTTTTCGGCGGGAGAGATGTGTGCCTAAAACGAACACCTATACACCTAGCGCGCAGGTACGCTAGGGTGTGTACCTAGCTGTTGCCTAATGGTGCAAGCAACACAAAAATTAAAAACGATGGCTGCCTGCGATGGCGAGTGTGTTTCACCCTACTTACGTTTGCTGATACCAGTACCAGGAATCCAGGAAAAAGAGTTACGCACAACACAGTTTGCACCACAAAAGCGTCCGATCTACTTCACAACAACACAGTGAGACCGCTGCCTCCCGGGACAGCGTGCTTCGCGCCCACAGTCGGAACACCAAGACAGCAGCCAAACACAGAGCACCAAGCAAGAAGGCAAGGCGGTGTATTACAATAGTTAATCTTGCGCATGAGCTAAGAGAGTGGAGTAACGGGAGTGAACTCGACCGACACATCCGAGGTATACGGAGCCCAAGCGCAGAATCGTTGTTAAAAGGCTGTGGGGGTTTCACCGTTGTTGTGTTCCCAGGCGGCGTCGCTGTGCGCTCGTTGGACGCAGGCATCACGTGACGTCCGAGCGGTGTGCGGGCGTAACGGGGTATGAGGGGGCGTCGGATCGGCGGCTCCCTTTGCCGTCCGTAATATAATTAGTAATAAAGTAAAAATAAATAAAATATTATATCCTTAGAAAGTAAAAATAAGCTTTGTGTACGTGGTAGAGCAATTCTGCAGAGTAATATGGTTGCAACAGGAATGGACCGCCTCGGCCGGGAAAGGACCACACTTTCATACAATACCAGCGTAGTATAGCAGCATAATGCATAGCATAGCATAGCCTAGCATAGCGTTTCGTATAGCGTTTTCACCTCTGAGGACTAAGATGGAATGCCTCGTTTCCAGTTAAAAAGGTCTCCGGTTCTCTACACTCACCAAAAGAAACACAGCAGCCTTAAGCTGCTTTTTCACGCTGATATTCTGTGAGAGCGTGGTAATATCAACCATAATATTAGATCTACCAGGTATAAACGTATTCTACAGTTCTATAAATATAAAAGCTTTCTTCAGTTCTATAAAAAGAAGATGTCCTGTGAATGATAGGTGATATCTATCTATCAATGTGCAGCCCTTTTATGACTTATGCATCCACTAAGAAAGGATTTTGGAAAATTCAAACCCTAATAGGGTGAAATAAGATTGTAACAGTTTGTATGAAACTTTTTATTTCTATGGCATTTGACTCGAGACTTCTGATAACGAATTTTGAGATTTTTCGAAACAACCCCTAACGAGGGTGTCAGAGGGTATTGGAAATTTGTGTGGACAAAAATAATTAATGGTTTTTTAAATTAAAAATTGCCGTGCTGCTCTTAAAATATAAAAATATATATTTTATTATTTATTCATAAATTTACTTAAGGTTAGGGTTTTAAACATGAGTGCAATGTTTTTTTTTTATATAGAACTAGCTGGTTACCCGGCGCGATGCTGCCGCAGAAGAAATAATTGAGGAAATATCGTTTTAAATTTTGAAGAGTTACATATTATACTGTTTAATTAGGAATGATACTTATAACTTTCAAATAAATTTGTCGGTACGATACGGGCGTCTTCTACTGTAAGTTAATTGTGATATGCCTTACTGTCACTGTAAAAAAATGCTTTACAGTGACTTTATGACATTAAAATAAAAGATATTATTAAAATGGATTGACGGGTATGGAATGCCTCAAGGCATCGCCCTTTGTATTCTTTTGTTTTAAGAAATGCAATAAAGAATAAATAAATAATACAAATAAAAAAACATTTAAAACCTTTTATTTGATATAAACTGAATTTTCTCAAGCAATATGAAGGATTTAACAAAAAAATCTCTATATGCCTATAAAAATCAATTGCTGTTCGTTAGTCTCGCGAAAACTCGAAAACGGCTCAAATGATTTTGATGAAGATTTTTGTGTGCGTTTGAGTGAGGTCCCTGGATGGTTTAGATTCACAGTTGGACCCGGTAGGTGGCGCTGTTGTCGATCCAGAATCACCCACGCGAAGCTGACCGCATAGCTAGTTCAGAATAAAACAGAAAAGTACAACTTGGCCAAAACAATTAGGCGTACCTATGACAGGAATGCGGTTTCGGCGCCCGCACCCCACCTCTCCTTAAACGACGGCTGTCACGCGCCAATTTTTTTTTATAGGATAGGGGTGAAAAATTAGCACACAGTCCACCTGATAGGAAGTGGTTGCTGCGGCCCATAGACATCTACATCTATCCTCGATTACAAATCAATATGTAAGTGCATTCTCACCCGTGAGGACTAAGATGGAATGCCTTATTTCCAGTAAAAAAGGGTGCCCGGTTCTCTTCACTCACCATACGAAACACAGCAGCGTTAAGCTGCTATTTTACGCTGATATTCTGTGAGAGCGTGGTCCTTCCCCGGTCGAGCCGAACCATTCGTGTTACAACTATGCTACTAATATAGCTGCAGCATGGCACTACCACGCAGTAAATACCAATACGAAATCGTTGCCATATAATTAAAATCCTATTATAATGTGGGTATAATTAAGACACGATTTATAATATTATAATTATTTTATTATATTTTCAATATTATAAAAGTAAGCATTTTGTAATTCCTAATGTGCTTCCATGAATTGGTGTGAGATTTTAAATCTGAATATTTGTTATTTTACTTACGATACTGTAATTATGATCTGCAATTCGTTAAAATATATATTCTCGAATTTCCTGTTATTGAATTAGTCACCACCACAGAGAACAATAAAATATAGGTCGCCTATCACTCTACCCAGGGGATGAAACGGTGAAAAATTGTTTTAGGGTTCGTTGGGGTAATTATGATAGAATATCACTCTATTTAGCAACTAACACTTTTACAATCAATACTATTTTAGTTCGGCCTCATTCCGAACATTCATTCATTCCGAACGTAGAAAATCACGTGCAGTAGTAGTTTTCCGTTCTAAATTTTGCGGGCAAAATGGAATGTTCCGAATGTATGTAACCGGCCTTAAGGCCTGTTTTCACTTTGATTAGTGCGAGTGCAGGTGATTAGTAATCGCGGGTGATTAGTGCAGGTGTGTAGTGTGAGTAGTGTCGAATTCTGTTTAGTGGCTGTGTTACGTAAATTCAGTTGTTAGCCGCCGACCAGCAAGTATGGACGCGAATATGTAGCCCTCGAGTTTCTTATTTTAGTACAAACTTCTTTACTTCCAAACCACGTATGTTCATAGCTTCAGTTATATGTAGAAATGCCGCATCTAAGGCTATTGTAAAGACATTTATGTTTTCGTACTCCTGCACTCTTCAGTCCATTTTGCCATTTTTTGCAACACAATCGAGCGTTCTTTGCTAAACGCTTAACACTGCTGTCCAAACGTGTTTAGTGGTAAGCATGCTGCGAGTGAGGAGGAAGGGAGGGCGCGTGTGGCATGGATAGCCACAGTCCACTTGCAAAGAATAGAAAACGCGTCTAATCACTTTATTACACACGTTACTAATCATTCGCTGTCCACACGTGTTTACTCCTAATCACTAAGCACCTGTACTGAGCACCTGCATTAATCACTAAACAAAGTGAATACAGGCCTTTATAGATAGAACGATAGAACTGGATAGAACTATCAAAATATTGTCAATGAGGGCATCCACAACTTTTTTGCCACCAGGGCGGCGCCACTTAAAAATGAGGTATATTTTTGACAGATTTCATAGCGAGTAAGTTAATTTGTTCGTTAAGTTAATGTTTCTTTTTGTACCTACTACTGGTTATATTTTATATTAATTAGATTAAAAATAATTAAACCAAACAAATTAAAAAAAGAGTTAAATGTGTGCAATAAATTAAAGAGAAAATCACTGAGGCATTGTTTAGTATATTAATATAAGACGCTAGAAACTGACAAATTTTTATTTAAAACTAACTTCACATTTAAAATAACATTGTGTAACAAAATACTTTACCTCAATGTGTCAACTATTGTCATCTGGTGAGTGGATCTTAGTGATGGGTATGGAGTGTAAAGAGAAGGAGGACCATCTCTATATATGAAATGTGTCCCTAAAAACGTGTCCAATTAGGGTGGTGCTGCAGTAGCATAGGATAAATAAAAAAAAGCGCCAAAAATAATTAGAATAAGATGGAGAAATAAACAAGGACCGACCAATCCGCTTGGGTTTGTACTACGTAAATAGTTGAGATTTTGTATACTGGCATTTTACTAACTAGGTACTCTAATCATGAAATTTTTTAAATATTTGAATTCAGCTGACTTCACTCCGTTCACAACAGCTATCTTCATATCGTAGTTTTTCAGACGCCAGCGCTATTGTGGTAGGTTTTGGAACCTCTATTTTCAGTAAATAGTGGGACACTTTTTCAACTTTCGCCTCTTATAAGATAGTTCTCCTTGTACTCTACACTCCATAGTGATGGGTCCACTCGAGCTGCTAACTCGAGTTAATTTTTCCGAGATGGCACATTTATAGCGAATCTGTCAAGTCCCGCCGGTCCACATCGGTCTCCCCAAGAGTATAGTAATATTTAGAAGAGACCCCTTAGAACCAAAAAGTATATAATCACCACGTTTACTCAGAACAATAGATAAGAGTCATCATCATCATCATCATTACAGCCCTTCACAAGTCCACTGCAGAACATAGGCCTCCCCCAAAGAATGCCACAAAGCACGGTCCTGAGCCACCTGCATCCATCGACTTCCTGCATGTCTTACCAGGTCGTCACTCCAATAGATAAGAGTGCTCAGAAGAAATTATTTTTACATGTTATTTATAAGAATTATACAACTAAATTCCAACTAATTCCAGATTAATTGGAAAAATTGACTGGTCTTCCCTACCTCCTATTTTTCTAGACTGCACTCTAATCCCTTACAGCAACAAGGTTAAAAATCTGGGGTTGTATCTCGACTCTTGTATGTCTTGGACCTCACAGATTAATGAGGTTAGTAGAGAAATGTTTGCTGCTTTAAGCTCTTTACGTAGATTACGTAATTTTCTTCCCACAGTAACTAAAGTTACGCTCGCCCAGTCTCTACTTCTACCTATCCTTGACTATGCTGACATATGCTATCTTGACATTACCGAGGAGCAGCTTAATAAGCTTGAGCGCATTCAAAATTTATGTATTAGATTCATATTTGGGCTTCGCAAATATGATCATATCTCTGAATTTCGCAATCACCTCAAATGGCTCCCGATCCGCCTTCGCAGGAATACTCACATTCTCTCCACTTTGTATAGCGTGCTGTTTAATCCTTCCACTCCTCATTATTTAAAATGCCGTTTCCAGTATCTTTCCCTTACCCATAATCGGTTCCTTCGATCCTCTGTCAATCTTTCTCTCTCTACTCCTTCGCACTCTTCCTCCTTTTTTAAGAAATCCTTTACTGTAACTGCTGTACATTTGTGGAACTCTTTACCTCTCCACATTCGTCGTGCTCAATCTCTTCATTCTTTCAAAAGTCTTGTTAAATCTTATTACTTAGAACGCTATTAGATAAATCACTTTTCCTTTTTTTGTACTCTTTTCATTTAATCTATTATATTATATCATACATAATCTTCACTTGCCTTTATTTGTATGTATTTTCATATTTTTTATTTTTATTTTGTACGCCCCCCTCTATATTTAACTATTGTTTACATCAGTTCTCTACACTAAGGTCGTCTGGAAGAAATCACTTTCAGAGTGATAAGACCGCCTTTTGTACATTTTTCTAATTTGGATTTAATTGTATTCGTTTTTGTTTTGTTTTCTGGTGTACGATAAAGAGTAAATAAATAAAAATAAATAAATAAATAAACTAAAATTCTAAAAACTTTATTCGAATTAGTTTCATTAAAAAAAGTTGTTGTATTGTATAATAAAGATAATGTACTTTAAATGATGAGTTTGCGCCTTTAACGTACTTAAGTCTATTTTCTTCGCCGCGTGAGTGAACTTGGGGAGTGCTTTTAGCCGGGATGGAAGATGTGATTTAGATGTGGACAGGCGTGTCGCTGCCGGGAACAAAGTCAATGGTGCCCTGACTGCGTTAGTCAAAAGGCAAGACGTAGTGAAGAGTGCACGCCTTGCAATACATAACGCAGTGTTGGTACCGACTTTGTTATATGGCAGCGAAACCTGGGTAAGCCAGAAGAGGCATAAAAGCAAGTTCAATGCAGTGGAGATGCGATCTCTTCGTAAAATGTGCGGCGTTACCATGGCCGACCGAAAGCGAAACGAAGAGATTCGCAATATGGCAGGTTTGAAAAATGATCTTTAGGGAGGTGAGTGGAACCTCATTGCTATAGATGTGCCGAGTCGAAAAAATTACGACTCGAGTTAAAATTCACGGAACTTGAGTTTAAACTCAAGTTGCGCAACTCGAGTTAGCAGTACGAAACAGAGTAAATAAATTGCTACAAATTACTTTTTTATAAATTTGTTTCTCTATCTAGCTCTGGTTGGTTGGAATATATAAATATAACTTATTATGTTGGATTGACATAGAAAGGTACCTATCACATACTTATGTATTTTTGGTTTTAATCTTAGTTATAGTAAGTACCTTCATTTAACAACGAAACTAGCTATATAGCAGTCTTCATGAAACAATATTAGCCTAGTTTGAAGATATACAGGTACCTAAGCTATTAATAGTTTAATTATCACAGTCAAAATATTCTTAAATTTTTTTATTATTTTCAAATTCTTTTATTTTTATTTTTTATATAGAATATGGTTGACAAACGAGCACACAGTCCACCTGATGGTAAGTGGATGTTGAAGCCCATAGACATCTACATTTATCCTCAATTAAGAATCAAAATGCAGATGCGTTTTCACACCTGAGGACTGAGATGGAATACCTCGTTTCCAATATAAAGGGTCTCCGGTTTCCCACACTCATCATACGAAAGACAGGAGCATTAAGCTGCTATTTTACGTTGGTATTGTATTGTGGTCCCACCCCGGTCGAGCAGACTTATTCATGCTGCTACCACAATATAGTTGCAACATGGCTCTACCACGTAATTCAATATATTTATTTTAAGTGTTACATTTAGCGTTAATTTAAAATATTATGTATTTTAATACTTAACCAACGTTTTTGGGTATTACAATAATAGATCTGTGACATATACACAGTCAGGTCATAAGTATTGTCACACAGTAAAAACGTTTCTTTTAGAATGCTGGCCACAAAAAAGTTTATTGAATTCGAATTTCGAATTGTTCATGAAAATAAACCTGTATACATTTTAGAATTTTACTCATTTTTAAATATGGAGTGGACACTTAAAGAAGACCGTGTTGCAGTTATTGCGTTGCATCGTTGCGGTTACGCGCCAATTCAAATTTTTGACATACTGAAAAATTTGAATATAACCAAAAGATTCGTTTATCGTACCATCAAACGATACAATGAAGACTCTAGTGTAGATTACAGGTCAAGAAGTGGTCGCCCTCGGTCTGTTAGGACTCCAGCAGTGATAAAAGCTGTGAAGGCGCGAATTCAAAGAAATCCCAAACGTAAGCAGAAATTGTTGGCCCTTCAGATGGGGTTAAGCAGAACCACGGTGAAAATGGTGTTAAATGAAGACTTAGGGCTTCGGGCATACCGAAGAAAAACAGGACATTGTTTGAATGCTCGTCTAATGGACCTGAGACTGAAGAGATGCCCCGCTTTGTTGAAGCGGTACGCGGGAAAAAAATATCGGGAAATTCTTTTTTCGGGTGAAAAAATGTTTACCGTAGAAGAGAGCTACAACAAACAAAATGATAAGGTGTACGCACACAGTAGTGAAGAAGCGAGCAACCGTGTTCCGCGTGTCCAACGAGGTCATTTTCCATCCTCGCTCATGGTATGGCTGGGAGTTTCTTATTGGGGCTTAACAGAGGTACATTTTTGTGAGAAAGGTGTAAAAACGTATGCAGTTGTGTATCAAAATACAGTCCTGACGAACCTTGTGGAACCTGTTTCTCATACCATGTTCAATAACAGGCACTGCGTATTCCAACAAGATTCGGCGCCAGCTCATAGAGCGAAGAGCACACAAGACTGGCTGGCGGCGCGTGAAATCGACTTCATCCGGCACGAAGACTGGCCCTCCTCCAGTCCAGATTTGAATCCGTTAGATTACAAGATATGGCAACACTTGGAGGAAAAGGCGTGCTCAAAGCCTCATCCTAATTTGGAGTCACTCAAGACATCCTTGATTAAGGCAGCCGCCGATATTGACATGGACCTCGTTCGTGCTGCGATAGACGACTGGCCGCGCAGATTGAAGGCCTGTATTCAAAAATCACGGAGGTCATTTTGAATAAACTTTAGTGTCATAAGAATCTATTTTGTTAAGTTCATTTTGGTATATAAATGGTTACATAATAAATACATAATAAATTTGTTTCAATTATTTTATATTAAACATGTGACAGAATTTATGACCTGACTAGGTATAACTACATTGATCATAATTAATCGAAATAATAAAGAAATTAAATCACATAACTTAGCTATTATACAACTCTAAATAACAAATTGTTTTGGTTGTAGCTAAATACTCTTTAATACACATAGCAAGCACACAACGAACGAAATCGCGCGTTTAAGGTGGCTACTGACCTGCCTGCCGCAGGGGGCAATCTAGGGAGCACAGCGATCGGAGCAATATCGATGGCCGCAGGGCCGACTTAAAAAATTGCCCCTGCTTGCCTACACACATCACAATTAAAGGTCATCCCCACTCCTACACCCTAGATTGCCCCTGCGGCAGGCAGGTCAGTAGCCACCTTTACTTTTTTTTGCTGGCTCACTTAATCCGTTCATGTACAGCAGCCCTAACTCGAGTTAGGGAGATTCAACTCGAGTTGATCCATCACTACTCATTGCCTCCTTGCCATACTAAATGTCAAGTTTTGGCGGGAACTTAATCGGCAGCGGTTTGTTGCTCCTGTATTATAGTTTAAATAATGGTTTGAAGTGGATTTTTATGTAAAAGTGATGCGATTTTATGTATTAACTGTCTACGCATGTGAACTATTAGTGGAAACGGTGAAACAAGTGCTCTCATGGTAATGGATTCTCAAGATAAGCTGTTTGCATAGGCTCCTTTAGATACCATCGCCAACTGTCAGCTGCCTGCTGGCTCAAGTTGCCGTCAAAATCTCCCAAGGGCTGCACAATGTGACGCATCAACATATTGTGAAGCAGTGAACTATGAAGGATAATAATACATAAAGACAAGCCTTGGGGAAATTATAATAAACCGAATAAAAATACTCAAGACTTGGCCTAAAGGTCTAGATACCAGGCCATAAACTCCAAAAAAATATACCAAAAGTCAATTTGACATTGTCATATTCATATTCGTAGATCGTTGATGTAGATCGTAGATTAGATTTCAATTTCATAGTATGTACGTAATTAATAATAATACGTCTATGTAGTATGTACTAGAAAACTTCGAAATGTTTTGCTTAGTGTATTTATAAATTACCACATTATGCTAACTAGCAATTCAATATAATATTATATATTCATAATAATGTGTGAAATATATTTTTCACAATGTCATCCAAACTACCAAAAACTGCTTTAAGCTTAAAACAGGTAAAAATTGAAGAATACTTATGTGATTTAAGGCAACTTTCCTGAAGTAAAGAAAGACTTATATGTAACTTCTTTTTTTAGTTTCTCTTACGTCAAGAAGTATTAAAATTATACAGGGAAATATTCAGAACGTTGAGACAAATACCAGACGAAAGCACACGTTCAGAACTGAAGGTTTGGGCCAGAGCAGACTTTAGAAATAATAAACATCATACGGATGAATCAGCAATTAGGAGCATGTTGTATTATGGAAGGAAATCATTGACAGATTTAAAAAAATCATTAGCGCTTAGTAAAAGCTAACAAAGAAACAAAACAGTGAAAATTTTATAATTACTTTACTATCACTAAGGCCCATCACAAGTTCATTGCTGGACTAAAGCCTCCCTATAGAAGATTGCCACAAATGATAGTCCTGAGCAACCGGCATGTATCAACTCCATGCATGTTTCACCAAGCCATTACTTCATCTAATGGGGGTGCTCAACAATGCACTTACCAGTACAAGGCTGCCACCCAAACCTTTCTTCCCCATCAGTTGCTGGTTCTGTGAGCTACATATATGGCTAGCCTATTGCCTCCTTAATTTAGTGATCTGCCAGGCTCATAATTTCTCCGGACAAAATCCTTGATGTGTAATTCCACTAAAGAACATGAGTTACTAAAATAGTTTTTAAATTGTAATAGAAATAAAGTTTGTATTAAGATTTTTATTTCATTTATTATAAATAATACCATTGACCATAATTAATACAAAGGTATATTAATCTTAATACACATATTAAAAAGGGCTACCATACAAAATCAATGTCAAGGACCCCTGTCTATTATAGCCACGTAGTAAAGTCTGTAATTCAGTACCAAGTATGATTTTCTATACTAAAGTTATAGACATTTATTTTAATAACTTCTATCTTACCTATCTATAGATCTATTAAATTGATCATAACATGAGTCTTAAGACAACTTTAAAAACAGTGAAATAACAACTGAAAATAAAAATAATATGAATCAACAAAAGAAAACTCAAAATTTCTTTACAAAACATGTGGGTTATGATATGCACAGTAATTTTTTTTGTATGATGAAAGAAGACATGGGAGAAACATAATGTTTAAACAATTAAAGCTTTATTGCATAGAAAAACTAATTAGCTACAAAAATTTCTTTATAAAACAGGTATATCAATATTGGTATTGTAACACCTGTCCCAACCACTACAGTAAATACTGTGAAAAATGTCACAAAATCACCATTCTTGTTCAAATACTTAGCTAAAGTTTGTATAAGACTTTTTGCTATATGATGACCATCAGTTCCATAGCAAGGGACTACATTCAAAAATGCTATACCCATTGAGAATATGAAAATATATCTCAACAGCTTTTCCAGGTGTGAGGGTGAAAAGAATGACATCAGTGATATTCTAGGAAAGTATTGATCAATTATTACTGTCTCGTATAAGTCATGTGGAAGACCTAAATACAACACAGCATTGTCATCCTTTCTCTCTATGATTATCAAGTATGTGTGATTATTTAATGATGGCTTCAAGCAATGCATGCTACGAGGGCAGCTGTAACCATTTGTTTCAGTGCATTTAATCAATTTATTCTTCACCATATCCCTGGGTTTCAAACAAGAATATTGACCAGGTAAAACTGAATCTATAACCACTTTTGGCTCCATGTACTCAAAGCAAAAACTATATAAATTATCTTTCCTACAACATTCTACTACATCATTTTCTTTTACAGTCTCCATCATTATTTCATCATTTTGAGCAATGAATTCAGCACTTGTACAAATTCCATAGCGATCATGAGCTATATGAAGGCAATATGACCAATCATTTGCATTTTTTATATCACATCCATTGACACTTGTAACTACATCACCTATATTAAATCCTCTTGCTTCTTTTAGAGGTGAGTCTTCAGTGAAATCTACAACTTTTACACCCACATCAGTCTGATATGCTATGTTAAATAAAATAGGTGCCGAGAAGAAAAGTAACATGGCCATAAAAGCCATCACTACATTGTGCCACACTCCTGCACAATAAATTCTTAATCTTTTTGTTATAGCTAGGCTGTTCAAATGTTCAGTATTCAACTGCACAAAAGCTATAGGAATTATTGTAAAAACATACACACCAACAGCAATTAATTGAACATCTTCCTGGGCAGCAGCCAAGGCATGACCAAGCTCATGGAAAATGCTACTCATTCCTATTGCTAGCAAGTAAACCCAGAAATCGGAAGTAGGAATATTAACGCCAGGTAACACACCCCTAATTTCAGGCATACTATTAATTTGTATTGTTTCATAAAAATGTTCAAAAATAAATGTGAGTAGTATCCATAATGAAAACGGTAGAAACAGCCACACAGTGAATAAATAACCACAAGTAAACCACTTCCTAAGCACCCTAGTAAGGTTTTTGCTCCATCTATAAAGAGATCTGTTAAAAGCAGTGGTTGTCCACGAAAAATTAAATACTCCAATTTTCAAGCCAGTCCCCTCCAAGAATGCATAATAAGGATAGTGCATACAACTCTGAAAAAATAAACAAACTTTTACTGAGCGTCGCGTCGGCTTTATTGTTTTTACAATTATTATTATGGATAAATAATACACACCTTGAATAGAGAATTAAAAAACCATATAACGACATAAAAAGCTAATACGAATGAACAAAGTACTGTAAATGCCATTTTTATATGAGTTTACAAATAAGTTATTTAATAAGGATTTTTAATTTTAATGCCATTTTTGTTTACAATCTAAGAACCGGTACAGCCTTGTAAAAATCGATGAAATAATCTCGACTAGGCATGGGCAAAAAATATCGAAATATCGATATACATAAAAACGTCGATATTTTTTATCGCGATATACCGATATTTATTTTAGAGTATCGAATTCATATCCATTTCGATATATTTTAAAAATTTATATTAATGGGCTAACATGACACAATAAAAGGAGCTAGAAAAACATTCATGTGTGGTTGTCGTATTTTTTTCATCGTCCAACTGTCAGTAATATAAAATTTTGGTCCGTATCCTTACATCATGCATAATATGTTGACAATATATAGATATTTATCACGCGATATATGTATAGATACTGTTTGAAAATGTCGATTCGATATATGTCGATATATTTCTTTCCTTGCCATCCATAATCTCGACATAGACGAATATGATGCTAACGCATATTCAAGCTCTGCCAAACGTAAGCTTACGGATATTTTACCCAGCTTCCCAAAGAAAAAACTAGGACATGATAATCACCCTTCGGTCATTCATCAAAATACATTCGTCCACCCTGACTTCAACACAATTAGACCTGTGAAAACTGGCCATATCCTCTCTGTACTCTCTCTGTACCTGACAATAAAGTGGCCAATATTGAAAAATAGGGAATCAAAATCTTAGGGCACAAAAGTGTTTCAATTGCTTTTAAAACAGCTACTGATGCTAATAATATTATTGACTCAGTTTCTTTCGCAATATAAACTTTCTGCTGTCTTTACAACTTTTAATGTTACTCGTATGTGTGCGAGTATCCTAACTGGTATCTCAATGGAGGAATCAGTGTGCGAATCTGGGCTCCCTCATGGCAGAGGGGAAATCATTAAAGCCAGAATACTAAATAGAAAGGTCAAGAAGGGCGATGAAGTAGAATGGATTCCTATTGAAACTGTTGTCCTCACCTTCTCAGGACAAATGCTCTCCTCCCACATATACTACTTTTATGCTTCAATACCTGTAGAAACTTACCTTATCCCTACCATACGATGTTTAAAACGCTGCCGTTTCGGCCATGTCAAAGCTCAATGACTATCTAATCCACGTTGCTTTAAATGCAGCAAAGATCATACTGGAGAAAATTGTCCCACAGATTCCACAATCCGTCTTCTCTGCTCTGCATTCGGCTATTGAAAAAGCATGCCCAGAGCACTCAAGGCAAAAGCTATCAAGATAGTAATGTCTCAAGAGAATGTGTCATACTTGAGGTTTCTGCTCGTTTTCCAGCTGTCAGAAGACCTTATTCTGATGTTACGTCTTCACAAGTTCCTGCAAGCCATCTCCCCTCTACCTAGACACCTATAAACCTTCCTACTTGTCTATATCCTTCCCAATTCTATAGGAAAACCCTTTATAAAGCCAAATCTAACCCAGTGCAATCTTCAGTAGGTTATGACAAAGTTTCACTTTATTACATTACAAGTATTAGCACCCATTCCTCCTCTCTTCCCAATGGACTTGCTTTACAAAACAATACAATATCCCCTAATGATAATCTTCTAGAAAATCTTGTGGCCTCCCTTACAGATATTGTTGGCAAATTCGATGATACCCTTTTACCGTTCAACGTGAAAAACAAATTAGATGTCCTCTACTTCAGAATATATATAGTTCGAGTCCCTAATCCTCCTCCAGTGGAATTGTCGGATCATCAGGAACAAGAAACCTGATATAATTTACTTAATTAATACTTATAATCCTTCAATACTTGCAACTCGCTTAAGCCAAGGCCCACATTTAGAATACTAGGCTTCTCCTATTATCGTAGTGATAGGAGTAACGGCCATGGCGGTGCTATGATTCTACTAAACAGGTCCATTCCCTTATCACCCATCCTGCTTCCTCATATACTAGGCAATATAAATGCAGTAGTTGTTAAGGCTTTGGGCATCACTATTCTATCAATTTATATTCCAGCTATTAATTCTATCAAGCATCTACCCACCATACATTGTCCTTGGAGACTTCAACAACCATCATCTTATGTGGGGTTCCCATAAATCTGACTCATTTTCTTATTTGCCTCTTGATGGTTTTAATGAATTTAATAATTCTAAATGATGGTTCTCTCACCTTGACATTTCTATTTCCACGCATGAATTACACGCAACATCTTTTAATAGATTTGTCTCTTTTTGCCTTATTTGAACATTAAATTAGATAAAGCGAGACAAGTAAAGTGACTTAATTTATGTAGAATTGTAGGTTCTCTCCACAGACTAATAATCTGTATGCATACGTATATATGTAATTTATGGAGTGTAGAGACAAGGAGGACCATCTCTATATAAGAAAAGTGTCCCTAAAACATGTCCAATAAGGGTGGCGCTGCAGTAGCATAGGATAAATTTAAAAAAAGCGCCGAAGTAATTAGTATAAGATGGCGAAATAAACAAAGACCGACCAATCCGCTTGGTTTTGTACTACGTAAATAGTTGAGATTTTGTATACTGGCATTTTACTAACTACTCTAATCATGAAATTTTTTAAATATTTGAATTCAGCTGACTTCACTCCGTTCACAACAGCTATCTTCATATCGTAGTTTTTCAGACGCCAGCGCTATTGTGGTAGGTTTTGGAACTTCTATTTTCAGTAAATAGTGGGACACTTTCAACCACAGAACACAATTACTCTTTATCAAGAGAAGAACGCCAACTTCATACTAAAAAACGGAAACACGTGTTTATATGTGTATACGAAAAGCGCTACGGTGGACGCCCATATAAAAATTTTTTGGCGGGAATTTTAAACATTTGTATTCTGTAACTTTAAACATTTTATTTAAGGCTTATTCGAGTAATTTTGGCTCAAGCCTCACAAACCTATGGGGTAAATTCCCATAAATTTGAGAGGTTGCACCAAAATTACTAGAATATAATTTAGATTAGTATGTGGGATAAAATAAAACTATAAATAAGTATAGTTATGTAATTTTATTTTCTGGAAGACAGATTGTTTTATAAACTACACATTATTATTGATGTTTCTTATTCCTTTTGCACGTAATATTTCCACGCACGTTACTAATATATAACAAATGTTATTGTCAGAGAGTTATTCTTCACAGAACATTAACGTAAATTTAAATCAGCAAAATTCTCATGATGAAAACTTTACTCAGCCCAAATACGTGATCTGAAACAGATACAATTCGAGTCAATATAGTAATAAACCCTACAAATAACGGCCAATAAATTCAAAATGTCTGTAACCTTACCACAATATTGTCATAAGTTTTTCCTTTCCTATCATAGGAAACTTGCAGAAAGTGATCAGATGATTTTGTGCTTTTTATTTACACAACACTTAACTTACTTTCGATGATGATCACAAATCGTGCATACAACTTTGAAATAATGAATTCATTTATAGTCAATAACTTATACAGAATTAACATCTCACAAAAAAATCTTTACTGTACATTCACGACTATATTATGACGGTATATTTGTGTACATACGAAAATGAAGTCCATCTAACTGAATTTAAGCAAAAATGAATAATAAATATTAAAAACTAAACCTATGAAATAAATTTCAGAAAATATTTTCAATATGAAAGTCGTTGACAAACAAATGTCATTTTTCTTCTTCTATTAATTCATGGCTTCTTTTGATAAAATTCTGCTAATATTTAATAATTTTATTTAAATCAATTAATAGGTAAACTAATTGTGCGAATCTCAGAGTAATATGTACGTAATTATACTTTAAAGAGCAAACCAATAAAAGTTTAACACCGAATTAACATTTTTATTTTCTTCCCATATAATATGAATTAGTTTATCTAATTTTTAAAATGGCAATCTAAAACAAAATTAAAGAAAGAGACAGCGATATTTTATCTCGCTTTATTTTAACAAGCCCAACACGCATATTGACAAAATCATGATTGTGTGCAGATTTTCCCGCTTTCATACAAAGTTGCCTCACCCTGCTTTCAACTTTCGCCCCTTATAAGATGGTCCTCCTTGTACTCTACACTCCATAATGTAATTACTCTAAGGTACAGACTATACATATTCATTTGTCTATGGTAGGATCAAAGAGAATTTAATCACTACGTTTAAGAGGCGGGACTTCCATAGTAAAAATAATTACATGAAATTACGCCAAGCTACTCTACCAACATCAAGATATGACATTTAGTTTTGAGAAACAGTGGTGACAACATTGACGAACTACAATAGTGCTGTAAATGTCTATCCTCGAATAATTTTATCGATATAATCTTTATCGATATATTGTTTATCGATATTTTTACATAAGAAAAGTTAGATCTCTATACTGAATTATTTATGAGAAATAAATTTATTAACGTGTGGATTGAGTAAAAATGCCGATGAGGATAAGAAATTGTTTTAACAAGTGAATCTTTTCAATTGGTGCATGTGCCAGCTATTTCACCCATTGCTTGCATCTGAAAAAATAATATAAATAAAATCACATTTTTATTGAACAAATAGAATGTTAGCAGTCAGAATTGACTGTGTAGTTTCTAAGTACCTATATAGTTCGTTTCGGATTGCCATATTATCGAACTATCAGATTTAGGAAATAGTGTGTTTATATTTGTGCAAGTTCAAAGTCCTAGTCCAAAAGTTGCCTAGTCCCAAAATGTACTCGCGTTAAATATCATATTACTATTAAAGTTGAAATCACCACATACCTTTCGTCATCTAAGGGAAATATTGCTACGAATAGTCTTTTCTTGTTATAATTTTTTCCGCTTCTTGCACCATTTAATTGGAAAGTTTTATAATGCATACTAAATTTCTTAACAATTCTGTAAATGAACAACGGCTCCTATAGCAAAATTAAAAGTAATCTTAATTAATAAAATATATACAAATATAATTGTTTGATTTGACATTTGAACCTATTTTTCATTTGACAATGTCGTTAATAGACATATTACGAAAAGCAGAAAGAAGAGATAACCGTCATTAAAATTTGACCCGAGTAGTACATATAATTTTTACTATGGAAGTTGCACCAGCCTGGGTAGGATATTTTGCGTTTTGACGTTTGAAAGCTAGTGTAACACATACATTACACACCACAATATTTAGAACGAACGCCGATTAGTGATTGTGAGTACGAGCTTCTCGGTAAGTAAATTTAATTCCTTTAATTTAAGATACATACATATATTCTCCCGCGCAGTCACGTAATTAACGGCCACGAGGTGATAGCTAGTGCCCGGCGTGATTAAAAGCTATGGTTACTTGTAGCATCCTCTTAGTCTTGTTATTAGTTTGTGCTTCCTGTATAGGACAGTATGTAATGCCGTGTAGTGGCGGTTAAGAATATCCACTATCCCATATCTTCCCGTGGGTGTCGTAAAAGGCGACATAGGGAAACAGGCAGGAGATGGGCAGCATCATCTTCCTGATGAAATGCAATAAAAAACTGCGGTTACCAACCCGCTCGCCAAGCGTGGCAACTATGGCAAATACCCCTCTATGAATGTAACAAAGAGACGGCCCCCCAGTCCCCGGCGGCCCCGCTATTCCTGGCTACGGTGGCGACCATGGTAACGGCGGGGCAGGGGGTGCTAAGAATCTCCGGTGGAGGTTCGGTTGCCACCTACGACGACTCGACCTGGCAACATACAATGCACCCACCCTGAGGACTGACGAGAAGATTGTGGAGCTGGAAGAAGAGATAGACAAGTTACGCTGGCATATTATAGGATTATCTGAAGTCCGAAGAGAGGGGGAGGACACGGTAATCCTCGAATCCGGCAACTTGCTCTATCACCGGGAGGGCGACCATCTTTTATTTTTTTACGGGGGGAAATCCTCATGGACTACCTCCGCCTGGGGAAAGGCGGAGGGGCGTGCCGGACTCTTACCGGCTAAAACCACCCCGGTGTCTCCTCGCACGTGCGCGTGGGGCCACGGGAATCCAAGTTCTTCCGCAGCCCCACACTAGTGCTGGCCCGGTCAGTCCGGGCCTCGTCTCCTGCACGGGGTAGTGAGGTGTTCAACTACCCCGTGTATCGCCTCCGGGGCGCGCGCTGACACCCACGCGCGCCTCCGCCTCGGGTCCATCGAAAAGGGGTGGCGGGGGCTTCCCCAGGTCCCTCGCCCCTGGACCCATTCATGGGGGCCGGAAAACGGCGTTGTCCGCCCTTCTCCTGCGCCCAGTGCGCCTTCTGCGGCCGGGGAAGGGAGTCGAGATCTCCCTTTCCCGTTCCGCAGTTTCCTTCTGCGACATCACGTCCTCGCAGAAGGACACCACCGCGTCCCACGACTCTGCGCTACCGACCATCTTCCGCAATAAGGCCGGCAGTGACAGATTGCCTCCTACTTTATTTGTGAGGACACGGCGCTGCTTCTCCCAAGCTATAAGTAAGTTATAGTTATAGTAGTATATGAAGTCAACGCTCCGTCCCCCTTGTGCTCTAGTCCAAAGCCCCGAAACCTTTCAGCTCGAGTTACAAAACCGTTTTCAGTGCCTAGAAGACTGCAATGAAGTGGACGATATGAATGACAAGCTCGTGGAAACTGTCCATGCAATTGGAGCTAAGTTCTGCAAAACCCGCCGCAGAAGAACACAAAAACTCTCCGATCACACTCTTAATCTCATGGCTGTTAGACGGGAGATGAAGCTACATTCTTCAACAGATTTGACAGCATACAGGCAACTCGGGTGGAAAGCCGGTACTGGAAGTCCTTCAGAGGCTCTTTAATTCCGTCCTCCATGGTAACATTACACCGGAGGCGTGGAGCAGAAGTGCGGTGGTCTTGTTCTTCAAGAAAGGTGACAACGCTCTCTTGAAGAACTACAGACCGATTTCCCTTCTGAGCCGCGTCTACCTGCTGTTTTCGAGAGTCATTACGAATCGTCTCGCGCGCAGTATTGACGACTTCCAGCCTCCTGAACAAGCTGGTTCTCGAAAGGGCTTTAGCACCATAGATCACATACATACCCTTCGGCAAGTTGTACAGAAGTCCGAGGAATACACTTTGCCACTATGCCTGGCGTATGTGGACTATGAGAAAGCCTTTGATTCCGTCGAAATTTGGGCGGTGCTGCAGTCCCTTCAGCGGTGCCAAGTTGATTGGTGGTATATCGAAGTGCTGAAGTATTTGCACAGTAGGGCTATGATGGCTATCCGAGTACAGAACCAGAGTATGAAACTTATCCAATTGCAGAGAGGTATAAGACAGGGTGACGTTATATCCCTGAAACTCTTCACCGCTGATTTTGGAAGACGTTTTCAAGCTTCTGGACTGGAAAGAATACGGTATTAACATCAATGGCGACTACATCACTCACCTTCTATTTGCCAACGATATAGTCCTTATGGCAGAATCGCTGGAGGAACCAAGCACCATGCTCAATGACCTCAATAGTGTCTCCCAACGGATAAGTCTTAAGATGAACATGGACAAAACAAAGATCATGTTTAATGTCCATGTCACACCTATGCCGGTAGTTGTTGGGAGCGCTAAGCTCGAAGTTGTTGACGAGTATGTTTACCTGGGACAAATAGTCTGACTAGGTAAGTCCAACTTCGACCGAGAGGTCAATCGACGGATTCAACTCGGCTGGGCAGCGTTCAGGAAACTACGACACATCTTCTCGTCAAACATACCTCAAAACCTTAAAACGAAATTGTACAACCAGTGCGTGTTGCCAGTGATGACTTACGGATCTGAGACGTGGTCCTTCACTGCTGGCCGTATGAGGAAGCTCAAGTTCGCTCAGCGAGCTATGGAGAGGGCTATGCTCTAAGTTTTTCTGCGTGATAAACTTAGAAATTAGGATATCTGCAGTAGAACCAGAGTAACCGACATAGCCCAACGGCTTAGTAAGCTGAAGTGGCAGTGGGCCGGCCATATAGCTCGAAGAACCGACAACCTATGGGGAAGAAAGGCTCTCGATTGGCAGCCTCGTACCGGTAGGTGAAGTGTAGGGCGACCCCCCACGAGATGGAGTGACGACCTGATAAGACATGCAGGAAGTCGATGGATGCAGGTGGCTTAGGACCGTGCTTTGTGGCATTCCTTAGGGGAGGCCTATGTTCAACAGTGGACTTATGAACGGCTGTAATAATGATGATAATGACGTATAGGACAGTTACTATACTCTTTGGTTTGTGCCAGGCTGGTGCAACTTCCATAGTAAAAATTATATGTACGAAACGGGGTCAAATTTTAATAGCGGTTATCTCTTCTTTCTGTTTCTCGTAATATGTCTATTAACGATATTGTCAATCAAATATGTTCAAATGTCAAATCAAACAGTTCTTTTCAGATGCAATTAATGGGTGAAATAGTTGGCACATGCACCAATTTAAAAATATTGACAGGTTAAAACATATTTGTGGCAAATATTGCAAATCCGAGGATTTCGAACGCAACTACAACGAACTGTTATTCCAACATTGGCCTTAATTAAAACTTCGTCAATTATGTGTATGTTAAGTTTGATTTACATGTAACAAAAGATACTATCCCTCTAAAGTCATATTTTGGTAATAATTCGATTATATAACTAAACTCAAAGTTACTTGTAACTATCTGATTATAAATATTTGTTTTTGTAGATTAATGATGTAGATTTATCTACAAACATTAGCTATAATGAGCACTCATTTTGAAAGCGACTATTAGT
This sequence comes from Parnassius glacialis, assembly GCA_033319125.1. Lineage (NCBI taxonomy): Eukaryota > Metazoa > Arthropoda > Insecta > Lepidoptera > Papilionidae > Parnassius > Parnassius glacialis. The sequence continues at coordinate 38,514,669 of JAVANC010000009.1, read as the reverse complement.
AAACCTCTGAGAACTCTGCGAGTAGTATGTACATAGGTACCTCTGTAAAGAAGCCTAGTGATTTGTACATAGTATTTGTAACACTTAAAAGCAATTTAATCCAATCAGTGTTAAAAAAAACCGGCCAAGTGCGAGTCGGACTCGCGCACCGAGGGTTCCGAACAAATCCGTAGGTATATGAGTATAAAATTATTTTTATTATATGATGTAACTAAAAATTTATGCTTTTCGCAATTTTTCCTTTATCTGTGCTATAATACGTTGCTTCGTGCCAAATTTTAAGATTCTCAGTTCACGGGAAGTACCCTGTAGGTTTTGACTTTTGATTCCCTTGCGAATATTGAAAATTTGCGGCATAAACGGCTGTATCTTTTGATTACGTTGGCTTAGAAGTTTGATTTTTTCACAGCCCCAAGGGACAGTAGACTTGAGTATTTGGTATAAATTTCAGCTTGATTGATACCTCTACGCGTTCCTGAGAAAAAGGGTCTTGACAGACAGACAGACAGACAGACAGACGGACAACAAAGTGATCCTATAAGGGTTCCGTTTTTTCCTTTTGAGGTACGGAACCCTAAAAACCCAATAGTTTTACCCTTAAAAATATTGCGTTGAAAACAAGCATCCAGACGCAGACTATTTATTTTACAGCATAGAAACACTTATTCAGTGCGGGAACGAACCATCGGTCCTGCGCTACGTAGTCGTCATTTATTTTTTACTTAATTAATTACTAGTATAATAGTCCGTTTTTTATTTTATATTTTTTTAATACATATTTTTGTAGGGGGATGAGTCGCTCGCGTCCGTAGGCTTTAACCACCTAATCCTAGGCCCACCCTACACGTGTCCCCCGGGTGGTGCTAAACAAGCGACAAAGCCGAAAGAACTGACTCGGCTCCTCGCCGTGTGGTAGCGGCGTAAAAAATACCACACCCTACTTTCGCACCATGAGGCATAGAATTAAAGAAATGGCCCCGAGTTCCCGGCGCCCCTTTAATGGGGCAGGGGTGCGAAGAATCTCCGGGAGGAAAACCGGCGACGAGGTTCGCCACCCGTCACGTTCTGTCCCCCGGAGGGGCGAAAAGTGGATTGCGGAAGCCCGTCTGGCTACATTGAATGTATGTGGAGGAATGAATGATAAGATGGATGAAGTATGCGATATGATGCATGATAGAGGAATAGACGTGTTATGTGTAAATGAGACGAAACGGAAGGGAAGGGATGCTACTACACATGGCATGTATACCGCGTACTGGTCTGGTGTAGACGAGACCGAGCGGGCATGCCAGGGAGTCGGTATCATCCTTTCAGAAAGAATGGGTCATTGTGTGAAAGAGTATGAATGTGTAAGCCCGAGACTGCTATGGATACGAATGAAAGTGGGCTTAAAGAAGTTGTTTGTTTTAGGGGTCTACGCCCCAGACATGTCTAAGCCCACTTATATCCGAGAGCAGTTTTGGGAGTTGGTAAGGATAGTGCTAATGAAATGCAAGGTTAATGAAAATATTGTGATATTAGGCGATTTTAATGGAAGGGTTGGGGTGAGGAGGCTTGGTTATGAAAGGATATTGGGAACGTTTGGTGATGAAAGTATAAATGAGAATGGTGAAAGCCTTCTCGCCGTATGCGTGGAAAAGAGTCTTTTTGTGACGAACACTTTCTTTCGTCATAAGAAGATTCACACGTATACATGGGAAAGAGGTGATGATAGAAGTATGATAGATTTCATAATTGTTGATGAAAGAATGAGGAGCGCGGTGGTAGATACAAGGGTTTACCGGGGCTCTAACGTAGGGACGGATCATTACTTGGTCTTATGCCGAATTAATGGTCTTTTCAGACGTTGGAGGCATCGGACATCTGTGTCTACCACTGCTTTACAGCGTATAAGAACAGAGAGGTTACAAGATGAAGGTGTGAGAGAGAAGTTCAAATATAGATTGAGAGAAAATATAAGTGGTATGGCCGAATTGTGTATGAATGATTTAGACTTGGAGACTGTGTGGTATAATGTCAAGAAAGGTTTAGTGGATGCAGCTACCGAAGTATGTGGTGTAAGTAAGAGAACGAATGAAAGGAAAATTAACACGTTATGGTGGGATGATGAGGTACGGATGGAAGTTGAAGCAAAGAAGAAAGCATGGCTAGATTTACTAGCAACCAAGGCTAGTAATTCTAGCAGTATGAATGATGATATTGAAAGGAAAAAGGCAGTCTTTAGACACCTAAATAAGAGAGTAAAAGAAGTAGTTGAAAGGAAAAAGCAAGAAAGAACGGATATGAATGATAGAAGAATATCGGATAACTTCCAGGCAAACATTAAAATGTTCTGGAAACTCGTAAGAACTACCAGGGGACATTCAAAACAGCCTAGAATGAATGCTATACGAGACCAGAATGGCTGTATTCTGAATGACGAAGTTTTGAGTTTAAGGAGATGGAAGGAATACTTTGAAAGCGTGTTTATGAGTGATGAGACGTTTGAATTAAATGAAATAGAAATTCCGGAAGAAGAGGAAATAGATAGAGATATAAGTATAGATGAAATAATGAAAGCAATGAAAAGTATGAAAGCAGGTAAGGCAGCCGGTTATGATAGAGTATCTCTCGAAATGCTAAAGGCTGGAGAAGGAGTGGTGGCAGACCTGCTGTGCACCTTGTTTAATTTATGTTGGGAACTTAAGCGGGTACCGGGAGACTGGTGCAAAGCCGTGATAGTCCCAATATATAAGGGAAAAGGATCACAGCAGGACTGTAAAAACTACCGTGGTATCAGCCTTCTTAGCATTGTGAGAAAACTGTATGCTAAGGTACTAATTGAAAGAGTTATGAAAGAAACTGATGGCAAAATTTGGGATGTGCAAGCGGGATTTAGAAAGGGAATGGGATGTACGGATCAGGTCTTTTCCATGCGCATGATCGCGGAGAAGTTTTTGGCCAAAAACCAAAAAGTTTTTTGTGCGTTCATAGACTTGGAGAAGGCTTATGACAGAGTGGACAGGGATGTGTTATGGCAAACACTGAACTCATTTGGGTTGAGCGCTGGCTTGATACAGGCATTGAAGTCTCTATATAGGGACTCTAGTGCTTGTGTCAGGATCAACGGGGCCTACTCGGACTGGTTTGGCATCCATAAAGGTGTCAGACAGGGCTGTGTGGCTTCTCCGTGGCTGTTCAACCTATTTATGGACAGTTGTTTGGAAAATTTTAAAGCAGAAGAAGGCGGGTTAAGAATGGGTGAGTTAACCGTCAAATGCCTTTTGTACGCCGATGATCAAGTCATACTTGCGTCGTCGGCAGCCGAGTTGCAAATGATGGTTACATTAATGAACAGGACATTAAAAGAAAAGGGAATGAAAGTGAACGCAAGTAAGACGAAAGTTATGGTTTTTGAAAGAGAAGAAAGTAAAACGATATGTGAAATAAGAATAGAAGGGGAGTTGGTAGAGCAAGTAGATGAGTTTGTGTATTTGGGATGTGTGTTTAGCAGGGATGGTAGATATGATCAGGATATAGAACGACGAGTGAATGCAGGAAATAGATTGAATGGGGCTCTACACTCTATTGTGAAAAGTCAGAATGTGTCCAAAAAGGCACGTTTGGCAATTCACAGTGCTGTGTTAGTGCCTACTTTAATGTATGGTAGTGAAAGTTGGGTATGGCAGAAGAAGCACGAGAGTAGAATAAATGCTGTAGAAATGCGGTCATTACGTAGTATGCTAGGGCTGAATCTGAATGACAGGGTGAGAAATAGTGTGATAAGAGAAATGTGTGGTTTGCAAGATGATGTTGTGACTAGGATTAAGAAAGGAATGCTTCGGTGGTTTGGTCATGTAGAAAGAATGAATGAGGAAAGAGTGACAAAGCAAATTTATGTTGCAGAGGTGAATGGCAGAGTCGCGAAGGGTCGCCCTAGGCGAAAGTTTATCGACCAAATAGGCGATATATTGAAAATGGGCCAAATTAAGAGTACCTTTAACCGACGAGCGTGTATGCGTAGGTATATGGATGTGGAGGAAGCGAGAGAGGTGTGTCAGGATCGTGCCAAATGGAATTCCATAGTCTCTGCCTACCCCTCTGGGTGACAGGCGTGAGTGTTTATGTTATGTTATGTTATGTTATATTTTTGTACCTAACGATTGTAGAGATAAAATCACAGATTGCTGTGTGTAAAATACATTGATTTCTTATGCTCATCGGCATTTTTACTCAATCCCCACGTTAAAATTTTCATAATTCAGAATAGAGATTTATGATGTAAAAATATCAATAAACGTTATTTCGATAAAATTAGAGGAGGATAGATATTTACAGCACTATTATAACTCGTCTATGTTGACTGCACTGCTTGTCAAAAATTAAATGTCATTTCTTGATGTTGGTAGAGTAGCTTGGCGCCCTTTCATACATGTACTTGCATTTACTTTTTCTAAAGCCCGCTTTTCACTATGGGATATAATATAATATATATTACATCTCGAGATATAAATTAATATCGCTCACCATACATTTCATATGGAACCGTTTACACTGAGCTATAATATATATTACATCTCAAGCTATAAATATTTTTTCGATCGACCGAGCGATATTTTCATATTATATTTCGCCCCCTGTACCCCGCACACAGATCCGTGCCCCCAGAACGGTTTACGGGGTAAAGGAGGCTAATCCAATGACCAATGACGAACGCACACTAGTTAAAAGATATATCTCAAAGTGTGAAAGGTGGGATATAATTTATATTTTAATTTAATAATTAATTAATTTAAAATTTAAACAGTGGTAGAGCCACGCGGCAGCTTTGCTGTCGCACGGATGGGCCGGCTCGAACGGTGGTGGTACCACGATCTCACAGAAAACCAGCGTGAAGTAAAGATTTACCTCTGCGTTTCGCTTGGTGAGTGCAGGTGGCCGGAGGCCCTTTTTACTGGAAATGAGGCATTCCATCTTAGTCCTCACGGGTGACAACGCATCTACATTTTGATTTGTAATAGAGGATAGATGTAGATGTCTATGGGCCGCAGGAACCACTTACCATCAGGTGGACTGTGTGCTCGTTTGTCACCCTTATCCTATAAAAAAAGAAAATTTCGGTAGCAACAAGACCGCCCTTTGTATTTCCCTCAATAGTTGTTATTTTTTATTTTTTATTTTGTTATCTTTTCTTGGTGTACAATAAAGAGTATTGCATTGTATTGTATTGTAAAGACATGCAATGTTAAAAAAAACTATCTGCCAATAATTTTGTAATTTTGTAATGAAATGCCTACTTTTACACATTAACGGCTATAGCTCAGTAAGTAATGACATTAAGTACATAGTATGCTAATGTTTTAGAATCCTTATGATATAGGCAAACGTTTTAAATGGTTAGCCTCACAAATCCTGTACGTTTTTTTTTCACCACAGGTGCTCAAACTTAGCATTTAAATAAAGTAAAAAATTTAAACTTATGTTTAGTGCAGTCCTGTAAAATACTAACCATAGTACTTGAAAACTTTTAAGGGTAATTTAGAAACACCATTATTAGGGAACACATTAAAAGAAAAAAATCCGATCTAGCCATTAAACTGCGGACGTGATGACCACAAATGTGAGCAGAAGTACGAATTTTCAGAATTTTATAAAACATGGCGTAGACCCCGAATCGTTCGGGATAGATTTTTTTTTAGGGAACCGACGCCACCTCCCCCCTGCCCGAACACGTGCGTACCAGATTATCCACCATTACTGGGACAGCCTGTATATTATATCCCATAGTGAAAAGCCAGCCTTAGGAACTTTCGCCTCTTAAGCCCGCTTTGCACTATAGAATATAATATAATATACAGGGTATTTTTGGAACGCTCCCGAAAACTAAGACAGGCGACAGCACCAAGTATACCTTTGATCATGGGTCACAAATAAATTCGATCCTGATGAAAAAAAAATCATCTTTTTACAACGTTTTATTAGCTTTATTCACGCGCCATCATGTTAGTACAGCTAAATGAAACGATAATTTCATAAAAAAAATCATGAAAATACTGAAACCTAAAACCAGCAGTGGAATAACTGAATTCATATCAGCTGATTAAAGGTCAATGTACGCGCGAACGCAAATTCGCGCGGTCCGCAACTAGCGGGCCATACCACAATACCTAATAATTTACAACACTTGTCTAAATACCTAACTTATATACTTAACCTACTATTTTGCCACTGTACTTGTCTCCACGTAGCCATTTTAATCCGAATTTACAGGTTAAATAACCCAAATAACTGGTTCGATTTCCCGCTAATGAAAAAATACATAAATGAAATGTAACCAAGGTTAGAGTCATGCGTTTTTATTCATCGTGTAGGTATGTTTATTATTCTCATGTATTCAGTTATGTATGTATTCAGATTAGTTCAGTACTAAGTTATTTAAAAAAAATAGTTATGAAACAGCTTACCGCTCTAAATCCTCCGTGGTCTTATGAGATGCGGCTCAAATTGTGCTCCATTCATTTCAAGGCAGATTTGGGCTCGGTGTTGCGTCTCCTCATGGAGGCGGGGCATCATCGTGTGGTCTTCGACACAGTCCGTACGTAGTTTGTCGAAAACATCCACGATCCTTTTGTAGTTTCGTCAGCACTATCACACTCACGATTAAAAACCCTTTCTTTCACATACCCCACAGAAAGAAGTCTAACGGGGTCAGATCTGGTGCGCGAGGTGGCCAAGCGTGTGGTCCTAGTCCGCCAAATCCAGCGATCATCAAATAGACCATTGAGGCGCTCACGGACGAACCTCACGACATGTGGAGGGGCACCATCATACTGGAACCATGTGCGGCGATATTCAGCCAACGATAGGTCGTCTAAAATGTCTGTCAACTGTTCATTTATAAAGTTTAGGTATCGCTGTCCGTTCAGTCGCTGTGGCAGAAACACTGGTCCCAGTATGCGATCCTTAAATAAACCTGCCCATACGTTAACCGAACATCGGGTTTGGTGCCCGGTTTGTCGAACAGCGTGCGGCTTAAACTCTGAATACACGTGTGTATTTCTTCGGTTCCACAGGCCGTTACTGGTAAATGTCGACTCATCCGTCCAGATAATGTTCTCAATGGAACCAGCCACACGTTGTTGCTGGTATAATAACCAACGGCAGAAAACTCGTCGGCATTCGTGATCGCCGGGAACTAAAGCTTGCACTTTGTGCAATTTGTATGGGCGCATTCGGTTACGCTTCAACACTTTGTGCACTGCACAGTATGACACACTTGTTCCATCCCGACGTCTTAACAATTTATTTAGCGATACTTCGTGTACCTAGGTTCGGATACATAACATGTTGTCGTATTCACAATCACTATAAACGTACGCGTTAAGCATTATTAAAACAAAAATCGAACAAGAATAATACCAACACGTAATTACAATTTAATAAACAAATCGACAAAACTGAAACCTACTGCGTCACAGCGTGATGCGACACGAGCCGGGGGGTTACATTGTTTCGCACCGAGCTACAGGTCGAGTGGAGGGAGGTTACAGTTGCGTTCTAAAGTACTACATGGTATTGGGATATTGTTTTATAATATTATAGTAAGTAATTAATTGTTTTATTGTAGAATCATAATAGGTGCCTTACTTGGAATTAAAAATGGATAATGTTTACTTGAGCATTATTTGTTATTTCTATCGTAAAATATAAAGCAGTTTGTAACAAGAAAACTTAAGGTAAGGGTGGCACGCCGTCCATTATGTCGTCTTGGGTCACATGGAAGCCAGATGTTGAAGGTGTGTTGGTGTTACTGGATGCTACTTCATCATCACTTTCATCTTCGCTTGAGCTTCCGTCATCAGGTCTATCACATGGTAATTTTTTCGGTATTCTTCCTCAACACTTAAATTTACTGCACAATTTTGCCCATTCACCTTCTCCTATCATATTTACCTTTTCGTTCACTAGTTTAGTCATAAAACAATAGATATAAATAATTTTTCTTTCCTTCCTTTTTAAAACATCGTCGCGAGTCGCAAAGTAAGCTGTGTATGCGACTGTATTTTTGGGGCGAACAAAGCGCGGGAACCAATAGCATGCAGGCACAGTAATACTGGCGGATTGTTCCCCCGTCGCGCCCCCTTCGTACCAATATGTGATAAATCGCTCAGTGTCCAAGTTTAAGGCCAGCGTTCTTTTTTCACCGTTCGCGCGTACATTAACCTCCATTAGTCAGGTGATATCAATTCAGTTTTCACTGCTGGTTTTATGTTTCAGTATTTTCATGATTTTTTTATGAAATTATCGTTTCATTTAGCTGTACTAACACGATGGCGCGTGAATAAAGCTAATAAAACGTTGTAAAAATATGATTTTTTTTTCATCAGGATCAAATTTATTTGTGACCCATGATCAAAGGTATACTTGGTGCTGTCGCCTGTCTTAGTTTTCGGGAGCGTTCCAAAAATACCCTGTATATTACATCTCGAGATATAAATTAATATCGCTCACCATTCTTTTAAATGGAACCGTTTACACCGAGCTATAATATATATTACATCACAAACTATAAATATTTTTTAGATCGACCGAGCGATATTTTCATATTATATTTCGCCCCACTGTATCCTGCACACCGTTCCGTGCCCCCAGAATGGCTTACGGGGTAAAGGGGGCTAATCCAATGACCAATGACGAACGCACACTAGTTAAAAGATATATCTCAAAGTGTGAAAGGTGGGATATAATTTATATTTTAATTTAATAATTAATTAATTTAAGATTTAAACAGTGGTAGAGCCACGCGGCAGCTTTGCTGTCGCACGGATGGGCCGGCTCGAACCGGGGTGGTACCACGATCTCACAGAAAACCAGCGTGAAGTCTACTTCACGCTGGTTCAGATTTACCTCTGCGTTTCGCTTGGTGAGTGCAGGTGGCCGGAGGCCCTTTTTACTGGAAATGAGGCATTCCATCTTAGTCCTCACGGGTGACAACGCATCTACATTTTGATATGTAATAGAGGATAGATGTAGATGTCTATGGGCCGCAGGAACCACTTACCATCAGGTGGACTGTGTGCTCGTTTGTCACCCTTATCCTATAAAAATAAAAAAAGTAGCAATAAGACCGCCCTTTGCATTTCCCTCAATATTTGTTATTTTTTATTTTTGATTTTGTTATCTTTTCTTGGTGTACAATAAAGAGTATTGCATTGTATTGTATTGTAAATACATGCAATGTAAAAAAAAAACTATCTGCCAATAATTTTGTATTTTGTAATGAAATGCCTACTTTTACACATTAACGGCTATAGCTCAGTAAGTAATGACATTAAGTACATAGTATGCTAATGTTTTAGAATCCTTATGATATAGGCAAACGTTTTAAATGGTTAGCCACACAGATCCTGTACGTTTTTTTTCACCACAGGTGCTCAAACTTAGTAGTTAAATAAAGTAAAAAATTTAAACTTATGTTTAGTGCAGTCCTGTAAAATACTAACCATAGTAGTTGAAAACTTTTAAGGGTAATTTAGAAACACCATTATTAGGGAACACATTAAAAGAAAAAATCCGATCTAGCCATTAAACTGCGGACGTGATGACCACAAATGTGAGCAGAAGTACGAATTTTCAGAATTTTATAAAACATGGCGTAGACCCCTAACCGTTCGGGATAGATTTTTTTTTAGGGAACCGACGCCACCTCCCCCCTGCCCGAACACGTACGTACCAGATTATCCACCATTACTGGGACAGCCTGTATATTATATCCCATAGTGAAAAGCCAGACTTAGGAACTTTCGCCTCTTAAGCCCGCTTTGCACTATGGGATATAATATAATATATATTACATCTCGAGATATAAATCAATATCGCTCACCATTCTTTTAAATGGAACCGTTTACACCGAGCTATATACATCACAAACTATAAATATTTTTTCGATCGACCGAGCGATATTTTCACATTATATTTCGACCCCTGTATCCCGCACACCGTTACGCACCACTGCAGAACCGTGTGCGGGGTAGAGGGGGTAATCCAATGACAAACGCACACTGGTTAAAAGTTGTATCTCACAGTGTGAAAGCCAATCGTGGGATATAATTTATATTTCGGGATATCATCATTACAGCCCTTAACAATTCCACTGCTGAACATAGGCCTCCCCTAAGGAATGCCATAATTCACGGTCCTGAGCCACGTGCATCCATTGACTTCCTGCATGTCTTACCAGGTCGTCATCCATCCTCCATCTAGTGGGGGGACGCCCTACACTTCGTCCGCCGGTACGAGGCCGCCACTCGAGAACCTTTTTTCCCCATCGGTTGTCGGTTCTTCGAGCTATATGGCTGGCCCATTGCCACCTCAGCTTACTAATCCGTTGGTCTATGTCGGTCACTCTGGTTCTACTGCGGATATCCTCATTTCTAAGTTTATCACGTAGAGAAACTCCGAGCATAGCCCTCTCCATAGCTCGCTGAGCAACAAAGTAATTTTGACAAAGAAGTACTTTTCAATCTGTTTCTCTGTTGATAAAGAGTTAAGCCAGCTATTGAAAATAATTTAATAATTAAAATTTTGTACAACTGACTTTAATAAAAATTATTAAGGATAACTCAAAACTATTGTTCAGATTTATATGGGTCAAATTTATATGAGACCACATGACCAAGCACCAGCTTTCAAATAAAAAGAGAATCATCGAAATCGGTTCACCCAGAATAAAACACGCGTGAGTGTCGTAGAACACTCGGTTGGAACGAAGTTTCTTTCGAAGTATTTTGTTAAATAGTAGTATGTGATGCTATTAAACATTACCAATATTTCTCTGGTAAGCTTAAAATGTTTGTGTTAGAAGTGATTCACGACAGTAATTGAATGGCGGATTCAAACCCACAACCTTTTGTGGTCCGTGCTCTGCCATTAGGCTACTGACGCTTATGTTATTATTGATAAATGTATTATATTATTGATTAACAAATACAAATAAATGAATTGGCGTCTATTAAAACGAAGCGTCGTTCAAAATAAAATAATATTTCTTTCATGACAAGATAAGAAAAAGTGCGAGGGAGATAGATATTTTTCCATCTCGCGAGGAATTGTAGCCGCTAAGGCCGTCTACACTGCGTCAGAAGAGGTCGTGACAGAAAAATCTTACACTTTATCTCGCCTAGCCCCCATCCGCCAAATTCGTACCGTCCGATAAAGAACTTGTACTTGAACTTGTGGTCAAATATCTCACCGCAAGTTTTATTTTTATATTAGATAGGTAGAACCAATAACACTGTTCTAAGCGTGCATTGGATCGTGTTTAAGATCAACCATCGTATTTTTTTAAAAACCACCGACAAAGAAACAGACAACCAACAATGACACCGATAACAAATCGAAATCAGAGACAAATGCGACATTACAGTTGACACTTAACACTTATTCACAAGTCCACTACATACCTATATACACCATAATGATATCCCCTACTCATAGAGTATATCCAGGACTAGACCCTAGGTCTGCTGTCAACCTAACAGCTTGTTCTTCTAGTCTAGCCCCTCAGCTTTCTTGAAAAACTCTCAATCAAACATATGGAAGTGATCACTTTCCCATTCTTATTACCAAACCCTATGCGGTTATTCCTTTTCCCTCCACTACGCCCCTCCTTAAATATAAGCTCCAAGATGCAGATTGGACTAATTTCACTAAAGTTTTAGATACTAAATTTGCCCAAATGCACGTTAACTCCTCAACCAACCCAATAACTTCTTACTCTTTATTGGTACAATATATAACTGAAGCAGCTGACTTATTTATCCCAATCAAAAAACCCTACAGCAAGAACCTATCCTCCCCTCCATGGTGGGATGCTGAATGCACCACTATGATTAAAAGGAGAAAAGCTGCAGAAAAACTTTACAATCACTGTATGACAACCGATAATTTTATACTATTTCAAAAAACCTCTGCTCAGACAAGGAGACTTCTTTCCAAAAAGAAAAAAAGTGGATGGAAAAAATTTTGTGAATCCATGTCCCCTAATACACCAGTAACAATAGTTTGGAAAAATATAAAAAAAATTCGTGGTTCTCTTCTTTCTGATAGCACCATTTCTGATAACTCTCTATCATGGTTAGAAGTCTTCTCTGATATGCTAGTTCCTCCTTTTGTTCCTAAAGAATATGCAATATGCCCACCGATTCCAGTCCCATCTAACATCAACAATAATGAGATAATCTTCTCATTGTCCGAACTACAGTCTGTGTTATCTGGCTTAAAATCCTCTTCTCCAGGAGAAGATGGCATACCCTATGCATGTTTATGTAAATTAAGTCTTAAGGGAAAATTAATTCTTCTCCAAATTCTGAACAATATCTACATATCTTCTAATATTCCTCTGTCTTGGTCAAACCAAATTGTTATACCTATCCTTAAACCCGGAAAAGATCCTAAAGAAGCTTCTTCATACCGCCCAATTGCTCTTTCATCTACTTTTTGTAAAATTTTAGAACATTTAATTAAAAACAGCCTTGAATGGTTTTTGGAGCATAATAACATCCTTGCAAAAAGTCAATTTGGTTTTCGAAAAGGGAAAAGCACATTAGATAGTTTGAGTATCCTAACTACAGATATTAGGTTGGCTTTTTCTAAAAATGAATACTTGGTATGTTGTTTCCTTGATATATCATCTGCCTATGACAGTGTTCTCCTTCCGGTGCTCAGGCAGAAAATGCTTCATCTGAACATCCCTGCGAAGACTGTTCATTTCATTTACAATCTATTCATGGGACGATCTATCAAAATTCGCAATAAAGGAATGTTAAGCTCGCCCAGAACAATTTGGAAGGGTCTACCACAGGGCTCGGTTTTAAGCCCCATTCTTTATAATATTTACACATATGACCTGGAACATTCAATTTCGTCTTTCTATGACATATTACAATATGCAGATGATCTTGCTATCTATGTAACGGCTCCTGATATCCTAACTGCCTCCCATCATCTTAACAGAGGCTTATATTATCTTAATCAATGGCTTACTGACCATGGCCTCTCTCTTTCACCTTCTAAAAGCAAAATAATAACATTTAGTAGAAACGTGTTATCCCTTAATGCTTTGTGGCATTCCTTGGGGGAGGCCTATGTTCAGCAGTGGACTTGTGAAGGGCTGTAATGATGATGATGATGATGATGATGTTATCCCTACTATTGATATCTCATATAATGGTGAATCTATTCCAGTTGTTAACAAAGTAAAATTTTTAGGTATTTACTTAGATTGTCATATAACCGGTACTGCTCACTTTAATTACATCAGTGACAAATGTGAAAAAGGTGTTAACATTCTTAGATCTCTCTCTGGCGTATGGTGGGGTTCTCACCCCATGTGTCAAAAAATCCTATACAATGCCATCATCCGTAGTCACTTCGACTATGGTTCTTTTCTCCTGGAGCCCTGCAACAAATCGGCCCTTAGTAGGCTTGAAGTTATCCAAACAAGATGTTTACGTGTTATCACAGGCGCAATGAAATCAACTCCTAAAAATGCTTTACAAGTAGAATGTGTTGATCCCCCTCTCTCTTTACGAAGACAGTTTCTAGCTGATAGATTTATCTCAAAAACACTACAACTAACATCTCACCCCTTACATCGTAAACTAGAATCCTTGCTACTATTAGTTGTAAACAACTCCTATTGGTCTAATAAAAGCTGGCCCCCTATTCTTAAATCTCTAAATAGATTAAAAATATTGATTATCCTTGTGTTACATTCCCAATTCTACCCTATTTTGAAACCAGCTATGGAGCTATATTACTAAATCCTAAAATCACTCTGAATTTAAACATTAATAAAAATTCTCCAACTGCAAACAGAACTTTCTATAACCTTATGGCAAAAAAATGGCCTGATTGGCTATATATTTTTACTGATGCTTCCAAATTGTCTTCATTCAAATGTGTCGGTTCTGCAGTCTGGATTCCCAAATATAAAATTGTCCTTAATTATAGATGTCCTTCTCAGGCTTCTGTTTTTACAGGGGAAGCTGTAGCCATATATGAGTCTATATCCTATATTTTTTCCCATAAAATTCCTAAATCAGTTTTATTTACTGATTCAAAAAGCTGCCTAATGTCGTTACAGAGCAATATATTTAAAATGAAATCCATCTCCTCATTGATACTGAAAATTAAAGAACTCATACTAAATTGTAATAAGAGTGGGTTTGAGGTAGAGATTGTGTGGATTCCTAGTCATTGTGGCATAGAAGGAAATGAACAGGCCGACTCCTGGGCCAAAGGAGCTGTAGATACTGGCTGTCCCTCTCATTTAATGAATTACTCTCATGATTTAATGTCATTAGCTCAAATTGAATTAAAGAATTCTTGGGACAGAGAATGGAGCATATCCAGACATAGTAAAGGTTGCTACTTTGGTAAAATCCAACCCCAAATTGCTCCAAAACCTTGGTTTTTTAAATTTAGGTTTCTGAACAAACAAATCACATCTACAATCTGCCGTTTAAGGCTCGGGCATGCCTGCACTCCTGTATTTCTAGCTAAAATTAGAATCAAAGATCATTCCCTCTGTGAATGTGGTCTAGATGAAGGTACCCCAGACCACATTTTCTTCAGTTGTCAAAATCACCCAATTTCTTTATATGACATCCTTCCCAAAACAATCCCTCGACCAATGAATATCAATTCCCTCTTAACTATCCCCGATTCCATATATGTCAATACGATCTCAAAATATATTCTAATGTATAATATTAAACTCTAATTATTGTGTACTAAATTTAGCTTAACATAATTCTATATTCCCTGCCCAGGCTAATACCCTCCTATAACTAGATTTTTACCCTATATTGTATGATCCACAATTCATGTATTTAGTTGCTTTGTTTTTATCCACATTTTCACCTAATAACTCCTTTTCCACCGGAAAGCCTCAAGACATAGGTGTGACAGACCTTAGAGTATTCAACTAACAGGAGACGCCATGCGCATAAAGTTCCAAACAAAAAAAGTCTGTCACTTCTAGCGGGAGGCGAGGTAACGCACACTAAGCAAATCGTAAACATTGGGCCACGTCGTTACGCACGCAAACAGCATAATATAAGCACACGATTAAGCAAAACGCAAACAACCTTGAAAATCTCTCATAAATGTCTCATCGTTACAGTGCATAAGCCATAAACAACTAGTGCGAGGGCCTTGTCGATATGGATATGTCGATGAAATTTTATGCAAGTTACATTAGCAAATAAAATAAAATAAAAATGAACAAATGTTTAATGTGTAATATTACATTCAAAGTAAGTTTAAAAAAATACATAAGGTACAAAATAATAATACAAAATTACCAAAATTAACACAAATTGAAAAAGTAGGTAGTAGGTTTATAAAGTGAATAAGTTTGGTGTATATGTGACGAATACACTTTATGGGATCACTCTTTTTTTGCGAGGTAGTTAATTCTAGTGCTTGCATATTTTCCATCACCAAGTTTGCCAGTTCAATGTTATGTGGAACGCAATCATTGTCGAAATAATGTTCCTGTATGCTTAAAAATATATAATATGCCTAGTCTATGAAATATTTTTACCATTTTTTAATGTCATGATCAACCGGAAAGGTTATCTGTATAGGGGTTTTAAACGGTCTAATTTTACAGATTTTACCCAACCTATAGAGTTAAACCGTTTTAAGGCTTAGGGTTGAACTACATTTGGCAGCACGGAATCGCACTTTCCTGTGCTTCTATTCTTTTTGGTCACTCAGAAACGTCATTTACTAGAGCAAGAAAGAGAGCGGGAGTGTATAGTTTCACCCTCAAAAAGTCGATTGTAAACCGGTTTCAAAAGTTTATCTATCATTCTAGACAATCCATACTAATATAATATTTTAAATTTGAAAGTGTGACTTTTTGTTTATTTGTTTTTGTCCTTCCTTTACGCAGCAACGGAATGGAGCAATTAAAAAAAAATACAAATTTGCTATCTCTTGGCCGAAGTTTACGCCAAACATACTTTTTTTCGTCATTTTACTTAGGTTTGAAAATAATTAATGTCGTCGTAAAAAGCGGTAATATTTTGTGTTCTACAATACAAAAGTGTAGTACTCTGTATATATTTAATAATAATAGATTATAAATATGACACTGAGATTATTTGTTTGTCCTTATTTATTTATTTAAGCGCTAATAATTCGTGTCTCATCTGAAAACAACAATTTGGTTGACACCATCTAAGACGATATACTTATAAATAACATTTTAAAATGAATAAATATCATTCACTAAACCTTCTATTTCGATTTGTTACATGTTTTAAATTTTATCCTTCATAATGTAAAATAAACCTGTAGCAAAATAATAAACTTACTTCCAATAATTTCAAAGTCGGTACAGCAGTTTCATTTAATTTCCTTTTATTATTTGATTGGATTACGAAAACCGATTGGTCAAAATGCTCGGAACAAATAGTGCTTGTTCGTTTAGGTACCCAGGTTATATGATTGCCACATTCTTTTATCCAAACTTGGTGCCTGTAAGGATCTTTTGGAAAACTGTAAAACCAAAGATCTTTTTTAAACATTGTACAAAAAAGAATTTTAAATAACACCTTGGTATTATATATCAAGGTATTAATTATAGTCAAATAAAAACATCGACACTAAAGATTACAGTGAACATCACTGTTATTGCCTTGATGATACCATTTTATATACTCGAAATTACCCTTCTTTTCCTTTCATAACGTAACATAATGAAATGAAAATATCTATTTAAAATGTTTTATATACAATAAAACAATTTAAATTGATGTTTTCATTTCGTTAAAAACAATTAAAATTATTAATGTTGTTTGAAATAATATAGTTTTGCAAATAGATCACAATAATATTAATGAATTTAAGACTATTCAATAACACGATTTTGTCTTGTGTAATAAGAACAAAGAGAAACGACATTTGTCTACAATTAAGCAAAATTTAATTATGTCCTAGTGGTGCAAAAGTCCCTACTATAGTATTAATACTTTAAGTTGGCAACACACCCTGCTCAGCTATATTAATCAGAATTTTCGTGATTTAATGCTTATATTATTTATTTAAATCAAAATAAATACTTAAAGATGAAACGTAACGTCGTCTTTTTGTAAATTTGAGGTCTGTGATCTTTTTTTACAAGAAAACACACTGCAACTCGGCATTTTTCTGGAGGTCAACTCACGCTTACGACTACATGTTAACTGATGCCGTACGCGGCGCAACTAGTTTTATATAACGGGAATGATCCGCGCTCTCGTACTTTTGACAGAGGGGAACGCTCTCCAATGTCGTCTCCTGTTAGTTTAATACTCTAAGTGACAGACCGAAGACCGGACATTGGCAGAATTATTGTGACATTACCACAATACCAAGGGCCATATAGATAAAAAAAAAGGTTATCGATGCGTTCAAGCATTCTGAATTTAGAAATTTTTAATAATTTTAAATATTTTAGAGGAGATGCAAGATTTAGTTGATATTGATTTCGCGGGTTCGCACACTAAGGTTCGCAGTGCTTGCAAGTACCCAAAAATCGATTATGGGTTTGATGATCGATGATCATCGAACATCCCTAGCTCTTAGTAGTCTGTGGTTACTTTGTTATACTCTTTGGGTTACTTGATTGTATTGGGCTCAGAATCAAAAGTTCAGCAGTCTTCAGGTTTTCAGGTTTATGTGAAATAAAGTGAAGTTGACGGTCGTGTCGTGTGTGAGATTCGAAATAAAAACATTGTGATATTTTATCATGTAAGTGATGAGTTGTACCGAAAATGAAAGTGGCCCTTTTGTCGTATTCTTCTTACCAGCTGTTGTCGGCTGCCTGACCATACTTTTGGCTAGGCGCTGGGCTAATTCACAAGTTAGCAGCACATCGTCCACAGCTGTTTCTAGACGACGGAAAATAATTAAAGACCCGCTTATTAAGCGGCCATTACCACCGATTGCTTGTAAAATGGTACCACCAGGGACAAAAAAAGCCATTGGAGTTCCAAGGAAGGTTTGGATCTGTTATATTTAAACTTATCAAATTTGACACTAAAACTGCTATAATGTCTCTTGTTAAAAACTGTCTTAAAAACTTTTGGATTATCATCTCAGATACATGTAGAGATAACAAAACATTGTCAGCACAAAAACTTTCACTCACTCTATTTTAAAACCCCAAATGCCAACATGACTTGTTTAAATTTAGCCACTAAAGTCACATTTGCAATATGCCATATATGACATGGGTATACCTGTACTCTCATATTTCTTCTTTTTTTTTTATCTTCTTTCCATGCTACTTCTATTGGCCATGTTCCAATAGTATTTGTAAATTAAGCATTTTTAAACAATAATATTATTTATATATTATATTTGCTCAGGGTTAGCGGGAGAGTAGGTTTGGATTCATCCTATAGATTTAGTATCTAACTAATGTTAGAGTAGATTGGCAATGCAAAAGAGAAAGCACATAGTTTACATGTATGTTAGAATGAGAAAGATGGGCTAGACCATTCACATACATACTATCAAGCTATATAGGCTTGGCGTTATGCATATCTATACTATACTTTATCTATGATTAATCCCTTCCCCAAAATATATACCAATTTGTTTGTTGTGTTTTACCTATTATTCATGTCTAATTTCTGTTATTACAGGGACCAGTGTTACCAGAAGAGGATATGAATGGTGGTGGGAAACGAGTTAGTCGTACTACTCGTTTATCGCCCACAGCAACACCATCATCAACCATGGGCACAACAGACATCAAATTATCTGATGGTCTGCTACCACCTAAACATATACCATTTCCATACATCCCGCAAGATGGGGAAATGTTATTTGAGTTTATGACTTTTATCTTCACACTTGTGGCGGCTGGATTACAGTTTCTTAATTTATATAGGACAGTATGGTGGTTACCACACTCTTATACTAACCAAGCTATGGTAAGATCTTACACATATCACTTAAAAAACTGTTGTATTTAGAAACTGGGTTTAATACTTAAAAAAAAAAGATTTTTAATGAAAAGCTTAAAAATTATTTTTATTCGAAAAAATCATTGTAATTTGCAAAATGTTTTACCTAATCAGCAATTTTTGTGATTCTTTTCAGAACTTTTATCTGATAGACCCTCATCTGGTGGCATTTATTATGACTATTATCAGCAGAAGGCTGGTCTTTAGCATTACTTTGGCTATATTGAGATATTTTCTCCCTCCTAAGCTTATGCCGCATGCAACAATTGCTGCCCGGTAAGGAAAATTTAATTATGGAACTGATTGTTATAAGAATAAATGTGAGAAGTCTGTCTAATACAGTGTTAAAATTAAAAAATTTAAAAGACGAGTTCATAGAACTAAAATATTAAAATCATTTCCAATTAATAGCTTCTAAAGTCAATGGTAAAAGGAAAAGTGTAGATAAGATAACGATGGGCTGTTTTCTGCAACTCCACATCTGAGCGCTTATTTTGCGTGTGGGCAGGAATAATGCAATTATCTGAGCCATGAAATTTCCCCGAAAAAGTTCAACAGTCCTTTGATGTTGCAAGCAACTTCAGGGAGTGATTCCAGTGTGCCGAGATGATTAACCCTGTATGCAGGGACCTCCGGGCATGTCAGCAACACGTGGGCTGCCGTTTCTTCCTCCCCATACATTATTTTAATAATATTTCTATTTAATTTCATGTCTATAAACCAGGGTATTCAGGGCGGCTCACTCTGTATCATTTTGTACCAAATACCTTTCATTTTGGAGCGTTCATTGAAAACTTCTTTCCATTCAATATAACATGAATTTTTGAATTCTGCCAGTACTTCTGAGTAACAAGGGTTAATATTATAGTCTACACCATTTACACAAGCAGAATTCGCTAATCTATCTGCTTCCTAATTACCCAATAGACCAATGTGTGATGGAATCCACTGCACTCTTGCACAGATATCGCCTAAACTGAACTGATATGATTGGGAAAGTATGGTATAGGCTATCGAAACACCTCTGATTCCAGAGGCGGATTGAGCCAAATGATCTTCTATAGTGTTTGTCCCCTCAAAACCGGTAGCGAAGATGGCAGCCTGTTTAAGTATTTTGTTTTATCCGTCTTGCAGGGATTTCTCCATTGTGGTGTAGTGGGGATATAGACCTGTAGTACGAAACAGATCCATCTATGGTCTGAGCATGAAGCCTCTTTTGTAAATGCCATTCTGTAATTAGTTTAGCTGCTCCTTTTGTTGCAAGAGTAAGGTTGATTTTTATTGTTCGACAACTTATGTTTATGAAGGTTGGTTCGGAACCTGTATTTAACTTACCTCGTTCATTGGGTTTTTCCATCCCGCAGAAGTGATAATGCGCGTTGGAGTCTGTCCGAATCACATCTTCTAGTCCGGTTCTCTCGCAGAAATTCACTAGCCTTACGAGGTCATGTGGGGGAGGTGTGTCTTCCTCCAGCATGTAGACAGAGGCGACGACTATTCTTCCCTCCTGTGTGTTTTGTATGCTACAGCATACATGTCTCTGGAACAGAAATCTGTTAATTATTTTGTGCACAGATATCTTTAGTAGTATAAATACACGATCTAGGCTTGTCATGCTCAGAGTTGTAGAGTAACTTACTTTTTAGGTTGTTTAGGCCTTCGATTTTACTAGCCCCGACCCACGGCTTTTGGATTAAGGCTATGGCCGTCCATTGAGCCTCCAAACACTTGTGTAATTGAGCCGACGCAGTTTTTTGCCTCTTTGCTCGGTGGAGTACCATAAAATTTCCTTCCACGACCCTGGAATTTTACGGAAACCGGCCCACATACACATGCGAGGCGGTTTCCGGCTTAGTTAAGACACAGTGTAGAGAAATCATCATCACATATTCCCCAGTTTTACCCTCCAAAATTGTACCAATTAAATTTTTTCTAAGACGAATAAAAGAATTATGTATTAGTAAAATTTCATACTGGGGTCATACCAGCCCTGGAAAAAATCCATATCAGTTTTTAAGGATGAAAAGTAATAAGTATTATACCATTTTGAAATCTAGGACAAATGGCCCATCTTTTGAAGTAACTTGCCTTTTAAAGGTTACAGTATGTTTTTTTTTAATGAACATTCAAAGTTAGGTGATTTCATTTTTTCAAGTACGACTAAAAGAAACTACGTTAATTTTAACTAATCTAGAAACCTTTTTTGCTTGGTTTGTGACTGCGATAAATAGCACGCTTATTTAAGACCACATTACTGAAAAAATCACTGTAAAATTGAGAAATTTTTGGTCATAATATCTAATGATGTGATTTAAGGTGTCGATTTTCCTCATTTTCATAAATTTGTCAGTTATATGTCTATACTCTGCGAACCAAATTAGCAGTGCAAACATTTCTATTTGACAGCAGGAATAGATAAAAGATTGGTACCTACACAGACAAACTCCTAGCATGGAATAAATGTACAAATATCTTTATGACATAGAAATTATATTATTATATTTCCTTGAAGCTTCTGGTTTCAGAAGTAAACTCTCATATCTACCACTGCTATGTTTTGTTATTTTCTACAAATTAATAATTAAAAAATTAGGAAGTAAGAACAATTTAAAAAAAAAATTTAAAATTTAAAAATTGCCCAATTATAGCATTATTATCTGTTATCTAGCAAACAAATTCAGTGAACATGATACGTAAATGAAAGAAAAACATAACAGTTATAAGAAATGAAAGCAAAACAACAGAGAGAAAGAAAGAAGAAATAATTTGTTCAGCTTCCTTTGACCTTATTTTATTTGATTTGAGTATTTATGTGTTATAAGAGAAAAACAGTCTGCTTGTGAGTTACTTTAGCCTGGTTTAACAAGGATAATACATTCTGCTGTCTTCCGGTATGAAGAATAAGAGGGCCAGGTAAAATAATCTTTAGCCCTTAGGGTCGAAAAAGGAAAGGATTTCTTTGTTTGAAGTTGTTTTCCGCGGTTCAAAAGCTGATTCTTGAGAGCAGGACCAACACAGATCCGTCAATGAAACTATATAGTCATAATTTTTAAATTTACCTAATTATTTTCAGGATGTTCATACTTGGTGTAATTTTGGGTGCTCTTGCATGGTGTACATACTTTATAATGCTTAAATATCTACTCAGTGGGATATTTTACCTCTGTTATCCGTAAGTAATATTATGTCCAGTTAAATACATTGCAGCATATTATACTTGGTTTTTATTGTGTTCTTTTGGATATTTGGCGTGTAGTGGCGACGTAAGTGGTGACCGAGAGAAATGAACTAGGAGATGGCGGCAGCATCTTCTTGATAATTAACTCAAAATGATAAAAAATGTGGTTACCTACCCATCTACCAAGCTTGGCAACTATGGCAAATAGTCATATGAGGAAATTTATGGGAATGGCCTATATTTAGACGTACACTATGATAGGCTGTAACTTCATTTGGTACGCTAGTTCTTTAAAAATATACTGCCTGTTTAAACAACAATGTTTGCCACTTTTTGTATCAAGTGCCATGGATGTTTATAGTTTTGTTACTGTCATTATTTTTTACACTATTTTATACTTTTACAGAGCTGCGGTATACTTCATATTGTTTGGTTTTCAATCAAGTCCTTTCCTAGAGCTGGACAATGAGACTCCGCCTTTGCACTGCTGCTCCCACGATCCAGAGCACGCACGCAACGAAGCTGACATGCTAACAGCTGATTTTAATCTGAGACTGAAGAAAATAATATTTAATTCTATGCTTGGCGCCTACTACACTAGTTTTGTTCCTTGTTGTTTTGCACCGGTGAGTTTTTATTTTTATTTGTACATATAAGATATTCTCTAAGTCCATAGTGAAGGTTTCCGAATTTTGTACACGGTATTCGACATTTTATAGGATAAACAATTTACAAATGAATGTTATCGATTTGCAACATATCATTGATATGCAGAAGAAACAGCATTGGTGATAGCACGCAGCCTTGTGGTACACCAGCGATAATGGGCTCGTAATCGGAGCATGCACCGTCTACTACGACCTTGATGCTCCGATCTGCAAGAAAACTGGTGATCCAATTGCACAATTTCCCGGGAAGCCCGTAGGAAGGGAGCTTCGAAAGAAGCGCTTTGTGCCAAACCCGATCGAAGGTCTTTGCTATGTCCAAACTAACGGCCCACGCTTCCCCCTTGGACTCCACTGCCTCCGCCCATCTATGAGTTAGGTAACCTAGAAGCTCACCAGCTGAGTGACTTCGACGGAAACCGTACTGGCGGTCACTATTCAGCTGGTGATCCTCAAGGTACCGCATGCGCTGGCAGTTAATAATAATATCCATTACTTTGCAAAACAAGGAGGTGATAGCGATAGGCCTGTAGTTGGACGGATCTGAGCAGTCGCCTTTTTTAAGGGATCAAGTGCACCAAAGCTGTCTTCAATGAGTTCGGGACTACGCCTAGGAAGTAGGAGTACCGGAAAAGACGCGTTAAAACCGGTGCCAACTCTGGAGTACACATCTTCAGTATAATAGGTGGGACTCCATCAGGCTCACTCGACTTGTTGACGTCCAGGGAGAGGAGTGCTTTACGCACCGAGCGCTGTGTAAACAGCTCTTCCTGCATGGAGCACACACACCGCGGGATGGTCGGCGGTGTGTACTCTCCGTCATCTAGAGTCGAGTTGGAAGCAAAAAGAGAGCCTAGCAGATCGGCTTTCTCCTTTGCGGCGTGGGCCAGTGAGTCGTCCACCCTGTGCAGAGATGGCAGAGATGGCTGACAGCTGATGGCTGGCTGACCCTTGGACAGTAGTTTCTCGCCAATTCTGCCGAAGTGCTCTGACTTTGCCTTGGCAAATACACTTTTGAAGGACCTGGGGCGGAATTATACTTCTTTTTAAGAGCGCTGGTGTTTACATCCCAGGACGTTGATGCGCCAGCCCAGGTCCGGTAGCAGTCTCCTGCTATAGCGTGATACAATTTTACAGGAATGACCAAACCATGGCTGAGTTTTGCCTCCGACAGGCACCACAGATGATGGAATAAATAATTCCATTCCCTGAAGTACCACATCAGCGACTGAATCAGCAGCAACGTTGGGATCATCCGGCGAGAAGCTTAAATAGTGAATCTGCAAACTCGCCGGAACATTCACCGTTAGTCTTTTATCTGTGTATAAAAAGTCGTGTTTACGTCAGAGGTCCAAAGTTGTGAAGACCGCTACAGTAAAATTATTTCTGCGTTCTCGGAAGTTAAAAGTGCTAAAGAACAGGTAATAATTGTAAAAAATATTTTAACAAAACGTGCTCG
The DNA here is from genome assembly GCA_033319125.1 of Parnassius glacialis. Lineage (NCBI taxonomy): Eukaryota > Metazoa > Arthropoda > Insecta > Lepidoptera > Papilionidae > Parnassius > Parnassius glacialis. Next base: position 38,490,360 of record JAVANC010000009.1, on the reverse strand, counting down.
TTTATGCATAAAGAATGTGGCTCGTTAACCCGTGACCGTTCGACAATCTTTGGAAGCCCCCAGCGTGGAAGCAACCAATTCGGTTTTCCTCGTCTTGCCAGTCGATAATATCGTCCAACGCCACCGTCAGATTCCATTTTGAGGTACGAATATTAGATGTTGGGACTACTTGCGTAATTTAATTGTTAATAGTTTATTCCAATTTTTTAAATAAGCTATAACAAGAACAGTCGTCAGTTACGTCGTTGATAAGCAAAAATATATTTTTTAAATTTATTTATTACTAGCTATTCCCCGCGACTTCGCCCGCGTGTTATTTGGGGTTTTAATTTTTGTGCGCAGGACCCTAATTCTTTTTACTAACATAAAAGTAGCCTAAGTTACTCCTTGTGACATCAGCTATCTGGCAGTGAAAATCCCTTCAAAATCGGTCCAGCCGTTTCGGGGATTAGCCGGAACAAACAAACAGACGAAAGCTTTAAAAATTGTATTTTTGTTATACTTTCATATGCATTTAGTAAAAGCTGTTATTTTGAAATTACAAACAGACACTCAAATTTTATTTCTTTGTATAGATATAGATGACGATCCTCAGCCCGTTAAAAGTGTAAAAGGAAAATTGGAATCATAATTTGTGTCATGTAATTATTAATTATTATCTTAAGCATAAGTAGTAAGCGTGTCATCAAGAAAGTAAACAATAGGCAAACACTTGAGAAATGAAAACGTGAATTGAATCACATACACTCCTGTGTGGTAAAAGCGCGCGTAAGAATAGTTGTTGCCCAAAAATCACATCCAATTTCGGATAATCTATACAAATAAATAAAATTGAAGTGTCTGTTTGTAATGTCAAAATTACAGCTTTTTACTAAATGCATATGAAAGTATATACTGTACTAATAAAAAATATACAATTTTTAAAGATTTGTCTGTCTGTCTGTCCGTCTGTTTGTCTGTTTATTCCGACTAATCTCCGAAACGGCTAGACTGATGTTGATGGGATTTTCACTGGCAGATAGCTGATGTCACAAGGAGTAACTTTACTCCTTGTGACATCTACTTGCTACTTGATATTTTAGAAAAAGAATTAGGGTGCAAATTCTGGCTAGGAGGTCCCGAGCAGTCTGGTAGGCGTCGTCCGACAATCTCAAGTGGCCGACGACGCCCAGGGCCTCCCCCTCCAGTGAGGCCAGGAGGTACGCCATCTTCTGGCTCGGGGTCAAGTCACTCCGGGCGTCCACTAGGCTGTCGAAAAGACCAACGAAGGTCAGCCATTCGGAAAGGACCCCGGAGAACCTTGGCAGGTCCAGAGTTGGGAGTCGTCCCTACAGCTCCGGCTGAGGCTGCTTCCGAGAGGACTCGGGCAGGCCACTCATCCGAGCTTCACGCGCCTCCTCGGCATACCTGCCTTCAACCTTGATCAACTCGTCCGTGAGCGAAAAGAACTGCTCGTAGTCCGCGAAGCAGGAGTCCAGGACTCCCTTTTCCACACCCGAATCCTCGAGCTCAGCGTAAGCCTCCTCCACTGCGGCCCTTCGAGCATCGACCTGCTCGAACCGCTTCATCAAGTTATGGACCCATATCCCTGGTGGCCCAGCGTAACTCAGTCCGCAGGCAACGGATTAGTAGCTTGGGCGATGACATCACTACTAAATACAAATTACGACGTGGCTCGAGAACAAATTACAAAAATAACAAATAACAAATACAAAAAAAATTAACAGTTAACAAATGCAGTTCCTATCAAATCGAGTTGAATAGAAATTACACAAGTACGAATTACTACTTATCAAACCAAATACAAGTTAGCACAAAAGAAAAGACGCAAATCAAATGAACAAATAACCAATACTAGTGCGATCAAATCAAGTTAAATTCAAATTGCGCAAATACAAATTACTACTCTTTAGTTCAAATACAAATTACAATACGACTAAAGATACACATCACGGTCGATCAACAAAAAATGCCTCGCTCGGAAATCGACCCTTCGATAAGTAATCCACTACAACTATCCGACAACGATAATTAACCGATTACGTGATAATAACCATCTACCTACATGACGCATACCTCTAGAAAAACTCCCGCTTGCGCAATCTACGGGCGCGGCATTAGCAAATACCCGCCAGTAACAAAAAAAAGCAAGCCACAAGATAACCAAGGAAAGAATTTCAATTTTACGTATTACGGACGGGCGTGATTGTAGACAAATTAAACCAATCAAACCAATGCTCCCTGCCACCAAAATTGTTTAATTTTTATCAAACACTATGGTCGGGATCGACCGGGGATCGAACCCGGAACCGCGCTCTGCTACCAGTTTGTTACTGCGTGCAGCTGCCTATCTAAGAGTAGGATCCTCCCGGCCCATGAAGGAAGATCCCACAAGCAGATGCAGGTCGGGCCTCCTAAAGGCCAAAGTGGAAAATCTCTAATAACAATAAACAATAAGGGGGCGCGTTCTATCCTACTGCTAATCAACAGGGAGAATATTAAAACCGAACTTACTTACCTATATCCAAGGCGACTGGTCCCTCAGGGTTCGGTCAAGGTCGCATGTGGTTGTAGAGTGCATGGGCAGTAAGGGTCAGTGATGTGTATCTGTGTGTGACTGATTATGGTATATCTTAGACCGTTGTCGTCGGCAGCATCTCTGACTTCAGCACAGCTCCAAATTGTGGTAACCTTCCGCGGAGTCGTCCTCAGTCACTTTCTTCGTTCGTCACGAGGACAGTCCATTAACTCTATCGTACGATTAACTAACTTCCAGCCACTAATTCTCGTTTGTTATAACGCTTAACACGCAAACGAACGCAGAATGTCCGGATCAAAGGTCACTACAGTTTCGCGTGGCAACAGTTATTTCTAGAATATCAAATGCCGCACTAGTATTTTATATTGTCGAATGCACATATACAGATTCTGAGTTAGACACAATAAGTCCCGAGTGAAGCTCTCAAGCAAGTAATGCGCGTTATGTTTCCTAGACAGTATATATCCTAGACGCGCGTGCACTATTCTTCCGCGTCCCCGAACAAAATTCACAGCATGCTGTGTTTAGCACTGCCTGCAAACGACTGCTTTCTCGCTCGCGATTCAACCTCGCGCCCTCTACGCACGACCGAACGTCAAACCGATATCGCCGAGCCGCGCGCCCTCTGGCGTCAATCCCGAAACCAGCGTTTAGGCGTGAACAGTAGGTAATAGTAAGTCTTTACATTTTCTTTTGAATACACGTTCGGGGTCGCTAAAGATGTCGATGTCATGATTGTTTAAGCTGTTATAAGTTCGCATACATCTGTTCAACGGTGAAAACTTACCAAGATTGGTTCTACTGAAGGGAATATTTAATAAATTGGTAATTGGGTGTCTAGGAATATGATAGGGGATTTTTAGGCACACTTGCTGCAATAAACTTGGTGAAATTAACTTACCATGTAGAAGTTTATGTAGCGTCATTAGGTCTAAAAGATTTCGTCGGTCTGCCAACCTCATTTATTATTTAACTATTTTTGAACTATTTGGAGTTCATTAATGATTTTGGGGTCAGCGTGAGCAAATATAGGGCCCGCGTAAGTCATGACTGGTCGTATACAGACCTTATAAAGGGTTCGCTTGTTTCGGAGGGCCATTTTACTGTGTCGGCCCAGCATACTGTTGATCCTACTCAGATAAAAACGTGCGTTGCGGGTTACTCTTTTGACATGGGGCCCAAAGGTGAGCCTCGTGTCAAGGGTGACACCTAAATATTTGGCAGACGTATGCCAGGGGACAGGGGTCTCTAGCATACGGATTGGTGAAGTGTTTTTGAGGCGGCGTCGTTTATAATCGAAGTGAACGGCGGAGCTCTTCTCCGGGTTCACATCTATGCGCCATTTTTGGAACCAAGTTCCTAAGTCATCAACTGACTTTTGGATCTTGTTCCGTATGAAAGGTAGCGAGATACCTTTACAGTAGAGGGCAGTGTTATTTGCGAAGAGGGAGAGCTGAACACCTTTTGACGGGATGGGAATGTCGTTGGTGAACAGGATATACAGGAGGGGAGCGAGTACTGAGCCCTGAGGGACACCAGATTTGATGGGGCGCTGAGAGGAGAGCGTGCCTTCGTGTCTAAAACGAAAGGTACTATCCTTCAGGTAAGAGGTCACGAGACGTACAAGACGATCGGGGAGACCTATTTTATATAATTTGTAGCAGACTCTATCAAATGCTTTAACAATATCGAAAAAGACCGCGATGGTCTTATGACGGCGTGGATAAAAACTTCTTGATCCGTCTCCTCGTTGTATAATAGCAATAATAATAACATTTCTGAATAATATTTCAGGTTTCCTTACGCGACTGCTAAACTCTTGCCTGATAGAAAGTCTGTAGTGTGTAGTGTCTCTAATGGATTATAGTTTATATTTAATTTTTGTTTCTTAGACGTACTTATACTACGACGTGTACGCGGCGTCCCAGCAAGTAGGCCTAGTGTGGGGCACGCTGTACGGACGCTACGCGGCGCAGCTGCTGTCCGCCGCCTATTGCGACGTGCTGCACCGCTCCGCGCTGCACCTCGGCATCTGGCGCGTGGCACCGCCCCCGCCCGGTACGTACTTGTACTGCGACGTGTCGCATCGCCCGGTACGTACTTGTACTGCGACGTGTCGCACCGCCCGGTACGTACTTGTACTGCGACGTGTCGCATCGCCCGGTACGTACTTGTACTGCGACGTGTCGCACCGCCCGGTACGTACTTGTACTGCGACGTGTCGCATCGCCCGGTACGTACTTGTACTGCGACGTGTCGCACCGCCCGGTACGTACTTGTACTGCGACGTGTCGCATCGCCCGGTACGTACTTGTACTGCGACGTGTCGCACCGCCCGGTACGTACTTGTACTGCGACGTGTCGCATCGCCCGGTACGTACTTGTACTGCGACGTGTCGCACCGCCCGGTACGTACTTGTACTGCGACGTGTCGCATCGCCCGGTACGTACTTGTACTGCGACGTGTCGCACCGCCCGGTACGTACTTGTACTGCGACGTGTCGCATCGCCCGGTACGTACTTGTACTGCGACGTGTCGCATCTCCCGGTACGTACTTGTACTGCGACGTGTCGCACCGCCCGGTACGTACTTGTACTGCGACGTGTCGCATCGCCCGGTACGTACTTGTACTGCGACGTGTCGCATCGCCCGGTACGTACTTGTACTGCGACGTGTCGCACCGCCCGGTACGTACTTGTACTGCGACGTGTCGCATCGCCCGGTACGTACTTGTACTGCGACGTGTCGCACCGCCCGGTACGTACTTGTACTGCGACGTGTCGCATCGCCCGGTACGTACTTGTACTGCGACGTGTCACATCGCCCGGTACGTACTTGTACTGCGACGTGTCGCACCGCCCGGTACGTACTTGTACTGCGACATGTCGCACCGCCCGGTACGTACTTGTACTGCGACGTGTCGCACCGCCCGGTACGTACTTGTACTGCGACGTGTCGCACCGCCCGGTACGTACTTGTACTGCGACGTGTCGCACCGCCCGGTACGTACTTGTACTGCGACGTGTCGCATCGCCCGGTACGTACTTGTACTGCGACGTGTCGCACCGCCCGGTACGTACTTGTACTGCGACGTGTCGCATCGCCCGGTACGTACTTGTACTGCGACGTGTCGCACCGCCCGGTACGTACTTGTACTGCGACGTGTCGCATCGTCCGGTACGTACTTGTACTGCGACGTGTCGCACCGCCCGGTACGTACTTGTACTGCGACGTGTCGCACCGCCCGGTACGTACTTGTACTGCGACGTGTCGCATCGCCCGGTACGTACTTGTACTGCGACGTGTCGCACCGCCCGGTACGTACTTGTACTGTGACGTGTCGCATCGCCCGGTACGTACTTGTACTGCGACGTGTCGCACCGCCCGGTACGTACTTGTACTGCAACTTCCGCAACATCGAGTATACGTAAGTCATCTATGCTTATGTATATTCTAAGCTGTAGTATATTATGGTTGTAGCACAAATGCCCTCATAGATTATCAGCGTAAATTAGCAGCTCAATGCTGCTGCGTTTCGTATGGACAGTGTAGAGAACCGAAGACCCTTTTTACTGGAAATGAGACATTCCATCTTAGTCCTCAGGGGTGGCGACGCATCTGCATTTTGATATTTAATCGAGGCTATATGGAGATGTATATGGGCTAGAGCATCCACTTACTATCAGATGGACTATGCTCGTTTGTCAACCTTATTCTATAAAAAGACGCATTTGTGATTACAGTTTTATAACTAAGTCAATTTTAATTATCTTTGTGAAACATTTAGAGAAAAACCCGTGTAACTGTCACCGAGGTGAATCCACAACTTTTCCATTGTGCTGAATTTGGCGCGGACTATTAAATATAATTTTACCAATAGCGGTGTAACAATAGCCACTACCCCATATCGTCCCGTGGGTGTCGAAGAGGCGAAACAGGGAAACAAATCAAGATATGGTGAGCAGCGTATTCCTAATATTAAGGGGGATCCTCCGCTAGCCGCGCCATACATTTTTCTTATCCTATATACGTTAAACACAGACAATATTTGCTTAAAACTAATCATTTTATCACTTTTCTACACTGAAATGTGCTCGCGGTTGACCTTCTTAGAAAATAACTTACAGTATATATTAAGAAAAACATTAGTAAAATTTTGACACTTCTTTAGTAGTGTGAGTGAATTTTGACAACTTGACAAATAAAAGCGCCAAAACATCGTTTAAACATTGGCACGCTAGATGGCGTGCAGACGATATTGTGCAACAAATACCATCATTCGTAAGTAGATATTATGCAACAATGCCATACTTCCTAACCTTGAACTAGATGCACTACGTTGAAAGAAGAGCGGCGTTGCCAAACTTCTGTCGCTCGTTTGACTGTAATATAATAAAATACAAATACATTTTGTATTCGAGATTGTCATGCGATAGGATTTGCGCCCGGAATATCTTGCGTGTAATATATTTTTGTTTGACTTTCATTAATTCAATTTGCATTATTTCTATTACGTATTTGATTCCAATATAATATAATATATTTTAATTTATCGTAGGTATAGTAATTAATTATTCAAAATACGCAATTTTATTTTCGGTGGTATTAAAAACAGTAAGTTGGCATTTGATTTCAAATCTCGTCTCAATACTAATTAATTACCTACGTCATATGTGTCGGTGTTGAGTACAAACCTACAAAGGCATTGTTTCGTATTTTAATTTATTTAAACATGTTTTTGGTCAAGAATAAATAAAATTATAAATTGGTAAGGCACCAAAGTAGTCACAAAATTAATTTTACAATCATTTGCAAAATATAGATAAAATATCTATTGCGCATTTTGCAAACAGTTTCAGACAGACACACATTATTATTAGTTTGTTTTATTTTGTTGTAGTACCAAGCTCAAGGTCGCGTCATATCCTTTGTCTGTTGTTGTTGGTCTTGGACTTTTTTACTTGATTTGTCCTTGGATAACAGATGAAAATAACTTGACTGGGAGCCGACCCCAAAATAGTTGAGAAAAAGGCTAGGCAGATGATGAATCGTACATAATATAATATATCCTAGCAGGTGGCGTTCTGTAGTTCTGCCTACCCATACAGAAAAAAGGAAAATATTTTTTTTTAATTCACACCATCTAGTATTCAATTTTCGTAAATGTAGGGACTAAGAATTCACCCACGTCAGTGTGTGTAAACGACACTATATTCAATGACAGATGTTATTTTTGAACATTGTGTTGAATTGTGTGGATTTTGAGGCAATGATATGACCTAGTAAAATAAAGTATAATTTCCGAGTATAGCGATTGCTACTTCTACGACTTAATAATGTTCCAATTACACAAAAACCCAAATAAACTAAAAAATGATGACTTCAGCGCCATCTCGCGGGAATATGGCTGGGAGTAGACCGTATGTTTCACCTTAACTAAAAATAAAAAAACTGCGGTTGCTAACTCGCTTGCCTAGCATGGCAACTATAGCAAATATTCCCCCCCCCCCCCCCCTATAAAGCTAAATGTTGTAAATGTAATTAATTGCAGCAGTGGAAGGCAGTGTAACGTGGTCTGGATCCCGCTGGTGGGGTTTCGGAGCGCGGGTTTGTCTCGATGGTGTGGAGTACGTGGCGCACGCGCACTATGTGTCTGCCCGCCCGGCCGACACGCACCAAACCAGCTTTTACGTGAGTTGAAATTTATTTTGTTTATTTACTAGCGACTCGCCCCGGATTCGTCTGGGTAAGATCTTTTGATATGGCGTTTTTTAGATTTAGGATAGTTATCATTGACCATTTTTTTTTTATAAATTTTTTGATTTCTCTGAAAAAATCTATGTTTGTGTGTGTGTGTGTGTGCGCGCGCGCGTGTGCGTGTGTGTGCATGTAATCTTCACGCCTTGCAGATAGATTAACCAACGTCTTGCACTTTCGAATACTGCTGCCCGTGTCCAGTCTATGGGGTAAACCAAGTTGATTTCTAGAATTGTTAACGGTAATAGAATTTCTGTGATCGAGTTATTACGTGACTTAACTTTGATATTATTAATTATTATAGTTATCTGTATAGTAAATTAGGCTTGACTTAACCTATTTTATTGGTAGGTATTTTATTTATATTTACTGGTTATACCGCCATCTATCGGAAGCCATAACATTTCATAGCATTTACAGTAGTCACCTCTTACAACAGCCGCGGAAAGCCTCCACCATCTGCAACTCATCTTTTCTTCCAGGTCAGTTGTCGGTTTCACGAGCTATTATGGCCCGTTTGTTACCATTTCAGTATACTGATCCGTTGGACTATGTTGGTTGCTTAGGCTCTACTGCGAATAATGTCATGACAGAGTTTAGGTCACGGCGGCCAGTCGCAATGGAGACTAGCCATCTGCGCAGGACAGGATTTAAGTGCACAAGTGTGTGCGCAAGCACGGGTACACTCTTTATACCTTTTTTTAAAATAGAATCGAGTGACAAACGAGTACACAGTCCACCTGATGGTAAGTGGTTGCTGTGGCCCATAGACATCTACATATATCCTCGTTTGCTAATCAAAATGCAGATGCGTTGTCACTCGTGAGGACTAAGATGGAATGCCTCTTATCCAGTAAAAAGAGTTTCCGGTTCTCTACACTCACCATACGAAACAGCAGTGTTAAGCTGCTATTTTACGCTGGTATTGTGAGATCCTTCCCCGGTCCAGCCGACCCATTCGTGCTACAACTATTACTACTAATATAGCTGCAGCATGTCTCTACCACATATAAATTTCTCCAATGACTCCGGGTGGCTACTAAGAATTTCTTGACGACAAAACCCTTTAACTGATTTTGGACTGTCCCATATCGTCCCGTGGGTGTAGTAAGAGGCGACAGAGGGAAACAAATCATGGGATGAGCAGCAGCGTCTTTGTAATAACGATTTAAAAAAAAACTGCCTTTGCCAACCAGCTTGCCAACCGTGGCAACTATCCCCTAATCTATGGGGTAGGCCTGTGCCCAGCAATTGGGACGTGTGTATAGGCTGTAACTTAAACTTTTTTAACTGTACAGCCAGCAGTGAAGTGAAGTCTTTAAAGTTAAATTATAACATTGTCTAATGTTTACTTAATATTACTTTCAGACCGTGTTCATATACCCACCGACGCTACTTTGTGTACTTCTGACCCTCCAACTGTCACTAGTTGTTGTACAACTGTGTTTACTGTTCAGCTCAATAGCCTGGCACAACTTCTTGTCAATAGTCATTTTACTTTTCATCAATTACTACTCACTGTTTAAGTTGGTGAGGGATTATATTGTTACTTGGAAAGTTTATAAAGCAGAAAACATGATACAGGATAAAAACGGATCTGTTCAACTAGCCACTAATTAGTGATATCCGCCATTTTGAAACTGGTTAGACGGTACGCGCACAATTTTTTTTTAAATGCACTTCACTGAATTTCGCAACGATACTATCTTGCATTGCATTGTTTGACTTTTTTAAAATATGAATACTTCATACTACAGTACAATTTTTTTTAAAGATTAAGAGTGACAAACGAGCACAACATTTAATCGAAATATAGATGCGTTGTTAACCCTGAGGGAGAGAATGACTCGTTGCCAGTAAAAAGTCTCGAGTTGTCTACACTTACCATCAATTAGAAACAGCAGAATTAAGCTGGTATTTTATGAGAGCATGGTCGTACCTCGGTCAAGCTGATTCATTCTTGCTACATCCATGATATAACTGCAGTATGACTACTACGTAAATGCTCCACATGTTTGAGAGCCACACAGTCATATAGCAGCTTAACCGATTCGTTGCGGCACCAATTTTCGATAACTTTTAGCTGTGGTGGCGAACAAATATTTCATGACACGCCGGGCGTGTCAAGCGCCACAGACAAAATAAAGTCACTTTCTCTCAATTTCAAAGAAAATGCGTAAAATAACACGTAGTTACCCACTAAAAACAACAAATGGATAAAACACATGGCGGATGGCACAATAGGCGTGTCACCCGCACTGAACCGGTTAATGCTGCTGTTTTGTGAATGGAGAGAACCGAGACCCTTTTTACTGAAAACGAGGCTTCATTCCATTTTAGTCCTCAGGGTTGACAACACATTCTGAATTTTGATTCTTTATCTATCCTCGATTCAAATGTCTATAGGGGCAAAAATATTGAAAAATTTGACATACAAATCTACATATTTAGGTCCATTGAAGGGTTCTGTGTCTACAGCAGTGTGGATGTTTAACTCTGGTGGGTCTCGTGGTTGGCTTTTCGATGTTTGACTTTGTTGTTTTGAATTTTGTATAGATATATTAGTGTCGTTTTTAAACCAATGTCTTGATGAAAAACATAACACAGAAATTAAACAGACTTTAAAATGTTACTTTTTCTTTCTGATCTGAAAGTTTATGTTTCTTTTTGTAATTACAGATATATTTTATATTAATTAGATTTGAAATGAATAAACTAAACTATATGTGGCGGCATTGTCGTCGTGCCACAAGCAAAACACATCGAAGTCTAATATCGCGCTATCAAAGTTCCGAAGTAAAAGCAGTATATACAATATGTAACAAAAACCCTGTGGTTCCCATTAAGTATGTTATCAGAATCTGTATTCAAACTTATAGAAATAACTTTTTTTTAAAACTCGAACAATATTTTTCTTATTTTATTTAAAAAATAATTGTATCCAAATTGTATGTAGTTTTATTACCTCTGCATTGTCTGGGGAGTAAGAGAATTGTCAAAGACCCCGCTTTACTTCGCTTTAGCATCGGCTAGTGTCAGTAAGAGGTAATAAAACCACATAAAATTAAAGAAAAAATTAATAAAATTTAAAAAAATATGGTTGTTTTAAAAAAAAAAAGTTATTCTTATAGGTTTGAATACTGATCCTGATAACGTACTTAACGGGAACCACAGGGTTTTTTTTACATGTTGTATAGAATAGCTCCCAACTACCACTCGGAGCATCCGCTTCCCGGGCAAAACACCTTGCCCGGAGGGAGATCTCCCCTTTTCCTTCCACCTGTTACATATAGATATTTATTTATCAAATACTCTAGAAACTGATAAAATTTTATTGAAGACCAAACTTTTAAATCATATGACATTGTGTAACAAAAAACTTTACCTCAGTCCCTTATAGCGACGTCTGGTGAACAAAAAATTGTTATTAATACACCATTAAATTCTTAAACAAATGGATTTTACGTTATTATAGGTGTTATACATTGCGTCGTTCAGTGAAATGTATTTTAACATCGATCTGTTTTAAATTATAATTGTGTCAATTGTACTTAATGTTAGAAGTTGCGCTCATTATGATTATAAAAATGTGTTTCGAACAAACTTCGGGAAAATTTGCATTGTGTATAAGCATTGGAAGTTTATAAGACTGAGGTGAACTAAGCCATTATTTTTGTGTTGAACTACGAACTACTCGTACTCTTGTATAAGTGTTATTTTTTTTGAGAGCGACATAATAATTTAACCTTAAGTGCATGATAAAAACCATTACATTGTGTATCTGATATAATTGTCAAAAATGGAAAATTAAACACTTGCCAATAAAAAGTTTATTTATTTATATACATACCACAGATAACACATTGTATTTACATTGTTTTGGTTGGTTGAAAAAATGATTCCATCATTATTTGATGGCTTACTGACTTAGCATTGTATTCATTTAAAAAACTTACTCGATTGTAATCTAGTCACCAAACACAAGTGTAACAAAAAATATAAATAAAAAAATGTTTAATAGATGCATAATTTCGTTTCTTTTGTCTCTAAAGAAAACTACTTTGATTAGTTTTCTTCAAAGAACTACTAGGACTATATTTACAATTGTTACCCTATGGGTCTTGGAGGCGAATCTTAGACTAGAGCCGAATATTTCTGCAACAAGGCCTCGATCTATTGTAATTGGCTTGTGTATAGGTACAGTTTTTTGTAAAACAATGATGCATTGTAAATAAGGTAAGTGGATGCTGTAGCCGATTGACACCTACATACCACTATCCTCGATTAAGAATAAAAATGAAGATGCATTGTCACCTATAGAGACTCGGTTGGAATGCCACATTAACAGAGGTGTTCATGGGCTGCAGTGCTTTTGGCTTATGTTAGTCTTATATCATCATATAAAAATGAGAGCTATGGTTCAATTTTGATTCACAGTAGCTGCCAGCATTACTGCAATTAATAGTTACAATTTAACCTGGTGATTGCCTATTAAACTGTAAAAGAAAACATCGTAACAATATATATTATGACAACTTTTCCTTACACTTTTAGCAGCCTTGATTGCGTTTTTAATCCTTTGAAATACAATCTACACAAGTAATGGTGCTTGTGTAGCTTGTATTTTCTTTTTATTTATTTCTGTACCTTTAGCTGTCTGGTGGCAATATAAGGTAAAGCATTCTACAATTTTGTCTCATAGCTACCATAAGATGTGACTGTGGAATATGGCAATAATATTTCATGGCCTCAATAACATGGGAGGTACAACCATTGCATTTATAAAAAAGTAATGTATATCCAACAGAGTTATTGCTTGACACAAGTCTGCCTTTCTTACTAATATTTTTGAGCAAAATTGTCTAACATATAGCCCCATTGCATGTCAATAGTCTTCACATGTCATCCAAATTTTTATAATTTCTTTAGCATGCTTGTTTATTCACAGACCTATGATAAAATTTAAGGTATTCCTTAGTTACTACAGATCTTAGTTCATTTAATATATAAAGTTACAGCCTATATACATCCCACTGCTTGCTGGGCACAAGCCTCTCGTTTCAGAGAGGATTTTAGGGCAAGGAAGTGTCCATCGTTCTGCTCCAGAATGTGTTGGTGAACTTCACATCTTTGAAATCTTTTTTTCCTATTTCTCAGACATGCAGGTTTCCTTTACAATGTTTTCCTTCACCACCGAGCATGTCTCATATATGCCAAATGTAAATTATTAAGACAGTCAACAAGGGCAGTATCAAAGGCACTAACTGTTTATTACTGAGAATGAAGATGGACCCGTGTAGTTTAGCATGTTAGGCCCCACATTAGTATTATCTCTTGTATCATGGAGGCAGTTTACATTCATAAATTTCACAAGGATAAAAATATCCCAACCCAGAACAATAATTTGTAGGTCATACAAAAGCTTGTTCTGTGGGATTTGAACCCGTGGCTCTTTAAATGTGGTTGAGCATGCTGCAGCTACATTAATTGTACAGTTGTAGCATAAATAGGTCAGCTTGACCTGGGAACGACCAAGCTCTCACAGAATACCAGTGTAAAATAGCAGCTTAATGCTGCTGTGTTTTGTATGGTGAGTGTAGAGAACCAGAGACCCTTTTTACTGGAAAAGAGGCATCCATTTTAGTCCTCATGGCTGACAACACATCTGCATTTTGATTTGCAAATGAGGATAGATGTAAATGTCTATGGGCCACAGCACCACTTACCATCAAGTGGATTGTGTGCTTGCTTGTCAACCTTATTCTATAAAAATAAGTGGTGCAACTACTACTGCGCCATGGAGCTGAGTTTTTTATCGTCCTGTTACTACTATTATGTTATTATGATATTATTCTAAAAAATGTTGTCTACTTAGTCATTACCCAAGTTGGTGTCTTATTGCTATCATTAATTTGAACCTTCATCATTTTCATTTTATCTCTAACTGTGTCACAAGCACTTAATAATTCTTTATCTTTTCGCAACATAGCATTTTTTCTAACCATATGTCTAAATTCAACAATAGTGTCTATCAAAGTGTTTGATATAGTATTTTCTGATGTTTCTTGAAGTTTCAATCCAAATTTTGTAAGGACAGTAATAATATACTGAGCAGTAAGTACAACTGGAACAGGATAATAGTCCTTTGTGTTCCCTTTTATAATTTTGTTAGCACAACTTACTAGACTAAGTAATGAATTTACACATGATGCGGTATCAAAATCTGATTTCAATGCTTCTAAGTTATTCTCCTCAACTTTTTGCAATTCCTCCAAAAGCTTTTTACTGTAATCACCATGACCATTTTCACTGTTATTTACATACATAAAAACGTCTTTAAGGAAAAATTTAAATTTATTAAGAACGGCTTCAGCTGTTTTCATCATCTCATCACTATACTCCATTGGATATCTATAGTTAGACATAAGGCATGCCATTCTGAATGTATCTGCAGTATACATCTTAAGGAGGTCAGGTATTGATAGTGTATTCTGTAAAGATTTTGACATTTTAATATCTTTTAAGTTTAAATGCCCAACATGAATCCAATAGTTTGCCCATTGCCTTGTGTCATGGTAGGCACATGATTGAGCTTCCTCATTTTCATGGTGAGGAAACTGAAGGTCAATACCCCCAGCGTGAAAGTCTATTTGAGAGCCAAAAACTTTACTGACCATGGCAGAGCATTCTATATGCCAACCTGGTCTGCCTTTACCCCAAGATGTTTCCCAAAAGGGTTCCCCTGGTTTATATCCCTTCCAAAGAGCAAAGTCCATTTTATTTCTCTTCTCAGTAGTTGTAGGTTCCCCACTATCTTGCATATTTTGCAATTTCCCATATGAAGGAAATTTAGAGGTATCAAAATATACAGAACCATCATTTGTGATATAAGCCATATTAGAATCCACAAGGTTTTTAACAAAATCTTGTATTGTATGAATATGATTTGATACTCTAGTAATTATCATAGGTTTCTCCACATTTAAACTTGTTAAGTCAAGCCAGAATTCATGTTCATAGTTTTTAGCAACCACTCTAAAATCAGTATTAGAGTCTTTGGCCTTTTTTATTATTTTATCATCGATGTCGGTGATTCCCATTGCTGTGACGAGCTTAATATTAAAAAATGATTTTAAAATTCTTTGTAAAATATCTAGTTTAACATAACAACACGCATGTCCTATATGAGCAGAATCATATACTGTGGGGCCGCAGGAATACCATGTGGCGATTTTAGGATCATTCAGAATGACCGGAACTTTTTGGTCTGCAATACAATTGTAAACATACACTCCGATTGGATTTCCATTTGGCATTAACCATTTTGTTTCCTTATAAGGTTTTAAACTGCAGACGTGAGAAAGTTTTCGCATGAAAATAGGGAATACTTTTATCATTTTTGAAATGTTATATTCAATTCAATAAAGTGGTAAAACACTGCACTAATATTTTACAATAATTTATAAAAATAAATAAATATTACAGCGCAACTGACAGTGAGGTATAAGTATTACAATATCACATGTTAATAAAAAAGATCATGAATTCAAAATCGACAAAAACACAATTTTAAATCAAGACCACAGAGTACTTTTTATATACTGATCAAGACGTCAACTTGACACCAACGTCAATCTCGTGTTTTATAATTATAATTAGCTACATACATAATCCATAGAGCTTATACTTGCATTGTCTGACATGTACTTTTTCCACAAAGTTTTTTATGATTTGTTGTGTTTGTATCTCCACACTGTGCAAGATTTATTTGAATAATAATATTATTTAATAATAATAACAATCATTCGTGGTAGCTGTTTTTTGATAACGTGATCAAAGTACTGAGAGAACCTTAACTCAAAAGCGCCAGTGTTCACAGTACAAAAATGGCAGCGATTTATGATTATGACGTTATATATTTTCCTAGGCATTCCATAAAGGAACGAATTTTTCACCAGTGAGCGCACTGACACTGAGCAGTGCTCGCAGTGTATATCAGAACACGACCTATGTGTGACACATTACCTTACAGACAAAAAATACACGTCAGACAAGGCTTTATAGACATATATATCTTCGTCTTTTAATAATTAAAAGTATCATTGTCAAGTGACTCAAGTCACAGAGTACATTCAATACATTGTTCTCAAGAACTCAAGTGTCAACGTGAAGTTTATCAACAATCTGTAGTGTAATCAGGTTTTTTATTTTTTTCAGGAATTTAGTCAGTATTACAATTGTGCTGTATTTGTAATTTTTATCTTTTAGCTTATACCCATCATTTAAGTATGGTGACCTTTGGTCCAGATGAAGTAGAGTTAGTAGATAAGTCACCGTGTGCTGGTATTAGAGCTGATCTTAAGATGTGTCTTTTGGGCAGCAGTTGCTGTAAAAAGGTTAGCTTTTCTTACACTAGACATATATTTATAATATATGAACCGTCCAATCAAAAATTACTGCAGACGACTAATAACTTATTTTAAATAAAATGTTATTTGAATTATAAGAAAATTTGCAATAAAATAATCTTTATCTTATTATCAGTTTTGTTATGTGAATTTTTTTAAATCTAAGCAAGTGATTAACATATTATAAATTTTAGGAAAAAAAGACTCCAAGGGAATGTTTGAAAGATGGTTTAGTTCCTGAAGAATGCCTTCAATTGCGACAGAGCTTTTTTGAGTGTAAGAGGTCATTGGTAAGATATGGAGGTGCCCTATTTTATATATTTCTGTTGTGAATAAGCTGAATGAACATGATCATTGATGATTATGATTATATGAAATACATTAAGCACTGTAAGTTCCAGTACAGATTTATGTTCTAAATTTGATAGGTTAAAACAATACACAGAGGAATTTAGGCTTACTAAATCTGGAATATACCAAAACACGTGCGGGACAACTATCGTCTCATTTTTTTGTAAACTACTAAATTTCGGGCAACAAAATCTAGAAACTAATGCATATTTTTTTCATCTATTTGGATGAAGACAAAAATTTCAAAGTTCAAAAAAATACTTAAATATGATTTATTGCAAGATAAATTTTTGCCTAAAAAGATATAATTATAATGATCCCAATTGATTCAGAATAAGTAATTTAAAACTTTGTTTAATTTTATGAAATACTGGCTGGTCAGGCAAATATTGTTTTACCCTTTCCATAAGGTTGTGCAAGAAGGTTTACTCCAGACTTTTTAATATCAAAAGGGTTGGAATTCTTCAATACACTATGCCTTGGCACTGATTTCAAAGATTCCTGGCAATTAATTTAAAAAAAAACATGTGTGCAGTTCACATGCTGTAAAAGTAAAACCCTCAAATGAAATGAAATATAAAACAAAAATATTTCTCAGCAAATGATTTATTTCATTTGATAATTTTAAACTACAAGTGCGGCATAAAATATAGGATAATAGTTTAATTTTATTACAAATAAATGGTACAATCCTAAATAGATCTAGAGTCTAAATATTTTAGTGTATTAAAACTAAAATTGCTTTGTAATAGCAATGTCTACTACTGTAACTAGTATAGGTAAAATCATTTTATAGAACAAAAATTGATTGACTCTCAAGGTGGTCCGTAAAATAGACACTAGATGGCATAAACATGATTAATTTAATATAAATTGGCATGAGAATGGATTGGATATGATAATTTGATTTTATATAATTATTAATATAATTTAGACGTTAGTGTGCCTAGCCAAGTGTTGAATTATTTTAATTCTTCACTATCTTTTAAAGTATGTGTCCAAATAACATGCTATAAAAAGCAAAGTTTATCTTCATAAAATTGTCTTGATGATGAAATAACTTTCATTCATGAGGATTAATATGCCATGCCTAATAATAACGCTCATAAATATTTTTTTAATTTTCAATATTTTTTGTCACAATATACCTTATTGTGGTTTGTGTAGCATGCGGGAGCGCTTTTTCTTCGGACTTGCTTAACAAAAATCAATATTTAGGCTAGCTGAGAGGTGTAGCCTATACTATTCCTCGTGAATGTAGCTATCATATACAAAAAGAATTTATCAAATCGGGACTGGTAACTCCATAGATTAGCGTGTTTAAACAAACAAAAACCCTCTACCACTATTACGTAGTATAAAAAAATTAAGTAATAGATTGTATCTCATTCTCCCATAGGTCGTAGGCCTATCCTAGTCCTTTTTAGTGTCACTTTTTCGTTTCATTGAGTTTCAAATCACAACGATGCTAAAAAAGTTTTTACTAAAAAAAACACTTAAATCAGTATAGTATAGACATAAACAACATAAAAATCATATGCATTGAATATAAAATCTACTTTTTGCAGTCTGTCTAAAACTGTTTACAATATGAAAATAATCTTCTTACTTCTAATTATATTTTTCACCAATTCATAATTTTACAACTTGGTTGCACTTTGTTTGGCCACATTCATAGAATTGTGTTTGCAATTTTTCTACAAATCCGTTCAAAAAATGGTCCTTCCCCGGACCACGCTTCCCACAGAATACCAGCGTAAAATAGCAGCTTAATTCTGTTGTGCTTCTTATGGTAAGTGTAGGGTATTGAAGACACTTATTACTGGAAATGAGGCATTTTATCTTAGTCCTCAAGGTGACAACGCATCCACTTACCATCATTGTCACATTGATCTGTGTGCTCGTTTGTC
This sequence comes from Parnassius glacialis, assembly GCA_033319125.1. Taxonomy (NCBI): domain Eukaryota; kingdom Metazoa; phylum Arthropoda; class Insecta; order Lepidoptera; family Papilionidae; genus Parnassius; species Parnassius glacialis. Next base: position 38,471,394 of record JAVANC010000009.1, on the reverse strand, counting down.
ACTTATTATATGAAAAACTTATCTGATATCAAGTGCTAAGTAAAAAAACGTGTGTGTGTACTTATGTACGCACGTAAGAAGTTATACGTCTTTAACCAATGAAGTTGTCGCTTTGAGGTGTCAGTGTGCGCGCGCATCGAAAAAAAAATCACTCATAATTTTTCCCATGTAGTGTTTCCCGTGTAGTGGTGGTTAAGAATATCCACTACCCCGTATCTTCCCGTGGGTGTCGTAAAAGGCGACAGTGGGAAACAGGCAGGAGATGGGCAGCAGCATCTTCCCGATAACAGCAATATCACTATAAAAATAAAAAAAACTGCGGTTGCCAACACGCTCGCCAAGCGTGGGAACTATGGCAATATACCCCCCAATGGAAAAAGTAACGAAAATATGGCCCCCAGTCCCCAGCGGTCCCGCTATTCCTGGCTACGGTGGCGACCATGGTAACGCGGGACAGGGGGTGCTAAGAATCTCCGGTGGAGATTCAGTTGCCACCTACGATGACTCGACCTGGCAACTTATAACGCACGCACCCTGAGGACTGACGAGAATATCCTGGAGCTGGAAGAAGAGATAGACAAGTTGCGCTGGAATATTATAGGATTATCCGAGGTCCGAAGAGGGGGAGGACACGATAATCCTCGAATCCGGCAACTTGTTCTATCACCGGAAGGGCGACCATCTGTCCCAAGGAGTTGTCGGATTTATCGTCCACAAGTCTCTCGTTAACAACGTTGTAAAGATTGGGAGTGTGTCGACGAGGGTTGCGTACCTCATACTCAGAATCACCAAACGGTATTCGCTGAAGGTCATACAGGTTTACGCACCAACCTCGGCACACCCCGATGAAGAGGTGGAGGAAATGTATGAAGATATCTCTAGAGCCATGAATTCCTCCAAAACCCACTATACGGTGTTAATGGCAGATTTCAATGCAAAACTAGGTACAAGAGAGAACGGTGAGCTGAAAGTAGGGAAATTCGGAATAAAGCAACGGAACCCAAGGAGCCAGCAGCTGGCCGACTTCATGGAGAAAGAGGGACTCTTTATTATGAACTCTTTCTTCCAGAAGCGGCCCCACAGGAAGTGGACCTATCCGAGCCCCGACGGTTCGACAAAAAATGAGATTGACTTCATTATGACGACCAGACCACAACTGTTCAGTGGTGTCTCAGTGATCGCGAGTGTGAAAACTGGTAGCGATCACCGAATGGTTAGAGGCACACTGAACCTAAACGGTAAGTTGGAGAAGTCTCGTCTAATGAAGGCAACGGTCCGTCCCCCTCTTGCTGTAGTCAAAGTCCAAAGTGGACGATATAAATAATAAGCTCGTGGAAACTGTCTATGCGGTTAGAGCTAAGTTCTGCAAGACCCGCCGCAGAAGAACACAAAAACTCTCCTATTACACTCTTAACCTCATGGCTGTTAGACGGGAAATGAAGCTGCAGTCTTCAACAGATTTGATACAAGCAACTGAACAGACAGATCTCCAAATGCATGCGGCGGCACTTACGCAAATTCAATACAGTTTGTATTGAAGAAGTAATCGAGCGGAACCAAGACTCCAAAGTCTTTGCCAGAGATCTGCGTGCCAGAAAGAGCCAACTGTCAAAGCTGAAGACCGAGTGTGGCAGTATTGTTTCCGGGACTCCTGAGATTTTGAGTGAGATTGAGAGATTCTATGGGCTGCTATACACGTCATCGTTGAAGCCACACGCAAGTGTGAGTAAAGAGCGAGTCATATCCGACACTATTCCGAAGATATTCCGGACGTCAGTCTGAGCGAGATTAGAATGACTCTCCAGCACTTTAAAAACGGCAAGTCCCCGGGGGAGGATGGAATTACAGCGGAGCTTCTGAAAGCGGGTGGAAAACCGGTAATTGAAGTCTTTCAGAAGCTCTTTAATTCCGTCCTCCATTGTGGTACTACTCCGGAGGCGTGGAGCAGAAGTGCGATGGTCTTGTTCTTCAAGAAAGGCGATAACGCTTGCTTGAAGAACTACATACCGATTTCCCTTCTGAGCCGCGTCTACGTGCTGTTTTCGAAAGTCATTACTAATCGTCTCGCACGCAGAGTCGACGACTTCCCGAACAAACCGGTTTCCGAAAAGGCGTTAGTACCATGGACCACATACACACCCTTCGGCAAATTGTACAGAAGTCCGAGGAGTACAATTTGCCACTATGTCTGGCGTATATGGACTATGAGAAAGCCTTTGATTTCTTTGAAATTTGGGCGGTGCTACTTTTCCTTCAGCGGTGCCAAGTTGACTATCGGTATATCGAAGTGCTGAAGTGTTTGTACAGTGGGGTACGATTGCTATCCGAGTACAGAACCAGAGTACGAAACCTATCCAACTTCAGAGAGGTGTAAGACAAGGTGACGTTATATCCCCGAAACTTCACCGCTGCATTGGAAGACGTTTTCAAGCTCCTGGACTGGAAAGGATACGGTATTAACATCAATGGCGAGTACATCACTCACCTTCGATTCGCCGACGATATAGTCCTTATGGCAGAATCGCTAGAGGACCTAAGCACTATGCTCAATGACCTCAATACTGTCTCCCAACGGATAGGTCTTAAGATGGACATTAACAAAACTAAGATCATGTTTAATGTCCATGTGACATCTATGCCGGTAGTTGTTGGGAGTACTAAGCTCGAAGTTGTTGACAAGTATATTCACTTGGGACAAATAGTCCGACTAGCAACTTTGACCTCTCGGTCAAAGTTGTACTTACCTAGTTAACTCGGTTGGGCAGCGTTCGGGAAATTACGGTACATCTTCTCGTCAGGTATACCTCAAAACTTGAAAACGAGACTGTACAACCAGTGCGTGTTGCCAGTGATGACCTATAGAACTGAGACGTGGTCCTTCACTGCTGGCGGGATGAAGAAGCTCAAGATGGCTCAGCGAGCTATGGATAGGGCTATGCTCGGAGTTTCTCTGCGTGATAAACTTAGAAATGAGGATATCCGCAGTACAACCAGAGTGACCGACATAACCCAACGGATTAGTAAGCTGAAGTGGCAATGGGCCGGCCATATAGCTCGAAGAATCGACAACCGATGGGGAAAAAAGGTTCTCGAGTGGCGGCCTTCATCATTAAATAGGTACTTCTCGTATCTAAGATTCACTTTATGCACTTACTATATGTTCGGTGCAATTGAAAACTTTTTAAAAGATTTGGAAGTCGTCTATCACAATGTGTTTACTATATCAAAATTAACTAGGATATTATCATTATCATGATCATAAATTTTTTCTACTAGCATATTATTTGGCTTTCATAAATCAGAGCAGCAGAAAGCAATGTTATTTCATATGAGAGCATCATTGTAATTAATCTCAAAAATATTTTTTCAGCTTGACAACAGACGAAGGTTTCGTGGGCATAAAGGATATTAAATTGCATCATTTAGACTAACTTAGCTTTAATAAATTTGTTAAGACATCTTAATTATTTGAATATGTAAATAAAGTTGATTTGTTTTACTTTTTTATTGTTTACTTAATTTATGATTGAGTATATGTACTACGTACTAGAGAAGCCATTTCAAACAAAAACTGTGTCCTACTCTATGTTTATTACTCCCGCGCATGCGCGAAGACTTTAATTTGATATAAAATAAGATATTAATATAAAATAAATATAAGAATTCAATATAAAATATCTTAATTTCATCTAAACAAACATGTTATATTTCTAAATAAAATGTAATAATAATTATTTTATGGAATTCACAAATCTTCAATTTACGCAATATTTAGTTTGTACGGATTGCACTACAGTTCAGTAGAACATAGTCAATGTTTGGAATGGCTTCTCTAGTACGTAGTACATATAACTCAATGTATGATACCCAATTTTTTTAATATAGCAGTAGCATGCTTTGTGCCAGCCCAGCTTGGTGTCATGTTGGATGCAGCATTCTGAAATGACCTACGACCTAGGGTAGATTAAACGACTCATAAATAATAATGTTACGAGCTTGGGATTCGAGACAATTAAAAACTGCCGATTGAATTACGAAACTTGACACTTTAATTACAAAACACTAATTAAAATTTAAAACCACACTAAAAATAAAACACAATTGTACTACTGATTACTTTAGTTCGCAGTTATTTCGCTTCGAAGTATTCGCTTATAATATAAGCGATATTATCGCCAATTAAATATTGATCCGGTCGCTTTCTATACCGGCCTTATATAGGGCCTCAGGTAGTTTCCAGAACCTTCTACTTTAGAAACATCTAGAATGTTTGAGTACATATCGGTCTCGATATTTCTAGAAGGATCTTGACTTTCCTAGTTCTGCTACTTGATACTAGAGGGCGCTAGTGGTAACTAGTGTTGCCATGTATAAGGCATTAATAGTGGCGCGCAACAATAAGAATGGCGTCAATATTAAAGACCTTTTGGTTAGGTGTACATTTTTAAGATTTTCCAGTGACTGGAAATTAGTTAACCTTAAAACAGAAAATTGTCAATAGTGGTAGAGCCATGCTGCAGTTACATATATTAGTAGTATAGTTGTAGCACGAATGGGTCGGCTTGACCGGGGAGGACCACGCTCTCACAGAATACTAGCGTAATGTAGCAGCTTAACACTGCTGTGTTTCGTATGGTGAGTGTCGAGATGCGGAGACCCGTTGTACTGCAAACGAGGCATTCTATCTTAGTCCTCACGGGTGACAACGCATCTACATTTTGATTATTGAGGATAGATGTCTATGGCTCACAGCAACCACTTACCATCAGGTGGACTGTGCTTGTTTGTCATCCTATCCTATAAAAAATACTACACTAATAATAATAATTCTAATTACACTAAAATATAGTTTTTTTTTAAATATATACTAGCAGGTACCGAGCGCGTTGCTGCCACAGAAGAAATCATTGTGGAATTGTAGTTTTAAAGGAAGAGTTATATTGGTTAATTAGAAATGATAATAATACATTCATTGAAATTAAATCATGTGTAACTTTCAAATAAATTTGTCGGTACTATACGCGTGCCATCTACTACTGTAAGTTACTAAGTACTATGCTATAACTATAACCTTCACGCAAGTGCAGCATTATGTTGATAAAGTTTTGAACGGTATGGCAGCGCTTAAAATACGAACAAACTAATAGTAATTATTATATATTAGATTTATTTATAGTTTTTTATATTTATGTTCGTATCGTTCTGGTACGACACATCTTCTCGTCAGACATACCTCAAAACCTTAAAACGAAATTGTACAACCAGTGCGTGTTGCCAGTGATGACTTACGGAACTGAGACGTGGTCCTTCACTGCTGGCCGTATGAGGAAGCTCAAGGTCGCTCAGCGAGCTATGGAAAGGGCTATGCTTGGAGTTTCTCTGCGTGGTAAACTTAGGAATGAGGTTATCCGCAGTAGAACCAGAATAACCGACATAGCCCAACGGATTAGTAAGCTGAAGTGGCAGTGGGCCGGCCATATAGCTCGAAGAACCGACAACCGATGGGGAAGAAAGGTTCTCGAGTGGCAGCCTCGTACCGGTAGGCGAAGTGTAGGGCGTCCCCCCACGAGATGGAGTGACGACCTGGTAAGACATGCAGGAAGTCGATGGATGCAGGTGGCTCAGGACCGTGCTTTGTGGCATTCTTTGGGGGAGGCCTATGTTCAGCAGTGGACTTGTGAAGGGCTGTAATGATGATGATGATGATCGTTCTGGTAAGATTACCAGGCGAGAACGCCATTACCGTTTGTACAGCCTATCAAAAGTCCAAGGCCTCTATGGGGGATTTTCCCCATAGACAATTCTATCATTTTCCCATAGTTGCCACGCTTGGCAGGCGGGTTTGTAAATGCAGTTTTTTATTATAATTTTCAAAATCTCTTTTTTCTTTTGACACTCTTATGGCACGATTTATGATGATTAATTTTTACACGTGGTAGAGCCATATTGCAATTATATTATGATTTTAGCACGAATGGGTTGGCTCGACCGTAGAGAACCGGAGACTAGACATGAGACCGATACATCAAAACGTAACTAATAACGTTATGTTATCAAATATCATATCATATCGATAAACCTAAGAACATAACCGTTATCACCATAGATATAGTATACATTAGATTGGCGATGGCGTGATTAGGGTGAGATCAAAAACGAAATGCACCCGTGTGAGTAAAATGTGCATGTGTGCGTCAACAATAGTGCTGCGCCATGTATCAACTTCAATTATCGATACAGAACGCTGTGTCTGTGTCATAAAATGAATATTATTATGTTTGAGGACATAAAAATAAAACTACAAACAAAAAGTTTGTGAAGTTTATTTTCCACCAAAAATAACTAATTTATTGTAAAAATTTCGTAAGCTCTCCTTAAGAGGTATTTTGCAATTTTGCTTCATACTTCAATCTAATTATCAAATAAGTTTTGATTATTAATTTAATAATTAAGTGTTTAGCGTTTGATAGTGCTGGCGAATCGTACACATGTATGTTAAGTGTGTTAAAAAAAATTGCAGGACACAAGGCATTCGTTTACTAATTTCCGAAACATATATTCGTTTACAATTGTTCTTTCACATATTTTCTAAAAACTCGTTCAGAACGAGTATCTATCTAATAAACTTTTTCTTTATCACCCTTTCGATGAGATGCTGCAACAAGTCGTTTGAACTAGATGCTATTAGAGCACTAATGATAATTTGAAGTGCAGGAAGTCTTTCTAGGTTTTTTATCACTTAATACAACTTTTCTACTTTTTTATTAGCACGTTTTTTTGTGCTCTTACATTTTTCAGTTTTTGCTTCATATCTAATCTTGTCCAAATCAATAGTTTTCTTTATTTTTTTTCTTTCTCGAGGAATTCTCTATAACAGAAACGTTTGCAATTGAGCTACGATGCTTTTTTTGCGTTGCGTACCGGTTCAATACAACCTACAAACAAATATAATTAGTGTACACATTATGTTCTTATCTATGATTAAAATTAAAAAATACAACCCTTTTACCTATTTCTGCCGCTAAACAGCAGTGCTTACACTACCACTAAACAGCAGTGCTTACACTGCCGCGTTCCAGCCATTTGAGTAAAGAGAGCCTGTATAATTATAAGTTGTAAGAGATTTTATCTTAGTCCTCAGGGGTGAAAACACATTTTTTTTTTATAGAATTAGGGTGACAAACGAGCACAGTCTACCTGATGGTAAGTGTTTGCTGTGGTCCATAGACATCTACATCTATCTTCATTTGCGAATTAAAATGCAGATGCATTGTCAGCAGTTAGGACTAAGATAGAATGTCTCTTTTCCAGTAAAAATGGTCTCCCGTTCTCTACACTCATTATACGAAACACAGCAGCATTAAGTTGCTATTTTACGCTGGTATTCTGTGAGAGCGTGGTCCTTCTCCGGTCCAGCCGACCCATTCCTGCTACAACTATACTTTTAATATAACTGCAGCATGGCTCTACCACGTAAAAAAATTGGTAACTTTCTTTGTTTCAAGATGACTGTAGGTGACCAAGTACTTCAGTAGCCGTTTATTATTAAGTGATACTGTAAGTTCCTTTGTTACTTTCGTTTTATAAAAAAATATACACCACGTGGATGACAACAACATGTTTTACACATTTGAACATGCGCAAAGGAAATGAACATACATACAGTAAAATACATAATTAAGAAAATACGCAAGGGCATAAATAATGTGGGTATTTATGCAAAGCGCAGCTTTACTCTTTGTGCACTTCTATGATAAAAACATTTTTGTTCAAAGTGCTTGCTACATGTAGTTTTTTTTTTGGGAACCCATCCTTCTCTATTTATCATTATTAACCATTTTTGTTTAACCTGGATATTTTTTGGAAATCTGAAACAATATAGGAGTTTAAGTCATCTCATTAAAGTATTTACAACAATGCGTAAGTATTTACTATTACGAAACACTAAAACGTAAAAATAGAAAATTAAAAAAAACGAAGTTACAAGAGGCTGCATCCAAGGATATGCCTTTGCCTGTTATAAACATATTATCGATAAGATGATATTGATAGTGTAAATCCCTACAAAAATTTGATCAGAAATAGCGGGAATTCACGTATTTGTTAGTATTTTTAATATAATTCTCACGACTTTAGAGCATTATAGTAATAAAATGCGATATTTTTCTCTATCCATTTGTGTATAAAACATTTGTACTAGTTTTGAAATATTGAATTTAGAGTGCTAAATAATTTAATTGTACTTACATGTAAAATCTGTAATTTTGTGGATTTTCTTTTCTCGATGAACTGAATTCAGGTATGTCACACGTCACCATATTTAATCACACATTTTAAATATTTATTAATACTTTAAAATCAAAAATATCGCGAAAATAAGCGGGATTTGTTTCATTACCCATTGACATCAGGCTGATACAGGCTGATAGCGTGTACGTGTATGGTCTAGCCATACTATCTCGTTCTAACGTAAGCATAAGCTATGCCCTTTCTCTTTTACATTGCCAATCTAAGTATATACTAAATCTATGGTTATCACATATCCAACCAAAACCCAAAATCAACTAACCAACGTACGAAACGTAAAACGCAAACTGTTTACATTATTTAACATTGTAAACGTTACGATATGCCAAAAACCGAAAACGGCCCAAAACCAAAACGAACCGATGTCCTTTGATATTCGTTGTTTCTCGTTCTAGCGACAGTATCATAAATACGTATGAAAGAGATGAAGCGAATATGGATTTTGTTGCGATGTTTTGGTTGTTATCATAAAACGGTGCACGTAGTGAAATATAATTATAATTTTCTTAACAATAAGGTCGAATTTTAAATGGTTAAAATTGCCTAATTTTTTAAGTTTGTGTAGTTTTGAGAGTTGTCAGATTTAAATGATCTTTAGGACATTAGGCACTAGACTTAGATTTGTTTCATCACATTATATTTCGTTTAGACAACTTTTGTTTATGTGAAAGTTAAAATATTTTTTTTCAAACGTAACAGTTACGCACTTGACATTGGTGGCGTGTGCCGTTCACTATGAAAGTATCTGTAAAATTATTAATTTTTGACGTTGCGTTTGTCCATTTATTTCTAATATTTGTATGCATTTTGTACGTTTGTTTTAAAACTTTCCTGTCAGTCCTAAGCCTAGTTAAGTATACTTATGAATACAGTTTAATTATAGACTTCGAAATCAAACTCTGATCCTACGTCTCACTTTAAAAAATATGGGTATAAACATTATAGACATAAATGAGAATAGAAAGAATGTAGGTAATTTTAGACATTTATAATACTATATTACTTCATAACAATCATAAATTATATATTAACATACACGTGTAAAAATATTACATCTAAGATTATATTAGAGCCTCTGACTTCTAAACTAAAATAATCGAAGTAATTCGTAAAATAAATGTTGCACTCGTTCTACAGTTTTCAGGCATAGATGAGCCACTCTGATACCCCATTTACACTCGCGCGAGCGACGAGGCGCGAGTATAAACGCTAGCTCGTGGCTCGCCTCGCAGCTCGCCTCGCCACTCGCGGCGCTCGCGTCGGAGGCGGTTTTTTGGACACGAGGCAAAGGGCCTCGCGAGGGACGCGAGCGCGGTGTTTACACTCGCGTCTCGTTTCAGTTTGTTTACGGCGCCCTTCCATAATAACATTTGAATTGCTTTTGTTTTAAAATTACAATTTTAATAAAATAATATTATTTAATCTTGCACAATAGGTACTAGCAATTTATATAAAATTATGAAACTGAAAAGGTTCTGTTTCGATGAATAAATATCATCCGTTATATTCTTCCTCAACGACGTATTTTTATTAATTTCATTCTTTTTAAAATGGTCAAGCATCGGTAAATACTTATTAAGGCAAGAGTTGATGCCGGTATTATTTCGACGTCTTTCATCGTTGCTGGCTCAACGCAAACTGAAGGCATCGCGAGAGTGTAAACAGGCACTCGTTACCTCGCAATAACACGCGAGCTGCGAGGCGAGGTAGATACGAGGCGAGGCGCGAGGCGAGAGTCTAAATGGGGTTTGAAAAATAATTAGGTGATGAAACGAGGAAAGTTTCTTTTGCGCTTTTATAGATGGCGTAGGGATTATAAATTACTAAAAATTACACTAGAGGGCACTATCACATAGGTTCGGTATTATTTCGTATATATTTCAATAAAATTAAAAGGAAACCAATTTAATTTAATTTGTATAAAATAATGATATAAAATTATGTTTTTTTTTACACTTCCACTCATTACTATGAATATTAAACAGACGACCGCCCAGCTCCCTGGCTGCTGCTTCTATTATTTGTGATTCACTTAGTTGTTTTTCTCTTTGTTACCCTTTGACCGATATGGTGTAGTGGATATTTTTACACCGCCACTACACGGTTAAGATGATAATACAATAAAAATCATGTTATCATTATTATTACAGTCCCTCACAAGTCCACTCCTGAATATAGACCTTCCCGAGGATGATCCTAAACCATCTGCATCTTTAGACTTATCCTGAGCCACCTGCATCTTTCGGCTTCCTGAATTACCGGTGCGAGGCTGCCACTCGAGAACCTTTCTTCCCCTTCGGTTATTGGTTCATTGAGCTGAGCTTGCAGCCTGTCCATTACCACTTCAGTTTACTGATCCGGTGAATAAATAAAGTGCTATCATTATATCCTCATGCCTAATTTGTCCTTAGCACAAAATGAATCACTTATTTCGGTTTTAATGTATTAACCGGTGATGATGATTTTTTTATGACCACGACTCACTAATACTGTAGAAAACGTCTACATATGCAATATTATAGTGCCACTAATGTGCTTATATTAGTGGCACTATAATATAGCACGGATGAACTTTTTTTTTAAAATTACACGCGATCGGTCTATATTCTGCTTTTTTTCTTCAGTTCTTTAAGGCCAACTGGTGAACAACGAACATGGACCTCACCTGTTATAGGCAGAAGCGGATTAAATGTCGACGGAGCGAGCTTTGGAAACTCTACATCTCTACTGAAAGTATATTTTTTATTTTATCCATGTAGTTATTTAATTAATTTTGTTTTGTTTAAAAACTGCTGCGCTCGCTACTTTGTAATCTGGTTTTAGGATTTGCCTTAACCGTTACGATTGGCTGGCGGATTGATCGCATTACCGGACGTTTCGTTGAGCACATAGGCTTCCTAATAAATACGATAAATTCTAGCTTGACGGTGGGTATAAAAACCGCGTCTGTGTGTATAATGAGATGCTAGTATAGCCATCGCTACTATGAAAGCCGAGCTCACCGGACGGTGGGCTTGCGGTCGATGGCGACAGAACTGTCTCGACTTATCAGCAAGGTCTATGCTGATAATTAGTATATAGTGCACAAGGTAACCACATGCATTATTTTGCACGCCACATACGCGAAGCGTTATTTGGTAGTGCTTCACTCTCTATTATTTAAAAAAAAAGTCCCGCAGGGTTTCTTGCTGGTTCTTCCCAGGGTATTTTTCGAACCAGTGGTAAAGTAAAAAATGACTTTCAATAAGAATTACACATGTAATGTATATTGAATAAAAATTCTATTCTATTCTATTCTCGACACGTCAAGTTCAAGCAATTTTGTGTTCTTAAAATGCCTCTATCAAAACCATATTACGATAATATGAGTAGCCGTATATCAAAAGAAACACTCTAATTAATAAATCTTATATTTTCTAAAAAAAAGATTTTAAAATGCTACCAAACCACTTTGAAAAAAAAAACGGTTTGAAGAAAAATTTACATGGACCGTTTTTAACGATAACTTCGGAAAAAAATTACATATTAGGCCCCCCGCGCACTAGGCAGCCTGGCTGCGGCAGCCGCCTGGCTGCCGCAGCAGCAGCCAGTCGAACATATGACGGTGTATGGGAGCCCGCGCACCTAAGCAGCCACGAACTCCTGGCAGCGGCAGCCATAAAAGCGCGTCAGATTGCACGGCAGCCCGTTGGCTGCGCGCAGCCAGAGCGAGCAGGGCAAATGTATGTGGCTGCCGTCAGTCACCGCGCACTTGTCGTGGCAGCCAGGCGTATTTTGTGTTCAGAAACCACAAAATGGCTTTTGACACTGAGAAATTTATTCGCGAAATTGAAAACCGTAAAGCAATATGGGATATATCTATAGGAGTATCAGTGCCCTTGCTTGAATTTCTTATATTTTCCAAAAGGTTATCAAACAATAGCACTGACATTCTCGTGTGGTTAAAAACCGGTATGGGTATTTACGAACATCTTTAATATAGGTATAAAATAAGCATTTTGAGTGCCGTTCTAGAAAAAAAGGATGAATCCAATGTCTTTTAGCTTTGCGTTTTTTACGAAATACGCACAAAATTACAAGTTCTTCCACGTCCATATCCCTCGAAGAAAGGGTCGCAGCTGGCCGTCCATTGACGAGCTTAGAAGTGGCTGCTTAAATATTTCGGCCGCCGTAGCCTGGCTGCCTAGTGCGCGGGGGGCCTAACGTAACGTAACGCTTCAGAATTACATCAACTGACTCCCTATTTCATATCAATAGCCTTATTCCGTACTGGAACAGATTATTAATATATTGTGTTTTTGGTTTCTTTTTTTTTCGTATATAATAACAAGTACAAGGCAACACAATTTCGAAGATATTATTTTTTCTATATTTCTATTAAATTCATTGGGTTAGCGATTAACTGTTTTCATTCTGAATGTATCCATAATCTTGCGGGTTATGGTTCTCTGTGCGACACAAGCGCCACATCGATTGGCGGTAATTGTGAACAGTCTAATCAAAACCACCGACGCGCGCGCATACAAATAATTTCGTGTTACTCAAGCTCGTCTCTCAAGATCTCTTTCACCTGGAAGTGTTTCACGTGCAACCTATGGACTCTTGTGCGATACACTCTGCTGAACCTTTATACTACCATCATTGCAACGACTACCCCGAGCTCCTTTAGCTAGCCCCTGGATTCGTGGTTGCAGGGAGATTGTAGCGGTAAGTGGCTAAACCCAGTAGAATATCGTACATAATATTTTTGGTCATTCGATCCGGATTAAACATTTTTTATCATTCAATCCGAATTAATATCTTCCAGTTTGTGTTGTCTTGTAAACAAAAGTATTGCAGTATTACGTACTCATTTCTTTTACGTGTAAAATTCTAATCCGCCATTTTGTAACGCAAAATGTCGGACGACGAATCGCCGTGTGAACAAGATATTTTCGAAAGAGATTTAATTCTTGATGAGCTTAATCGTATTATTCAGCTCGCAATAACAAATGAACAACATTTTCGTTCGCAAACTATTGATTTTTAGCGGCTCACCAAAGAAAATTCAATAAAGTTCAAACAAAGATTGAGAAAACGCTCATTAAAATAAAATCATTTAACAAAGAGGAGCAGATTAAAGTTCGCAATGATTTTAACGATTTATATTATACTATTGTTACTCATTTAAACAATTTAAAAAAGGAGGAGCAGCTGCGCCGCACGAGACGGTCATTTCAAGCATCCGAGGTCATAGTGCAAGCAAACAGAAAAAACCTACCTATATTGCCATTGCCAGAATTTCACGGCGATCGAACCGATTGGCCGTCGTTTTATGACTTATTTCGTTCGCTAGTACATAACAACAGCGCTTACTGTAATGCGGAAAAGTTTAGATATTTGCTACTTGCAGTTAAAAACGAGCCACATAATCTTATTAAATCTATTCCTATCACCGACGAAAATTACTTTGTAGCCTTAGATATTTTAGTGTCGCGTTATGATAATAAAAGAATTATTGCATCGAAACACCTTGACAAAATTCTAGATATTGAACCTTGTTCCGATAGGTTAAGTCATAGTGTACGAAATTTACTAAATATATATCACGAGAATATAAAGGCGCTTGAAATTCTGAATTTTCCAATAACCCAATGGAGTTTTATACTATTAAATATTTTGTTGCGTAAGATTCCGCTCACAATTAGAAGAAAATTTGAACGTTCATTGAATAAGCCATCCGAAATTCCAGACGTATGCGCGTTAATTTCTTTCCTCGAACGGGAAATTTCCGCTGACGAAATAACTATTTCTACTATTGCAAACGTACATTCCGCTAAGAAACCATCGCTGAATGTGGGTAGTTCAGTAAAATTCTCGGGCCGGAGCAACAACACAAGCGACGGTACGGTGCCCTACGGCGCGACGCTCTTTCATTACTAACCTTAATGTACCCATAGAGCAGTCTCGATCTAAAAATAATGGTAATAAGGTTAAAACTTGTTTACAGTGCAACGGTCAACATATATTAACTAAATGTTCACAGTTTCTAAATCTTTCTCCACAAGATAGATATTCATTCGTGCAAAATAAAAACATCTGTTTTAATTGCTTACATGTTGGACACGACGTTCAGAATTGTAAATCAAATTTCGTTTGCCGTTCGTGTTATAAACGACATCATACATTAATTCATTTTTCAACGCAATCGTTATCGGTCATTGGCGAAACGGCGGCGGCGGATAATGCTATACAGATCCCGCCTACGAAAGAGCGAATGAGAGTTATCACGGCTGAGCCACCTTTTACCTTACCTGCCGACAGCAGCGCGGTACATAATAATTGCGCGTCCAATGCACCTTTAGTTCGTACTAATACAGTCCTATTATCTACAGCGCTCGTTGATATTTACGTAGGTGAATCAAAGGTATCAACCGTTCGATGTATTGTAGACACGAGTAGCCAGGCGTCCTTTATCACAGAGTCTTGCGTACAACGTTTAGGTTTAGCGCGTAAACATATAAATATTCCGGTTTTTAGCATAGGCGATAGCGATCCTGTGCAACCTAAAGGTATAGTATCATGTGTAATTGTAAAGACATACTATATCAGCTGCAAGTTCTCAGCTAAATATAAAATAGATTAGTGTCTGTTTTAACTATTTACTCATAACATATTTAGTACTCAATGTGAAATCATTCTTATGTGATAATTTTTAACGAAAAATGGTGACAAAATGGTGAATAAGTGATAAATGTTATGATAGAACTTTGTGTTATCTTACCTGCATCTACTAAATATCAAACTACATTTAGCGTCCATATATAGAGTAAGCAAAATTAAACTACAAATTTCACAATACCTTAAGCAATAAGCATAGCTAAGAGGCTATAGTGTTGGGTTAATAATCCATGAGTTGAGGGATCGAAACCAGCCGAGAGAGGAAAGATTTTTAAAATTGTTTTTCACATTTTTTTTTGAGTGAAAATTTGTTTATTTTATTTTGAATTATTAGTTAAATAAAAGATATTTATACAGATTATTAAGGAGAATTTAAGATGACCAAGTGTTCTGGATGTAAGTCAAACGTGCTCGTTACGCAAAAACGAATAACGTGTTGCAATGTTGGTTGTCATCGCATATATCATAATGAATGTGTTGATTATACCGAAGTTGTTTCACGTTCTTCATGGATTTGTCCTGTATGTATTATGAATCGTAAAAAAGGCGACAATACAAATACACCGGTCACTACACAATATCGAAAACAAAAAGATACAATCACTCCAAATTCAACACCACCAACTGAGACCTCTAATTATGACCCTATCATTGCTGAAATTCGTAGCCTGCGCGCCGACATGAATGTGAAGTTTGAAGAACAGCAATCATCTTTAAACGATTTTAATATCACGTTAACAAATATGCGACAAGATATTAAGGAACTCAGCACTAAGTTCTCACTTATGCGCACGGAGCTAGATGAAGTAATTAATTCTTTAAAATTTCTTTCCGATTTTCATAATGAGCAAGTAAAGTTAAATGATGATAATAGCAGTAAAATTACTAAGCTACTTGCGGAAAATGTAAAATTACAATCAGAGGTATCGAATATAACTACCAAAATGACAGCTTTGGAACAATACAGCCGGGATTCAAACTTGGAGATCCAATGCGTACCCGAACACAAATCTGAGAATTTGATTTCGATAATACGTCAAATTGGAAAAACAGTTTCCTACGAGTTGTCTGATGACGTGATTATGAACTTCCATAGAGTGGCCAAACTGACAAATGAGACGAATAGACCCCGTAACATAGTGGTTAAGTTGTCCAGCCCTCGTATTCGGGACGGATTTTTGGCAGCCGTAAAAGTATTTAACAAAAAAAATGCGGAAGACAAACTTAATACGTCTCATTTAGGACTCACTGGGAAAAAGCAGCCCATATTTGTACAAGAGCATCTGTCGCCAACGAACAAGAAACTTCATGCGGCTACAAGGATAACTGCAAAACAGAAAAATTATCAGTTTGTTTGGGTCCGTAATGGGCATATTTTTATACGTAAAGTGATATCTTTACGTATAAAAATATGCCCATTCACCCAGTCACCTCCTAAATTAATTAAAGATCTAGGTTGTTTAAGCTCGTTATAATATTTAACTCTTATATTATATAAATATTGCATGTTTATAAGCTTTTTTTTTAATCATTCAAATTCAAACTTAGGACATATATGTTTCTATTTTATCAAATAATTATGATGTTATTATTTTAACAGAATCTTGGTTAAATGATACTGTTTTTGATCATGAGTTGCTGGATAATCGCTACTATATTTTCAGACGTGATAGGTATACAACTTCGTCTCATAAAACTAAAAAAGATGGCGGGGGAGTGTTAATAGCGGTTTTGAAAAAGTATCAAGTTTATAGAAAAAATGGTTGGGAATCTACGTGTGAAGATTTGTGGTTGTCCTTAAAACTCGGCAACAAGTATATTAATATAGGTACGGTTTACTTTCCACCCCCCTTAAATGAGGATTACGTCACAACTTATTTGAACACTTTAACTAAAGTAATGCATGCTGATGTTGACAATACATTTCTTACTGTCGGAGATTTTAATTTAAATAAGATATCGTGGCATATTGACAATAACAATAAATTAGTACCGATAGCTAATGGTAATTTAGAGAACTTATTTCTGGATGCTATGTCATTTAACAATTTGAACCAATGCAATAATATATTAAATAAAAATAACCGCATTCTTGATTTGATATTATCAAATAATAGGGCATGTGTTTCGGTGCAGAAAGCTAATATACCATTGGTTTCATTAGATGAACATCACCCTGCGATTGAAATAGAATTCCAAAAAAACTCACAAAGCATACTAAAGTCAAAACGGGAGCCGACATACAACTTTTTAAAACTGATTATGGAGCTTTGATTAAGGAATTAGAGACGATTGACTGGAGTGTTTTATGGCAGGATTCAGCAGATGTCAATGATATGGTTAATGAGTGTAATGAAACAATAATGTATTATTGTAAAAAACATACTCCTTTATTTAAACCGAGAAATAAGAATTATCCTCCATGGTTTACAACTTCCTTAATCAAGGCTCTTAAAGAAAAATCGAAAGTTCACTGTCGGTTTAAGAAATATGGGAATGCATTGGACAAAGTCACTTACAACCTATTGAGAGCTAGGTGTAATCGACTTATAAAGTAATGTTATGCTAACTTTAAAATGCATGCCGTAAGTCATTTACAAAGTAACCCCAAATACTTTTGGCAAATATTTAAAAGTAAAAAGTCAAATTCTGCTTCTTTACCTAATGAAATGAAATATAATGACAAGCGGGCAAAGGATGGTAAAGATATAAGTAATCTATTTGCAGAATATTTTCAGTCTGTATATAAAAAAAGTAACAAGCAAATATACTCTAGAGATGATTTATGTGGAACAATATCGTCTAGCATGTCGCTATACGGTTGTCATTTAGATGAGCATGAGATACGTGAATATTTACAATCCCTCGATAGTAACAAGAGTACGAGTACCGATTCCCTTCCTCCAATTTTTTTCAAGATCTGTGCGAGTTGCTTGTGTAAACCTCTTTCTAGAATTTTTAATAAGTCTCTATCTTCCGGTATCTTTCCTCATCAGTGGAAAATTGCCAGTATAACTCCAATATATAAATCTGGTAATATTGATGACGTAACTAATTATAGACCAATTTCGTTGCTACCTGTTTGTGGAAAAGTATTAGAGGCACTAGTACATAAAAGAATACTAAGTCACGTCAAGAATGAAATAAGCCATAACCAATATGGATTTCTTCTTTGGTAGTGCTTCACTCTCTATTATTTAAAAAAAAAGTCCCGCAGGGTTTCTTGCTGGTTCTTCCCAGGGTATTTTTCGAACCAGTGGTAAAGTAAAAAATGACTTTCAATAAGAATTACACATGTAATGTATATTGAATAAAAATTCTATTCTATTCTATTCTCGACACGTCAAGTTCAAGCAATTTTGTGTTCTTAAAATGCCTCTATCAAAACCATATTACGATAATATGAGTAGCCGTATATCAAAAGAAACACTCTAATTAATAAATCTTATATTTTCTAAAAAAAAGATTTTAAAATGCTACCAAACCACTTTGAAAAAAAAAACGGTTTGAAGAAAAATTTACATGGACCGTTTTTAACGATAACTTCGGAAAAAAATTACATATTAGGCCCCCCGCGCACTAGGCAGCCTGGCTGCGGCAGCCGCCTGGCTGCCGCAGCAGCAGCCAGTCGAACATATGACGGTGTATGGGAGCCCGCGCACCTAAGCAGCCACGAACTCCTGGCAGCGGCAGCCATAAAAGCGCGTCAGATTGCACGGCAGCCCGTTGGCTGCGCGCAGCCAGAGCGAGCAGGGCAAATGTATGTGGCTGCCGTCAGTCACCGCGCACTTGTCGTGGCAGCCAGGCGTATTTTGTGTTCAGAAACCACAAAATGGCTTTTGACACTGAGAAATTTATTCGCGAAATTGAAAACCGTAAAGCAATATGGGATATATCTATAGGAGTATCAGTGCCCTTGCTTGAATTTCTTATATTTTCCAAAAGGTTATCAAACAATAGCACTGACATTCTCGTGTGGTTAAAAACCGGTATGGGTATTTACGAACATCTTTAATATAGGTATAAAATAAGCATTTTGAGTGCCGTTCTAGAAAAAAAGGATGAATCCAATGTCTTTTATCTTTGCGTTTTTTACGAAATACGCACAAAATTACAAGTTCTTCCACGTCCATATCCCTCGAAGAAAGGGTCGCAGCTGGCCGTCCATTGACGAGCTTAGAAGTGGCTGCTTAAATATTTCGGCCGCCGTAGCCTGGCTGCCTAGTGCGCGGGGGGCCTAACGTAACGTAACGCTTCAGAATTACATCAACTGACTCCCTATTTCATATCAATAGCCTTATTCCGTACTGGAACAGATTATTAATATATTGCGTTTTTGGTTTCTTTTTTTTTCGTATATAATAACAAGTACAAGGCAACACAATTTCGAAGATATTATTTTTTCTATATTTCTATTAAATTCATTGGGTTAGCGATTAACTGTTTTCATTCTGAATGTATCCATAATCTTGCGGGTTATGGTTCTCTGTGCGACACAAGCGCCACATCGATTGGCGGTAATTGTGAACAGTCTAATCAAAACCACCGACGCGCGCGCATACAAATAATTTCGTGTTACTCAAGCTCGTCTCTCAAGATCTCTTTCACCTGGAAGTGTTTCACGTGCAACCTATGGACTCTTGTGCGATACACTCTGCTGAACCTTTATACTACCATCATTGCAACGACTACCCCGAGCTCCTTTAGCTAGCCCCTGGATTCGTGGTTGCAGGGAGATTGTAGCGGTAAGTGGCTAAACCCAGTAGAATATCGTACATAATATTTTTGGTCATTCGATCCGGATTAAACATTTTTTATCATTCAATCCGAATTAATATCTTCCAGTTTGTGTTGTCTTGTAAACAAAAGTATTGCAGTATTACGTACTCATTTCTTTTACGTGTAAAATTCTAATCCGCCATTTTGTAACGCAAAATGTCGGACGACGAATCGCCGTGTGAACAAGATATTTTCGAAAGAGATTTAATTCTTGATGAGCTTAATCGTATTATTCAGCTCGCAATAACAAATGAACAACATTTTCGTTCGCAAACTATTGATTTTTAGCGGCTCACCAAAGAAAATTCAATAAAGTTCAAACAAAGATTGAGAAAACGCTCATTAAAATAAAATCATTTAACAAAGAGGAGCAGATTAAAGTTCGCAATGATTTTAACGATTTATATTATACTATTGTTACTCATTTAAACAATTTAAAAAAGGAGGAGCAGCTGCGCCGCACGAGACGGTCATTTCAAGCATCCGAGGTCATAGTGCAAGCAAACAGAAAAAACCTACCTATATTGCCATTGCCAGAATTTCACGGCGATCGAACCGATTGGCCGTCGTTTTATGACTTATTTCGTTCGCTAGTACATAACAACAGCGCTTACTGTAATGCGGAAAAGTTTAGATATTTGCTACTTGCAGTTAAAAACGAGCCATGTGTGTTGTCATCGCATATATCATAATGAATGTGTTGATTATACCGAAGTTGTTTCACGTTCTTCATGGATTTGTCCTGTATGTATTATGAATCGTAAAAAAGGCGACAATACAAATACACCGGTCACTACACAATATCGAAAACAAAAAGATACAATCACTCCAAATTCAACACCACCAACTGAGACCTCTAATTATGACCCTATCATTGCTGAAATTCGTAGCCTGCGCGCCGACATGAATGTGAAGTTTGAAGAACAGCAATCATCTTTAAACGATTTTAATATCACGTTAACAAATATGCGACAAGATATTAAGGAACTCAGCACTAAGTTCTCACTTATGCGCACGGAGCTAGATGAAGTAATTAATTCTTTAAAATTTCTTTCCGATTTTCATAATGAGCAAGTAAAGTTAAATGATGATAATAGCAGTAAAATTACTAAGCTACTTGCGGAAAATGTAAAATTACAATCAGAGGTATCGAATATAACTACCAAAATGACAGCTTTGGAACAATACAGCCGGGATTCAAACTTGGAGATCCAATGCGTACCCGAACACAAATCTGAGAATTTGATTTCGATAATACGTCAAATTGGAAAAACAGTTTCCTACGAGTTGTCTGATGACGTGATTATGAACTTCCATAGAGTGGCCAAACTGACAAATGAGACGAATAGACCCCGTAACATAGTGGTTAAGTTGTCCAGCCCTCGTATTCGGGACGGATTTTTGGCAGCCGTAAAAGTATTTAACAAAAAAAATGCGGAAGACAAACTTAATACGTCTCATTTAGGACTCACTGGGAAAAAGCAGCCCATATTTGTACAAGAGCATCTGTCGCCAACGAACAAGAAACTTTATGCGGCTACAAGGATAACTGCAAAACAGAAAAATTATCAGTTTGTTTGGGTCCGTAATGGGCATATTTTTATACGTAAAGATATCAAGTCACCTCCTAAATTAATTAAAGATCTAGGTTGTTTAAGCTCGTTATAATATTTAACTCTTATATTATATAAATATTGCATGTTTATAAGCTTTTTTTTTTAATCATTCAAATTCAAACTTAGGACATATATGTTTCTATTTTATCAAATAATTATGATGTTATTATTTTAACAGAATCTTGGTTAAATGATACTGTTTTTGATCATGAGTTGCTGGATAATCGCTACTATATTTTCAGACGTGATAGGTATACAACTTCGTCTCATAAAACTAAAAAAGATGGCGGGGGAGTGTTAATAGCGGTTTTGAAAAAGTATCAAGTTTATAGAAAAAATGGTTGGGAATCTACGTGTGAAGATTTGTGGTTGTCCTTAAAACTCGGCAACAAGTATATTAATATAGGTACGGTTTACTTTCCACCCCCCTTAAATGAGGATTACGTCACAACTTATTTGAACACTTTAACTAAAGTAATGCATGCTGATGTTGACAATACATTTCTTATTGTCGGAGATTTTAATTTAAATAAGATATCGTGGCATATTGACAATAACAATAAATTAGTACCGATAGCTAATGGTAATTTAGAGAACTTATTTCTGGATGCTATGTCATTTAACAATTTGAACCAATGCAATAATATATTAAATAAAAATAACCGCATTCTTGATTTGATATTATCAAATAATAGGGCATATGTTTCGGTGCAGAAAGCTAATATACCATTGGTTTCATTAGATGAACATCACCCTGCGATTGAAATAGAATTCCAAAAAAACTCACAAAGCATACTAAAGTCAAAACGGGAGCCGACATACAACTTTTTTAAAACTGATTATGGAGCTTTGATTAAGGAATTAGAGACGATTGACTGGAGTGTTTTATGGCAGGATTCAGCAGATGTCAATGATATGGTTAATGAGTGTAATGAAACAATAATGTATTATTGTAAAAAACATACTCCTTTATTTAAACCGAGAAATAAGAATTATCCTCCATGGTTTACAACTTCCTTAATCAAGGCTCTTAAAGAAAAATCGAAAGTTCACTGTCGGTTTAAGAAATATGGGAATGCATTGGACAAAGTCACTTACAACCTATTGAGAGCTAGGTGTAATCGACTTATAAAGTAATGTTATGCTAACTTTAAAATGCATGCCGTAAGTCATTTACAAAGTAACCCCAAATACTTTTGGCAAATATTTAAAAGTAAAAAGTCAAATTCTGCTTCTTTACCTAATGAAATGAAATATAATGACAAGCGGGCAAAGGATGGTAAAGATATAAGTAATCTATTTGCAGAATATTTTCAGTCTGTATATAAAAAAAGTAACAAGCAAATATACTCTAGAGATGATTTATGTGGAACAATATCGTCTAGCATGTCGCTATACGGTTGTCATTTAGATGAGCATGAGATACGTGAATATTTACAATCCCTCGATAGTAACAAGAGTACGAGTACCGATTCCCTTCCTCCAATTTTTTTCAAGATCTGTGCGAGTTGCTTGTGTAAACCTCTTTCTAGAATTTTTAATAAGTCTCTATCTTCCGGTATCTTTCCTCATCAGTGGAAAATTGCCAGTATAACTCCAATATATAAATCTGGTAATATTGATGACGTAACTAATTATAGACCAATTTCGTTGCTACCTGTTTGTGGTAAAGTATTAGAGGCACTAGTACATAAAAGAATACTAAGTCACGTCAAGAATGAAATAAGCCATAACCAATATGGATTTCTTCCAAAAAGATCAACTGCTTCTAACCTTGTAAGTTATATATTGGACATTTCTGATGCCATTGATAACGGAGAAGAAGTTCACGCCATTTATACAGATTTTCGTAAGGCATTTGATGTCGTAAATCATGACATATTATTGCTTAAGCTGGAAGCAATGGGTATTCATGGAACACTGCTTAGATGGTGTGAATCATACTTGAAGAACCGTTCACAACTTATTTCTATTGATGGATTTAAGTCATTCTCTAGTGAAGTCCTTTCTGGTGTTCCTCAAGGTTCTCATCTTGGTCCGTTGTTTTTCTTGATATTCATAAACGATATAAGTAAAATCCTTAATTCCAAATTCAAAATGTATGCAGACGACTTAAAAATTTATCGCACTATAAAAAGTGTCCATGATGTTATCGCCTTACAGCAAGATCTCGATAAAATTGATAGATGGTGTAGGGATAACCTCATGATATTAAATATACAAAAATGTTACCATATAAAATTTAGCAGAAAAAAGAAGAATTACACAGCTGAGTATTTTATTGGTGACAATGTCATAAAAGAAGTGTCTTGCTTGCGGGATTCGGGGGTTTTTGTAGATACTACTCTTTCTTTTCGACACCATTTTGAATACAAAATCAAAAAATCTTCAAGACTCTCAGGCTTTATATGTAGGCAAATGAATGTTTTTAAAAACAGTGGACTAACTATAACTATTTACAATTCTCTCGTTAGAAGCCATTTGGAGTACTGCAGTGTTGTTTGGAATCCTGTTTATACCATCCACTCTGAGCGAATAGAGCGTGTTCAAAAACGTTTTTTGTATGTCCTTAGTTATGCCGAGAACAAATGTCATATACTTCATTCCTACAATGATCGGCTAAAACATTTTAAAATGGTTCCGTTGCAAATGCGTAGGAAAATGTTTGATATAATGTTTTTGTATAAATTGATTAATGGTTATATTGACTCACCAATAATTTTAGAGCGCATACAATTTTTAATACCTCGTGATAATAGTCGCCTTCATAATCGTAAAACATTTAGTCTTCCACTTTGTAGAACGGTTCTCGGACAACATTCGCCATTATACCGCATGTGTTCATCCAGTAACATTGTTCGATCTGAAGTGGATGTTTTCATGGGTTCGGTGGCCTCCACAAAAAACTAATTATCACAGTACCTTTTTTCCAAGTATGTAATTTAATTTAGTCTTAATTTAATTTAGTCTTAATTTAATTTAATTTGGTATTTGGTTTAGCATTACTATAACATAACTTTAAGTACCAAACTTTATTGTTAATTACAGATACATTTTGTGCAAGCTGTGTCTACATATAAGTATATTAGAATACAATTTTTGAAATCTTTGTTATATATAATACCTATCAGCATGTTAAAATTGTGTTCTGTTTTGTAGACCAAATAAAGAGAAAAAAAAATTGTTCCAAAGGGTAAACAGCAGCCCATTGTACCCGTGGATGCATTAATTTTGCCAAAATTAGTTATAAAAATGCCCAGTGTACTTCTGCCCTTTACAGGCTTTAAATTTAAACTTAGCTGACCCTGACTTTCACACACCCCAACCGGTAGAAATGTTACTAGGGGCGGATATACTATCCCACATTTTATTAGGCAACATGATTACTGGAGCTCCGGGGTCACCAATTGCGATGAATAGCGTGTTAGGTTATTTATTATTAGGTAAAATAACGTTCGATACAATCGTTTCGACTCCACTCCAAGTATGATAATAACCCCTGGGAATGAGGTGATCGCTTCCAAGCTGTTTCTAAAATAAATTTTGTACTTATATAGTTAGTACAACCATTATTGTAAAATTTGTTTTAAAAAAAAGTCCCGCTGGGTTTCTTGCTGGTTCTTCCCAGGACAGAGGTTTTTTTTTTCGAACCAGTGGTAAAGTAAAAAATGACTTTCAATAAGTATTACAAATGTGATCTATATTGAATAAAAAATTATTCTATTCTATTCTATTCTATGTTTTAGCTCGTTTGACAACGACAATCTTCAAAGGTTTTGGGAGCTGGAATCATTTTCTGAGAAACGTACTTACACTCCAGACGAGGAGCTATGCGAATCCTTTTTCCAAAAGACGCATACACGGGACGAGACAGGACGGTACGTCGTCGCCCTGCTATTCAAGCCCAATGCACCGCACCTCGGCGAATCACGGCAAATTGCATTGGCTCGTTTTCGAAAATTAGAGTATAGATTGGAACGCAATGTGCAGCTGAAAACTGATTATCACACGTGCCTCCAGGAGTATAAGGACCTGAATCATATGGAGCTCGTTGATAGTGAACCTTTGCAAGGTGCCAGCTATTATATTCCACACCACTGTGTAGTTAAAGAATCGAGCGAAACAACTCGCACACGCGTAGTGTTCGATGCGGCTTGTAGAACGACGAGTGGTTTGTCGCTTAATGACGTTCTTCTAACGGGTCCCAAGCTTCACCTTGATATAGTAGATGTACTTTTAAAGTTTCGTGTGCATGCCGTAGCGTTCACTGCGGATATTAAACAAATGTATCGAAATATACTGATTCGTGAAACTGATGGGGATTTCCAGCGCATCTTATGGCGTAAATCGCCAGAAGAACCTATACGGGATTACCGTCTCCGCACGGTCACATTCGGTGTAAATTCCTCACCATATCTCGCTTTGCGTACAATTCAGCAGCTCGCTCACGATGAGGCCGAGCATTTTAGGCTCGCGTCTCCCGTATTATTGAATGACGTATTTGTCGATGATGTTGTTTCTGGTGAGGATACGGAGTCTAAAATGCTCGCTCTGCAGCGAGAGCTTATCGACATTTGTAAAACGGCTGGATTTGAACTACGCAAGTGGCACAGCAACTCGTCAGCGATACTCGCTACAGTACAGCCACCAGCTTGTCATGGTGAGCGGCCCGAATACGTCCCATTTTCTGAAATGGAGAACGACAAAAGAGTTAAGGTCCTCGGACTCCAATGGAATCCGGGATCTGATACATTTAATTTTAAAGTTCAAGTTACCACTCATAAATGCACCAAGAGGTCTATTCTTTCTGAGATGGCAAAAATATATGACCCTCTCGGGTTGCTATCACCGGTAACCTTATATGCCAAGCATTTGATTCAGCTATTGTGGAAGGCAAATGTAGATTGGGATGATAATCCGCCCATTGATATCATTAATTCGTGGACACGTTTCATAAACGAGCTGCCGCTGCTATCACAGATATCGTTCCTGCGATAATTTTTCAGTAACAATATCGATTCGATAGAAATTCATGGATTTGCTGACGCGTCCCAGATCGCATATGCCGGCTGTGTTTATATTCTTACTTACAGGCAAGGACGGCAATATTTATACTTACCTAATTATGGCGAAGACTAGGGTAGCTCCGCTCCGCGTACCCCTTACCATCCCACGTCTCGAGCTGATGGCAGCTCTATTGCTTTCAAAGCTATTAGATAAGGTAGCAAATTTATACAGAGATCGCATCTGCCGCGAACGGATTTACGCATGGTCCGACGCCTCCATCGTGCTGGCCTGGCTCCGTTCATCACCGCATGAATGGAAGACGTTTGTTTCCAATCGCACTAGCGATATTCTATCCCGCGTTCCCGCCAGCTGCTGGCACCATGTTCCGTCAGTCGATAACCCTGCTGACGCTGCATCACGTGGCTTACTACCTACCGCGATAGTATAACACGACTTGTGGTACCATGGTCCCGCATGGCTCCGACGAAGTCCCGACAACTGGCCGGTTGAGAATCAAACTATGAGCACCTGTGAAGAAAAACGTAACTTAACGCTATCTTCTGCTATGTCTACGGCACTGCCAGTACAAAATGCCGAAATTATAATGCGATTTTCGTCGCTAGGCAAACTCGTTCGGATTGCCGCGCTAATATTTCGTTTTTATAATACATGCAAAAAGGTTAAAATTCCGTTCCCGGGTTACGTTACAGTACCTGAATATAATTTCTCATTAAATAGACTAATTTACCTTACCCAACAATCGGTCTTTCAAGACGATATTTTAAAGATATCTCAAGGAAAATTACCTTCTAATCAATTGCGACGTCTTACGCCCTTTTTGAATAGTGACAAACTGTTACGTGTAGGAGGTCGAATTCATAAATCATTGTTACCATTTGAATCTAAACATCAAATAATTTTACCGAAAAAACATGCTTTAACTAACTTAATTATCGACGACGCTCACATAAGCTAACTGCACGCAGGACCTCAGTCCGTGCAATACTTGCTGTTGCAGCGCTATTGGATATTGTCTTGCCGCGACATCGTGCGTCAACGCATACATCGCTGTGTCCGTTGCTTTCGTGC
The DNA here is from genome assembly GCA_033319125.1 of Parnassius glacialis. Taxonomy (NCBI): domain Eukaryota; kingdom Metazoa; phylum Arthropoda; class Insecta; order Lepidoptera; family Papilionidae; genus Parnassius; species Parnassius glacialis. Next base: position 38,443,936 of record JAVANC010000009.1, on the reverse strand, counting down.
TCGTCCCACGCGTGATCAACCGATTATGGGACCACTACCAGCTTCGAGAATACGTCCGGCGCGTCCTTTCCTTAAAACGGCTGTAGATTATGCCGGTCCATTCTTTGTTCGTGCAAATAAAGTACGTAACGCGAAAATAGTGAAGTGTTATGTTTCGGTATTCGTATGTATGAGCGTAAAGGCCGTACATCTCGAACTCGTTTCGGAGCTTTCGACTGATGCATTTTTAGCAGCTCTGAGACGCTTCACGTCCCGTAGAGGATAATGTACGGATATATATTCAGATTGCGGAAAGAATTTTGTCGGATGTAACAATTATCTTAAAGACCTATACGCGTTTTTACGTAGTGGTGTCGTTCAACGTACAATTAATCAACAAACCCTTCAACAGGGACTTACGTGACACTTTCAACCTCCGTATGCTAGCCATTTTGGAGGTCTCTTCGAAGCCCGTGTTAAAAGTTTCAAACATCACCTACATCGTGTGGTTGGAACTCATACTCAAACTTACGACGAGATGCACACTCTTCTCTGTCAAATCGAAGCCGTGTTAAACTCACGTCCCCTTTGCGCCATGAGTTCGGCTTCTACCGATCCCCTCCCTTTAACACCGTCTCATTTTTTAATAGGAGAACCCTTAACGGCTCTACCTGATGTATCTTTGCTGGACGAAACTCCTAACCGTCTCACACGCTGGCGCTGGATACAACAGTCAGTCCAGCACTTTTGGAAAAGATGGAGTAGAGAATATCTCCACCATTTACAACAGAGTAGTAAGTGGCTTCATGACCGCGGCTCCGCCATTCGTGAAGACACTGTTGTTGTGGTATGCGACGGGCACCTTCCGCCATTACAATGGAAGCTCGCACGTGTGCATGCTGTTCGTCCTGGCTCTGATCAAGTCACTCATGTAGTGACCTTGAAGGCTGGGAATACTATTTTTAAACGACCTGTAGTAAAGGTTTGCCCACTTCCGTTAGAGTAACGTGTTATGCTTACAATCTTGATCTTGGTACTTAAGTTATTTTGTTTTTCTTTCAATTTATACTATAAGTTAGCGATTTTTAAAAGAAATTACTTCTTTTAAGGTGAGCGGCATGTCCCGTACTGGAACAGATTATTAATATATTGTGTTTTTGGTTTCTTTTTTTTTCGTATATAATAACAAGTACAAGGCAACACAATTTCGAAGATATTATTTTTTCTATATTTCTGTTAAATTCATTGGGTTAGCGATCAAATGTTTTCATTCTGAATGCATCCATAATCTTGCGGGTTATGGTTCTCTGTGCGACACAAGCGCCACATCGATTGGCAGTAATTGTGAACAGTCTAATCAAAACAACCGACGCGCGCGCATACAAATAATTTCGTGTTATTCAAGCTCGTCTCTCAAGATCTCTTTCAACTGGAAGTGTTGCACGTGCAACCTATGGACTCTTGTGCGATACACTCTGCTGAACCTTTATACTACCATCATTGCAACGACTGCCCGAGCTCCTTTAGCCAGCCCCTGGATTCGTAGTTGCAGGGAGATTGTAGCGGTAAGTCGCTAAACCCAGTAGAATATCGTACAAGCCTAGTAGCCTAGTACGCGTAGTTTATTAATAAAATGATTTTCAACTTTTCTGTTTTATCGCTATTAAATTTCTCTGTCTACGCTATTAAAAATTTAAAGGCGCTTTCATATTTTTTAGCCCTTGATAGACAAAGGACAAACCATACAGCGTATATTGATTTTATGCTTTGTGTAATCGCTTTATTTTTGTAAACATTATTATATTTTTCCTGTAGGTAACATTACATGTTAAATAATAAAGCGCTAAATTTAAAACTGGTAAATAGTATATTTTTAAAGTCAGGATCAATTTTTTTATTATAATTAAATGAAACGCTCATGAGGCAGCACTTTTGAATTTTTCAAACTATTTTTAATTAGGGTGGCGAAACCATATTGATAGCTCAATAACACAGTAGATAAAGCCGACTTTCACACGGAGTAAGTATTTGAACAAAAAAAGAAAGAAAGAGCCTACATATGCCCCATGCTAGGCACAAACCTCAAAGAGGGCATTGTAATAAGGAAGAGTCCATCGCACTGTCATAATGAGTGCTGGCGGAACTCACTTTCCTCCGAAGTATTTTTCACGTTTCAGACATGGAGATTTCCTCAAGATGTTTGCTTCACCGCTGGGTATGTCATAATTCAGCATTGAAATTGCAATTAACGTTTTAAGTTTGTGCTGCAGTTGCTTTGGGCTTAAGGTTACTGGACCTGGGTCTAAGTCTAGGGCGGCAAAATTTAAAAAAGTCGGCTGTTGGCCAGGACATCATTGCATAAAATGTCCTACTGCTTTAATTTGTGCCGGCGAGAATAAAGGCTGAGTTCGCTTTCGTACTTTGAAATTCTTATGAAAACGCTTATTTCGTGAACTGTAACGCCTATTCTGAGCAACAACAGCTCTTATCATCTCTTATATGGTCTACATCATGCACGTCAAACTCAGTCAATGGTGGGCTAAATACATAAATAACATAGAATCAGTGGGCCGCAAAACACAAACATAAGAATTTTGACATCTTTTGTCCTTAACTAAATTACCTATTTTAGGGGTTATTCTATCTGCGGAAAGTAATTTTAAAATTGCATCCAAGTGTGCGTCAGTCAACTGCGATCTCGCGGGAGATTTTTTTCCTTTCATTAGGGAAAATAAATGCCTGCACTCGTAGGCGTCAAAAGGCTGGTCTAAAAATTGGATCGGATCGCAGGCAAATGTGGGCCGCATGTTTGACATGTCTGGTCTACATGCAATATTAATAATAATTGTTTTTAAAGAAATTCTTAGTGTGGCAATATTATTTTTTAAATAAAAATGAATATATTTATATTCATTTTTATTTAAATATTTATATTAGGTACATACTTTCTATGGTTATTTTAACAAATATGAGATATTCTGTAATCTCTAAGGAGTTTTAATGCTTCGGAAGTACAATAGACAAAATGAAATGGATGAAAATGATAGTGCAATTTTGTTTTTCCAACATAAACGGCACGTCTATTCTTTGCTTTAGATTAAATGTAGTGATTATATATTATGCAGCTACCCTTTGGATTTATGTTTATAATGGCCGTCCCGCCTTTACAATGTAGTGATAATATACTTTAGTTTCAGATTCTGTTCTATCCGAAAGAAGCTTCCGCGGTTAGTGCCAGCAACTAATTAATGCCGGCATTAAAAAATACCTTTAACCTATATGCCATTAAATCTGGAGTATACTATGATCCAGTGTCAGAAACAAGAGTAAACACTACATTATTAGTAATATGGTAAAATTTATAATAAAACCCGACAACATTGACCTGGGTACTTACCTTTTTAAATAAATGCTCGAAAAACAATTTCCTATATACAAATGTTGGCTCTGGCTTTCGGCTAAGATTTTTAATAATACATATTTCATCTTTATTAACTTTTATTAATCCACCAGACGACATGGTTCATTGTTTTTGGGTAAAAATAACTGTATTCATACTTTAAATTAAATTACGATAACAATTAAGTGTATAAAACTATGATATTATAGTCACAAAATTTTCAAAACGGCTTATTTCAAGTTCAAAATATTAAACATAAAAATAGGCTGGCGTGAGTGGTGTAAGTTGTTATCCTCGATGTAAGGTTAGAAATGAAAGTCAATACAAGTTTATATTTTTATTATAAAAATAAATCAAAATTTTGTCCATCCACAATCGGAGCTTAGCCCATAATTAACACTAGCTTTTCAAGCTAACCAATGCGCAATATCTAGCTTAATCTTAAATTTTAAATTCGTACATTATGTACATTTTAAATGAAATTTAATTAAAATTGAAATTTACTAGGCAATGCCTTTAAGATTAACAATTGAAATTTAGTAGAAATATATAATGAAATCTCTAATCGCTTCTATTGTGCAATATAAATTCTATGTGAAAACGGAGCGCGTAGAACAAACGAGTAAAGCCTAGATACTATTTATATTACAGAAAATCTATTTTAAACCATTATATGTGTTACTAAGGCCAGTATCCGTGTCCAAAGATTATTTCCGAGGTATTATAGTATCGTCATCGAAGTTACTTCAGCTTAATCGGATGTCACCAAGTGCTTCAAAAATCGATTATAAATTTTAAACCGGTAAAGAATACGAAAAAAGCAAGTTAATAAAAAGTTTATAAAAAGGAATACCAAACAGTAATTCAGCCCGCAGTGTTCGAATCACGATCGGAAGTGTAGTTATATATCGTAGCAAAAGTACCTAATAACTGTTAATATGTCGTACCCTTTTGTTTAATAAACACATCACACAAAAACACATCAGCAAATATAAAAATGAATTCTGGATTTGCTATGTGGTATTCCTATTATTATAACCTATGCTTGTAATCGTATCTTTACAACGTTTAAGAATGTTAGTGAAAATTAATAAATCAGTAAATAAAAATAAAAATTAAAAAATATATTATCTGATTTCACTTTTTCGTTCTACATGTTCTGTCTACCCATTTTTTTGGTCTGATGTCTTTATTTCCACTTCGACTTTATAAGTTGCAAAATGCGTTCGTAAATTGAATAATGTTCTCTTATGCAGTAATTATGCTATGCTACTAATAAATTTTGAGAAATTTACTTTAATCTACAGTTTTCGTACTTGTGACATAAAAATGGGTTTTCATCATAGAGTTAGAATATTTTTGTTTTAATTCTAAGTCTATGGATTTTATATAAATCTGACCAATAATAACAGAGTAATGTAATATATTTGAACTTACTAGGTATAGAGCAATTCAAAAGACAGCCAACATACAAAATGTGAAAGTTTCAGTGTTTTACATAAAGACATATGTTACCATTAAACATTATACATCCATGTTAATTTTAGATTTTTCAGAAACTGCAGTAACTATTTCTAGGACATGTAGCTCTGTACCTTTTTTTAGGAAATGAATCAAAATTGCTTTTTCCCGCTTACCGAAAAAAACAGTTTTTCGTTGGATTGTCTCAAGTAATTAACGACAGTCCTTTATAACATTTTTTGTTTATAAAAATGGGCACATATATATGTATCCCATAAAATCTTTCCATTTGAGATTTTGTCGAAAGCTTAAAAGTAGTAACCAATAATTTTCTCTAGACCGAATTTGATCACGGCGGCCAGTTTCAATGGAGACTAGTTATAATCCTAGAGTAGAATTATAGTGCACGAGTGTGTGCTCAAACACAGCGCACTCTCTATTCTTTCACTCTCATAGTCCGACGGGGCGGCAATCTGACACTACCGGAGAGAGATCTGCCGCTGTAACAACGGCTTATAAGTACTTTCCGAGGCACGGCCTATAAACACTGCCAACTTCTTGCCCCGGGTCGCTACTGAGTTTTCTTGGATAAGCCCAGTGACGGATTTTGAACCCGGTACCACGTAATTAGCAGTCGCCCTTGCGACCACTATACCTACAATCACAGTCGAATTTCTACAGTCGATGATTTCAAGACGCCGACGGGGACAAAAACAATTAAATATTTTTTTTGCTGTGGCGGTCCCTGGTGGCAGTTTCCCTAACTATAAGTATTGTAGCTTAAGACATCATAGTATTATAAGTAGCGGCACGAAAGTCTAGCAGTGACTGTTATTGCGCATAAGTCGCGCTCATTGGCTCGTGCGTATCGTTCGCACGCGCTGATTGGCTCTCTAGTCGCATTCGTGCAATTCAGTTTGTGCGCGTCCTCTCCACGTTTCGTTTAACGCTAGACTTACGTGCCGCGACTTGTATAAGCTGGTTTGTTTGCTTCTAGTAATAGTTCACGTGGGTAGACAATACTCAAATCGCATTACCAAAATCTAGAGCGCGGTCAAGTTCCTGCCAAAACTTCAAGCCTTTTTAATAAATCATTTGTTGATTTTTTTGTGTATACTTTAATTTTGTACATTTCCAGGCAAAACATTATTCTTAAGTTAGGGCAGTGGGTATTTACCTGGATAACATCGTAATCACTGTTTTAAGTATTTTATTTAAATTAAAATACATTTATTGAGCCTGCAATTATTAGAATGATTATTATTATATATTGATAATTACCTAAAACTTATTGTATATTTTTAATATTGTAGTTAACTACCAGTTATTTTCAAGCGACGAAACAATTGCATGTTTATTAGTTAAATATTATTTTATATTATTAACTTTAAAAAAAAGAAGAAAAAAAAAGAATTTCTTATAATTATAATTCGTCAACTAGGAGACAAAACATAAAACTCACCCTGGCACATAAATTATTGCTTCACAATTTATATTAAAAACTATCTTATAAAATATAGATAAAATATATAAATAGGTACGTAAATTAAATACCATGTAATCAATTTTTATTGCATTGTAAAAAAATTGTAAATTCAAAGCGCATTTAAAACCATTTATAATACGAAAGGACAATTAAAAAGACAAGAATACATGAGCACTGTGAGTTTTTTTTTAAAAAGGTCTAACCCTTTTTACTTTAAATATATTTTTTTAAGATAACTATTGCGAGAAAAATAGTATAGGTACTTGTGATTTTCTAACTGCTTTCCTCACAAGGTCACCCGCTGCAGGGACTTTTAAAGCATTGGCGTAGCTTTTGACTTTCAAAAAAGTGTTTTTCTTTCAAAAAAGCCAGTTTGAATAAAAAATTTGGACTTTTGAATGGATGTATCAAAAATAGCAGGTAGGTCCTTTTTAACGTTAACCTCCGGATATTTTTGTTGTTTAAAAATAAATACTAGTAATGCTATTAAACATTACTAATATTCCCTTTAACCACTTCTGGTAAGCTTAAAATGCTTGTGTTAGAAGTGGTTCACGACAGTAGTCGAATGGTGGATTCGAACCCACGACCTTTCGAGTTCGCGGTCCACGTCCTCCCATTAGGCTACTAACGCTTCCCTAGTTCTTCTTTAGTTCATCCTTAATAAACGTTAATACCTACTAACAATCTTTAAGACGACCGATTATTTCAAGCAAACTAATCCTGCATCTTTGTTTGCGCAAAGTCTATAATTAATATAATTTCAAAAATTCTAAACTTTGTATTTACCTCTAATGCAAATTACTTATCGCTAACTTTAAAACTTATTCGATGTTTAAAAATCCGAAAATAAGTAAAATCGAAAACAAGGCAGAATTTTATCTCATAATTTATATTAATTTTAATAAATAATTTAAATCACATTTTTAACTAGCCGTACAATAATAAAAATTTATAGTAAGTAGGAAAGTAGATTTAGAAAATATGGCGTTTGACAAATTAAATTTAAAATTTCTAACGCTGAAGAAATAAATAGGTTTAATCAAAGACTTGTATACTACATAGAAATCTTTCGCATTAATTTCATTATTTGTAAAGAAAATGTTGGTCATTTACACAATATTAATTTGTTATATCACGATAAAATTTTATAGCATTGCATTGCAATATATTATTAGCATTTCAATAACACAAGATAATAATATAACAGTCTAAATACACACAAATCTACTTTCATTTATAAGAAGATTTTGGGGTAAGAAAGAATCCGCCACGCTTCCTCAACCCCACGCCCCGTTAGCAGTCTTCACATGTCCTCGAAATGTAATTTAAAAACTAAATAAACATTTGAAATTGCAAGAAAGTAACGATTTTAGTGATGCTTTGCTATTAAACTTAATACGCCGAGTTATAATCGTATGAGTTCCCTTAGTAACTTTACGAAAATGAAATTACAGACATCAATAACATTTTTGGTTTTTAATTTGAACTTGAAGCTGTGATCTTAATATCTTGATATGTTCACTGGATATGTACATAAATATAAAATAAAAGAAATTCACTGTCAAAGAGATGAATAATAATTTTTATTTGCATTTTCCGTTGGGAGTTGTGAGGCATAATGAAGATTCATACTAACAATCTAACAATAATACATAATTTTCCTACTCTGTTATATCTATGCGGATTACTATTAAAACTAGTTAGAGATAGAGTTATCCATGTAACTATGACAAATATCCCCCCTATAACGCAATCTATAAGGGAGGCATATGTTCAGCAGACGCTTGATAGACTGCAATGAATAAATGATGTTGGTGACGTTGGTACTTCGGCGGATTTCTTTATTATGAAACTTATTCGCCGGAGAAACTTCGAGAATAAATCTATCACTCGCAAGAGACTATGAGCTTGAGTCCAAAATATTGCCTACAACTGAATCCGTCCATCGGCTTGACTAACGAAGTAAAGGGAAGGTGGCAATCCTAATTACACCGCATTACAACTTGCAATGAATTAATGAATGAAATGATGGCAACCCTAATTACACCGCATTACAACTTGCAATGAATCAATAAATGAAAAGGTGGCAACCCTAATTACACCGCATTACAACTTGCAATGAATTAATGAATGAAAAGGTGGCAACCCTAATTACACCGCATTACAATTTGCAATGAATTAATGAATGAAAAGGTGGCAACCCTAATTACACCGCATTACAATTTGCAATGAATTAATGAATGAAAAGGTGGCAACCCTAATTACACCGCATTACAACTTGCAATGAATTAATGAATAAAAAGGTGGCAACCCTAATTACACCGTATTAGAATTTGCAATGAATTAATGAATGAAAAGGTGGCAACCCTAATTACACCGCATTACAATTTGCAATGAATTAATGAATGAAAAGGTGGCAACCCTAATTACACCGCATTATAACTTGCTCGAATCATGTACCGCAAGATAGATCTTTACGTCATATTACTAAACGTGATTTATAGATAGTTTCAGGTTTAATAATAATTAAATCAGACTTTGTTTCAATAAAGAAGTTCCGTGGAAAATATGTGAATTTATGAATTCCAATGTAAAGTATGGAATTTGGCGTTTTGCTATAAGAAAATGCCAAATTTCGCAAAGACTGTAAACATATGAATTAGACCGTATTTTTAATAAACTAAAAGCTTATAAAAATGTATATTTATTTAATATTTGTGTTTTGTTAAAAGAACACGACGCGCTTTGCTAATTAATCACGCAAACATTAGAGTAATAACATATTTTACTCAGACGCAAACGTAATAATTTAGGTCACTCCAAAAATATCCCGCGTCGTTTAGTTATGGTGCCAAGTGTAGGTAAATTATATTATACTGAAAGCCTAGAAATCTACGTTAAATCTATAAAAAAACTACTTAGTTGAATAAAACTACTTTTACGGATTCTATCGCGTTTAATTAAATTATTTTTATTAATTACCGACAATAAAAGTAGTTTAATTCAATGTGTAGTGTTCGCGTAAATATAAGAAGTCATAACTACATAGTTATTTTTTAAATTATAAGTAGTATAATTTGGCAATAACTACAACGATTATGAAAAATTCATGCAACATTAGAATGCTATTGTTTACTACGTTGTTAATAAAATAATATATAGGTACTATGTATTATACGCATATACTATGTAATAGGTACACGTAATATAATTTTTAAAGTTAAAGCATATAGATCCGTGCCCTTTTCGTTTTTGAAACATCTGGTCGCACGGCACAGAATATCTACTAATTATTATTGTTTAGTTGCTGGTACTGAATATATATGACTGTGATAATTAATATAAGTACATAATTTAATTTAATAGGTGGATACTTTCAGTGTGCACTTTATGGACGATATAATTATACAGTAAGTTAAGATTTTGGTCCATTTCTCACAACTTGTGCTCATGTTGACCGAGTAGAAGCGCCATTGGTCACAACGTCGAATTGTATTCAACTAAAATTGATTTTAATTTTTAAAACTAAACTGTTTTATAAATAAAGTAACAGACCATATACGTCCTACTGCTGCACACAGGTATCTTCTCTTTTCTGTGGGCGTGTTAGTGCAATGAAAAGCATGCCGTGTTGCCCTAATACGCGTTGGTCTCTCGTCAGAGAGTAGTATATTCCTTGGCATTATCATCATTGATCATCATTGATCATCATTCATAAAGCCCACATCTTCATCATAACAAGTTCACTGCTGAACATAGGCCTTCCTCAAGGAATTGCACAAAGCATGGTCCTGAGCCGCCTGCATCCAATGACTTCCTGCATCTCTTATCAGGTTCAATTTAAGTCCTATCTGTTGGGAAAACTACTTAGGTCATTAAGCACAGAGCTGAGGCCCTCCAGCGATTCAGCCATAATTGCTATATTGTCAGCAAAACGAGGATGAGAGGCAGTTTTCGAAATTACCTCGAAATATTTCCTTATATACTGAGACATGCAGGTTTCACCAAATTGTTAATTACAATTTCATTGGATCTAAAGAGATTTCCTTGCTAATTATGAAAATTTAAGGCGCTCATACTCTTAGCTATCAATATGTATACTTTAGCATATAGGTAGCATTACGTAATATCACCTTTACTTTCCTACTTATGTAATGGTTGGCAAAAATCGGCAATGATCCGTTTGTTAAATAAGCAATTATAACTTACTAACTTACGTTACATATAATGACTACATCTTATTTAACAAATTTTCGTTAAGTGTGTTTTAAATAGACAATAAAATTCGAATTCCTATGTTTAAATTATTGCAATTTAATTATTTATATGTGTAAATATTAAACGTAATATCTCGTAACAATCCCTTGCGTAGGCGACACTTTTATTAAACCATAATTATTTTGCAATGTCTAAAGAACAGCACAACCAAGGCCTATGAGGCCTTGTTCCCTCTACTAGAACGTTTGTATGGGTTTGTACAAGCCCGTGTAACCACACAAGCGCGCGCGCAGCGCTGTCACCAACATGGCGGCGCCGGACAAGTCGTCCAACAAGTTGGCACACTCGCACACCAATAAATACATTTTGTCACCATGAGACGCGACGGATTTATGCAGGGCTATCTTTCGCATACCAACAGTGTGTGGTAAATGTCTGTATATCATTCTTGCACCCGTCCAGTACAGCCAGTTCCTTTCGAATCTTTCACCGTCGTCGCCTTCAAAAACCTGGAATAAAAAATAACCTACTGTTATTAATTGTTTAATAACCGTCGCCACCGCAGCGTTAAAGAATCCACTACCCCGTGTAATTCTGTGGGTGTCGTAAGAGACGACAGACGGAAATGAAACAGGCGACGGACAGCATTATCTTTGTGATCACAAAGTGGCAGGTAAACATGTGTCAATCGTGAATGATTCGTTCATTTGACCCGGATCGCATCAAAGTATTGGTGATTGCAATTACCATTATTGAAGAACCCACAAACAAAGAGTATAGTAATGTCCAAATGATATTATCGAGCGAGTCTCACAGATCACACAGTACTGAAACTCAAAAAAAATCCATTTGAACGATCGACCTGAATGACTCAGCTCGTAAAACGAATCAATACTTGAATGATTGTGTCACTAGAAATGAATAACACATGTCAAGTGGCAGCACTTCTTTACTGCCTTGATGAGGCCGTCTGAGTAGGTACCATCCTCTTAATTATTACTACCGTCAAATAGAAAGAAAGAAAGTCAATTAGAAATGCTACATTATAAATAATTGCACTAAATGAATATACGGGGTTATTTTGCAATAACCGGTTAAATTTGCAGAGGAGGTTCAGAATAAGTAATATAGGCACATGTTGAAGAAAAATTTATCAAAAAGAAATCACAAACATTGTCCTTTTTTGTCTTTTAAATTCACGCAAACATTCGTAAGGGTCGATCAGTAGGCAAAAACGTTGTTGCCCAAAAACCACATTCAGTTTGGGATGATTATTTCAAATAAAAGTAGAAGCCTTATTTACTCGAATTTTCAAAAACTGCAATAACGGTAGATCATTAAAAACTAACCCTGTATTATATTATATCAACATAAGTGCAGCAACAAAAAAGACATCCGACTCAGCATTGTGCGTGGCACTGTAATACGTAGGTCACTCAATAAGTTTTGAGATGCTGGAAATTTAAAAATGGAACGCACCCGTGTTATATGTTTCTAAAAAGCAAATTTAATTAAAAATAGAATTTCATAAGCCAATTACTCAATATTAAAAAAAAACAAAGTTCTATTAATTTTCCTGCAACGCTTCCCGCGCTTTTCATTTAAAACGATGGATCTTAACCGTGAACATTTGCGCGCTATGACGAAAGCGAAAAACAGACTCGTGTGGATTGGTGCCATGAAATAAGTACATTATACTTCAATGCCATGAAATGCGTCTACGTTTTGAAAATGGGGCATCTAGGCGTGTTTCAGAAATCGTTACTGGTGACGAGACATGGATCTACCAATATGATCCGAATAATAAAATCCAATCATCGGTATGGGTCTACTCAGAAGGACAGTTACCGACAAAATTGCCAAGACCTCGCAACGTCAGCAAAAAAATGGTGGCTAGTTTTTTTTCGCGGAGCGGACATTTGTCGAAGTCTATGCTGGAAAATTGTAGGTCAGTCAACTCTGAATGGTATACTACAGTTGCATTACCCAAAACTTTTCAAGCTATGCGGGATAGAAGACCAAAGACCGGGCTTTCGGAAATCATGCTGCATCACGATAACGCCTCTTCACATAACTCCCTTAGAACAAAAGTATTTATTGAGGAATCTGGTGTTGAACCTTGTGATTTCGTTTTGTTCCCAAGAGTCAAAGAAAAATTAAAAGGCAAGTTTTTTTCAAGGGCCGAAGAAGCCGTGGCTGCATACGAAGAAGCGATTTCCGACCTTTCAGATCAAGACCGGCAAAAGTGTTTTCAGAGTTGGTTTAGGCGAATGGAACTTGGTATAGAGCATGATGGAGAATATTTTGAAAAGATGTAAAATAAATATTAATAGTATCTGGAATACTTTTTGTATATCTCCAAACAAATTAAGTGATCTACGTAACCACAACGCTGATATTCTGCCGGTGCCCTTTTCAAGAACTCACGAACAGTCGATAAACATAGCTTCGAAATAGCGGTGCTTGGACTGCTGTGTTCTCGTGAGAAAAAAATAGAAAAATTTAATATTGTTACTCAATTTTTAAAATCATCTCTTTTCTTACGCCAGAGGTTTAAATTTGCTTCTCTGTTCGTTTCACCTAAGTATAATCGATTTACTGTATTTTGTTTCAAGCACCACAAGATGAAGATGCAATTATTAAGTAAAAGAAGAAACTTGTGAAATTCGTGCTAATATCGGTATAATAATTAGCCTGTTTAGTCCTGTTTTGAGTGGTTGATTAAAAAAAAAATATGTTGAATCCAATCTCACCTTATAAACACTTATTATAAATCCAGTAGTGGGCGTGTGCGATTTCTTCGGTCCTCCAGCTAAATCGCTGAAAGGTGGTCTGCAGATCATAGCTACTTCGCTGTACAAATCCAATGTGTGAGCAGCCGTATATCTGATAGTTTTCGGATCAAACTTAGACAATGAAGCACATCGCAAGTTATTGTAAAATAGCAACGGATCGGTTTGCGTTGTATTTATCACATAATACGATATGAACGGAAATTCGGAATTTTTCTCCATGTTTGCTAATAACATTCCACCCACAGCTGTATTGGCTTGGGCAATGTCAGTCAGCAGCTCCCCAGCGGCCATCTTTTGTTTTATCAAAGGTTTGGTAAGCGGCGATTCTAGTATTGGCTCTATTGGTTCCAACGGGCTCATCAAATGAGCCAATATGCAAAGCTTGGGGTCTGCTATTTCCAGGATGCTCAACGAGTTTTGTGTTGTTTTGGTTGTTATACCCTTTTCTGGCGTTGGTGGTGGCACTGGTAGCTGAAAAATATAATAACTAAGATTAGTTTATTTAGTAATTTTTTTTGAAATAAATATATATGCTCTCTCAAGCGTGGTCTAATATTTTAAGAAAATATAGAGGTGAAGTTTTTAATGTAAAAATAAATTTATTATAGATGTTGCTTAATTCACTCAATGGAGGAAAATGATAAAAAAGTATAAATCGACTTTAAAAAACTGAAAAGAATGAAATAATCTTGTAAAGTCCTGACTTTAGAAACTATTTTTATTTTAAACCAATGAGGACTAATAATTTTCTGCTCACTAGATGTCGCTAGTTGATAGCGAGGTAAAGTTTTTGTCATTAATTTTATTTATTAATTGTCACAATGTCATTTAATTGAGAAGTTGGTTTTAAATAAAAGTTTATCAGTTTCTAGAGTATTATATTAATACACGAAACAATGCCTCAGTGGTTTGCTTTTTCACTTTTTGCACATTTTGGAATTTTTTAAAATTTTCTGCTTTTATGAATATCTGTGCTTTAGTTTATTTATTTTTAATCTTATTAATATAAAATATGGCTAATAGTACAGAAAGAGACAATAACCTCTACATTTTGCGAACAAATTAACTTCCCCGCTATGAAATCTATCAAATATTATACCTCACTTTCTAATGGCGCTGCCGTTGGTGGCAGAAAATGTCGTGGATGCCCCCAATCATTATCATCATTACAGCTCTTTATAAGTCCACTGAACATAGGCCTACTCCAAGGAATGCCACAAAGCACGTTGCACCCATCGACTTCCTGCGTATTTTATCAGTTCGTCACTCTTATCTAATGGGGGCCTGCCGTACACTTCGTTTACCGCTAAGAGGTTGCCAATCGATAACCTTTCTTTCTTATAGGTTGTCAGCTTTTTGAGCTATCTGGCCGGCCCACTGCCACTTCAGCTTACTAATTCGTTGGGCTACGTCGGTTACTGTGGTTCTACTGCGTATATCCTCTTCTAAACATTCCTAAGTCTGTAACGGAGAGAAACTCCGAGCATAGCCTTCTCCATAGCTCGCTGAGCGACTTGAGCTTCGTCATAAGGCTATCGATGAAGGACCACGTCTCAGATCAATATGTCGTCACTGGTTACAAGTACTGGTTGTGTAATCTTGTTTTCAAGTTTTGAGGTATACCTGACAGGATGTGAGATCTCCCAAACGATACCCAGCCGAGTTGAATTCTTTGATTGACTTCTCGGTCGTCGTTGGATTTATCTAGTCGGACTATTTGCCAGGTAAACATACTTGTCAACAACTTCGAGCGTAGTGCTCCCAACAACTACTGGCATAGGAGTGACATGGACGTTACACATGACCACACACAGTTATGTGGAAGTCATTACTTATGTGAAGTCCTCGTTTTCTTTCTTTTTGTCTTGAATTGGCCAAGAAATAACTCATGCTTGCCTACAAAGTAATTTAAGTTCATTTATGATACACTATTATTGTCATATTATTACTTAATCAGTTCTCGATTATTTTTATTTCTTTTCATTTTTTATTCCTAAAATCTTTAATTTATAATATTAAATATTAGATATATATATATCTTTAAAAATAACTTAATAATATAAAATTACCAAATCAGACTGCATTATTATTCACACTAGTCCCTTTTGATAAAATTAATGACTACGCTGGAAAACGATTGTGAATTTCCTAACGGTGGATTTCAATGGAATCATATCAGATAATTATCTGACAATTAGCCCTTTGAAATTTAATGAAAATCAGGTAGTTGCCTTATGAGTCTACAGAATTGAATTTGTAAAGTTTAACTATGTGCTTCAATAATTTTTGTCTTCTTAATTATCCTGTTAAAGCCATACCATAACACGGGTCTTTACCGATTTTAGGGGAATTTTGTATAATCGCTACGCTTGCAGGCGGATGGAGATCACAGTAACTGACTTCTTGCATCTTCGTGACAACGCTTCAACATTTTGATTTGATCGAAGAAGGATGGGAGTGTCTGTAGGCCATAGCATCCACTTGCCATTTGGTGGATTGTGTGCTCGTTCGCCAATCTTACTTCTACAATAATATCATATCCGAACATGGGAATCACCGTAACGTCAGGTACATACGCCTTACTCCCCAGTGATTAAGGAAAACGAAGAGATGAAGTGAAAGATCAATGGTATTTAATCTTTTGTCATAGGTGATGATGAGATTGTGATAACCTGACTACTCACCGGTACTCCGTCAGGCAGGAACCTGTCAAGAGCGTGCGCTGGTATCACGAAGCAGTCTTTCTCGAGAGTCGCGAGGGAGACGGGCTCGGTGCGTCGGCGTTCGGTCGTCGGTCGTTCCCAGCGCATCAGTGACACCGTAGGCTCGCGAGTGACCAGCGGCTGCGGCGGCTCCACCTCGGGTCCGGTGCCTCCGCCGAGAACTGGGCCGCATCGTTCTGTAATGTTCGAAGGTAACAGATAAGTTTCGATACTTAATAAAATCTAGCGTTAGTATGCCGAAATTTTAATTTTAATTTAATTTGCCAAATTCGGCAAATTAATTTGCCGAAAAAATAATAAATCCATTAAAAACTAATTACCTAAAATCTGCGTTAAAGTTACTGCGTAAGCCCACTGCTAAGGACAGGCCTCCTCTCAGGTCTGAGAGGGTTTTAGGGCATCGAAATGTCCGCCGCGCTGCCCCAATGCGCGTTGGCGAACTTCACCTATCTTCGAAATATTGTTTTTCTTATTTCTCATACATGCATGTTTCCTCACGATGTTTTCCTTCACGGTTGAGCATGCGGTAAATCAGCACTTAAAATTAACAATGTCATTGGTGGGATCGAACCCGGGTTGCTCGCGTACAGTGAATTTTCCAGTGAGCGTTTAACCCCTGAGCTACCACGGCTCAAGATGCGGATCTTGAGTAATAAAATAAAATCTCGGTAAGAAAATCAAATGATGTGTCTTACCTAGTTTGAAAAGCACCTTCCGCTCACCCTGAATTGCGTGCACTATTCTTGTCACCACTAATCCCATTGATATATATATATATATATATATATATATATATATATATATATATATATATATATATATATATATATATATATATATATATATGTACTACGCACTAGATTTCGCATTCCGAACATTGACTATGTTCAACTGAACTGTACTGCAATCCGTACACTAAACTAAATATTGCGTAAATTGAAGATTTGTGAATTCCATAAGATAATTATTCTTAGATTTTGTATAGAAATGTCCTTGTGTAGATTAAAATAAGAGTATTGTATATTAATATCTTATTTTACATTAAGTTAAAGTCTTCGCGCATGCGCGACTCTACTATTTCCCGCGCAAATGCGAAGACAGAGTAGCGCACAATTTGTGTTTGGAATAGCTTCTCTAGTACGTAGTACATATAACTCAATGACTAATCTCAGCACCACTACTCCCAACACCACTACACTAAGAAAGACATACCACCCTTGTTGTACGCCTCTAAAGGAGGCATATTCAGAGGAAGCAGACTTTGCAGTGGCTGACCACTTAGGCTGAGATCTATAGATCGTACTTTGCTCAGACTTAGCTTACGAAAAACTTAGCTGAGTATATGCTTAGCATAATCTTTAATTCCGAATTTATAGTTGTATCGGGCTAAGATTAAGCTAATCTTATTAAGGCCCAGACAGTCTAAATATTAATGGACGCTTTATTCCACGCATTATGTTTTTGACTTTACTGTATAAAATAAAAAAATATAAATATTTAAAATTAAAATTACTGTATAAAATTTTAAATATTTAAAATCAAAAACAGACCAAATGGCATTTCATAAATAAGTTATTATTACATGAAATAGAAAACGGGCGTATGAGAATGGGAACGGATGAGATGAGTGCAAAATCATAAAAAAAGAAAAAAATAAGATTTTAAGAAATACGAAATAAGATTGAAATTACGCAAATAAAAAATGGATTAATGCTATTTAAAACCAGAAGACGACCTAAAAGTACCTAGTTATTGTTATAATTAATTAAAGTAACATAAAAACAACAATTTAAAATTAATACGGTGGTTTTGGATAATATCCTCAGTTTTACGTAAGTCGTTGATATCGTTGACTTAGGCTTTGCTAAGCGCGCACTCAGCACAACTTCGAGGTTAGCTCTATAAATACCGACATTGTCTTAGCTCGAAAGTAAAGTCTGAGCAAAGTCAAAGTACGGTCTATAGATCTCAGCCTTAGATCTTACACTAGACGGGGATAGTGCACGCAAGAGGGCGGGAGGTTCTCTTCAAACTAAGTAAGACATGATTTTATTTTACTACGCTGATCTTAGTTAAGTAATTTTTAACATCTTTAAGTTAGATTTTGCGCATATATTACTGAAATATGTCCGTATGGATTTTAGCTTCATGTTATATAAATTCCGTAACTTTTTACATACTGCTGGTTCCGTTCATAGATATGAATTACCCACATTAATATTCTTGTAGATAATGTAGATACTTATCGTAAAATGATTGAAATTAAATTTATATTCTATATGTAAGCATACGAGTCTCAAAGAACGGAGTTTGAATTATTTAATTTAATCATCCACCGTGCCTAGATTACAGAGGCCTAAATAAAATTAACGACTACTTCAAGTGAAGAACGTCTGTAAGACTCATATTATATATACATGTTATAAATCATACTAACGTAATAAATCTGATCGAATTGTTTTTTTTTCTAAAAAGTCTGCTCTTGGAGTTTCTTGCCAGTTCTTTTTTGTAAAGGTCTAGTTTTTGGAATCGGTAATTTTAAAATTTGATATTCTCAGCATTTATAAGCCTTAATTGAAATGAATATAATTATCTTTCACTTAGAATTACAGATGGACGATTAATTTAATGATGTAGCGCGGCGGACTTTGTTTTGCCTTAAAACCCTTTCAGAAATGAGAGGAGGCTTGTGCCCAGCAGTAGGACGCAAATATACAAATATATCATCATCATCATCATCATTGCATTGCTGAACATAGGCTTTCTCCAATCCGCCACACACATCTTGAGCCATCTGCATCTATCGATTCTGCGTGCTGAACAAGGTCGGTACTCCATCTAGTTAAAGATCACGGTTCGAGGCTGCTACTCAAGGATTCTTGATCTTCATCGATGGTTGGGCTGTATGGAGCTGAGATTCAAAAACTGATACTTTGTGTGTTGCCTAAGTAGTTAGTACATTTGGTCACGTAGTTTTTTTTTAATTATTTGTCTTTATTTAAAAAGGCTTTTATCCTACAAGGATAAGTCAGCCTTATCGTACCATAGCTTGCTTGTCACGCTGTTAACAAGAAGAAATATAGCAAGTTAGTAATGACTGTGATTTTTATAATGATAACAAGCACGCAGTGTGAAAGTTCCACACGAATGACCTTAGAGGCTAGAATTATGATCATTAAACTCAAAAAGGAATTTTTCAGGTGTGACATTAACGAATGCTTATGCTATTTCTAAAAATGGCCTGATATTAATGTTTCAGTAAATTTAGTTTAGTTATTAGTTTAGTTTCGTCGCCGAGCACTGGAACAAACTTGTGTCTGAAGTCGAGTCTTTGCTGAACAAAGTCTCGGATTGGAGGCGACTAAATCTAGTCCAGTTTAATCCTCAGAAGAGACAAGAGCGGCTCGAATCGTCGACGACCGAGTCCTTTCTGATCGGCTCGATTCATTGGCACTGCGAAGAGATGTTGCATCCCTTTGCATTTTCTTTCGCATTTACCACGGGGAGTGCTCTGAGGAATTGTTCGGATTAATCCCAGCCGCCAAATTTCACGAACGTACATCGCGGCAGAACTCCCGATCCCATCCACACCATCTGGATGATTGGTCCACCACTGTGCGATTTAGAAGATGTTTTCTTCCTCGCACGACTTCCTTGTGGAATCGATTACCATCAGCGATTTTTCCGGACCGATACGACTTAGGGACCTTCAAGAAAAGAGCCTACTCCTTTTTAAAAGGCCGGCAACGCATCTGCAATTCCTCTGGTTCCCCTGGTGTTGCAGTTGTTCATGGGCGGCGGTAGTCACTTACCATCAGGTGAGCCGCATGCTCGTTTGCCCCCTCTCCTATAAAAAAAAGTTAGACGCAAAGTTAAGTAAATGAAAGTAAGTGTTTCTCTTTATTTTTTCGGGCGGGAGAAAATTCTCTTAAACGTATTGCGTATTTTATATTGATATTAATTTTATTTCCGAAAGGACCGTTATTCGACTTCTCAGAAATCGGTAATGGCCGGTGAGAATAGAATTTAATAAATATTTTTATTTAATACTAGGTGGTACCAGGCGCGATGGTGCCGCAGAAGAAATACTTTTATTTATAAACAGTGGTAGAGCCACGCGGCAGCTTTTGCTGTCGCACGGATGGGCCGGCTCGAACCGGGGTGGTACCACGACCTCACAGAAAACCAGCGTGAAGTAGAGGTTTACCTCTGCGTTTCGCTTGGTGAGTGCAGGTGGCCGGAGGCCTTTTTTACTGGAAATGAGGCATTCCATCTTAGTCCTCACAGGTGACAACGCAACTACATTTTGATTTGTAATAGAGGATAGATGTAGATGTCTATGGGTCGCAGCAGCCACTTACCATCAGGTGGACTGTGTGCTCGTTTGTCACCCTTATCCTATAAAAAAAAAATTTTGGAAATATCATTTTAAATTTAGAAGGGTTATATTGTGTTTATTAGGAAGTCAATTTAGATAGAAGTTAATTTAGGAGTTCATTGAAATTGAATCATAGTATCAAATAAATTTCTCGGTGCGGTACGCGCGCCGCCTACTGTAATTAATTGTATTTACTATGCCTTTAAGCTTCGCGCAAGTGCAATTAATAAGTTCATTAAGTTTTACGGCAATCTGATGAACGGCATGGCAGCGCATAAAATACGAACAAACAAATATTAATTTTTATATATTAGATAGATACTTATTTTTTACTACTGGTTCGGAAAAAGTTTTATTTGGGAAAGCCAGCAATAAACCCAACGACTTTAAATGTTGTGTTAGTGATACGTACCTAAACACGTAGTAACTTTCTTTGTACATTATCGTAAAATCTGCCGTACATAATTACAAGCAATTCATCAAAAAAATTGTTTTTTTTTTATTTGTAGATTTTATACACTTTATCACAGATGGACTGTGCGCTGGTTTGTCACCCTTATTCTATACATATATGTATATTAAATTACTAATTATTATATTTCTGACGCTTGAGTGATTTACCGCACCTTTGGTCACGGAGACTTAAATGCTCAACGTTCTTATGTGATAGCTAACCACACTTTCTTCAGCTTTTATGTTTTTGGTTGCAATCTACGCAAAATGAACATATAGTACCTTGAAGTGATCAAGAAGTAGTTTTACTAATTATTATAGATTGTTTAGATTGCTGTATATAAGTATTTTTCTACCGACTTTTTTCTTTTTATATGTGTTACCTCATAACTTTTTTCTGGATGAACCAATTTCGATGATTCTTTTTTTATTTCAAAGCTGATGCTTCTCATGTAGTCCCATATGAATTTGATCAAGGTCTGACCGATCGTTTTTGAGTTATTTTTAATAATTAATATAGAAGTCAGTTGGAAAAAAAATAATTTTAAACTATTTTTATTCTAGAGCCTCAGGCCTGAATCAGTCGGTATTATTTTGCGAAGATTTGTGCTTTGTTAAATCTATTGTAAACAAGTTCACAAATTGCAGACTTCCATGCATCTATGTCGTCACCTTATTATTTCAGATTGGTAAATTCTTTCGATGGTAAATACTGAAATAATTTGACGGGTACTCTGAGTGATTGATTAACTTAAAATAGATTTACACCTATCAATGACTTAAGTGTTCTTTTAAGATCATTTTTAAGAAGTTGTATTTAACGAGAAGCCATGACTTGCATATTCTTTTCATTGATTCTGTCTAGGTTTTAGTTTTATAATAAATGCTAAAATGTTCTTAATTTTGCTTTAGTTTTATTGATGAATGTACAATTTTATTTTATAAAATAACGGTGACAAAAGAACACACAGTCCACCTGATGATAATTGAATGTTGTGGCCCATAGACACCTAATTCTATCTTCGATTAAGAATCAAAATATAGTTGCATATCTCCTGTGGATCAAGATCGAATGCCTCGTTACCATTAAAGGGTTACCGGTTCTCTATTCTAACCATACGAAACACAGCAGAATTAAGCTGCTATTTTACGCTTCTGTGTGAGTGCGTTGCCCACCACTGTCGAGTGTCGGCTCGAGAATTTGTGCTGTCACTACAAAAAAAAACACGTTCTACATAAAAATTTCAAAACCTTTTACTATTAATTTGTAACTATTACAAATGTACAAATTATACATTTTTAACAGCTCAAATGGTACCAGTTTTATATAACATACATATTAAAAGAAAATCAAGTAAAACAAAAAAGGTTCATATTTCTTTAGAAAACTTATATCTGTATAAAAATGATAAGTCGTAGATAAAAGATATATGAAAACTTTTAAAATGCAAATATGCCTCTGATTTAAAAAGATACAACACATAGACACAGCTTACGCCGTTTTTCTTAAGAAATTATTCGTAATCTCTAGCTCATTTTATGCGAGTTAAGAGTTGGTTCGGTTCGGCTTGATGCCACCCTCTCAACAGCAGTATGACCACTATTGTGTTTCGATGTGCAGCCTTATAATAAATAAATAAATAAATAAAAAATAAAATAACAAAAGCCCGTACAATTCAAAGCTATGAAGTAATTTCATGTTAGTAGTCTGTGGGTAATAATTATGTGGTTTTCTTTTCTTGGATTTAGTTGCAGGTGTTCATAGCCTACTGCAATCACGTACCATCAGGTGGACTGTGATCTCGATTGTCAGTGCGATATATGGAAAAACCAAAAAAAAAACATTGATTGTCCTACTACCCTATGTGATAGATTTGTGATGTCAGTTGATCGAAAAGAACATTTATAAAATTCCGACTTATTATGTTGTATTTCGACCACTCCATGGTGACAATTTCCGAAAATTTTTGCAAGAAGCCATCTTCCTAGGTTATAATATAGTGGTTTAATCTACACAATTTCTGGGTTAGTGCTCCCCTAATGAAGTTATCTATTAATGTGATAAAAGAAAAACATAAAGTAAAAGTCAAATGTGACAGAACGTCAATCCGCGTGATATACGAGGCGGTTAAGTATAATCCTTTCTACGAGGGAGGACCATCAGTAGTACGAATTAGAAGTAGACGAAAAGAAGATTTTTTTATAGAATAAGGATGACAAACGAGCAAACAGTCCACCTGATGGTAAGTGAATGCTGTGGTCCATAGACATCTACATTTATTCTTGATTAAGAATCAAAATGTGGATGCGTTGTCACCCCTGCGGGCTAAGATGGAATGCCTCGTTTCCAGTAAAATGGTTTTCTGGTTCTCTACACTCACCATACGAAACACAGCAGCATTAAGCTGCTATTTTACGCTGATATTCTGTGAGAGCGTGGTCCTACCCCGGTCGGGCCGACCCATGCGTGCTACTACCATAATATTATTGCAGCATGGCTCTACCACGTAAAGAAACCACCATCTAAATATTAAATTAATTCTATAAGATCAGAGACTGGTAGGTTAGAATGTGAGAGTAGAGACACAGGAACAAAATCAACAAATTTAGACATAGTACAAAGTATTAGAAACAAAAACAAACATTGTTTTGTTTTTATAAAAACTTTGTCTCTAGTCGGGACTTCAACATAGGACCAGCAACAAACTGCGCTGTGAGGAACAACAAATGTAGTATATTTTTACCGTATTTGTCTTGATACATTAATTGACAGTCCGTTTTTTAATAGGCGACCATGTCAGTCAGCTTTTGTATTGTATATACGCTACACGTAAACACGAAGTGTCAGTCCATTGCGTATTTATAGTTTTAAATAGACCGTGAGTCGTCGTTTAGGATGTACCAAATTAACAAGGTAACAGAATGTGGTTTCTAAAAGTTTAGTAATATAGACCCAGACGCAATAAATTTTGAGATAGGTCTTTAAGAGCTTTCAATAGAGCTTTACATTAACGATGTTTTATTCGTTAAAATACAAACTGTTCTTTATCGGTCAGTGAATATTATAGTTTTTTATTAAATTTAGTTCTATAAAATATTGCTTGAGGAAACAAACAAACAGTTTATTGTTAAAGCTTTTTTGACTAAAGTAGTTATTAAAAAATATTTATGGTATTTGATGTCACTGAAAAAATAGTCTATTTTGCTACGATACGTATAAATTTTAAGTGTCTTGAAAATGAAATGAATTTTTATTTTTTCAAAGAATTATAACGATATCAAACAACGAAATTACTGGTGCGATGCATTTCGGAACGTTTGTTTTTTATTTCTAATTCCGAATCCTACAGTAGTTTTCAGCAAAAGTAAAATATCATCATTAGCATCATCACTGGTGTCATTAGCACAGTGTCCTCAACAGACACACAAAGATGACAAAAATTTCGTATACACAACACACATATACATCATTACGTTACCTGAACCATCTGTGTACTGTGTACTGGTCCTCGGTGCCGAGAAGAACAAGTGTGTCCTGTAGTGATGCTCCTCCATGCAGGAGAATCGGTCGCGATTCTGCCGCTTTGCATTCCGTCCTGCACCTAACGCCCCTTTCGCCTTCCCTCCACCGCCTCCCCCTCCCCCGGTGGTCTTCTCGGTGCTGAAGTTCTTCCGAAACATCAAATTCATCTTGGAAAGTTGCCACGGACTCCGTCCCGCTCGCACTCGCCTAATTATAATTATGCCACCAAAACGTTGTGTACAATACAACGTTAATTAGTCAAGAGTTTGCCAACAAATTAAAGCTATGTTCAGACGTGTGGCGGCTGCATTTAGCCGCGCCGTTTCACTCCCGGTTAGACGTGCTAGCGTCCACGAATAATCTGTGGTAAAATTTGTAACAAATCCAATACGCGTTGCGTATTTATTATGTGGAGCGACAATGCTTTTAAGTTTTGAATAAATTTGATGATTGTTAAAGAAAAATGTATCTTATAGCAGTGTGAATAAAACAGATAATCCTAACAAGCTCAACGGTTAAAACAGTAATTCAAAAAACGCGACTGTGTAAAACAGTTTACTGATAAGTGATTAATTACTTTCACGTTAATGAGACCTATTATAAGATTATATAAAAACTTTATCACAGCTTTATTAATAAGTTTTGAAAATTTAAGTGAAGATGGTCGCTAACCAACTTTAAAACATTATAGATCCTAAATGGTCATTCAAAATTAAAAATAATTGAAAAAACCTAAACATGATTTTCAAAGACCTATTCAAAGATACCCCATTTGACATAGTCGACTTTAATTTTCCTCTTTTTCACAATATGGCGTCTGGTTGTCGCCATATTGAATTTTGATTACTGTCATGTTTTGGTGAAACGGTGAAACTCATAAGATTAAGACAAACCGCTTGACGTAAGAATCATGAAAATTGGTCAACGTGTTTGATCTATATCTGAGCACCACAAAGGAGTAAACATACTTACATACATATACAGGGTTATTTTGCAATAACCGATCAAATTTACAGAGAGGGTTCAGAATTAGTAATATAGGCAAATTGTGAAGAAAAATTAATTTGACGGCTCCGTGGCGCAGTGGCTTAGCAATGAGTTGCTGCGCTGGGAGGCGCGGGTTCGAATCCCGCACGGAACAAGTATTTGTATCGCCTTCAAATAATTGTTCCGGGTCTGGATGTTTGTCCTTGTGCAATTTGTGTTTGTAAACTGCCTCCACGATACAGGAGAAAATCCTAGTGTGGGGGTAACGTTTAAATTAAGATTAAAAAAAATTTAAAAAAATCGCAAACATTTTGTCCTTATTATCTTTTAAATTCAAAATGCGTGGTAATTAATTATTTTCACTGATTTTACTGCACACGCACACATTCATAAGGGTCGACCGGTAGGCAATAACGTTGTTGCCCATAAATGAAATTCATTTCGGGATAATTTCAAATAAAAGTAGAAGCCTTATTTACTCGTATTTTCAAAAGCTGCAATAACGATATAGCATTATTTATATATTTGAACTTAAGTTTAAAATTTGGCTGCCCTTTGATAAATAACTGGCTGATAAAGAAATTACCCTCCTTTGCGTCACGCAATCGTGTAAAATAGCCGTGGTAGCTCTGGTTCCGCTTTGGCACCAATGAAATTGTTTTTGCAATTTAAAGTGCTGATTTACCACGTACTCAGGAATAAAGGAAAACATCTCGAGAAAACCTACAGGTTTAAGGAATAGTCTATTTTAAGAACATGTGACACTCACCAATACAATGGAGCAACGAGGCGGACTAAAAGTTCAATAACTCAGAAATTAGAGGCCTGAGAGTCCAGCAGAGGGACGTATAGAGGGTGCCAACATGTTCTGCAGCACAGTCCTCCGAAATGAGATACTTAAAGTTGCAGATATTCAGCGATGGTTAATTAGTATCAGTTCACAGCGAATAGAACTTGTAAAAGTAAACCGCTGACCTTCGTAGGTTAATTATTATGTTGGTAGTGCGAACGAAAAGTTTACTGTTTAGCGTTCTATATTTTAAAATGTGTATTAATATTATACGCCTAGGGGAGTTCAGTTCAGAGACTCGGTAATTCTGGTTACTGTGACGACGGTGAATAATTTTCATTTGGATTTCAGGAACCTCGATTTAGATTTTCACCCTATGTTTAAAGAAAGGGAGTAAGACCTAACTTTAATATAAAAACATCATCAAATATAGTAATAATTACCATCATTCTCTAGCACAACCAATCAAAGTCCATTGCTAAACATAGGTTTCTACTGACAGGATATTTCACTGCTAGCATAGGATATTTGCCATAAGTGCCACGCTTGGTAGACGGAGTTGCCATCGCACTTTTTTATTAAGTTGTTATTAGAAAGACGTTGCTGCTTCTGATCTCCTATTTCATTTTCATTGGTCACCTATTATGTCACCCACGGGAAGATATAAGGTAGTGTAGTAAGGTAGGTGGTGGGTCTTACGCCGTTATTCTTATTGCCCGTATGAATCGAAAGCATCCAGTTCCATAGCAGCTATATTTGTGTTATTTGTGATTCGCTTAGTTATTTTTCTCTTTGTCGCAAAAATCTATTCCGTCGAGTTTTTATTATTGGTTGGTTGTTATTATTATCGCTATACCATTTAAATGTTCGTTGATTGAGAAAATATCGATTGCGGACTTGCAGCAATTGTCGACGTTTCTTATGAGAAGGACAAAAATAGCAGTCGTTATTCGATCTAACCAATAAATTATTCAAACATATAATCGATTTTAGATAAAGAGATAGGTTCGTTACGTAGGTTATGTTCTTCCGCGATTACAGTTAAAGCTGTTGTAACTCGTTAAAGAGCATAATTTATGTGAGGTGAGGCAAGGTGAAGGATACACGTGTATTGGTTGCTTAAAATGTATTTATTTTTTACTTTAATCTCCTTGGGTTAATGAGCGGGTTTAACGCCTTGTGGCATTCTCTGCCAGTCAACCCTGGTAGAATAAGCGTTGGTAGTTGCAAGTATCGCCATCTATCGGAAGCCATGAGTTCTTTCCGGTATACCCCATAGTCTCCTTTCACGACACCCACGGGACGAAATGAAATGATGGATACTGTAACGCCGCCGCCATCACACAAGATATGATCCGATGAGATATATATTAAAAAGAAAAATAGTAAACTCAAATGATGTTTACCAAAGCATGTTTGTTCTATGATAAAAAAAACTAAATGTTTTATAACAGTAGTCGAATAACCGGCTGCTGTTGCGCGATATTAGGTTTCATAAAACAAACTTTTATTTCTAATCTGTTTTATAAAATAGTTTTATAATTCGACTTGCTTGAAGTAGAAAAACAGCCTGGTATACAAAATTTCCGGATAACTTCCAATCTTTATAAATGTTTGTTTTATGGGGCCCTGTAAGCCTACATTTTTCTGGGTCATTACCTGCCTAATTTGGGCACGCAAATGGCAAGATTTGGCCTACAAGCTTATCCGAAGTTTTGTGGAGTTCGTTTTAACTACTTAGTTAAACTAACTTACGTAATGCGAATTGTTGAAACGCTAATCCTCTTGTGTAGAAACTAATCACCTATGATTTTCCCAATTTGATGTCATTTGTAAACGTTCGCAAATTAAAACAAACAAAGAAAATCATCAGCAAACATTGGATATTGGTAATATGCCATTCGTTGGTTGCCTTGCCTTTAGTTTTAGCATTTTTCTAAATGAACAGCCTAAGTCTTGCAACAATAAAACAACTTTTACTGCAACATCGACGAAATTTTTTATCTCGCATTATTTTTTAATTCTCGTGCGATGTTTGATGTCTTATAATCATTGCAATAAAATTTAAATGTTGTATAGAAGTCGAGGTATTAAGAGAATGTAGCAAATAATATTTTATTCTCATTCTTTCGCAAAATACCTCTGTCACATATTTATGACACGTAAAACGTCTTATCGAAACTGGAGAAAATCATACTGTAAGATAATGTCTTTCTAAAAAATTAATTATTATAAGATCTTGTTGTCTCCCCATCTTCTCAACTTATTTAACTCCTCATTTTCAGTGTCTTAGCTCCAACCATGATTATAGTTCTCTGTTCTACTAATAACCTTTTGCTTCAGTGCCCCCCCTATAGAACTGACTTTACTAATTATCGTTCTTTGTTCAATCTGTTCTTCTACGGAACGCTTTTCAGGATGGCCGAATACTGGTTTTTGTTACAATCCAAAGTTCGAGAACTTCTCACCGATTCGTTGCGGCACCAATTTTCGACAACTTTTAACTGTGGCGGCGAACAAATATTTCATGACACGCCGGGCGTATCAAGCGCCACAGACAAAAGGACACGCCTATTGTGCCATCCGCCATGTGTAAAAGTAATGTTCTTTTTTTATGCTTTTTTTACTTGTTTAGACCTAATTAAGTTTATTTGACATCAAACATAAGTTACAAATGGAAGGATACTTATTTTTAGTGGGTAACTACGTGTTTTTTTACGCGTTTTCTTTGAAATTGAGAGTAATTGACTTTTTTTATGAAGAGAGTACGAACCTTTTGTACTATTTTTGGTTGTTACAAAAAATCATTTATATAATTAGGTACAGCTAAATCACCCTGGAAACCTTGGTTTTTATTAAATTAAATTTTCACCTAATAATAACATTTGTAAATATCAAACAATGAAGAACCTTAATATGAAAAAAAAAGGTTTATCATTCATTGATATTTACAAATGTTAAATATTAGTTAATGTTATACAAATGTAAAAGTAAAGTCGATCTGAAAACGTCTAATTAGTAAGAATAGCAAAACAAGTGTTTTCAAAAGGAAAAATAATTGGTAAATCCAATTGAGCATACCTTAAGCGCATAAAAAATTCGTATAACATGATTATACGGAATTTTTTAAAGTAGTTTAAATACATTTCGAGAGCACTATCGGCTTCAACACCCTCGAAACCCATGAAAATGACACCCATGATGAAAAAATTGATACCCATTGCAGCCGCCACCTTGGATTTACATTTCGACAGCACTATCGGCTTCAACACCCGCGAAAACCATTCGAATGACACCCATGATGAAAAAATTGATATCTATTGCAGCCGCCATCTTGGATTTACATTTCGACAGCACTATCGGCTTCAGCACCCTCGAAAACCATGAAAATGACACTCATGATGGAAAAATTGATATCTATTGCAGCTGCCATCTTGGACTTACATTTCGACATCACTATCGGCTTCAACACCCTCGAAAACAATGAAAATGACACCCAAGATGAAAAAAATTATATCTTTTACAGCCGCCACCTTGGATTTACATTTCCACAGCACTATCGGCTTCAACACCCTCGAAATCCATGAAAATGACACCCATGATGAAAAAATTGGTACCTAATTCAGCCGCCATCTTGGATTTACATTTCAACAGCACTATCGGCTTCAACACCCTCGAAAACCATGAAAATGACACCCATGATGAAAAAATTGATATCTATTGCAGCCGCCATCTTGGATTTACGTTTCAACAGCACTATCGGTATCAACACCCTCGAAAACCATGAAAATGACACCGATGATGAAAAAATTAATACCTATTGCAGCCGCCATCTTGGATTTACATTTCGACATCACTATCGGCTTCAACACCCTCGAAAACCATGAAAATGATACCCATGATGAAAAAATTGGTACCTAATTCAGCCGCCATCTTGGATTTACATTTCAACAGCACTATCGGCTTCAACACCCTCGAAAACCATGAAAATGACACCCATGATGAAAAAATTGATATCTATTGCAGCCGCCATCTTGGATTTACATTTCGGCAGCAGTATCGACTTTAACACCCTCGAAAACCATGAAAATGACACCCAGGATGAAAAAAAAATTATCTTTTGCAGCCGCCATCTTGGATTTACATTTCGACAGCACTATCGGCTTCAACACCCTCGAAAACCATGAAAATGATACCCATGATGAAAAAATTGGTACCTAATTCAGCCGCCATCTTGGATTTACATTTCAACAGCACTATCGGCTTCAACACCCTCGAAACCCAGGAAAATGACACCCAAGATGAAAAAATTGATACCCATTGCAGCCGCCACCTTGGATTTACATTTCGACAACCCTATCGGCTTCAACTCTCTCGAAAACCATGAAAATGACACCCATGATGAAAAAATTGATACCTATTGCAGCCGCCATCTTGGATTTACATTTCGACAGCACTATCGGTTTCAACACCCTCGAAAACCATGAAAATGACACCCAAGATGAAAAAATTGATATATTTTGCAGCCGCCATCTTGGATTTACATTTTGACAGCACTATCGGCTTCAACACCCTCGAAAACCATGAAAATGACACCCATGATGAATAAATTGGTACCTAATTCAGCCGCCATCTTGGATTTACATTTCGACAGCACTATCAGCTTCAACACCCTCGAAAACCATGAAAATGACACCTATGATGAAAAATTTTATACCTATTGCAGCCTCCACCTTGGATTTACATTTCGACAGCACTATCGGCTTCAGCACCCTCGAAAACCATGAAAATGACACCCATGATTAAAAAATTGATACCTATTGCGGCCGCCATCTTGGATTTACATTTCGACCACCCTATCGGTTTCGACACCCTCGAAAAGCATGAAAATGTCACCCATGACAAAAAAAATTATACTACTTACTTTTAGTACGTACTACTATTATTTATTTTGTGCTTTTAAATATTTTAATAAAAAAATCTCTTATTATTATTATAATCAAGTATTTAAGAAATTTGGTTATTCGAATATTGTGTATTTGTACAGCGATCTTTTTGAGCCGCTGAAAACAACCGAAACAATATCCACTCACGACGGCGACTGAAGCCGAACTTAACTTAATACAAAGGTACTCTGTGAACTAAACTACTCTGTGGCTGTAGATCCCCATTTACAGAAACAATTTATATACGAGGCAACGAAATCAACGAAAATTTCGCCATTTTGGAGCCGAAAAAAATTAATTATAGCTAAACAAAACAAAATTACACTGCCATTTACATTCAGTGGCTTCCCACACGATAGATGAAGAGATTAAAAAATAGATTGAGTTAAACAATTGATATTTTCAAAAGTTATAGTGTTTACAAGCCACAGGGACATGATAAATCCATACCATAAGCCACTAAAACCGTTTTTTTATTTAAAAATAGCAATTAATCGATTTAAAAAAATTATTAATAAGTTCAACAATCATTTATCTTTCTAACAATGTGCTTTGTATATTATTTATATGTATAATATGATTGCTAGATACGATTTTATTCGATAAAATGTTGGAATGTTAATTTTTAGGCGATAGTAGAACATTACCTTGCGCTTTCGCTTAAGGTATGCAAAACGCCGGCGCTATACGGCGGCGCATTGACAAAAGACAATTTATTAGCGAACTTTTTTTATGCATGAACGGTTTCGAACTATTTCAAGCAAAAATAAACCTTATACCATATCACAAGAGCACATGGTACTTCTTAGGTCTATTCGGCCATATGATAGTAATAAGACGGCAGTTCAACCATTTTAAGCAAAATTAAACAATTTTTTTAACAGGAGACTTGTTTTCCAGAAATTTATTTACAACTTAAGTTTGTGAGCGAACGGAATGAGTGCTATTATTTGTTACTTATTAGACAATTTTTCCATAACATGATTTAAAACCCACAAAGTAAAAATAGTACCATGTACACGTTAAAAAAAGGTTGTCAATCCCTAAAAATTTAAAATTTTCAAAATATCCAGAAACGCATTCATGAACTACTCGCAAAATAATGAATATTTTGTTCTGGATAAATCTTTCAAAAAAGCAATTTGAGCGAGTTATAACTATTTAAAAAAAAGGCACGACTCGCGTGTCATACGCCACACACCGGCACTGAACCGCTTAAATAAAGAAGCAACACGGCGTTCTTAGTTATATGTTATAAATTATATATATGTATATATGTGGGGGATCATCCCAAATTTTGAAATAATAAAAGATACTGATTTGGTAAGGAACTATATAATGCGAGAGCCAGAGATGTACTAAGCCAGAGGTGTACTAAGTGATCAAGTAATAAATAAAAAAATTGGACTGTTAAAATTTAGATTTGTATTACATTAAATATTAGCTGCATTAAATATCTCCCAAATCAAGTTTATTACTAATGTAATACTTTTACCAACCTTTATTAAGTATATTTAAAGCAGTTACCAAGGGTTAATATAAATCACTGATGGGCGATTCCTTGGCGGTCCTTAATATAAGAAGCAATATAGATAAGTGCGGTGCTGCCGACTGAATAATGTTCATAGTGGTTTCTGTGCAGTTGAAATGAACATTAATTTCGTGACACAAGCCACAGGCGTTAGCGTCATTCGTAACTGTTGTATATCAAATTATTCTTTTCATATATACTTTTTCGCCTCCTCTTCGTGGAATTATAGAGCAGAACACGCAAGTTTACACAAGACAAATACATTCATTACTGATTAGTAAGATCAGCGTAATCTGCAAATTTGAAATCGCGTTGCTATCATAAATGCACGTACATTTTTTTATCTTTTTGATATATTTTAATTTCAATTTATTACAAAGAGGAAAGTTTGAGCTTATTACAAACTCTTGATTTAACTGTGAAAATACAGATTATAATATTTTTTTATAGGATAAGGGTGACAAACGAGCACACAGTCCACCTGATGGTAAGTGGTTGCTGCGGCCCATAAACATCTACATCTATCCTCGTTTGCGAATCAAAATGCAGATGCGTTGCCACCCGTGAGGACTAAGATGGAATCCCTCATTTCCAGTAAAAAGGGTCACCGGCCACCTGCACTCACCAAGCGAAACGCAGAGGTAAACCTCTACTTCACGCTGGTATATTTGATTGTAGTGTACCTTAATGATATACTCCTTTTATATCTATGAGTTAGCTTTGATTGGTACCACTTCTCACGTATTTCACCATGCAGCAGTGTGTTCCAGTCTGTATAGTGTAGGGAGCCAGTACATATAGTTCGGGTAATCATCTATTTCCAAATATGGTCGAGCAGGAAGATGGCTGCCACATGCGTCATATTTGAAAACAAGTAGATATTTGTGGTGGTTGGTTTGTTCAGGTTTCATAAAAATACGATCTTAAAAATTTGTAATTCTTCTTATAATACCTCATTTTGAAAACTCAGTAAATAAAAAACGACTTAACACACTATTTTTTTTTACGTTGACGAAACGAAATCAAAGTGGCTTCTTAGACAATGGATATTAAAAATAGATTTGGTGGATTACTATAGATAACTGTTTTGTTTATGCTAGACGTAAAATAA
The DNA here is from genome assembly GCA_033319125.1 of Parnassius glacialis. NCBI lineage: Eukaryota > Metazoa > Arthropoda > Insecta > Lepidoptera > Papilionidae > Parnassius > Parnassius glacialis. The sequence continues at coordinate 38,410,152 of JAVANC010000009.1, read as the reverse complement.
TAGATATGAGATGAAAATTCCCAACGAGAGGCCAGGAGTAGAAGTGGACTTTTGCGGAATGATGATGAAAAGAAGTAGAACACTTGCTAAACTACGAGTAACTGCGATTATAATTAATATAATGACCGTGTAGTTACGGTTTAAGGATATCCACTAATGGGGTACTGATATCATTCCATAGGTGTTGTAAGAAATGACAAAGGGAAACGAACGTCAATTTTGGCGGGAACTTGACCGGCGGCGGTTTGCTGCTCCAGCATTATTGTTTAAATATTGGTTTGAAGTGGATTTTGAAATTTAAAGTGCTGCGATGTTGTGTCTTAAGTGTCTGCGCATGTTAACTATTAGTGGAAACTGTGAAACAAGTGTTCTGATGGTGATGCGATTCTCAAGATAAGGTCTGTCTGCTTAGGCGTCTTGAGGTACCATCGCCAACTGTCAGTTGCCTGCTGGCTCAAGTTGCCGTCAAAATCTCCCAAGGGCTGCACAATGTGACGCATCAACATATTGTGAAGCAGTGTACTATGAAGGATAATTATACATTGTAACAGGTTCAGAAGGGCTAGAACTCAGAGCCGTAAAGCCAGTTATAAAAAAAGGGAAATGAACTAGGAGATGGGTATCGGCGTCTTCCCAATAACAACTATAAAATAAAAAAAAACTGCGGCTGCTAACACTATCATAAATTAATTGTTACGTCATACCTATATTTAGTTTAAATTTGCTTCTTTTAATATTGTCTCATAATATGCAAAACTGATGTTCGACTATAGGAGACTGTAACGTAATTTACCGATGTTTTTTAAAAAAATATGATTCATATTATAAATCCGTGCACACAACAGTTTCATTTTGGCAGTTCGTAAAAAGTATTTCAATTGACATGAGTTTAAACTACCCAATCTTCGCTTTAGCTTTTGATTTGAACCGTCGCATTAAGTCGCTCGCATTAAACCGATGTTACCATCGCCGGGAGCCTCAATATATAAACTGTTGATTTAAGAAACTGAGATATAAGGAACCATATTTCATTGGTGATTAATTTACTTAGTGGTTTATCGTTGTATTATAATATCGAACGCACGGACGTAAACGAACATAAGAATAACCGTGTTAGGGTGCGCACAGATCAAGTAACATGTTGTATAACCTTTGTTTTATAACACGTCCACATTATGTAACATTGTTTTTCAACATTGCAACATATAAAATACTGTACACATTAGAATAACAATGCAATATAACAATGTTATATGACATTGTCGTTTGTCGTTCTGCCGATCGACTTATATAACATTTGTGTCACGTAATATAACACGTGTTATAATATTCAGCATCCACAACACTGAAACATGTTATATAATAATAACATGTTATGTTATATAATGTGTACGCATCGTTACTGTTACGTAAAGAATAAATTTCCATTACCATATTGCGTTCCGTGTCGTAAACGTTGGCTTAGGGAAATTCCCCTCCCTCCCGAACGGGTTCTCGCCTTATCGTGGCGGGGGGGCTTAGTAGCCGTGGCTTGGACAACCGCGGTGAACAAAGAGGAACCCCTTGGCTGGCCCGAGGTGTAGGGCCGGCCCGAGGTGGCCACTCCGAGTGGGCTTGACGAGCCCACTTCGGATGTGTGTTGGTGGGCTGCGGTGAGAGGGGTGTCCGCTCCCTCTTCCGTTGCAGCCGGGGTGGAGTCTCGGAGGAAGAGGAGTGCTGGTATGGCGATGCGCCACTCGCCCTATCCTCCGCGACTCAGACGGGGCCGCACCGTTGATGCGGTGGTGGTGGGGCCGCGGGGGGAGAGGAGTGTCGGTATTGCGAGGCGCCGCTCTCCTTACCCTCCGCGGCCGACACATGGTTGGCGGCGGAACCAGAGACCAGATCCGCCGCTGGGGCCGGGAAAGCGGGTGCTTCTAAGCGCTCGATTTTCCTGGCCCCATGGCCTCCGCGTATCGGACTCGGGGGGTCCGATACGCAGGTGGAGTTGGAGGCCGAGGAGGAGGGCGCGCCATGTGTTCTGGTGCGCCTTACCTGGGAAGGAGATGGGGTGGCCATCGCAGGTGGGGCCGCGGATGTGTGCGAATGCGTTCCCGTGGCCCTGCCAATATGCGACGAAGGTGGAACACCATGGGGTTTTAGTCGGTGCGAGTCCGACATAACCCGTCCTTGCCCCCGCGAGGTGGGTATGCGTAGGCATTTCCCCATGTAGAAAAAAAGGGAAATTCCTGTAAAGGTAAAGGTAACTTAAGGTAAATATAAATATTATTTGGTTGTGGAACAATCATCTTAAATACAATTTTCTTCGCGCTTGTGACGTTGTTCCCCGATTCCGGTCTGGATATTTTTACATCTATTTTTCGTACTTTATAAGAGTAGGAGTCATTACCGAGCACACGGTCCACCTGAGTAAGTATATGTTGTAGCCCATAGACAACAACATCTATCAGTCAATAAAAAAAATCAATGAATACGCTTTGTCTCCCATGAGGGCTAAGATACCTCGTTAGCAGTAGATAGGCTCTCCGGTTTTCAAATCCCACTACCATATGAAACACAGCAGCATGCTTAAATTTCACGCTGGTATTCGATAACATAGCTGTAGCATAGCTCTACCATATAGAAATAAACACCAAAATATGTTATCATTGAAATGTATAGGCGCACTGTTGGTCTGCAGCAAAAATAGCCAAGAGGGTGAAACCTACCGGACGGGCTCCAAAGCAGAAAAGAAGTGCCTGCCAGCGTTTAAAATTATGCTCTTCCTTTTTTTTTAAGTTACCTTCAAATTTAACAAAAACCTAAAACAGATTCAAAATTGGAACGTTATTGGAAGTTATCCTTCAGTAAAACGCTAATTTCAGTACATAGCAAAGTTTTTTAAATTATTTTTTTTTTATTTAAGGCAACAAACAGTCATGTATAAAGATAGTAACATGGATAAATATTTTTTTTAAACGCCTTGCACTGATACTTGGATGTTCTCATGTATCTTCGTGGTTAAATACATAAATTGCGCAAGGACAAATATCCTTATTTTTAGACATATTAGAGCCTATATTTTAATATAAAAAATATTATTTTCTTTCGAGTATAATTGCTTTGTAATAGCGCCACATAGTACAACAATTAATTGATGGCCTAAACACGACACGAATTTAATATAATATTCTATCTCATTCTTCCGCAGGCTAAACCTCTAACCCCCCCGAACGGGTTCCCGCCTTGTCGTGGCGGGGGAGCTTAGTAGCCGTGGCTTGGTCACCCACGGTGAACAAAGAGGAACCCTTTGGCTGGCCCGTGGTTTAGGGCCGGCCCGAGGTGGCCACTCCGAGTGGGCTTGACGAGCCCACTTCGGATGTGTGTCGGTGGGCTGCTGCGAAAGGGGTGTCCTCCCCACCCCTACCTCTGCAGCCGGGGTGGAGTCGCGGAGGAAGAGGAGTGTTGGTATGGCGATGCGCCACTCGCCCTATCCTCCGCGACTCAAACGGGGCCGCACCGTTGATGCGGTGGTGGTGGGGCTGCGGGGCGAGAGGAGTGCCGGTATTGCGAGGTGCCGCTCTCCCTACCCTCCGCAGCCGCATTTTGGTTGGCGGCGGAGCCATAGACCAGATCCGCCGCTGGGGTCAGAAGGCTGGTGCTCCTGAGTGCTAGTTTTTCCTGGCCCCATGGCCTTCGCGCATCGGACACGGGGGCGTCCGTTGCGCATGTGAAATTGGAGGCCGAGGAGGAGGGCGCGCCATGTGTTCTGGTGCGCCTTACTGGAGAAGGAGATGGGGGAGGAGTGTTCCTCTCCCGAGGAGGGGCCGCCATGGGGCGGCCAGCGCAAGTGGGGCTGCGGAAGTGTGTGAAAGCGTTCCCGTCGCCCTGCCAATATGCGACTAGGGTGGAACACCATGGGGTTTTAGTCGGTGCGAGTCCGACATAACCCGTCCTTGCCCCCGCGAGGCGGGTATGCGTAGGCATTTCCCCATGTAAAAAAAAAAAGGCTAAACCTCTATAGATGTATGTGTTTGTCTCTTCTTAATGTTGCTTTTTCGTTTCATCGAGTTTCAAACCACAACGAATCTAAAGAAGTATTCATTTCAAAAAGTATTTTCGTCACTCCCATGACTGAGTAGACACGGGGAAATTTCTAATAAGCCATTCCCTATCCTGTGTAATATAGTTCATTGCTCTTGTCTTATTATTTTGTTTGAAACTAAGACACTGAAAGTGTTATGAGAAGCTAAAAACAAAGTAAAAAGAAGAAAAACGTATTGATTTCAAAGTAAGCGGCCCGGAGACATCCGTATTTAACACTAATTGTAGCGCAACTGTAAGTGTAAGCGTTAAAGGGTGTTAAAAAGGGGGAGGATATCCAGCATTGCTCTATTTAGGGGTCAACAATATCCTTGCCCTTCTTTGACAACTATAACACATGATTCGCGTGTTTGCTATCCATTAACGCTACGTTATTGGTATGTCAAAATATAATTATCCAAACACTCGCCCTTGTGTAATGAATCCCCCATATTGGGTCGGGTCTTGTATATTGATAAGATCAATTATCTGTGTTATAATTTGACGAGTAATAGTCTGTGAATTGAAGAATTTTTCAATTTAGAACTGGAAACCAATTTGCTGAAAATTATTCTTATGACAATATTATTGTCACTAGGATTATTTCTTAAATGTTTTAGAGCTGTAAGAGTCCTTGTGAAATTGTCTTTACGGGTCACTCACTCTTAACGTTCCATAGTTACTAACTATTAACGTAACACTGCTGGGCACATGCCTCCTCTCATTTCTAGAGGGTTTTCGAGCAGTCACTCCGCCACGATGTTTTAGTGCCAGGTTTCGTCACTATGTTCTCCTTCACCGCGTAGCACGTGGTGAAGCAGCACTTAAAGTGACATTAACAATTATATTGGCGCTGGAGGCAATCATACTTGGGTTGTTCGTGTAGCGCTTAGACCCCGAACACACGTACCATGGTTTAAGCTTAAATGGGACGTTAAGATCCGATAGAAAGTATGGAGGTAGAGACTGCTTTAGAGGTAGGTTCTAGATACTAAATTTTCGCCAATATATTGTTTGAAAATTGAACTTTAAGGCTGACATTTCAGAATGCTCGTACGTTAACCATTTAACTTTATTGCGGTTTTGTGGAAGAGCATAAAAAATTTAATGTAAAAAGTTGACTTTTACTTGAGCTTTTTAATGACCTTTCAACTTTAAACTTCATGTAATGTACCCTTGTTATGGAGTTGTTGAAACTAAGGATAGTCTTGTGTTGTTGGAAAGTAAACTCTAAAGTTTTATCAACTCTTTAATTGTACATCGAGAATAAAGATCGTTTACCGTTTCACTTTATTATAACCAAAAAGGAGTGAATGAGTGAATGTCGTGTAGTTAAAAAGCAAAAGTATTATTCGAATTCAGTCAATATGTTTAGATTTTAAAATATAAGTGTAAAAAGTTTTGATTTTGTTTAGAAATTGATGTGCAATTAATATTTTATGTTTTAATATTCGATATTCCGTATTTTGCTAAAAATTTTTTTGAAATAAAAATATTAAATTTAAGGCAAATGTAGCAAGCCTAAAATCTACTAAAGCCGATTGTTTTAAGCCTTCATAATGAGTAACGATTCGAGCGGCATGGGAACCGAGCCAGGAAAGAATAAAATTTATTTTTCTAGACGAATATCCTATTGGACTAATGGATTATTTCGAGTGAGGATTGCTTGCAATAAAAATCTCTAGTCATCGTACACTATACAGTAATAAGCAAGTCTTGCAGTTATTGATGGATTAATAGACAAGCCTGGATTAATAATATATATCTTTATATATAAAAATTACGTGTCACATTGTTTGTCCGCGATGAATTCCTGAACTACTGAACTGATTTCAATGATTTTGCACACTGTGTGCAGTTTGGTCCAACTTGAGTGATAGAATAGTTTGTATTCCGATAAGTGACCCTCAATTTTTTTTATTGTCAATTTCAGGAGTATTTTAGGAAAGCAAATAGTCGTCGGAAAGGGCAGAACAACGTCTGCCTGGTCAGATAGTCTCTATACATATATAAAAATTACGTGTCACGTTGTTTGTCCTCGATGGACTCCTAAACTACTGAACTGATTTCAATAAAATTTTGCACTCTTTGCATTTTTTTATTGCGTATGTAAGGATTTTTATAGGAAGGGTCGTTGGAAAGGGCAGAACAACGTCTGCTGGCCAGCTAGTATATATATATATATATATATATATATATATATATATATATGACTACAAAAACTACTACTAAATTAAACTACAAAATTAGTCTCTGTACTATATTCAATAATACCTTTCTACATATATATATATATATATATATATATACTAACTAGGGCTATGCTCGGAGTTTCTCTGAATGATAAACTTAGAAATGAGGATATCCGCAGTAGAACCAGAGTGACCGACATAGCCCAACGGATTAGTAAGCTGAAGTGGCAATGGGCCGGCCATATAGCTCGAAGAACCGACAACCGATGGGGAAAAAAGGTTCTCGAATGGTAGCCTCGTACCGGCAGGCGAAGTGTAGGGCGTCCCCCACTAGATGGAGTGACGACCTGGTAAGATATGCAGGAAGTCGATGGATGCAGGTGGCTAAGGACCGTGCTTTGTGGCATTCCTTGGGGGAGGCCTATGTTCAACAGTGGACTTGTGAAGGGCTGTAATGATACATATAGCGTTCCGCCTAGATTACGCACGGGTGATTTCTGGATCTCGACAACAGCGCACCTATCGGGTCCAATTGATAATCTAAACCATCCAGGAATCCATTAAATCACACAAGAAATTTCATTATAATCGGTAGGAGGAGTTCAGTGATAATCATACGTACTGAAAATTGTGTATATACAAAGATATAAACATCAAATATATCATGCCTGTAATCCCCGGGATAGGGGTAGGTAGAGTCTGAGGAGAAAGCAAAGAGCAGCGAGCCACTCTGAGTACGTTTAGCCAAAAAAATTGGATATAGATTGAAAATTGGGAAAAAAATGATAAGATATTAGTCGCTTTTTACGACATGCTAGACAAACAACACACTTGTACGTTCTCTTTTGTTATGAGCCCTACATAGAACCTATAAGTCTCAGACAAACATGATACAACAACCGAGATATAATCCGATGGATTCGAGAAAGATCCGTAAAGACGAAATCCCATGGAAAATAAATTTATAAACCCCTTACAATAATTATTTTTACAGTAATTACGAAATAACGAATCATTTAAGTCATAATAATTCTAAATGCCGTGGTAGCTTAGATGGTTAGCGCTCGCTGTAAGTTTCACAATACGCGAACAACCCGAGTTCGATCCCTGCCGGCACCAATGAAATTGTTAATTGCAATTTTAAGTGCTGATTTACAACATGCTCGGCAGTGAAGCAAAACATCGTGAGAAAACCTGCATGTCTGAGAAATAAGAAAAAAAATATTTCGAAGACATGTGAAGTTTGCCAACACGCATTAGGGCGGCGCGGTGGACATTTTTTTGCCCTAAAGCCCTCTCAGAAATGAGAGGCGGCCTTTGTCCAGCCGTGGAACGTATATAGGCTGTAACTTTAACTTTTATAATTTCTAAATGATATCCTGCTTTTCTAGGTTTAGATTTAGTAATGAATTTATGATAACTGGTTGAAAAACAAAAAAAAATTTGTGACTACTTTAAAAGGTAAAGCTGGATTCTACTCTGAATTCAATAAAGCGGCTTGTGCTCGAAAACGCAACGCAAAGCATTGTCTGCATTTAAGACGTAATACCTATTTGAAGGTTTATTATACTACTCTAATTGTAATTAAATATAAATTTAAGCCCCATAGAAATTAATAAATATTTGAGATAATTTTTTTTTGGTGATTCGTGTGCAGCGATTACAGAATATCTTATGTTGAGTTGCAACTTGTAACTCAATGGACAATGGGCATATTTCCATATTCTTTTATTAACAAAACATATTTCAGAAGGTGGTAGAGACCTTTTCTGTCCAGGAGTTCTTTTAAATTGGTAACTCATTTTTATATCTGCCGCTAAACACTATTGTTCTGGTGTGAACGTAAAAAAGCCATTATTGTTGAAGATTGTGAGGTATTGCATCTCTGTCCTCATTACTTTTACATGTGGTAAAACCCCGCTGCAGCTATATTATGGCTGTAGTACGAATGAGTCGGCCCGATCGGGAACCGACAACGCTCTCACAGAATACCAGCGTAAAATAGCAGCGTTATTCTGCTGTGTTTCGTATGGTGAGTGTACAGAATCGGAGAAACTTTTTATTATCTTAATTCTCAGGGGTGAAAATGCATTCGCATTCTGAGTATCAACCGCCGATAGATGTAGATATCAGGAGGACTGTGTGCTCGTTTGTCACCTTTATTATATATGAAAAAGTAACAACGCATCTTTGACTCTCGTTGTTTAAAGTTGGTTACAGAGGTGAGAGAGTCACGTTTCTTTTGAGTTGTTTTTGGGAAGCTGCTGCTAGTCTTTTCTTTCAGGTTCCGTCTGTCGCCTCTTACCTTATCCACGGGATGAGGTGTAGAAGCGGATTTTCTTACGCTGTCACTACGCGGCTTGTCATGGATTTACACCATAAATATATATATATATATATATTATACATATATATATATATATATATATATATATATATATATATATATATACCATATCGAAGGGAATGAGGGTAATAAAATAAAATTAAATACGAACAAATGTATCTCCTACTTGTTCTAGCAGTTTAGAGTATCGCGCAGGCAACTGGGAGGCATCAGTCGGTAATTCTACGAGTCTCTCACAGTCGTTACTATGCCCGTTGGGGTAGTCTACTAGTGTAGGAAAGGAAGATCGTGTTACTGAGAGGCTGCCCTGTGTAACATTGAGATGAGTAGTGATGCTGTTGGTTTGCATACTTTGGTGTTATCAAGTAATTAGCTCCTGATAGTAAGCAGGGTTTGTTACCGAATAGTGTTCTTTTATTTAAATAATTTTGAGGATAATTTATAACATCACAAGTGAATTAATTTCTTACATCAGAAGTGGGATAATTTGTTACGATATAATATAAACATTTTGTTTTCCGTTACGATGTTATATAAAAAGACATTGTAGTACAACAAACTATTCCTTTGACTGCTTACGACAACTTTAAATGAAATAACTTTAAGCATTCGTAAGTAATTGTTGTCGTACTACGGTTTAGAGTTATTTCCATTTAAGGCTTAGCCGTGTCGAAATATTAATTATTACTTGACTAAGACTGCTGTAGAATTTTTTTATAGAATAAGGGTGACAAACGAGCACACAGTCCACCTGATGGTAAGTGGTTGCTGTGGCCCATAGACATCTACATCTATCTTCGTTTGCAAATTAAAATGCAGATGCATTGTCAGCCGAGAGAACTAATATGGAATGCTTCTTTTCCAGTAAAAAGGGTCTCGGTTCTCTACAGTCACCATACGAAACACAGCAGCATTAAGCTGCTATTTTACACTGGTATTCTGTGAGAGCGTGATCCTTCCCCGGTCGAGCCGACCCATTTGTGCTACAATTATACTATTAATATAGTTGCAGCATGGCTCTACGAAGTATATAATGTGTATAATAAGGAAAACAAAATGATTTTTATGTATTAGAGTAGCATAGCAACACGGGCCACCCGATAATGGTTATCCATGTTGCTGTATGTAGTTAAAATTACAGCCTATACGAGTATACATCCCACTGCGGGGCACAGGCCTCCTCTCATTTCTGAGAGGGTTTAAGGGTGAGGAAATGTCCGTCACTGTGTTTTGGTGAATTTCACATGCCTTCGGAATATATTTTTTCTTATTTCTCAGACATGAAGGTTTCCTCACGATGTTTTTTAGCACTTAAAATTGCAATTAAAAAATTCGAATGCGGTGGCGATCGAACTCAGGTTGCTTGCGTAATATGAAATTTACAGCGAGCTATTAGCCTCTGAGCTACTACAGCATTCTGTAGAGTAGCCAGGAATTAGCAGACAAATAAAATAACACACCCACGTGTTTCATATCCTTTTTTATATATTTGATTGTTAGAAAAACAAAATGTGAAATATGGATTAGTTGTTGAAAGGCTACATGCTTTAAAGTGATGAAACTGGTAGCGTTAGTTGTCGTGGCTGAGCTGCTTCTCTTTCTTATGTAAAGAACGAGAAATCGTTCCTCATCAATATCACAAATGTTGCCTTGAATTTCTTACACAAAGAACCCGAGTGAGTTCCTGTCACTACCACAGTTGTTTATAATTGCAGTTTTAAATGCTGATGACCAAGTTCGCGACGATGATGGAGATATAGTGAGATGTTATGGACAGCAATGGTCTACCATAAGGTGGACCGCAATCTTGTGTGCCTGTTGGTGTTTCGTTGTCGTCATCAAGTTGAATTATTAAAAACCCTACAAGTGGACAAGATTTTTTTTAAATTTATAAGAGAGATATTTCAAGATTACACTTACAAAGCACATAGTGTTATTATTCCAAAGTTTGAGCACGTATCAACAAATACAACTACGTGCCTGGGTACTGCCATGTGCTTTTGTTTAATCATCACTTAAAGTTACGTTTTTCATGGTTTTTGTATAGTAAATATGAGGTTGATTAAAATAACCAGTCACGTCCCTTATCTCAAAATAGATTTGTCATGGTGCGACTGAAAATCCTTTCTTAATAGAATAAAGATGACAAAAGATTATACAGTCCACCTGTTAGGAAGTGAATGGCTGCTACTCTTTGAGCCCGTAATTCGGTCTAAAGGACATTATTATTATTGTAATATGAATTATTTTAGAATAAAACTAAAATTATAACTAAAATATAAGCAACCAGTGAAATTTTTTAAATTTTAATTTTTTATGTTTTTTTAGTTCGTATGGAATAGAGAGACCTTACACGTACAAGAGAAGTTTCACACTTTCTACTAAAGCGTTTCTAACGGATGAATAATGGAAGCTCAGTTTGCGAGACATTTAAAAGGCACACAAAAGGCGCCTGCTACTTGGAACAAGGGATTCCGTTTGTTCCCGGCAGGCATGACTACGCCATGTTGCTTTCGCACTTTTGGAGCTCGTTTTTGAAAAATTTATACAAAATAATGCAGGGTTTGTGACGTGCTAACTCACCACAGTTCTTAGAGAAAGGAACATTCATTTGTACTTACTCTAAGTCACAGTTTAGGACTGTAGTGACAACCTTTTTTAGGAGAGTCGCTATAAGAGATCGCGGCTCACCTTATGTTTAGTGACATCTGCCACCCATGGAAAACTGCAACACCAGGGGAATTACAGTTGCCTAGCCAAAAAGTAGGCTCTTTCTTAATTTCGAAATACTGTCAGAATAAAGAAGAATCTGTGAGATATGATAGTGCCAGATAGAACATTACGACATTTCAAGTAACTCGGAAACCATGCTCAAGTTAATGTAAAAATACGCACTCACGCACACTCACATATTTTTTTTATAGGAGAGGGGGCAAACGAGCATTCGGCTCACCTGATGGTAAGTGACTACCGCCGCCCATGAACAACCGCAACACCAGGGGAATCGCAGATGCGAAACTGATGGTAAGTGGATGGTAAATATGCACCTAAAACTAACAACATACGTAGTTTTATATGAATTGTTGGTCTAGTGGTCGCAAGCGCGATTGCTGATCATATAGTCCCGGGTTCGAATCCCGGGTGGGGCCAAAAACAGTTATTGAGTCGTTATGTTAAGAAATTATCTGTAGCAGCCCGCAGTTAGAAATTAGACGTTTATCCCGTGCCCCGGAAAGTACGTACAGCTACAGCTGTTGGTCATGCGCCTGATCTCTCTTCAGTCGTCTAAGTGAGGGAATAGAGAGCGCACACGTGTTTGGGCACACACTCTTGCGCTATAATCCTGCCTCACGCAGATGGAACTCCGTTGAGACTGGCCTCCGTAATTCGTTCCATAGGATATTATTATTGCAGCATGGCTCTCCATAAAGTCCACTATTGGGCATGGGCCTTTTTCATTTTAGGGAGCCTCAAAATAATACAAAAGTTGGACTAAATGCCATTAGGCATTCTCCACCAGTCAACCCTTTAATCTTGCTTGCATCAAGCGTGGCCTGATGCTTGGATAGCTCTGATATATTTCTTAAAGATTATTCAATAGCTAGAAACGTATCTTTTAAATCTATGTATTATTCTGCAACGGATGCAGTTCAAGTATTTTCTTTACATATTTACAAGATAATCTTATTGTAACGATTCCCTTGAGCTTCTACACATCTAATGTTTACGTAACTAGTTGAAAAATAAAGCACGCTGCTTGAAAAATTCGAGTTACAACTTTATGAGAACATTACGGTCGAGGAATATTGTTGTTTTAAAATTTTCTTTTGCTTAGGACAACCAAAAAATATACAAAACTGTATTTAAGAAAACTCATACTGCTTATTTCTCATTCATGTTATAGTTACTTGTATTACAATGAGCCCGAATAAGGAAGAGCAATATATTATCTATAATAAACCTAGCAAGCTAACAGCATAGCAAAGTGGCGAAGCAATCAGCTTTGTAGCGGTTTCTAACGGTTGCCGTTGAGCAATCAGTTTCAAAATAGGAGGTTCAGATGCCTGGGTGATCAGTAATCGATTGCTGAAAACAGAATTTGAAAATTCGAAACCGTTCTCGAGATAATCGTGGGACAGATGAACAGACGGTTAATACTCCGATCTGCAAGAAAACTTGCGGTTGAATTGCATAATTTCTCGAGAAGCCATTCCATAAAAGGAAAGCTTCAAAAGGAGCGCTTTGTGCCAAATCTGATCGAAGGCTTTCGTTATGTCCAAATTAATCGACAGGGCCTTCCAGGTCAGCAGAAGGGCCAACAGGGAAGGTGCATGATCCTCCAATTCTGGAATGCGCATGGGCAAAGTGACCAGTTGTGTCAGACCATATGCCAAGGCAAAATCGTAAACAGATCTCCAAGCATGTTCGGTAGTACGAGAACCAAGCCATTCGGCCATTCGACGTGGTGGGAATTGAATCGATCGACAATCGATTTCTGCGGACGGGAGCTGTTGAAGCACAGAATCCATAGTCATTAAGACGTGTTGATGAGTCGGTCTGTCTCGACTTTACCGCTGTGGGACCTATAAAGGTACCTATAGATGCGGGCGTGGTCGTCGCGGTCTATGCGTCGAGAACAGATACTCTCTGACGTTAAGGTTTGAATGATGCTCCCTTATGTTGCAGAAATCCGCAGCTAGCATAGTATGGGGTGTCGTAGTGATATTGTTCCGTTTGCCTTGTGTAGAATGAATAGAATAGAATAGAAGTATTTGCTTAAAACATGGTACATAAGATGGTCAATGATGTGGAACTGACATGTTTTGCCATAACTGGTATGCAAAAATTAATCAAATACAACTAATTACACTAATCCAATCTTACATTTTAAAATTATTATATCATCATCATCATCATCATCATCATTACAGCCTTTCACAAGTCCACTGCTGAACATAGGCCTCCCCCAAGGAATGCCACATAGCACGGTCCTGAGCCACCTGCATCCATCGACTTCCTGCATATCTTACCAGGTCGTCACTCCATCTCGTGGGGGGTCGCCCTACACTTCGCCTACCGGTACGAGGCTGCCACTCAAGAACCTTTCTTCCCAGGCCGGCCCACTGCCACTTCCGTTTACTAATCCGTTGGGCTATGTCGGTTACTCTGGTTCCACTGCGGATATACTCATTTCTAAGTTCATCATGCAGAGAAACTCCGAGCATAGCCAAAAAAAAAAAATTATATATTATTTATTAAATATTATTTATTAAAATAATTATTATTAATGTGTATAGAGATGAGTTGTTCTATATTTTAGAAGGTGTTTAATATTATACGCGTATGAAAGTACAGTTCAGAGACTCTGTAATTCTGGTTACCATGACGACGATAAATAATTTTCTTCTGGATTACAGGAACCTTGATTACCTTTCAACCTATGTTTATACTTTTTAATAAATTGCTTTTTGCATCAATGCACGATTTAATGGACGTTATTAAAATATAATAATAATATTTATCATCATTCCCTAGCATAGCCTACCAAAGTCCATTGCTAAACATAGCTTCTACTGACAGGATATTTCACTGCTAGCATAGGATATTTGCCATAATTGCTATGCTTGGTAGACGGGTTTGCCACTGCACTTTTTTATTATTTTAAGTGGTTATTAGAAAGATGCTGCTGCCTGCTGCTGCCTGCTGCTTCATCTGTCGTCTATTATGTCACCCACGGGAAGATATAAGGTAGTGTAGTAAGGTAGGTGGTGCCTCTTACGCCTCCATTCTTATTGCCCATATGAATCTTAAACAGTCGAGCACCTAGATCCATAGCCCCTCAACAGTAACCTTCAAGTTGGCGTCATTAGCCGGATCCACACCGGACGATCCAAAATGGATCGGCGATCCCGCTATCCGCGATCCAAGATCGTGATGCGTGGAGCGTGGATCGTTCTAGGTCGATCCAACAGTAATCTTTTGCGAATCCTGACTGGCTGCTCCAACGCGCTCCTGGCGATCCATACTGAATCATGAAATCATGAATAATGAAATGAAAAATTTTGTCTTGCTATGGAGTCACACGTGCAACGATGGCGACGAATAGCCGTCTGTAGCCACCCGACAAAGACTTCATTTTTTTCTTTAGTTCTGTTGTTGGAATATTGTTCATTTGCCGACAAATTTTCCGCCAGGCATCTTCTCTTACACCTCTATTTGTGTAATTGGTATCATTAGAATCCCATAAACATTTATATAGAGAAATTAAACGGATACATTGCGAATTATCCATAACGGCGGATCACGCGATTCTCACAACCGTCCAGACCGCGCGCGCCAAGCGACTGAGGCCCCTTTGTGCGTGACCAAAAAACCGACAACAAATGGATCGCGCGCGGCACGTCTATACTTCACGCTCCGTGGAGCGCGCTCCATGCCGCGCGCGATTGGAGCGCTTTGGATCGCCCGGTGTGGATCCGGCTATTTGTTATATGTTGCAACCATTGCGGCTTGTTGTGTTTGCTTTAAATATATGGGTATAAGTTTATATTTTATACAATAAAATAAAATAAAACTGTTTAATTATTTTTTTTTTGTATAAACTATAACAGAGAGCCGTGGTAGCTCAGATGGTTAGCGCTCGCTGTATATTTCACAGTACGCGAGCAACCCGGGTTCGATCCCCGCCGGCACCAATGAAATTGTTAATTGCAATTTTAAGTGCTGATTCACCACGTGCTCGGCAGTGAAGGAAAACATCGTGAGGAAACCTGAATGTCTGACAAATAAGAAAAAAAATCGAAGACATGTGAAGTTCGCCAACACGCATTGAGCAGCGTGGCGGACATTTCCTTGCCCTAAAAACCTCTCAGAAATGAGGGGAGGGGAGGAGAAAGGAGGGTGTGCCCAGCAGTGGGACGTATATAGGCTCTAGCTCAACATGTTTTTCTTATCTAAATTTAAAACATTACTGCTAAAAGCGCAGTATGATAGTAATTTCTAGTACTTAAAAAAAAAACAAAATGACGGAAAATGGCGGGAATATAATCGCCGCAAAGGATGACACTTACTGACAACAGATATTTGACATATCCGGGATGGATGTTTTGACTGTAGAGAGGATAGCTGCTACTTGTATTATTTGTGATTCGCTTAGTTATTTTTCTTTTTGTCGCAAAAATCTGTTCCGTCGAGTTTTTATCCTATTCGAAAAGGGTTGTTATTATTATCGCTATACCATTTGATTGTTCGTTGATTGAGAAAATATCGATTGCGGACTTACAGCAACTGTCGACGTGTCTTTTGAGAAGGCCAAAAATAGCAGTTATTATTCGATCTATCCATTAAATTATTCAAACACATAATCGATTTGGTTAAGAGATACGTTCGTTACGTAGGTTATGCTTTTCTGCGAAGAACTTAGCCTACGTTGTAGGTAGTTAAAGCTGTTGTAATTTGATAAAACGAATAATTATAGTGAGATGAGTCAAGCTGAAGGATACACGTGTATTGTTTGCTGAAAATTTATTTATTTATTTATTATTTACTTTAATCACCTGAGTGTTACAATGAGATGGATACTTGTACCTACCAACATTTATTCGACCAGTCAACCCTGGCAGAATAAGCGTTGGTAGGTGCAAGTATCAGCTTCTATCGGAAGTCATGAGTTCTTTCCGGTATATCCCATAGTCTCCTTTCACGACACCCACGGGACGAAATGAGGTGATGTACCACCACCACATAAGATGTGATAAGATAAGGTTTATTTTGTAAAAAATAAACCTTATCTATATTTAACAGTGGTAGAGCCAGGCGGCCGCTTTTGCTGTCGCACGAATGGGCCGGCTCGAACCGGGGTGGTACCACGACCTCACAGAATACCAGCGTGAAGTAGAGGTTTACCTCTGCGTTTCGCTTGGTGAGTGCAGGTGGCCGGAGGCCCTTTTTACTGGAAATGAGGCATTCCATCTTAGTCCTCACGGGTGACAACGCATCTGCATTTTGATTTGTAATAGAGGATGGATGTAGATGTCTATGGGCCGCAGCAACCACTTACCATCAGGTGGACTGTGTGCTCGTTTGTCACCCTTATCCTATAAAAAAAATAACAACAATCTTTTTAAAAATAGTAGACTCATTGGAAACTAAAACATGTTTGTTAAATGATAAAAAAAATCTAGATGTTTTACAACACTAGTCGAATCCCAGATACAATCCCACGATCGCTGTCCGTCACTGGATACTGTTGTGCGATTTTAGGTTTTATAAAACAGACAGCTATTTCTAATCTATTTTATAAAATAGTTTTATAATTCGATTTGCTTGAATTAGGAAAATAGAATTGTATACAAAATTTCCGGATAACTCCCAATCTTTGTAAATGTTTGTTTTATGGGGCCCTGTAAGCCTACATTTTTCTGGGCCATTACCTGCCTAATTTGGGCAAGCAAATGGCAAGATTTGGCCTACAAGCTTATCCGAAGTTTTGTGGAGTTTGTTTTAACTACTTAGTTAAGCTTACTTACGTAATGTGAATTGTTGTAACGCTTTCATCCTCTTGTGTAGAAACTAATCACCTATGATTTTCCCAAATTTGTGTCATTTGCAAACTTTCGCAAATTAAACCAAGCAAAGAAAATCATCAGCAAAGATTGGATATTGGTAACATGCCAATCGTTGGTTGCCTTATCGAGTTTAGTACTTCCCTCTATGGAAACCTAAGTTCCTATGACAATTAAATAGCTTATACCGCAACTTCGACGAAATTTTTTATCTCGCGTTTTTTTTTAATTCTCGTGCGATGTTTGATGTCTTACAATCACTGCAATAACATGTAATGTGGTATGGAAGTTGAACAAGTAGAGCAAAATATTGTGGAACGTAACATGGTGGCAACTTCGTTTTTTCCTCTTTATTCAAACAGCTGGCAAAAATAAAAGGCTTATTCAGCAGTGAATAAAAAAAAGTCTTCTCAAGAATGATATTAAAACTAGACTTTGGAATTTTTAACATTGTATTCCATCACCAAATTTTTTTATAGGATAGGGTGACAAACGAGCACACAGTCCACCTGATGGTAAGTGGTTGCTGTGGCCCATAGACATTTATATTTATCCTCATATGCGAATCAAAATGTAGATGCGTTGTCAGCCGTGAGAACTAAGATGGAATGCCTCTTTTCCAGTAGAAAGGGTCTCCGGTTCTCCACACTCACCATACGAAGTACAGCAGCATTAAGCTGATATTTTACACTGGTAGAATACCAGAAGGGAGAGCGTGGTCCTTGCCCGGTCGAACCGACCCATTCGTGCTACAACTATACAATTAATATAGCTGTAGCATGGCTCTACCACGTTAAAGAACCTTTTTAATAAACCCTAGATTTTTCTTAAATTTAAAATTCATTTCCTTCTTTTGTTTAAAATCATTTGCCGGATTTCGTCATTTGTCGGACGTTAACAAATTTTTCTGGCATTTCTCTTACAAATTGCCAAGCGTAGCAACTATGGAAAGTATTTCCCCTGTGAGGCAATCTATGGGGGAGGTTTGTGTCCAGTAGTGGACTTTGATAGACTGTAACGGTAACACAGCTTCGTCGTTTCATAGAAACAGAAATAGGGAAATTTTATTTAATATATGTATTAACAGAATATAGCAAGTCATTTTTAATTTTCCATTGGTTCAGAAAATACTTCAGTCATGTAAGTATGATATTATGTGAAACGCCTCCACGATACTAGGGAAAATCATACTGTAAGATAATGTTTTCATAAAAAGAATTAATCGGACATTTAAAATTAAGGTTTTGTAGACTACCGTTTTTATCTCCTGTATCGTGGGGGCAGCCGACATACATCACAAGGACAGAAATCCAAACCCGGAACAATTATTTGTAGGCCATACAAATAATTGTTCCGTGCGGAATTCGAACAAGCATCTTTCAGTGGCGCAAGTCATTGCTACACCATTGCGCTACGCAGCCGGATGATGGTGAAGAATTTGCTTCTTTTAATAGTGTCTCAAAATATGCAAAAACATTTTAATTTTACAATAAGAAATATGCAATTTATGACACAATTGTATAAATATGACATAATAATACATTATGGTACAAGAAAGTATTATAAATCCATTGATACAACTGATCGTTTTAACAGCTCGTAAAAATATTTAAATTGACATGAGTTTTAACTATCCTAATGGTCGCTTTAGCTATTGATTTGAACCGTCGCATTAAGTCGCTCCCATTAAACCGATGTTACCATCGCCGGGAGCCTCATAAACTGTTGATTGAAGAAACTGAGATCTTAACCATAACCTATACAACTATATCTCATTGGTCATAAATTTACTTAGTGGTTTATCGTTGTAATATAATATCGAACGCACGGACGTGGACGTAAACGAACATAAGAATTCATTCCATATTGATCCGCATACATATTGCGTTCCGTGTCGTAAATGTTGGCTAAGGGAAATTCCGGGAAAGTTAAAGGTAAATTAAGTTAAATATAAACATTATTATAATTGTGGAACAATCATTTTAAATACGACCTTTTTCGCACTTCCCCGACTCTAGTCTGCATATTTTATATCTGGTGAACATGGGACGGTTAAACCTCCACCTTTCATTTAACAGTGAATGCTGCGAACCATAGACAATCATATCTATCAGTCAATAAATTAAGAATCATAATGAAGATGCATTATTACCAATGAGGACTTTGCCACGTAAACGCTAGCGCCTAAGTAGAAAAAGAGCTACCAGCCGTTAAAATGAGTTTTCTTATTTGCTTATTTTTTAAAGTGACCTCCACATTTAACAAAAAACCAAAACAGATTCAAAATTCGAACTATGGAAGTTATCTTTCAGTAAAAAGCCTAATTAATTTATTTTCAGTATCAAATCATTTTTAAACTTTTTTCTTTCTTTTTTTTAAACGCGTTACCCCGACACTAGGAGTTTCTTCGATATCGTAACCGGAACAATTATTTGCAAATACTTGTTCCTTGCAGGATTTGAACCCGCAGCCCTAACTGCCGCAACTCATTGCTAATCCACTGCGCCACGAAGCCATCTTAAATAATTTGTTTATGTGTAAATTGTATCTTTTGGTACTGTAATTTTTGTTGATAGATATTTATGATTTATGATTCAATAACAGTTATGTTGTCACCGGGGCAAGACCCAGAATACCCCAGTTGGTACATATTTCTTGAAACATGACGCTAAGATGAAGTTGATGGTGATGCCACTCTCTATACCCAGTTGCGTTGATAGGTGCAGCGATATTTGGTTGGGTTTTCGGAAAAAGTAGAGGAAAAAAAATCAGCCTATTTTTCCGTACCTCCGCGTTCCCGTAATCTTCATATTACTGAAATGTAAATCAGCAAGCCGTAAAATGAAATTATTGGATAGAATCGCTTTTCTAGATTACTGGTTCGTCAACTTGAGACTTATTTTCCTTAGATTTCCTGTGCGTGTTGAATGAAGTGTCGTTGCCTTCGTCTGTCGTATTGTTTTTCGTAAATACATAAGCTGAAATATGTTTATACGTTCACCTAGGTATGATCTTTGTACATTTCACTTTTTGTTCGAATTTAAGCCACAGTAGCCTAATGGTATGTAGGGTGCGGATCGCGAACTTAAAAGGTCGTGGGTTCGAATTCACCATTCGACTATTGTCGTGGACTCCTAACACAAGCATTTTAAGCTTACCAGGAGTTACCCGGAGTTAAAGGGAATATTAGTAATATTAACAGCATACTAGCAGTATTACAAAAAAATAATATTTATTTTTAATTTATGTATGTAAACATCGTAATGGAATCTATTAAGGCTGCGCTAGTCGGCCATTTTTCCATACGAACATACCGGGGTGATTAGTCCACCGTTAGATGATGTACGTCCAAAACTAAGCATGATATTGATTAACTTTTCTCAATGTTATCAAGGCTTGTACGTAAACAGAACAGTAAAAAACTTAAATGAAATAAAAAATAAAAACATTTCACCGCAGATGACTTACATTTTCACTATGATAATTTTCACCTCAAGTGCGGCATAATATATAAGATAAAAGTTTAATTCTTTAGCAAATAAATGTTACGTAGTACAGCCTACATTAGATTATAAAAATATTATTTTCTTTCGAGTATAATTGCTTTATAATAGAGCTATCTAATATAATAATTAATTAATGGCCTAAACACGACACGAATTTAATATAATATTAATTTAATATATAGACGTATATGTTTGTGTTTTTTTGATGTTGCTTTTTCGTTTCATCGAGTTTCAAATCACAACGATTTTAAAGAAGTATTCACTTCAAAGAGTATTTTCTTCACTCCCATGACTGACTCAACACGGGGAAATTTCTAATAACTCATTCCCTATCCCGTGTAATATAGTTCATTGCTCTTGCCTTATTATTTTGTTTGAAACTCAGACACTGAAAGTGTTATGAGAAGCTAAAAACAAAGTAAAAAGAACTAGAAAAAGTATTGATTTTAAAGTAAGAGGCCTAGAAACATCCGTATTTACACTAATTGTAGCGCAACTTTAAGTGTAAGCGTTCATAATTAAAAGGGTGTTAAAAAGAGGGAGAATATTCAGCATTGTCCTATTTAGGGGTCAACAATGTCCTTGCCCTTCTTTGACAACACATGATTCGCGTGTTTGATATCCATTAATGCTACGTTATTTTTATGTCAAAATATAATTATCCAAACACTCGCCCTTGTGTAATGAATCCTCCATATTGGGGCGGGTTCTGTATATTGATAACATCAATTATCTGTGTTATATTTTGACGAGTAATAGTCTGGGAATTAAAAAAAATTTTGAAATTAAAAGTGGAAACCAATTTGCAGAAAATTATTCTTATAATATGCAAAAATTATTTAACTTTAAAAAAAGGAAAATCGAATTTAAAAGCAGAAATATATGTAATATTTTCCACATATCGCTGCGCATAGGCACATGAGTAAATAAACGGAAAAGAGGTAATGCTTCATACAACCGCGCGAATCTGTTGCACTACTACAAGCACGCGGGGCATGTGTGCGTGACCACTGGCCGCTTGCCGCGTACGTGGCGAGACTGGATAAAGCAGTTACGCTGGCACAGCTAGTGGACAACAATCTCAGGGTCAGTGCGACGCACGTTGTTTCTTTTGTTAGTTGCAAGTTTGAATATTTTAATGTAAAAACGTGGTATTATTAATAATGGTTGTCTATTGTACTGTGTGTATGAATAACACTAGAAAAATTAAAAATATATCATACTTTAACTATCCCAATGAGACAATAGGTAAGTAAATATTTGATTATTACTATTTCAAGTACCTTTATTTTATTGTATGATCACGACACGTTGTAATTTTACATTTTTATTGTTAAGACAAGCTTTTTTTTAAACATTTGTAGGTATGTGGGTGGGTTGGCATGTAGTACGTATGTGTTAAGTTCATATATTGCAATTGCGATGTCTGATTGAGTTGAAATTTTGTATACCGTAACTTCAGTGACAATGCAATAATATGATAGATATAACCTGATGCTACAGCCAGGAGTGTCTCCTCACTAGGGAACTCTTAAACGGGTAGTAGCAGGGTCACGAAATTTTGTATGCTTTTTTTTAATAGGATAAGGGTGACAAACGAGCACACAGTCCACCTGATGGTAAGTGGTTGCTGCGGCCCACAGACACCTACATCTATTCTCTATTAAAAATCAAAATGCAGATGTGTTGACACCCGTAAGTACTAAGATGGAATGCCTCATTTCCAGTAAAAAGGGTCTCCGGTTCTCTACACTCGAAACATAGCAGCGTAAAGCTGCTATTTTACATTGGTATTATGTGAAAGCGTGGTCCTTCCCCGGTCAAGCCGACCCATTCGTGCTACAAATAATAATAGTAATAATAATAACAAATAATAAACTAATATAGTTGCAGCATGGCTCTACCACGTAAAAAATGCTAGTATATTTTGATAGTTTAACACAATTTTTATCATGAGCTGCTGTTGCAGTCAGCATTGTCACCTTACGAGGGAACTTTTAAACGGTTTGTAGCATGGACTTGAAACTTTGTATTTAAATTTAACTTTGTTTGTTAAACATGATCTTCACCATAAACTGCTGCTGCAAACAGGATAGTCTCCCCACGAGCTCCTTGTCAATGTTGGCAACGAAATACTTAAATGTATTAAATATTGTAAATTTGATATGCTATTTGAGTGTTTTCCGTTACATTACTTGAAAAAACTTTATCTTAGATTCAGAATTTACCACACCATTCAAAGAGACAATAAATTATAAAAGAAAAACAAAAATTATCAAAGAAAATTATTAGAGTAAGTAATTTTTAAAGTATTATATCATACATTTTTAACAGTGGTAGAGCCAGGCGGCAGCTTTTGCTGTCGCATGGATGGGCCGGCTCGAACCGGAGTGGTACCACGACCTCACAGAATACCAGCGTGAAGTAGAGGTTTACCTCTGCGTTTCGCTTGGTGAGTGCAGGTGGCCGGAGGCCCTTTTTACTGGAAATGAAGCATTCCATCCTAGTCCTCACGGGTGAAAACGCATCTGCATTTTGATCTGTAACAGAGGATAGATGTAGATGTCTATGGGCCACAGCAACCACTTACCATCAGGTGGACTGTGTGCTCGTTTTTCACCCTTATCCTATAAAAAAAATACTGAATAATAAAACTACTTAACAAATGTTTTGTTTAATTTGTCTTTACCTATTGTGACAACCCTAACAAAATAGGTAACTTATTTTGCACGTTCTTTAGAAGCTTTGTTGCTGTTCCGTTTATCTACTCATGTGGCATAGGCCTCCTCATAGATTGCCTCATGGAGCGGATATTTGCAGTAGTATTGGCAACCACAGTTTTTTTATTTTTACATTTGTTTCCCTCTGTCGCCTCTTATGACACCCACGGAATGATACGGGATGGTGGATATTCTTATATCGAACCTATACGGTTATCTCGTCTGTCGGTGTTTTCAATTTATTAACGTTTGTGTGTTTGCGGCCATGTCTACTTGCAAACTTCATTTGTGACACAAGTATACTGTGGCTCTGTTATATGTATATCCTCGGCAGTTCATTAATAGACTCTTGGAGAATATTATCGTCACTAGGATTATTTCTTAAATGTTTTAGAGCTGTAATAGTCCACATAAAATTGTCTTTATGGGTCACTCACACTTAACGTTCCATAGTTACTGCCTATTAACGTCCCACTGCTAGGCACACGGCCCCTCTCATTTCTAGGGTTTTGGAGCAATCACTCCGCCACAATGTTTTAGTGCCAGGTTTCGTTACTATGTTCTCCTTCACTGCGTAGCACGTGGAAAGTGACATTAACAATTATATTGGTGCTGGAGGCGATCGTGGGCGATACTTGGGTTGTTCGTGTAGCGCTTAGACCCCGAATTCAGGTACCATGGTTTAAGCTTAAACGTGACGTTAAGGTCTGATGGAAAACCTAAGCATGAAGGTAGAAACTGCTTTACAGATAGATCCAAAAGATACTAAATTTTCGCAGGTATATTGTTGGAAAATTGAACTTTAAGGCTGACATTTTAGAATGCTGATGCATTAAGCACTTAAACATGTTACCGTTTTGTGGAAGATCACCAAGATTTTAAAATAAAAAGTTGACTTTTACTCGACCTTTTTAATGAACTTTAAACTTCATGTAACGTACCTTTTTTGTTATTATGGAGTTGTTGAAACTACGGATAGTCTTGTGTTGTTGGAAAGTAAGCCTTAAAGTTTTATCAACCCTTAATTCTACATCGAGAATAACGATCGGTTCACATTATAATAACTAAAAAGCAGTGGATGTCAAGTTGTAGAAAGGCAAAAGATGTCTACGAATGCAGCCATTTTGTTTATTTTTAAAAGTTTTAGGTTTACTTCGATAAGCTGAAGTGTAAAAAGATTTTATTTTAATCAAAATTCATATTTAAAAAAAATATTAATTGTAAATCTATTTCTAAGGTATGCCTGTGCAATTAAAAATATATGTTTTGATTATTGATATTCAGTATTTTTCTTAAAAAAATCTTCTAAAATAAAAATATAAAATAATAGGCAAATGTGGCAAGCCTAAAGCCGATTGTTTTAAGCCTACCTAATGAGTAACGATTCCAGCGGCGCGGGCACCGAGCCTAGAAGAATTAAAAAATTCTCTACACTAATATCCTTTTGTATTAATGGATTATTTCGAGTGAGGATTGCTTGCAATAAAAATCTCTAGCCATAACACACTACGCAGTAACAAGCAAGTCTTGTAGTTATTGATGGATTAATAGACAAGCCTGGTTACAACTTTGTATATATATAGCGATCTGCCCCGGTTTCGCACGCGTGATTTCTGGATCTCGACAACAACGCCGACTATCGGGTCCAATTGAATATCTAAACCATCCAGGAACCCACTTAAACATACACAAAAATTCATCGGTAGGAGGAGTTCAGTGACAATCATACGTACAGAAAAGTTAAAGAAATTTATAAATCCCTTATTACAATAAATATTTTTAGAGTAATTACGAAATAACGGATCATTTAAGTCATAATACTTGTTAAGATTTAGTGATGAATTTATGACAATTGGTGACAAAACAAAAAAAACCAGTAAATCTTCTTTTAAAGATGCTTTATCTTTAAAAGTAGAGTCACTATTTTTTGCCTTTTGTGCCGTGGATTCTACACTGAATTCAATAAAGTGGCTTGTAATCGAAAACGGTCTAGCATTGTCTGGATTTAAGATGGAAATACCTATTTGAAGATTTATTATACTACTCCAATTGTAATTAAATCTAAATTTAAACCCTATATAAATTTCTAAATATTTTAGGTTAATTTTTTTAGTGGTTCGTGTGCAGCGATTACAGAATGTCTTATGTTCCGTTGCAACTTGTAACCCAATGGACGATAGGTCTATTGTCTTAGTTTTTTATTAAAGAAACACATGCATTTCACAAGGTGGTAGAGATCTTTTCTACTTAGGAGTTTGTTTGCCAAGTACTATTGTTCTAGTGTGAACGTAAGAAAGCCATTATTGTTGCAGGTTGTAAGGTATTTCATCTCTGTCCTTATTACTTTTACGTGTGGTAAAACCACGCTGCAGCTATATTATGGTTTTAGTATGAATGGGTTGGCCCAGGGATCGGCAACATTTTGAGTCGGAAGAGTCAAAAATTACAATTTACAAAATTTCAAAGTTTGTAGTGTTATGCTACTTACATATCATTTTACACTATTTTTCCATTCTGTTTTGATATTTTGCATCACTTTTCACGCTATCAGTTATACTACTTACATATCATTTTACACCATTTTTCCATCCTGTTTTTGATTTTCTGCATTTATATTTTGCATCACCTTTATTTCCATAGGATCCTGTAACGTTTTTACACAATAACAAATCATTTTCACTTCGTATTTTCACGCTATCAGCACCGTTTAAATCGCTGTCAATGGAGTCTTACCTTTTTCTATCTTTTATTGAGTTCTCCGTAACTCTGCAATTTAAGGTTTTGTGCGCGCTGCCGCGCTATAGTTTTTCCTATATGAATAATATCTCATTTCTTACTTAAATGTAACTGTTTTTCAATTATATACCTAAAACCAAAAATTTATATTTTTGACAACCATTATTTATATGGTTGTTATGGTAACTTTTATTCAAATTCGTCACTGGTTTGATGTTCTTAGTTCGATATTTTCACATAAATACTCTTTCGCTCTAGGTCATTTACAATAAATTTCCTTTTAATTTAAATAATTTCTCGTTCTCTCTAAAAAGGTATAAAAGCCGAACAATCGGAGAATACAGGGAGTCTCGCTTCAGTTCTCAAACGAGAAGCATCTATTAAAGGCCTTATCCCGGGGCCGCATTGCCCCGGGATCCTGCAAGCCTCCATCTACATTTGAAGTCGTCGGCGTAGTCTACTTCAAGCGCGGGGCCACACTACTCCGGGCGCTACGACTGCTTGCTCCAGGCGCTGAGTGCACCTACTGCCCGCGCTACCTTTGAGCGCTACGATTGCTTGCTCCAGGCGCTGAGCGCACCTACTCCAGGCGCTACGTGCGCCGACTCCGGACGCTGAGTGTGCCCAGACCAGATGCTGCGTGCCGTCGCCGCCAGGAAACTTCAAGCTCCGCGTGTGCCTACTACTACTCCAAGCGCAGCGTGTGTCACTTCGACCTTTAGGCTCCACTACAATACAATATTCTCCTATCTTTACTTTTTTATCTAATTGTAATTACACGTCATCCATCATCATCATCATATTTCATTTTTTTTATAAAATTGTAAATACCTTTTTAAAAATTTAATGTAACTGTTTTTCAATTATATACCTAAAACCAAAAATTTATATTTTTGACAACCATTATTTATATGGTTGTTATGGTAACTTTTATTCAAATTCGTCACTGGTTTGATGTTCTTAGTTCGATATTTGCACATAAATACTCTTTCGCTCTAGGTCATTTACAATAAATTTCCTTTTAATTTAAATAATTTCTCGTTCTCTCTAAAAAGGTATAAAAGCCGAACAATCGGAGAATATTGGAAGTCTCGCTTCAGTTCTCAAACTAGAAGCATCTACTAAAGGCCTTATCCCGGGGCCGCATTGCCCCGGGATCCTGCAGGCCAGGCGCTGGAATCCTGCAAGCCTTTAGCTGTGTTGGGCGGTAAGGCTTCCAAAGGCGCTGCTGACGTTGTGAAGATCCTCGGCTCTGTGGGTATTGAGGCACTGAATCCGAGATACTGTAGAAGGTCATCTCGGAACTCAATGGCAAGAGTGAAGAACTGATCGCGCAGGGTCGTGAGAAGTTGTCGACCATGCCCGTCGGTGGAGCAGCGCCCGTGGCCGCGGTCGCCGCTACTGCAGCGCCGGCAGCTGAGAAGAAGAAGGAAGAGAGAGTCCAAGAAGGAAGAATCTGAGTCTGACGATGAAGTTATGGGCTTCGGTCTTTTCGACTAAAGCTTGCTTAAATTAATTTATTTTCTCTTTTCTTCACCTTTACTGCACCTTGTCCATTCCCTTTTGATTTAATTGCTTTCTCTTTCGTTCTTAACTCATTATTCATCATTCATTTTTTTTATAAAATTGTTTTTGAAAGCTGAAGTGAGACGAATCATAAATTTTCTAAACATTTATTAACTGTTAATTTGTATATATGTATAAATATCACCATTTTCACCTTATTATTTTTATTTCTTTTAATTTGTTTGTTTGTTTGGTGTTCCAGTGTTCTTCAACGTCATAGCGAGTAATGCTTGCTTAAGATTAAGTTCTCTTTATCTTCACTTGGGAGAGGCTGTCTACTCCCTTAATTTTCTTCATCTTTATCTTCACTTGGGGGCGGCTGACTACTCCCTTAATTTTTTATCTTCTCCACGCAGGAGCGGATGACAACTCCTTAAATAAGCCTGAATGTCCTTTCGAAAACACACTTTTAGAGTGGTGTCTCTTCGACTAATTTATTTTTTTTTCCACGCAGGAGCGGATGACTACTCCTTCAGTAAGCCTTAATGTCGTTTCGAAAACACACTTTTAGAGTGGTAGTCATTGAATGTGAACTCCACCCTTACCTGAATGCAGATGATGAAAGTAAGAGATAGTATATCTGATTTTGCCTGTTGATGTCTGTTTCTGCAAAGCTGTGTTTTTATGGTTTAGTTTAGAATGTACATGTCAAAATTTTTGCTGAGTCAAAAATTTTCCAGGGTCGGGGGGAAAATGTAGTGTTATGCTACTTACATATCATTTTACACTATTTTTCCATTCTGTTTTGATATTTTGCATCACTTTTCACGCTATCAGTTATACTACTTACATATCATTTTACACCATTTTTCCATTCTGTTTTTGATTTTCTGCATTTATATTTTGCAACACCTTTATTTCCATAGGATCCTGTAACGTTTTTACACAATAACAAATCATTTTCACTTTGTATTTTCACGCTATCAGCACCGTTTAAATCGCTGTCAATGGAGTCTTACCTTTTACAATTTTCTTTAATTGTCGCTTCACGACAAGTTTTAAAAGAGTTACAATTTTTTTGCGATCATAAATAGTATTATTAGATAATCACTTATTATTTAAGTAAAAAATTAAAACTATTAAACATTTATTTACATTGTAAGT
This sequence comes from Parnassius glacialis, assembly GCA_033319125.1. NCBI lineage: Eukaryota > Metazoa > Arthropoda > Insecta > Lepidoptera > Papilionidae > Parnassius > Parnassius glacialis. The sequence goes on along the minus strand of JAVANC010000009.1, from coordinate 38,381,355 downwards.
CTTACAACACTAATTTTTACTTCAATAACAAACAATTGAGAAAACAAATTCAATGGGATCTTTGACTATGTATGGTTATTCAAGTTGAAAATTTAAACTTTACTAAACAATGTAACTTTTTCTTAAAAATAAGAAAAAAGCAATAACATACATTTTAAGCAAACAAATTCAATGGGAGCGTTGACTTTGCATGGTTTTAGAAAGTTTCGATGAATTTGGCTCATAACTTGTTGTGTTAAGTTTCAAACACGACTCTGAATTTTCATTTGTTAGTTGGCTTCTTACTTTACTTTTAATTATATTCATGCAAAATAACGCGTGCTTGCACGAATATGTCAATCCGAAGATAGTCAACACTCGAAATGCCAACTTCTTCACATGCGCCGAATATAAGTGCCTTAACCCACGGCATTTCTTTTAAAGCTGTTCATTTTTGTTGCGTTACGTACATACATTTCTGGACCTCCAACTCTTTCAACTTGCTTTTCAACTCTGTAAATTTTCAACTCCACAAAGCATTACTTTTTAAATCGATCAATTGCATTTCTAGAGATCCAGTATCAACTTCAAATGGCTCAGTGTGGATCGATTTTAAAATGTTTTTTTTTTTATAAAATAAATAATATTTGCGTATGAAACTAAAAAGCCGCAGCTTCACATCCAAAGAGCCGCATGTGGTTCGCGAGCCGCAGGTTGCCGATCCCTGAGTTGGCCCGATCGGGAAAGGACCACGCTCTCACATAATACTAGCGTAAAATAGCAGCTTAATTCTGCTGTGTTTCGTATGTTGAGTGTAAAGAACCGGAGAGCCTTTTTATTGTCTTAATTCTGTGAAAACACATGCACATTCTGCGTTTTAATTGCACATAGATGTAGATATCAATGGGCCGCAGCAACCACCTACCGTCAAGTGGACTGTGTGCTCGTTTGTCACCCTTGTTCTATATGAAAAAGTAACAACGCATCTTTGACTGTCGTTGTTTAAAGTTGGTTACAGAGGTTAGAGAGAGGGAGTCACGTTTCTTTTAAATTGTTTTTAAGAAGATGCTGCTACTCGTCTCCTGTTTCAGGTTCCATCTGTCTCCTCTTACGTTACCAACGATATGAGTTGGAAAAGTGGATTCTCTTACGCCACCATTACACGGCTAGTCATGTCTTGGCATCATAATAATATATAATTAAATCGTTCCCCATTACAATCTGGGTTAAATATATGTGCATAAGTATGATGTTATATAAACTTTTTGTTCTTTGTTACAATACGTTATATAAAAAGACAAAAAACTATTCCTTTGGTTGCATACGACAACTTTAAATGAAATTACTTTAAGTTGTCGTAAGTTGTTAAACCAGTCTTTTATTTTTAGTTTCTGAAAAATATAAGTTCAAACAAAAACATTGTAAAGTCTTGACGTTGAGATGTACCATTTTCATTCCATATTATAGTTTTCTGATAGCATTTACAAAGATACAAAGGCATTTAATAGGCGATTGCGATGTAATATGCAAGCGATTATCTATTGTGCACTTAGCTAAGTGTGCTGTGCAGAAAGTGATGAAAACTATTAATAAAAGAAAGTTTTGGTTCATCAATATACGACGGCTTAGATTTATTTCTTTTTTAAGGCTTAGTCGTGTCGAAATATTGATTATTACTAGCCCAGGTTCGCTGTAGAATGGGTCTTAATAAGGAAAAACAAAATTATTTTAATGCATTAGAGTAGCATAGAGCAACACGGGCCACCCGCGAATGGTTTTTCATGTTGCTGTATGAAGTTAAAATTACAGCCCATATACTTCCTACTGCGGGGCACAGGTCTCCTCTCATTTCTGAGAGGGTTTAAGAGCGAAGAAATGTCCGTTGCGCTGCCCCTATGCGTGTTGACGAATTTCATATGCCTTCGAAATATATTTTTCTCTTATTTCTCAGACATGCAGGTTTCCTCGCGATGTTTACCTTAACACCAGCACTTAAAATTGCAATTAACAATTTCATTGGTGCTGGCGGGGATCGAATTCGGGTTGCTCGCGTAATATGAAATTTACAGCGAGCGAATAGCCGCTCAGCTTACCACAGCATTCTGTAGAGTAGCCAGGAATTAGCAGACAAATAAAATACCGCACCCACGTGATTCATATCCTTTTTAGGGTTCCGTACCTCAAAAGGAAAAAACGGAACCCTTATAGGATCACTTTGTTGTCCGTCTGTCTGTCTGTCTGTCAAGATCAATTTTTCTCAGGAACGCGTGGAGGTATCAAGCTGAAATTCATATCAAATACTCAAGTCTACTGTCCTTTGGAGCTGTGAAAAAAATCAAACTTCTAAACCAACGCAATCAAAAGATACAGCCGTTTATGCCGCTAATTTTCGACATTCGCAAGGGAATCAAAACATACAGGGTACTTCCCGTGAACTCAGAATCTTGAAATTTGGTACGAAGCAATGTTTTATAGCACAGATAAAGGAAAAAGTGCGAAAGGCATAAATTTTTAGTTACATCATATAATAAAAATATTTTTAGTAATTTTAAACTTATATACCTACGGATTTGTTCGGAACCCTCGGTGCGCGAGTCCGACTCGCACTTGGCCGGTTTTTTTAGTATATCCGATTGTTAGAAAACTAAAATGTGAAATAGGAATTAGATGATGAATAGGTTACATGCTTTTCAGTGACGAAAGTGGTAGCAATAGTCGTAGTAGCTGAGTTGATTGCTTTTCTTATGCAAAGAACAAGAAATCGTTCCTCATCCGTACCACAAAAATGTTGCTTTGAATTTCTTACACAAAGAACCTGAGTCCGTTCCCATCACTATCACAGTTGTTTATAAGTGCAGTTTAAAATGCTGATGACCAAGTTCGCCACGATAAAGGAGATTTAGTGAGATGGTCAGGGGCAGCAGTGGTCTACCATAAGGTAGACCGCAATCTTGTTTGCCTATAGTGTTTCGTTATCGTCATCAAGTTGAATTATTAAAACCTCTAGAATTGGACAAGATTCTTTTTTAAATTTACAAGGGAGATATTTCAAGATTACACTTACAAAGCACGTAGTGCTACCAGTCCAAAACTTGAGCACGTATCAACCAATACAACTACGTGCCTGGGTACTGCCTTATGCTTTTGTTTAATCATCACTTAAAGTTACGTTTTTCATGGTTTTTATATAGTAAATATGAGGTTGATTAAAATAACCTTTAGCATCATATACCACTTACATACCCTTCGACAAATTGTACAGAAGTCCGAGGAGTACAATTTGCCACTATGTCTGGCGTATGTGGACTATGAGAAAGCGTTTGATTCTGTCGAAATTTGGGCGGTGCTGCAGTCTTTTAAGTGGTGTAAAGTTGAATGTGGAAATATCGAAGTGCTGAAGTGTTTGTACAGTAGGGCTTCGTTTACTATCCAAGTACAGAACCAGAGTACGAAACCTATCCAACTGCAGAGAGGTGTAAGACAGGGTGACGTTATATCACTACTACATATAAAAAAAATGTATTGTGCAATATGTGGGATATCGCCAGGAGAATCCTGTAGACCGCTATTTAAAAGACTTGGTATATTACCCCTCCCGTTACTATACATTTATGAAGCTGGCTTGTTTGTTTTTAAAAATAAGTCATTATTTGTTAAAGCAAGTGATATATATATCCTCGAAACCGACGTAACCCAGACAATCTTGTCCTAGATGTTATTCCTAGGCTCGTTAAATATAACAAAAGCTGCCTAAATATGTGTGTATAAATATATAACAAAATACCTAAAGAATTTAAATTATTAAGCGAAAGACTATATAAGAACTATTTGTATAATTGGTTAAAAATTGAATGCTTTTATGACTTAAAAGATTTTTTAGATTTAAATAATTATTAATATTGTCTAAACATTTTAAAATAATAATTTGCATGAAACTGTTCACTGCTGCATTGGAAGACGTTTTCAAGCTTCTGGACTGGAAAGGATACGGTATTAACATCAACGGAGAGTACATCACTCACCTTTGATTTGCCGACGATACAGTCCTTATGGCAGAATTGCTGGTGGACCTAAGCACTATGCTCAATGACCTCAATAGCGCTTCCCAACGGATAGATCTTAAGATGAACATGGACAAAACAAAAATCATGTTTAACGTCCATGTCACACCTATGACGGTAGTTGTTGGGAGCACTAAGCTCGAAGTTGTTGACGAGTATATTTACCTGGGACTAATAGTCCGACTAGGTAAGTCCAACTTCGACCGAGAGGTCAATCGACGGATTAAACTCGGCTGGGAAGCGTTCGTGAAATTACGGCACATTTTCTCGTCAGGTATATCTCCAAACTTCAAAAAGCGAGACAGAGCGTATTGCCAGCGATGACTTATGTACCTGAGACATGGTCCTTCACTGCTGGCTGGATGAGAAAGCTCAAGGTCGCTCAGCGAGCTATGGAGAGGGCTAAGCTTGGAGTTCCTCTAGATAAACTTAGAAATGAGGATATCCGCAGTAGAACCAGAGTGACCGACATAGCCCAACGGATTAGTAAGCTGAAATGAACCGAAAACCGATGGAAAAAAAGGTTCCCGAGTTGCGACCTCGTACCGGCGGACGAAGTATAAGGCATCCCCCTGTTAGATAAAGTGACGACCTGGTAAGACATGCAGGAAGTCAATGGATGCAGGTGGCTCAGGACCGTGCTTTGTGGTACTCCTTGGAGGAGGTTTATATTCAGCAGTGGACTTGTGAAGGCCTTGATGAATTGTTATGTTAAAATTGTTTAAAATTATCAGTAGCAGCCCACAGTTAGAAATTTGACGTTGTTTATCCAGTGCCCCGAAAAGTACGTAAAGCTGTTGGTCATGTGCCTGATCTCTCTTCAGTCGTTTTCGTGAGGGATTAGAGACCGCACACGTGTTTGGGCACACACTTTTGCGCTATAACCCTACCTCACGCAGATGGAACTCCGTTGAGAATGGCCGTCATAATTCGGCCCCGAGGATATTAATGCTGCAGCATAGCTACACGTTAAGGTCCCCTGTTAGGCATGGCCTCTCTCATTTTAGGGAGCCTCAAAAGAATACAAAAGGTGGACTAAATGCCATTAAGCATTCTCCACCAGTCAACCCTTTAATCTTGCTTGCATCAAGCGTGGCCTGATGCTTGGATAAATCTGATATATTTCTTAAAGATGGCTAGAAATGTATTCTTTACAGCTATGAATTATTCTGCAACGGATGCAGTTATTTTCTCTACATATTTATAAGAAAATCTTATTGTAACGATTCCCTTGAGTTTCTACACATCTAATGTTTACGTAACTAGTTGAAGAATAAAGCACGCTGTTTGTGAAATTCAAGTTACAACTTTGTGAGAATATTACGTTCGAGGAATCTTGTTGTTTTAAAATTAAGCTAAAAGTGCCTTATGTGGATGCAAAACTTCATTTTTCTTTGCTTAGGATTACCGCAAAATATACAAAACGGTACTTAAGCAAACTAATACTGCTTATTTCTCAGTCATGTTACAGTTACTTCTTCACAATCAAACCAGTTAAAGCACAGCAATACTTTTTTTATAGGATAGGGTGACAAACGAGCACACAGTCTACCTGATGGTAAGTGGTTACTGTGGCCCATAGACATCTACATTTATCCTCGTTTGCGAATCAAAATGCAAATGCGTTGTCACCCGTGATGACTAAGATGGAATGCCTCTTTTCCAGTAAAAAGGGTCTCCGGTTCTCTACACTCACCATACAAAACACAGCGGCATGAAGCTGCTATTTGAAGCTGGTATTCTTTGAGAGCGTGGTCCTTCCCCGGTCGAGCCGACCCATTCGTGCTACAATTATACTACTAATACAGCTGCAGCATGGCTCTACCACGTATAATATATTATCTATAATAATAATAATTAATAATTATACTTTTTTCTTTTTATATTTTTCATAATTGCCACGTTTGGTAGTCAGTCGACCCATCGCCTGGTTTGTTTCACTCTGTCGCCTCTTATGATATAGGGTAGTAGATGTACCTATTCCGCCACTACACTTTCTAATTATGGTTCTACACTAAAATTAAAAAAAAAATATCATAAATCTAGACCATCGGAATTATAATTATAAATAAACTTTAAAAAATTACGAATATAAAAATAATTGTATTTTTATATGACACAATATAAATAAATAAAATAACTCAAACGAAAGAGTCATAGAATAAAATTAATTTCTTGTATGCGTTTGGAAACATCTATCGTAACCAAAATTGTCCGAATAATATTAGTTGTGACTTTGCTAACTTTATTCAGATCCTTAATTTGTTACCTTGATGCAATAAAGATTTTAATAACATATATACATACATATAATCTCAGTTACCCGGGGGGTTGGCAAGGGCCATGGACTTCAATATGGTACGATGCTAAACACCTCTCTCGTAGGATTAGGGACTTCTTAATTTTTTTTATAGAATAGGGTGACAAAAGAGCACACAATCCACCTGATGGTAAGTAGTTGATGTGACCCATAGACATCTATGTTTGTCCTCAATAAAGAATCAAAATGCAGACGCGTTGTCACCCGTGAGGACTAAGATATAATGCCTCTTTTCTAGTAAAAAGGGCTCCGGTACTCTATACTCACCATATGAAATACAGCAGTTTTAAGCTGCTATTTTACGCTGGTATTCTGTGAGAGCGTGGTTTTTCTCCGGTCGAGCCGAGCCATTCGTGCAACAACTCTACCTATATAGCTGCAGCATGGCTCTACCATGCATATATCGCCCATTTGGTCGATAAACTTCCATCTAGGACGTCCCTTGCCAACTCGACCACTCACTACTGTAGCATAAATTTGCTTTGTCACTTAAGGTTAGCGAAAGCATGTTATTATGCTGCTGATAAATCAGCAGTCATTGGCAATACAGGCAACTAATAACAAAAAAAAAACACATTGCTTTTGAAAAAAGTATGTATTAAATAATTTGCATTCTACTCATGTAGTAAAATGTACTATATTTACATATTTTCTTGAAGTATAGAAATTGAGTGATACGTGATGAATGCAAAGATATATGTACAATCTATCACAACACGCAGTTGACAGGCTCTTTGGTCTAGTAGTCGAAAACGTGATCACGGCACGCATAACATCCTGGGTTCGAATCCCAGGGCGGGCTGAAGTCTGTTACTAGGTTTTTCTGTCAAAAAATTCTCGGTAGCAGTTCGGAGTCATGAAGTTGGCGTTGTTTCTACTTCGTGCTTTTAAAATCTCGTAAAGCAGTCGGTGCTGCGCCTGATCTCTCTCCGATTGCGTCGGTTAACCGCCCCATAGGACTACGAGAGTGAGGGAATAGAGAGTGCACCTTTGCTTGCGCATACACATCGAAAATTATAATTCTGTTTTGTGCAGATAACTACTCTTGTTGAAGACTATCCGAAATGACCCCAATTCGGAGCTAGTCATCTGCGGATTGTTCAAGTGCGTGTTGGGAAACGTGTAAGAGTATCGCTGCAAGATGACAATACTTTCACACTGTCACAATACTCATTGTCACAATATTTTCACACAAAAAGTGTCGAAAGTAACAGATATTAGGTACTACGACAGATAATACGCTTGTCAAGCGTCTCGATTACGGCAAAAAATCATGCATGGTGCCACGCCACAGCTATATTAAGATCATTCTCTTTTCCCTTCGAGACTTTTAAGGCACGATTTATGATGATTTATTTTTATACGTGATAGAGCCATGTTGCAGCTATATTATGGTTGTAGTAAGAATGGGTTGGCTCGACCGGGGAAGGATCACGTTCTCACAAAATACCAGTGTAAAATAGCAGCTTATACTGCTGTGTTTCATATGGTGAGTGTAGAGAACCGGAGAGTGTAGAGTACCGAACTGGAAGGCATAGGTCAATAGTGTTTGCAGTAAATTATTATATACATTTTCATATAAATAATAAATAAATAAATAATGCGTTTATTTCAGTAATCTTTTTAACATTATATTTCTGAGACTTTCCAGTGAGTAATCAGAGGATACTCGTGTTAGGAATGACCCACTATACTTCCTTAAAGATGACAGTAAGATAATAAACAGTTTAACGTCTAGAAAATTTGTAATTAGTACGTGTATATTAAGGAATGTGTAAGTGTGAGTGTAGGGGTGTTGTTGTATGTGTAATGTGGGTGTGTGTGTGTATGTGTTCGTGGATGCAGAAAGTATAAGTAAGAAGACTAGTCGCATTGCAAAACAAAATTTTACTGATCAAATATGGAAGACAGCATACTGTTACCTGTAAATGTGAGATGTTGGTGAGATATATTTCAGAAAGTTCTGTTTAAAAGATTTTCAACGTCATAAGTTAACTGAATACAAACAATACATTAAAGTGTTTTTCATATTTTTAATTGCATAGGATATATTTTTAGTATTTTACTTTATTTATTATATAATTATAAAAGCGGACGGACATGGGTACTGTCTAATAGCAAAGACAGTATGTACAGGAGGTGTAGGGCCACAATATCAGTTCTTATCTTTTTTTTAAAGATTAAACGGGATTGATTAAACGGTAGGGATTTATGACATTTTAGAATAAGGTTAAGAACATAAAGCTTTCTAACTGAGAGAAGTTTACTAATCTGATATAGGGTGTTAGTAGAGAATCTACAAGGTTTGAAATACATGACCTGTGTAAGAGATCTTTGTGATCTTTCCAGATCTAAAACGCTGGTCTTGGTGGCTCCTCCTCAGATTTGAATGCAAGAGGAAATTATCGATTGTGCTAAGGATGTGTAAATTTTATTTAATAGAGTGCCAGACATTGCTGACCTTAATGATTTAAATACCCCGATTAACTTTCTGATCCGATTTATAACAACCTCCAACTGCGAGTGCCAACTAAGCCTTTCATCAACGACGATGCCGAGGTATTTAGTTTGCATATATTTATTTTGGTTTGATTTAACTGAGAGTAATAGTGTTCTGTGCTGATGGCAGACTGACACCTTTGGTATTTTGGTTTTTCAATCAATCAATAGGGACAGACAATTAAAAACACATAAAAACCACTTTCTTCAAAATTTCATAGCTCTGTGGCTTTGCTGAGGAAATGGCACTTCAGACATCGACATTTCTTCACCTGCAGTTTTTTTTGGGCGCGAATATATTTAAAAAGGAGTAATTAAAAATAATTTTGCACAAACTCACAGAAACAAGTAGAAGAAAAAATAATTTATGAGCGTTTAAATCAGAATCCGCGCCTTAGGCGGGGGTCGTGTTTAAAGAATTCTAACTCAATAAATATCGCGAACATGCTGGTCACCCGACATATAAATGCCGGTTACATTTGGTTTGTGAAAAGAATACGTATTTATTTACATATTAAAAAAAAATTACGAAAATAACGGCGAAACCAGATCCTAAATACCACGTTTTAGTGTAGATATTGTATAATTTTGTTATAATTTTAAATTTTCATGTATACTAATATAATAAAGCGGAAGAGTTTGTTTGTTTTTTTGTTTGTTTAAACGCGCTAATCTCTGGAATTACTAGTCCGATTTGAAAATTTCTTTTTGTATATTATAGCCAGATTCATGTGGAGTAGTATGGGCTATCTAACATTAAGCTATATCACTCAGCTAGCCTTAAATATGGATATTTGTTAAGCAAGTCAGAAGAAAAAGCGCTCCCGAAATGATTTATCCGCGTACGCTGGTGTTATGGTTAATTTGAAAGCTTCTATGAGCGAGGTTAGTTCAATCATTATAGCTAAAGTAAATTTAAAATTAATTGAGTACTTTTATGACAATGATTAGTTACATCTTTATTTCTGAACTCTTTCATTTCACGTTGCTATGGTATTTTAAATTTTTTATTGGTTAATAAGTATAAGAGTTTGATAGCAAATTTATCAAGAATCATTCACGCCTACACACTTTTCATGTATCGTGTACGGTTTTCTTTAAAACTGGAAAAAACCGCGCTTCGGGACACTTTCTGGAACGTGAGGGGGGGGGGGGGATGCACAACCGGGAGAGGGAGGGAAAGTGGATAAAACTTAACTTCGCTCTACATCATACATATGCCGACAGATAAAAGTACTCCGTTAATTATGCCAACTTTTCCATACATTGCTATCAAATAAAATATTTAATTGCAATTATAAAATGCTTGAACTAGGTGTCATGTCATGTCGCGCACCTCGGACACGTGATGACGCGGGTGAAACCGCGGGGCACAGCTAGTTTAAAGTAAAACTGAAAAATAAAATTAAAAATATTGATGAATAAGACGTTTGTTATGACGTTCGTATGTTATTTTTCTAAGAGCAAAATGCAATTGTGCTTCTAATGGCAGTTTCGTCTAGACTAGAACTTTGGCTGAATCATGTATTATTAAGTACAAAACATGTCACTTAAAATTTATTTGTAAAATTGATATTAAAATGGTAACTTGGTCTGCGCTGTAGGTTACACTGCAGCACTAAGCTTAATCATAACTGTTTCACTGTACCGTGTCACTTCTAGTCTTAATCCGGCCTTAGTGTAATTGTCAAGTACCAGTGAATAAATAAATATTCTTTGTCTATTTTTCTTTTCTTTCTTTATGGTAATCGGGCCTTAAGTTGTCCTTAAAATGATTATGTAATCCGTTAGAAGAAAAAGCTAAGCTAATCGCTATGAATGAAATATGACAAGCACACACTTACTTGGTTCAATCTCGATAAGCCAGGATCTCAAACCGTTGCCCACAACGCTACCGTAATTTCGTATTGAATTATGAATGTAAATCTCGATAAATTAGTTTCGATTGTATTGGACGAGATTCGAATGCAAAATCAATTTTCCGAAACGGAAACAAGATAAATCTTTTAATTAATTTTAATGGAATCGTTTTCTTGCTGTGAACATTTGCTGGACTGGTACATGGTATTTATTGCAGCTTGACTGTATGTGTAAATATGGTCTTCGGCTGTTTTTTGTGAATGTAGCACTGCTTTGCACTTCACGGTTTTAATCATATGATTTGATTGAACGATAGTCAATAGATGGATCGATGGCTGCCAGTAGCTAGCTCCTTAGCTGAGCTGAAGTGTGGCCTTGACCGTAGTTTGTGGCAATATATGGGGGAGGCCTATCTTTAGAGGTGGACTTGTGATTAGATGTAGTGAGTGATCGTAATCTACTAGAAAATTTAGTCCTCTTGTTTCAACTCTTTTAAGATTGCTTGTTACTTCCTATAAAGACTTTTTTTACTTATAAGCCAGCGCTTAACCACAACCCCACCTGGTGGTAAGTGGACACTGTCTTAGCGTAACAAAAGCCTATTCACTCTTGCCTTGAAGACGCCCATATTGTACTAGGACGCAAAGAGGCAAATTATTTAAATAAAACTAATTTTACGGATTTTATCGCGTATATTAACTTATTTTACATTCCCGACGTTTCAAGCACTTTACAGCACCCATGGTCACGGGGGGGACTGAGGTGTATGACGTCCCAATGTCATAGTTAACCACGGCTACCTCCAGATTAAAAAAATGTAATATTCCTCTGCAAGATGCAGGAGTGTACAAGCTTGATTGTGAATGTGGTCTCTCTTATATAGGACAAACTAAAAGATCTATAAAAACCCGTGTTAAAGAACACATAGCTGATGTGAAGAATAGACGCTCCGGGAAGTCTGCAGTCTGTGAACACGTACAGGATCGCCCCCGTCACTACATTAGATTTGATAGACCACAAATCCTCGCTAAAGAACACCGATTACTTCCAAGGATGATTCGCGAGGCTATTGAAATCAAGAAACATCCTAATTTCAATAGAGAAGATGGCTGGGTGCTACCATCTGCTTGGGATCCCATAATTAATAAAATTAAATCCCAACCCAAGCATACAACTGCAAGACTTCATGATACTGTAAGTTCATACTGCGTAGATCGGAACAAAAATTAATAATTTTTAATCTGGAGGTATCCGTGGTTGACTATGACATTGGGACGTCACACACCTCAGCCCCCCCCCGTGACCATGGGTGCTGTAAAGTGCTTGAAACGTCGGGAATGTAAAATAAGTTAATATACGCGATAAAATCCGTAAAATTAGTTTTATTTAAATGTGTAGTGTTCGCGTAAATATAAGAAATCATTAGGCAAATTATTCCACTCCTTTGCCATAGTATAAAGACACCAAGTAGGCTGTCTCCGGCCCAATCCGCGATATAATTGCCTACTGTCTCAGGGTTGTCATTGTCGGTTGAAGGTTGTGGTTTCGACTATTACGAAACGACTTGTTATTAAACTTTAATGTGTAATATATCCGCATCCTTATAAATAACTTTTGCAAATATAATTAATTACGATTTTATAACCGTAAATAGATACTTAGTTACTATTCTTCCTGACTGATAGACAACTAATACAACAAAAATAAGTAAGTAGGTATCTCATCGTCAAGTAAAAATTATATGCTATAATAAGTGACCTGTCCTTTTCAATAGGTAATCTGAAAAGAGACAATTCTGGAATCGATGAATTATTAAGACACCCAAACACACAGCAATACGTTCTCCTGCGATTATCACACATTTTTCATTCATTTAGCGGTGCCAAAAGTCGTAACGCGCGAACCTCGTGCGGTGTTAGCCCAGACTGGCGTAGTGAGAAACATTCCGAGATTGTGTTTAACTGTGCGTGCGGCGCCTCATAGATACTATGGCGCACACATACAAGCCGCGCGCAGTGCGTTTGTATGAAGATAACCTACTTCCCGCTCTTTATACTATGCCTTTGCTGTACGCATTACAAAAGTCGAAGCGAACCTTTTGGTTCTTATGCGTGGAATATCGAAAACAAAGGGGTGAAGGCTCACCTACCGCCTGGTCGTCCGATGGTCGAAAGCAGAGGGAGAAATAAAAGCCGGCAATTCCTGCGCACACTCACCGAAATGCATCCTATAAAATACCGAGACGTTGGCTACTCTGCGCCTGTGCTCGAGGCTGACAAGGTTGGCTTCAACCAAATCAAAGTCACCAATGAACCTCTTCGCACGTCTCTCCACTGAGCCCAACGCTGCCACGTGGCATATTGCAGCACCAGCCCATATGTGACAGCAGTACTCCATGCGCGACCTGACTTGCGCTGTATATAAAATAAGAAGCTACCCCGGCGTGGAGTACCACTGCACTCTTGCAAGAACACCAAGTTTTCTTGCGGTTGCTTTCGCTCTGGACTCAATGAACCGCTCATAGTTGAGGTTCGGAGAAAATTCAACCCCTAACAACTGAAAGCGGTCAGTGTACTCTAAATTTACATTCCGGGAAGTAGGAGCTAGGGTGAGTGGGCTCTTTTTAACGGTGAAAAGGCACACTTGTGTTTTGGAGACGTTAAATCTCACGAGATTGGCGCCCCATTCGGAGACCTGCCTGTAGTGTGAAATTTACACACATAACCATAGCTTCTCTTTCGGACTGGATTTGATCCCGACTAGCCCGGTCACTTGGTTGGTATTTCTCTACAACTGTGCCATCGTCTGCATACCCGTAGATACCGGGCATAAGCAGATCATTAATAGGTAGCAGGAAGAGAGTTGCGGATAGAACGGATACCAGCGTTAGTCGCCACAGGATGGGACGAGCAGCCATTGACGACGACCCGGATAGACCATTAACTCAGAAAGTCCTTTACCCAGTCAATCAGATCAGGAATAAGCTGTACGCTGGAAGATTACCCAAAAGGCTAGTGTGCTAAACTCTGTCAAAGGCCTTCAAGACAGCAAGGGAAATAGCAAGTGATTCCCCACTGTTCTCGTGGGCTTCGCTCCAGATGTGAGTGGCAAACGCTAGAAGGTCCTCAGTTGATGGATTTTGGCGAGACTCGTACTGGCGTTCACTGAGGAGATCATTCTGCTCTAGGTATGGCATGAGGTGGGCGTTAATTATACGGTCCATAATATTGCAGAGTATGGAGGTAATTGAAACGCTAAAATAAACCTCGAGTAAATTCCTTCGCGCCCCGATTTGACGAAGGGGTGGATAGTTACAGTTCCTCTCCCTGAACGGGAAGGAGCCTGAATAGGCCCCCATCGTCGGCGCTGCAGTAGTGTGCGAAAGCGTTCCCGTAGTTCCGGCAAGTGATAAATGAATGAATACCACGGGGTTTCACCAGTAAGCATTTGACATAACATGTCTGTCACGGCCTCGACGCGAAGATGACTCGAAGAGGGCAAGTGTCCCTAGACATTCATTTAACGCTTAAAAGTGACGACGAATTTTTGTTGATAAAGTAGTGTTTTATATTCTCTTTGGCCATTTTTATTACACAAAAGATTGTAGAGAATAGCTTTGCATGACAAGTAGCCCAGGCGAATAAAAGTCGAGCAACTCTGAAAGTAAAAATGTAGACCTAGGAGAAATAAATAATTTCAGCTCATCTATAACTGTGAATCTAATTTAATAACTAGCAAGTTATAAATGTTGAATCCGTCTTATGTAAATTACAGGGAGAGCTACTCGTACCAAGGTTCTTTTCTTGTTTTTTTTTTTTTTTTTATAGAATAAGGGTGACGAACGAGTACACAGTTCACTTGAGGATAAGTAGATGCTGTCGCCTATAGATATCTACATCTGTCGCACCCCTGAGGGCTAAGATGGTATGCCTCGTTTCCAGTTAATAGGGTCTCTGGTTCTCTACACTTACCATACGTGGTAAAAGAGCATTAAGCTGCTATTTTGAGCTGGTATTCTGTGAGAGCGTGGTTCTTCTCCCGGTCGAGCCTACCCATTCGTGCTACATCCATAATATAGCTGCAGTCTAGTTCTAGTATTGTGTTATTTTAGATTGCTGGTTATGCTTTACGGCATTGAGGCTTCATTGTTGGCCGTACTAGGAAGATCAAAGTTAAGCGAGTTACGGAGAGGATTTTACATGTGGTTTCTCTATGTCATCTGTAAAAAAAATATCCATAGTAGAAGAAGACTAGTCCAATGAACCCATCAGCTGATGTGGCATTAGCTTAGCTTTGCTGGCTCCACTCGCATGTTTCGCCCTTCCTTTTAATATAGGTAACTGATATTCGTTATTTATCATAAACTCATATTTAATGCTGACATTTGATTATTGTATTCCAATTATTGGTTATTTCCAACTTCTTTGTAGTAATAACCCTTAATGAGTAAAGCGTGACAACATACGGTGGGCTATAGACAGCTTTGGAGTAAGTACTCCAAAGCTGTCTATAGCCCACTTACTCCAAAGCTGTCTATAGCCCACAACAAGTATCTGTAAGTGTAATAATCGAAGGGAAATCCCTTCGATTAACACACAGCTAACAAAAGCTGCTTGTTGACGCACTTTGAATGTCTCACATCTAAAGCAAACTTTTTAATGTAATTAGTAATTGTCTATACGTGTCAACTCATTTTCTACCGACTTCAAAAAGGAGACGGTACTCAATTTGACTGTACGTTTTTTACGTGTTACCTCCTAACTTTTTTCTGGGTGAACCGATTGTGATGATTCTTTTTTTTATTTGAAAGCTGGTGCTTCTCATGTGGTCACATATAAATTTGACCAAACTTTGACCGATAGTTTTTGAGTTATTCTTATTAATTTATATTGAGGTCGATTGTACAAAATTTTTAATATTTAATTACTATGTGGTACTAATGCAAGACCCACCAGTGGTTGGCGAGAAGTACTTAGTCTTTACAACATCTTCATCAATTCATCAGTCATTATCTCTTACGCATTTTGTATTTAGTCAATGTTATTTTAATTTCGATTGATAGGAAGTACTTTAAGATTTAGAACCGGTAGCTCAGGGATAAACGTTTGCCTTAAAACTCTATAATCCGGGTTTTTAAAATTCCCAGTATAAAACCACCCGTCGGCCCCATTCGTATTTGCGGTTGTCATATAATCGATGTGGGACTAACACACATCGACGGTTAGCCGATGTTCCAGCTACTCAACATTTATAATTGCAACTAATAATTAATTCCATGGTAATTTTTACAGAAAGGGGCGGGCTAGCAGACTGGTAATAACCCAAATAGACTGATTGGCGGGAAAAAGCTCTAGCATCTTCTAAATATTTGATGATAAATATTTTAACAGTTTATAGACAATCCAGATTTGAATTTTAATGTTGACGAAAATTAATGTTAATGATAAATAATAAATTAATAGTAATAAATTAATGATTATGAAATTTTAATGTAATTTGATTACACGTAACTGTATTATTGTATGTATATATATGTTATGTATTAATAATATATATTATGTATTAATGTATTATTGATTATTTAGTGTTTTAGAGCAATATAAATTCTATTGAGGGAGGAGTCTGGTGATCCCATAGCACAGAGCAACATAGTTTGGGCACTAGTCTCCCACCTAGATCTTATTTAGTAATATACAGCTGTTATTTAGTTGTATAGTTCATTGTTACTTAGTTTATTGTGATGTAATATATGTGATGTAATTTATATTTATATTAAAAAAAAAAAACTAAGACGCGACCTAGCATATAGTTTAAGGGTATTCCATGAAGTCTTACACGTCAGATTACTGGGATTTTATACCAAGTTGACCTAACTGGTAAGACCACTGCGGAAGAAAATTCTCAGTAGTCCTACTCTATAAAATAGATGGAATTTTCCCCCAAAGTTTTTAATGCAAGCATTTTTAAAATAATATGGCGCAGTAGTAATTTTATTGAGCGGTTTTAATGGACATTGACAAATAATAGACTTTTTGCAAAGGAAATTTTATGTGGACTATCGTAAAAATATAAAACGTAATAGCCCTCCACGGACTAATGTAGATTTGAATAATAAACGTTGCTATTCTACAAGGCACTCCCTTTTAGCCCACAGGGTTAATAGTGTATCTGAGTACACGGAGTCTCTTTAGTTATTATTGTTTATAAATAAATATAAGTAATGGTTGCTAGTATTTAATATAAACAATAAATTTGACAAGATTATTCAACAGCTACAGTGGTATTTGCAAACAAATGGCCGCTCAGATGTCATCAATTTATATGAGTGTCATCTTTGGAATAGCGCCAAGAACCCGCGGTACGTATCACGTCAGTAACACGTTTAGTATGACCCTATACTGTTGATATGAATTAATTTTGAAGATTTTTAGTACATACACAACTACATATATCATCGAGTAAAAATAAAAATTAAGATGAATGCTCCGTTACCAGTTAAAAGGGTCTCAAGGGTCGATAAACAGCAGCATTTTCGTAGATTATTTCATATCTGAAGCACATACTAAACTATTGCAAAATATAGTTGATATTTTTGCAATAGTCCACTACAATGATTCTGATGTCTTTATTCTCAAGATAAATTTAATAGTCCTAACAAAAATAACTTTAGCTGTAACATTAAAATATGCTATGCTAGAAAAAGAGAGTAGACTAAAATTTTACAATACGGCAGTAATGTTCTGACGTTTTAAGAGGCACTTTCTTAATCTTTGATTCTTCGTTTATTTTTACTAAGAATAAGATTAATTATATCGTCTGATTTATACAGAAATATGTAAGAAGATAGAAGAGAGCCGTGAGAGCGTAAGAGCCATGGTAGCTCAGATGGATAGCGCTCGCTGTAAGCTTAACAGTACTCGAGCAACCCGGGTTCGATCCCCGCCGGCACCAATGAAATTGTTAAATGTAATTTTTAGTGCTGATTTACCACGTGCTCGGCGGTGAAGGAAAACATCGTGAAGAAACCTGCATGTCTGAGAAATAAGTAAAAAAAAATATTTTTGAAGACATGTGAAGTTCGCCAACGCGCATTGGGGCAGCGCGGCGGACATTTCCTTGCCCTAAAACCCTCTCAGAAATGAGAGGAGGCCTGTGCTCAGCAGTGGGACGTAAATAGGCTGCAACTTTACTTATGTAAGAAGATGGTAGCTACCGGTATGGTAGGTAAGAAGACTCCTAAGCAGAAAATCCGTTCGTCGACGTGAAAAAATCCTTTCCTCGTTTTTATCTATGTATATAAAAGTTTTTATCTAAACATCTGTGGATCAGAATCTATGGTTCGATTTTTAATTGGTGCGACGCCCGAATGTATTGTTTTGAAATTGAATTTTGTTCAACTACGATAAATCCCGTATTGTGGTAGTTCACGTATCTGTGACACTTCACCAGACTTTATTTTTATACTGTAAATGTTATTTCGGCAATGAGAAGGTTAAGCACAAGTTAGAGCTTTCTTGATGGCGCAGATTTTATCACTATATTAAGTTTTTTTGACGGGCAAAAGTAAAAATAAATTGTCTGCTATTGTTAGTGAAGATAACATAATGAACTTCAGAGATCGCTAAACATTGGTTTTATAAATATGTATGTTTAAATATTAGCTGAGAACGAAGACGCGATGACATTTTATGAAATTTAGATTCTACTAACTAAAAGAAGAGTAACAGTAGGAGTTATTTTAATGTGTTATTAAATGCATTAGCTGACACCTGCTCGCTTCGCTGGGCGTACGATATTTTTTATTGTCGATCCTTCCACACATCCAAAAGTCGCTAATAACTCAAACTTTAATTCAACTGTGATGCATCGTCTGACGAATGTCTGATGACTCATTTTTGCCTACTCAGTAAAAGTAGATTCTTCTGAAATGTCTTAGATATATATTTCGAAACGTATATGGCTTAACAGTCAAGTGATCATCTTTCCACAAATTGAAACTTAATTCTACTGACCCACTAGATAAAACCACCAGCTGGAGAAATATTGCACCACTAAAAGCAATATTTCTCCACTAAAAAGAGGGTCGAAACCACTAGTTTTAGTAGAAAATCCACTAAGTTGGCAACACTAATGAGATTGCGTACGAAGAGGGGATGCTTCAACCTTCGCAGATCGACGCTGCGTCGGACGCGTGTGATTACGTTGCATACGATAAGTATGTTTCTAGTGTATAGTTTTTCATACAAAATCAAGTGTTCAGATGTTATAATGAATTGCATACGTTGCGTACGTGGGATCAGTCTGTCCCTACCACAACTATACCAAATTTCAAGTCGTAAGCTTGGGTGTATAGTTTTAGAGATATCGTGAAGAGTTAGTCATTCAGTCAGTCAATCGTCAATGGTATTTAGCTATATGGTAGCTTGACATTTCGTGAAAAAGTGGTCTTATATGAAATTATTTTGAGAATATGAGAAATAAAAAAAATATATATTCTGACTGCCTCGTTGGTCCCATCGAATTCCGGGTCGGGCTAAAGTCAGTTATTGGGGGTTTTTTTAAAGAAAATTTCACAGAAGCAGCCCGGAATCATGAAGTTGATGGTGTTTCTACACCGTGCCTCAGAAAGCACTCAGATTGGGCACAGGTTTTTTCACAATATTAAGATGGTTTTTGCAGTCTTCACATGTCCCAGAAATATTTCATTTATTAAATTAAAATAAGTTAATGTAGACACCTGTTACTTAAACTACCACAAGTTACTGGGCTTTATGGTATATTAATAGTCAAATCACTTGAGACAATTTGAGAAACTGTAAGAATAAGTGTGTACAATAAAACAGTGGATACAATACAAATATAATCTATATAAATAAAATGGTTTGCAGTTATGCGCGCATCAAGGAAAGACTACGAGTACAGGACAGATTTCAATTAGGTTTTCTAAGTTTTATTTCTTAGACATTTGGTACTTATCTGAAAAAATATTGCGATATCTTCATTTTATATAAAGTTATTAAAGTTTTAAGAAACAACGGTTTTGTAAGTAATATATATTTTTGCTTGTGATCTTTTTGATGATTTTTCTTTCGCACATACGAAAACTTTGTTAATATATCAAACAACGCTAGTAAACAATACAATTTTTTAATATTGTCACGACAGCGTAGCGATTTTGGACGACATGATAGTACACCTAGCTGCGTGTGTGGAAAAATACATCCATTTCTCGCTTCGATCAATAATTTGTTGATCGAAGATTTTTCACCCTAATCAGCAATTTTTCTCACCTTGCACGTATATGCTTATCATAAAGATAAGAACTACCATGCAATAGTGTCTATATATTTTTACTAATTCATTTACACATCAAAAGTTATCTTTTAATATGTTTGAACAGGCTGACAGAAGGAAAATAAGTGTCTTGTCAAGGGTTTTTCAATAAGGGCGGATAGATGTTGAAATGAAATAAAACAAGCTGTGTGTGAGGTATTAACAAAATTCTTTTTTTATTTCAAAGACCCTTATGTACCATTAAGTGTGGAATATGACATCGTTCAAATGCCCGTCTCAGCTTCTTACAGTAGCACGGATCCGAGTGGTGGTAAATTTTCAATGTCTCTCCTGTATAGATCCGGCTGAATTTGAACGATGGCCTGTGTTATGTTCACCTTTTGGGCATCGATCGATTGTGGTTTGTTTGCATAGACCTGCGACTTCTAGAAACTCTACAAGAAAATCTCTAGCGGGGTCAAATCGCATGACCATGGTGGATAATTCACATCACCCCCGTGAGAGATAAGCTTACCCTCAAATCGCTCATGGAGAATGTCAATCGTGGTACGTAGCTCCGTCCTCCATGAACCACATGCCGTCTAGATCCATATGGTTCAACTCGGGCCATAAAAAATTCGTTATCATCGTTATGTAGCGCTTGCCGCTTACGGTGACCGCCTCACCAGCGTTGTTTTCGAAAAAGTATGGACTAACGACGCCGCCAGCCCGAAATCCACACCGAACGGTAACTTTTGAGGATGTATTATCGCCAAGTGAACCTTGCATCGGTTGGTGTCGTTGCATATATGGCAATTCTGCTTGTTAACACACCCGTTCATTCATAAATGCGCCCCGTCGCTAAATATGATTTTTCGGTTAAAATTGGGGTCCTCTTCATGGAATTGGGGGCCCAGTCAGCGAACAAACTGCGTTGTCTATGGTCATGAACTTTGGACTTCTGGGTCAATTGGATCTTGTGCAGGTGTAGGCCTAAGACCCGATGCAAAATTCGCCAAGTTACAGTCTGCGAAAGGCCGAGTTCTTGTGCACGGCGAGAAATTGACTGCTTCGGGTTCTGCTGTACACTTTCACGAACCGCGACGATATTCTCTGCGGATCTTGCATTCCTCGAACGTACGGGTGTTGGCTGATTATTTACCGAAGCGGTCGTTTCAAATTTTGCCACCAAACGTTGAAGAGCCGACTGTAAAGGGCCACCACGTCTATTCGAAAAATGGGCGCAATGCGCGTAATGTTTCAACTAACGAACACTCATTTTGATAATAAAGTTTTATCATTTGAAAGTGCTGTTCATTTGTGTAACTTGCCATGGTGATTTGGCATAAGTAAATGAATAATAAACAAAAGATTTGATAGATGTCAACAAAACAAAATGGCCGCCACGGGCCGCCAAAATCTACCCGCGCCAATTGAAAAATTATTTATTATATAATACCGGGGATGGACCGCATTCTCTCTGAATCATCATCATCATCATCATCATTACAGCCTTTCATAAGTGCACTGCTGAACATAGGCCTCCCCCAAGGAATGCCACAAAGCACGGTCCTGAGCCACCTGCATACATCGACTTCCTGCATGTCTTACCAGATCGTCACTCTATCTCGTAGCGGGTCGCCCTACACTTCACCTACCGGTACGAGGCTGCCACTCAAGAACCTTTCTTCCCCATCGGTTGTCGGTTCTGAATACTAGCGTGAAATAGCAGCTTAATGCTGCGGTGTTTCGTATGCTGAGTGTAGAGAACTGGAAACCCTTTATATTATAATCTACATTTTGATTTTCAATCGAGAATAGATGTTTATGTATAATCTATAAAAAAGAGAAATAATATTTAATTCCATCTGTTACAACAGTAGTAACAGCAGAACCCTAAAAAGGTTCTGCTGTTGTAAAATATTTAGAGACGGGGTGTGCGCTGTGCGTTTGTGTGGGTCAAAGGCAAAGCTGGCCGCCACTGGCGTTTGACCCGTCACGCGATTTATCTTCACATCATCAATTATTTACCGTGTTTATAATGACTATGCGGAATTGTATAAAAAATGCAGGGCACGTCCTTGACCTCGGTTTTTATAACATATAAAGTCAACCATTTTCGTCTTTTTTATTCCAAACTAGCGTACCCGGCGTGTTGCTGCCGCAAAAGAAACAATTATTGTGGAAATATCATTTTAAATTTGAAAGACTTATATTGTTTAATTAGAAATTATAATACATTAATTGAAGTTGAATGATATATAAATTTGAAATAAATTGTTCGGTACGATTCGCTCGCCTTCTACTCTATTTAACTGTATTATGTCTATAAACCTTCGCGCAAGTGCAAGCAATAACTTTACAAAGTTTCAGCGCAATTTGATGAACGATATGGCAGTGCATAAAATACGAACAAACAAACTTTTACTTTTTATATGTTAAATTTTGTATAAAACATTATAGTGAACCACGTATACGTGTTTGTTCTATGCAACAATAGGACCTATTTTTGATACGCAAATCATATGCCGTGTCAGGAATGTAAGGACGATAGCTAGCATCCAGCATAGAAAGTCCAAAAATGTGGTGTATTTGCTTAGGCTGGGATTTCAAAGAATGCCTTGCAACGTTTTGGCCAAGAATTATAATAATAATAATAAAAGAAGGGGTATCTTCCAGGGCGATTGTTTGAGTCCAATCTGGTTCTGCCTCTCTCTGAACCCTCTCAGTACCTTACTGGAGAGTTCCGGGAGGGGATTTCAGCTTCGGAAAGGAGGTACAAAAGTAACCCACCTTTTCTATATGGATGATCTCAAGTTATTCGCCTCCAGTCGCTCTCATCTTATGGAATTGCTAAACATCACTTGTGATTTTAGTAATTCTATTGGAATGGAGCTGGGGACGGATAAGTGTGCGGTTCTCCATGTCGAAAGGGGAAGGGTTGCTAACTCTGAGGGCATGGACTTGTCTATGCCCATCAGCATAAGGACCCTTTCCGAGGCTGAAACATACCGATACCTGGGTATGTCACAGAACATCGGTGTAGATGAGGCGGGTATGAAACAGTCAGTTTGCGATGTGTTTTATGCACGCTTGACCAAAGTGCTTAACAGCCTTTTGTCCGGTGTGAATAAGACGCACGCATATAACGGTTGGATCATGCCTGTTCTCATGTATACCTTTGGCATGCTCAGGTGGACTCAGACCGAACTGAACGCTCTGGACAGAAAAGTCCGCACTATAATGACGTCCCACAGGATGCATCATCCGAGGTCGTCAGTAATGAGGCTGTACTTGCCGCGGAAGCGTGGTGGGCGCGGCTTTTTAAGCGCGCTTACCATGCATGCATGCATGGATGATCCATACTATAGGGACGTTATTTCATGTGATAAAAGACTTACCCCTCTATCCTTAGCCAATGAGCAATGGCAAGACCCGGCAGTACAGAGCATTTCCGACCGGGAGACCGTATGGAAGGAAAAGGAGCTCCACGGGAGGTTCTACAAGGCTCTACATGAGCCTTTCGTGGACACAGTCGCCTCCCTCCACTGGCTACGTTTCGGTGACCTCTTTGGGGAAACCGAGGGTTTTGTCTGTGCGATACAAGATCAGGTTATTAAGACCAACAATTATCGGAGATACATCCTAAAGGATGGCACCGTTGACGTCTGTCGAGCTTGTCGCCATCCCGGTGAATCACTTAGGCATGTCATCTCCGGTTATTCGGCGCTTTCTAACTCTGAGTATTTGCACAGGCACAACTTAGTAGCCAGGATTCTATACCAGGAGCTCGCTCTGAAATACGGTCTCGTGGATCGGAAACTGCCGTATTATAAGTACTTGCCGGAAGCCGTGCTCGAAAATGACCGCGCCAGGCTCTACTGGGACCGGGCCATCATCACAGACAGGACTATTCTTGCGAATAAACCTGATAATGTGCTGATGGACCGGGCACAGTCAGGGATATTTTTGGTCGACATTACCATTCCTTATGACGAGAACCTCGTGAAAGCCGAAACAGATAAGCTTACTAAATATCTGGACCTGGCTCACGAGGTGACCGACATGTGGGGTGGATTGCCGGCCGAAATTATTCCTGTGGTCGTTTCTGCGAACGGGTTAATCCCAGTCAGCCTCTCGGGTCATCTAAGGCGACTGGGACTCCGTGACGGACCGCTCCAAGCTCAAATGCAGAAGGCGGTGCTCCTCGATATCGCCCGCATCGTCCGCCGGTTTCTTTCCCTTTCCCCCTAACCCTCGGCCGTTTGGTCTCCCCTGCCGAGGGCTTCCATCTGGTTGGGTTTTTATTTATTTATGTATTTATTTTATTTTGTTGATATTTATGTATGTTTATCATTTTCATTTACAATTATATATTTATACAGCCCAACCAGATGAATAAACGATATAGATGCCCCAGATAATAATAATAATGTCCTCCAGACCGAATTTCAGTCACGGCGGCCAGTCTGAACGGAGACTAGCCATCTGCGCAGGACAGGATTACAGTGTCCAAGTGTATGCGCAAGCACAGGTGCACTCTCTATTCCCTCACTCTCATAGTCCGATGGGACGGTAAACCGACACGACCGGAGAGAGATCAGGCGCAGGACCAACAGCTTTTTTCCGAGGCACGGGGGTGAGACACCGCCAGCTTCCTGACTCCGGGCAGCTACTGAGAATTTCTTGATGGAAAAACTCAATAACTGATTTTTTTTGGCCCGACCCGGGATTCGAACCCGGGACCACATGATCAGCAGTCGCACTACTACAACCACTAGACCAACGAGGCAGTCTTAGCAAGCCAATAATTAGACTACTGGGCAAGCGATTCGTCGGGATAGGTACCACTCATTTATTTCTGCCGCCAAATAATAGTGCTTACAGTGTTCCTATAAACGGTACAGAAAGCCAGTACAACTGCAGCCTGTGAAGCTATCTTAGTCCTCAGAGGTGGCAATACATATTTAGCTTTCTTCGTTTTGAAGTTGGCTGCAGTATTCATTTACTATCAGGAGTGCAAGTTCGTTTGTCACTCCATTTTTATAAAAAAAAGAGTCAAAGTAAAAATACTTGTACTTGTATGCTAAGCTTAGGAATTATGGCAAATGCTCCTTATGTGCGAGGCCCAGCAGTGGAGATCTACATTCAGATGTCGTATGAACTGATAATGATGTGGAGAAAAAAAAGTGTTTTATCTTAATAAAGGTAAGGTAAATGATGAGACAGTTACGATAAAATCCTTAATGCTGGCTCTAAACAAAGTAATAAAGTTTATGGGGGCGAACAACATTATTTATTTTTGTTTTTTATTATCTGTGGAAATAGTTATGAGATGTCGTTGAAAAGGTGTTTTACAGGTTACGCGTAGCATGTCGCTGACTGACAGCCAACTGGCTACATTCCAGGACAGATTGGACCGATTTAAAAAGTGTAATGTTAGAGAGATTTTACAAATTCAGCTGCGAGCATGTTAAACTTTTAATCGCAATATTAGTTCCCCGCGCTGTTCCAGTAGCTAATGTCGGACTTCACATGATGTCTTAACCCTTTCGCTGTCCCGTGCACTACATATAGGTTATTGCTATTGTCTTACTATTGTGTCTGGAAACCGGACAGTGAAAGTGTTAAGATATTTATTTTTATTTTTTTTTGACGTACGGGTAATGTATTACTTCACCGCCAAGCATGTGGAAAATCAGCACTTAACGATTAACGATTATCGATCACTGATATTATCGATTCCTTTATTGCCGAAGTGATAAAGTGAAAAAAAAAGAAATGCATACAATATCCATTATCTTTTATCGCCGGTTTTCGGGCAAATTGCTGTTTCAAAAATTTCGCTCATATCACCCAAAAATTATTTTATTTTATCATAACACAATGGCGGGTTCCGGTTGGATTTCCGCGTTGAACTCATTAATTTCGCTCGAGCTTGTCTAGATAACAATCGTGTTAGATTAAAAGTTGCTTTTAACATTTATTATCCGATAAGCCTTTTTTTATAGGATCGGGTGACAAACGAACACACAGTCCACCTGATGGTAAGTGGTTGCTGCGGCCCATAGATATCTACATCTATCCTCTATTACAAATCAAAATGTAGATGCGTTGTCACCCGTGAGGACTAAGATGGAATGCCTCATTTCCAGTAAAAAGGGCCTCCGGCCACCTGCAATCACCAAGCGAAACTCAGAGGTAAACCTCTACTTCACGCTGGTTTTCTGTAAGGTCGTTCGAGCCGGCCCATCCGTGCGACAGCAAAAGCTGCCGCGTGGCTCTACCACGGTTAAAAACCGGTTGACTCGTTTAAGTTGCAATATACTTATTTTAAGTCCATTTATCTTATAATCCATTTAAGTTTGATTCAGAAGTATATTGGTCCTAATGATCCGAAGACCGTTTAATACAAGATATTCAACTAAGAATTCTTCATCCGCGATTTGAATGTAGTTTAATTTTGACTGGGAAAACATTGCAAATGAAGTTGTTTCTATGTGTCCGTTTAACGCTATAATGTGACTGTATAATTTGAAGGGCAGGTGTTTTGTTATCGTCTACGTAATAGGGTCACGGTCAAGACCTTCCATTTCCTCGCATTTCCTAAATACGCATGCTTTTTTTGCTCCTACAAATTAAAGGTCATGGGAAAAGAGAAATAATGCCTGAAGAAAACAGACTCAGAGAAAGAATAATATATACTCGTACTAACTGTATTATTTTATTGGGTGAAAAAATTATAGTAGCGTCTTTAACAATATGGTAATCATCAACAACAGCTACATCAGCCTGTAATAATTAAAAATTAAAAATTTTGTTCAGCCGACTTCAATATAAGCGACTTCAGTATAAGTTATTTAAGAATAACTCAATAATAATTGGTCTGACCTTGACCAATTTCATATGGGACCACACGAGAACTATCAGCTTTCATATCAAAAAAGAATCATCGAGATCGGTTCACCCAGTACAAAGTTATGAGGTAACACACATAAAAAAAACATACAGTCGAATTGAGTACCGTCTCCTTTTTGGAAGTCGGCAGAAAATAACAATGGTTCTTCTTCAAATTCCTTCAAAAAAAATTATCGAAATTGTTGTGAGTCCCTCCTTCATTAAGATTGTTTATGACCGCCTTATTTTAGGAGGAATTACCGACTGCAATACCCCCTGTATTGCGGTCGCGATTGCGATTGTATTACCTGTTCATTTAATACTCTTTGTGCAGTCCCGTTACTGATATATGCCTGATACCGCGTGGAAAATGTTGCATCGTTGTTTGACAGTAGGTATGAGTGTCTGTAACCAGTGACGTTGAAGGCGTCATTAGTTTTAAAAACACGTGATTTTAGTAGCTTTTTAAGGAAAATTACTGTGATTGATGCGAAACCTAACGTAATCAGTGACGTCAAAGGAGTCACTAGTTTTAAAAACACGTGACTTCAGTAACTATTTAAGGAAACTTGCTTGATTTTCGCGAAACGTAACGTAAGCAGTGACGCCAAAGGAATCACTTGTTTTAAATACACGTGCTTTTAGTAACTAGTAATTTTTCTAATTTTGTTACATAGATATTAGATAACATCTAGACAAGATGATTCTATTGTAACAGATTTTACGAAAATATTGAGTGATTACGTTATTTATAACAAGCTTTAAGTTTTTAAAACGAGTAAGTTTTTGTAGCTATGCAACTGCTGCTGATGTAACTACATTATAACATCCTGCAGCCTGTGGACAAAGTGAACTCGCTGAACTGTCAATGCGCTACGTATTTACACGCTTTGCAATAATATTACGCAAAAGAATTGCCTCCTTGATGCAACGGCTCCTAGCTTCCATATATGGAAGGCAAGATTGCCCTGTGATGAGGCACTGGAATACAGTGCATATGGGTTCCAGGCCCAGTATGTTTAATAATAAATGATAACTTCGGTATTGTATAAAAAAAACTAACCCCTAATTTTAAGTGTACGTAAGTGTAAGTGTAAAATGGGTGTATTTACCTGAATAATGAATAAATTATAATAATAATAATAACTCACACACCTACTTGTGTGAGTTAGTTTGTCATTAATTTATACTTTAAATAGAATTAAATTCAGTTAACTGTTAACTTTTATTTTCTGTTATATTAAAAGAAATAGGCTAAGTGATAAAGAAAAAGCCTGTATGTAACTTTAGAATAACAGAAAAGGAAACTATTCAGACCAACTTATAAATATTTCATGTTCACACTTAAACGTCTGTGGTTTCTGTGATGTTAGTGCATTAGCCTTTTGGCTTTTACAGCTTCATCGGACTTGAATCTGTTCGGTGAATGTCTATGCTTCTTCGAATGACTCGGGTAATGGCCTTGGACCACAAGTTCGAATCCCTTATGGAATAACGTAATAAATGCTCCGGATCCGGAGGTTTGTTTTGTTTAAAGACAATGTTTAGTTTATTACTGTATTTTAGTTTTAATATAATAAAAATTATTTTTTATTTTACTCTAGTCTTTATTTTAACAACTTTTAGTTGTATTTATAATATACTGTAGGGAATGAGGGTAAAAAATAGAAGAAAATATGAACAAATGAAGGTAGAATGGTAATTTCCCATTTATTTTAGCAGTATAAAGTATCACGCAGTCGACTAAGCGGGATCAGTAATTCTGCGAGTCTCATATCGTTATTATGCCCGTTGGGCTAAAACATTACTTATACATCGAGATTCTGCCCAAATAAAACAAGTGATGAGTGTGGTTTTATTCGTGTAGTAGTTCTTCTAGTGTAAGCAAGGAAGGTGGTGTTGCTGAGAGGCTGCCCGGTGTTACATCGAGAGGAGCAGTGTAGCTGTTGCTTTGCATACTTTGATGTTATCATGTAATTATGTCCTTCACGTTACACTAATGTGTGATTGTGTCTGGTACATATTACGGTTGGTCAAACTGTATTTGCTCTATACTGAATGTGTAGTGCTGTACGCTGTCTTATTCCTGATAATGATCAATTGCGTAAGCAAGAGAGCAAGTTGAACATCCGCTCTCACACTTTTATTATTTTTAACAATTAACCTTCAGAGTAAATTCTAATGCGAATAACATTATTTTATTTAAATCATTTGGAGAATAATTTCTAACATCAGAAGTGGAATAGTTTCTAAAATCAGAAGTGGGATTAAAGCCTTTTCCTGTAGCTTTACATTGAAATTTCTAAACATGTTTGGCGATTGCTCGTGTGTTTTTGAAATTGGCACCAACAGAATGCTGAATCACATGCGTAGTTGTTGCTGCATTAATAATAATGTAATGTATATTCATGTGGTACAATTATGTGTTATATAGCTTTAAATAAAGATGTTTCTTTCTTTCGTATTTTTTTTTACTATGTTTTATTATAAAATCAAAATATGCAGCAAAAAATTATAATAAATTACGCAGGCGTATTTGGAAATTGACGGTCGTCAGGGCGCGGATCATTACCAACTGCATCTGGAAAATCGTGGCATAAAACTATACGCAATACGCTGGAAGACTTCTCCAATTATTAGGGAGGAATTTCTGTTATCGTCTCTCTCGGCAGGCGGGTGTCGATTTCAGTAGTAGTCTCGCAATTATGGTATTTAAGAGCTGGTAAGTTCGAGACGGCGATAACTATATCCATAATTATAATTTGATCCTATGACGCTCACGTTTGATCGCCGAAGCTATCATCACAAGGCAAAAGTGTAATCGATATAAGTATTTCAAATCTGCATCTATTATTCAGTTTGTTTGTAATTTCATATTATTACTTTTTTACATTTTGTGGTGTATTCTTTAACTGGAATTAAAATGCTTTCTCCCTTTCTTTCTTTCTTTTTATTACACTATGTATCCGAAGGTATAAAGTTTTCCAAACATACTCGTACCTTAACTTTTAATATTGCATTGCACTGTTGTTAAGATCGGTTTTCCCATATTTTCTAACAGTAAACCGACTGTAACTTCCATGTGAACAATGTTCTAAATATAGTTTTGGAATAAATCAATGTACTGGAAATCCACAAAGGAAAAATATGCAAATAAATTTAAAAACTAAAAAAAAATACTTAAACATATAAACATAACAGTACTTACATCTTTTCTCATTTTTACGTTGTGTTTTCATCCATTCAGTACAGCCTATCAAAAGTCCACTGGTAAATATTTAACTGTCGCGTATCATGGGGGGAATATTTGTAGTTTTTTTATAGGATAGGGTGACAAACGAGCACACAGTCCACCTGATGGTAAGTGGTTGCTGTGACCCATAGACATCTACATTTATCCTCAGGAAAGAATCAAAATGCAGATGCGTCGTCACCCGTGAGAATTAAGATGGAATGCCTCTTTTCCAGTAAAATGGGTCTCCGGTTCTCTACACTCGCTATACGAAACACAGCAGTGTCAAGCTGCAGCAGTTGCAAGGCTTGATAGGAGGGTTAGTGAACGCAGTTATCTATTATTTTGAATTGTTTTAGGAAGATTCTGCTGCCCATCTCCTGTTTCAAGTCCCTCTTTCGTCTATTATGACACCCATGGGATGATATAGGGTGGTCCATAAGAAACCATAGGCTAATAGGTAATAGGTTTTCTCTTGTTTTTGTGCTTGAGTAGTTCTTTCTTGTTTTAATAATGTTTTATTTAATATTAATTAAGAAAATGTCAGAGACCGGTGATGGGCAGTATCATTACGAAGTTGCACATATAAGGTCTGTATTCCGCTTGTGTTCGGATGTCATAAGAATTTATTAGTAAAAACAAGGTTAAAAATATTTTAAGCAGTTTATTTAACTAGTCTTACTTCCAGCTATTATCAGGGCAACTACCGGTTAAAAAGGGTAGAACTGGCTAGAACTCCACAGCGAAGAATCGGTAAGAAATTTTGGGACATAACTTATATACAAAGATAGTAATATTATATTTTGATGGATAAGAAAATTAAATTATTGCTTTAATAAAATAATTAAATACTAATGTCAAGTAATTAATTATGAAACAAATATTACATTTTGATATTGCCTATCAAATATTGATTAGTTAATAGCACATCTCTCTTAACTCTCTTTTCGGTAACCACGGAGAGAAACGGTAAAGCCTTATGCGGACTTAGCGTTCCTAGGTAATCTAGGTATGTTGAATACGCGTACAGGTGGATAGTGGATAGTGAATACGCGTACAGGGCACCTCCAATGCATTGTGGGGTTAAATCCAAATTGAGCTTTATCCTCGACAAGCTACGGACTAGCGTTCCTGTGTACGCGTAACCGACTTCGCGTAGGTACATGGGAACGCTTAGCCCGTACAAGTCTTTAGAATTTCTTTATACTACAATTCAACTCACTCCCCTAAAATAATATATACTACCCATAAATAAAGTTAGTACAACCCATAAATAATAAAGTTATAAAGTTAAAGTTACAGCCTATGTACGTCCAGCTGCTGGGAACACGCCTCCTCTCACTTCTGGGAGGGATTTAGGGCAAGGAAGTGCTGCCGCAGCGTGTTGGCGTACTTCACATGTCACCGAAATAGTTTTTATTTCTCAGACATGCAGTTTTCCTCTCGATGTTTTCCTTCACCGCTGAGCACGTGATACATTAGCACAAAAAATTGCAATTAATAATTTCATTGGTGCCGGCGAAGATCAAACCCGGGTTGCTAGCGTACTGTGAAATTTACTGCGAGAGCTAAGCCCCTGAGCTACTACGGCTCTCTTAAATAATAATGAAATAAAAATTTCAACATCAGTAAAAGGTCGTCTTAAGGTAGGCGGAAAATATGTAAAAACAAAAAATACCAAATACCTATACAATCTATTATGAAATGGCAAGAGACTTATTTCCCGTGATTAGGGAGGCGTAAGATGGGATTGACAATTTATTTTCATTTACGTGTATTCAGCTGGAATTTCAATAAATCTTATTCTTAAGTGCCATTTCATGTTTAAATGTGTGCTGTGTATTAAGAAAAATATATTTAACACTATGATATAAGTATTAAAATTTTCACGAACATTTTTCTTTGGCGATGTATTCGTATTCGTATAATTACCATTTCTGCTATGTCAAGTATGTGAGTAATAATAATTTGTAGAAAAAGTAGCTATCTTGTAATTAAAATAGCATAATAATAATCTTTATTTGTGTAACACATAATATAAATGCTGTTGACGTGTAAAAACGAGCGCTCATGGTTTGCTTATTTTACATGGCATGCAAATATTTTTAAAATGTTAAATATTTCCTTATAATATAAACTAATTTAATTGAGTAAACTATATTAATAAATCTATTAAATGTTAATAATAAGTGTCTGAAAAAAGCGCAGACCATAAAAATACAATAATTAATAATTATTCGAATAAACCTTTCAGTAATTAGCTTTTATAAATTTTTAGGTTAATTTCTGTCGCTGTTCAATTGATATTTTTAATTCTGATTAAAAAGTAATAGCTTCTTTTAGGATATAATATTAATGTTGATTATTACCAAGGTTATGTGTTACACATCATATGGCACTAATGTAAGGCTCGCTCTTTTTTTTCATTTACGATATATCTTGAGACTAACTTTTACCTGACAATTGAAAAATCGGCCCTAAGTCAATCAAACGCTATAAAATTGCTAAAATCTGTAAAAAAAACAAAAACAAAAAGAGAAATAAAACTACGATATATAGTGTGAATCACAGAGTACTTTTTACTATACTAAAACAGTATACTGACATAAAAGTTACGTACAGTTAAAATGACCTTGAACCTAAAGTCGTTTAAAAGCATTCAAATGTTACAGACGAGTAAAATGAACAATTACTTTGCTTATATAGACCAGTGTGTCAGCCCAGTGAATTATTACTATTGTAAATACATGTAACATATACTCATTGAATATCGAATAGAAAAATTTAAAGCATTTATAACTGTGGGAAGTAACATTTGGTTAGTTAGCAATTTAAAGTTATAATTAGGGTGAGTGCAAAATGACTAATCCGATAAATTAAGTCTGCTTTGCCAAATAAAAATCAAAATTTTGTTTGTCAAACGCCTTTTTTAAATCTAATTAATACCAATTCCAAACGAGTTTTACTCTGACCGGAGAGAGGAAACAGCGTATAAATCTCGGTTGGTAGGCGTTGTTATTTTCAACAGCCTATTATATAAACACATAAGGCCAATATACTTACAGAAATAGACCTAATTTCTGAAAATATGCTATTTGAATAAAGCGAAGAATTCACCGTTCTGGAACTTTCTTCGAAGACCTCAATATCCACATATGCACACCGCTGGGTACCTATAACACAGTCTTTCAGGCGGAATGTATGGGTACCATTCACGCGGCCAAATAGATGCTAGGAAGGTTAATGAATTCCTCATCAGAATACTGACCGACAGTAGGGCGGTACTACAAGCTCCGAGTTGCAATGTGGTGAACTCAGGACTAATATATGAATGCCAACAACGATTAAATAAGGTATGTAAAAACAACAATGTGACTCTGCAATGGATAAAGGGACACAGTGGATCCACAGGCAACGATGCAGCAGACGAACTGGCCAGAAGAGGATCGGCTCTGGCCACTATAAGGCCGGAACCAATCATACAAATCCCCTTTGGTAATGTTCGTTCACTGGTACGTAGAAACTTCACTAATCAACACGCTCAGTTTGGAAAAATCTAGTAGACTGCAGACAAGCTAGGGAGGCGCTGCCTGAAATAAACAGTCGCTTAACCAAAGTTTTAACGAGATTGAACAAGCCGCAGATCAGGATAGTAACAAGTGCTATTATGCCCGGGCTACACTAACGAGAAATGCCGTTAATTATCGCGTAGATGGGCGTTGAATGTAGGTGTAGCCACCACTTAACGCGATAATTCTACAACGGCAAGAACAACGCCGTTTCCCGTTGAACGATAACTCGAGTGTCGGTACATCAAAGAGATTAACGCACGAATTAACGCGTTGAAGCGGCCACACTACGTTTGTCTCATTGTGCACGGTGAGCGCAACGGAGTCGCACGTATGGATACGATAGAGTGGAATAATGAAAAAGTTATTACGTTTCTTGAGATTCTGCAAACAGAGCCATGCTTAGGCAATGATAAAATATATTCATATAATAAAAATTTACACTCATCAAACATAGTGTAGCAGCGTCAACGTTCATCTTGCTTGAAATTCAAGGAATATTAACGTAAAGTGACCATACGTCCCGTTTTGAACGGGACTGTCCCTTTTCTCGGTCACCTGTCCCGTTGTTCCCAAACAAAGCTCCGGGACGCAAAATAGTCCCGTTATCCTAAACCGCGAGAAAATTTAAAACTATGAAGTTCGTCAGACACGAACTGTGCGTGAGCGGGACCGACCCAAAAATAAGCGAATGGGATAATTTCAAAGTTTTCGCAGAAACTCGTTGGGTGATTCAAACATTTCTCACCAACATTCTCAACATAAATTCTCTTCCATTTTAATCGAATATATTTTATGTATACCTGGTACAAATGCTCCAGTAGAAAAAGTATTTTTCTATTATGAATAAATTGTGGACGTCTGAAAAAAAATCACTTACAGGTTTCAGTTCTAAAGGCGATGTTGATAACAAAAATCAATGTAAAAAAAAAACTTGCCCTTATTTAAAATCATCACCAACTTTATTAAAGCAAATTTGTTCCACTGACAAATATAAATATAATTAAAAAAATTGTTGCATTTAATAATTACTGTCTGAGGAGCTTTGCTTTAATGAAGCTGGTGAACTGGTGATTAATTTTTATTTTTCACAATTTGTTAAAATATAAATAATTATAATTAATGTGATTATAATTATAGTGAACACTAATTGTATAAAGTTACAGTTTTTTAAATAAATAATAATTTCTTTTTATTGTTAACCTGCTAACTGGGGAGTATCTATAAATAAACCCATGTCCCGTTTTGAGTTAATAAATAAATGGTCAGTTTACTTTAACGCCGTTGAACGGCAAATGACGTCGACCGTTCCAAGTGTGGCCACTCAGTTTATCGCGTTAAAATTAAGGCAATAATTGTTGCGTTTTTGGGCATTGACGTTTCTCGTTACTGTGGCCCGAGCATTACAGGACACGGCACCTTTAACAAACATTTATTGACTATGGGTGTTACAGATAATTGATTTGTGAACAAATAATTGTTCCGGGTCTGGATGTTTGTCCTTGTGCAATTTGTGTTTGTAAACTGCCTCCACGATACAGGAGAAAACCCTAGTGTGGGGGTAATTTAAAAAAATAAATAAAAAAATAATAGATAGTCCCCTATGCAGGGCATGTATGGGAGAGGAAGAAACGGCGGCCCACGTGCTACTGAAATGTTCAGAGGTCGCTACGTACAGGACTAAACATCACGCACGCCGGGATCACTCCCCGAAGTTTTATGCAACATCAAAGGATTGTTGAGCTTCTTCGGGGAGATCTCATGGCTCGAATAATCACATTATTCCTGCCCACACGCAAAATACGCGCATAGACGTGGAGTTGCGGAAAACAGCCCGTCGTAAACTAAACTAACTAAACTAGAGGGTGCTAGTGGTAACTAGTGTCGCCATGTACCAGGATCCAATGTTTACTTTTGACTATCCGTTTTAGAACTACCTCATTTTTTAGTCAATTCAACAAATTAACAAAAATTTGACGCAAGTTTGTTTTTGTCCTTAGGTTGATTCGTTACTGAATTCCAGACTATTTTGTAATTGTTGTCCCAATTTATCACAAATATATTGATTCACGTCACTATTAATGTCTTGTACATGGCAACACTAGTTACTATTAGCGCCCTATAGTATCGAGTAGCAGAACTAGGAGAGTCAAGATCCTTCTAGAAATTTCGGGACGGATATGTACTCGAACATTCTAGATGTTTCTACAGTAGAAGGTTCTGGAAACTATCTGAGGCCCTGTATAAGGCCGGTATAGACCACGACCGAGTCAGTGTTGAGTTGGCGATACAAGCGAATACTTCGAAGCGATACAACTGCGAACTAAAGTGATCAGTAGTACAATCGTATTTTGTTATTAGTGTGGTTTTAAATTGTAATTAGTGTTCTGTAATTAAAGTGTCAATTTTGGTAATTCACTCGGCAGTTTTTAATTCTCTCGAACCCCAAGCTCGTAATGTGTGTAAAGTGACAAAACAATATTAATATTGCTTTGTCTGAAAAGACTGTTGCTTGGATCTTGAAGAGTTATGAGATAAATCCGTTTCAATTTGTCTTTATCGTCTTTTGTCTCCATTTGGCAACGGGGCTCTTGGGAAAAGCCAAAGCTTCTAGAAAGATCAGAAGCGATTAAATCATAAACTCACCGTACGATCATTTGTGGTAGCTGATTCACTCATCATGGCATTGTTAATATTATGACGGCTCTGGCACAGAGGCTTAGCAATGAGCTCCAGCATAAAGGGTCGCGGGTTTTAATCCCGCACGTAACAAGTACATGTATAATCTGCAAGTGCAAGTTCCGGGTCTGGATGTTTTTTCTTGTATAATTTATATGTACCACGATACAGGCGAAAATCATAGTGTTAAAGTAACGTTTTTGGAATAAAAATAAGATAGATAAGATATTGTAAGCGTTCGAGCAGCAAAGGTGCCATTATGTAACTTAAATTTAAAATAATTTAACCATGGCTTCAGAATCATTTCATTGACAAAGAATAAACGAGCGATGGGAAAGCAAATTAATGACTGGAAATTCTTAGTCAGATGCAAGGGGTGAGAGTGTTACAGAATACCAACGTGAAACAGCAGATGTGTTTTGTACGAGTATGGTGAGTAGAGAAACGATAAGCCTTTTTGTGATAACGCATCTGCAATAGATGTAGATGTATATGGGCCATAGCATCCACCTACCATAAAAAAGAAACCTATTACATCAGGGCTTGAAACCTTAGTACATTTTAAAACTTCATCTTTTTTACCTTTTTCACCTACAATGGTCGAACATTAATCATCAAACAAACAGAGCGCAAACCGATCTACATCAAAATAATATCTGACTCTACAATTACCACCAAGCAATGGGCCGAGTTTCATACTCGCCAAGTTTGACCTACTTTGCCAGGGTTGTCGGCGAATGTCCTCGCATTTGGTTGTGCCTTTGATGAGAAATGAACATGTGAATGCCGGTCTAGATCTATTATCGCCTAATAGGGAAACTTTAGGTTTTATCCAATTTTAAACAAACGACCACCAAACAAAAATTGGATTAT
Source organism: Parnassius glacialis (assembly GCA_033319125.1). Lineage (NCBI taxonomy): Eukaryota > Metazoa > Arthropoda > Insecta > Lepidoptera > Papilionidae > Parnassius > Parnassius glacialis. The sequence continues at coordinate 38,344,113 of JAVANC010000009.1, read as the reverse complement.
CATATAATGATATAAATGCTGAAACTTACCTAAGAATAGAATAAGATTTATAAATTTATGTTTGTAAACTGCCTCCACGATACAGGAGAAAATCCTAGTGTGGGGTAACGTTTAAAAAAAAGATGTCTTCTAAGTTTCTAGTATATATTATCTAAAACTAAAATTTATAGACCGGTGTAGGGATGATCGATCCTCTAAATCTGACGATTACGCTAAATCCGTTTAAGATGAGCAAGGACGATATTGTTGACAGTATAATCTGATACTACTTTTGAGTTTGAGTTGAGTTGATTTTTGAGTTAATTATAAAATGAGGATTACTAAGAAAATAACCAAAAGTCAGGTATTAAAGTTAGCGTCCGAGCGCTTTAAAATTTTGTTGTAATCGAGCCGACTTAGATTCCCGCCGTCGCCAGAAAAAATGTAATTTGCACAATTAAATTCACATCGTGCTCTTTGGTAAAGGGAGGTAGCATATAGAAACCTTCATGTCTAAAAACTAAAAAATTTTTCGAGAACTTTTAAAGTTCACTATCTCGCATTGGAGTAGCGTGGCAGGTTATCCTCTCAGTAAGGAGGGGTGGTACCCACTACCCAGGTATGTAGTCGTGGAAGCTCAGGGGCTAAACGTTCTTCTAAAGATATGAGTAATCCGCCAAAATGCATTGGGACAGCGCGGTGGACATTTCTTTGACCACAAGCCCTCTCAAAAATGATACGAGGCCTGTGCCCAGCAGTAGGGTGAGTATAGTCTGTAACTTTATTTTAACTTATGTACCCAGCATTGAAAAGTATGTGTACTCTTATTTTAATAATCATTGTGTAAGATAAAAATTTATTGAACACTTAATTATTGTAGTAGCTCACTTATCACTGGTCTCACTGCCTGCCTGCCCGGGTTCGAAGCCGGGTTGAGCCAAAAATGAACTATCGGGTTTTTCTGCGAAAAATTGAGTCTTTTTCCACTCCCGTGCCTCGAAAAGTACGTAAAGCTAATGGTTCTGAGTCCCGAGCTCTCTCCGGTCGTCCTTCTCATGAGACGTCCAAACTATGAGAGTGTGGGAATATAGAGTGCATCTGTGTTTGCGAACATACTTGTGTACCACAATCCTGTCTTTTGCTGATGGATAGTCTCCGTAGAGACTGAATTCCAGACTTTTTGGTGACCGAAATCGAATTTAGGTCTAGAGGGTATTATTATAATGGCTACGTTAGGCATACAGCTGCATTACCGAGGAAATACTATGAAAAGTTTCGTTTGACTGTGACGGATCACGTGAATCCCTACCGCGTCCCTTCAGGTTTCCTACACGACATGATGATCGATTATAAATTATAATGTTTGTGATTTGATATATTGTCCTTCGTTGAAGTTGAACCTTCTCCAAACATTATCCGTCATTCTGTATACTACGCATCGGAAGTAGGTTCGAAGTTTGCTATAACTTTGTTTTATTTAGATCCAATGTTTCAACAAAAAGGGTATCTTACAAATCTGTTCAATTTGTAACATATAAAAATATTTCATTAAACGTTTATGCGTGGTAGTGCTACGCTGTAGCGTATTGTGTCTGCAAATTGAATGAGTATGGAATGCCGTGTAGGAGTGCCGTGTAGTGGCGGTAATTATGATAAAGTGTTGTAGATTCTAGGAGAATCTACAACACTTTATCATAATATATATGATAACCATCCCGTGGGTGTCGTAAGAGGTTATAATAACAATAATAATGTCCTCCAGAACGAATTTCGGTCACGGCGGCTAGCCTTAACGGGGACTAGCAGGCTCAAAGGAGATCGTCGCAGATCAGGATTATAGTGCCCAAGTGTATGCGCAAGCACAGGTGCAATCTCTATTCCCTCACTCTCATAGTCCTATGGGATGGTAAAACGACACGACCGGAGAGAGATCAGGCGCAGGACCTACGGCTTTACGTACTTTCCGAGGCACGGGAGTGAGACACCGCCAAGTTCCTGACTTCGAACAGCTACGGAGAATTTTTTGATGGAAAACTCAATAACTAATATTTTTTGGCCCAAATCGGGATTCAAACTCGAGACCTCGTGATCAGCAGTCACACTACTACAATCACTAGACCAACGAAGCAGTCGCAAGATGTAACAGAGGTGTGGCAACTATCGCAAATCCTCCTTGTGAGGCCATCTATGATGGAAATGTACATGTACATGTATTGCGGAAAACTTCTGATAAATTGAAAGAAAAAAAGGACGGAGGTCGGCTTGAGCGAGGAGGGACCGCGTCTGTACAGAATCTGTACCGTGAAATAACAGCGTATTTCCCGAATGACGAGATCTGGAGAAGGGTCTTTACTGGTTATGCGGGATTCCATCTAAGTCCATAGGGTTACAACGCATCTACATTTTCATTTTTACTTGAGGACAGATATGTGTATGCAAAGCATCCATTTATCACGTAAAGAACTGTGTGCTCATTTGGAACCCTTTCATAAAAATATTTTAGCAGGAATGAATTATCATTGTAATCTAAGATTAAAAAGTTAATTGTTTACTAAGCATAGGTAGTATATAATGATTCTTAATAGAACATCCACTGCCGGATATGAGCATTTCTCATAAAAAGAAAGATTTGCCGTGATTGCGATTTTCGGCAGAAATTCAATATTTAATTTAAGTACCTATTTTTATACATCCCGAGTCGACAAAGAGTCGAGTAGATAAAGATAATAAAAATATAATTATTTATTTATAAAATTTAATTGTATTAATTAATTCTAGTGTAAAGCGCCCCCCCCCCCTCCCCCCATTAGATGGAGTGACGACCTGGTAAGATATGCAGGGAGTCGATGGATGCACGTGGCTCAGGACTGTGCGTCGTGGCATTACTTTGGGAGGCCTATGTTCATCAGTGGACTTGTGAAGAGCTCTATGAATATGACGATGATGAATTAAACTTTTATTTTCGCTATTAGCGGTACACTTTTTCTATATATAATCCAACGCGATTAATTTATGATCGATGATTCGTTCGACATAAGCCCCTCGCCTATCATGACATTTTAAATTCTGCTTTTTCATCATACCCAACAGATTTTTATAGGTCTTGTAATTTGTCAAAGATGTTTTATAACTCTACAGCTCAGCTAAAAGGCATTGAAACCTCATCTTTATAAATGATGATAGAAACTAATTACGATAATGTGGTCGTGACAGATTTTTATCAAATTGGCTATATTATTATAATAGTTTCAAATATTATCGGATGGAAATTATCAATTTTGCAGTTAAAGTAGAGTACCACAATACTTTTATACATGTAAACAAAGGCGCTTGCTCTTTATAACCAGAGATAAGATTTCACTGTTGTATATGCCTGTTATATAGACGTTTCAAATAGAACGATATTTTGGCTGTGTTACCCTGATATAGCTCACCCGATTTTTAAGCTTACAACTGACTTCAATATAAAAAAAAATGAGAACATCATCAATGTAGTCGAAGTCAATTAAACACGGGTTATTGAGGATAACTCAAAAACTACTGATCAGGTATCAATATGGTAAAGTATGGGTATATGGGACCACATGAGGAGCACCAGCCTTCAATTAAAAAATGAATCATCAGAATCGGATCACTTAGAAAAAAGTTCTGATTTTTTTTATAGGATAAGGGTGAAAAACGAGCACACAGTCCACATGATGGTAAGTGGTTGCTGCGGCCCATAGACATCTACATCTATCCTCTGTTACAGATCAAAATGCAGATGCGTTTTCACCCGTGAGGACTAGGATGGAATGCCTCATTTCCAGTAAAAAGGGCCTCCGGCCACCTGCACTCACCAAACGAAACGCAGAGGTAAACCTCTACTTCACGCTGGTATTCTGTGAGGTCGTGGTACCACCCCGGTTCGAGCCGGCCCATCCATGCGACAGCAAAAGCTGCCGCCTGGCTCTACCACTGTTAATAATAACTGATGTAACACACTGATGTAACACACATAAAAAATACAGCCGAATTAAGAACCTTCTCCTTTTTTGAAGTCGGTTGAAAACCGGGAGTAATGACGACAATAATCTTAACACTGTTTAAAGAATCTTGGCTTTTGAAGCGTCAACAAGCAAAAGTGTTTTGTTTTATTAATTCGGTCACGGTTATACACTTGGACTGAAAATTATATATGTAAAAGTTTTACAATGGCGACTATATTCCCGTACCTCATTCAAGGTACTTCGAGCGACCAACAAAAGCGTTTTTGTAAGTGTCGTAATATTATAGAGCAAAAAGAATTAAAGCTGACAATGTATTTATGTATATAATCGTTGGTGCGTCTTTTTTATAGGCTAAGGGTGACAAACGAGCACATAGTCCACCTGATGGTTGTTGTAGCCCATAGACATCTACATCTATCCTCGATTACGAATCAAAATGCAGATGCGTTGTCACCCGTGAGGATTAAGATTGAATACCTCGTTTCCAGTAAAAAGGGTCTCCGGTTCTCTACTCTCACCATAGCCTTTACTGGAAGAACCGGAGCAAAACACAGCAGCGTTGAGCGGCATTTCGTATGCGAAACACAGCAGCGTTAAGCTGCTATTTTACGCTGGTATTCTGTGAGATCGTGGTCCTTCCACGGTCGAGCCGACCCATTCGTGTTACAACTATACCAGAAATATAGCTGCAGCATGGCTCTACCACGTGAAAAAGCGAAAGAAAGGTCGAAAAAGAATCGCCTGTTAGAGATCGCGTAATTCTTGAACAATTTGACCGATTGAGGTCATATTCCCACATTAAACTTGTTTTGTCTAGATAAATGTTCATATTTGACCTTATAGGTGGTCCTTGTAGTCTAGTTTTTAAGAAATAACATTTTTCTGACCAAACGACTGATTTTATTATGTTTGTTTGTGCCAAAAAAGAAAATACTAAAATCTGCACACACGCATACGATACGACAATAACTCTTTCTTGCCCTACATTTTTTAGTTACACTGTCCGAAGATTGAAACTTTTCACGCCATCTACTGAAAATACAGAACAACGTCTGTCGGGACAGTTCGTATTTAAAAAAAACTTTGACAAAATTTAACAATTAGCAATTTAAAGGATTTTGACATGTTTGAAGTGATTTCAATACGAAAAACATTCTATTTATTTAGATTTTGGTATTTTAGTAAAGTGTTTAATAGTAAAGTGTTCTCGTGTTCGAATTAAAGACGCGGTAAAAAGAAAATTGTTATTCACTGAAAAAAACTATTTCTTGCTCTTTTTTTCATCCCGCAATAATTTACCGCTGGAGACGGGAGACGACTCTGGGGAAGATTTCCAATAATCGCTAAGTCTGGCTGAGATTGGCGATTATACCGTTTTGAAATTGTTATACCGTCAGTTTTCGGAAGCCATAAGATTTTTCTGACATTTCTCGTAGTTACGTCTTACGACACCCTCGCACTAAAAGGACTGATAGATTCCACGCGTGGTGAATGTTTAAGAGATTTGGTGTGTATAGAGAAAATTGTTGAAGGTTATTATTATTGAGCGTTGGACACTTTTATTAAGAAGTTATTACAGGGTTCATTCAATGGAAGTTTTCAGCTTATCCATAATATCCAGCACAATTATAGTGCTTCCTGAAGAACGATGTAGTCATCTATCCTCGATTAACAATCAAAATGCAGATGCTTTGCCACCCCTGAGAAATAAGATGGAATGCCTCGTTTCCAGTAAAAAGTGTCTTTGGTTCTCTACACTCACCATACGAAACACAGCAGCATTGAGTGGCTATTTTGTGAGAGCGTGTTCATACCCTGGTCTAGATAACCCATTGTGCTACAACCGTAAAATAGCTGCAGCATGGCTCTATCACGTAAAAAGCTACTAAACTAATAGGATGAACTCTTCGCGGTTGATTACTTCCGACGGTAGTCAACAGTTCGAAAGTATTTGGTCACCGTAAAGTGTGAGACGTCTCATGGAGATTACGCTCGGAACGACTTATCGTATCCCTAATCCAATATATTATCCTATAAAGGCTGCTCCGATTTTGATACTGTGCCAACGGGTTATACTAAATGTAGCAAGAATAATAACATGTCTCCTTCGATTCAATATTGACTGCAATGTTCAATGTTCAATGTACTGGGAGGTTACCTTTATAATAAATTGAATAAACGTTTATCAATTTACTCTCTCTCTCTCTACCAAAATATGCATGTAAATAAAAATTACAGAAGTGGGTGCTAAATATTTCTATTATATTCGTATTTCTAGTATATATATATATATATATATATATATATAAATAACAGAAACACAATTTTGAAATTTTTTGTCTGTCTGTTTGTTCCGGCTAATCTCCAAAACGGCTGAACCGATTTCGACGGGACTTTCACTGGCAGATAGCTGATAAAGAGTAACTTAGTCTACTTATATTTTAGAAAAATAATTAGGGTTCCGCGCAACATAATTAAAACCCTAAATTACACGCGGGCGAAATCACAGGGAACAGCTAGTAAACTAATACAAACACACACACACACACACACACACAAACTGTGTTATCCATTTAGAAATAACTTAAAAACCATATAGAATCATTCCTTGTAGTATATTTTTGAAAATGTAAATATGTGCAATTCGTTAGGGTGAGGGCCTGGTGATTTATAACACAGGGATTACCCTAGTATGGACACAAGTTTCTCACAAAGGTCACGAATTGTCTGCAACTGTATTATTTACCTAAGAAATAATATGAAATTTTATAACTTTGTGAAGAAGAAATAAAAATGATTTCTTCTTATTATTATTTAATGTCAATAATGTATGTCAAGACGTATAAACAAAAATGCTTCGGCCAAAAGTCATTTACATCTTCGACTACATCATCACTTTAGGGGAAATAGCAGTCATGTAAAATTAAGAAAATGAAAGTTACAGCCTTTATTCGTACAGCTGGTGGGCACATGCCTCCTTTTAACTCAGAGGTGGTTATGAAGCAGTTAGTCGTTGCGCGGCGCTGCTGTAGTGCATGTTGATGGACTTCACATATCCTGGAAATATTAGTTTAACCTATTAGATTCCTGTATTGTGTGTGTTCTTCAACATATTTGACAGCATACAGGCAACTGAACAGACAGATCTCCAAATGCATGCGGCGGAACTTGCGCAACTTCAATACAGCTTGTATTGAAGAAGCGATCGAGCGGAACCAAGGCTCCAAAGTCTTTGCCAGAGATCTGTCTGCCAGAAAGAGCCAACTGTCAAAGCTGAAGACAGAGTGTGAGATTTTGAGTGGGATTGAGAGGTTCTATGAGCAGCTGTACACGTCATCGTTGGAGCCACACGCAAGTGTGAGTAACGATCTAAGAGCGAGTCTTATCCGACACTATTCCGAAGATATCCCGGACATCAGTCTGAGCGAGATTAGAATGGCTCTCCAGCACCTTAAAAACGGCAAGTCCCCGGGCGAGGATAGAATTACAGCGGAGCTTTTGAAAGCGTGTGGAAAACCGGTACTTGAAGTCCTTCAGAAGCTCTTTAAGTCCGTCCTCCATGGTGGCATTACACCGGAGGCGTGGAGCAGAAGTGCGGTGGTCTTGTTCTTCAAGAAAGGCGACAACGCTCTCTTGAAGAACTACAGACCGATTTCCCTTCTGAGCCGCATCTACGTGCTGTTTTTGAGAGTCATTACGAATCGTCTCACACGCAGATTGACGATTTCCAGCCTCCCAAATAAGCCAGTTTCCGAAAAGGATTTAGTATCATGGACCGCATACATACCCTGCGGCAGATTGTACGAATACAGAGGAGTATAATCTACCACTTTACCTTGCGTATGTGGACTATGAGAAAGCCTTTGATTCCGTCGAAATTTAGGCGGTGCTGAAGTCCCTTCAGCGGTGCCAAGTTGACTGTCGGTATATTGAAGTGCTGAAGTGTTTGTACAGTAGAGCTACGATGGCTATCCGAGTACAGAATCAGAGTACGAAACCTATCCAACTGCAGAGAGGTGTAAAACAGGGTGACGTTATATCCCCGAAACTCTTCACCGTTGCAATGGAAGACGTTTTGAAGATATTGGACTGGAAAGGATACGGTATTAACATCAATGGCGAGTACATCACTTACCTTCGATTTGCCGACGATATAGTCCTTATGGCCGAATCGCTGGAGGAGGACCTAAGCACTATGCTCAATGACCTCAATAGTGTCTCCCAACGGATAGGTCTTAAGATGAACATGGACAAAATAAAGATTATGTTTAATGTCCATGTCACACCTATGCCGGTAGTTGTTGGGAGCAGTAAGCTCGAAGTTGTTGACGAGTATGTTTACCTGGGACAAATAGTCCGACTAGGTAAGTCCAACTTCGACCGAGAGGTCAATCGACGGATTCAACTCGGCTGTGCTGCGTTCGGGAAACATGTCATCGTTACACATCTTCTCGTTAGACATACCTCAAAACCTGAAAACGAAATTGTTCAACCAGTGCGTGTTGCCAGTGATGACTTACGGATCTGAGACGTGGCCCTTCACTGCTGGCTGTATGAGGAAGCTCAAGGTCGCTTAGCGAGCTATGGAGAGGGCTATGCTCGGGGTATCTCTGCGTAATAAACTTAGAAATGAGGATATTCGCAGTAGAACCAGAGTGACCGACATAGCCCAACGGATTAGTAAGCTGAAGTGGCAGTGGGCCGGCCATATAGCCCGAAGAACTGACAACCGATGGGGAAGAAAGGTTCTCGAGTGGCAGCCTCGTACCGGTAGACGAAGTGTAGGGCGACTTCCCACTAGATGGAGTGACGACCTGGTAAGACATCCAGGAAGTCGATGGATGCAGGTGGCTCAGGACCGTGCTTTGTGACATTCTTTGGGGGAGGCCTAAGTTCAGTGGACTTGTGAAGGGCTGTAATGATGATGATTGTGTGGGAACATTAACTGACTTTTATTTACAAAAAAAAACTTAAGTAAAATGTTTGCCTTAGTATTAAAACATTCTTCTCATTGTATGAACAGTGTGTTGATGCTCTTGCCATAGAAGAATGCAGCACGAGTATCGGTGAACTCTTAGGCGTCCTTTACTGCTTCCACGGAATTGAAATGTATGCTTATTAAATTTTGAAAAAGTAAAAGTCTGTTAGAGCAAGATTTGGAGAATATGGTGGGTGAGAAATGGTCTCTAACTTTACCTTTGCTAATTTTGCAAATATCTGTTGTGCAGTATCCCGAATGAAAAGTGTGGGAAGTTGTCATAAAGAAGCAATGACGAAAAGTATTTCACCAATCTGGGTTATTTGAGTGTCAGGCTTATCTACGATCATTTGCAATTCTGTGAAATATCAGTCAGTCGTAACTGTGACACTAGAGAGCAAGAAGCTATAGTGAATAACACCTACAATATATCACCAAACTGTCACCATTAAGCTTCTTTTGGCTAATCTTTCATTTCAAGCAATAACGCACAGTGCGTTCGTTAATAGTGCTAGATCTATGATTATACACGTCATAGATATTGCCGTAATAACTTGGCTATAATATAGCGTTAATGTAGTAACACAGCGATAATAAAAAACAAGGCTCAAAAAAATTGAAATAGAAATGAAATGCCTTACGTATAAAATTTAATTGAATTTAGAATGCCAAGTCATAACATAGCTATCATAGTTTAAAGTTCAACAAAATGGAAATTTCATAGGTAAAGATCTAATTCATGCTTATTTAAATTACTAATTTTTATACGATAATATTTAATTTTTTACGCATGAAAATACAAAATGTTATGATTAGTAACAATACATTCGGAATGGTCTGCCGCTATACGTTTCTAGAGTAATTCAGCACAGACTGATTTAATTTATTTGGCTGTATATTTGTCAGAAACGTTATGAGGCACGCAGTAGAGAGAGTAAAATAGGTTATTCGGTCCATATCGAATTTAGTGTTAGCTTAGTTTTGCTTCGAGTAATATCAACATTGTAATAATGCATTGCGTACATATTGGGTTTGTCTTTTAATTTAATTTCTGTTTTATACATGAGTAATGACGATGCTTTCAGGATTGTGAGCACGACTTCCGAATAAAATGGCTGATAGTTCACCGTGGAGAACCGTGTAGGGTATATCTATAACAAGGTCAGAGAAACGAGATAAAGAATGTAAACTAACTTCATGGGCTTATATTAATTATTCGCAGATTTGTTGTGCCGAAAACAAAATTAAAATGTTCTAAATATTTTAAAGATTTATCAGAGAACGGACACATTTATCATAAAACTGTCTATTTTGTTGTTATACAAACAATTATATGACAATGACAACGAAAAAACGTTATCGAACTTTAAATTTACCTTCGTTTTGATTAAAAAGTTAAAAAACGCCGACTTCAAAAAACTAAAAATTCAACTTAATATCTGCTGAATTCGGAGCTTAAATTTTTCTATATTATACTGTCTTATATTAAAATTTTCATTCTATTACTTCACCTTTAGATATCTGTCGGTGACCAGCCGTGAAGAGATTAATTTATTTTATATAACCAATGTACAATGCAGCCTCGTACCGGCAGGCGAAGTGCAGGGCGTCCCCCCCGCTAGATGGAGTGACGACCTGGTAAGACATGCAGAAAGTCAATGGATGCAGGTGGCTCGGGACTGTGCTTTGTGGCATTCCTTAGGGGAGGCCTATGTTCAGCAGTGGACTTGTGAAGGGCTGTAATGATGATGATAATGAATCAATGTACTGTGTAGTGGCGGTGTGAGAATATCCACCACCCCATGTCGTTCCATGGGTGTCATAAGAGGCGACAGAGGAAAATTGAAACAGGTGAAGGGCACCAGCATCTTCTTGATAACAACTTAAAATAATAAAAAACTGCGGTTGCCAACCCGCACGCCAAGCGTGGCAAATCCCTCTTGTCAGGCAAACTATGGCGGAGACCTATGTTCAGCAGTGGACTTTTAACTAATAAAACAAAATTAAACATTCTGTAACAACATTTCAATTCTGTTTTAAAACTAAATGTTATGTTAATTATTATTTCATTACCGCGGCATGCATTTTGTAAGAACAAATATTATTAATAAAACTATTATGTTGTATGAACAAATATTATTAATAAAACTATAATGAACTATAATGATTATAATCTCAAACAATTGTGTTTTCAAAGAAATATATTTCATGCCGTAGGTATTAGAATTTGTCTCGTAGAGTCAGACAAGTTATTAATAGCTTGGGGGGTAAAACAAACTGTGAAACTACAGGCTAGAGTACAGCTACCAAATGGGACCTAAAATTTAAATACGAAATTCGGGTTTTACCACTACCTTTTAATATCCTTACCAATGAAACTGCTTTTTTTAAGCTTTTGCTCCTTGAAGTTTGAGAAATTCTAAATTCAAATGGATATCATATTAAAGCTAATACATTTAATTAGAAGCATAATAAAATAGAAGAATCATAAGAAATTATTTTTTTATTCATATTCCTGCTGCTTATTTTTCATAATGTATTTAACCATTGAAAAATTGAAGATTTGGTGTGTGTTTTGTATTTGGGAGTGTGCGTGCGTGCGAAAGTATGCGCGCGTGTGTGTTTTTCTGTGTCTATCTATTTCAGTGTGGGTGTGTGTATATTTCAATCACACAGTGTCCGTTATATTTCAACCAAAACGTATTTAGTAAAAGATATTTTACTGTTTATTTTTTATTTTTACAAGCATTACAGACTTAACTAACTTAGGAGATAACTTTTATTTTCAACATATCGCGCCCTTATGCTAAAACACGGGCCCACAATCTGTCCGCCATTCCATCCCCTGCTACGTTACCCTAACAGTAGATACATTAAATTAAATGGAAGAATACGCCAATTTTTCAAAAATGTCAGAATCACCTGCAAGCTGTAAATCCTGTTGATTACGAACGAGGCACTGATGACGAACTGATGGCCTCGAATTCATTCGAAAACATTAAATCAAAATTTTTGCATTACCAATGCCTAGCTTGGTTCGTAAAGGGAACCCCATCAAGAAATGTTTGCGAGTGATATATTTTTGAATAGGCAGTAAAATTAAATATGTTGCTTGTGATCATCGATCACTAATAAAAAAAAATAGTGAATGATATTTTTTTGAGCGTAGTTATTGCCCGAAGTAATTCTTGCTATGTTAGCTACCTGATGATAGTTATATATATTAGATTAATTAATTAAAAACCACTTCAGGAGAGATAAGAGCATCGAATCTGATAGATCGTGCAATTTTCATCAATATAAGTACGTACTTATCGAAAAGTTCGCATGAGTTTTGAAAACTGGCTTATTATTTTTTTATATTTTGTTTTCAGATATTATGGAATTGCAGTTTTAATTACAGTGTACGATGGCATCATACGCTTTTTTGTGTATAGGTAACACTTATATAACATACATATTTTATTTCAGCCTTACGGCAACATTATAAGTTTTAAATAATTCGCAAATAATATGTAAGTGTGTCGTGAACTTATTCTGATAGTCCTCAAAAAATATGTTACCTTCACTCTAGCTAGTAATATCATTGGACTAAAATCTTTATTTTTAAGTATATTTCCCTGTAACGACTAACAATAGTGAGTCCATGTTGGATGAACGCATCATGATTATAAAGGGTATGAAAAGTCAATATATTTTCAGTCATTCCATCTTCATTTCCAAAAGTGACTACGCATATATTCGAATCCTTCTGTATAATACAGTTGTTTTCAGGTGGTGAAGGATTTCAGTAGTCATTAAATATTTTGTGGATTATCAGCTTGTTGTTCACTTAGGTTAAAAATACCGAAAACTGGGTATAAAAGGGAGCGAATTGCTTACCACAAAATTTTCTCTGAACCTGAAAGGACTCCCTTAATTTCAAGGTTGTCATACAAACACCTACATTTATTCTTAATAAAGAATCAAAATGCAGACACTTTGTTACCGCTGAAGATTTAAAAGTTTTCCGGTTCTCTGCACACACCATATGAAACACAAAAGCATTATGCTGACTTTTTACGCTGGTATTCTGCGAGAGCCTTTTCCGGTTGAGCCGGCCCTAATTGTGACTTAAGAACCATAAGATACGCGAATAATGTGGTAGAGCCACGCTACAGCATATGTGGTAGAGCCACGTTGCAGCTATATTATGATTGTAGCACGAATGGGTCGGCTCGACCGGAGTATGCTCCACGCTCTCACAGAACTCAAGCGTAAAATAGCAACTACATGCTGCCATGTGTCGTATGGTGAGTGTCGAGAACCGAAAACTTTTTTTACTGGAAACGAGGCAATCTATCTTAGTCCTTAGGGGCGACAACGCATCTGCATTTTGATTCTTAATCGAGGATTAATGCAGATGTCTATGGACAACAGCATCCACTTACCATGTGGTACCATCAGGTGGACTGTGTTCTCGTTTTTCACCCTTGTACTATAAAAAAAAGAATAAACCGAGTTCGATTACATCCCATCAATAAGATTGTTAATAGCATTTGTTAGTTATAATTTATCAACTTTTTACCCCGAGAGGAGTCCAGTGCTCAGTAGTGGCATGGTGGCATATAGATTGTTGTTTTCCATTTTTGTACTTAATGCGTGAGAATAAAGTTTGTGAAGCGTACGTTCACGTCGTATATTGCTTTGCTTTTTCGAGGGCACATTATTATTTGTTTCAAGAGACAAAACGACCTTGTCTGACTATAACTAAGTAAACAGCTTACTTTCCATGTTAAATGTTACCGAGTACAATAGCGTGGAACAAGCGTAATGTGTAAATTATTCACTGAATAACTCAAATAAAATCTAAGTTTCATCAAGAAAAATCTAGTTTTTAACAAAATGTTCATGGTTAATAAGATAATAAAATTATGTTGTCCCCTTTTTATAACATTCCCTTTATCGTATTATCACATTCAGTACTAAGTCACTACCCGTATGCCTTTACATTTATTTAAAGTCTTGCTTAAATTCCTACTTTAATTTAAAAAATGCTTAAAGTTGTGCTCTCTTTTTTCACCAAATGATAATAGAAAGTTTGTTTTGAACAGTGGTAGAGCCACGCGGCAGCTTTTGCTGTCGCACGGATGGGCCGGCTCGAACCGGGGTGGTACCACGACCTCACAGAAAACCAGCGTGAAGTAGAGGTTTACCTCTACGTTTCGCTTGGTGAGTGCAGGTGGCCGGAGGCCCTTTTTACTGGAAATGAGGCATTCCATCTTAGTCCTCACGGGTGACAACGCATCTACATTTTGATTCGCAAACGAGGATAGATGTAGATGTCTATGGGCCGTAGCAACCACTTACCATCAGGTGGACTGTGTGCTCGTTTGTCACCCTTATCCTATAAAAAAAAGACAGGTATAGAGATAATCAATACTTTATTTAAGTAAAAGATAATCAACGATTATAAGTGAGGTCGTCGTCTTTAGCTAAATGATATATAAGAGTACATTAGTAGAAACACGTAAGCGGTAGCTTTGAATGTTTAGTGCCACACGCTTTAGTATGATTTTACGTACGTTTCTCCCCTTTCTACTAAAATACCATGTCGTCTTATTTTTGTTGAAAACAATCGCATTGATGTGCTACTAATGTAGTCTCCTAAAGCACTATGATAATAAATGTAAACCAGCTTTAAGGGGAAATCCTGTTAGATAAAGGAAATTAATACATACGTAGAAATATGTGTGACAAGCGAGCACGCAATCCACCCGAAGGTGAGTGGCTATTGTGTCTCATAGAACTACCCTCACGTATTTACCTGTATCTATCAAAGTGCAGATGCATTGTCACAAAATACCAGCGTGAAATCATATATCTATACTTTGAATAATATGAATATACTGGCTGGCGCATAGGTTATCACGTTAAATAGCACAGCAGTTAATACAAGTTGATATATGTCTGTTAAAATAATAAAATAAACAATAATAAAAGAAAACAATAAATAATGCATTTTTCAAACAAAATAAATAGCGTAAAAAATTGACAAGGAATAAATCATCCTTGATAATATTAGTTAACTGAACTGAAGTGACCTGTAAAACCGGCAACAGCGCTCAGTGCTCACGTGATCAACACAGCGACTCGACCGTACAAACACCGCCGCGCTTACCTAAAGATTGCGCCCGTAACAATAAGGGGGCCGCTAAGCTGCGTCGAAACATACGTATTATTGGATGAAGGAAGCACGGTCACCTTAGTCGATGCCTCGATCGCCGACGTAATCGGCGCCGACGGCCCAGCCCACGCAATGTGGATACAAGGGGTCGGCTTGGGGGTGAAACATGAGAAGAGCAAGATCGTCAGCTTTAAAATAAGAGGAACGTACGCGCAAGAGAAATACAACATAGAAGCAGCACGTACGGTAGAGCGGTTGGACTTCGCGCCAGAATCCGTGAATGAAAATCACTTAGAGAATTGTAAACATCTGTTGGATATCAAAGAGGATATCACCTACGAACGCGCCTCACCGAAAGTACTAATCGGGCAAGATAACTGGCACCTCATAGTGTCTAGAAAACTGCGCGTCGGCCGTCGAGACCAAACAGTCGCCTCATACACCAACCTGGGCTGGGTTCTGCATGGCCGTTATACCTCATTGACGTCGACGGTCACCTTCTGCGGCAGACTACATCAGAGGGAAGATGCACAACCGATAGAAGAAATAACGACAGATCATAAACAAGACGACGCGACCCGAACCACGCCAGAAAGGTTCGACGAGTCGCACCGGTGGTTCCGAGGGCCCCCGTTTCTGCAACGTCCACCGGCAGAATGGCCGCAGGAAGAGAAAACGACACAATACGACACCGGGGAAGAACGAGAAATATGTAACGTCGCAGTTAAAAGTGAAGACTCGCCAACAACACATCTGCCACAAATAGAAAGATTTTCAAAATGGATTCGCCTCATAAGGCGACAGCGAGAGTCCTCCTATTCATCGACGTGTGCAGACCAAACAAGCACGTGGTGAAGGCTGGGCGTAAACGCAACAGAGCAAGACAAGATAGCGACCCTGGCTGGCAAAGAACAAACAGACGCAACACTCCCGCCAAGGATAAAAAGGCAACTCCTACTGTCTCATCGCTTATAGGAATACCGGCCGCTTACCATATAAATCACATGGGTAATTATAATACCTACACTTGTCCATACATAGGTAATTAGGCACGCGTAGAGCGATGCTAATCCGATGTTATCAACGAATCATAAAGTTCATGGTATTGTTTTTATCCAAATAATCACTTTAATCTTAAAATCACTCAAGTTTAATAATCAAAACAAATCAAATTTTGAAAAAAAATCATGTCGGTGTATTCTGACGACGTGAAATTGTGATACAAAGCATCTTAAAATTTAAAAAAGTTAAGACGTTAAAAAATAAAAGCGTGCAATTGCGCACGGGCTGTCACATCACTAAGTTATTAAATATGACTATCTATTATTAACGTGTCCTATCACAAATAAAAAAATACAATAGAGTAAAAGAAAGCGTCCAATTTCGCACAAACAGTCGCACCACCTTCATAACACAATTATTATTATAGTATTAACGTGTTCTATCACAAACAAATCAAGAAACTTATGAAAATATCCACAAAATGAAGAAAACCAGCAATTAAAACTTAAATTAAAAGAACGTGTACGCGAAAAACTAAAATTAGGTAAAAGTGACTCATGAACCATCCCCAAGGACACCGGCGTTGGAATAAGTGACTTACTGTCTTACTTTATCATCGCACGCGCCAGTCGACAACACGCACCCTCCCGACAACCCGTCCCAATTCTTGTCACATCGCGTATAGAGAATTATGCCTTAAGGGGCTACTCCATGCGAACGACCTTGAGCATTTGGTGTGCCGTACCGCGCCGACTTGCTACAATAATCGCGTAAGAAATATGTAAGACGCCACCTACTGTACGGACGTAGTATTTTTTCAACATCAATAAACTATTTTATGGAAATACACACAGCGTACAACGATAAATGTATTTTAATTTTTTTATTCGGTATATTAGTTGCATTATATTAGAATTATGTATTCTCGTATATTATCTAATTATAAAATTTTATAATGAATTATTGGTTGGGTATTAGAATTATTTTTAACTGTGTACTATACTGATAATATTGAATTAGCCTTTTATAGTGTAAAAGTTTTAACAGTGGTAGAGCCATGCGGCAACTTTTGCTGTCGCACGGATGGGCCGGCTCGAACCGGGGTGGTACCACGACCTCACAGAAAACCAGCGTGAAGTAGAGGTTTACCTCTGCGTTTCGCTTGGTGAGTGCAGGTGGCCGGAGGCCCTTTTTACTGGAAATGAGGCATTCCATCTTAGTCCTCACGGGTGACAACGCATCTACATTTTGATTCGCAAACGAGGATAGATGTAGATGTCTATGGGCCGCAGCAACCACTTACCATCAGGTGGACTGTGTGCTCGTTTGTCACCCTTATCCTATAAAAAAAAAAAATATTTGTCGAAATGTTAATTATGGATTCGAAACTTACATGCTAATGGTGCTTCATTTTTTATTTGCATTTACTTCAAAGAAAATACACGCAAAAAGCTTCATCGCGCAGTAAAAAATACAACAAATATATGTATAACTAATACGAAAAATTATACCCAACACAAACAAATAATACTACCTATAAATAACCTAATAAGTAATAATATTATCGTCTGATATGAGGTGAGCGTGTGCGCTGGCCGACACTCTAACGACACGGGCTTCACGTCGAAGAGCTCAGCGCTCACTGACTAGGCTGACTACAGTAAGCCCGTGGGCAGTGAATACGCCCAGATTTTAAAATAATTTCTAAATAAAATCAAATTTTGGTCTTTTGAAAAAAAATTTATAATAGAAATGTTCATTAACAAATTGCATATCCATGTGTAAACCGCAAAATAAAATAATACTTACTTTACGAGGAGATGCATGTTATCAATAATAATTTCACATTTATGTGGTTTCGTTGTAAGGAGATTATATTAATATTTATTCCTTTAAAAAAAAATTGGATATAGCTCTTATGAAATCAACATTATGTAGAAATATAATGTGTTTTTTATTTGTTGATATATCTTTTAAATAAAAAGTAGATAGCTCCTAAAAACCGCACAAATAACGACTAGCGCGACATTTTGCACAACCTGCGCCTTAAGTCGTCCATTTTAAGTAAATTATTCGCTTGAATTTGTTTTCACACATCCGCAGCGCGTGGTCTCTTTGTTTTTAATTTCGCGCATAAGAATTATGCCTTATATTGTTAGCCATAAGTACATTTTTTGCTTAATTTATTACTTTATTTGACTAACTCGAATTGGCAACGTTTGAACTAGTATCTTCGCCTTCACGGGTCATTGATCTTAGAACTTCTAGTATTCATCAAGTGATATCTGATGCATTTACATAATGTTGTTTAATATTAAAACGAAAAAAAGCTACCGCGACTAGAATGTTAATTGTTATATTTTTTTTAGTTGTGTATGTTTAAAGAACTTTGTGTAGGATACGTTTTTTCATTTAACGTGATAACTTCGTCGTCACTTATATATATATATATATATATATATATATATATATATATATATATATATATATATATATATACAGGGTATTTTTGGAACGCTCCCGAAAACTAAGACAGGCGACAGCACCAAGTATACCTTTGATCATGGGTCACAAATAAATTTGATCCTGATGAAAAAAAAATCATATTTTTACAATGTTTTATTAGTTTTATTCACGCGCCATCATGTTAGTACAGCTAAATGAAACGATAATTTCATAAAAAAAATCATGAAAATACTGAAACATAAAACCAGCAGTGAAAACTGAATTGATATCACCTGACTAATGGAGGTTAATGTACGCGCGAACGGTGAAAAAAGAACGCTGGCCTTGAACTTGGCCACTGAGCGATTTATCACATATTGTTACGAAGGGGGCGCGACGGGGGAACAATCCGTCAGTATAACTGTGCCTGCATGCTATTGGTTCCCGCGCTTTGTTCGTTCCAAAAATACAGTCGCATACACAGCTTACTTTGCGACTCGCGCGATGTTTTAAAAAGGAAGGAAAGAAAAATAATTTATATCTATTGTTTTATGACTAAACTAGTGAACGAAAAGGTAAATATGATAGGAGAAGGTGAATGGGGAAAATTGTGCAGTAAATTTAAAAGTGTTGAGGAAGAATACCGAAAAAATTACCATGTGATCGACGTGAGGACGGAAGCTCAAGCGAAGATGAAAGTGATGATGAAGTAGCATCCAGTAACACCAACACACCATCAACATCTGGCTTCCATGTAACCCAAGACGACATAATGGACGGCGTGTCACACTTAGCTTAAGTTTTCTTCTTACAAACTTAAAAATATTTTACGATAGAAATAACAAATAATGCTCAAGTAAACATTATCCATTTTTAATTCCAACCTCTTCCAAAGTTCTAAGTAGCTAGTAAAACGCCTAGTATAATTCTACAATAAAACAATTAAATACTATAATATTATAAAACAATAGCCCAATACCATGTAGTACTTTAGAACGCGACTGTACCCACACTCCCTTCGCTACCGACCTATATCTAGCTCGGTCAATGTTACGGTCATAAGAAAAAAGGGCGCATCTGACAATTTTTGAATAAATGAGTTAAATATAACATTCGTCTCATGATAAGAAGGCGCATCTACTATTTTTTTTAATATTCACAAATATCAATATTTTAGAAATTATCGTAAGAATTTTAGACGTAACTGTTGATCACAGATGACATTTTTTTAGTAGAAAAGACTTATACAAATTCAACATAAAAGAAAAGACTTATTTAACCAGTTGCTACGTCATCTTTAACAATATTTGCATCGATTACTTAAATTTCAATTATTCTTGTCTTATTATTCTATATCTTATTATTAAGAGCTGGTGTTTCACATGTGGTCCCATATAAATTTGATCGAGGTCAGACCAATAGTTTTTGAGTTATCCTTAATTATTTATATTAAAGTCGGTTGTACAAAATTTTTAATTTTTAATTATTATCGTAGTAAGTCTCGTATGATATCCCCTTTAAAATCATTACTCAAGAGTTGAGGGTTGTTATTATTTGTGTCTCACTACCAATGGTTCTCTAATATTTACTAAGAAAAAAGTAATAAATTACTATTAGCGTCCTTTCAAATTCAAATGACCTTTCCAAAATATGTAAAAATGTTAAATGAATGGCAGTTTTTTTTATTTATTAGGTTGGAAAGACGCAAATTGTTATATGCGTCTTTCCTTCGATGTTTTTGTGTTGCTAGATGTATTTTTTAAGCTAAGATGAAAAGGAAAATTCTTTTTATTTAAATAAATAAACAAATTATCAAAAAAATAAGTTCGTCCTTAAAATCTTCATGTCTCTACGTATATATTTCAATTTTCATATAGAAACCTTTTAATATACTATAGACACTGGGTCTGAAAGAAAAATTCATCAATTTATTTTTTATTTCCATTTTACGTTTTTCTAGTTGCGTCCTTCTTTATTATGAGGCATGAGAATGTAACCCAGCCGGCTCGTATAGCCCCACGCTGTGACGCAGTAGGTTTCCGTTTTGTCGTGTTAATTAATTGAAGTTTTTGAAACAGTTCCGTGTTGATTTTGTACACACGTGCACGAGCGTTTTGTTTATTAAATTGTTATAACGTGTTGGTATTATTATTGTTACGTTTTTTGTTTTAATAATGCTTAACGCGTACGTTTATAGTGATTGTGAATACGACAACATGTTATGTATCCGAACCTAGGTACACGAAGTATCGCTAAATAAATTGTTAAGACGTCGGGATGGAACAAGTGTGTCATACTGTGCAGTGCACAAAGTGTTGAAGCGTAACCGAATGCTTGGCCACCTCGCTCACCAGATCTGACCCCGTTAGACTTCCTTCTTTCTGTGGGGTATGTGAAAGAAAGGGTTTTTAATCGTGAGTGTGATAGTGCTGACGAAACTACAAAAGGATCGTGGATGTTTTCGACAAACTACGTACGGACTGTGTCGAAGACCACACGATGATGCCCCGCCTCCATGAGTCTGCCTTGAAATGAATGAAGCACAATTTGAGCCGCATCTCATAAGACCACGGAGGATTTAGAGCGGTAAGCTGTTTCATAACAATTTTTTTTTAAACAACTTAGTACTGAATAAATCTGAATACATACATAACTGAATACATGAGAATAATAAACATACCTACACGATGAATAAAAACGCATGACTCTAACCTTGGTTACATTTCATTTAAATGTTTTTTCATTAGCGGGAAATCGAACCAGTTATTTGGGTTATTTAACCTGTAAATTCGGATTAAAATGGCTACGTGGAGACAAGTGCAGTGGCAAAATAGTAGGTTAAGTAGATAAGTTAGGTATTTAGACAAGTGTTGTAAATTATTAGGTATTGTGGTATGGCCCGCTAGTTGCGGACCGCGCGAATTTGCGTTCGCGCGTACATTGACCTTTAATCAGCTGATATGAATTGAGTTATTCCACTGCTGGTTTTATGTTTCAGTATTTTCATGATTTTTTTTATGAAATTATCGTTTCATTTAGCTGTACTAACATGATGGCGCATGAATAAAATTTATAAAACGTTGTAAAAAGATGTTTTTTTTTTCATCAGGATCGGATTTATTTGTGACCCATGATCAAAGGTATACTTGGTGCTATCGCCTGTCTTAGTTTTCGGGAGCGTTCCAAAAATACCCTGTATATATATATATATATATATATATATATATATATATATATATATAAATGCGAAATACCACTGACTGACTAATTCATCATGAGATATCTTAAACTATACACCCGAGTAACTTGAAATTTAGTACAGTTACTCATTTCGCAATGTAGACGGTAAATAAGAACGAATTTAACGATAGTCCCATAATTTTTTTAATAGTTTTTTTTATAGGATACGGGTGACAAACGAGCACACAGTCCGCCTGATGGTAAGTGGTTGCTGCGGCTCATATACATCTACATCTATCCTCTATTACAAATCAAAATGTAGATGCGTTGTCACCCGTGAGGACCAAGATGGAATGCCTCATTTCCAGTAAAAAGGGCCTCCTTCCAGTAAAAATAGTTTCCGCAGTAAAACATTATCATGCGCCCAGCGACCAGAGCGGGTATCAGCTAGTATCAGTATAATGGTGATGGGTTTTCTATGGTGAGTGACAAATACTGCAGACCCAGAGTCAGAGCACATAAGTAGAATTGGCGAGAAACTAGTTCGCCCTCCTTCGGGAACCCGTGCATTCTGGTCTCTCGCCAAGGCTGTCCAAGGGAATTTCTGTAAGCCATCACTACCATCTCTGCATAGGGAGGACGACTCGCTCGCCCACGCCGCAAAAGAGAAAGTCAACCTTTTAGGCTCCTTTTTTGCGTCCAACTCGACTGTTGATGACGGGGGGAACACACCGCCGATCATCCCGCGGTGTGAGTGCTCCATGCCGGATGTGCGGTTCTCACAGCGCTCGGTTCGCAGAGCACTCCTGTCCCTGGACATGCACAAGTCGAGTGGGCCTAACGGAATCCCCCCAATTGTGCTGAGGACATGTGCTCCGGAGTTGCCACCGGTTCTAACGCGTATTTTACGGTACTCCTACTCCCTAGGCGTAGTCCCGAAATCATGAACGACAGCTTTTGTCCATCCGATCCCTAAAAAAAGCGACCGCTCAGACCCGTCCACTACAGGCCTATCGCCATCACCCCCTTGTTCTCCAAAATAATGGAATCCGTTATAAACTGCCACCTCATGCGGTACCCTGAGGATCACCAGCTGATTAGTGACCGCCAATACGGTTTTCGTCGGGGTTGATCAGCTGGTGGTCTTCTGGTCTACTTAACTCATAGATGGGCGGAGGCAGTAGAGTCCAAGGGGAGGGCATTGGCCGTTAGTTTGGACATTGGGAAGGCCTTCTGTCGGGTTTGGCACAAAGCGCTTCTTTCGACGCTCCCTTCCTATGGACTTCCCGAGAAATTGTGCAATTGGATCACCAGCTATCTTGCAGATCGGAGCATCAAGGTCGTTGTAGACGGTGCATGCTCCGACTACAAGCCTATTAACGCTGGTGTTCCACAAGGCTGCGTGCTATCACCAACGCTGTTTCTTCTGCATATCAATGATATATTGCAAACCAGTAGCATTCATTGCTATGCGGATGACAGCACTGGTGATGCTCTATACACCGGCCGTGCCAATATTTCTCGGGAAAAAGTCACCAAGTACCGTAACCAACTTGTGTCTGAAGTGGAGTCTTTGCTGGACAAAGTCTCGGATTGGGGGCGACTAAATCTAGTCCAGTTTAATCCTCAGATGACACAAGTTTGCGCATTTACCGGTAAAAAGAACCCCTTTGTCGTATCTCCTCAGTTTCAAGGTACCTCAGCCAGTATCGGAATCCTCTACGTCGACATATCGAGTGACGTGCAGTTTCGTGGTCACTTGGAAGAGAAGGCCAAATTGGCCTCTAAAAAGCTTGGCGTGCTCAGTAGAGCGGGACAGTATTTCATGCCGGTACAACGCCTGTAACTATTATAAAGCGCAGGTTCGGCCTCACATGGAATACTGTTCCCATCTCTGGGCTGGGGTTTCCCAGTGCCAGCTCCTTCCACTTGACCGCATCCAGCGCAGGGCGGCTCGAATCGTCGACGACCGAGTCCTTTCCGATCGGCTCGACTCATTGGCGCTGCGAAGAGAAATTGCATCTCTTTGCATTTTCTTTCGCATTTACCACGGGGAGTGCTCTGAGTAATTGTTCGGATTAATGCCAGCCGCCAAATTTCACTAACGCACATCGCGGCAGAACTCCATCCACACCATCTGGATGATTGGCGGTCCACCACTGTGCGATTTAGAAGATGTTTTCTTTCTCGCACAACTTCCTTGGGGAATAGTTTACCACCAGCGATGTTTTCGGACCGATACGACTTAGGGACCTTCAAGAAAAGCGCCTACTCCTTTTTAAAAGGCCGGCAACGCATCTGAAATTCCCCTGGTGTTGCGGTTGCGGTTCATGGGCGGCGGTAGTCACTTACCATCAGGTGAGCCGCATGCTCGTTTGCCCCCTCGCCTATAAAAAAAACCCATTTACTGGTTACGAGGCATTCCTTCTGAGTCCTGAGGTGTGATAATGCATTTCCATTTCTATTTCATTATGCTGCAATTTCACGCTTCTTAGCTGACACGGTAGACGTTGTTCTGGTCTTTACGGTAGGCAAATATCAGATTTATTAATGATTGAACTAAAGGATTTCGTCTGGATGGATCACCCTCTTACTGGTTTCTGCCGCTAAATTGCAGACGAACACGCTTCAGACCGAAACAGAGCAGTGCCTGTAGCACTGCTCTGTTTCGGTCTGAAGCGTATAGAGAGCTAGTATAACTACAGGCTCAGAGACATTCAGAATGACAAAGCATTTGAAGCTTTCTACTTATGCTCTCTACGTTCAAATTTGGCTGCAGGTGTTCATGGATTGCAGTAGCCACTTATGATTTCACTTGTGATTTCAGTGTTATAAAAAAATCGACTGTAGCATCATCCATCGGGTACAGATTTTGTGATTTTATTTTTGGTTTACAGCATACAGTGTGAATATAATAATTCTGATATAGAACTTATTAATAAATTGAGTACACCGCTGACTTATGGATCCTAACATAATTATGAACCATCGTATCGACAAAACAAATATTATTGGTGATGTTATATTATTATCAATCTAATGTAAAATGTAAATGTTTAGTATGGGGGTGACATGGTATTCTTATTGTGATATTATATTATGAATCTCAATAGGTAAACTCGTTTAAAAGTTACTCGATCACTAACAAACGGACTAATAATTATAATGTGTAAAGATAAAGTATATTTAAGAGTAATTATGAAAAAGAAAACAAATGAACAGCAGCAAAGAATTTAGAGTGTAGTTCTATTTTCACAATTTACAAGATCGTGCTCAGCGAGAACACAAATTGTAAATAAAATACTATGTAAGCGTATTGTTCTTTGTAGTTGTTACTGCAGTCAGCATTTATTTTGTTTCAAGCCCAGAGGCTAAAACAGAAAGTATTTCTTTGTAACATTTTAATAGTCAGGCTTTAGTTTTGTCACTTGTGAATGGATATATTATTCTTACAACCGACTTCAATATAGATAATAATTTAAAACTTAAAATTTTGTACAACAGGCTTCAATATATGTATATTATTAAGGATAACTCAAAAACTGGTCAAATTGTTCAAACTTTGATCAAATTTATATGGGACCACATGAGAAGCACCGGCTTTCAAATAAAAAAAGGAATCATCGACATCGGTCCAAGTAGAACAAACTTATGAGGTACACATACACATAAAAACATACAGTCGAATTGAGTACCTTCTCCTTTTTGAAGTCGGTAGAAAAAGCAAGAACATCATCAATGTAGTCGAAGTAAATTAAATAAGCATTATTAATGATATTTGACGTCGGTTGATAGCTGTTAGTGATAGGAAGTCACTTTGTATCCACAACACACAGATATTCTTTTTTTAAGCTATTCAAATGGTAGAGCAACGCTGCATCTATATTATGAATGCAACACGGATGACTCGACTCGACTGGGAAAAGACCTATGTTTTGTATGGTGAGTGTTAAGAAGGTGTCCTCAGTTCTCAGAGGTGACAACGCATCTATATTTTGATTCTTAATCAACGACGGATATAGGTGTCTATGGAACACAGCCTCCACTTCCTATCAGATGGACTGTGCGTTTGTTTGTCACCCTTATTCTATATATATATATATATATATAAGTCATATTTTAAGCTAACTTTCCCATGTGGAAGGGAAGATTATAGCTAGCAGTTTTAACTATAACACCTTACATTATAATTTCGTAATAAAATTATTCGAGTGAATATCTGTAAAAAGATCGTTGTCGAATTATATCGTATAACCCAACTTCTCGCAGTACAGCGCAAAGACCGTTGGCTAAATTTCCTTGCTGAATTTAGGTGAGAACGACGGCGGTCACCAGTCGCGAATAATGTCCCTTGAGAAAATTTGCACGCACGTGGGCCCACGAACCGATGACCTCTACAGCGATCGGCACAAATATATAATCAGCTCTCAGAGACTCCTATTGGCGCCATTTACCCAATTCAGACGTCTCTGATATCTTATGTTTTAATCACCTGGTAGTAAGTGGACGCTGTGGCTAATAGATATTTACATATATCCTCGATAAAGAATCAAAATGCAGATGCGTTGTCATTTGTCACCCCTGAGGACTAAGATGGAATGCCTCGTTTTAAATAATCTCCTATTGTTTTGGTTACCATCGTAACAGCCGCATTACGACTTGGAAATTAAAACTGGGCTTGCATGTTAATGGCCGCGTTCATAAATAAATGGTTTGTGCGCATAACACGCACAAATCTAAATTATTATTACAGATCAGTTTTCACAAAGCGTTAGGACCTTAAACGAAATTCAGTTGGATAAGTAAATATACATTTCTTGTTATTTGAGTAATTTTTTCCTACATTTACATTCACGATTGTGTTATAAACTTAATTTGCATTTAAAAAAAACTGGCCAAGTGTGTGTGGTCCACGAACAATGTAGAGGTAGAGTTCCGTAGTTTCTCGTCACAATACGTGAACTTAGAAGGGGCATTCTAGATTATAAGAGCGTATTAACTGAGTTTGCGGTTTGACAGCTATAAATACTAAATATAGGCCCAAATAGGATGATGATAACTGAAGCAATTATTTTCCAAGCAGACTTACGTAGGGACTTACATAGGGAGTACAGTTTCATTCGTGGTACTTTTCGTTTACGCAGGCGACCCTCAGGATAGTTTAGGGCAGTTATGGTTTACGGGAAGGTTCATATATATCTTAGGGTTCCACTACGGCGATTTAATACTTGGATAGTGAACCATATACTAACTTTTTAAATACCATTCCCAATAGGTCTACTTGGAAAATAAGTCCTTCAGGTATCATCGTCCTATTTCAAGTCGTTATAGCGGCCATAACGCGAACTCACTTCATTATCATTATCATCATTACAGCCTTTCACAAGTCCACTGCTGAAATAAAGTCTCCCCTAAGAAATGCTACAAAGCACGGTCCTGAGCCACTTCGACTTCGTGCATGTCTTACCAGGTCGTCATTCCATCTAGTGTGGGTTTGTTTCCAACACATTTACATTTAAACTCTTTGAAAAGGTCACTGTGGAACACGGGTATCTCCGATATAATAATGATTTTTCATAATAGCTACACTTGATGGACGCTTTGTTAGAAGTACCTACTAGACGTTTTGTACGTTAGACGCTTCTTCTCGTGGTTACAGTTTTATAATATGTACTAAATTATGTCCAGCAGCCCAGTCACCAGTCAACCTTTATATATTTAAAATATGTTTCGTTTATATCAGTCTATCAATAATCGGCAAAAGTAGGCTTCCAAAATAGAATAGGGAAATGTTTGCCATAGTTGCCACGCTTAACTAGCGGGCTGGCAACCGTACATTGTTATTTTTATGCAGCTATTATCCACACAGACACGGCTCCGTGGCGCAGTGGCTTAGCAATGAGTTAAGAGCGCTAAGGGCAGCGGGCTGGAATCGCTTACGGAACAAGTATTTGTATGGCCTACAAATAATCATTCCGGTTCTGGATGTCCTTGTGACATTTATGGTTATAAAGAACTACCATGATACAGGAGAAAATTCTAGTGTCGAGGGTAACATTTTTAAAATTAGATCATAGTAGATAGTAACCACTCCACCATTTAGTAGATATTCTTACACCATCACTACACGGTAGACATAACCACGAGGAAACATAAATTCTGTGAAAACAGCCTTGTTATTGTGTCGCATGGGAGTAAGGAAGATCTTGATGGTCCTCTGATGGGAAAGCTCATATTGAGTCTAAATCCCCATTAGTGCATAAGTAATGACATAGTTATTAAGTTTTTATAGGTACTTCTACCTATGGGCTTCATGTGTGATGATGTGTGAACAAATAAATAATTAAATCAATATATTTGCACCAGAACAATATTTGATAGTTTCCTTACCCATCTTGATAAAGGATTACAAAAATATCAAAATTTGTGGTTGCCAAGTGGTCACCACTGATCAATTGTGCGTGTTTACATTAAGAGCAACATCCAAAATTAAACATTGGTCGGTGACTTTCGTGACGCGAAAAAAACAGCAAGATACGAAAATAAATCCGATATTTACAGAGATTAATTACAGTGAACAGAATGAGATGATAGCGCGATCATCTGGACAAACCTAAAGAAAACGTTGAAATAAGACGTAGTGATTATTATAAAATAAAATTATAGTACCTAATATAAACAAAATTTTATTAGTGTAATATAAATAAAATTGTAAGTGACTGTCTGATATCTCTATATATAAAAGGTTTTAAAAAGTTACTTCGCAAACATCCATTCAATAAAATAAAATGATGTGTCTTACCCAGTATGAAGAGCACCTCCCGCCTGTGTGTCTTTCCAAGTAGTGGTTTTTCCTAGTTTAGTGGTGTTGGGAGTAGTGGTGCTGGGATTAGCGATAGACAATTGTCTTTCCTAGTGTAGTGGTGTTGGGAGGAGTGGTGCTGGGATTAGTGGTGACGGGGATAGTGCACGCAATTGAGGGAGGGCGGTAGGTGCTCTTCATACTGGGTAAGACACATCATTTTAATTTATAGAGCGGATTTTTGCGAAGTAACTTTTTAAAACCTTTTATATAATGGATTTCCGCAAAGTAACGCCTGATTCTATTAATTATATCTCTATATATTAAAAAATTGTAAGTGTTTACTGCCACGGCATTCACTTACCATTAGGTGGACTGTGTGCTCGTTTGTCAACGTTATTTATATAAAAACAGACGACTATAAATATAAATTGGTAGTCGTGGTCACCTATAAAATCAATTGCTGTCCGTTAGTCTCGTAAAACTCAAAAATGCCTCAATCGATTTCGATTTTTTTTTGTGTGGGTCCCTGGATGGTTTTAAAACTCAATTGGACCCGGTAGGTGTGATCCAGAAATTACCCGTGCAAAGCTAGGGCGGATCGCTTATACTACATAGAAATAAATGCATTTTATTGAGCTAAATGGGATATTTGCATGCCATGCATGCATAACTATTTTTAAATTTTGTCAATCTGTCTGGGCTAATCTTTGGAATGGCGGAACCGATTGTAATGAAACTTGACGATCTGATAGACAATATTAGGGTGTCCCACAGGGAAGTGTGTTAGGTCCGTTTTTATTTCTAATATACATTAATGATCTTCCAAACGTCACTGACTACGAAACTGTTCTGTTTGCGCATGATACTACTGTAATTATTAAGTATAAGGATAAAAAATTCTATGAAAATGAAATATCTATTTCACTAGACAAAATTTTTTGATGGCTCAAAAGTAACAATTTAAAAATAAACTTAAATAAAATCAAAATGATACAATTTAGTGATTTTAGAACTCCACCTATCGGACCTGACATTTGTTATGATAATACAAAAATTGAACAAGTCAACTGTACTAAATTTTTAGGGTTAATGGTTGACAGAAACTGTGACTGGAAGACTCATATAGAGTACGTATGCGATAAGGTTGAGAGATTTGTTTATGCTATAAAACAGCTACGGTTGACAGTGTCTACTGAAGCAGCACTGAACGTTTACCACGGCTATGTGTCTTCAGTGCTTTCATACGGCTTCTTGTCATGGGGCAACTCGGTTGAGTTTGGCAAGGCCTTTCGTGTTCAAAAGAAGTGTGTAAGGGCCATTTGTGGAGCTTGGTCTTTAGATAGTTGCAAACCTTTATTTCACACACTGCCCCTAGTTTGTATGTACATACGGGAACTTTGTGTTTTTGTCAAACAGCATATACAATATTTTACCATTAACTAGTTTAGTCAGTAGAAGTGCCATGCCAGGAAATAAATTTAAGCTCTATCTGCTTCAATACAGGCTACAGGTTAGAGTTTACAATAAATTGCCTAACACTTTTAATGACCACTCTTTCGTTATTTTATAAAAACTCACAGAATTGCTGGCAACAAAATGTTTATATAGCTTAGACGAATATATGACTTATAGAAAAATATACAATAATGGTGAAATATGGAAAAAACTGATTATTTTTTTAACATTTAATATTTATTTTATTTTTTTGACATTTTCTTTATTTTTTTTTAGATTTTGGACATTTCTATAATTCAAATTCATTAAAATGTATTATTTATATAAACATTTATATAATTAATGAATTTTTGACCTGTATTTATTGTTATTTAAAAACTAGACGCTAAAATATTTTTCTAAATAATTTCATAATAATTTTTCTTTAATAATTTACCTCATTAATTTATAATAATATATTTTTTGTATATTGTAAAGATATTGCACGTCATTATCATGGTAGAATGTAAGGTTTCATTAATTAATAACAACATTATAATATTATGTACTACATTCTGGCAATAAATAAATTTGAATTTGGGTAATTTAGGCTACATTTTATCTAAATAACCTAAAATTTAAAAAACAAACAATATTTTTTTATAATAAATGGTCTCTGATTATCTTAAATTTTAACACTACATTAATAGATTCTACCCAGGTCAATCTTCTCATCAGGTACCTATACATCAAAACTTCAAAACAAGATTGTACAACCGGTGCGTGATGCCAGTGATGACCTATGGGTCTGAGACGTGGTCCTTCACAGCTGACCGTATGAGGTAGCTCAAGGTCGCTCAGAGAGCTATGGAGAGGGCTATGTTTAAGGTTTTTTTGCGTGATAGACTTAAAAACGAGGATATCCGCAGTAGAACCAGAGTAACCGATGTAGCTCAACAGATTAGTAAGCTGAAGTGCTAGTGAAGTGAGTAAAGTGAAGCTTGAAGAACCAACAACCGATGGGGAAGAAAGGTTCTCAGCCTCGTACCGGTAGGCGAAGTAAAAATAAGAATAAGAAATATTTAATCAGTTCAAAAAATATACAGATACTAAGTTACATTATGTAACATATTTTATAAGTCTCATATTTTATTATTTTATAATTTCAAACAGTATCACTGGGCTCCACACTAGGCTTCCTGTGTCGTGGAGACCAGTCTTCGCATTTATCTAGAACTTAATAATTAGTCGATATTATGTACGAGTGGATTTCCCACACATATAATTTACAACACAGAAAAAGAAGAGAAAAAATATAATAAAGTTAAACAAAAGAAAAACTAACACATATTTATGTGTTAGGTGCACACTTTTATGTTATATTTGACATTGTTCGCATTTGAATTTTTTTATAGGATAATGTTGACAAACGAGCACACAGTCTACCTGATGGTAAGTGGTTGTTGCGGCCCATAGACATCTACATCTATCCTCTATTATAAATCAAAATTGAATTGAATTGAAACGATTGACGTAACGAACGCGGCACGTTACTGTAACTGTCACCTTAAAAGACAATGCCCATATGTGCCCCAGAAATGCCCAGATAAAGTATATTACAAGATTGCTCTAATAAATAAAAACTAGAATTATGTTGTTAGTTTTAAATAATATTAAGCACTGGATAAAAAATTTAAAAAAATAAGACGGTTTGTTGACTTTGCAGTACGCATCATCGTTTCAATCATTAATTCATGCTTTATTTATTACGGTCTGGAATCACGTCCTTTGGCCCATGTAAAACTCAACATAATCGAATAATAATATACTGCTTTACAACCATACCAAATAAAAATATAATTTTATAATAAACGTCATCAGATGAAAAAAACATGGCCCAGTTAAGCATTAAGTTTTGTTATCAAAAGCCAGAGGCAGACTAGGTTTTTTACCAACGCCATTTATGGGACTATTTGTTTGTTCAACTATCCCTCATTGACAGTCTCTTAAATTATAAAATCTTAGGCTTTGTTTAGTTAGGGGCTAAATAATGGGCATGATAAATAAAATCTTCGGAAAAAGAATCGGTTTTTTGTTGATCAATTGATCTAAGTAATCGATTCCAATATCGATTATTATTTTACATTTGAATCATCCACGAGTTGAATAAAGATCTAAATGATGTCTCTAGACACTCAGAAGTACAAAAAAGTACTTTTTGGTAGTGTATATGTATATCTAGGCTTCAAATAAACAAATATAATTAAAGCAAAAACCTAATGAAGTAATGGCTCAAAAGGCTTAACTCCAAATCAAAAAGATTCCAAAAAACTAAAATGACTGTCACTCATTCTTTCACTGCATAAAAACCAGTAGGAATTCATCATGTTTATTGTCCAATATCTTTTGAACCGGTGCTTTATATGACATGAAATCTAGATATCATGTAAATACTGTTAAAAAGTTATCATATGAGATAGAGCTGCAATTTGGGCATTGCATGGCATTGCTGACTTTTAGCTCCATACTAATATGGACATGGTCCTTTACTGTATTTAAATGTTTTAAGTGTTAATTAATAGAATAAGTGACTTTATTGTGTAGTTCATATCCCAATTACAGATAGTGAACGTTTTCCAGTGCAATTATTATAAAGTTAGAATACAATCATTGGACAAAGTAGCAGCTGATCCGTAACGACGACGCTCACTACCCGCATTAGAAAAAATTTGAAAATTAGTACATAAGTTGTTATATAAATTTTATAAAAATTTAATAAACAATGGCTAAATGTGGGGGATGTGGAAAATTTATGTCCCAGATGGAGGGTGTTCGATGTCCGAAATGCTGTACAGATTTTCATAGGGCATGCGTAAAGATAGCGGATAATGCGAGAATCAGTGCCACTTGGATCTGTCCTGGATGTAAAAGCCGCTTACCAAAAGGGGATAATTCCGCAACACCTGTTAAGGGATTATTTTCAACATCTTCACCCGGTGACGACATGTCAAGTACAGGTGTGACGTCAAAAGAAGATAGTACTAATCTTCTTACCCTAGAGATACGTTCTTTTCGGGAGGATCTCCAGGCAGCCAGAGATGACATCAAGAAGGAAATAAAAGAAATGCGTCAAGAGATCACTGATTTTAAGGTTTCATTAAAATCATGTATGGATAGACTTGATGCCATGGAAGACAGGCTTTCGTCTGTAGAAAAACGGTTTGAGCAGACAGTTCCGATAGAAAACAACACTATACAAGATACTGTAAATGAATTACGTGTTCAATTGCAAGAGCGCGACCAGGAATTGCTCCTTAATGACGTGGAAATAGCTGGAATTCCAGAAAGTAAAGGAGAAACGCCGGTTCACCTTGTTAAGTTGGTTGCGAAAAAGTTAGGAATGGATGTTGACGAACGGGACATCGTATATGCTGAACGTGTTGGGTTGTCTCGACGGAACAGGGTTGATGAGAACGGAACTTCACCGTCTTATCCGCGTCGCATAACCATGCGCCTGGCACGCCGCTCCATTCGCGATCAATTCTTGCAAGCAGCTCGAATACGTCGCGCCATCACATCAGCCGACCTGGATTTGGGAGCAGCGCCTCAACGGGTGTATATAAACGAGCGCCTCACGCGCTTTTACCGACAGCTTTTCTACAAAGTGCGTGAAGTTGGTCGTCATCACAATTACAAGTATGTCTGGACAAGGAACGGTAAGATATTTTTGAGGAAAGATGACGGCAAGCCTGTTGAACGTATACGTGACCTGAAGGACATTGAAAGAATTTTTTCTTAACAAATTGTTTGCTTCACATCCATAGCTTAAACTATGTCAAAAAAGCTCTAGCTCTATTTTGTTTACCTAGCTATCGCTATATTATAACATTCCAACTTGTGTTATTTCGTTACTTATTAGTGGTTATTGATACGGCATATACCTCTGTATTGTTTTCTAAATATTTTTACTGTCCTAACCAGAAGTGTTGTGCCGAAAACAAGTTAATGATATTACATTTTATAAAATATAATATAAGTAAATGCTATTTAACGCCCTCACAAGATGAATTCACTGTTTTAAAGAATTATAAACCGAATATGTCATATTATAAGAAAGAAAAATTAAATGCAAGAAATGATAAGGTTAGGTTATATTCATTTTATTTCTTAAATAATATTGTGTGTGGTGATAACTTTGTATGTCTTTGTGCTACTATAATTATGTTAAACTCAAATACATTATATATTAATACACCTAATGGCTAGCAATAAAGAGTTCAAAGTTGGTTTGTACAATGCAGGTTCTCTCGGAACAAAAAGTGAAGAGTTTATTACATTAATTACTAAGTTATCGGTTGATATCATGGCCATAAACGAAACCTGGCTGAGAGCTGGAGAGGATGAACACGCACCAGTGATTCCGCAATATAAATTCCGGCATACTCCACGTCCAACAATTGTAAAGTCAGGGCGAGGTGGCGGTGTGGGATTCTACATTAAAGAAGGAATTAATACACATACCTATATACACCCTGTCGATCCAAAACATAACATGGTTGAGCAAATGTGGCTAACATTCACTATAAGTGGTAAAAAAGTGGCGTTAGGTACAGCTTATAGGCCCCCCTGGCTCGATGTAAATCTATTTTTAGATGCACTCACTGACACAATCACTTGCATGTCTTCCTTTGACCACATCATTATATTAGGCGATTTTAATATTAACTTGTTGCTTAACAATCATCATAACACAAAAAAATTACACTCTTTTTTGAATACACTCAGTCTTAAGCAACTTGTAAACTCGCCAACACATTTTACCGAGTCAAGCTCATCCCTGATCGACATTATCTGTACAGACCTGAGCGCACGTCATGTCACCGTGGAGGCAACAGGTACACTACATGGGCACGCTATGGTGTTTTGCGAGTTTGACGTATACCGAGATAAACCTACCCACAAATGTATTTATATGCGACCAATAAAAGATATTTACTATGATAATTTAAAAAAAGATCTGAATTCTATTCGTTGGGACTTAATAGCACAATTAGCTGACGTGAATCATATTCTAAATACATTTAACAGATCTGTCCTCTGTGTCTTTGATACTCATGCACCGTATAAGAAATGCGTATTCAAATCTCGACCCTACCCATGGATGACACCTAACCTGAAGTTCATGATATCTTTAAAAAATAAAGCCTTGTCTGATTTCCGTAAAACTAAAGACGTTACAAAAAAGGAATATTTTAAAACTTTAAATTCATTAGTAAATAAGACAATATATTTCGAAAAAGTTGCTTACTTTAATAATAATATCAATAGCCAAAAAAGTCGACCAAAACATCTATGGAAAAGTCTTAAATCTATTATATTACCTTTAAAAAAACCTAAAGAGCTGCCCTTACATTTCACTGACGCTGAAAAAATTAACGACCATTTCCTAAATATTCCCGGTAGTACAAAGGTTAATCTGTCTCAATTAACTTACTTTGAATTTAATAAATATTGTCAAAACAGTTTTAGCTTAGAACCAACTAGTGCAGAAGCCGTCTTTAAGGTAATCAAGAGTTTACATTCCAATGCTCAAGGATACGACGAAATAACACTGAATATGCTGCTTTTAACATGCTCTGACACATTGGATGTTATTACAGCCTTAATAAATACATCTTTCGTGACTTCTCAGTTTCCTGAACTATGGAAGATAGCTGTAGTTCGACCAATTCCTAAAAATAGTAATCCATTAGATATCAAGGATTTAAGACCTATAAGCATTTTGCCGTGTCTTTCCAAGGTTATAGAAAAAATTGTATGCCGCCAGATAACAGATTACATCGAAAAACACGACATATTGCCACAGACACAATCTGGGTTCAGAAAAGGTCGAGGAACTGTATCCGCTTTACTAGATGTAACGGACAATATTCTACAAGCACAGGATCAGGGATTGTGCACGTTACTTGTATTATTAGATTTCTCACGAGCATTCGAATCAATTAATATTTCTCTGCTTTTATCAAAATTAACCTACTATGGATTTGACATTAAAACGGTTAAATGGTTTAGCAGTTATCTCACTAACAGATTACAGGTTGTTGAATTAAAAAAACCTGACGGCTCACCCATACGCTCAAAGCTTGCGACGATTAACAGGGGAGTGCCACAAGGATCAATTCTAGGCCCAATATTATTCATCCTATACTCTGCGGATATCACTAAACATATATGGAAATGCAAATTCCACATCTATGCTGATGATATTCAAGTTTATATCTCTTTTAAAGCGGAAAACATGAACACAGCCATAATAGAATTGAATGAGGATTTACAGCGAATCGCCACATGGGCTGAGAACAATAGTCTTGTTCTTAATCCGGCTAAAACTAAGTACTTGTTGATTGGCCACAAAAAAGGACTAACTACAATTCAAACCCAGTCGACTGCACTAACTCCAATGCTTCTTGGCATATCGATTGAGCGGGTGTACGAAGCTCGGAATCTGGGTCTGAACATGGATGCAGGGTTGCGATTCGAGAATCATGTGGCAGATTGCGTGCGAGCTTGTTTTTACAGATTGAAGACACTTTACAAAATTAGACCGTACCTCAGTGTCGAACTACGTGAACAGCTAGTGGAAACGCTCGTGCTCTCGAAGCTGAACTATGCAGACACTGTTTATGGGCCCAGACTGCTAGCTCGTACACAGCGACTAGTACAAAGAGTTCAGAACGCCTGTGCTAGGTTTTGTTATAAAATTCCTGCGCGTAGTCATTTAACACCGTTTCTTAATAAACATTACGTATTGAAGATGAAATCTAGACGCAAACTCCACCTGGCATGCCTTCTCTTTGGTGTCGTGAAGTATAAAAATCCACCATACTTACACGACAAACTAGCTTTGGTCGCGCGAAACAGACAAGGTAACAACAGACTGTGTTCTCAACAATTATCTATGCAACGTCACAGAACAGCAGCTTTCAGGGGTAGTTTTAGATATGCGGCTACAAAATGTTGGAATAATATTCCACCTCCAATCAGGAGTTTAAAAAATCTCCACCAGTTCAAAATCAAGCTAAAAAAATTTCTTATTGATGCACAAATACAACATGGCAATATCAACCGAGAAAGCTCCTTCCTATAATGCATTGTACGGTTATTTACAAAATTGTTTGTATGTTTCTGTTGTGTCGGTATGTTTATCAATATAAACCGTATTGATGGACATATTAGTATCGCATTGATATTTTCATTTTCCTTTTATTTTCTCGTTTTTGTTTATTATTATTATTACTAATCCATTTTAATTGATAATTGATAGTTTTTGTTACCACACACAATTATGTATAAGGTTATATTTAATGTCTTATATTGTATTTTTTTTTGCTGCTTTTTGCTTTGTTTTAATTTTTGTGTTATAATTATATAGAAGGTTTAGGCTTTTTTCGTTTTTATCGAAGAACTAGACTACACGTAACAGCTGTGCTACGTTCGTGACGCCAATGAATAGGTTTCTTGGCTGAAAATCAGCGCTGTGTGAGGCCATACTCACACAACACATGCTGAGCCAACCCCTTTTCGACACAATGCGACCTTTTTATATTTTACTTATACTTTCATGTGTATGAACTGCTTGTGCTGAATAAATGTTTTTTCTATTCTATTCTATTCTAAAATGCAGACGCGTTGTCACCCGTGAGGACTAAGATGGAATGCCTCATTTCCAGTAAAAAGGGTCTCCGGTTCTCTACACTCACCATACGAAACACAGCAGCTTTTCGCGTAGTGTATATTTTCTTTGGCAGCGTTAAGCTACTATTTTACGCTGGTATTCCGAATATTTATGTAATATTATACTTTTATAGTACAAATTCAGACCCTTTGAATGATTATTTATTCTCAATATGCATCTAGATTATCAGGTTTATTTATTTATTTAAGATTATTTATCCGTTTAAGGCACAGCGTACGCCTATAGTTATTAAGCACAATACAACATTTGTGTCTGGTATACTGTCCGTGAACGTGTTAAGCTTTGTTAGTTTAGATAAGATTTTTTGATAATGCCTCGATTTCTTCATATTTTTAATTTTGTAACCATTCATGTACTAATAATCTACAGCCTGATCTGGTCATATTCAAGACTTTATTATTCGTTTTATATATCTTAGTGTATAGATACGGAGTCATGTAATCGTTTAATCTACGGCCAAAATCAGTTTTGGTCTAAGTGTAGGGCGTCCTCCCACTAGATGGAGTGACGACTTGGTAAGGTATGCAGGAAGTCGATGGATGCAGGTGGCTCAGGACAATGCTTTAAGACATTTCTTGGGGAAGGCCTATGGTCAGTAGACTTGTGAAGGGCTATAATGACGATTATTAACCCAGGCGAATCTGGGGCGGGTCATAAATTTAATATACATTTGTCGGAAATACAACAAGAAATCACATTTCTAATGTCGGTAAATTGTTAAAAATAATAAAAGTGTGGTAGCGGATTTTCAACTTGCTCTCTTGCCTATGAAATTAATCATTATCAGTAATAAGACAGCGTAACGCACTATACATTCAGTATAGAGCAATTACAGTTCCACCATATCTTAATATGTTCCCGTCACGTTTACACATTGGTGGAACGTGAAGGACAAAATTAGGGAATAACACCAAAGTATGCAAACCAACAGCAACACCACCCATTTCAACGTAACACAGGGCAGCCTCTCAGCAACAACACCTTCCTTGTCTGCACCAGAACCACCACAATGGACAGAGCCACGGCACTATCTTAGCACTCGTAGAGTAGTAACTTTATATTGCACAAACGATTGGGAGTTTCTCGATATACCCTCAATTCTACCTTGTCACCATCGATATGACACATGGCATCATCGCTATGGCGCACACATATTTATGGCTGTACTCGTGCAACTGTTAAGCGCCCGTATCGCACGTCCTATAATCGTCCTAACGCGTAACTGTCTGCTCTGTCATCAACTGATCTTAGATAAAAAAGTCCATTCGGTTGCATGCTTCTTTCTTCTTTGAAACGAAAACCCATCTTCCAAAATGGACTCTAATGGCGAAACAATACTGATTTTGTCGGCTCCGACATGTTTTATGGGATAATTTACCAGTGTTACACGTCTGATCAAAAATCTTGTCAGGCCACCTGCCTATGAACTTGAAACATGACCGATGTTCACGCATATTGATCTGACATCCCTCTCAAACTTTTTTTACATATCCAACCGCCGGTTCTTATTATAATTGCAGAGAACTTATGTTTGCATTTTAAAATCCAACGGCGACACACGACGACAATCTACGGAGGAGGCTTATGTTCACAGTGGTCTTCAAAATGCTGTAATGGTAATTGTAATAGTATTTTTGTCACTATTTAAATCTTAATTAAGGCCGCAAGATTTGCTATAAAATCTTACCTTCAATATTGGATACATCCATAATTTTATTTTCTATATCTCATAAATAATATGTGAACGGAGTCAGTCTCAATCCGACCCAACGCTCTACTATTGCGAATAGTTAAAAATTGTATCTGACGATTTTTGTCCGCTTTGACAAGTTTTCAGATGCCAGTCCCAACAAAGGCTTCGATTTCGAATTGGATACGACATGCATCATATGTACCGAGCCGTCATAGCTCACGGATTAAATATCAAACATTACCTATCGTCTAAAAGTCTACTGCTGAAAGCCTGTAGACTGCCTCATAGGGAGAATTTTACTAAAGTTGTCACACGGTGCAGTCGGGTACACAACCACAGTTTTTTTTATTATTTTCGATTGTTACCAGAAAGATGCTGCTGCCAGGTTGTATATGTCATATTACCTAGCTACGCAAATGAACCGATTTCAATCCCCGCAGGCACCGATGAAATTTTTAATTGTAATTTTAAGCATTGATAAACATTTGATTGGTTTGAAGCATAAAAATATGGCGATTAAGGAAGGAAATTGGAATCGTAAAATCCTATTTCCTAATGAGACACGTTCAATGGGAGTCAAGCGTTTATCCTATTTAAATATGCATCATCATCATCATCATCATTACAGCCCTTCACAAGTCCACTGTTGAACATAGGTCTCCCCCAAGGAATGCCACAAAGCACGGTCCTAAGCCACCTGCATCCATCGACTTCCTGCATGTCTTACCAGGTCGTCACTCCATCTAGTGGGAGGACGCCCTACACTTCGTCCGCCGGTATGAGGCCGCCACTCGAGAATCTTTTTTCCCTATCGGTTGTCGGTTCTTCGAGCTATTTGGTCGGCCCATTGCCACTTCAGCTTACTAATCCGTTGGGCTATATCGGTCACTCTGGTTCTACTGCGGATATCCTCATTTCTAAGTTTATCACGCAGAGAAACTCCGAGCATAGCCCTCTCCATAGTTCATAATATATAAATCATTAAAATATACATAGCTAAGTATAATTAAATCTTATAATATAACCTTAGCAATATGTGCACATCCAATTTTGACTTCTATTACCTACTGAAAATTAAGGCGTTCCGTGATATTAAGTATGTGCTTAAGCATGACTGTGCACTGTTATTGCATTTTAATTGAAGTTCTTGGTCCAAGCGCTCGGCATAATAGCACTTCTAAGAACGGGCTTAACTGTTTTGAATTCCGTTGCTTTTGATAGATCTTAATTATATCTTTACAATGTGGTGGCGGCGTAATTATTCACCACCCCACTGTGACACGTGGTCGTGGTAAGTGGCAAGAGAAGAGGTCGATAAGGAAAAGCTAGAGCAATCTTAAGGCATGAATGGTGCTATAATCTTTTCTTTTTCGTTATACGTAAAATACCCAGTTAAAGTTACAGCCTATATACGTCCCACTGCTGGACACAAGCCTCCTCTCATGTCTGAGAGAGTTTTAGGGCAAGGAAATGTCCGTCGCGCTGCCCCAATGCGTGTTGCCGAATTTCACATGTCCTCGAAATATTTTTTCCTTATTTCTTAAACATGCAGGTGTCCTCACGATGTCTTCCTTCACAATCGAGCACGTGGTATATGAGAACTTAAAATTGCAACTAACAATGTCATTGGTGTCGGCGTTGAATGAACCCGGGTTGCTCGCAACCTGTGAAATTTACAGCGAACGCTTAGTCCCTGACCTACCACGGCTTGTCTCCTTTTCTATAACAAATATGAATACCATATACTTTGAAACTTGGACCCTATTTCTCACATTATATTAGGTATAGAATTATTTTTGTTTCGCTCACTATCTTGAATCTGAAGAATAAGAAAAAGTCCAAGCTAAAGATCTAACTGTAGTGTGAAATGAATTCAATTTATATAGGTACTTAATCAGTTCGTGATAACGGAAGAGATTTACTTCAAAAATATTAACTAGAACAACAGGAACATTTGTTGGAACTAATTGTCGTATATATAGGCCTGAACGTCATTCAGCGACTTTTGCTGGAAAATAAATCAAAGCGAGTTGCGAAAATAGCTACGAGATTAACGTGTCCACTGGTTTCTATGCTGACCCAAATATTTGTTCTAGAAGTGAAATTTGGTAAATTTACCACGTTTAAATAATTAAATGCTGGCTTAGTGTGGAAATTTTACCAAAAATATCAAGTAAGACAAAATAAAGATGGCCAATAATCATTATCCAACATCTCCCGATGCAGCCGGGTCTAATATTTACCGTTTTAAAATGAAGTACTCTGACATAATTTTGGTGGTTCAAATATAATATCTGTTTTAGATGTAATGAGGGCTAATAAGTTTTGTGTTCAAAAAATGTTGCTAGTTGACAGTGAGGTAACGTTTTTTGTTACGGAATGTAATTTTTTTTTATTTAAAAATTATTAGAGTAAAAATTTTTTTTTATTTAAATAATATTCTATTTAAAAATTTAATAGAGAAGTTGTTTTTAATAAAAGTTTATCAATTTCTAGAGTACTATAATATTAATACACAAAACGTGGTTTGGTTTATTTATTTTTAATGTTATTAATATAAAGTATAGCTAATAGTACAAAAACAAACAATAACATTTACATTTTCCGAACAAATTAACTTCCCCGCTGTGAAATCTGTCAAATATTATACCTCACATTCTAGTGTCGCCGCCCTGGTGGCAGCAAAAGCCGTGAATTTCTATTATAATAAAATAGATTAAAAAAA
Organism: Parnassius glacialis; assembly: GCA_033319125.1. Lineage (NCBI taxonomy): Eukaryota > Metazoa > Arthropoda > Insecta > Lepidoptera > Papilionidae > Parnassius > Parnassius glacialis. The sequence continues at coordinate 38,301,961 of JAVANC010000009.1, read as the reverse complement.
TTGAGGCTTATCAGTGTAGGTACTTTGGCAAACCACCTGACGTAATCATCATCACAGCCTATCAAAAGTCCACTCTTAAACATAGGCCGCCCCTATATGTTGTCTCATCATGCATTTGCCATATAAGTGTCATTGCCTTATAAGGTTGGCAGGAAGTTGCATTTTCTGGTTTGTTTCCCCATCGTAAACGTCGAAAATATGGTAAATTGGTCCTTATGAGGTAATTTATGTGAAGGCACATTATTAACAATGCTTTGACAGACTGTTATGAATGAGTAATGAATGGATGATAAGGTAATTAATGAATGAATTAAATTTGAATTACGTAATTAAAAGCAAATTACACATAAAAGTCCTTGATTGATTCGTTCGTACGAGTATATACGAGGATTTCAGTTGGGAAATTATACAAAAAATATTTACATAGTTTTAGTTTTAGCCTAATCTGGAGTATTTTATCATTTCATGATGTTTTGTACTTGATCCTGTGCCAAGTAGCTACTGTAATCTTTCGAAGGATGTCATAACTCTCTCATTCATTGCTATTTCTTTGTTGCGGGGTGAAAATAAAATATGACGAACCTCAATGTTAATGTTTGATCACTCGAAAGATTAATTTAAATTATATACTTCTATTACATCTTTATTCAAGACATACTTTTTTTCCGCAATATTAAGTTACTAATTATTTTTTTGGATTTTCAGAAAAAATTACTGATCTTTACAAATTAAACTCAGAAGTTGGCTTTTCTATACAACTAAATTGACAAACGAACTAACAGTCTACCGTGGTGGTAAGTGACTTCTGCAGTTCATAGGTCACTGCAGCCAACTTCAATCAAAGAAGACTGCAGACGCCACCTTTGAGGACTAATATGGAATGACTCACAGCCTGTAATTAGGCTGACTTTCTTTTTCCCTCAGACCGAAATACAAGTTAATTGTAAGCACTGTTAATTGGCAGCAGAAATAGGTAAGTGGGTGGTAGCTACCTAGCTACTTACATAGACAGAAAAGGAGTCTGACCACCAAATACTAATAGAGCTGTATAAATTAATTCAGACTAACAAAACGCGTTAATAAAAATGTTAACAAGACGGCGGAGATGTCAGTTGCCGATTTGAATCCCGATGGCGATTGATGTTACACAGTCAGCTCATCACGTTTGGCCTTGGTCTCAGTAGAAAGCGTTCCGCGGGGCGTGTGGCGTGCCGTCATTATAACAATCACGCAGCTTTGTATTCATATACCTGTTCTGAGTTGCGCCCGCTTGAGTTGTATGAGAAATACGCTCCGCCGATTGCTCTTTACCAGGCCCTAGCCTAAGTGCCTCGTCCCGCGCGCCTCGTACACTTCTTTTCACCAGTTTATTCAACATGCAGTCCGCATGTCCGAATCTTGGAAGCTGTTTTAAATGGGTTGATTCGTAAAACAACTATAAAGCCTAATGGATCAGTAACCTGAAATGGTAAGGAGCCGTCCAAATAGAAAACCGACGGGAAAGAAAAGTTCTCGAGTGGCAGTCTCGTACATGTAAGCAAAGTGTAGGGCGGGATCTACATCAAATGGAGTGATTATCTGGTATGAGATGTAGGAAGTCGATGGATGCAGGTGGCTGAGGACCGTGCTTTGCGGCATTTCTTGGGGGAGGCTTACCTTATGCGGTGGACTTGTTAAGGGCTGTGATGATGATGAGGATGAAAGAGTGGTTAAAGTTTATAATAAATATTAATTATTAATTATAGTTGAAATTTAATTATTATTACATTTCGTATGACTTCGTAGTATATTATTGTGTCCCCTTTGCACTAAGCACAAATACTTCACAACATGTTACGCTGTCTATGTTACCCTTCAAATCAAAGTACAACCAGTACAACTGTGATAAGAAACTTTTTATAGGGCTCAATACGCTGCAGTACAATCCGATGCAATATAATATGGTTTCGTACCACTACCTCTACCACTTTTAAAACTACACATTCCTAAATACTAGTGCACCACCAGTCTGGGGGATTTGCGTTCGGCATTGTGGTTAAAAAAAATGCTCTTACACTAGGATTTCATGCTGTATCATAGAGGTTGTTTACATACATAAAATGCACAAGGATAAACATCCAGGCCCGGAACAATTATTTGCAGGCCTTACAAATACTTGTTCCGAGCGGGATTCAAACCCGCGGCCCTCAACGCTGCTTATTATGATTGTGGCACGAATGGGTCGGTAGTAGCTTAATGCTGGTGTGTTTTGTATGGGGAGTGTAGAGAACCGGAGATCCTTTTTACTGGATATGAGACATTCTATGTTAGTCCTCATGGGTGACAGCACATTTGCATTTTGATTCTTAATCCAGTATAAATGTAAACGTCTGTGGGCGCCAGTATCCACTTAACATCAGGTGGGCTATGTGTTCGCTTGTCACCTTTCTATAAAAATAAAAAAGTACGCCACTAACTTAATTTTATTAAATAGATAAGAAGGTAATAAAAAAGATGTTTTTGTATATCTCTGTTTATCCCGAGAGTATTTTGTATATTTCAAACGACAAACAACATTCATCTAGAATTCATCTGAAACTATTCTTGTAAATACGCTTATGTTGTACTTGTCTATTAAGTACTTACGAAAAGAGATCGATACAACATTTGATGGAAAAGTTAATAATACGTTAGTCCACACAAAACTGTCAGTGCTAAGGCATAATGCATACAACAATTAAAACACCGATTTCAGAAAAAGAATGAAATTATTTTATTCTTTTTAGTTCTTTGAAGTTCGCTTTTTTAATTATTACTGGCTGTTGCCCGAAACTTCGCCCGCGTGTAATTATGTTGCGCGAATGTTTTTAAAATTTTCTAAAATACAGTGGATTTCATTTATTACGACCTTGGTTGTAGCGACCATTTGCCTATAGCGACGTTAAATCTAAGTCCCTTGAATTTAAAGCATATTTTAGTGCAAAATTCACGTGGCTATAGCGACTTTGGATGAACGCCGAGTTCGGGTGTAGCGACTGTTTTTAATGAATCATTTGTAACAAATTCCTAGAAATCCCAAGCAGATATTGCGACCGGAGTCGGCCGCCAAAGACACAAAGATTTCTTTCTTTCACAAACATTTCTTATTTTTTGTTTACATCCATATAGTTGGTCAGCAAGTGTGGAGACCTTTACCTTTTGTTTATAGATATCAGCTAAGTAGGTAGGGAAGCGTGTACGTTTCAGAGTTAAATTTATGGTTCCGTTACAAAGTGATATTCTGAGTAGCAACTGTAATGTATTGAATATGTTACCTTTGTCTGTAACGACTTCCGGATATAACGACGAAAATAGAGTGGCCCTTCATCGTCGTTATACCCGAAATCCACTGTACAGTGAAACCTAGTTAAGTGGGACCTGGATAAGTGAGAAACCTATATTATTGAGAGTTGCAATGAGGTCACGGATCTTTTTCATTAAATTACCTCTGTTAATAGGACCTTTAAACCTGCTTAAATGAGATTTGAATTCTAAGAATTTTTCGATGTTTAACTCTATAATTAAGATTCTGTAGGTCAATTACCTGTGTAAGTGAGGCAAATTAATCTGGTTTTATAGTTCCACCAACTTATCTGTGAACTGACAGCTGCGGCAAAATTGTGAACTACAGCCGCCATTTAATCAAATGTCACTCGATACGTTGTTGTTTTGAGAGTTTATAGAAAAATAAAAAATGCCGAAAACCATTAAAAGTGATGCCTGAAACATTATTTTAAAAGTATTAAACTTTTTTGAGCAAGAAGCTCGAGGGCAAGCACCGATAATGCCTTTCAATCAGATCTATAAAAGAGTATCAGCTGCTACAGGTCAGTATTGCTATATTTTGTTCCTTCCTTTCGTATTTCCGATAAATGGATTGGTTAATGCAATTCATTTCTTTTTCAGATGTTAGTCAAGGATTCATTTCCAAAATAGTTAAAGAACCGGAAACCGTATAAACCACAGGAACGCAAATTACAACGCCCGGTATAAAAGGCATATTATTTAATTAAAGTTTAATTTGTTCAATTATTATATTTTTGTTTCTTCTTGTTCTTGGACATATATCTGTTAAATCTGTGTTCTAGTATTTTTATTCCGTGACTAATTTATTACCCTAGTATGTGGACTCTATGTAGGAATATAAGACCCTTAGATGGGAATATTCCCGAACTGGCAACACTTCAGCGCAGAAGCGCCAAGCTGTCAGTTCACAGATAAGTTGGTGGCACTATAACACGTTTTGACATGTTTGTTTACATACATTTCGCGACATCTTTCGCGCATGCTTTGTTTGTCAGTAGGTACGGGGAACAGGGACCTCTGTAAATGAGACAACTATAATTAAAACCTACTTAATTGGAAAACTGGATTATTGGAAATCCTCAATAATTGGTATATATGTTTTGGTCCCTTGAGATCCCAATTAACCAGGTTTCACTGTATAAGTAGCCTAAGTAACTCTTTATAATATCAGCTATCCGTCAGTGAAAGTCCCGTCGGAAACAGTCCAGCCGTTTCAGAGATTAGCCGGAACAAACAGACAGACAGACAAAAATTTTAAAAATTGTGTTTTTGTTATTGGTACCGTATATACTTTATATGCATTTAGTAAAAACTGTTATTTTGACATTACAAACAGACACTTAAATTTTATTTATTTCTATAGAGTATAGATTAAAAGTATTATTTTCAAATTTATATAGGAGTGGGACCGGACCGTGTGTGTAGTGACGGTGTAAGAATATCGTTACCGCCTACACCCATATCGCCCCATTGGTGTCGTAAGTGAAACAAACCGGGAGATGAGCATCAGCGTCTTTCAAATAACATGCTGCGGTTGCCCGTCTGCCAAGCTTAGTTACTATGGCAAGTATCACTGGTACCGAGGCATTCAATTTAGTCTTAGGGGTGATAATACATAAACACTCACGCCTGTCACCCAGAGGGGTAGGCAGAGACTACGGACTGCTATTTGGCACGAATATGACACACCTCTCTCTCGCCATATTATCCATATACGTACGCATACACGCTAGTCGGCTAAGGGTACTCTTAATTTGGCCCATTTTCAATATATTGCCAATTTGGTCGATAAACTTTTGCCTAGGGCATCCCTTCCCAACTCCACCGTTCACTTCTGCAACATAAATTTGCTTTGTCACTCTTTCCTCATTCAATCTTTCTGCATGAATTCTACATGATTCGAATTTTCTACATGGGTGGTAACTCATCTGCATTTTGATTCTTTAAGAATAGACGTAGGTACCAATGGGCACAGCGTCCATTTACAATCTGTACTCGACTGTCATACGCTTGTAAAATAAGTTAGTCAATGCCATAATGTGCTAAGTCCCAGTGAATAGAAGATTAAAAGCTAAGACTATAGAAGATATAATATATGTAGAAATATATTTTATTCTTTTTAGGGTTCCGTACCTCAAAAGGAAAAACGGAACCACTTTGTTGTCCGTCTGTCTGTCTATCTGTCTGTCAAGACCTTTTTTTCAGGAACGCGTAGAGGTATCAAGCTGAAATTCATATCAAATACTCAAGTCTACTGTCCCTTAGAGCTGTGAAAAAATCAAACTTCTAAGCCAACGCAATCGAAAGATACAGCCGTTTATGCCGCAAATATTATGCCGCAAGGGAATCAAAACCTACAGGGGACTTCCCGTGATCTCAGAATCTTAAAATTTGGTACGAAGCAACATATTATAGCACAGATAAAGGAAAAATTGCGATACGCATAACTTTTTAGTTACATCATATAATAAAAATATTTTTAATAATTTTAACCTACGGAATTGTTCGGAACCCTCGGTGCGCGAGTCCGACTCGCACTTGGCCGTTTTTTTTGTTCTTGAAGGCGCTTTTACCCTTTTGATAAAAAGAAAATAATTAATTAATGATTTTCTTTCTGACGAAATAGGTTATACTTCAGATGTGGTCCCATTATATATTTGGAAAAAATAGATCGCAAAGGGTAAATAGGGAATGAAGTGAAATGTGTGAAATAGAAGATGAAGTGTTTAGGCGACATTCTAGTTGTTACCTTGAGCTTATTGCTTAGTCTACTTACCCATCTGGGGAGTGGGGTAAAAAATAAACTTTTTATAAATAATAAAAGCCGGATGTATAAAACTAAGCGGACAAAAATAAATCCGCATAACAAATACGCACAAATTTCCCAACGTGGTAGACGCCACGGTGCAGCTATATTATGGTTTTTCACTGACTCCCGGACGAATTACGAACGGTATTCTAGCGGACCAGCGTAAAATAGCAGCTTAATGCTAGTGCTACCCTGTTTCGTATGGTAAGTGTAGCGAACCGGAGACGTTTATACTGGAAACAAGGCATTTCATTTTACTCTTTAGGGTGACAACGCATTTACATGTTGCTTCATAATTGAGGATAGATGTAGGTGTCACGCTGCAACTATGTTTGTACGTAGTGGAACCATGCTGCAGCAATGTTATACGTGGTAGAACCACTCTGCAGCTGTGGCTGTAGCACGTATGGGACGGTCCGAGCGGGGTAGGACCACGTTCTCACAGAATACCAGCGTAAAATAGCAGCTTAATTCTGTTATGTTTCGTATGGTGGGTGTAGAGAACCGGAGACATTTTTTGCTGGAAACGAGGCATTCCATCTTAGTTCTCAGGGTTGACAACGCATCTGAATTTTGATTCTTAATCGAGGAGAAATCTAGATGTCTATGGGCGGCAGATATCACTTACCATCAGGTGGAATGTGTGCTGGTTTGTCACCCATATTTATAATAATATAGCTTAGAAGGGGCTTTTTTCTTCTGTACACTTTATACATGTTTAGCCCTGACTTGAGAAGCTATTTTGCGAAAATTATTTTATTCTTTCTAGTTCATTGCAATCAGATTATATTTTTTTATTCAAAGTTTAATTTTATTGAAAATAAACAGAACCAAGAAAAATTTATATCTGCAAAAATTTAAAAAAAAACACGTACTAATGTCTATAATTAAAAGATTAAGGAGTAACTTTCAACCATATCTAATACAAATGTATGATGGCGTTTTCTAATCTATGCGCAACTCGCAACGGTCATTTTAAATTGCAATTAAGACAAGTGCCGCTCGGATTGCACTTCAATTAAGGTGCAATAATGACAATAACTTGAGTTAAATCATGTTTAAACGATGTGGATGTGGAGAACCACACTACAATGAATGAGATGATAGCGCGATTATCTGGACAAACCTAAAGAGAACGTTGAAATAAGACGTAGTGATTATTATAAAATAGAATTATAGAACCTAATATAAACAAAATTTTATTAGTGTAATATAAATAAAATTGTAAGTGACTGTCTGATATCTCTATATATAAAAGGTTACTTCGCAAACATCCACTCCATAAAATAAAATGATGTGCCTTACCCAGTATGAAGAGCACCTCCCGCCCTCCCTCAAGTAGTGGTCTTTCCTAGTTTAGTGGTGTTGGGAGTAGTGGTGCTGGGATTAGTGATAGACAATTGTCTTTCTTAGTGTAGTGGTGTTGAGAGTAGTGGTGCTGGGATTAGTGGTGACGGGGATAGTGCACGCAATTGAGGGAGGGCGGTAGGTGCTCTTCATACTGGGTAAGACACATCATTTTATTTTATAGAGCGGATTTTTGCGAAGTAACTTTTTAAAACCTTTTATATAATGGATTTCCGCAAAGTAACGCCTGATTCTATTAATTATATCTCTATATATAAAAAAGTTGTAAGTGCCTACTGCCACAGCATTCACTTACCATGAGGTGGACTGTGTGCTCGTTTGTCAACGATATTTGTATAAAAACAGACGACTATAAATATAAATTGGTAGTCGTGGTCAGCTATGAAATCAATTGCTGTCCGTTAGTCTCGTAAAACTCAAAAATGCCTCGATCGATTTCGATTTTTTTTTGTGTGGGTCCCTGGATGGTTTAAAAACTCAATCGGATCCGGTAGGTGTGATCCAGAAATTACCCGTGCAAAGCTAGGGCGGATCGCTTGTACTACATAAAAACAAATGTATTTTATTGAGCTAAATGGGATATTTGCATGCCATGCATGCATAACCATTTTTATTTTTTGTCAATCTGTCTGGGCTAACCTTTGGAATGGCGGAACCGATTGTAATGAAACTTGACGATCTGATAGGGAACAATACTAGGGTGTCCCACAGGGAAGTGTGTTAGGTCCGTTATTATTTCTAATATACATTAATGATCTTCCAAACGTCACTGACTACGAAACTGTTCTGTTTGCGCATGATACTACTGTAATTATTACGTATAAGGATAAAAAATTCTATGAAAATGAAATATCTATTTCACTAGACAAAATTTTTTGATGGCTCAAAAGTAACAATTTAAAAATAAACTTAAATAAAACGAAAATGATACAATTTAGTGATTTTAGAACTCCACCTATCGGACCTGACATTTGTTATGATAATACAAAAATTGAACAAGCCAACTGTACTAAATTTTTAGGGTTAATGGTTGACAGACACTGTGACTGGAAGACTCATATAGAGTACGTATGCGATAAGCTTGAGAGATTTGTTTATGCTATAAAATAGCTACGGTTGACAGTGTCTACTGAAGCAGCACTGAGCGCTCACCATGTCTATGTGTCTCCTCAGTGCTTTCATATGGCCTGTTGTTGTGGGGTAACTCGGTTGAGGTTGGCAAGGCTTTTCGTGTTCAAAAGAAGTGTGTAAGAACCATTTGTACACCATGGTCTTTAGGTAGTTGCAAACCTTTATTTCACAAATTTATAAATTTTATTTTTATTTAAAATTTATACTGCCTCTAGTTTGTATGTACATACGGGAACTTTGTGTTTTTGTCAAACAGCATCTACAATATTTTACCATTAACTAGTTTAGTCAGTAGAAGTGCCATGCCAGGAAATAAATTTAAGCTCTATCTGCTTCAATACAGGCTACAGGTTAGAGTTTACAATAAATTGCCTAACACTTTTAATGACCACTCTTTCGTTATTTTAAAAAAAAAATCACAGAATTGCTGGCAACAAAATGTTTATATAGTTTAGACGAATATATGACTTATAGAAAAATATACAATAATGGTGAAATATGGAAAAAACTAATTATTTTTTTTAACATTTAATATTTATTTTATTTTTTTGATATTTTCTTTATTTTTTTTTAGATTTTGGACATTTATATAATTCAAATTCATTAAAATTCGTTAATTATATAAACATTTACATAATTAATGAATTTTTTGACCTGTATTTATTGTTATTTAAAAACTAGACGCTAAAATATTTTTCTAAATAATTTCATAATAATTTATCTTTAATAATTTAATAATTTACCTCATTAATTTATAATAATATTTTTTTTTGTATATTGTAAAGATATTGCACGTCATTATCATGGTAGAATGTAAGGTTTCATTAATTAATAACAACATTATAATATTATGTACTAAATTCTGGCAATAAATAAACTTGAATTTGGGTAATTTAGGCTACATTTTATCTAAATAACCTAAAATTTAAAAAACAAACAATTTTTTTTTATAATAAATGGTCTCTGATTATCTTAAATTTTAACACTACATTAATAGATTCTACCCAGGTCAATCTTCTCATCAGGTACCTATACCTCAAAACTTCAAAACAAGATTGTACAACCGGTGCGTGATGCCAGTGATGACCTATGGATCTGAGACGTCGTCCTTCACAGCTGACTGTATGAGGTAGCTCAAGGTCGCTCAGAGAGCTATGGAGAGGGCTATGTTTAAGGTTTTTTTTGCGTGATAGACTTAAAAACGAGGATATCCGCATTAGAACCAGAGTAACCGATGTAGCTCAACAGATTAGTAAGCTGAAGTGCTAGTGAAGTGAGTAAAGTGAAGCTTGAAGAACCAACAACCGATGGGGAAGAAAGGTTCTCAGCCTCGTACCAGCAGGCGAAGTAAAAATAAGAATAAGAAATATTTAATCAGTTCAAAAAATATACAGATACTAAGTTACATTATGTAACATATTTTATAAGTCTCATATTTTATTATTTTATAATTTCAAACAGTATCACTGGGGTCCACACTAGGCTTCCTGTGTCGTGGAGACCAGTCTTCGCATTTATCTAGAACTTAATAATTAGTCGATATTATGTACGAGTGGATTTCCCACACATATAATTTACAACACAGAAAAAGAAGAGAAAAAATATAATAAAGTTAAACAAAAGAAAAACTAACACATATTTATGTGTTAGGTGCACACTTTTATTTAACATTGTTCGCATTTGAATTTTGTTATAGGATAATGTTGACAAACGAGCACACAGTCCACCTGATGGTAAGTGGTTGCTGCGGCCCATAGACATCTACATCTATCCTCTATTATAAATCAAAATGCAGACGCGTTGTCACCCGTGAGGACTAAGATGGAATGCCTCATTTCCAGTAAAAAGGGTCTCCGGTTCTCTACACTCACCATACGAAACACAGCAGCGTTTCGCGTAGTGTATATTTTCTTTGGCAGCGTTAAGCTACTATTTTACGCTGGTATTCCGAATATTTATGTAATATTATACTTTTATAGTACAAATTCAGACCCTTTGAATGATTATTTATTCTCAATGTGCATCTAGATTATCAGGTTTATTTATTTATTTAAGATATTATTATCCGTTTAAGGCACAGCGTACGCCTATAGTTATTAAGCACAATACAACATTTGTGTCTGGTATACTGTCCGTGAACGTGTTAAGCTTTGTTAGTTTAGATAAGATTTTTTGATAATGCCTCGATTTCTTCATATTTTTAATTTTGTAACCATTCATGTACTAATAATCTACAGCCTGATCTGGTCATATTCAAGACTTTATTATTCGTTTTATATATCTTAGTGTATAGATACGGAGTCATGTAATCGTTTAATCTACGGCCAAAATCAGTTTTGGTCTAAGTGTAGGGCGTCCTCCCACTAGATGGAGTGACGACTTGGTAAGATATGCAGGAAGTCGATGGATGCAGGTGGCTCAGGACAGTGCTTTAAGACATTCCTTGGGGAAGGCCTATGGTCAGTAGACTTGTGAAGGGCTATAATGATGATGATTAACCCAGGCGAATCTGGGGCGGGTCATAAATTTAATATATATTTGTCGGAAATACAACAAGAAATCACATTTCTAATGTCGGTAAATTGTTAAAAATAATAAAAGTGTGGTAGCGGATGTTCAACTTGATCTCTTGCCAATGAAAATAATCATTATCAGTAATAAGACAGCGTAACGCACTATACATTCAGTATAGAGCAATTACAGTTCCACCATATCTTAATATGTCCCCGTCACGTTTACACATTGGTGGAACGTGAAGGACAAAATTAGGGGATAACGCCAAAGTATGCTAACCAACAGCAACACCACCCATTTCAACGTAACACAGGGCAGCCTCTCAGCAACAACACCTTCCTTGTCTGCACCAGAAGAACCACCATAATGGACAGAGCCACGGCACTATCTTAGCACTCGTAGAAGAACTTTATATTGCACAAACGATTGGGAGTTTCTCGATATACCCTCAATTCTACCTTGTCACCATCGATATGACACATGGCATCATCGATATGGCGCCCACATATTTATGACTGTACTCGTGCAACTGTTAAGCGCCCGTATCGCACGTCCTATAATCGTCCTAACGCGTAACTGTCTGCTCTGTCATCATCTGATCTTAGATAAAAAAGTCCATTCGGTTGCATGCTTCTTTCTTCTTTGAAACGAAAATCCATCTTCCAAAATGGACTCTAATGGCGGAACAATACTGATTTTGTCGGCTCCGACATGTTTTATGGGATAATTTACCAGTGCTACACGTCTGATCAAAAATTTTGTCAGGCCACCTGCCTATGAACTTGAAACATGACCAATGTTCACGCATATTGGTCTGACATCCCTCTCAAACTTTTTTTACATATCCAACCGCCGGTTTTTATTATAATTGCAGAGAACCTATGTTTGCATTTTAAAATCCCCCCAATGAGACAATCTACGGAGGAGGCCTATGTTCACAGTGGTCTTCAAAAGGCTGTAATGGTAATTGTAATTGTATTTTTGTCACTATTTAAATCTTAATTGAGGCCGCAAGATTTGCTATAAAATCTTACCTTCAATATTGGATACATCCACAATTTTATTTTCTATATCTCATAAATAATATGTGAACGGAGTCAGTCTCAATCCGACCCAACGCTCTACTATTGCGAATAGTTAAAAATTGTATCTGACGATTTTTGCCCGCTTTGACAAGTTTTCAGATGCCAGTCCCAACAAAGGCTTCGATTTCGAATTGGATACGACATGCATCATATGTACCGAGCCGTCATAGCTCACGGATTAAAAATCAAACATTACCTATCGTCTAAAAGTCTACTGCTGAAAGCCTGTAGACTGCCTCATAGGGAGAATTTTACTAAAGTTGTCACACGGTGCAGTCGGGTACACAACCACAGTTTTTTTTTATTATTTTCGATTGTTACCAGAAAGATGCTGCTGCCAGGTTGTATATGTCATATTACCTAGCTACGCAAATGAACCGATTTCAATCCCCGCAGGCACCGATGAAATTTTTAATTGTAATTTTAAGCATTGATAAACATCTGATTGGTTTGAAGCACAAAAATATGGCGATTAAGGAAGGAAATTGGAATCGTAAAACCCTATTTCCTAATGAGACACGTTTAATGGGAGTCAAGCGTTTATCCTATTTAAATATACATTATCATCATCATCATCATCATCATTACAGCCCTTCACAAGTCCACTGTTGAACATAGGCCTCCCCCAAGGAATGCCACAAAGCACGGTCCTAAGCCACCTGCATCCATCGACTTCCTGCATGTCTTACCAGGTCGTCACTCCATCTAGTGGGGGGACGCCCTACACTTCGTCCGCCGGTACGAGGCCGCCACTCGAGAATCTTTTTTCCCCATCGGTTGTCGGTTCTTCGAGCTATTTGGTCGGCCCAATGCCACTTTAGCTTACTAATCCGTTGGGCTATATCGGTCACTCTGGATCTACTGCGGATATCCTCATTTCTAAGTTTATAACGCAGAGAAACTCCGAGCATAGCCCTCTCCATAGTTCATAATATATAAATCTAAGCTAAGTATAATTAAATCTTATAATATAACCTTAGCAATATGTGCACATCCAATTTTGACTTCTATTACCTACTGAAAATTAAGGCATTCCGTGATATTAAGTATGTGCATTTTAATTGAAGTTCTTGGTCCAAGCGCTCGGCATAATGGCACTTCTAAGAACGGGCTTAGTGTTTTGAATTCCGTTGCTTTTGATAGGTCTAAATTATATCTTTACCATGTGGTGGCGTAATTACGCCGCCATGGACATGGTAAAGATATAATTTACACATTCACCACCCCACTGTGACACGTGGTCGTGGTAAGCGGCGAGAGAAGAGGTAGATACAGGAAAAGCTAGAGCAATCTTAAGGCTACCGATGAATGGTGCTATAATCTTTTCTTTTTCGTTATACGTAAAATACCCAGTTAAAGTTACAGCCTATATACGTCCCACTGCTTGACAGAAGCCTCCTCTCATTTCTGAGAGAGTTTTAGGGCAAGGAAATGTCCGTCACGCTGCCCCAATGCGTGTTGCCGAATTTCACATGTCCTCGAAGTATTTTTTTCTTATTTCTCAAACATGCAGGTGTCCTCACGATGTCTTCCTTCACAATCGAGCACGTGGTATATGAGAACTTAAAACTGCAACTAACAATGTCATTGGTGTTGGCGTTGATTGAACCCGGGTTGCTCGCGTACTGTGAAATTTACAGCGAACGCTTAGTCCCTGACCTACTACGGCTTGTCTCCTTTTCTATAACAAATATCAATTTTATAATAAAAATTTCTATAAAAAATATTTCTCACATTATTAGGTATAGAATTATTTTTGTTTCGCTCACTATCTTGAATCTGAAGAATAAGAAAAAGTCCAAGCTAAAGATCTAACTGTAGTGTGAAATGAATTCAATTTATATAGGTACTTAATCAGTTCGTGATAACGGAAGAGATTTACTTCAAAAATATTAACTAGAACAACAGGAACATTTGTTGGAACTAATTGTCGTATATATAGGCCTGAACGTCATTCAGCGACTTTGCTGGAAAATAAATCAAAGCGAGTTGCGAAAATAGCTACGAGATTAACGTGTCCACTGGTTTCTATGCTGACACAAATATTTGTTCTAGAAGTGAAATTTGGTAAATTTACCACGTTTAAATAATCAAATGCTGGCTTAGTGCGGAAATTTTACCAAAAATATCAAGTAAGACAAAATAAAGATAGCCAATAATCATTATCCAACATCTCTCGATGCAGCCGGGTCTAATATTTACCGTTTTAAAATGAAGTACTCTGACATAATTTTGGTGGTTCAAATATAATATCTGTTTTAGATGTAATGAGGGCTAATAAGTTTGTGTTCAAAAAATGTCGCTAGTTGACAATGAGGTAACGTTTTTTGTTACGGAATGTAATATTTTTTTATTTAAAAATTATTAGAGTAAAATTATTATTTTTTGTTTATTTAAAAATTATTATATTCTATTTAAAAATTTAATAGAGAAGTTGTTTTTAATAAAAGTTTATCAATTCCTAGAGTACTATAATATTAATACACAAAACGTGGTTTGGTTTATTTATTTTTAATGTTATTAATATAAAGTATAGCTAATAGTACAAAAACAAACAATAACATTTACATTTTCCGAACAAATTAACTTCCCCGCTGTGAAATCTGTCAAATATTATACCTCACATTCTAGTGTCGCCGCCCTGGTGGCAGAAAAAGTCGTGGATTACTATGATAAAAAAATAGACTAAAAAAATTGAGGCTTATCAGTGTAGGTACTTTGGCAAACCACCTGACGTAATCATCATCACAGCCTATCAAAAGTCCACTCTTAAACATAGGCCGCCCCTATATGTTGTCTCATCATGCATTTGCCTTATAAGTGCCATTGCCTCATAAGGTTGGCAGGAAGTTGCATTTTCTGGTTTGTTTCCCCATCGTAAACGTCGAAAATATGGTAAATTGGCCCTTATGAGGTAATCTATGTGAAGGCACATTATTAACAATGCTTTGACAGACTGTTATGAATGAGTAATGAATGGATGATAAGGTAATTAATGAATGAATTAAATTTGAATTACGTAATTAAAAGCAAATTACACATAAAAGTCCTTGATTGATTCGTTCGTATATACGAGGATTTCAGTTGGGAAATTATACAAAAAATATTATATAGTTTTAGTTTTAGCCTAATCTGAAGTATTTTATCATTTCATGATGTTTTGTACTTGATCCTGTGCCAAGTAGCTACTGTAATCT
The DNA here is from genome assembly GCA_033319125.1 of Parnassius glacialis. Lineage (NCBI taxonomy): Eukaryota > Metazoa > Arthropoda > Insecta > Lepidoptera > Papilionidae > Parnassius > Parnassius glacialis. The sequence continues at coordinate 38,286,533 of JAVANC010000009.1, read as the reverse complement.
TTCGAAGGATGTCATAACTCTCTCCTTCATTGCTATTTCTTTGTTGCGGAGTGAAAATAAAATATGACGAACCACAACGTTGATGTTTGGTCACTCGAAAGATTAATTAAAATTATATACTTCTATTACATATTTATTATTAGGAGCCGTGGTAGGTCAGATGGTTAGCGCTCGCTGTAAGCTTCACAGTACACGAACAACCCGGGTTCGATCCCCGCCGGCACCAATGAAATTGTTAATTGCAATTTTAAGTGCTGATTTACCACGTGCTTGGCGGTGAAGGAAAACATCGTGAGGAAGCCTGCATGTCTGAGAAATAAAAAAAAACATTTCGAAGACATGTGAAGTTCGCCAAGACGCATTGGGGCAGCGCGGCTGACAATTCCTTGCCATAGAACCCTCTCAGAAATGAGAGGAGGCCTGTGCCCAGCAGTGGGACATAAATAGGCTGCAAATTATTATAAAATTATATTATAAATTATATTACATATTTATTCATGACATGCTTTTTTCCGGAATATAAAGTTTCTAAATTTTTTTTTGGATTTTCTAAAAAAATTACTGATCTTTACAGATTAAACTCAGAAGTTGGCTTTCCTATACAACTGAATTGACAAACGAACTAACAGTCTACCGTGGTGGTTAGTGACTTCTGCAGTCCATAGACCACTGCAGCCAACTTCAATCAAAGAAGACTGCAGATGCGTTACCACATCTGAGGACTAAAATGGAATGACTCACAGCCTGTAATTAGGCTGACTTTTTTTATTCCTCAGACAGAAATACAAGTTAATTGTAAGCACTGTTAATTGGCAGTAGAAATAGGTAAGTAGGTGGTAGCTACCTACATAGACAGAAAAGGAGTCTGACCACCAAGTACTAATAGAGCTGCATAAAAACAAAACACGTTAGTAAAATGTGTCAACAAGACAGCGGAGATGTCAGTTGCCGATTTGAATCCCGATGCCGAATGAATGTTACACAGCACACACGTTTGGTCTTGGTCCCAGTAGAAAGCGTTCGGCGGGGCGTGTGGCGTGCCTTCATTATAACAATCACGCAGCTTTGTATTCATATACCTGTTCTGAGTTGCGCCCGCTTGAGTTGTATGAGCAATACGCCCCGCCGATTGCTCTTTACTAGGCCCTAGCCTAAGTACCTTGTACCGCGCGCCACTTCTTTCCACCAGCTGCTGTCCATGCATCTTATTCCATGATGTTTATGCCGTTTGCCACGTGGCTTTTACAACTTTATCCAACATGCAGTCCGCATGTCCGAATGTTGAAAGCTGTTTTAAATGGGTTGATTCGTAAAACAAATATAAAGCCTAATAGATCAGTAAGCTGAAATGGTAAGGAGCCGTCCAAATAGAAAATCGACGGGAAAGAAAAGTTCTCGAGTGGTAGACTCGTACACGTAAGCAAAGTGTAGGGCGGGATCTACATCAAATGGAGTGATTATTTGGTATGAGATGCAGGAAGTCGATGGATGCAGGTGGCTGAGGACCGTGCTTTGCGGCATTTCTTGGGGGAGGCTTACGTTATGCGGTGGACTTGTTAAGGGCTGTGATGATGATGAGGATGAAAGAGTGGTTAAAGTTTATAATAAATATTAATTATTAATTATAGTTGAAATTTAATTATTATTACATTTCGTATGACTTCGTAGTATATTATTGTGTCCCCTTTGCACTAAGCACAAATACTTCACAACATGTTACGCTGTCTATGTTACCCTTCAAATCAAAGTACAACCAGTACAACTGTGATAAGAAACTTTTTATAGGGCTCAATACGCTGCAGTACAATCCGATGCAATATAATATGGTTTCGTACCACTACCTCTACCACTTTTAAAACTACACATTCCTAAATACTAGTGCACCACCAGTCTGGGGGATTTGCGTTCGGCATTGTGGTTAAAAAAAATGCTCTTACACTAGGATTTCATGCTGTATCATAGAGGTTGTTTACATACATAAAATGCACAAGAATAAACATCCAGGCCCGGAACAATTATTTGCAGGCCTTACAAATACTTGTTCCGAGCGGGATTCAAACCCGCGGCCCTCAACGCTGCTTATTATGATTGTAGCACGAATGGGTCGGTAGTAGCTTAATGCTGGTGTGTTTTGTATGGGGAGTGTAGGGAACCGGAGACCCTTTTTACTGGATATGAGACATTCTGTCCTCATGGGTGACAGCACATTTGCATTTTGATTCTTAATCGAGTATAAATGTAAACGTCTGTGGGCGCCAGTATCCACTTAACATCAGGTGGGCTATGTGTTCGCTTGTCACCTTTCTATAAAAAAAAAGTACGCCACTAACTTAATTTTATTAAATAGATAAGAAGGTAATAAAAAAGATGTTTATGTATATCTCTGTTTATCCCGAGAGTATTTTGTTTAATTCAAACGAAAAACAACATTCATCTAGATTTCGTCTGAAACTATCCTTGTAAATACGCTTATGTTGTACTTGTCTATTAAGTACTTACGAAAAAAGATCGATACAACATTTGATGGAAAAGTTAATAATACGTTAGTCCACACAAAACTGTCAGTGCTAAGGCATAATGCATACAACAATTAAAACACCGATTTCAGAAAAAGAATGAAATTATTTTATTCTTTTTAGTTCTTTGAAGTTCGCTTTTTTAATTATTACTGGCTGTTGCCCGAAACTTCACCCGCATGTAATTATGTTGCGCGAATGTTTTCAAAATTTTCTAAAATACAGTGGATTTCATTTATTACGACCTTAGTTGTAGCGACCATTTGCCTATAGCGACGTTAAATCTAAGTCCCTTGAATTTAAAGCATATTTTAGTACAAAATTCATGTGGCTATAGCGACTTTGGATGTAACGCCGAGTTCGGGTGTAGCGACTGTTTTTAATGAATCATTTGTAACAAATTCCTAGAAATCCCATGCAGATATTGCGACCGGAGTCGGCCGCCAAAGACACAAAGATTTCTTTCTTTCACAAACATTTCTTATCTTTTGTTTACATCCATACAAATGGTCAGCAAGTGTGGAGACCTTTACCTTTTGTTTATAGATATCAGCTAAGTAGGTAGGGAAGCGTGTACGTTTCAGAGTTAAATTTATGGTTCCGTTACAAAGTGATATTCTGAGTAGCAACTGTAATGTATTAAATTTGTTACCTTTGCCTGTAACGACTTCCGGATATAACGACGAAAATAGAGTGGCCCTTCATCGTCGTTATACCCGAAATCCACTGTACAGTGAAACCTAGTTAAGTGGGACCTGGATAAGTGAGAAACCTATATTATTGAGAGTTGCAATGAGGTCACGGATCTTTTTCATTAAATTACCTCTGTTAATAGGACCTTTAAACCTGCTTAAATGAGATTTGAATTCTAAGAATTTTTCGATGTTTAACTTTATAATTGAGACTCTGTAGGTCAATTACCTGTGTAAGTGAGGCAAATTAATCTGGTTTTAACACGTTTTGACATTTTTGTTTACATACATTTTGCGACATCTTTCGCGCATGCTTTGTTTGTCAGTAGGTACGGGGATAACGGGGACCTCTGTAAATGAGACAACTATAATTAAAACCTACTTAATTGGAAAACTGGATTATTGGAAATCCTCAATAATTAGTATATATGTTTTGGTCCCTTGAGATCCTAATTAATCAGTTTTCACTGTATAAGTAGCCTAAGTAACTCTTTATAATATCAGCTATCCGTCAGTGAAAGTCCCGTCGGAAACAGTCCAGCCGTTTCAGAGATTAGCCGGAACAAACAGACAGACAGACAAAAATTTTAAAATTGTGTTTTTGTTATTGGTACCGTATGTACTTTCATATGCATTTAGTAAAAAACTATTATTTCGACATTACAAACAGACACTTCAATTTTATTTATTTCTATAGAGTATAGATTAAAAGTATTATTTTCAAATTTGTATAGGAGTGGGACCGGACCGTGTGTGTAGTGACGGTGTAAGAATATCGTTACCGCCTACACCCATATCGCCCCATTGGTGTCGTAAGTGAAACAAACCAGGAGATGAGCATCAGCGTCTTTCAAATAACATGCTGCGGTTGCCCGTCTGCCAAGCTTAGCTACTATGGCAAGTATCACTGGTACCGAGGCATTCAATTTAGTTCTTAGGGGTGATAATACATAAACACTCACGCCTGTCACCCAGAGGGGTAGGCAGAGACTACGGACTGCTATTTGGCACGAATATGACACACCTCTCTCTCGCCATAGTCGCCTAAGGGTACTCTTAATTTGGCCCATTTTCAATATATTGCCAATTTGGTCGATGAACTTTTGCCTAGGGCATCCCTTTCCAACTCCGCCGTTGACTTTTGCAACATAAATTTGCTTTATCACTCTTTCCTCATTCAATCTTTCTGCATGAATTCTACATGATTCGAATTTTCTACATGGGTGGTAACTCATCTGCATTTTGATTCTTTAAGAATAGACGTAGGTACCTATGGGCACAGCGTCCATTTACAATCTGTACTCGACTGTCATACTCTTGTAAAAGAAGTTAGTCAATGCCATAATGTGTTAAGTCCCAGTGAATAGAAGATTAAAAGCTAAGACTATAGAAGATATAATATATGTAGAAATATATTTTATTCTTTTTTGTTTTTGAAGTCGCTTTTACCCTTTTGATAAAAAGAAAATAATTAATTAATGATTTTCTTTCTGACTAAATAGGTTATACTTGAGATGTGGTCCCATACTATTTTTGGAAAAAAAAATAGATCGCAAAGGGTAAATAGGGGATGAAGTGAAATGTGTGAAATAGAAGATGAAGTGTTTAGGCGACATTCTAGTTGTTACCTTGAGCTTATTGCTTAGTCTACTTACCCACCTGGGGAGTGGGGTATAAAATAACCTTTTTATAAATAATAAAAGCCGGATGTATAAAACTAAGCGGAATAAAATAAATCCGCATAACATCTACGCACAAATTTCCCAACGTGGTAGACGCCACGGTGCAGCTATATTATGGTTTTTCACCGACTCACCTACGAATCACGAACGGTCTTCTAGCGGACCAGCGTAAAATAGCAGCTTAATGCTGCCCTGTTTCGTATGGTAAGTGTAGCGAACCGGAGACGTTTATACTGGAAACGAGGCATTTCATTTTAGTCTTTAGGGTGACAACGCATCTTTATGTTGCTTCATAATTGAGGATAGATGTAGGTGTCACGCTGCAACTATGTTTGTACGTGGTGGAGGCATGCTGCAGCAATGTTATACGTGGTAGAACCACTCTGCAGCTATGGCTGTAGCACGTATGGGTCGGTCCGACCGGGGTAGGACCACGTTCTCACAGAATACCAGCGTAAAATAGCAGCTTAATTCTGTTATGTTTCGTATGGTGGGTGTAGAGAACCGGAGACACTTTTTGCTGGAAACGAGGCATTCCATCTTAGTCCTCAGGGTTGACAACGCATCTGAATTTTGATTCTTAATCGAGGAGAAATCTAGATGTCTATGGGCGGCAGATATCACTTACCATCAGGTGGAATGTGTGCTGGTTTGTCACCCATATTTATAATAATATAGCTTAGAAGGGGCTTTTTTCTTCTGTACACTTAATACATGTTTAGCCCCGACTTGGGAAGCTATTTTGCGAAAATTATTTTATTTCATTTTCATTGCAATCAGATTATATTTTTTTATTCAAAGTTTAATTTTATTGAAAATAAACAGAACCAAGAAAAATTTATATCTGCAAAAATTTAAAAAAAAACACGTACTAATGTCTATAATTAAAAGATTAAGGAGTAACTTTCAACCATATCTAATACAAATGTATGATGGCGTTTTCTAATCTATGCGCAACTCGCAACGGTCATTTTAAATTGCAATTAAGACAAGTGCCGCTCGGATTGCACTTCAATTAAGGTGCAATAATGACAATAATTTGAGTTAAATCATGTTTAAACGATGTGGAGAACCACACTACAACACTAACGTTTTACTATAATATAACCGATTTTATTTGATAACATACTTATTATATGCAATGAGGTCTCGGCGTTAGTAGGTAACTGTGGCGGTACAGTCAGCACCACAATGACGCTTGCACCAAACAACAATTACAGCCTGAAAACATGCTACAGAAGTTTCGGAAGGATTTTGCTATTAATACAGGTCCATCTGCTCGGACTGAACGCCTTAACTGGTAGGAGATCTCCCTTTTCTCTGTCATCATTGGTATCTCATGTTGCAACTAAGGAAAATATCTGAAAGACCTCATGGCCTTTAAATGATTCGCGATAGGTATAACCACCTTACTGGATTTGAAACATTCAAACCGTTCACAAAGACATACGTCAATACAATACAATATAATACTCTTTATTGTACATCAATAAAAAAAATATTATAAATATTAAAAATAAAAAATAAATAAACAGATATTGAGGGATATACAAAGGGCGGTCTTATTGCTACATAACAATCTCTTCCAGACAACCCAGAGCAAGAAATAAATAAAAACGAGAAAAAGAACAAAAATCATTATGGATTTTAAACGTCCATGGATTTAAAATATTGAGATACCCAATCCGTCAGTCAAACGTAGACTTCGTACTTCTTTTTCTTAGAATGGGGTGGGAAACAAACGAGTACACAGCCCACCTGATGTAAAGTGGATGCTGTGACCCATAGACATCTACATCTATCCTCGAATAAAAATCAAAGTGCAGATGCGTTTTCACCCCTGAGGACTAAGATGGAATGCCACGTATCTAGTAAAAAGAGTCTCCCTTCCCTACACTCACCATAAGAAACACAGCAGCGTTAAGCTGCTATTTTACTCTGGTATTCTGTGAGATAGTGGTTCTTCCCCGGTCAAGTGGACCCAATCGTGCTACAACTATAATATAGCTGCAGCATGGCTCTACCACGTATTAAATCTGTCTACTATTGAAGAGGCTTAGAAAAAAATATTAACAACAATAGTCTTTGTTGTTTATTAAAACTTAAATTAACAAAAACTTTTCTTAGGAATAAAAGTTTTCTTAAAGGGCCCCAGAGACGGTCAAACGGTTTGATTCAAACCTCACGTGTTTGACAAAACCGTTTGATGTCGCTTTGAATTCGCATCAAACAGAAGCGCGCAGTGTGGCTTCAAAGTTCAAACAAGAAAGTCCTATGATATATATATATATGATATATGGATAAAGATTTTCTAGCATTTATTGTACTAATGTCTTGCTTAAATAATAAGAAAAAAATAAAAAGAATTTGGAGCAAAGAATGGTACAAATTAAGATATCGTTTCACACACGAACATCTACAACGAGTGCTAGAAACTAGCGCACCAGATGATTATAAGAACTTTCTGAGGATGGACAATGATTCTTATAAAAATTAATTGAATAAAATTCGACCATTAATTCAAAAACAAGATACTAACATGAGGCAAGCTATTCCAGTAAATCAAAGATTGTCTATAACATTGAGGTATTTAGCATTTTGGAAACCACACAGAACGAAATTTAGCACAAGACTGATGAGGTTTGATGAAACATATCGCGAAGACGATCAAACGGTGCTTCAAACAAAACCAAAATATAAATTTCCATGAAACGAGCTTCAAACACGTAACGTTTGATCAAACCTGTCAAACCAACGGCGTAAACGATCAGATTGGTTGGATTCAAACCAAAATCTACATGTACGTTTGACCGTCTCGGGGGCCCTATTGATAAAATCAGGCGTTACTTTGCGGAAATCCATTATAATGGGGTTTATAAATTAATTTGCTTAATTCCGCGTAAAGGAAGAAAATGATGTGTCCTGCCCAGTTTTAAGGGGACCTCCCATCCTCCCTCAATCGCGCGCACTATACCCGTCGCCGTCAATCCCAGCACATATCATTTTATTTCTTTACGCGGAATTAAGCAAATTAATTTATAAAAACCCTATTAAAAAATAATAGCCGTTGCACTGTTGAATGAACAAACAAAACAAACAAATTAATTTATAACAACTCCAAAAAAAGTTCATAAATAAAGAAAGAATAAAGAAAGAAAACTTTTTTATTCCTAACAAAACTTTAGGTATGACACTAAAAAGCAAAGTACTGATAAAAAAGCTCGTGTGTAGGTTTTTATCAGTACTTACTCCCATGCATATGCCACCTCTCACTATTTTGTTTTTGGTCGTTTAGATTCTGCCACGCTGTCCCAATGCGCTGTGGATTTCATTTGACTTTTAATTTTTTTTTAATTTTCCTAGACATGTAGGTTGAGAATCATGACGTCTTCCATTATCCCAAAGCACGTGGTAAATCGGCGTGGTAAAATGGAATTAACAATTTTATTGGAGCCGGCGGGATTGAAAGTCAGTTTGCTCGATTACTATGAAATTTTTAGGTGAATGCTCTCGCAGTAGGTATATTAAGATTAAAATCGCCCTTTACTTTTAAAATTCTTAACAAAATTCGTAAAATGTTGTACAAGCGGCGGGAAACTATGTCAGCAATTTGTACACGAGATAGCATTTACGAATCCGCGTCCGACCGGAAAGTTAGACGCCTTCAAGAGGGGATGTTCACACATTAAAATTACGGAGTTTATGTGCTGCTTTGACTTTAAATCTCTCTGCCTAAATATGAAAACCTTAGTAGATTGAAATGCTGAATTTGTGATTTGAAAACATAAAAGGTTTAAAAAATCATAATATAAAATAAGCCATAATGATTTCTTACGGGGATGCTATTCAATAAAACTAATTTTAAGGACTTTATGGCGTTAATACACTTATTGCATACCTTAAGCGAAAGCGCAAGGTAATGTTCTACTATCGCCTAAAAATTAAAATTCCAACATTTTATCGAATAAAATCGTATCTAGCAATCATTTTATACATATAAATGATATAAAAAGCACATTGTTAGAAAGATAAATGATTGTTGAACTTATTAATATTTTTTTTAAATCGATTAATTGCTATTTTTTAATAAAAAAAGGGTTTTAGTGGCTTATGGTGTGGATTTATCATGTCCCTGTGGCTTGTAAACACTATAACTTTTGAAAATATCAATTGTTTAACTCAATCTATTTTTTAATCTCTTCATCTATCATGTGGGAAGCCACTGAATGTAAATGGCAGTGTAATTTTGTTTTGTTTAGCTATAATTATTTTTTTCGGCTCCAAAATGGCGAAATTTTCGTTGATTTGTTTGCCTCTTATATAAATTGTTTCTGTAAATGGGGATCTACAGCCACAGAGTAGTTTAGTTCACAGAGTACCTTTGTATTTGTATTAAGTTTAGTTCGGCTTCAGTCGCCGTCGTGAGTGGACATTGTTTCGGTTGTTTTCAGCGGCTCAAAAACATCGCTGTACAAATACACAATATTCGAATAACCAAATTTCTTAAATACTTGATTGTAATAATAATAAGAGATTTTTTTATTACAATATTTAAAAACACAGAATAAATAATAGTAGTACGTACTAAAAGTAAGTAGTATATTTTTTTTTTGTCATGGGTGACATTTTCATGCTTTTCGAGGGTGTCGAAACCGATAGGGTTGTCGAAATGTAAATCCAAGATGGCGGCTGCAATAGGTATCAATTTTTTCATCATGGGTGCCATTTTCATGGTTTTCGAGGGTGCTGAAGCCGATAGTGCTGTCGAAATGTAAATCCAAGGTGGAGGCTGCAATAGGTATAAAATTTTTCATCATAGGTGTCATTTTCATGGTTTTCGAGGGTGTTGAAGCTGATAGTGCTGTCGAAATGTAAATCCAAGATGGCGGCTGAATTAGGTACCAATTTATTCATCATCGGTGTCATTTTCATGGTTTTCGAGGGTGTTGAAGCCGATAGTGCCGTCAAAATGTAAATCCAAGATGGCGGCTTCAAAATATATCAATTTTTTCACCTTGGGTGTTATTTTCATGGTTTTCGAGGGTATTGAAACCGATAGTGCTGTCGAAATGTAAATCCAAGATGGCGGCTGCAATAGGATCAATTTTTTCATTATGGGTGTCATTCTCATGGTTTTCGAGAGAGTGAAGCCGATAGGGTTGTCGAAATGTAAATCCAAGGTGGCGGCTGCAATGGGTATCAATTTTTTCATCATGGGTGTCATTTTCATGGGTTTCGAGGGTGTTGAAGCAGATAGTGCTGTCGAAATGTAAATCCAAGATGGCGGCTGAAGTAGGTACCAATTTTTTCATCATGGGTGTCATTTTCATGGTTTTCGAGGGTGTTGAAGCCGATAGTGCTATCGAAATGTAAATCCAAGATGGCGGCTGCAATAGGTATCAATTTTTTTTATCATGGGTGCCATTTTCATGGTTTTCGAGGGTGCTGAAGCCGATAGTGCTGTCGAAATGTAAATCCAAGGTGGAGGCTGCAATAGGTATAAAATTTTTCATCATAGGTGTCATTTTCATGGTTTTCGAGGGTGTTGAAGCTGATAGTGCTGTCGAAATGTAAATCCAAGATGGCGGCTGAATTAGGTACCAATTTATTCATCATCGGTGTCATTTTCATGGTTTTCGAGGGTGTTGAAGCCGATAGTGCCGTCAAAATGTAAATCCAAGATGGCGGCTTCAAAATATATCAATTTTTTCACCTTGGGTGTTATTTTCATGGTTTTCGAGGGTATTGAAACCGATAGTGCTGTCGAAATGTAAATCCAAGATGGCGGCTGCAATAGGATCAATTTTTTCATTATGGGTGTCATTCTCATGGTTTTCGAGAGAGTGAAGCCGATAGGGTTGTCGAAATGTAAATCCAAGGTGGCGGCTGCAATGGGTATCAATTTTTTCATCATGGGTGTCATTTTCATGGGTTTCGAGGGTGTTGAAGCAGATAGTGCTGTCGAAATGTAAATCCAAGATGGCGGCTGAAGTAGGTACCAATTTTTTCATCATGGGTGTCATTTTCATGGTTTTCGAGGGTGTTGAAGCCGATAGTGCTATCGAAATGTAAATCCAAGATGGCGGCTGCAATAGATATAAATTTTTTCATTATTGGTGTCATTTTCATGGTTTTCGGGGGTGCCGATGCCGATAGTGCTGTCGAAATGTAAATCCAAGGTAGCGGCTGCAATAGATATCATTTTTTTCATCTTGGGGTTCATTTTCATGGTTTTCGAGGGTGTTGAATCCGATAGTGATGTCGAAATGTAAATCCAAGATGGCGGCTGAAGTTGGTACCATTTTTTTCATCTCGGGTGTCATTTTCTGGTTTTCAAGAGTGTTGAAGCCGATAGTGCTGTCGATATGTAAATCCAAGATGGCGGCTGCAATAGGTATCAATTTTTTCATCATGGGTGTCATTTTCATGGTTTTCGAGGGTGTTGAAGCCGATAGTGCTGTTGAAATGTATTTAAACTACTTTAATAATTCCGTATAATCATGTTATACGAAATTTTTTTATTGCGCTTAAGGTATGCCCAATTGAATTTACCAATATATTTAATTTATTTTTGATTTGATATTTAGCGGGCCAACGGGTTGTAAACACCTCAGTCCCCCCGTGACTATGGGGTGCTGCATATCACTCGAAACGTTACGTCAGGTATGAAAAAAAATATTTAACGCGATAAAATCCGTAAAATTAGTTTCTTTATTTAAATTATTTTTGTCATAATCCAGTCTATAACATTCGTTTTTTAAGCTATAACATTAAAAAAATAAAAATAAAATAGAAAATGTATTTCACCAAACGGTCAAAAAGTGAACATTTGCGCGTACAGATTTTAAACTGCTATCTTCATAAGCATAGATTAATGATAAGTCATTGCGCGCGATAACTAATCATTAATCTATGTTCATAAGTATATAAAATTGTAGTTAGTTTGCAAAGATAGTTACAGTAACAGGCTACTTATGCCTTATATACTCCTGAGCACGAGCCTCCTTTCAGTTTTGAGAGGATTTATTTTTTCTTTCATTTCTCTGATGTCGTTTTCAAAAGATAGTTTTTGTTTGTAGTGTTGATTGCTTCAGCCAGTACCGGAATCCTCGGTGTCGACATATCGAGTGACGTGCAGTTTCGTGGTCACTTGGAAGAGAAGGCCAAATTGGCCTCTAAAAAGCTTGGCGTGCTCAGCAGAGCGGGACAGTATTTCATGCCGGCACACCACTTGCAACTTTACAAGGCGCAGGTTCGGCTTCACATGAAATACTGTTCCCATCTCTGGGCAGGGGCTCCCCAGTGCCAGCTCCTTCCACTTGACCGCATCCAGCGCAGAGCGGTTCGAATCGTCGACGACCGAGTTCTTTCCGATCGGCTTACCATCGCAATACCATCCATACCATCTGGATGATTGGCGGTCCACCACTGTGCGACTTAGAAGAAGTTTTCTCCCTCGCACAACTTCCTTGTGGAATCGATCACCACCAGCAGTTTTTCCGGACCGATACGACTTAGGGAAGAAAAGAGCCTACTCCTTTTTAAAAGGCCGGCAATGCATCTGCAATTCCCTTGGTTACCCTGGTAGTGCAGTTGTTCATGGGCGGCGGTAGTCACTTACCATCAGGTGAGCCGTATGCTCGTTTGCCCCCTCTCCTATAAAAAAATGGCAGTTTAAATTTGTTTTGTTTAGTTATAATTAATTTTTTCGGCGTAAAAGTTACGAAATTTTCGGTGTTTTGAGCATTGAGCAGACTTGTAATAATTTACTTTACTAAATAGCCTGCCTCACTCACTCTCTTCGGGCTCAGCCGCTGTCGTGAGTGAATACTGTATTAGTTGTTTGCAGTGGGCTCGTGCTAAAAATGACCCCTGTACAAATACACAATATTCGAAAATCCAAATTTGATACATACTTGATTATTATTATAATCACAGATGTTTATTACAATATTTTAAAAGCATAGAATAAATAATAGTACAACGTACTAAAAGTAAGTAAGATGTATATATAAATATACTTAAATACGTCTTGGACTTTATGGAGTGAACTGAATGATGACATGACGATCATATGAGCATTATGAATCGTGCACTTTTGGATTTTCCAAACTTTTTTTATACGATAAGGGTGACAAATGTGCACACACTCCACCTGATGGTAAGTGGTTTCTGTGGCCCATAGACATCTACATCTATCTTCGTTAATAAATCAAAATGCAGATGCATTGTCACTCGTGAAAACTAAGATGAAATGCCTCGCTATCAGTAAAAAGGGTCTCTGGTTCTCTACACTCACCATACGAAACACAGCAGCGTTGAGCTGCTATTTTACACTGGTATTCTGTGAGAGCGTGGTCGAGTTGACCCATTCATGCTACAACTATATCTGCAGCAGTAATATAGCTGCAGCATGGCTTTACCACGTAAAAGTTCATTTAAAACTTTTTTTAACAAAGTTTGAAATAAAATTATTGGAAAATTGGAAGTATAATAATGAGTTTACTAGTGAAAACTTGGGTGTATTTTAAAAAAATTACGTATAAACACGTAATATTTTAATGTGCTTAGGGCATGCACAATTGGATTTACCAATAGTTTTTCTTAAGTCCAATTTTTGACCCTTTTAAATGGAGTTCGAATGTCGTCTAAATAGTTTCGTTAAAAATTTTATCTTTCACTCTCTGTGCCCCGCGGTTTCACCCGCGTATATCACGTGTCTGAGCCGCGCGACATGACATGAAACCTAGTTCAAGCATTTTAGATAGCAATATATGAATAAATTGGTAAAATTAATGAAATATTTTTATCTATCGGCATATTTTTTTTATAGGAGAGGGGGCAAACGAGCACGCGGCTCACCTGATGGTAAGTGACTACCGCCGCCCATGAACAACTGCAACACCAGGGGAATTGCAGATGCGTTGCCGGCCTTTTAAAAATTAGTAGTATGTACGTTATAGAGCGAAGTTAAATTTTATCAACTCTCCCAGCCAATCCCGAATGAGCGTCGAGCAAACTGGTACACGGCCAGGTAGTTTCAGACATTAGCGTGTTTAAACGAACAAAAAAAACGGGGTTGCTTATTTTACGCGGAATTAAGCAAATTAATTTATAACAACGCCATTATAATGGATTTCCGCGAAGTAACGCCTGATTCTATCAACAATAAAGAAAAAAACCCTTTATTCTCTATATTATATTAGTATCTTTATTATATTTGTATAGATTTCTACCCTTCGGGGTAGATTTATTTTATACATTTATATGAGACCATACCTGAAGTACAACCTATTTAATAAAAAAAGAATAATTAAAATCGGTTCACCATTGACGAAGATATTATTACAAAAAAAAAACAGTCGAACTGAGAATCCTTTTTTTAAAGTCGGGTTAAAAAGAAAACGCAATACGGTTACGTGAACACCTTTGTCCAGTAGTGGATTTTGAAGAAGGAAAATTATGATTAAAAATAATTACTATAATAATAATAACTAAACTTCATAAATATTTTTAATACGGCTGCAAAAACTCGTAAAATAGTTAAAACAAAGCGGACTCTAACTTACTTGAAAATCTATTAGTCAACTCGCTTCGTAATACAATGCCGTGGAATTGAATAGTTTCTTAATGGATCTGATTCGTATAAAAACAGTCTATGCTGAGTTCGTACTTATATATTATAGTAATGAGAATCGATGTATACGAATACAATTTTATGCAATCAAATCAAGTTATTAATGAACTAGCTGTTTTTTGCGCAGAAGCCTAAGTTACTCCTTATAACATCAGCTAAGTAACTAGCTTCAATTACTCGTTATAAGTCCCATCCAAATCGGTTCACAGGTTTTTGCGTGATGCGTGTTCACACATCAAAATAGCTGGCAGATGACAGTTTTTTTACAGACTTACTTAACATTTATCGTTATATTTTGGCCAATTTACACAATATTTTTTATAAATTATAGCTTATGTGTTATTCTGATATATGAGTTATATTATTGTAAAGTTTCATTAAAATCCATTCGGTAGTTTTTGCGCGAAAGAGTAACAAACATCCATACATCCTCACAAACTTTCACATTTATAAAATTAATAGGAATAGGATTTATGAATTTAAAGAAAATAAGTGACAAACTAACCTCCGTCCACTTAGTGGTTAGTGGCTATTGCAATCTATGGACATCTGCAGACAACTTTAAATAAAGAAAGCTGCTGATGTGTTATGACTGAGGACTAAATATATGGACTAGAATAACGCCTTACACCTTGTTATTATACTGGAACTCTACTAGTTCCAAAACTAATGAGAGTTCAGCATCTGGAACGTTCTCGGAAGACCTTAATATCCACATATGTACACCGCTGGGTACCCACAACATACTGCGGCATATCATCAGAATACTGACCGAGAGTATGGTGGTACTACAAGCTAGACTAAAATATGAATGAAATCAACGACTAAACGGTATTTAAACACAACAATGTGATTCTGCAATGGATAAAGGGACACAGTGGATCCAGGGGCAACGACGTAGCAGGCAAACTGGCAAGGAGAGGATCGGCTCTGGTCACTATAGGGCCGGAACGAATCATACCAACACCCTTTGGTCTCTACTATCGCTATCCTTAAGATCGGAGTACAGCAGTGCAATCACTGCTGTTAGACGGCAAAAATACGTGGAAGAGTGATACCTACTCAGACAGACTTCTAGGCAAATAGGAGTCTTGCCTCTTAGTATTCTTTTTGTATTAATAAATTTAAAACATTTACAAAAAATGTGTAAGAGTCGTGGAACACTCGGTTGGAACGAAGTTAATTTCGTAGTATATTATTATTCATAAACGTATTATATTATTGATTAACAAATACAAATAACTGAATTAATGTCGTCTATTGAAATGAAGCTTCATTTAAAATAATATTTCTTTCATGGCAAGATAAGAAAAAGTGCGAGTGAAATGAACATTATTCCATCTCGCTCGCACTATAGAAATAATCGTGTCGGAAAAATCTTACACTTTTTTCGCTTAGCCCCCATCCGCCAAATTCGTACCGTGCGATAAGGAATTTCGTTCCAAAAAATTCTTCTTCTTTTTAAAAAACTATACGCGCACACTAGGATTTTCTCCTGTATCGTGGAGACAATTTACAAACATAAATTGTACAAGAACAATCATCTAGACCCAGGAAAATCGATTGTAGGAATATTTCGTAACCTTTACGCTACGTAACAGATGCCTCACACTATGTGCTACTTGTCATCGCCGGTCTAATCAATTTTGTGATTATTTCATTACATTTATTCATTACAACCCATGAAAGCCATTCGCGGAACATAGGTCCGCCCATAGGTGCCACGATTCGCAAGTCGGTTGACAACTGCAGACTTTGTAAATATTATTGAGTTATTATCGGTAAGATGATGTTGTCCATCTCCTATTTTAGTTTCTCTCTGTCACTTCTTACGACACTCGGGATGATATGGGTTAGACTAAGAGGATTATATAACGCTATCTAACGCACGAAAAATGTAGTTATTACAATCGAGTAAACTAGAAAATAGCTTTCTATATAATAAGATGTTTCTTAATATCAATAAAATCTACCTGATTTAATTCAATACTTATACGAACAATGCTCGTATATTAAGTAATTTTTTTATAGGATAAGGGTGACAAGCGAGCACACAGTCCACCTGATGGTAAGTGCTTGCTGTGGCCCATAGACATCTACATCTATCCTCGTTTGCAAATCAAAATGCAGACGCGTTGTCAGTCATAAGGACTAAGATGGAATGCCTCTTTTCCAGTAAAAAGGATTTCCGGTTCTCTACACTCACCATACGAAACACAGCAGAATTGAGCTGCTATTTTATGCTGGTATTCTGTGACAGCGGTGGTTCTTCCCTGGTCGAGCCGACCCATTCGTGCTACTACTATACAATTAATATTTAATATAGATGCAGCATGGCTCTACCACGTAAAAAAAATTGTACACTCAGATACCTAATAAATTAATTAAACTGCAGTTGTCTAAGAAATATAATTACCATGTGTCATCGCGTGTATACCGTAAGAGGCAATTATGGAAAAGGCCAGAAAAACCTCATAAGCTCTGATAGATGAGAGGCAACCAAATTGCCTATGAAAGAAAGACAAAAAATACCTAGACTGACGACGGAGAACATTCAGAACAGTGTCAAAAATTCTAGACATTCGCTAATGTCTAGAATTTTTGACACTGTTCTCCGCTGTCAGTTCAGCGGAAATACTTACAAAGCGTGGCTTTTGCGGCAAAGTTAATGGAAGAAGAAAATATCCAGTAGACCAGTAAACCGTTATGCGCTGATAGATTTAAAGAAAGAATATTTAAAAAAAAATTCTTACTGGCAAATAAAGTTTCTTGTTGAAGTTTTTTTAGGATAAGGGATACAAACGAGTACGCAGTCTTCCTGATGGTAAGTGGCTGCTGCAGCCCATAGACATCTACATCTATCCTCTATTACAAATTAAAATGCAGATGCGTTGTCACCCGTGAGGACTTAGATGGAATGCCTCGTTTCCAGTTAAAGTCCTTCAGTTCTCTAGTACGCTCACCATACGAAACACAGCAGCGTTAAGCTGCTATTTTACGCTAATATTCTGTAAGAACGTGGCCTTTCCCCGGTCGAGCCGACCCATTCGTGCTACAACTATACTATTAATATAGCTGCAACATGGCTCTACCACGTATAAAAATTAAAAGTTACTTTACTATTATATTCATTTTTTAACGCTTTGGTTTAATCAACCTATAATTTCACTGCTGCCTTAATCACCACACTTGGTTGGCGGACGACAATCGCAGTACACCAACGCAGATATACCTTTGACGATTCTGCGATCATTACGCACCTTTGAAGCTGCTGTCCGTCTCCTGTTTTATATTTTACGTCCCGATAAAACCTCCGATATTAATTTTTTTTGTCATTCCTAATGTTCCAAATATAAATTAGTAGTTTTTGTTTATAACAATCAAACTAAAAAAATAAATAAGAACCGACATGAACCAAAAAGAATAACATGAGCATAAATGTTTCTTCGGTTGCTGTTCTTGCTTGCTTGGGTTCTAAGACATTAATGTATCGAAGAATCTAAGCCAGTCAAAACACAAATTTAGAAGCTACTTGGATTATGTCGACTTCAAAACATAAAATAATAAAATGATATTTATTTTTTATGTTTTGGCTTTTGTTTTACATTTTGATTTTAATTATTTTACCCTTTTGCTTGGATAGGGTATATCACTAGTTTAGAGCCACTTCTTGAAAATAATGAATTCTAAATAGAGATGAATGTTTTCTAATTAATCAAAGAAGAATCATTAAAATTGGATCAGCCATTATCGAGAAATTGATGAACATATACACACAGTAAAGTAAAACCTACTCATAGAATCATAGAAATATAAAAAAGAGTATATATATCTATGCATATAATATACAACCTTATCGCTTTTGGAACTTCGTAAAATACAAATTAAATTGGATCTATAGAAAATTTAAATATGTTTGAAAAATATTAACAAACACATTACAAAAACGAATTGAATGATTATAATCTATTTATCTTCAATAGCCCGCCCAAGACCTCTTAATATGGGCGTCTCCGGTTTTAGGGAAGATATGCTTTAATCGTATCGCTTGGCAGACGGCTTGACGATCGTAATACCAGACGTCTCGCACTTTGACGCTGTTGCCTGTCGCTGGTCTGGAAACGTCTGACGTAAAGCCATAAGATTATTGCGGCATTTTTCATAATCGCTTCGGCTGACCCCGACATGACAAAATGAAGTGATGGATATTCCTATACTACCACCACACACTTAAAGAGTTATTTATTTTAAGATGATAATGTTTCTTTGACTGATTTTATTACAACGAAATCTTCCGAATAGGTAGGTTAATTGAAAGCTATTTAATTTAAGCTAAGCTATAAATTTAAACAAATTCATGTTGCAATAAACAGATGGATACACCTATAAAAATATATAACTATGATAAATTGACGAAGTTATCATTAACATTCCCCTGTTTCCTCCTTCAAAACGGAACCGATAGTTTTAATTTAGAAAGGAAGTAAAAAGGGGCTGTATTTAATTTTTCCTTAATTTTTGATGTTCGTTAAATTTGATTATGAAGGTATAACTGGGCAGGAAATTCTAGTAGTGTTTTAGTTTTGAAATAATTGATTTAAGTAAAAAAAAAAACATAGGATCATTGCAGTGGTTGATATATTTTTTTAAAGAATACTGTGAAGAATATTGGTGGTCTATATGCTCGCTTGTCACCCACAAGCGAGCATATAGACCACTTGATTGTAAATGAATGTTGTGGCCCGTAGACATCTACATCTATCGTCGATTAAGAATAAAAATGCAGATGCCTTTTCACCCCTGGGCTAAGACGGAATGCCTCGTATCTAGTAAAAAGGGCGCCGAAAACAAACGTGAGCTAAACCTACATGTCTGCGAATTTAAAAATATTTCAATGGCCTGTTAAAATCATATAACAGGCACTGGATCAGCACTGTGGATTACCTGATCCATAACTTTAACCCTGTCAGAAATAAAGGAGGGAGGAACTGGAGGGAGGAGCGTATTCTTAAGGAAATTGACACTCATTGCGCCTAATTTGCTCATTTATATATTATCCTTCATCTCGTATTAGATGCGCATAGTACCCATTATTATGAAATCAAAACAATCTTTGTTTTATCTGGTTATTCCGTTTATCCACCCCAGATGGGGTGAATAATCGGAATTCGTATATTATTTTTCTTCCGTATTTCCCCCTCGCCTGTGTACATTTATATAAACATGATATAAACTGTCCCAAGATTACTTAGTAGACATTAGCATACTCATAAAAATACATACACACTTCTTGTTTAAAACTTCAACTTTTACTTTTAGTTTCCAACTTCATTCTTGAGGGATGGCTTGTTGAATCTTTTTTTGAATAATGATGATAACATGATGGCGTTTGTAAAATACTATGAAAAGACATGGGTCAAGGACGAAAATTATGTAGTTGTTTGGAATTCATTCGGAGTCCCTCACAGAACTTTCTCTAGGATTCATAGAGATCTATAACCTTTTTAAATCAAGAAAGGGGGTTTGGTAAAAAATAGGCATAATATTAATTTAAAAATACAAAAGAATTGAAGAATTACAATAAAACGGGTTATTCCGTTTATCCACCCTAAGAAATCCACCCCAGGGTGGATACTTGGAAACGCATGTCCGGTTATCCACCTCAGACGGGTTGGATAATTGGAATTCACTTTTTCATTGTTCAAATTTACAAATGGTAGTGGAGTGTAAATTCTTAAACGTAGTGGTCAGGAAAGACTGACGTAGGTTAACGATTGTAATTCCTCGCGGAGTGCACTAAAACCAATGAAGCAAAAAGCTTTGTGTGGGTCTGAAGCATACCAATAACGTAAAAGTGAATTAAATTGTACATTCAATGGCGAAATGGGTATGCAAAAAGTAAAGAGTGCAGCTCCTTTACACACCTTCCCAAAATATCGATTAGGCGTTACATTTTAAGCTTAACAACCGCAGTTTTGTTGCTTAGTATAAACGTAGCTGCGGACAAAGAGTATATAATCACGTTCTAGCCGCGAACACAGCTTGTACAAAACATAAGAGAATAAAATACACTCGTTCGTAGATTTAAATGAAAATTTTGTAATTTATCTCTCCGGACAAACGTAAAGCTTCTGGCGGCCAAGCGGCTGTCAGTGATTCGATCTATATATATATTCGTTAAATGATATATCCAGGAATAAACACTACTTGGATGTTTTGCAGTAGTATATTAGTACATTCAAAACTAAATTCAGGTATTAATATCATTTTCCGTGTGATGATATGAGAGTCCATCACCTAATGTCTTCCTGTTTGTGTTTTTGTAATATAAGAGTGATAAACGAGGACACAGGGCACCTGATGATAAGTGGACGATGTGGCCCACAATATCTACATCAATTCTTTATTAAGAATCAAAATGTTTTTGCATTTTGATTCCTAATAAAGGCGAGGTCACCCCTGAGGACTAAGGCAGAATGCCTCGTATCCAGTAAAAACGAGTTACCGGTTATCTACACTCACCATATAAAACACAGTGGGATTATTTCGTGCTGGTATTTCGTGAAAGCGTGGTCCCCGGAGCCGACCTATTCGTGTTACAACCATAATAAATCTTTAGCATCACTCTACCATGTATAAAACATGTGTCGTAAGAGGCGACTATGGCAAATGGCAGAGTAATCTCATAACTTCCGATATATGGCAGTATAACCCTATCGTTTACAACAGAAAAGAATGGAATAATTTTTATTCAATATAGATTACAAGGAATTCTTATTGAAAGTCATTTTTAGGGTTCAGTACCTCAAAAGGAAAAAACGGAACCCTTATAGGATCACTTTGCTGTCCGTCTGTCTGTCTGTCAATACCCTTTTTCTCAGGAACGCGCGGAGGTATTAAGCTGAAATTCATATCAAATACTCAAATCTACTGTCCCTTGGAGCGGTGAAAAAATTAAACTTCTAAGCCAACGCAATCAAAAGATACAGCCGTTTATGCCGCAAATTTTCGACATTCGCAAGTGAATCAAAACCTACAGGATACTTCCCATGAACTCAGAATCTTGAAATTTGGTACGAAGCAACGTTTTATAGCACAGATAAAGAAAAAAACGCAAAAAGCATACATTTTTAGTTACATCATATAATAAAAATATTTTTAATAATTTTAAACTTATATATCTACAGATTTGTGCGGAACCCTCGGTGCGCGAGTCCGACTAGCACTTGGCCGATTTTTTACTTTAACCACTGGTTTAGAACCTCTGTCCAGGAAGAAACCAACAAGAAGGCCAGTGGGACTTTTCAAAGTATAATTTTACAATTACAGATTTGCAGATATGATATACCCAGAAGGGTGACGAGGCGTCCACCTGTTAATGAGAGGGACTCCTTTCCAGCAGAAGGATTTACGGACTGATGAAGATGAAAATTAATAACATTATAATCGTTCGATTTTACATTTATTTTATCTGTTTAGAGCCGTGATAGGACAGCACGATGGATAACCACTCCCGTTAAAGTTTTACGGTACGCGAGCAAGCCGAATTTGACCCCCGACAGAACCAATGAAAAGGTTAATTGAAATTTTAAGTGCTGATTTACCACGTGATCGTTTGTAAGGGAAAATATTGTAATAACACATAAATTTCTTCGAAATTCTAAGGTCATCAGAAGCCTGCAAAAGAGCACCGCCCCAACGCGTAGTGGCGTATTGAGGCGACGCTCTTTCTGCTCTAAGCCCTCTCAAAAATAACACAAGGTTTTGACCTGCAGCGGACACGGAACAAAGACGTTCAAAACAACGAACTTTCACCATCGGATGCAAACCATGCTATTCCAACACTGATCAAAACTCATGTTACTTGTGTTATAGCACATACTGAACCACTATAGCTTTGTAATAATAATTTTATTCATCGACCCGAAAAAATCCACTGCTGGATTTAGGCCTCACCTCTTATTTGCCTTATCCATCACCCTTGGAAGGCGGGTCAATGATAATTTAAATTAATTTAAATTATGTTAATGATTGATTTATTTGCATGAGATACAATACCGATAAATACATAGATGTAAGTAAAATGCAAACAACATTCTATGCGAAAATTACAATTTATAGTGTTAATTAAATTATTTTTCACTGCTCCGTAGTGCAGTAGCTTAGCATTGAGAGGCGGTGCGTAGGGCCACGGGTTCGAATCCCGCACAGAACAAGTGTTTGTTTGGCCTACGAATAATTGTTTCCTTGTGAGGTTTATGTTTGTAAACTGCTTCCGCGATACAGGAGAAAACCCTAGTGTGGAGGTAATGTTTTATTTTAAATAAATAATGAAGATATAGATTCATATCAGAATTAAATAATTTTCAAAATATGTAGTTTTGCGTGTACCAGACGTCTCGCACCTTTGACGCCGTTGCCCGTCGCTGGTCTGGGTTTTTACTTCTGGTATAAACGGGGTGGTTATTCCGCCATCTATAAGAAGCATTAATTTTGACATCGCCTTATATTAGAATGGGACGAAAAGAGTGATGGTACTCTTACACAGCCAACTACATAGCAAGTTACTTTACATTATGGATAGCTTATTATTATACAGCTGTGTAGTGTCTATGCACCATGACCTGCACATTTTTGCGACGCTCATTATGCAAGACAAGCGAGTTCCCCACAAATGGGTTTTCGTATTCGCGTGGTGGAGCGGGCTCAGTAGCCACAGCCGGATGCGTATTCGTAGGCTACGGCAGGCCGTATAGGAAAGCAAGTGTTGTGTTCTGTCGCACAAGAATGAAAAGGAATACGAGCTGGTAGACGTGATGATGGGAACAAAAGTGTTCCGTAGTTCTATGCCTGCCTATGTCCTTGCCCCCATGAGGTGGGAACGCATTTCGCCATGAAAAGGAGATAGGCGAGTTTTTAAACACAGCAACGAAACGCTCATACTCGTAATGCGTGAGAGGTCTTCGGATGTATTAGCTCGTGGTATTGGATTATTCTTTAGCAGACTTAAGATACCCTCTTGGGTTTGACTGGAATAGTGTTGCCATTACGTGACGGTTTATTCATCGCCTTGTAGTTTACGTAGTTGCGTGTGCGGCATACGTATTATGATTTGAACAGACTGTAAGAGCACTGTGGAATACAAGAGCATGTATTTCTCAAGCACGCTTAACGCCCCGCGCCGCTGTATACTTGTCGCTCACTTTATACTCTGTGCTATTGGAACCAAGTAGGATGGATTAAGTAACGTAGCGGCCTGTAGACAATGGATGTTTCGGCAGTAGCCTATGCCTTTAGGTTTGAATAAAATGTTGGTGTGTGTTAAGTATTTATTTCTCTCTGAGAGTGTTTCATTACATTACATTATAATAGCACTTCCTCTACGCTTAATATCATACAAGTGCATTTATATTATATTACTTTGACTGTTAGCGTTACTATCTTGAATATCGGAAATCTAGAAGTCGGTACAAATGATGGTTTTGGTGCATTAATTATTATAATATTATGCTGGTTTTTACTCCAAATTTTTTTAGTTCATAACCATGATTTCGGGTTGGCTTTAACTATCATTCGTAGGTGTTTAAGAAATTAAACTTATGTGTTAATCAGTTATCAGGAAAATAAAATAAGCCATCGGCAAATTTCTTAAAAGTTTGATTTCTCCATATAGAGATCGGTTTCATACTTGATGTTTAAAGGTTTACTTTATCATTACTATAACAAATTATCTGAAAACTATTGACTATTGAAAAAAAACGACGTCATGAAAATATGCCGCGAAAAAAATGTTATCGATTTTTGATTTCTTTTCTGATCTATATAGTTTCATGTTTTTGTTCTATGTCAAGATCCAGTCAATATAGTTTATACTTTCGATATAAAAATAATGAATTATTTATGAACGCCATCAAACGATTCATGGTTTATATTCTGAATGTTTTATACTTTATATTTATATTTCATTTTTATATTTAATACTACCTATCTGTATTTAAATGTAACATTAAAATATGTACTACATAATTTATTTTCACGGATTAAGTAAAAAAAATTGTGTATATAATTTTATTTGAATATTTTTTCTTTAACTTTAAATCTTCAAATTAATTAAAAGTGTTTCATTAGTTTGTATAAATTTTATAAAAATTGCTTAAAAATCAAAGGGAATGAAAGTGTTATATTTAACCATAATTTCCCCATTAAATGTGATTAAAAATGTTATTACAGGCAAATAAATATAATCTACTTTTGTTACAAACCTTACCACATTAGTTATTTTGATAAAACAAACCATTTAAATAATTTCACAAAATATCACGATAACACATTTTTAACACACAATAATTTCCACAAACTTGTTTACGTATTTTGTACAATAATGAATTCTTTATAAAGGTATATACACATATTTATTTTTATAAACATCCGAAATAAATTTGTTTGCGCGCTTTGGGAAATTGACGTTTAGTTTTCTTTTTTAATTACGCGAGACAAAAGTCGCGTTTCGTACGATCCTTTACATAATCGCGCGAGAAGTTCCCGCGTCGCGCTCGCTTCGTAGACTGAAGCGTTCACACGCCAACCGGTCGAATATTGTTGGTCACTCAGGGGTGTACTATCGATGATGTCTATCATGATAACAACCGTAACAACGGGGTCAGGGTTTTACACAAATCAGTAGCACAATTTTTTGTGGTCAGGTCACAAATTAGTTGTATCTTTTTACTAGATGCGCTTTTTACGTCTATCACAGACTTATCAGACCATTTATATTTATACTGCAAGTTTAGTAAATAAAAAACCGGCCAAGTGCGAGTCGGACTCGCGCACCGAGGGTTCCGAACAAATCCGTAGGTATATGAGCTTAAAATTATTAAAAATATTTTTATTATATGATGTAACTAAAAATTTATGCTTTTCGCAATTTTTCCTTTATCTGTGCTATAATACGTTGCTTCGTGCCAAGTTTTAAGATTCTCAGTTCACGGGAAGTACCCTGTAGGTTTTGACTTTTGATTCCCTTGCGAATATCGAAAATTTGCGGCATAAACGGCTGTATCTTTTGATTGCGTTGGCTTAGAAGTTCGATTTTTTCACAGCCCCAAGGGACAGTAGACTTCAATATTTGATATAAATTTCAGCTTGATGCCTCTACGCGTTCCTGAGAAAAAGGGTCTTGACAGACAGACAGACAGACAGACAGACGGACAACAAAGTGATCCTATAAGGGTTCCGTTTTTTCCTTTTGAGGTACGGAACCCTAAAAATGCTGTAAAACAACACCAAACTGTGAAAAATTCTCTAATCGATTTCTGTCGTCAAATAGCAGAGCTGTGTTCTGACCGGCAGGGTGTAGAGGCACGTAACGCGAGGTAGCCCTTAGAGTTACACTTTTTTTACACCTATATTGGTGGCAGGTGTCCATGGGATGTAGTAGCCATTTACAATCAGGTTCACCTTAAGTTCATTTGCCCCTTCAATTTTATAAAAAAAAAAACTGTAACTGCTTATCGGTTATTTCGAGAACAGTTTCCTTCTATAAATTCAATAGTATATTATGGTCCAGCAATCATTATTTGTTCCATTTGTGGAATATGTTAGCGTGTCAGTGTGTCAATTATCATTGTGCTCAGACCCTCCAGCGATACTTATTACATAATGACAATTTTTTTATAAAACTAAATTGTCAAACGAATTTCCAGTCCACCTACCAATTAAGATGGCACAGCAGTCCACGGAAACCAGTAATAACTTTCAAATATACAACATACTCTTCTGTAAAACAAAAATAGTTTTTAAATCAGCTACACTTCCCCATAGCAAAATCCCATAAGACATTATGCTATGGAAATAACTGAAATAAACTGATCTACCTGTCTCGACACTAGTGAGATCTCTAACCTTTTTTACAGCATAGGCTGCAGAGCTTAGTATGCTTGCTAGTTTGGATATATGGGGGCCCCACTGAAGCTTTGCGTCGAGAGTGAGGCCAAGAAAAACAGAGATAATTTCGTCTATGGTAGGCAAATTTTAGCTCTATCAGCTTTGAGCGATTGAAACCCATATTGCGCCACTGGGATCTTTCCTTACCAACCACATCGAAAAGCGCGGTGAGCATGGGTAATTCTGGTGCGATATTAATGTAGTAGTTAACATATTTGTTTTTTTTTTATAGGATAAAGGCGACAAACGAGCACACAGTCCACCCGATGGCAAGTGGCTGCTGCGGCCCATAGACATCTACATCTATCCTCGTTTGCGAATCAAAATGCAGATGCGTTGTCAACCGTGAGGACTAAGATGGAATGCCTCATTTCCAGTAAAAAGGGCCTCCGGCCACCTGCACTCACCAAGCGAAACGCAGAGGTAAACCTCTACTTCACGCTGGTATTCTGTGAGGTCGTGGTACCACCCCGGTTCGAGCCGGCCCATCTATGCGACAGCAAAAGCTGCCGCGTGGCTCTACCACTGTTTAAAACGTGGCTCTACCACTGTTTGTTGTATTTTAAACTCTTTTTATTTACTTTCATTTTTCTATTTATTTTACGGATTATATTTTTTCATTCATTACAGTTTTCGGTTTTCGAAAATAATAATAATAATAATAATATAAAATAGAAGTGTCACGCTGTACTGGGATCGGTCAATTATCACAGACAGGTTTATAGTGGCAAATAAACCTGACATTGTGGTGATAGACCGAACTACACGCAAGGCAATAATAGTGGATATCAGTGTCCCTCATGACGAGAATCTCATGAAAGCAGAGAATGATAAAAAAATAAAATATATCGACTTGGCTCATGAGATTGTCGCTATGTGGGACGTTGATTCTACTATTATTGTACCAATAGTTGTATCAGTTAATGGGCTTATTGGTAAAAATATGGACGATTATCTGTCCAAGTTAGGTTTGGGCAAATGGCTGAAGGGATTAATACAAAAATCGGCCTTATTAAATACGGCGCGTATAGTAAGAAGGTTCCTATCTTTGGATGCCTAACTTCACCGATGGCTTAGGATTCCTCGCCGCGGTGGATAATAGCCGAAATAATAATATTATTTATATAGATTGTATTTATATTTATAATATTATAATTTTGTGACAATATATGTGATAATAAAATAATAATATAATAATACGCCCGCATCGTCCGCCGGTTTCTTTCCCTTTCCCCTAACCCTCGGCCGTTTGGTCTCCCCTGCCGAGGGCTTCCATCTGGTTGGGTTTTTATATATTTATGTAATTTTTATGTACTTATTTTATTTTATTGATATTTATGTAAGTTTATCATTTTCATTTTCAATTATATATTTATACAGCCCAACCAGATGAGAAAACTATACAAATACACCATAATAATGTACGTTTACCATGTTTATTTACAATTATATATTTATATTGCCCAACCAGATGAGAAAACTTTATAGATACCCCAAAATAATAATAAGCATTTTATAAAAATTGCTTAAAAATCAATCATTTTAAAGGCGTAGGGAATTAACGACCCCATCGCCCGCTGACTTAACAGTTATGTGACAAAACTGCTATGTCAGCGCAGTCAGTCAGCGCCTTGCCAAGAGGTGTGAGCGCCGTGCCTCGGCAGAACTGAGGGTGCAAAGGCTCGTTTGTGCTTACGGCCGTACCATGAAACGGTGCCGGGCCTGGGCGTCTCCCGTTAATTGAAGCCCATTTAATGGGTGATGGAAAAAAGAAGAGTGCGCAAAGGGCCGCTGCCTGGAGGTCGCCAGGGCGCGTCTGGAGATGGCGATGGACGCGACAGCATGCAGGCCACCAGCCGAGCGCGGGGGTCTGCAAGACCACCTAGCAGCCGCCCGCATCCATCATCCCCACCAGAGGGCTTGATTTCGGCCGAGTCTTCTCGGACTCAGCAAGCGGCATCCGCCGCTGGTGGAGCACGTCGCATGCGTTGGACGGAAATAATGAACACAAACGCATTGCGAGCGTACTTTAGGGCGAAAGGGGAAGAAACTGGAATGTTGGCGTATCGGGCTCGGATGCATCGCTTTTTCGCAGAGCTGGAGCCATCGGTTCATGTAACGGAGCAAAACCTGGCAGACCGAGTTCGGTATATCCTGCGCTCCAACATATTTGGCGACGCCGAACTCGAACGACTACGACGTGAGGCTGTTCCCTCATCGGATGAAAATACTACAGCTGGTAATGCGGCGCTAAAAATTGCAGAGCAACCCGCACACGTGGATGCCGCCGTGGATATTCCAGTTGTAGTTCATTCAGACGATGATGAAATAGTCTCCCACAAAGTAGAGCAAATGAGGAGTATATTGGAAGAGGCTATTTTGGAAACGCGCAGTACGCCTCTCGAAAATTGACCGCGACTTCCCCGCATACCCCTAAGCAAGCGGAATCGGGCTGTCGTGAGGGCTCTCAACCCAATGCTGGTGACCTATTTGGAAGCCAGCCGGGACCTTTGCCATATGGACTCAATTCTTTTTGGCGCCGCACTGGCAGTTTGCCGTATTATTGGCGCCAAACTTCCCACGGCTGGACGCGTTACTAGACAAAGTAGCGCCATCCCAGTCTGGAGAAAAAGAATTGAGGACCGTATCGCAAAGGCAAGAACCCTAATCGGAATGACAAACTTCAGGTCGAGTAATAATAGACCGAGAATTGTGCGTTATAATAATAATAATAATAATTTTATTGACACACACAAAGAAAATGCTTTAGCACCATAGACCACATACATACCTTTCGGCAAATTGTACAGAAGACCGAGGAGTACAATTTGCCACTTTGTCTTGTGTACGTGGACTGTGAGAAAGCCTTTGATTCCGTCTAAATTTGGGCGGTGCTACAGTCCCTTCAGCGTTGCCAAATTGACTGTCGGTATATCGAAGTGCTGAAATGTTTGAACAGTAGGGCTACCGAACTAGAGTACGAAGTCTTTGGCAAATCATGTGTAACGTCCATGTCACACCTATGCTGGTAGTTGTTGGGAGCACTAAGCTCAAAGTTGTTAACGAGTATGTTTACCTGGGACAAATAGTCCCACTAGGTAGATCCAACTTCGACCGAGAGGTCAATCGATGGATTTAACTTGGCTGGGCAGCATTCGGGAAATTACGACACATTTTCTCGTCAGATATACCTCAAAACTTGAAAACCAGATTGTACAACTAGTGCGTGTTGGCCAGTAATTAGTTATGGATCTGAGACGTGGTCCTTCACTGCTGGCCGTATGAGGAAGCTCAAGATCGCTCAGCGAGCAATGGAGAGGGCTATGCTCGGGGTTTCTTTTCGTGATAAATTTAGAAATTAGGATATCCGCAGTAGAACCGGAGTGACCAACATAGCCCAACGGATTAGTAAGCTAAAGTAGCTATGGGCCGGCCATATAACTCGAATAACCGACAGCCGATGGGGAAAAAGGTTTTCGAGAAGCAGCCTCCTACCGGTAGGTGAAGTGTAGGGTAACCCTGCACTATATGGAGTGACGAACTGGTAAGAAATGCAAGAAGTCGATGGATGCAAGTGGCTCAGGACCGTGTTCCTCCGTGTTCAGGACTTGTGAAGGGCTGTAATGATGATGATGATGATTCATTACAGCCCATACAGTCCACTGATAAACGTAGGCCTTTCCACAGATTGCTTCACTCTTCATGATTGGGATATGTGCCATAGTTGCCACACTTGGCAGGTGAGTTGGCAACAGTAGTTTTTGTATTTTAGTTGTTACTAACTGTTCCCTGCGACTTTGTCCTCGTGGAATTTATTACGATTGGATTTAATTGGTTTTAATAGTTTGCGCGGAACCTTAATTATTTTTCTAAAATAAAATAAAAGTAGCCTAAGTTACTCCATATAACATCGGTTGAGCCATTTCGGAGATTAGCCGAAATAAACAGACAGACAGACAGATATAGAGAGACAAAACTTAAAAAAAATATTTTTTGTTTTGTTATAAGTACCGTGTATACTTTCATATGTATTTAGTAAAAAGCTTTTATTTTGACATTACAAAAAGACACTTAAATTTTATTTATTTGTATAGATTAAAATAAAAAGACGCTGCTGCCCATATCCTGGTTTGTCTTGTTTGTCGTCTTTTACAACAACCACTGGACGATATGAGATAGCGGATTTTCTTACATAGCCACTAATCGGTATGCGCTCCTTCATGATATATCTGTACATATAAATTTAATTGAAATGTATGTCTGTAAAAGTGAAATAATTGGTTTCTACTAAGCTTTAAGGATTTATTTGCATGATATAATATTTAAACATAAATTACCATTTTCAAATGTTTGTCTGTCTGTCCACGCTGACCTTCAGAATGGCTGAACCGATTTTAATGAAACTTTACAATCAGATCAAAAGCAATTCCAGGCTATATTTATCCTAAAAATTTGGAGTTTTTTTTCAAACAACGAAAACTTGATAATATTAGGTTTTTGATTATATTAAATATATAAATAACGCCACATTAATAGAACCTATCCAAGCGAAGCAGGGATGGGTCGCTAGTTTAGAATATAATAAGAAAAATGAAGAAAAATGAGGCATACCATCTTAGTCCTGACGGGTGGCAACGCATCTGCATTTTGATTCACAAACGAGGATAGATGTTGATGTCTATGGGCCGCAGCAACCACTTACCATCAAGTGAACTGTGTGCTCGTTTGTCACCCTTATCCTATAAAAAAATGGAATCATTTTCGTTAGGTACTGCAACCTAAAGTTTTTGTGAATGTCTAATGTTTTTGCTCTATTATTAAGTGGCGAAGCTTGCGAAGTCACTTATTGATTTCACGATGTCTGTCCGTCTGTCCGTCTGTCCATCTGTCCGTCTGTCCGCCCATCTGTCCGTCTGTCCCACGATTATCTCGAGAACGGTTTCGAATTTTCAAATTCTGTTTTCAGCAATCGATTCCTGATCACCCAGGCATCTGAACCTCCTATTTTGAAATTTTTTTTCCGTTAGAAACCGCTACAAAGCTGATTGCTTCGCCACTTTGCTATGCTGTTAGCTTGCTAGGTTTATTTTAAGTGTAAATTGAGTTGTGGGGATGAAAAAAGCATTTTTCTTTTTTATCCGATCTATCCTTTTACAAGCAACGTAACTGCTCGGTCAATTCTTGGCACTACTTCGGGAAACAATACGTATGCGAACTTCGATGTAGACGTTGCGATAAACGATAAATAGAACTTCTTTACAAGAAAGTGCTTCGAGTCATTAAAGTTCTACGCAATCTACATAATTATCTAATCTCGGCGTTCTTCAAGTGAGACAAAAATAGGTTTAATTTCATTGTTTTATCAAGATTTTTAGGTTACCTTAAGGACGCAGCTTTCTTCGAAAAAAAATGTTAAAATAGGGGTTTTTTTTATATAAAACAAGTTTTGTATGAATAACCAATTTACAACATAAAATCAAAGTATGACTACATTGGCAGAATTGGCGAGAAATTAGTTCTCCTTCCTTCGGAAAGCCACAAATTCTGGTCTCTTGCCAAGGCCGTCCAAGAGAATTTCTGTAAGCCATCGCTACCATCTCTGCACAGGGAGAACGATTCACTGGTCCACGCCGCAAAAGAGAAAGTCGACCTTAGGCTTCCTTTTTGCATCTAACTCGACTCTGGATAACGGAAGGAGCACACCGCCGACCATCCCACGGTATAAGTTTTTGCCTGTTGTGCGATTCACACAGTGCTCAGTACCCATAGCATTTCTCTCCCTGGACATTCATAAGGCTAGTGGGCCTGAAGGAATCCCCCAATTCTGCTGAGGACGTGTGCTCCAGAGTTGGCACCGGTTCTAACTCGTCTTATCCGGTACTCCTACTCCCTGGGCGTAGTCCCGAATTCATGAAAGATAGCTTTTGGTGCACCTGATACTTAAAATAGATAACCGCTCCGATCCATCTGACTACAGGCCTATCGCCCTCATCTCTTTGGTCTCGAAAATAATAAAGTCCATTATTAACTGCCAGCTCAAGTAGTACCTTGAGGAGTACCAGCTGATTAGTAATCATCAGTACGGCTTCCAACGGGCTCGCTCAGCTGCTGATCTTCTTGTTTACCTAACACACCGATGGGCGTAGGCGATCGAGTCCAAGGGGGAGGCTTTGGCGATTAATTTGAACATAGTGAAGGCCTTCGATCGTGTTTGGTACAAAACGCTTCATTCGAAGCTTCCTTCCTATGGGCCTTCCGAGAAATTGTGCAATTGGATCATCGGTTTTCTGGCTGATCGGAGCATCAAAGTCGTAGTAGACGGTGCATGCTCCGTTTACAAGCCTATAAACGTTGGTGTTCTGCAAGGTTGCGTGCTATCACCAACGCTGTTTCTTCTGAATATCAGTGATGTGTTGCAAACCAGTAACATTCATAGCAATGAATGTTACTGGTAGACGACAGCACTGGTGATGCTTTATACACCGGCAGTGCCAATATTTCTCAGGAAAACGTCGCCTAGTACCGGAACAAACTTGTGTCTGAAGTCGAAACTTTATTGAACAAAGGCTCATTGGGGGCGACTAAATATAGTCCAGTTCAATCCCCAGGAGATACAAGTTTGCGAGTTTACCGATAAAAAGAGCCCCTTTGTCGTATCTCCTCAGTTTCAGGGTACAACACTTGTTGCCTCAGCCAGTATCAGAATCCTCGGAGTCGACATACGAATGCGTGTAGTTTTGTAGTCTCTTGGAAGATAAAGCCGAATTGGCCTCTAAAAACATGGCCTGATTTTACGAGGCACAGGTTTTTCCACACATGGAATACTGTTCCCATCTTTGGACCGGCGCTCCCCAGTGCCAGCTTCTTTCATTTGATTGCATCCAGCGTAGAGCGGTTAGGATCGTCGGCGACCGAGCTCTTTCCGATCGGCTTGACTCACTGGCGCTACGAAGAGATGTTGCATCTCTTTGTATATTCGGTCGTATCTACCACGGGAAGTGCTCAAAGGAATTGTTTGGACTAATTCCAGCCACTCAATTTCACTATCGCACATCGCGACAGAACCCGATATACCATCCATACCATCTGGATGAGTGGCGGTCCACTACTGTGTGGTTTTCAAGAGGTTTTCTTCCTCACACAACTTCCTTGTGGAATCGAATACCACCATCAATTTCTCTGGACCGATACGACTTAGGGACCTTCAAGAAAAGAGCCTACTCCTTTTAAAAGGCTGGCAACGCATATGCAATTCCCCTGTTGTTGCAGTTGTTAATGGGCGGCGGTAGTCACTTACCATTAGGTGAGCGGTATGCTCGTTTACCCCCTCTCATATAAAAAAAACACCCATTCATTTGATAAATCTTACCGTAAACGCGTAGCGCAAGTTTTAATAGCTTGTGTGAGGGCGACATTGCAGAACTTTTTAACTTTTTTGAACATCTGAAAATCTGCTAAAATGTAATACTTGCTCAAATCAAAATCATTTTATAAAAATTCAACATACGAACAAGAGATTAGGAAAACTGAAATGCGAATAATAATAATTGGTTCGATAAAATAAATCATAAAGGTGAAATAAAACTCTATTAAGGGATAGGCCAATTAAGATTTGGAATTTAAATCGATTATTTAAAAAAAAACTAATGAATATTTTTTCAAAGTGACAACATCATTCAACTGACTGCCACGGCTAGCGTTACGCTACCCATTCATCCGTCCAATTTTTCAGTACATATATTTTCGATTGTTTAGGCCTCTATTTCGTTAATTGCCACTTCGATTTCATGTTTCATGTCGTCTATTATTTCTGGACGATCAGCGTAACACTTATCCTTAACGGATTCTCTCAAACAAAAGGCCAACGGAGTCAAATCGCAGCTTCGAGGTGGCCAATTGGCATCATTATTTCGGCTGATTATGCGATTTTTGAAAACAGTGCGCAAAAGATCGATTGTTACGTTGGCTGTGTGGCACGTTGCACCTTCCTGTGGAAGTCAAATGCCGTCTGTTATCCTCTTCAATTTTGGGAAACGAAAAATCGCTTATGGCGCGATAGTGATCGCCATTCTCTGTATCGGCGTTTCCTTGCTCATTTTTGAAGAAAAATGGCCGAATGATGCCGCTAGACCAAAATCCGCACCGACAGTCACTCGTTGTGGATGCATTGGTTTCTCCACGATGACTGTGGATTTTTTGAGCCCCAGATACGACAATTTCGCTTACTGACGCATCCTCCGAGGCTTTGTATGTCGATTGTATTCAAACCGAGGAGATCTCTATGCAAAATTTTTCTCAAAGAAATGCGTGAAATGTTCTTCTTGAGAACGATGACCAACCATCAACATCAGTTGATGCTTGTTCACGCACACTCTGAGCAATAGCAGCGATGTTTTCGGTTGAGCGTACTGGACCAGTACGTACACAGGTTGTTTTATCCAACAACGATCCAGTTTCACGAACTCCCTTTACAAATTGTACAACAAACTGCGTTTTAGGCCCATCATTTTTGTCAATTTTTTTCAGAAATTGGGTTGGGCTTAACATCAAGTCACCTGAATTTGAGGAGTCTGTCACTGTGGAGGGGAGGGTCAAAGGGGCTTATCTGGTCACGGCGGACAGCCGACGAACGTTTGTCGATCGACAATTACATTCGGAAGAGTTTATTAAAAAGTGGAGTTTGGTAAAAGTGATAATTGGTGGCGGAATATTATGGAATATTATAAATATCCATTTTTGGAAATGATGGAAGTGAACATATTTTATATATGTTTATTTATTAAAGTAGTTATAAAAGTTAACATTTTGGTATTTTATTTGGTGCAAGAGCGACCGAAGCGATCTCGGGACTTGGGGCATCCCGATTCGATTTGCAATTGACGATTTCATTAGCTGCGGCGGGGATTGAACCCGGGTTACTTACTGCAATGTGAAACTTTTATTCTGTTGTAAAATATACACCGAGCGCTTAGCCCCTGGGTAATATATATTCTTTGCTCTGAGTTACCACGGCTCTCTTGAAGTAATGTTTGAAGATAAAATAGAGAAAAACACGTAATTAATTTTCCATGTTCCTTCGAAGTTAAAGTAAAAATTGTAGTCTGAAAAATTATGTTCTTTTTTATTTCAAAATATATGAGGCCTTGACTCAGAGTGTTACTACTACTCTAATGTGCGTTATTGAAGCACACTACAAAAAAATACTGTCGTAAATCTTACAGATTAACTCTATTTATCTGATATTCAGAAATCAGTATTCTGTATAACTTGACTATACTAACATCTTATTTCGAATAGCTATTAAATCGATTAACATTGAACAAAATACATGGGGTAAACGTTATTTTATAAAATAATTTGACAAACGAACACGCAGCTCACCTGGTGCTAAATATTGCTGTGTCCTATAGACACTTCTACATCAATTCGAGACCAACAAAGAAAGATGCTCAACTTCTTGACTTTCGTGACTCACACATATTTCTTGTTTCTTTATATACTAACCCGTAGAAGCTTACTGCTGGACGCACACATATGCACCTAAAACCATGTGGAATTACAAATGATTTAAGATGCAAATGTGTACTCGTCTGTTTTTTTTTTTTAAATAAAATAAGAGTACAAAAGAGCATACATTGTTGAACGTGGTAGAGTCATGTTGCAGCTATATTATTGTTGTAGCACTAATGGATCGGCTTCAACCGGGGTAGGACCACGCCCTCACAGTATGCCAGCGTAAAATAACAGCTTAATGCTGCTGTATTCCGTATGGTGAGTGTAGAGAACGGGAACCCATTTTTACTGGAAACGAGGCATTCCATCTAAGCCCTCAAGGGTGATAACTTATCCGCATTTTGATTCTTAATCGAGGATAAATGTAGATTTCTATGGGCCGCAGAATCCACGTACCATCACGTGGACTGTGTGTTCGTTTGTCACCATGATGGTAAATGGATGCTGTGGCCCATATACATCTACATCCATCCTCGATTAAGAGTCAAAATGCAGATGCGTTGTTACCCCTGAGGACTAAGATAGAATACCTCGTTTCTAGTAAAAAGTTATGTGAGTGGATATTCTAGCAATAAGTTGTGCATGGTTTTGGCTTGGTTTTTGTATCACTTGATAGGTACGCAGCGTTTTGCCTTTCTTTCTTTGTTTTTCTGAAGCTATGAAGAATTATGCAGATATGTCTGAGGATCAAGGTGAAATACCTCATTACCAGTGAGAGGAGTGGTAGCGTAAAACAGCAGAACAAAGCAAAAATACTTCGCTTAATGTCGCCATTTTACGCTGGTATTCTGTGATAGTGTGGGCCTTCCCTGATCGAGTCGACCTATATGCCATGCTACAGCTACGATACGGCTGCAGCGAGATTCTACTACGTAACACGATAGTTACTAAAGCGACCCATAATGTGAGTGTCTAGTGGAATGCGATGGGCTATAATTCTGTTACAATGATGGTATTTATGATCATGATTCCTTTTTAATTGAACTGGTGACCGAGCCAAATATCATGACTTGATATAAGACTGCGGTTCAGACATGCAGAAGGAATGAAAATTGATCGGGCAGTGAAAAGAGCGTCGTATGTCGGGTAACCAAGTGTGTTTCCAATAGTGAGCTATGTACTGAAATAAAATTAAATGAAATTACATTTGGCGGCTCCGTGGCTTAGCAATGAGTTGCAACGATAAGGACCGCGGGTTTGAATCTCGCACGGGATAAGTATTTGTATGGCCTACAAATAATTGTTCCGGGTCTGGATGTTTGTCCTTGTAATATATGTGTATGTAAACTGCTGGACTGGAGAAAATCCTAGTGTGGAGGTAATGTTTTAAAATAAAGACACGATTTAAATGAAAAGAAATTAAATTAAATGAAAAATAGATTAAATTAAATGAAACCTCTTTATTTTTCGACGTAACAAATTATAATTTCGTTTGTCAAACGTCTATATATTTTAAAACCTACTAACGTTTAAAATGAGGTTCCTCTGTCTGGAGAAGAAATGGCGAAAGAATCTGCAGATATCATAGCCAATTCAATTTTAGTCTTTCTGGACTCTATGATCTATTTTTAAAGATCCACTTTGGATCGCTTAGCTAGAAAAATAAGTTAGTTTATTCCTTTAAAATATGCATTAAACCACACAAAAGTTTCAAAAATAATATAAAATGCAAATTTTCCACGTGTATTGCGAATAAATATCATTTTAATTGCTTGAAGCTGTGATAAGATCTGGTACGTACAGCTGTCCAACCCTCCAAAAAATATGGCTTAATTTAACACGAAAGTTGTTATAAAAAATATAAAAATAAATTAGTCTCGAAAATATGAAACAAGTGAATACATTAACGAAATTCTTATTGTGGTGTTATGTACGTATTCCACACAAAATGAAAATGAAAATTGCGTGTTACAGACTTGACTACTATTACATCTGATAGCAAAATGATAAATAGTGATGTACTCGAAGATACCAAAGCGCGCTGACTTAACAAAATACAGTTGATTCTTACCTTTTAAAACATTGTAATCGAATGGAAATTCAGATGCTGGTAAATTATAGCTGCAGCTAATTATGGTCTGCAGCACAAATGTGTTTGCGCAATTGGTGAAGGGCCAGGCTCTCTGAGAAAATCGCAACATGATGTGTTTATGTATGGTGAAGGACAAGAAATGAAGAATGTTTTTGATGGAACATATATATATATATATATATATATACTAGCTGGCCAGGCAGACTTTGTTCTGCCCTTTCCGACAACCATTTGCTGAGATTAGCAATAAAATAATTTAAAATAAAAAAAATTGTACAGCCGACTTCAATATAGGTTATTTAAGAATAACTCAATAACCATTGGTCTGACCTTGATCAAATTCATATGAGACCACACGAGAACTATCAGATTTCATATAAAAAAGAATCATCGAAATCGGTTCGCCCAGTACAAGTTATGAGGTAACACACATTAAAAAAAAACATACAGTCGAATTGAGTACCGTCTCCTTTTTGGTAGTCGGCAGAAAAATTGAGGGTCACTTATCGGGATATAAACTATCCTATCTTTCAAGTTGGACCAAACTGCACACAGTGTGCCAAATTTCATTGAAATCGCTTCAGTGGTTTAGGAGTTTTCATCGCGGACAAACAACGTGACACGTAATTTTTATATATAAAGATTTATACTGCTGGGATAAGGCCTCCTCTCATTCTTGAGTGGAACTTTGAATCAATAAAAACAGCGGCGCTGCTTCAATCCGTGTGAGCAGACTTCACAGGTTCTCGAAATATTTAAGCAGGTCACCTTTATTAGAAATTTAGAAATCAACTAATGGCTGCATAACATCCAACTCCATTGCACCCTAAACCACCAAAATTACTATTCGTCCATAACAAGACACACGTTACGCTATAAAGGAGGCATGTTTAGGGATAATACACTCTGAGATACACTGAATATTTAAGTTGGCGGATACGAGGGAAATCGCCGGTTTAAAAATCGACTCACGATACTGTTACACCCAACACCACCACCACCAAAATCATTATCCTCAACGTTATTCTAACCATAAACTAAGAAACACATACAACATAACATGTCATGTGTTTTGCTTTATAACCGAGACATCATCAGGGGTAATAAGATGTGATAGCTAAAACCTCAAATTGGTATTCGGTCTAAGCAGTCATTTAAATTTACATCTTTTAATAAAATACTTAACAATGAGTGCCCCGCTACGGAGTGGAAAATTATTCCAATGCAAATGATAGTTGGCAGTTGTTTTCAATAAAATCAAGTAGCAAATTATTTTCAATATTACATCGCCCCTGTTACCGAGTTCCTGTATATCGTATAATGTCGTATGATTTTATTGGCATCGACTTTAAAGTAGTTCATGAAATGCTCAAAGAAGAGAATTATGGCGATATGTCAAAGTTTTATAACCTATCGTAACATCCGTAAGTCGTACAGGTAAACCGTGTAATGGCGTTGTAAGAATATCCATGCGGTTGGCAATTCGCCTCCCAAGCGTGTCAACTATGGCCTCCTAGGAGGCAGTCTATGAGGCCTATGTTCAGCAGTGGGCTTTTGAAAGGCTGCAATCATCATTATGATGATGATTAACTGTCTACAGGCATTTCTTAATATTTCTGTAAGCAGTGTAACAAACAAAATGGGATTGTTATAAGCTAAAGTTGTTATAAAGTAAAGTACCCACTATACCCGTCGCCGTAAATCCCAGCACTACCACTTCGGTAGGACTTATTATTTTCTTTCTTTACGCGGAATTAAGCGAATTTAGTTTATAACAACCCCATTATAATGGATTTTCGCAAAGTAACTCCTGATTCTATAAATTGTGTAACAAACATATTACAACATATTACACACATATCCACCACATTATTTATTTTATTTTATTGAAAAAGGAAAACTAATAATATATTATAGCTTTTTAAAAAATCCAAATCAAATTATGGCTTCTGACAGACAGCAGTAAAAGCATCCGTTTACGCCGACGACGATTAAAGATGGACGAAAGATGGAGAGACGTCTGTTATTGCTGCCAAGCTTGGCGATGTAAGCCAATCGTTCCAACAGAAGAGGTCTACGTTCAGCAGTAGATTTTTATGGGCTGGTGATGAAGGAG
Source organism: Parnassius glacialis (assembly GCA_033319125.1). Taxonomy (NCBI): domain Eukaryota; kingdom Metazoa; phylum Arthropoda; class Insecta; order Lepidoptera; family Papilionidae; genus Parnassius; species Parnassius glacialis. The sequence continues at coordinate 38,246,399 of JAVANC010000009.1, read as the reverse complement.
TTAGTATAGCAGGAGATTTGTAATGATGTTAATAAAAATAAAGCATTTGAAGTATAAATGTTGACCTAAAAACTAGAGATGCCATCAAAAACATAACTTGTAAAAAAGCCAAGTCTCACAACTCAGTCCTTCTACCGTAAAAAGTTATACCAAGTCGGTTAATTTATTCAGTCCATTGATTGATACATAGATTGACTTGGCAAGCGCACTAAACAATCTACAAATTCAGGTTTCTAGTTTTATCCATAACGAAGTTATAGGGTTTCGGAAATGGCCTGAACTGCTTCGAGAAAGGGATGGTACGGCCGTGCCGCTTTTTTGCTCGACTTGGCGGGGGCACTGCCGTGCCCCCAGATAACGTAGTCATACGGCTTGTGTTTAGTTCTAGACTTGTTACTTAATGCGCAAAATATATCACAGACAAGAAAAAAGTTTTATATAACTTTCTAATCAACAATTACGTTTCACTCTTTTATATCTATAACTCCCAAGCACCGATGATAACCGAAAACAAGAAACGATAATTTAAAATTTTGTACAACCGACTTCAATAAACATTATTAAGAATAACTCAAAAACTATTGGTTTGACCTTGATCAATTTATATTTGAAGAAATTTATATAGGACCATATGAGAAGCACCAGCTTTCATATAAAAAAGAATCATCGAAATCTGTTCACCCAGAAAAGTTATGAGCTAACACACATAAAAAAACATACAGCCGAATTGAGTACCTCCTCTTTTTTGAAGTCGGTAGAAAATTGATTTGAGATAGCTTGATTGATTGAGTTTGAGGTAACAATTGTAAACCATCAGATTTATTCATTCAATGATCAGGCTTTACACTAGCAAATATTGTCAACTATTGCTAAAGCGTAATTAATGGAGAACACGCCTCGTCCGTCACTTTCATAGAAATTATATTGATTAAGCCTATTTTAGTATGGTCACCAAAGTGATATATACTTGTGAAAGTCTTAGGGTTAAAATGCATGTATATCGTTACATGGGTGGCGCTACCATTAGCGATCAGCTAACAGAATAACAGCGCAACATTGATTTAGCATAATTATGAGTACATGGCGTTTCCGCTGCTGCAATTCAATATTTTTTATAGGATAAGGGTGACAAACGAGCACACAGTCCACCTGATGGTGACTGCTGTGGCCCACATACATCTTCATTCTTGATTAAGAATAAAATGCAGATGCTTCCCCACCGCTGAGAACTAAGATGGAACTTATCTCACTCGACTTTGACTCACTAGACGGAACACAGCGGTATGAGCTGCTATTTCACGCTGGTATTCTGTGAGAGCATGGTCCTTCCCCGACCAAGCGAAAGCGTTTTCCACGACTAGCCAAATTTTAAACTTAAGTTCAAATATATAATGATATACCGTTATTGCAGTTTTTGAAAATACGAGAAATAAGGCTTCTACATTTATTTGAAATTATTCCCAATTGAATGTGATTTATGGACAACAACTTTTTTGCCTGTCGATTGACCTTTACGAATGTGTGCGTGCGCAGTAAAATCAGTTAAAATGATACATTACTACGCATTTTGAATTTAAAAGATAAAAAGTACAGAATGTTTGACATTTTTTTTAATTAATTTTTCTTCACCATTTGCTTATATTATTTATTTTGAACCTTCTTTGCTAATTTGGTCGGCTATTGCAAAATAGCCCTGTATAGCAAAGTATTTGTTTTTTTACATTTCTTATTATTTATTTCAGGGAATAAAATGAAGTCACTTGGTGCCAAATCTGGGCAGGCGACCCAAAAGCTTATTTGGTGTACTGTCCAGGAAGTCCCTCGTTTTGTCACTGAGTGCGTGGACGCTTTGTCATGTAGTAATAGCCCATGGAGCCTCGTGTTCGGTCGCAAGCATTTGGTAGTATACCATTCCGCATTGTTCCTACTTCGATTTCGCAAAGGAATTGACCCGTCAATGTTAAAAACCTAGCAATCGTCTTGCCTGCACTTCTCGATCGCTTCACTTTCGTAAACGTTGGTAAATTTTGAAATAGCCAAATCGTCAACTAGTACTTCGTCTCTGGGTCGTATTGATAAATTTAAAATTCATCTTTATTATTCAAATTTAGTAATCTTGTCACGACATCATTCCACGCGGGCCTGCTTTGAGCATCGGAGAAGTTGTGCGGAACCATCCAATCTGCAATTATGAGCCGTTTCTTCAGTCGACCTTGCTGAAATTTCCTATATCAAGTAGCCTTAGAAAGGCCTTTCATCAATAAATGTCACCTAAGGTCTATCAAACGATTTGTCCGGTTTTAGGTGACGTTTGAAATCGTAAAAAATCATTCACAGCTTGAAAAATTTTCTGACAAGGAACTTAGAACGAGAGATATATATCTCGTAAAGAATGTGGAGTGAAATTTTATATTGTAACATTCGTATTTTTACTTGTAAATATAACTGGCCAATGTCTTTAAAAAAATTTTTTTAGCAAAGCTTTCTGTGTATCTTTATGAACCAAGATGACTCATATTCACGATACGCTTTTTTTGGTTGACTGTCTCGTTGATCTAGTGGTCAAAATCGCGATTGCTAGTCACGAGATCCCGAATTTGAATCCAGGGTCGGGCCGAAAATCGTTTACTGGATATTCCTGACAAAAAATTCTCAGTAGCAATTCGGAGTCAGAAAGATGGCGGTATTTCACCCCCGTGCCTCGGAAAGCACGTAAAGCCGTTGGTCTTACGCCTGGTGCCTCTGGTCTTATCAGGTTACCGTCCCATCGGTCTACGAGAGTAAGGGAATAGAGAGTGCACCGTGTTTCCGCATACACTCAGGCACTATAATCTAGTCCTGCTCAGATGGCTAGTCTACGTTGAGGCTGGCCACCGTGACTGATATTCGGTCTGGAGCAGATTATTAAGTGGCGAAGCTTGCGAAGACACTTATTGATTTCACGATGTCTATCCGTCTGTCCGTCTGTCCATCTGTCCGTTTGTCCGTCTGTCCGTCTGTCCGTCTATCCGTTTGTCCGTCTGTCCCACGATTATCTCGAGAACGGTTTCGAATTTTCAAATTCTGTTTTCAGCAATCGATTACTGATCACCCAGGAATCTGAACCTCCTATTTTGAAACTGATTGCTCAACGGCAACCGTTAGAAACCGCTACAAAGCTGATTGCTTCGCCACTTTGCTATGCTGTTAGCTTGCTATGTTTATTAAGTGGCGAAGATTGCGAAGCTTGCGAAGACACTTATTGATTTCACGATGTCTGTCCGTCTGTCCCACGATTATCTCGAGAACGGTTTCGAATTTTCAAATTCTGTTTTCAGCAATCGATTACTGATCACCCAGGTATCTGAACCTCCTATTTTGAAACTGATTGCTTAACGGCAACCGTTAGAAACCGCTACAAAGCTGATTGCTTCGCCACTTTGCTATGCTGTTAGCTTGCTAGGTTTATTAAGTGGCGAAGCTTGCGAAGTCACTTATTGATTTCATGATGTCTGTCCGTCTGTCCGTCTGTTCGTCTGTCCGTCTATCCGTCTGTCCGTCTGTCCGTCTGTCCAACGATTATCTCGAGAACGGTTTCGAATTTTCAAATTCTGTTTTCAACAATCGATTACTGATCACCCAGGCATCTGAACCTCCTATTTTGAAACTGATTGCTCAACGGCAACCGTTAGCAACCGCTACAAAGCTGATTGCTTCGCCACTTTGCTATGCTGTTAGCTTGCTAGGTTTATTATTATTTACAATATGTTGGTTTGATGTCAAACTACAAAAACACAAAATCTTGACTCGATAGTTTGCGCTGTGGTCGAGTTATTTATAAGTTTTGTATTGATACTGCAAAAATATGGAGTGAACTGGGAATTAAACTCAACACGCCACCCACCGTAGAGGACAGAACAACGTCGGCCGGCCAACGTGTTTCTGAAATACAATTGTAATAGTTTGGATGCTAAACGACGATGTAATAGATAACCTTATAATCTGCCGATGGTAGCTCAGTATGACTTCGGTTTTCGCCACTAATCATTTGATACAACAGCAATATACTTATATGGTTGTTTCCCGGTCATGCCAACCCATTCATCCCGCAGCAATTTTTTTATAGAATAAACCTAGCAAGCTAACAGCATAGCAAAGTGGCGAAGCAATCAGCTTTGTAGCGGTTTCTAACGGTTGCCGTTGAGCAATCAGTTTCAAAATAGGAGGTTCAGATGCCTGGGTGATCAGTAATCGATTGCTGAAAACAGAATTTGAAAATTCGAAACCGTTCTCGAGATAATCGTGGGACAGACGGACAGACGGACGGACAAACGGACAGACGGACAGACATCGTGAAATCAATAAACCTAGCAAGTTAACAGCATAGCAAAGTGGCGAAGCAGTCAGTTTTATAGAGGTTTCTAACGGTTGCCGTTGAGCAATCAGTTTCAAAATAGGAGGTTCAGATGCCTGGGTGATCAGTAATCGATTGCTGAAAACAGAATTTGAAAATTAGAAACCGTTCTCGAGATAATCGTGGGACAGACGGACAGACGGACGGACAGACGGACAGACGGACAGACGGACAGACATCGTGAAATCAATAAGTGACTTCGCAAGCTTCGCCACTTAATAAGGTTGACAAGCAAACACACAGTCCACCTGATGGTAAGTGGTTGCTGTGGCCATTTATTCTCGATTAAGTATTAAAGTACAGATGCGGTGTCACCCCTGAGGACTAAGATGGTATACCTCGTTTCCAGTAAAAAGGGAGATCCTTTCCTCTCACACTCGCCATAAGAAACACAGCAGCATTAAGCTGCTATTTCACGCTGGTATTCTGTGAGAGCGTGGTCTTTCCCCAGTCCACCCATTCATGCTGCAACCATAATATAGCTGCAGCGTGACTCTAACACGTGAAAAAGTATTGCAGTCTACTACTTATCTTGACGCCATATTTTCAAACATAAACACTCATTAAGTAAAGTAAGTAGAGCTTGCGGAGACGTTTTTAAATAGGTCTGCTGGAGAAATTTAAATAGCGACCTACTGCTTCAAATATTTTTTTAAAGAATCTAATAATTAAATTTTTATAATTTAAATTAAGGAGCCACAATTATTTTTTGTTAATTAAATGAAAATAATCACTATATTTTTGAAAAGATTTTGCTCATTTAGCAACTAGCTTAAAAGTGGATTTTACGCGGTGATGCGTCAGCGTCTAGCTAGAACGATTCACCACACGAATTTCTTCTTTTTTTCTTCTTTTAAAAAACGTCACCCCCATACTAGGATTTTCATCCGGAACAATTACATTCCCGTAGTTTCATTTTGTTATTTTTTTGGCCTTCTTTCTTCACGCTGTGTCTTCACGCCATGTTTCACCGCTGATCATTTGCCAAACCAGTATTTTAATTTGAAATTTTATTTAATTTTTTTATTAAAATCTATAGAATAAGAGTATATTTTGGTAAGATGAGTACAATGGTTTACGATACGGTTTTTAAAGATATTAAAATTCTAAACAATATTCTGAAGATAGTCACGTCTTTTTAAAGAAAAATTGTATTAAATTTACTTTCTAAAATAAAAGTTTTCAACGTTTAATTACCTTGTCGAAACGAAACATTATAATAGGAAGAGATATGTAGATATTGTATATTCTTAAGGAAAGTTTCTCCCGAGCGCGATTCTAACAAAAGAGATAAAATATAGCGTAAAATAGCAGCTTTCACTGGAAACGAGACATTCGATCTTCCTCCTCAGAGGTAACATCACATTTGCATTTTGATTTTTAATCGAGGATGACTACGCGCCACAGCATCTATGTACCATCAGGTGAACTGGGTGCTCGTTTGTCACTCTTATTTTTTTCTAATATAGACAGGATCCAGAGAATAACTGTGCCAAAATCACCTTTATACTCACTCCTTTACGTTATACCTACGGACTTAAGACTTGTGAATATTTTAAAATTTTGTGCGCGCTGTTCAAGACACACTAAAATACTATCTGATAAAACCACAGACATGAAAAAATTATGTATATTTTGACTTTAAGGAAAAACAATCATGAACTTTATATAGTAAAGACATTTTTTCATTCCTATCATATTAAACGAGCACACAGTCCACCTGATGGTAAGTGGTTGCTGTGGCCCATAGACATCTACATCTATCCTCGTTTGCGAATCAAAACGCAGATGCTTTGTCACCCGTGAGGACTAAGATGAAATCTGGGGGCACGGCAGTGCCCCCGCCAAGTCGAGCAAGAAAGCGGCACGGCCGTACCATCCTTTTCTCGAAGCAGTTCAGGCTGTTTCTGAAACCCTATAACTTCGTTATGGATAAAACTAGAAACCTGAATTTTTACTAACCAAGTGAGCATTGTATAAACTCGGTATATTTCAAATTTCATTAAATTTGAACCAGTAGCTTAAGAATTATAATTAGTCAAAATTTCTTAATTTTGTCACTCACTGACTGACCGATCATCAAAACTCTGAGGCACTTCTAGCAGACATAGAAACTTCAAATTTGGAATACAATTATTTTTTTTATACAATTATTGTTTAATATATAAATCAAGGAAAAATTTAAATATTTTACAATTTCGGTCTCGTTTTCGAGATACACCAACTGCATAAATAACTTTGTAATCCCATATAAACATATAGTATTACAAAGTTACATTTGCAGTGAATGAAGCGGTATAACTATATATATATATATATATATATATATATATATATATATATATATATATATAATGGAATAATAGGTGTAAATAGCTACTTAGATATAACTATCTACAAAAAGAAATGAGATGCCATCAAAAACATAACTTGTAAAAAAAAAGCCAATTCTCGCAACTCAGTTCTTTTACCGTAAAAAGTTGTGAGATCCATTTAATACCAAGTCGGTTAATTTATTCAGTCCATAGATTGATACATAGATTGACTTGGCAATCGCACTAAACAATCTAATTTAATATTATATGTGTTACTTGTGAGATATATTGTGTTTTCATGCGATTGCCATGTCAATCTATGTATCAATCTATGGACTGAATAAATTAACCGACTTGGTATTACATGGATCTCACAACTTTTTACGGTAAAAGAACTGAGTTGCGAGAATTGGCTTTTTTTTACAAGTTATGTTTTTGATGGCATGCCTCTTTTCCAGTAAAAAGGGTCTCTGGACCTCTAAACTCACCATACGAAACACAGCAGTGTTAAGCTGCCATTTTACCCCTTACTTCCCCGGTCGAGCTGACCCATTCATGGCTCTACCACGTATAAATTATATAATCATCAAACAATCGGGTCTGGATGTTTGTCCTTGTGCAATTTATGTTTGTAAACTGCCTCCACGACACAGTAGAAAATCTTAGTGTGTGGGTAACGTTTTTTTTTTTAAAAAAATCATTGTATAATCATCTAATAACGAAAAATAAAAACTATAAGCCTCAGGGCCAGTTAACATTACCTTAGTTTTATAGGAGAGTAAGTTAGTAGAAACGGGTAAACGGTAATAATTTTTAGGGTTTACGAATCGCTATTCAATTTCGTTTCGGGCAGTCGTATTCGAGTTAGGTGTACTCTCCGAAAGCACTAAGATAATGTAAACCAGCTTTGTGATGGTGCAGAACCGTCGCGCTAAGCACTCACGCTCACACCACTAACGATAGGGGCACCAACTATACTTTTAATATTCTATAGCGCCTATCTAACTCGATCGCGAGGCCAGCCTTACATTATGAAAAAATAAGCTGACACTTTTAATTTTTTTACATATATTTTTTTGTAATTATATAACATACGATGATCAAATGGATGTGGTATTTTTTAAATTATTTAAACCGTGCCTTATTTCTCCAACGTTATCAAAGGTGCGTGATGTCTGGTATAGCGATTGCCAATTTTTCTGCCAAGCGTGTCGATTATGACAAGTCCTTTCTTCTATAGAAAAGGATCATGTTCAAATTTGGGCTCTACGAGCTGATAAACAAGAAAGAGATCATAAATGTTATCATTACCAGGACTACATCCTAAATTAGAGGAAGGAAAACAGTACTCTGAAATCTTGTAAGCCGGGCTGGACATATACCTCGTCGGCCTCGTAGCTTGAAAAACCGACAACCGATGGGGAAAAAAGGTTCTCGAGTGGTGGCCTTGTACCCATAGGCAAAGTGTAGGGCGACCCGCCCTAGATGGAGTGACGCGATAAAATCTGTAAAATTAGCTTTTTTTTTAAATTATACATAATATGGAAAATTCCGTATTTTTCTATGTCTTTTCATTTCCCATTTTGTTGTATGTATAATTGTGACGATGTTTATTACTTTTAGTATTTATTTAGTAAGTTTTTGTCAAATTTGGCTTAAAACTGGTTATATAATAATCCTGAAATGTAATTATGTAAAAAACTTGGGTGAACGTAATAAATACCATAAAAATACTATAAAAGAAGAATATATAAAAGAAGCAAGAAGCTCGGCTGTGGACGACCATAACCTGATATAAAACAAATGTGTTTTTATTATTATAGACCACCGATATAAATATAAAATGTCTTGCGTCATATAAAATATGGGACCTTCGCTGCTATCGTCGTCGAAATGAATTTTGTGCTGAAAATAATTTACTGTGCGTATTTATTGAACACACCTGCCAGATGCCCGCGTAAAGTCCAAGATATTATGGTGCCAAAATTATTTTAAAATAATACAATCAAATGTCGCTGTATTGAATATCGAAACATCGAACATTGAGGCACTCCGAACTAAGGAATGAGTAATCTAAGATTTAAAAAAAATATGTAGGTATATAATGAAAAACAATGAATAGAGTCACGCTGCATCTATATTATGGTATGTAGCACGACTGGGTTGGTTCGACCAGGGACTATGCTCTCACAGAATACAAGCGTGAAATAGCAGCTTAATGCTGCTGTGTTTCTTATGATGAGTGTAGAGAACCGCAGACGGTTTTGACTGTCTTCAGGGGTGACTGCATCTGTGTTTTGATTTTTAATCGATGATTTGTGTAGATATCTTTGGGCTATCCACTTACCGTCAGGTGGACTATGTAGTCGTTTTTATAGAAGAGGGGGCAAACGTACATGCGGTTCAGATGATAGTAAGTGACTACCGCCGCCCATGAACAATTAAGTATTTATGAACCTAAATTAGCCATCCAAAGACATATCCATCTGAATATATTTAAACATCGTAAAATATATACTGCGACTAAGTTATTATATTTACTGTACCATGTTACGTAATTGTGTGGTGACGTAAAATAACCAAGCATAGTATTTACGTTGTAAGTGGTCGTAAGTGTCGATCGAATTTAGCTGCGGGTATCCATACACTAACTGCAGTAGTTACTTACCAACAGGTAGACTGTAAGTATATCACTTCTAGTGTTATAAAATAACTATAACTTTTCACAAAAAGTAAAAACCGACTTAAAATTGCTAAAAAAGAAGTTATTTATTTTGCTACCCTTAGGCTGGATTTAGTGCTCGACCGACGGTCAGCACGTACCGTACGCGCTGACTGTACGTCCTGATCGTCGGTCGAGGCCAAGCGTTTAGTGCTTAACTGACCATAGATAATATGCTATATAGGGTAACTGACGGCAAGCTTTGTTAGGCGTGTACAATTACGAAGAAAAATTAATCCATTTGTTAACTCTATAATATGTGCGTACTATTTACGCAAAAACGGCATAAAAGACGGAGAAGATATCATGTGCACCCAATAATTGTAGACCGTTTATTTTTTTTTTTTTTTTTTTTTTTTTGTTTAATTGAAGCAGATTTTTGTTCATTGTATTCGAAATTGCGAGAACAATGTTCATGTATCAATGTTCATTTTTGTTCGCGATAATGCGTGCGATAATACGCGCGTAGTACTTCATCAGCGCTGCACTGTAGCCGTTAATAGGTTTTCATTGGTACAGCTACGCTCAACCGATGTCAGCGCTCACCGTCGGTCGAGCACTAAATCCAGCTTTAGAAATGGAATTTTTCTCTAAATTTATATGGCAACACCCCTGAAGTATAACCTATTTAATAAAAAAAAAAGAATCATCAAAATCGGTTCACAGTCTGCGAAGTTATCGCGTAATATACATATAAAAAAAACATACACTCGAATTCAGAACTGCCTCGTTTTGGAAGTCGGTTAAAATAGTTGTGGTCGCACTACACTTCGATGGTACTCTCCGGTACAAGACTGCCACTCGCAAGTTTTTTTTCCTGCCGTATGTCGGTATTTCGTCCACGTGGCCGGCCTTTTTCTACTTCAGCTTATTGATCCGTATTCAACATATCAGAGGCTTATATGTTCGACAGAAAATATAATCAGTTAATAAATAATTAAAAATTAAAATTTTTGTATAACCGACTTCAATATAAATTATTAAGAATAACTCAAAAACTATTGGTCAGACCTTGATCAAATTTATATGGGACCATATGTGAAGCACCAGCTTTCAAATAAAAAAAAGAATCATCGAAATCGGTTCACCCAGTAAAAAGTTATAAGGTAACACACAAAAAAAAACTTACAATCGAATTGAGTACCGGCTCCTTTTTGAAGTCGGTAGAAAAGTCTTTGGACATAATACATTCCAGAGTACAAAAACCTAACGTAATTGGGTATTTGATACTACATTCAGGTAAAATACATACCTATTGTCAAAGCAAATATTTGGCTACATCTACTATATATGTATGATATAATAATTGTAATATGAGGGCTAATAATTTTCTGCTCACCAGATGTCGCTAGTTGACACCGAGGTAAAGTTTTTTATTACACAGTGTTATGTAATTGAGAAGTTGGTTTTTATTAAATATTTATCAGTTTCTAGAGTATTAAATTAATACACAAAACAATGCGTCAGTGGTTTGCTTTTTAATTTTTTAGCACTTTTGAAACATTTTTTTTATATTTTCTACTTTTATGAATATCTGTGGTTTTGTTTATTTATTTTTAATCTTAATAATATAAAATATAGCTAATAGTGCAAAAAAAAACAATATCCTTTACATTTTCCAAACAAATTAACTTTCCTGCTATGAAATCTGTCAAATATTATACCTCACTTTCTAGTGGCGCCGCCCTGGTGGCAGAAAAAGTCGTAGATGCACTCATTGAAGTGTCTATTTCTATTATTGAGATCAATGCCTTATATCTTATATTGAGCTAAGGGTTATTTGTATGCCATTAAGACATGAATAAGAATTTTTTTTTAATTTTGTCTGTCTGTCGGTCCGAACTATTACATATTTGAAATTGTTGAACTGATTGCAATAACACTTTGCGATCAGATATAATAATAATAATTTATTTCAAGAAACTGTACAATTAATTCAAATAATGTCTTAATTTAAAATAGTCTACAATAACAGGCACCTGAACTAGGATAAACCTGTATCTCAGGTGTATGTGCTAATAGATACATTTACAAATATTTTCTGTTTCTTATATAAAATGAATAACTTACCAACTAATTACGGTTAATTCGGTAAAATATATTACCATTAATTTACTTAAGATTTTAATTAGCTTAAAACAATCGGCAATTTTTCCGTAACATCGTATTATAAACTTTGTAACCATGTCGGAATTACTTTTTTACAATCTGCCATTGTACAAAATTGCATTGACTTGATTATACAGAAAAGGGCCAAGAAATGTAAAAAATCCATACATGAAAGAATGCCTTATTCTAATGTTAGTTTCAACGACTTTATCTTTGCGTCTTTTTAATTAATTATAATAATTATTCATTTATTTCAGACCAATTATCCATATTTGTTAAAAAATTTATAATCTAAATACCTATAACTTTAAAGAAAATTAAAATTAATAAATATAAACATTAAATAAAATTAAAACTAAAAATTAAAATTACAAATAAAATACTACAATAGTTCGTGGCGTGTCTAATTTACAGTATGCAGATTTATCCAACGCCCTAACATTGGTGAATCCCATCTGTTCGCTAGTACACTGAGAATGATGTTGGTGCTCGTCCGCATACGATTCAGCATGGAGGCAGATCTTTTGCGCATTATGGCTTCAAACCCATCATTTTATCAGTCACCTCTCTTCTGTAGGACAATTTTAAGTGTTGTTTTAGTAACGTACTCATAACGAATAACTGGCGCACTGAAAGGACATTATAGGATTTATATAAGAGATGGGACGGGAATAGGCGTCGCATTGTGGCAATTGTTGCTTTGTGGCATTCCTTGGGGGACCAACACAAAGCATGGTCCTGAGCCACTTGCATCCATCGACTTCCTGCATATCTTACCAAGTCGTCACTCCATCTAGTGGGAATACGCCTTACACTTAGACCAAAACCGCTTTTGCCCGCAGATCAAACGATTACATGGGTCCTTATCTATACATTAAAAAATAAATAAAACGAATAATAAAGTCTTTATTATGACCAGATCAGGCTGTAGATTATTAGTACATAAATGGTTACGTAATTAAAAATATGCAGAAATCGAGGCATTATTAAAAAAATTAACAAAGGTTATCACATTCGCGGATAGTATAGCAGACGCAATAGATGTTGTATTGTTAGTAAGCCTATAGACGTATACTGTGCCTTAAACGGGTAATAATATCTTAAACAAATAAATAAACCTGATAATCTAAATGCAAATTGAGAATAAATAATCATTCAAACGGTCTGAATTTGTACTATAAAAGTATAATATTACAGAAATATTCGAAATCCAAATGCGACCAATGTTAAATATATGCCTATGTTTAGTAGTCGACTTGTGAAGGGCTGTAATGATGATGATGACGAATGCGATATTCCCTAGTCCATTACAAGTGGTAAAATAAAAATATGTACAACAAACTTCAATATAAATTATTAAGGATAACTCAAAAACTATTGGTCAGACCTTGATCAAATTTATTATTATATGGGAGCACGTGAAAAGAACCAGCATTCAAATAAAAAATAGTTATCAAAATCGGTTCACCTAGAAAAAAGTTATGACGGTAACACACTTAAAAATATATACAGTCAAATTGAGTACATTCTGTTTTAGAAGTCGCTTAATAATAAAATTTTATTTTATTAAAAAGTACAAACCGGTTGCAAAACTAAAATAAATTAAATAATTTCCACATAATAGCTGCCGAAGTTGGACCTTTAATTCTATGATTCATTTTGTCTTAGCACAGTCCACCTGATGGTAATTGGTTGCTGCGACCCATAGACGTCTACATCTATCCTCGATTACGAATCAAAATGCAGATGCGTTGTCACCCGTGAGGACTAAGATGGAATGCCTCGCATACAGTAAAAAGGGTCTCCGGTTCTCTACACTCACCATTGGAAACACAGCAGCGTTAAGCTGCTATAAATTATTCAAATCTCATCAATTTGGAAGTCGGTTTGTAATTTTATTAAAAGTACTAGCTGTTCCCCGCGACTTCGCCCGCGCGTAATTTATCACGCTTGTATTTCATAAGTTTTAATTTTTTGCGCGGAACGTTCTTTTTCTAAAATAAAAGTAGCCTAAATTACTTCTTATACCATCAGCTATTTGTCAGTAAATGTCCGGTCAAAATCAGTCCAGCCATTTCGGAGATTAGCCGGAACAAAGAGACAGACAGACAGAAAGACAGACAGACAAACATTTTAAAAATAGTGTTTTTGTTATAAGTACCGTATATACTTTCATATCGACGGTTAAAAGGTAATAGGGTATAAGCAACAAAAAACAAATTGTTCAGGAGAGCAGTTTAAAGTTTGAAATTGCAGAAAAATGGACATAACTTTTTTATTTATTGTCATAACGTAAGAATATAAACAGCTCTAAAATCAACAAAAATAAAAGCATTTATTGACTTTTTTATTTATTTGATTCGATGTGGTTTTATCTGATTTTATGTCGCTTAGATCAATTGATCCTTTTTTCCATATGAGGTAATTTGGCATAAGTTACATCTACACAGAAAAAAACAAAGAGTTTAGAAGACTTAGCTACATTTTAAATCCGTATACCAAGAGGTAAAAGGGCATAAGTCACATGACTGTAGAATAACTTAATTGGGTAAAGAGGGATACGTGACGATTCAGATCATTATGCGAAAAGGTAATGGAGCACATGAAACAGTGTCTAGCAAAAACATAGTGAGTATGTTAGATATTAGCGACACTGTAAGTTTGTTGAAAAAAAGGTAACGTGGTACTTCCACACATCAATATTTCTATACCAATAGGAAAACGAGAACATCCAACATACGATATGATACGGGAAATTGGTAATGTGAATTAAACGTCACGTCTTAAAAATAATAGATTAACAAACAACATGATTCTCCTTTAAAATAAAACTTAAGTAACTGCATTCATTTAAAGGCTGTTAGTGTTACCCATCATCATCATCATTCAAACTAGATTAATGATGCTCCATATATTAAGTATGATCTGACCTAACATTTGATGTGATTAAATGAAAACAAAATACGTTTTTTCACTATTTATTAATTATGGGTGCTCAGGCTGCCCCGCGTATTCTGGGGAGGGGGGGGGGGGGGCAAAATCACGCCCGCAACTAAAACTGCTCGGGACAAGCGGAGCATAAGGCGACCCCTGTCACGCTATCCGTGAATTTTTGCAACATCAGGGGACTTCGTTCCAACCTTAACGCTGTCCATTACCATCTAGAGACGGCAAAGCCGGCCTTGCTCTTTTTAACGGAGACTCAGGTGTCCTCTCCGGCTGATACGTCATATCTCTCCTACCCGGGGTATAAATTAGAACACTCCTTTGTGCCTCGGGCTGGGGTTTGCGTATACATCAGAGAGGACATCTGTTTTCGACGCCTCGGCAGTCTTAAGGTACGGAACTTTCCATCCTATGGCTGCGCGTAGACAGAAACAACCATCCCCGCGTCTACGGGTGCCTCTATAGGTCCCATAGCCGTAACACCGACACAGACCGACTCATCGACCACGTCCAAAAGGCTGCAGACTCCGTGCTACAACAGATCCCATCCTCAGAGATCGTGATACTCGGTGATTTTAACGCCCATCACGCTGAATGGCTTGATTTCCGTTTAACCGCTCATGCGGGTAGATCTGTCTAAATCTTTGCCTTGGCATATGGCCTAACACAACTGGTTACATAACCTACGCGGATCCCAGATGTGGAGGATCATGTACCCTTCCTGTTGGACCTTCTGCTGACCTCTCATCTGGACGGATATCAGGTCTCCGTCGATGCCCCTCTGGGCTCTTCGGACCATTGTCTAATCCGGAGTACGGTGCCATTCACGCTCCCATCGCAGTTGCGATCTGCAGTTTGCGGCCGTGTTTGGCACTATAAGGTCGGCCGATTGCGACAGGATGCGGTCTTTTTTTGCATCCTACCCTTTGGCGCGGGTTTGCTTCTCTCCGGAAGATACCAGCGTTGTTGCCGATTCTGTTGCTGATGTGGTACTTCAGGGTATGGAACTTTTTATTCCATCCTCTGTGGTGCCCATGGGAGGCAGATCCCAGCCATGGTTTGGTCGCTCCTGTAAATTGCATCACGCTATAAGCAGGAATGCTACCGGGCCTGGGCTGATGCATCAACGTCTCGGGATGTAAATACCAGCGCACTTAAAAATAAGTATAATTCCGTCTCCAGGCCCTTTAAAAGCGTCATTGCCAAGGCAAGGTCTGAGCACATCGGCAGAATTGGCGAGAAACTAGTTCGCCTTCCTTCGGGAACCCGTGCATTCTAGACTCTCGCCAAGGCTGTCCAAGGGATCTTCTGTCAGCCATCTCTTCCATCTTTGCACAGAGAGGTCGACTCACTGGCCCATGCCGCAAAGGAGAAAGTCAATCTTTTAAGCTCTCTCCTTGCGTCCAACTCGACTCTATATGACGGGGGGAATACACCGCCGACCATCCCGCGGTGTGAGTGTTCCGTGCCGGATATGCGCTTTACACAGCGCTCGGTTCGTAAAGCACTCTTCTCCCTGGACGTCAGCAAGTCGAGTGGGCCTGATGAAGTCCCTCCCATTGTGCTGAAGACGTGTGCTCCGGAGTTGGCACCGGTTTTAATGCGTCTTTTCCGGTACTCCTACTCCCAAGGCGTAGTCCCGAATTCATGTAAGACAGCTTTGGTCCATCCGATCCCTAAAAAAGGCGACCGCTCAGATCCGTCCAACTACGGGCCTAAGGCCATAACCTCCTTATTCTCCAAAATAATGGAATCCATTATAAACTGCCAGCTCATGAGGTACCTTGAGGATCACCAGCTGATTAGTGACCACCAGTACGGTTTTCGTCGGGGTCGATCAGCTGGTGATCTTCTGGTCTACCTGATCCATAGATGGACGGAGGCAGTAAAGTCCAAGGAGGAGGCATTGGCCGTTAATTTGGACATAGCGAAGGTCTTCGATCAGGTCTGGCACAAAGCGCTTCTTTCGAAGCTTCCTTCCTATGGGCTTCCCGAGAAATTGTGCAAATGGATTACCAGTTTCCTTGCTGATTGGAGCATCAAGGTCGTAGTAGATGGTGCATACTCTGATTTCAAGCCTATCAACGCTGGTGTTTCACAAGGCTGCATGCTATCACCAACGCTGTTTCTCCTGCATATCAATGATATGTTGCAAACTAGTAACATTCATTGCTATACAGCCGACAGCACTGGTGATGCCTTATATACCGGCCGTGCCAATATTTCTCGAGAAAACTTCGCCGAGTACCGGGACAAACTTGTGTCTTGTGTGTCTTTGCTGAACAAAGTCTCGGATTGGGGGCGACTAAATCTAGTCCAGTTCAATCCCCTAAAGACACAAGTTTGCGCGTTTACCGCTAACAAGAAGCCCTTTGTCGTATCTCCTCAGTTTCAAGGCTCCCCTTGCTGTCTCAGCTAGCATCGGAATCCTCGGCGTCGACATATCGAATAGTGTGCAGTATTGTGTTCACTTGGAAGGGAAGGTCATACTAGCCTCTAAAAAGCTTGGCGTGCTCAGCAGAGCGAGACAGTATTTCATGAGGGCACATCGCTTGCAACTTTACAAAGCGCAAATCCGGCCTCACATGGAATACTGGTCTCATCTCTGGGCCGGGGTACCCCAGTGCCAGCTCCTTGCACTTGACCGCATCCAGCGCAGAGCGGTTTGAATCGTCGACGACCGAGTTCTTTCTGATCGGCTCGATACACTGGCACTGCGTAGAAATGATGCATCTATTTGCGTATTTTATCGCATCTATCACGGGGAGTGCTCTGAGGAATTGTTCGGATTAATTCCAGCCGCTCAATTTCACCATCGCACATCGCGACAGAACTCCCGATACCATCCATACCACCTAGATGATTGACGGTCCACCACTGTGCGATTTAGAAGATGTTTTCTTTCTCGCACATCTTCCTTGTGGAATCGATTACCACCAGCGATTTTTCCGCACCGATACGACTTAGGGACCTTCAAGAAAAGAGCCTACTCCTTTCTAAAAGGCCGGCAACGCATCTGCAATTCCCCTGGTGTTGCGGTTGTTCATGGGCGGCGGTAGTCACTTACCATCACGTGAGCCGCATACTCGTTTACCCCTTCTCCTATATAAGAAAAATAATTATAAAGGGTAGGAAGGTTAAAGGAACTATTTATACTTAGTAGTTTTCCAACAAATTGACTACATAACAACAGGTCTATTGTTTACAAAGACTAACTTATCAGCTAATCGAGATCAATATTAAAATCAATTAATTTCATATTCAGTCTTTAAAAGGTATCTCCTGTAGATTAATTAAAGTAGGTCTTTGGTACGCATAACTTGAAGAAAATTAAGGTACTGCGCGCAATCGACGGATTTTTGAATAAGCGACTTTCTAAATAGCTGCTTGATTGTAACAAAGTGACACAAATTGGCGTAAGCACCAATTAATAAATGATCACTGTAAAGTAATACGATATAAACGACAGAGTTGTATTAAAATAGTAAATGGTAGTAGGGTATAACCGACATTACAATATCAAATTTGATTATAGTAATTGCGTATTAGCGACAACTGTATGGTAAACTTGTAAATAGTAGTAAGGTATAATCGACTGTTCAATATTAAATTAGATTTTAGTAATTGTGTATAAGCGACAAGTGAATGGTAAACTTGTAAATGTTAGTAAGACATAAGCGACGCTTAATATTTGTGACGACAAAGGTAAAGAGGCATTAGTTTCAACTTTCAAAACAGGTGCTAATGGTAAAGAGTAGTATGCGACCAGAATCTATACACCAGTGAGAAGTAAAAATACATAACCGACTTTAAACCAGAAGTGATGCTATTTTTACAGGGTTAAAAGCGCCTTAAGGGTAAAAAAGGCCTAAAACTCGGTCGGTTATACCGAAATGACACTTCGTAAACGCAATTTTTTGCTTGGTCATAAGCAACAAAAAAGTCTGTGTCTGCCATGGGAGTAAGCGCATTCGAAAAAGTGGAAAATTTTAAGTAGCTTGGCATTTAAGACTCATTTTAGACCAAAATGTCGCTTATGCCCTATTACCTTTTAACCGTCGATATGCATATAGTATAAAGCTGTCGTTTCGACATTTCAAACAGACACTTCAATTTTATTTATTTGTATAGATAATTATTGTATGCCAAGATTCATATTCAACTAAGAATGGAAAATCTACAGAATTTAATGACTCTACTAATTAAAAATTCAAATTAATAGATGTAGTTTTTTTTTTATTAATGGCCACGTCAAAGGCCCAATTTCTAGTTTCATTAACATGGAAGATGTGAATCTCCTAATTTATTAGCCATTAATAGATAAAATACTGTAATAAAAGGTAATGCAGTAAAGTTACTAGTACCTATATTTTATGTGTTACTGCTAGACACAGATCTCTTCTCATTTCAAGTTATGGAGCAGAAGCTGTTCTTGTGCGTGTTGGCGGACTTCTAACACCCTGGGAAGTTTATCAACTACATATATTGCATTTCACGCATTCGAACCAAACGATTGGCTACATCATTCATCATGCGTATAGTAAAGGAGTGGAATAAGTTGCCAGCATCTAACTTTCCATCTGATTACAAAGTGGGTGTTTTCAAGGCAAGAGTGAATAGGCTTTTCTTAAGTCAGTGCGCTTTACCACTTAGGCTATATCACCATTTACCATCAGGTGGGATTGTAGTTAAGTGCTGGCTTAGAATAATATAAAAAAAATATATGAAGTGTTCGCTTCCAAACTGTTTTTAACTAGAGCCCAATGACTTCGTCAATCTTACTTAGCGGTACCATGTAGCGACATCTATGGAAATGTATTAAATAAAGAACGATGTATTTAGCGCGTCAAATTTTCATATCGATATACATCGCAACCGCTTCCGTAGATAGATAATAGATGGCGCTAGAGTAGTCAAGTGAGCTCGGCCACGGTCCTTATTGCTTTGTAAGAGAGATAAAGTTATGTAAATATTTTGTACAACTTGTGTTTTATTGTATAATTTTACTTTGACGTATTTTAAATTGTCGTTCGTTTGGTTCTGGAAATCATTTATTAATACATGAGAGCATGTTCTATACCAGTTATTGCTACCATGTTATTCATTTACCAAGCTGTTTCGTA
Organism: Parnassius glacialis; assembly: GCA_033319125.1. Classification (NCBI taxonomy): domain Eukaryota; kingdom Metazoa; phylum Arthropoda; class Insecta; order Lepidoptera; family Papilionidae; genus Parnassius; species Parnassius glacialis. The sequence goes on along the minus strand of JAVANC010000009.1, from coordinate 38,226,791 downwards.
GATATCATCATAGTTATCATAATTACAGCTCTTCAAAAGTCCATTGCTGGCCATATTGGACAAGGAATGCCATTAAACACGGACCTGAGGCAATTGCATTCATCGACTTCTTGAACGTCTTACCAGGTCGTCACTCCATCTTGAGAGGCCGACCTACACTTCGCTTACCTGTACGAAGCTACCACTCGAGAACCTTTTGTATCCCCTTCGACAGTTCATCGAGCTAGCTATACGGCTGGGGAATTGGCTCTTCAGCTTGCTGAAGATACATTCGTGGATATACGTGTTCCTATTAATATTTTGAAAACTCGAAAATGAAGCACAACGGTTATTGTGACCGTCCCATTGGTGATCGCAGTACTTCGTGTGGTGGTTGACATTTTAGTTATCTATTTATGTAAAAACACGTTGATAGATTTTGAATCCGAGTGTGTTTTCAATTTACCAATCTCTCTTGTTGGTTCGTGTCAAAACTAGTCCTACAAATCGAACACGAATTTTGATCAATCTTCATTTTTCTGCCGCATTCCAAAAAGAAGACGGTACTCAATTCGACTGTATGTTTTTTTTATGTGTGTTACCTCATAACTATTTACTGGGAGAACCGATTTCGATGATTCTTTTTTTATTTGAAAGCTTTCTCTTGTGGTCCCATATGAATTTGATCAAGATCAGACCAATAGTTTTTGAGTTATTCTTAATAACTTATATTGAAGTGGGCTGTACAATATTTTTAATTTTAAATTATATTAGAATGTATCGTTCACTTACTATATCAAATAAATAAATCTTAAATAAGCAGCATGCTCTTACACTCTCGTAATTAAAAGGCCTGCTTTCAAGTTTTAATAACGATGCTGAAAGCGGTTTAAAATTAAAAGAAATGTTTGACCTGATTCTTAGCTACTATTATAGTAAGTAATTTTCCAGTAATTAACTGAATGTTAGAACTAGGTTCTAGCTGTAAGTAATGATGATGGGATGATTTTTTTATGGAAGAGGAGGCAAACAAGACGGTAGTCACTACCATCACTTACTTTAAACTTAAAAAAAAATAAAAATTATATTCTCCGGTAGTGACGGGGGTCACTATTAATGCCGGCACCACTGTGAGGCGGTCAGCCACCGCAGTCTACTCCACCTGCTGATACTCCGCATAGAGGCAAAGACGTGTCGGTTTATCGACGGTGGTGTGTCTTTCCTAGTGTAGTGGTGTTGAGAGTAATGGTGCTGGGATTAGTGGTGACTGGGATCAGTGATGACTGGGGTAGTGCACTAAATTGAGAGAGGACGGGGGGTGCTCTTTAAACTAGATAAAGATTAATTTTAACTTCTTTTTTTAAAGCTAATTTTTTACCCTTTTGAGTGAACTAAAGAACATCACAAGGTCAATGTCATCTAAATGATTACATCAAAAACTACATTCCATATTTGCCGTCTTTTGAGTGATACAATCGAATTATGTTGTTTCACTTCTCTTGAATAAAACTATTTTTACGGATTTTATCGCGTTCAACGTATAGTGTCGGCATAAATAATATGTAAACTTCCTTTTTCGAAAATCGATATAATAGTACGGCGAAAGTTTCTTCGTACTTTGTATGTGTAAAATTGAAGAATAATCTCTTTGGTTTATTATTTGTATCTGGCTGGTTTTAATATCAATATAATATACTTTTTATTTTTCTTTTTCTTAATGTTCTATATATTATATAGAACATTAAGAAAAAGAAAAATAAAAAATAAAAAACAATCAAGAGAAAAGAAAGACCACTCTTTCATCATAATAACGCCAGAACCACAGAACACAATTACTCTCTACCGAGAGGCCAGACCACACACATCCTTGGCCACTCAGCAAAGTTTGAGAGCGATTGGTTCGGAAGTGTTAATGCATCTACTATATTATAGTACTGACCTTGCACCCTCAGATTTTCACCTGTTTCGGTATCTGCAGAATTCTTTGGGTAGTGTTATGTTATCATCAAGAGATGACTGTCAAAACCACTAGTCGCATCTTTTTATCAAAAATCCCAAGATTTCTGCAGCAACAGGATTATGTCACTACCTGCTAGATGGCAACAAGTTATCGAACAGAATTGCACATATATATTATAATTAAATATAATTAAACTTTGAAATTAAAATGAAATTTAACTTTAATTAAAATTAAAGCTGGTCGTTGCTGCTGGTGATAAGAGGGTTGGTTCTTTTCCCGCTCAAAGGCTAAGTATAGCCATTCAGCGGGGAAGCGCAGCCAGCGTTCTTGGCACGATACCGCGGGAAGTTGAACTGTATGATAATTAACTTACTAGTTTTATTTTTTTTCTTATTATACTTTTTAATATTGTATATAATAATGATTTCTTATATTTACGCGAACACTACACATTGAACAAAACTACTTTTACGGATTATATCGCGTTTAATTAACTTATTTTATATTCCCGACGTTGCGGTTGCTTTCCAGCAACCATGGTCTTGGGAGACTCCCCCGTAATCATAATAATTAAACTTTGAGAAAAAATGTCTTGAATTTGTATATAAAATATGAAAAATCTTTTCCCCTGATTTTTCATTTTATACGTTTCACCCTATAACTGTAAATAATGTTTTATATTATACAAAAGCATTTTGATATAGGTTTAGACAAAAAGATGTTACAATAAGGTTTATAAGCTTATAAGTAAATTTTAATGGCCGTAGCTGTTTTGCTTTCTCGCATAAATCCAAAGTGATATGTTAGAATCTTCGCAGAAGTCTACCTCTTTCACTGTTTTACGAGCTAGTTTTATGGCGATGCCAATAAAAGTATACAACGTTATATATCTCAAGATATACGGAATTACTGCTGGAAATTATGTGTTTTATCCCGTTTTGAGAAATTTACGAATATGAGGTCCGTTGTAGGATCGGAGAGTAATCCGTTGAAAGTCGTGATAGCATTCACCGTAAATATCATTACGTGAGTAACCAATCAACTTAGCAATACAAAAATCTGAAGGGAATCTTCTTCATTCTTTTCTTCATCATCATCTCCAAGGGCGCGTTCCGACGACACGCACCCGCTACGCGCACGTCACGCGTACGCCACGCGTGTCAGCACCCGCGTCTTTCTCGCTTTGAAATTTGTTGCATATAATTTGAGTCTTATGACAAATCAATAAATCTGAAATTGCATTTATCGACATTCAACAGCACACGCTTTGCACACGCCACGTGCCCGCCTCGTTCCCGCTCCGCGACGGCCCCTTGCTCGCCGCGCACACGCTATGCACTCGCCCTGCTCGCTACGCCATACGCCCGCGCTTTTTACACAATTTCAGATTTATTGATTTGTCATATTCAACGTGCGCGTGGCGTGCGCGTAGCGGGTGCGTGTCATCAGAACGCGCCCTTAGTCCTGTTAGTTTGAAGTTGGCTGTAGGTATCCATGGACTGCACGAGCCACTTACCATCAGGTAGAATATAAGTTCGTTTGTCACTCGTTCGTGAATTGCATCTTTGGTTTGCTTCAGTTCAGTAAATTGAGCCTTCACAACACTAAACTCGCGACATTCCTTCATGGTTGTTATTTGTGATGATAATTTAAAATTAAAAATTTTGTACAGCCGACCTCAATATAAGTTATTAAGAATAACTCAAATAACTCAAAAACTATTAGCCTGACCTTGATCAAATTCATATGGGACTACACGAGAAGTATCAGGTTTCATATAAAAAAAGAATCATCGAAATCGGTCCACCCAGTAAAAAGTTATGAGGTAACACACAAAAAAAATATACGCGTCGAATTGAGTACCGTCTCCTTTTTGGAAGTCGACAGAAAAGTGCAACTATGTACGATAATCAGAACGTTCGCCGCAACTGTTAAACCCAGGGCAGGTAGCCCAATCATGTCCTAAATGCAAGTTGAATTGCAAAGAAGCCACTGTGACGTTTCGGTGAACTTGTGCTGACATTATGCATTACAGATTAATAGTGACTGTACGTTGGACTTTGCTCTGAGATCTAGTAAACTCGATTACTGATCATGTGGTTCCGTGTTCAAATCCCAAGTTGGGCTAAAATTAGTTAGAAGGTTTTTCAGTTAAGAAATTTTCAGTAGCATCCCGGAGTCAGGAAGTAGGCGGTGTTTCACCTCCATGCCTCGGAAAGCACCTAAAGTCGGGTCTGCATATGATCTCTCTTTGGTCACGTCGCATTGTCGTAAAAGTAAAGTAAATTTGCAGCCTATATACGTCCCACAACTGGGCATAGGCCTCCTCTCATTTCTGAGAGGGTTTTAAGGCAAGGAAATGTTCGCCGCGCTGCCCCAATGCGTGTTGGCGAACTTCACATATCTTCGAGTTAATTTTTTGTATTTTTTATTCCTCAGACATGCAGGTCTCCTCACGATGTTTTCCTTCACCGCCGAGCACGTGGTAAATCAGCAATTAAAATTGCAATTAACAACTTCATAGGTGCCGGCGGGGATCCAACGCGGGTTGCTCGCGTACTGTGAAACTTACAGCGAGCGCTAACCATCTGAGCTATCACCGCTCATTGCCGTGCCATCGGATTATTAGATTGAATAACGGAGAATGCTTGTTCATATACTCATGTGTTTCGCAGATGACTATTCCATTCCTTCACAGATACCTAGTCTCCATTGAGAGTGGCTACCGTAAACGTAATTCGGTTATAATTGGTCGTATTTAATTTTATCCAACGCCCATAGTGAGACCTATATATATAAACTGACAAGAAAATTTGGGGCAATTTTTTTTTATAGGATAGTGTGACAAACGAGCACACAGTCCGCCTGATGGTAAGTGGTTGCTGTGACCCCTAGACATCCACATTTATCCTCAATAAAGAATCAAAATGCAGATGCGTCGTCACCCGTGAGGACTAAGATGGAATGCTTCTTTTCCAGTAAAATGGGTCTCCAGTTCTCTACACTCACCATACGAAACACAGCAGCGTTAAACTGCTATTTTACGCTGGTTTTCTGTGAGAGCGTGGTCCTGCCCCGGTCGAGCCGACCCATTCGTACTACAACTATACTACTAATATAGTTGCAGCATGGCACTACCACGTGGTAAAAGTTTTTCCTACTTTGTGTTTTGCTGAAAAAGTACTTACTAATAGTCCATTTCCGAATCCGGTAAACAGATTAGTAAGCTGAAGTAGCAATGGGCTGGCCATATAGCTCGAAGAACCGATCAACGATGGGGAAGCAAGGGTTCTCGAGTGGCAGCCACGTACACGCTGTGGAACGGCCCCCTACTACATGCACTTACAACCTCGTAAGACATGCAAGAAGACGATGGATGCAGGTGGCTCAGGACCGTGCTTCGTGGCATTCTTTGGGGAAGGCCTATGTTCAGCAGTGGACTTGTGATGGGCTGTAATGATGATGTTGTTCAATTCCATTTACATAGGTAATGTATTTATTACAATTGATAGAACTATGTCATGTTGAAATTACAATTTAAATGTTTTCCAGCCTAAAACAGCTACACAAAAAAATATTTTCATCCTACGCATTCTTCATCATCAGCTCGTAAAGTCATACAGCTGGACGGAAGACTGTCCTGTTGTAGCTTAGTTCTCGTGTATTATTACTATCAGCTTCTTGAGTTCTTGAGAAAAAAAAACTTTAGGTCAAATTTGTTCTATTATCTAATGGACAAGATCGTTATCAAATAGGCTACTGCTCAAATCCTGTCGCACGTTTGCACACTGAAAAACAGAGTGTCTCAAAGTTACAAACTCATTGATCAGAAGCCATTAAGTTTGCAAGAATCTTTCTCGTACTGATTTCCGTTCTTTTTAGAACTTCAATATTACAAGACAAATACTTCAAAACAGATAAGACAGTGTAAGACACCTGTAAATATATAGATCTCTTTATAATATTGTAATAATAATTGTTGGCACGTCTGTTAGTGATCGTATAAGTTCGAACGACTTCACCGACTGAGTTCATATCATTTGCACAATATATATGTTAGGATCCGATAGGTGGCGCTTTAGCCAATTTATCAACTATAACGTGGTACTATACTAACTTATACGTGGTAGAGCCACGCTGTAGCTATATTATGTTTGTAGCACGAATAATAATAATAATAATTTATTTTCTCAGCACATTAAATTAACAATATGGATTATTGACAAAAAAATATATTTCGTAGAGCCACGCTGCAGCTATATTATGGTTGTAGGGAATGGGTCCGTTCGACCGCGGAGAACCACGCTCTCAGAATACGCGTGCCAAATAGCAGCCGAACACTGTTGTGTTCCGTATGGTGAATGTAGAGAACCGGGGACTATTTTACTTGTAACGAGGCGTTCCATCTTAGTCTTCAGGGGTGACAAAATATTTGCATTTGGATTCTTAATCTATCGGCCACAGCATCTAATTACCCTCAGGTGGACTGTGTGCTCGTTTGTCACTGAAAGGACTCATTTTATTCGCAATAAGTTGTTTAGTGCACTGTGATCGACTTCAATACATTTTATAATTTACACTATAAGAATTTCTGAGTAAAATCGAAGTGAAACTCATCGAGCCACCTAACGGAAAAGGCAGAACAAAGTCTGCCAGCCCAGCTAGTGTTTTTCCTTAAATCGAAATTTTATACGTAAGGACCTGATGTAATATCAACTCTTCTTATCATGAACATTACATAGCATTAGAACACCGTTGTCAAGCACTAGCTTAAAATTTATAGAAATATTAATATTATTACGACTTTATTAAAAAGGCTTTATTACTATCGTAACGAATGTGCACAGTTAATAACAATGTAATGGCAAAGTGATACGTGTTCAGTATAATATGAATTCGCATTGTTCGAGAGAGGAAAGCGCGGGTTCCGCTCGGATATAGGTTCATAACGGAGGTACAGTTATGTTTCTAAATAGATATAAAGAATGATGAATTTTGAAGATAAAATAATAATGTAACATAGTTCTATAAACATAGAACATTAATTGACTACAGTCCAGTCTGGCTACTTTACCAATGAAAGTTATCTTTGCCATCAGGGGTGTACTGGTACATAATTACGATTAACAGGGAAAACGTAATGTTTTTCGAGATATGCCATTTTTTTGGATGAAAATAAAATAACTAATTAACAACATTGTTTTCGATGTGGCAACGTGAGAGTTAATTTTGACATTTTACATTCAACTTTTACGTGGTAGAGCCAAGCTGCAGCTATATTAATGGTACAGTTGTAGCACGAATGGGTCGGCTCGACCGGGGAAGGACCACGCTCTCACAGAATACCAGCGTAAAATAGCACATTAATGATGCTGTGTTTCGTATGGTGAGTGTAGAGAACCGGAGACCCTTTTTACTGGAAAAGAGGCATTCCATCTTAGCTCTCACGGGTGACAACGCATCTGCATTTTGATTCGCAAACGAGGATAAATGTGGATGTCTATGGGCCACAGCAACCACTTACCATCAGGTGGACTGTGTGCTCGTTTGTCACCCTATCCTATGAAAAAAAATAACGAGCAATTGTGACGGTGAAATAACCTCTTTGTTCAGTGCTCCAGAACTTTTGTTGATTTTATTTGAAATACTGAATGTGGCTATTTATATCTTTGTAGTAACGTAATAATAATAATGCCATATATCGTTTTTAATATCTTGGTCTTAACATTTATCTAAAAAACATACTTGGCAAAATTACCATACAAGTGATGCCATGATGTGACGGTTACTTTGCCATGTTTTGATACAACCAAGTGTTGTCACTTTTCACCTATATTTTAACCCATTACAACTATTTAAACAAAGTGTCGTATGTATTTTTGTATCGATGTTTCACCATAGCAGCCCATTATACCGATTTTATCAAATGAGTCGTCAATCAATTCATCTTTATCAAAAGTGAAGGAAAAGAAAAGAGAAATCTATATTATTTTAACTGCGCTGTCGGGCATTAATAATATTATCAATATTTAAATAAAAAAATTAAGTTAAATACGTAATCAAGGATTTTTGACAACCCTAACATATATTTTCAAATTTGTATGTAATTTTTAAAAAATGGGAGGGCAACTTTGCCACAAAAGTAAACTTTGCTATTTACAACACAATTAAAGGAGCAAATCATAACTCTGTTTCAAAATCACTAATAAATACCATCTATGAAGAATATAATGTCACGTTTAACATTGACGCCCAGTCTGACAGTACATTATTTGTTGGAAAGTTGGTCCTAAACTTTTTAGTCCTTCCAAAAATGCCAAAGTTGCCAGGTTAAATACGAATTTGAGTAACATATTTTTTGTTTTTTTGTTTTTCAAGGTGATGACGATGGTTTTACATTTATTACATAAACATATTGTATTAATTCACTATTATTAAAATTCTTGAAATGAAGCAAAACATAAAACCAACAATAATAATAAACGCTAATTTAATTATACGCCTGATTTATAATAGTGGTCTAATACCGGACGAGATTTACTTTGCTGCTTTGCAATGATATCATAATTATAACCCATCTGAAGTCCCCTATAGATTGCTTCGCTGGGTGTCTCTAGATTACAAAACGAGTGCAGCCAGTTCATTTATTTTGAAAGTTTTTAGTTATCGTAGTACGAATGGTGAAGTTTAAAACAATTTTTACATTGTATCGAATTTAATATTTAAACAAGTAGTAAAAGAGTAAAAGAGAACGAGAGAAAGAGATGAGAACATCATCAATGTAGCCGAAGTCAATTAAATACGCATTATGAAGGAAAACTCAAAATCTACTGGTCAGAACTTGATCAATTTATATGGAACCACATGAGAAGCACTGGCTTTCAAATAAAAAAAGAATCATTAAAATCGGTTCACCTAGAAAAAAGTTCTGAGTCTGAGTTCTGAGTTAACACACATAAAAAATACAGTAGAATTGATTACCTCCTGCTTTTTTGAAGTCGGTTAAAAATAACACATAAATTATATAGACGTATCTATTTCCAACGTATATCCTCTATATATCAAACGCAATATTAGTTGGTAGTATAAACCAATTAAAAATAATCTTGCAACGAAATAGGTAGGTTTTAATTATCGATATTTAGTAATTTTACTTACATAATGAAATTCTCTTCTCTTAAAATATATAATAATAGGCAAATGTCTAACAAAGCAAGTAGGTAAAGGCAATTGTTTTAAGGGTACCTAATGAGTAATGATTCCAGCGGCGCGGGTACCGAAACAGGAAAGAATAAAAAATATTCTCACCTACTATTCTTATCCGTGGCCCGTGGTAGCTCAGATGGTTAGCGCTCGCTGTAAGCTTCACAGTACTCGAGCAACCCGGGTTCGATCCCCGCCGGCACCAATGAAATTGTTAATCGCAATTTTTTGTGCTGATTTACCACGTGCTCGGCGGTGAAGGAAAACATCGTGAGGAAACCCGCATGTCTGAAAAATAAGAAAAAAAATATTTCGAAGACATGTGAAGTTCGCCAACACGCATTGGGGCAGCGTGGCGGAAATTTCCTTGCCCTAAAACCCTCTCAGATATGAGAGGAGGCTTGTGCCCAGCAGTGGGACGTAAATAGGCTGAAACTTTACTAACTTTACTACTATTCTTATCTACTAAAACTAGAGCCCAATGACTTCGTCAATCTTACTTAGCGGTACCATGTAGCGACATCTATGGAAATGTATTTAAATAAAGAACGATGTATTTAGCGCGTCAAATTTTCATATCGATATACATCGCAACCGCTTCCGTAGATAGATAATAGATGGCGCTAGAGTAGTCAAGTGAGCTCGGCCACGGTCCTTATTGCTTTGTAAGAGAGATGGTTTTTATACTCATGGATTGATTTTGAGTGAAAAATGCTAATCATTGCAATAGTAGGAACAAGTGTTGTAGTTACTGATGGATTAATAGGCAAGTCCGGCTATATACAACAACATTATTTTATTTATTTGATTTAATATTAATATTATATAGACTGTAAGCATTAAATCCACAAACTGTAGCTATATCAAATCTGGTTTTCCATGTATATTTATTAGTATATAATTATCTGTTTCCTTTTGCTTCTTTAAAAAAAATCACTTCGCTATTTATATAAGTTGTGGTTACCTGTAAAAAGATGAACACAGCATGTAGTCGCAATATTGAGTTATATTTTTGTTAGTATTGTGTATGGTGTGTTGGTGATCCAAATAAAGAGAAAAAAAATAACAACCAGGATATAATCCGATTCATTCGAAAAAGATCCGCTCAAGATGTAATTAATATAAAATAAAAAGAAATTCATAATTACTATTACCATTACAGCTTATAAAAGTTCATTTCTGAACACAGTTTCTCAGATTGAACATTTTATTTATTTATAAGGAGTAGGCACATAACACAATCTTAATAAAAAATAATCACAATGCCTCATAGGAAGGATTTTGCCATAGTTTCAATGCTGGGTTGATAACCATAGTTTTTTATTGTTTTGAGCTGTTAATACAAAAAATTGCTGCCATCCGGCCCCTATTTCAGTTTCCCTCGGTCGCCTTTCGACACCCACAGGATGACACATGATTCCCTTACACCGCCACTACAGCTTCGGCTTAGGAAAAGGCTCATTCATTATTTTCTTTCACTGCGAACAAATTTTCTCCGTTCAATTTCCGCATTCATGAGATAAAATACTATATCAACAATAAAAAAACTCAATGTATACAATTTGAATTTTTAGTTTTTTTTATAGGGTAGGGTGACAAACGAGCACACGGTCCACCTGATTGTAAGTGGTTGCTGTGGCCCATAGACATCTACATCTATCCTCGTTTGCGAATCGAAATGCAGATGCGTTGTCAGCCGTGAGGACTAAGATGGAATGCCTCGTTTCCAGTAAAAAGGGTCTCCGGTTCTCTACACTCACCATACTGTATTCTGTATTTTGTGCGAGCCGACCTATTCGTGCTACAACTATACTACTAATATAGCTGCAGCATGGCTCTACCACGTAAAAGTTACCACCTAGAGGCTTATTTCGCCCTGTGGGAAAAAAATTGATCTCGTTAATAGATTCATAGACTGAGATCTATGGACCGTGCTTTGACTTTGCTCAGACTTTACTTACGAAAAATTTAGCTGAGTATATGTTTAGCATAATCTTTGGTTCTGAATTAATAGTTGTATCGGGCTAAGATTAAGGCGAAGCTTATGCTAAGACCCAGAGAGTAAAAAAAATAACGGATGCTTTATTTCACGCATTATATTCTTGACTTTATTGTATAAAATTATTGTATTATTATAAAACATAAATAAATTATTATTATATGTAATAGAAAACGGGCGTATGAGAACGGGAACGGATGAGAATGAGAAGAGTGCAAAGCAGAATAAAATAAAAACGAAGATTTTAAGAAATTCGAAATAAGTTTGAAATTACGTTAATAAAAAATGGATTACTTAATGCTATTTAAAACTAGAAGACAACTTAAAACGACCTATTTATTATTATAAATAATTAGATTAACATAAAAACAACAATATAAAATGAATATTCGTTGACTTAGGCTCTACTAAGGACGCACTTAGCACGACTTCGAAGTTAGCTCTATAAATACCGACATTGTCTTAGATCGAAAGTGAAGTCTGAGCAAAGTCAAAGTACGGTCTATAGATATCAGCACCTGCAGCTTTCCTCATCTTATTCATAATAATCATCTATACTCGTATATTATGGAAAGTGAGGTATTTCGAAGGGTAATACAGTCTATGTATATAAAAAGCAAAATAGCTACTTTTTTAAAGCTTACCAGCTGACTGAAATCAGAGATAGGTGCATAGTTAGTGATGAAATTTACGAAGTTAGCAAAATTAGGAAAGATAATTATGTACAATCAATGGTGAACCATTTGGTTATTTCCTTGTGACGTTTATGGTAGTAGAGCTTTTTTTATTCTACTAAGCCAGCGCTTATCTACAATCCCATCTGATGGTAAGTGGTGATGTAGTCTAAGAGAGTGAAGCGCACTGACTTAACAAAATCCTTCACTCTTGCCTTGAAGACACCCACACTGTAATCGGATGGAAAGACAGATGCTGGCAACTTATTCCACTTCTTTGCTGTACGTATGATGGACGACGTAGCGAGCCGTTTGGCTCGAATGCGTGGTAAATCAAAAACGAAAGGGTGGAGACTTGCCGAACGTCTGGTTGACCGATGGTGGAAGGAAGAGGGAGGAATTAAATTATGCAATTTCTGCGCATACTCTCCGAAATGCATCCTGTAGAAAACTGAAAGGCTGGGTACTTTGCGTCTGTGATCGAGGCTGGTAAGATTGGTTTTAACCGAATTCGGGTCACCAATAAGCGTCTTAGCACGCCTTTTCATTGAGTCCAAAGCTACTAGGTGATATATTATATCGTCTTTTTTAATTTCATTTAAATACTATATAAACGTAGGAAACTAATTAATTTTTTGAAAAAAGTTGTCAGTGAAAATTAAAAACACAAAATGATTGTTGCAGGCATCTAAAAAATTACGTACAAGATTAGCTTAAGCGCCATCTATGCAAATGAAAAAATACTATGACGTTTATAGCTAGCGAATGTAAACATATTTTTAAACGCCATCTATGCAATAGATTTTGCTAGACGCCTAAAAATTTCCTCGTTTATTTTTCATGGAGTTTCAGCAACAAGCAAGATGGCGCCTTTGAAGTTAGTGAAGATAGGAATTTTCTATTAATGGGAATTACAGTGAAATATTTTAATAATTTATTAGGTCTTGGTTTTGGTACCTTTTGAACATTTGTGCATGAGCAGAATTTAATGATTAAATGTTTCTGGGTGTGTTTCGGTTGTCCTTATGTCTCTGTTTCGCAATTAAAACATTTATTGCGAGGTACTAAATTATGTCTCTGCATCATGCGCGTTCACTAAGGACTATAAAATCTCTTGAATAGTTAATAGTTGTACAAGATATCAACTGAGGAATATTAATATTTCTGAAGATACAAAATTATCGACGTCGAATACCGCGTGGAACAAATATTTGTATACTCTACAAATAGCTGTTCCGGGTCTAGATGTCTGTCCATGTGTATGTAAAACGTCTCCACGATACAGGAGAGATTCTTATTGATGGGATTATGGCCTTCATTTAGTACCAGGAAAAAACATTGGCCTAAATCACTCAACCGCTAAAAAAAACTTCGTAAAATACTTATACATTGTTATTATCAAAATTCTTCAAAATTCAAGAAAAATTGGGAAATATTAAAAATTGTTGGTGTGGCACCAACGAAAATCAGCAAGGGACTATTTAAAACATTGAATTATTTTGTTACATACGTTACCCAAACCTTGGCTTTTTCCCGTATCGTGGAGCCTGTTTACATACACAAATTGTACACGGACAGATATCCAGACTCGGGAAATATATTTATTGGCCATATAAATACTTGTTCTGTAGGAGATTCGAACCCTAGGACTCAAATGCTCCAACTCAATCACTCACTAAGCTACTGCGCCACAGAGCCGTCGAAATATGAAACAGATTCGTTGCTAAAGCGTGCAATAAAAGTCCTGGTATTGCTGCAATCCTACTAAAACATCAGTAAAATTATAATTTATGATTATTTAAAAATCGCGTGTCTCAACCCTTTATAGCGAATTACAATGTAGAAACAAATAAAATGCTTATTAGCAATTAACTTCCTAGTAAATTCTAAGTTCCTTTGTTTGTAATGTTGGTTTCTAAGTATTTTTTACGTGGTAGGCCATGCTGCAGCTATGTTAGTAGTAGGTATAGTTGTAGCACGAATAAGTCGGCTCGACCGGGGAAGGACCACGCTCTCACAGAATACCATTGCAAAATAGCAGCTTAACGCTGCTATGTTTCGTATGATGATTGTAGAGAACCCTTTTTACTGGAAACGAGGCATTATATCTTAGTCCTCACGGGTAACAACGCATCTGCATCTTGATTCGTAATCGAGAATAGATGTAGATGTTAATGGGCCCCAGCAACCAATTACCACCATGTGAACTGTGTTGCTCGTTTGTCACCCTTATCCTTTATAGAAAAATCATATTTCAGTAAAATATATTTAAAATTTTGGGTTTTCATAAAGTTTAATGGAGTGTTTTTGGCAGAAATTTGGCCACCGGCGGATTGTCGCTCTTATTTTATGGTTTGAATAATGGTTTGAAGTAGATTTTGATACGTAGAAGTGATGCAATTTTGTGTATTAAGTGTCTCCGCATGTGAATTATTAGTGGAAACAACGAAACAAAAGATCCGATGTTTATATAAGCCTCAAGTAATTTTTTTTTGCTTTTGTGCTTTAAAACTAGATATACTGACGTCATCGCCTGTTCGCTGGTTTAAGCTGTCGTCGAGATCTAAGAACTTCGTAATTTGATGCATCGGTATTAAAAAGAATATTCGAAATAAAATAATATGAAGGATATACTCATATTACTTGACACTGGCAAAAGTATAATAATAAGAGTCTATAACCAAAGAAAAAAGTTAACTGGTGAATCGCCATCAGTCGGCGTCGATCTGATTTGTTTCCCACTGTTTGACACTTCGCTTAGTCGAATTATAGGAAAAAATTAAAAAGTGTCCTAATGGCAATAATAAATATAGAAATTATAATATATTATTTATTATCCGTGTTGTGGCGGAATAAGAATGTCCACTACCCCATGTAATCCCGTGGGTGTCGTAAGAGGCGATAGAGGGAAAAAGATCAGATGGGCAACAGCGTCTTTTTAATAACGCCTAAAATAACAACATGCGTGAGTGTCGTGGAACACTCGGTTGGAACGAAGTTATAGACAAGAATATGTTCTTGTCAAATAGAATATATTCTTAGAATAGAACATATTCTTGCCAAATTTGACAAGAACATATTCTTGTCAATTTTTTTTTGTTTAATTGTCTGTTAGCCTAACCACAGATTAAATAATGTTACTACGTAACGTTCGTGGCCTAATGTTCCTAATGTGCGTTGTGTCCAGTTTATGGCATTCATGGCCGTCCTGCAGTCCACATGAATAAGTTTGAGACAACTGAATCGGTGATCGGGCCAGTGTTTGTACGTCAAAAAATACGTAAGATCGATGAAGATTATTGTTGCCGTTCGCGACAGCGTGCGAGAAAAACTCCAGACAGCACCACCATTGCGTGTCGTAGGCAAGAGCTGAGTTTTTCTGTGACATCAACTTGGCGGATTTTGCGTCGAGACATAAGGTTTCATCCATAAAAAATTCAATTAGCTCAAGAGCTAAAACAAAACGACTTCAGACAGGGTATTTGGCGGCTGAACCTGCTTTCGGTAAAAATATCACCTTCAGTAATGAGGCTCTTTTCTGGTTGCATGGCTTTATCAACAAACAAAATTAACGAAGGAACGACGAGACGGGGACGATTTTACGGGAGATTCTTCAGGTCCCTCTAAACTCCGAAAAAGTCACTCCTATTTTCTTCTAAGATGCGCAAGGAGTCGCGCTCACTGTCAATGGCGACCGACGATGATAACATTTTTTTGTGGCCTACAGCAGATGGTATGGACCTTACAAACATGCGGTCCGTCCAAGAGGACGGCACCACTTGCCACACTGCACGGGAAACGGTGAATTTTTTGGTTTCGTCATCTCGTGTGGTGGTGACATTAAGTGGCCAACGAGATTGTGTGTCTCTAACATCGACTACTACTTTCTGTGGGGCGACAAACCAGAGACAATCGCCGCCCTGAAGCCAACATAACTCGCGTTCTTCATAAAATTGAGCCCCATTTATCGACATCTTCATGTCGTCCAAAATTGGTCCACCAGAATATACCACCTTCAGCGGAGTCGCCGCGCCCATTTGGTTTAAATTATATTCTATACTTAATATCATCGAACTCATACATAATGTCCTTTAAAATAAAATAAAAATTGTGCCAATATCACTAACACAGGTTGTTTTATATCATTTAAAAGTTCGAACGCTCATAATGAAAAACCTAGTATAGTAGAAGTGCATATTACACTTCGTATTTTACTTTAATTATATAACCCCTCATGGTATTTTATGGTATGGTAATTTACAGCACAATCTGTGGAAGAATATCGGCTTCTCGCTTCGAATCACCTGACTAGCGTGGTGAGGACGCTTTATTGAAGTACTCGCATTTTTGAAAAAGCTTATGAAACAACATGTAACAAAAACCTTGTGATTGCCATTAAGTACGTTATCAAATGTATAGAAATAACTTTACTTCAGAAAACCCGACCACAAATGATTAAATCAATTTTTATTTGCAAATATTATGTGGTTTTATTGGCTCTAACTGATACCGACATCGTAAAGAGGAGTCTTTAACAACGCTCTTCTTCCGCGATCAGAGGCAATTGTAATGATAATTCCGAAGTAAACTTATTTCTATGTTTGAACTTTGAATATAATCTGATAACGCACTTAACGGAAATCACAGGCTGTTTGTTACATGTTGTATATGCAGTGAATAAAAAATACCGATACAGAGGAAAGTTATTATCTTTTAATTTTGGACCGAAAATTTCTATTTCGTTATACTTATACCGTATTATTTATCAAGTCTGCGGTCTTCAAATAATTCCTATCATACTATTCGAAATAAAAATTCTCTTTGCGGTTTTTTTGATAAGAGAATTGACGTAAAGCGACAATTAAAAAACAAAGAACCTAACCTAACAACAACGAAACAACAAAAATAGAACAAGAAAATAATATATTTAAAATTTAAAAAAGATATTTACAATTTTATATAAAAAATTAAGTATGATGATGGTGATGGGTGACGTGAATTACAATTAAATAGAAAACAAAGATAGATGAATACTGAAGCGGAGCCTGAAGATCAAAGTGGCATACCGCGCTTGGCGGTGGTGGCACGCAGCGCCTGGTCTAGGCACACGCAGCGCCTGGAGTAGGCACACGTAGCGCTTGGAGTAGGCACACGCAGCGCCTGGAGTAGGCACATGTAGCGCTTGGAGTAGGCACACGTTGCGCCTTGATAAGGCGCTCTCAGCGCCTGGAGTAAACGCTCCCAGCGCCTGGAGCAAGCACGCACAGCGGCTAAAGATAGCACGGGCACCAGTAGGTGGAGGCGTAGGCGACGACTTCAGGTGAAGGCAAAGGCTTGCAGGATCCCGGAGCAGTGCGGCCCCGCGCTTGGAGTAGGCTACGCCGACGACTTCAGGTGAAGACAGAGGCTTGCAGGATCCCGGAGCAGTGCGGCCCCGCGCTTGGAGTAGGCTACGCCGACGACTTCAGGTGAAGACAGAGGCTTTCAGGATCCCGGGGCAGTGCGGCCCCGGGATAAGGCCTTTAGGAGATGCTTCCCGTTTGAAAGCTGAAGCGAGACTCCCTGTATTGACCGATTGTTCGGCTTTTATACCATTTTAGAGAGAACGGGAAATTATTTAAATTAAAAGCAAATTTTTGTAAATGGCCAAAAGGAAAAGAGTATTTATGTGGACATATTGAAGTAAAAACATCAGACCGGTAACGAATTTGAATAAAAATTGCCATGACAACCAGATAAACAACGATGTCAAAACATGTCAATATTTGGTTTCAGGCTCATAATTGAAAAACGGCAAGATTTAAGTAAGAAATGAGATATTATTGATATAGGAAAAAAGGTAGCGAAACAGCGCGCACGAAACCCGAAATTGCAGAGTTACAGAGAACTAAATAAAAGATCGAAAAAGGTAGACTCCATCGATAGCGTGAAATTACGAAGTGAAAATGATTTGTTATTGTGTTCTTATGGTCTAAAAACGTTACAGGATCCTATGGAAATAAAGGTGATGTAAAAAGAAAATCAAAAACAGAATGGAAAAATAAATTTAAAACAGTGTAAAATGATATGTAAGTAGCATAACACTACAGAATATAGTAGAGGGCAATGGGGTTAATTGTTGCATATGTTTAATTATTTATAATTTATAAATAATATAGTCATCTTCATCATCATTATCTTAATATTCATCATCATTGCAGCCCTTCACAAGTCTCTGCTAAACATAGGCTGGACAGGCTCATGGTATATACTGACTTGATTGCCTCTATGGTTTAGTGGTCGTGAACGCGACTGTCTATTGTGAGGTCCCGGGCTTTAAACCCCGGGGTTTGCCAAAAAAATCAGTTATTGATTTTTTCTGTCAAGAAATTCTCATTAGTCTGTGGAGTCTGGCAGGTATCGGTGTTTCAACCCCGTGGTCCTGCGCTTAATCTCTTTCCAGTCGTGCCGTACCGTCCCAGCGGACAGTGAGAGTGAGGGAATAGAGAGTGCATCTGTTCTTGCGCATATAGCATAGTGCTTGAGCACTATAATCCAGTCCTGTACAGATTCCGTTAGTTGACGCAAGTCTCTGCTGATTCTGGCTGCCGTGACCGAAATTCTGTCTGGAGGAGATTATTATCTATCTATACAAATAAATAAAATTGAAGTGTCTGTTTCTAATATCAAAATTACAGCTTTTTACTAAATGCATATGAAAGTATATACGGTACTAATAAGAAAATAACAATTTTTAAAGTTTTGTCTGTATGTTTGTTTCGACTAATCTCTGAAACGGCTGGACCGATTTTGACGGGATTCTCACTGGCAGATAGCTGATGTCACAAGGAGTAACTTATGCTACTTTTATTTTAGAAACATAATTATGGTTCCGCGGAAAAAAAAGAAACCCCAAAAAACACGCGGGCGAAGTCGCGGCGAACAGCTAGTATATTATAAAATATAAAACTATCAACTTTGAAGAGCTTGAACCAGAACACAGACCTCAGACTGTTAAGGGTAATTCAATTTTTTCCTGATTGACCTGATTACACCTGCTGCTGTGGCTACTGCAACCAATCGCCAATACCAACAGTAAGAAAGAAATAATTCGCATCCGTTGTCACCTTTGAGAATTTTTTTCTTTTTTATAGGATAGGGTGATAAATGAGCACACAGTTCACCTGATGGTAAGTAGTTGCTGTAACCCATAGACATCTTCATTTATCGTCAATAAAGAATCAAAATACAGATGCATCGTCACCCCTGAGGACTAAGATGGAATGCCTCTTTTCCAGTAAAATGGGTCTCCGGTTCTCTACACTCGCCATACGAAACACATCAGTATCAAGCTACCATTTTACGCTGGTATTCTGTGAGAACGTGGTCCTTCCCCGGTCGAGCCGACCCATTCGTACTACAACTATACTACTAATATAGCTGCAGCATGGCTCTACCACGTATATAAACTGTGCTTAAATGCCTCGCCGCCTGTAATATTTTTTTATATAGGATAAGAGTGACAAACGAGCACACAGTCTACCTGATGGTAAGTGGTTGCTGCGGCCCATAGACATCTACATCTATCCTCGTTTGCAAATCAAAATGCAGATGCGTTGTCACCCGTGAGAACTAAGATGGAATGCCTCATTTCCAGTAAAAAGGGCCTCCGGCCACCTGCACTCACCAAACGAAACGCAGAGGTAAACCTCTACTTCACGCTGGTATTCTGTGAGGTCGTGGTACCACCCCGGTTCGAGCCGGCCCATCCGTGCGACAGCAAAAGCTGCCGTGTGGCTCTACCACTGTTTCATCATTCTGAGTCTCTTACCTTTTCAATGGAATACAGCAATACGTGAGCTGCTATTTGACAGAAGTAAGAGAGTAATACCAATCCGGACTAACACGTAAGCTCATAAGGATTCCTGTCACAAAAGCTGGTGTGCTACGTCACTGTTAAGCGTAGGCATATATTTGTAGACATGCAAGTATACCTGCTTTAATAAGTACTTGTTTTCACTAAGGCAGTAGAGGTTAGGTTATGTATAGGTTCCTTATAAAATGTATCTTAAACGAAGAGCTTACAATTGTCGTAAAACAAATTTATCTTTCTCTATTCTCTGGGAGGATTTTGGAGCTATTAGTCTTCCGTGCTGATCCAGTGCGTGTTGGCAGACTTCATATGTCCTCGAAACACCTATTCTATCACTTGGATATGCAGGTTTTTTATAGAATAAGGGTGACAAACGATCACACAGTCCACCTGATGGTAAGTGGTTGCTGTGGCCCATAGACACCTACATCTATCATCGTTTATAAATAAAATGCAGATACGTTGTCAGCCGTGAGGACTAAGATAGAATGCCTCTGTACCAGTAAAAAGGGTCTCCGGTTATCTACACTCATCATACGAAACACAGAAGCATTAAGCTGCTATTTTACGCTGGTATTCTGTGAGAGCGTGATCCTTCCCAGGTCGAGCCGACCCATTCGTGCTTAAATTATACTATTAATATAGCTTCTACGTGATATAATTCAGCACTTTATATTGCAATGAACTATTCAGTTGGTGCCGACCTGGATCGAAACCAGTTGTTCACGATTTGTCAAGTTTCCAGCGAACGCGTACCGTTTGAGCTATAATGAATCTTTAAATAGTATGATAATTTTTATTAGATTTACAACTAAATAGCCAAGTAGTGGTAACGTATGGGAATCGATTACCCCAGTCATCGCCAGTCATAGGCCGTAGGTGTTGCAAGAGGTCTACAGGAGGGTCAACAGGAGATGGGTCGCAGTATCTTCGGTTTCGGTTTAAAGAATTTTATTTCTCATAAAAACATACCATGGTTCACTTATAATGAGATACAAAGTAATTATTATAATTTGATAATATTATCATATCTATCTCTAGTACTGGAAGCGATATAGTCTGAGGTTGTTTAGGTTAGGTTATCTTCCTTATAATTACTCAAAATTATTAAAATTTGCGATTGCCAACCAGCCTGTCAAGGCTGTATGGCAAATATCCTACCCTATGAGGCAATCTATGGGGGAAACCGGAGTTCAGCCGTGAACTTATAATAGGTTGTGATGATAATAATACACGTGTACTATATAAATAAAATGCAAATAAATTAGGTTATTAAGAGGACCAGGCTCACTATCTTCAAATAGTGAAATTCGACACTTCTAGCGTGTTAGGATAGAATCTTCTACCCAAAAAACAGATGATGTCATACTTATAAGTTGCTAAAAATTTATTTATTGAAATTTATCTTTCTCAGAACACAAATATCAAACACTGCGCAGAGTGTACGACAAGGTACTACACTAAGCTTGAATGACGAAGAAATTGTGCTAATAGCTAAAAAGTATATAGTAATCACTGTGTTTTAGTGATAGCCAGTTTATCTCTAATCTCTATAAATAATTTGTTACTTTCGTAAAAATTTTCTAACTACGCTTAGTTTTCCACAGAGCAATTCAAAATGGCTGTGAGCAATTCAAACTAACGGCGACAAATTTCCTTCATCAAAAATCACTTCGGCATTTCACATCAAAAATCCGTTCCCCTGTTGTTGCAGTTGTTCATGGGCGGCGGTAGTCACTTACCATCAGGTGAGCCCCGCATGCTCGTTTGCCCCCTCTCCTATAAAAAACAAAATAACCTTAAACCAGAGAGAGACGATTAGGTAATTTAGACTTCAGCGACATCTTTCGGGTTCTACCAAACGCTGATATCTCCAGGCTGTATAAATATTACACTGAGTCTGCAGAACGGTAAACCTGTGTCTAAGCAATAAATAATGATCAGTAGCCATTATTCTTAAAATTTTCATAAGCTATTTTCTTTTTCTACTTTAACTTTTTTATGTTTATTATATTTAAGATGTTAAGATTAATTAAGCTAATTAATTTTAAGATCTTTAAGTTTTTATGATAATTAAATTTTAAATAAAAATTAACAATTCTTTATTAAACAAACCCGAAAAATTCAATTTATTTTGACAAACCGCATATATAAATGCAGTGCAAATTGCTTGTTACTACCGAGACTATATTACAAATTTTTATTTATATGTTTTTAAGTATCCATGCTTAATTTTAATTATTGGTCAAACTATATATATTAACACAATAAACATTTTAAAAATCTTTCTTCATCTAATTATATCATTACCCTATGTTTAACGTGTCGTTCAATTTAAATACTTTGAAATTATAGCAAAAAGTATATAGTCAACATTTTACTAACAAAAATACATATTGTCAGAAGTGGGATTCGAACCCACGCCCACAGAAGTGGACTGCGACCTGAACGCAGCGCCTTAGACCGCTCGGCCATCCTGACTTGCTAGCCGGGATTGAAATAAAACATGAATTCCAGATGTATATCTATGATGGAACGTATTTATCTTTAGGACGTGTCACAAAACAGATAGATGTAATAAACTTCTACTAAAGAAATGTAGGGAGACGGCGAAACTTAAGCAGTATCAATATGTGTGGACAAAAAACGGGAGGATCTACGTCAGGAAGAACGACACATCTCCGGCTTTGCATATATCACAGGAAAGAGACGTTTTAAAATTAATTTAATCTTACATTGTATATTGTTTTGTTCTCTTTTCAAGGGCGTTATATTGCTTAAATTAATCAATTCCATCGTTGTAAAAGCAATTCACTGGTCTCTCTTATCTCATTTTGTCTATATTATATATCATTGTTTGACCGCACGTAAAAGGAGCTCAATTAGTGAAATATTTTTGGTCGTAAGTGTATTGGTCACACGCGCGATAATTGTGCGGCTAAGTTGCATCCATATTCTTCACGAACGTTACACAACTATATATATATTATGGTTTCTTTTACTATATCCTTTATATTTAATAAAATACCAATTATATTTTTTCTGGCGTCTTATATATTATGTATTAATTTATGTTATTTTGTCAATCCATGAATTCATCTATTATATTGTTATTATTCATAATAATTACCCGTTCAATATTAATTTATTAAATCTAAGAACAATACTTAACACGTCTATATTGTTACATTCGCGATATTTATATATATATTTAATAACTGCTCTGCATATTTATAAGCTCGCATCCTTTTATGTTAACTCGACTATATTACTCAAATCGTTTAAGGATTCATTCTGTTATATCTTATTGATAAATTTTATACTCTACCACCTTATACAAAAAATCAAGTCACTATTAATTAGCAACTGCCGAAGTGATATATCGTTGTTCGTATTACTTAAGTCTAACGTAAACAAATTATTAGTTCTGTTACACTGTGTAGCTTTAAAGTACTATAAATTTAACACAATTGGGTACATATTTGATTTTGATTAATGGCTGCAAATAATTTGAACTGTTATTATCAGAATGTTCGTGGTCTTAGGACTAAATGTCTTGAATTACGACTAAATATTTTGACGAACGATTACGACATTATAATTATGACAGAATCATGGCTACACAGCAGAATTTTTGATGGTGAGTTATGCGACGATAGGTATGACGTGTTCAGAGCTGACAGAGATTTGCGTAATAGTAGTAAAAGTACTGGTGGTGGAGTATTAATACTGACACGACGTACACTCGGTGCCATGTATCGTGACCTCGGCGTATGCGGTCTTACTGAGCTATTGTGGATTACTATTCCTTCACTCGCGTGCGCTTCAAATTCCAACTTACATATTTGTGTGGCATATATTGCCCCTGACCCTCATCAAATGCAATCGGATCTCGTTTTTATTAAACAAAAAATTAATAGTATTATCGAGCTTTCTCCAAATGATAATTTTGTAGTATTAGGAGATTTCAACTTGCCGTTCATTTCTTGGAACCCAAACGGATATACAGCTTTGAAAAAAGGGCCTACTGAGGTACAAGAAGCGAGTATTCAGCTGATGGAAACACTAACATTTCACGGGTTAAGACAATTTAATACTTTAAAAAATCATGCTGGTAACACATTAGATCTTGCATTCTCTAATCTACCTCTGAATATCATCCCTGCGGCTGCGCCGCTACTCAAGGAGGACCACGCACATCCTTCTTTTTGCTTCATAGTTTTGGATTTAAACATTACTCCTCTACGGGAAACAGCTGCGCCGAGGCGAAATTTCAGGAGGGCTGATTATGAAAAAATTAATACATATCTTTTAGAACAGGACTGGAGGTCTCTTTTATGTACAGGCACTGTAGACGAAGCTACAAATACCTTTTATAACATACTGGATAGTTGTGTTCGTTTACATGTGCCTTTTAGTTATAACACAGGGAAGCGATCATATCCTAAATGGTACACACCTGCTTTAATAAAAATAATTAAGGAGAAAACCATAGCTCACACACGTTGGAAAAAATTCAGGAATAGATTAGATTACGATGAGTTTTCGTTACTCCGAGCAAGAGAACACCGTGTTCAGAGAGAATGCTTTAATAAATTTACGTCAAGTTGTGAAAATAGCATCAAAACACATCCTAAAACATTCTGGACTTTCGTCAAAGCCATTCGGGGTGGGTCAGGATACCCTAAGAAAATGTCTTTGAAAGATATAGAGTACACCGATGGTATAGACATATGCAATGCTTTCAACTCATTCTTCAAGAGTGTATTTGGTGTTCCTAGTAATAACTACATATATCCACATACGGAATCGTTGTGTACTGACACCGTTTCTAATGTACAGACAAACGCTGCAATAATTGAAAAAATGTTGAAAACATTGGACACGAACAAAGGTGCCGGTAGTGATGGGTTACCTTCTTTTTTTTGGTCACGATGCGCTAAATCACTTGCTCTCCCCTTGACTATTATATTTAATCGCTCTCTGCGTGAAGGGATATTTCCGCATCAATGGAAGTGTGCACACATAGTCCCTGTACACAAGAAGGGATCACGTACAGAAATAAATAATTATAGAGGCATTTCTATTTTGAACACCGCGGCTAAAATCCTTGAACGAGTAGTATATAACGTAATTTACTCCACGCTTTCACGTGCCTTCCCTGAGCAGCAACATGGTTTTTTACAAAGGCGATCCACCACTACGAACCTGGCAAGTTTTTCTTCTTTTGTCCTTGAAAATATGGATCAAGGTGGGCAGGTTGATGTGATCTACACTGATTTTGAAAAAGCTTTCGATCGTGTGGATCACATGATCCTGCTCAACAAATTACAAATATTAGGGATTCACGGTGACTTGCTCCGGTGGACTGAATCATATTTCACAAACCGCTTACAAGCAGTCGTGATAGGTGGTTTCCGTTCGAGCTACATTAACATACCTACAGGTGTTCCTCAGGGCTCTCACTTAGGTCCACTTTTTTACAATGCCTACCTATATGACATTGGTTCGTGCATTGTACACACAAATTACCTCATGTATGCAGATGATAAGAAGATTTTTTGTAAAATTAACACTATACATGACTGCCTATTACTACAAACTAGATACAAAAGGACCTGGACCGTTTATTTGAATATTACAAAATAAATAATATAACTGTTAATGCAAGCAAGTGCGAATGTATTAGTTTTACACGGAAATCTAAGCCAATTCTAAATAAATATCACTTTGACGGATTAGAAATCAGCCGAAAAGTAAGTGTTAGGGATTTAGGCGTAAATTTTGATTATAAAATGATACTATCTGAACACATTGATTACGTTATCAGTAAAGCCTATAAAAATCTTGGTTTTGTTCTTCGCATCTGTAAACCATTCTCGAATATTAATGCAATTAAAATGGTTTATTTTGCGTATGTCAGAAGTGTTTTGGAATATGCTAGTTCGATATGGTCTCCACAGTACAATGTCTACAAAAGCCGCCTTGAGCGTATTCAAAAAATATTTGTTAATCACCTTAACTTTCGCTGTCGGAATAAAATCGATACTTACACAGACAGTTGCACTGAGCACGGTCTCTTATCTTTGGAACACAGGCGCATTTTGCTTGACATGGCTTTGTTATATGATATAATAAACAGTAATATTGACTGTCCATATCTTGTCTCAAGAATCACCTTTCGTACTCCAAAATTCCGCACCCGCAATACTACATTGTTACAGACTCCCTGGCATCATTCAAACTACTGTCGAAACAATGTTCTTTCGCGGCTTGCTCGTACATATAATGAACAATTTGGACACATTGACCTCTTTGCGAAATCTAAACTTACGTTTAAAGATTACATCAAGAAAACTTTTAAGAAATAGAGCAGTTGAAGTTGAAATCACATACAATCATATATTCTCTCATCTATTTTTTCTATATGTATTTTTGAGGCTACTAATATAAATATAAGTACTTAAGTTATTTTATTTAATATATATTATAATTAATTATTTGTATTATGTTTATATATTTAAGCATTTAATATGTATATATACATATATATATATATATATATATATATATATATATATATATATATATATATATATATATATATATATATATAAAGGTAATGTAATATATCATTCTACCTGACTATCTCTCCTGATCTGTAAACTTATGACCACCTTCATTACATTGAATTGCTTATAATTTTGCTTATAATTTATCTATTAGATTGTTCTTCTTTCCTTTTCTTCTAACAACAATACACCTACCATCAAGCAATATAAGGGAAACCTGTTATTGGCCATACTTTTAGTTTATTACATTAATGTTAATATTTTCTATATACGCTGTTGGTTTTCTAAATAAATAAATAAATATTTTTATTACTTCGTCTTATTGGATTTACATGTATCATGGAAACTAGCACTATGCTACCGTTATAAAATCCCGTGATTTTATTAGGTAAGTTTCTTAATTTGTTCTGTGAGTCATTAAATATGTGAAATTCTAAATTAATAATATTAGAATTCAAGAAAACTTAAATAACACGCATTGATCAGGAGCTGTGATAACCCTAATGAGAATATGTCTTAGTCTTTAACGGTTCTTAATACATCGGCATAATTTCTGATCATACAGACGTCTGGAAGTTGGTGGAAGCTATATATATATATATATACATACATGCATAATACCCCATAGACTTAGAATATACTGGCGTAATATTCTAAGTCTTTGTAATACCCTGACTAACTCGCTCATCACCAAATCTCCAAAACTATACGCTCGGTTGACTTGAAATTTGGCATACATAATATGTACTCCTTTATCGACGTAGACACCCACGTAGAAAGGATTTTTCAAAATTCAACCCTTGAGGGGGTGAAATAGGGTATTACAGCTTGTATATATACAAACAGGTCAAGCAATAATATAATGCATGTAAAAATAGTGCGAAACGTTAATATATCGGTGCACCAGTTTGATAAATTGAAATAACTTTGTCCTCACAGCTTTGGTTTTTTTACTTTTCCCGGAGCTGACTTTTTTTCATCAAATAATAACTATTTATAGAATTTTTTTATAGAATATGGGTGACAAACAAGCACACAGTCCACCTGATGGTAAGTAGATGCTGTGACCCATAGACATCTTCATTTATTCTCAACTAGCTGTTCCCCGCGACTTCACCGCGCGTAATTTACTACGATTGGATTTCACGGGTCTTCATTTTTTGCGCGGAACCTTAACTCTTTTTCTAAAATAAAAGTAGCCTAAGTTACTTCTTATAATATCAGCTATCTGCCAATGAAAGTCCGGTCAAAATCGGTCCAGCCGTTTCGGAGATTAGCCGGAACAAACAGACAGACAGACAGAAAGACAGACAGACAAAAATTTTAAAAATCGTGTTTTTGTTATAAGTATCGCATATACTTTCATATGTATATAGTAAAAATCTGTTATTACTACATTACAAATAGACACTTCAATTTTATTTAGTTGTATAGATGTATAGATTAAGAATCAAAATGCAGATGCGTCGTCACCCCTGAGAGCAAAGATGGAATACCTCGTTTGCAGTATAAAGAGTCTCCGGTACTTTACACTCACCATACAAAACACAGCAATAATAAGCTGCTATTTTACGCTGGTATTCTGTGAGAGCATGGTTCTACCCCGGTCGAGCCGACCCATTCGTGCTACAACCATAATATGGCTGCAGCGTGGCTCTACCACGTATAAAATAATAATAATAATATAATGAAAGAAATGGGTCTCCGTTTCTCTACACTCACCATATGAAATACAGGCTGCTGGTCCATTCGATCTGCATCTTCACTATTGTTACAGCATGGTTCTAAGACGTTGAAGTATTAGTTTAGTTATTATCGTACTACCATCGTCGTTGTTGAGGTTTATGATTTTCCCTGAATAGATTTTGACCTTTGGGTGTGGCAGTAGAAGCACGACAGTAGAATAAATGCTGTAGAAATGCGGTCATTAAGGAGTATGTTAGAGATAAATCTGAATGACAGAGTGAGAAATTGTTTGATAATAGAAGAGTGTGGTTTGCAAGATTATGTTGTAACCAAGATTAAGAAAGAAATGCTTCGGTGGTTGGTCATGTAGAAAGAATGAACGAGGAAAGAGTGACAAAGCAAATTTATGTTGCAGAGGTGAACGGGAGAGCCGGGAAGGGACGCCCTAAGCGAAAGTTTATCGACCAAATTGGCGATATATTGAAAATGGGCCAAATCAAGAGTACCTTTAACCGACGAGCGTGTATGAATAGGTATATGGATGTGGAGGAAGCGAGAGAGGTGTGTCAGTATCGTGCCAGATGGAAGTCCATAGTCTCTACCTACCCCTCTGGGTGACAAGTGTGAGTATTTATGTATATATTTCGACCGCGGTGACGTGACTTCAATATCAACAGCGTAGAATATTGTAGATTTTGCTCTACCATGCATTATATTAGAAAGTATAGCGTAGTACAGTCAGTCTCCAGCATAATAATGTCCACCAGACCGAAGTTAGGACACGGCACCAAGTCTTCGCGAAGAGTAACAAGTTTATGCACAAAATTTAGCGCACTTCTTTATTCCTTCACTTTCATAGTCTCATACTAGAGATCAGGCACTAGGTCAACGGCTCCACGTGGTTTTCGAGGCATGGGATTAAAATACCGCCAACTTCCTGACTTCGGTTTGCTTCTGAAAAATTCTTAGTAGAAAATTCAAATGCGAAATTCCTATAAAAACGCATGATGTGGACCGCCATGAATCCAGATAATATAGATGGTATTGAGACTTTTGTCGCAATATATGATGGTAAAATTTGACAGTTTGAATTATACAAACAATTGCTCGGGATAAACCTAAAAGTGAATGCGATAAAATCCAATCCAATGCCACGTCTTTTCAAAAGGCCAATCGATCAGCCGAACAGAGAGACTTCAGTCGTCAACGTATCGGGCCACTCTTTGCTCAGTTCTATCAGGTGCAGATTGTACTGGGGTGCCCCAGCCCGGATATGAAAACAGTATTCCATGAATGGCCGAAACTTGTAAAGTTGCAAGCGGCGGACCGACATAAAATTCCGTCTCGCTCTAGCCAAGCTTCGTAGAGAATTCCAGGATCTCGGAACCTTACGTCTTCGATATGTCCACATCATCTATTATGCCCCGAAGATGATGACTAATCGAATGACACCTTTAGCTGGACCGCGCGGTTTCGCTGGCGTTAAATTTAAATAAAATCAAACTTATTCCATTCCTTTTTCAAAATGCTACGAACGAAGCTATCAGCCACAAAAATACACGATATAGTTATCAACTAAGCAATACATTGTGGTACAATATTAGGTTGAAGGACTCTTTCCTTTTGTGATTAGGAGTTCGTCTAGGTGGAGAAAGATCTTGCATAGTTGAAACAGAAAGAGAACCTTTTCTATTTAATAGATTATAAAAAAATACTTATAGAAATTCACTCTTTTGTTTAATTTACCACTGGTTCGAAAAAAAACCTCCGTCCTGGGAAGAACAAAAATCCAGCGGGAATTTTTTTTGAAAAAAAGTAACAGCTTTCAATCTTAAATGTTACATAATTAACAACACAAAACAAATTAGAAATGGCTTGGTAGCGACCACCTTATTCCCAGGGGTTGTTATCATCCATTACTTCCTTAATATTATAATAAACCTATTTATACAAACATTGTTTAATAGAGTTTTTGTACTAAGAGGAGGCAAAATTTTGAATATTTTCTAAAATTTTGTTGTAAAGGCGTATACATCGCCCCAAGAATTAATTACTGACTCGGTGGAGTCGAGTAACTGGTACTACTAGTTTGTGTCTGTTCCTAGTATTTAAAGAATAAATATCAATTATTTTTTAAAACTACTTTTGTTTTTGTGTACACAAAACAAAAGTATCTAGTTTTAAAAATTACGTTTTCACAAATGTATTGCGAAGTCAAAGTTAATAATACAATGATTTCCATAATTTTTTGTCGAAGCGACACTCACACACGTTTACATCTCAGATTATACCTATATTCTGGGACTTACATAGTACATACACATACACGAATAAAAAATCGACTTATTTTCCATTCATTTCACACAAATGGATAATAATATATTTATTATTTCATAATTTTTCCCCCAACGATTCATTTCGCTGTGCGGTTACAAATAAATATAAAGCTGCTGATATCGTTTACCTGCACATGATTAGTGTAATTAAGATCGGAGGTGCTCACTCGCATCGGTAATGATGGCCACAATGCCCGTGGACTACAGCAGCGATCCCGCAATTAACAATTTGCGGGATTATCTTCGCATCCGGAGTGTTCATCCCAACGTCAATTACGGTAAATTACCTTATTGTTTTGACGTTCTATGGATAAAGGTGGACTAGGCATATTTCGCATCAGTAATTAGGGTGAATATTGAATAATTAGTGTACAATATTTAATACTATATACAATATTCTATCAGATAAAATCATCATCATGATTACAAATTGTTGTAATTCACCACAAATTGTTGTAAGTCACCACAAATTTACTGCTGAATTAACATCCATCAAGTCTCTGTGTGCCTCAAAATTTAGCGCATAAATATTTTACATTGTTAAGTTAATTAAGTATATTTTGACTGTAGGATCTAGGAACCTAAGAACAGCGACAGGCAGTAGCGTTAACGGTACGGAACGCCTATTATCGCCATTGTCAATTCGCCTGCTAATCGTATTACTGAAAATCTTCCCATCTTTTATACGAGGTAAAGTCATGCTGCAGCTATATTATTAGTAAGCTTGTAGCACGAATGGGTCGGCTCGACCGGGGTAGGATCACGCTCTCACAGAATACCAGCGTAAAATAGCAGCTGAATGCTGCTGTGTTTCGTATGGTGAGTGTAGAAACCCGGAGACCCACCCTATTTACTGGAAATGAGGCATCTTAGTCCTCATGGGTGACAACGCATCTGTGTCTGTGTCATGTCTATGGGTCCCAGCAACCACAACATGATGTGGACTGTGTGCTCGTTTGTTACCCTTATCTTATAAAAAAAACCTATAGGAGAGGGCCATGTCCAGAAGTGGAAGCTTAAACAACTGATGACGATGTGGGTGAAGGAGAAGATTAAGTTTGTTTCCAATTCTTCCTTCAATAACATCGCATGGATTATGTAGAGAATGGAAATTTGGGGATTATCGAGTACTCTACAATATGTAAAATTTGTAGCACTACAATAAAATCTTAATTGGCCAGGAAAGTCACGGTGTTACTTTAATATTTAGTATACTAAGTTACCTAGGCCTTTAGACGATGAAAATATCAGGCTTCTTTCATATTTTTCTAATTTCTTACATCACGTGACAACGTTCTTTTTTTAAGACCACGTGATACTAAGGTGTCGCGAAACCTATTTAATTCAATACAATAAAATCAATTTATTTCAGGCATCAAGGACTTAAAAATTAAGAACATTGGCCCATAGCAATATATGCCTTAACCTAAATATACAGGGTTATTTTTGAAAGAGTATCCAAATTTTAAACTTAACTTCAAATATATAATGATATACCGTTATTGCAGTTTTTGAAAATACGAGTAAATAAGGCTTATACTTTTATTTGAAACAATCCCAAACTGATTATGATTAATGCGCAACAACGTTTTTGCCTACCGATCCACCCTTACGTATATTATGTGTGCTGGTCCGAGAGCTCATGACGCATTTCTTTGTCTGTGTATATGACTGTTTGCCTGGCCTACTTGGATACACCTGGTACTGCACATACAGGTTAGTCGCAAAAAATATTGCCCAAACAAGTGCCTTTCAACAATCTGGTCACGTCTACGTGATCGAACGTCACGCGAGGCAACTTGATGAGATCATGCGTGATGGAAATTGGGATGTCATCGGGGTCGGTCTCATTAAACAGCCTGAAGATGTCTTGCAAAACAACTTCAGGCTGTTGTAAGAGAGACCTGCAGGACTTTCTTAACGCGTCCATCCCTGTGACGTGTGATAAGACGTGGAAAGATTTGGGTCACGGCTGAATCTGCTAACACCTTCTTCGCTTGGATGATCTCATCCTCGGTGAACCTTGTCATCAGTATCCGCTCCAGAGACAATTGGTCCATGACGTCCAATTTTTGGTGAACAAAGGCCAGGGACACGTGGGCTACGATAGTATCGGAGCGTTTAGGTTGACACGCTATTTCCAAATAATTTCGCGCAGTATGTTTACGCTACGAAAATATTGTAAGTTCGGCATTAGAGCCATCACATCATTATGAAGCGACTGCACTGACTATTTGTAGTTTGCCTTAGCCTTCGGTTAATCCGGCCCTGTCTTTAGACCATATAAAATCACATAAAAATTTATGTAACTAGTCAGCACATTCCAAATTTAATTTTATGATTACTTTCAGATGAGTGTATAAATTTTCTTAAAAGGCTTTCAACGGAGATTGGGCTTCCAGTACAGGTGTTTGAGGTCGTGCCCAAGAATCCAATTCTGGTGATGACATAGGAAGGTCTACAACCGGAATAGCCAAGTATAGTTCTGAACTCACATATGGACGTGGTTTTAGTGTTTGAGGTAAAAGAGTAATATAAACTAGCAGGCAATTAGCGTCTTTCTATAACAAAAATAAAGCTCGAAGAACCGAAAACGAGGTCGTACCAGTAAGCGATGTCTATACATCACTTACTGGTGCTGCTCCATCTAGTGGGGGACTATGCTATGATAGTCCCACACTAGATGGAGCGACTACTTGTTATATACGGAAAGTTGATGGATGCGGGTACCTTATACAGTGTTTTGTGGTATTCCTCGATGGAGGCCTGGCATAGTCCCGACAACGTGATAAAAAATGAGATTGACTTCATCGTGACGAAAAAACACATACATACATATTCAGAGATGAATCAGTGATCAATAGGTTTAATACCGGAAGCGGTCGCTGCCTTGTTCGCGGCACTCTGAATATCGATTTCAAGATTGAAAGAAACCCGTCTGATGAAGTCTACGTTCCGACCAAATGCGTTTCAAACCGTAGTGGGATCCCAACGTTTCCAGAATCGAGTCGATACCCTAAAACTCACATTGGACATTGACGAGGATCTCACTAGTGTGGTCAAGATCTTAAGGGATGAGGGGAATAGGTTGTGTAGTAAGCAACATATAGGCGGAAAGTCTAAGCTCTCAGACGAGACACTTCATCTTATGCAAAAGTGACGGCAGCAACAGCCGCTCCATTAGAACAGCTGGCACTCACCAGATTCGTAAAGAGAGCTATACAGAGGGACCTGCGGTGCTCTAATGCAACCTTTATTCAAGAGGTAATAGAGCAAAAGGGGTCCTGTATTGTAAATACGACCGCCAACTAAGTCCTTGTAGATCATTTTATATATTCCAGCACATATTGTTTATAGCGTAATTATTTATTACATACTTACTTACTTATCGTCACGCACAATCCCTGACGGGGTAGCCAGAGAGAACAGATCGCCAAGTGTCACGATCCTTACATACCTCTTTCGCTTCTTTCAGATTCATCATTACAGCCTTTCATAAGTCCACTGCTGAACATAGGTCTCCCCCAAGGAATGTCACAAAGCACGGTTCTGAGCCACCTGCATCCATCGATTTCCTGCATGTCTTACCAGGTCGTCACTCCATCTCGTGGAGGGTCGCCCTATACTTCGCCTAGCGGTACGAGGCTGCCACTCAAGAAACTTTCTTCCCCATCGGTTGTCGATTCTTTGAGCTATATGGCCGGCCCAATGCCACTTCACCTTACTAATCGGTTGGGCTATGTCGGTTACTCTAGTTCTACTGCGGATATCCTCATTCCCAAGTTTATCACGCAGAGAAACTCCGAGCATAGCCCTCTCCATAGCTCGCTGGGCGACCTTGAGCTTCTTCATACGGTCAGCAGTGACGGACCACGTCTCAGATCCGTAAGTCATCACTGGCAACACGCACTGGTTGTAAAATTTCGTTTTAAGGTTTTATGTCTGATGAAAAGATGTGTCGTAGCTTCCCGAACGCTGCCCAGCCGAGTTGAATCCGTCGATTGACCTCTCGGTCGAAGTTGGACTTACCTTTTTTTTTTTTTTACATGGGGAAATGCCTACGCATACCCGCCTCGCGGGGGCAAGGACGGGTTATGTCGGACTCGCACCGACTAAAACCCCATGGTGTTCCACCCTAGTCGCATATTGGCAGGGCCACGGGAACACTTTCGCACACTTCCGCGGCCCCACCTGCGCTGGCCTCCCCATGGCGGCCCCTCCTCGGGAGAGGAACACTCCTCCCCCATCTCCTTCTCCGGTAAGGCGCACCAGAACACATGGCGCGCCCTCCTCCTCGGCCTCCAATTTTACATGCGCAACGGACGCCCCCGTGTCCGATGCGCGAAGGCCATGGGGCCAGGAAAAACTAGCACTCAGGAGCACCAGCCTTCCTGACCCCAGCGGCGGATCTGGTCTATGACTCCGCCGCCAACCAAAATTCGGCTGCGGAGGGTAGGGAGAGCGGGGCCTCGCAATACCGGCACTCCTCTCCCCCCGCAGCCCCACCACCACCGCATCAATTAACGGTGCGGCCCCGTCTGAGTCGCGGAGTATAGGGCGAGTGGCGCATCGCCATACCAGCACTCCTCTTCCTCCGCGACTCTACCTTGGCTGCAGCGGTAGAGGGAGCACTCATCCCTCTCACCGCAGCCAACCAACACACATCCGAAGTGGACTTCCCAAGCACACTCGGAGTGGCCACCTCGGGCCGGCCCTACACCTCGGGCCAGCCAAGGGGTTCCTCTTTGTTCACCGCGGTTGACCAAACCACGGCTACTAAGCCCCCCCGCCACGACAAGGCGGGAACCCGTTCGGGGGGAAGTTGGACTTACCTAGTCTGACTATTTGTCCCAGGTAAACATACTCGTCAACAACTTCGAGCTTAGTGCTCCCAACAACTACCGGCATAGGTGTGATATGGATATTAAACATAATCTTTGTTTCGTCCATGTTCATCTTAAGACCTATCCGTTGGCAGACACTATTGAGGTCATTGAGCAAAGTGCTTAGGTCCTCCAGCTATTCTGCCATAAGGACTATATCTTCGGCAAATCGAAGGTGAGTGATGTACTCACCATTGATGTTAATACCGTATCCTTCCCAGTGCAGAAGCTTGAAAACGTCTTCCAATGCAGCGGTGAAGAGTTTCGGGGATATAACGTCACCCTGTCTTACACCTCTCTGCAATTGGATAGGTTTCGTACTCTGGTTCTGTACTTGGATAGCCATCGTAGCTCTACTCTACTGTACGAACATTTCAGCACTTTGATATATCGACAGTCAACTTGGTCCCGCTGAAGGGACTGCAGCACCGCCCAAATTTTGACGGAATCAAAGGGTTTCTCATAGTCCACATACGCCAGACATAGTGGCAAATTTTACTCTTCGGACTTCTGTACAATTTGCCGAAGGGTATGTATGTGGTCTATGGTGCTAAAGCCCTTTCGGAAACCGGCTTGTTCAGGAGGCTAGAAGTCGTCAAGTCTGCGCGCGAGACGATTCGTAATGACTCTCGAAAACAGCACGTAGACGCGGCTCAGAAGGGAAATCGGTCTGTAGTTCTTCAAGAGAGCGTTGTCACCTTTCTTGAATAACAAGACCACCGCACTTCTGCTCCACGCCTCCGGTGTAATGCCACCATGGAGGACGGAATGATAAAGCTTCTGAAGGACTTCAAGTACCGGTCTTCCACCCGCTTTCAGAAGCTCCGCTGTAATTCCATCCTCGCCTGGGGCCTTGCCGTTTGTAAGATGCTGGAGAGCCATTCTAATCTCGCTCAGACTGACGTCCGGGATATCTTCGGAATAGTGTCGGATAAGACTCACTCTTGGATCGTTACTCACACTTGTGTGTGGCTCCACCGATGACGTGTACAGATGTCCATAGAACCTCTCAATCTCACTCAGGTTCCCCGGAAACGATACTGCCACACTTGATCTTCAGTTTTCACAGTTGGCTCTTTCTGGCATACAGATCTCTGGCAAAGACTTTGGAGCCTTGGTTCCGCTCGATCGCTTCTTCAATACAAGCTGTATTGAAGTTGCGTAAGTCCCGCCGCATGCATTTGGAGATCTGTCTGTTCAGTTGCCTGTATGCTGTCAAATCTGTTGAAGAATGTAGCTTCATCTCCCGTCTAACAGCCATGAGATTAAGAGTGTGATCGGAGAGTTTTTGTGTTCTTCTGCGGCGGGTCTTGCAGAACGTAGCTCCGACCGCATGGACAGTTTCCATGAGCTTGTCATTCATATCGTCCACTTTATTGCAGTCTTCTAGGCACTGAAAACGGTTTTGTAACTCAAGCTGAAAGGTTTCAGGACTTTGGAACAGAGCACGAGGGGGACGGAGCGTTGACTTCATTGGATGAGATCTCTCCAACTTAACGTTTAGGTTCAGTGTGCCTCTAACCATTCGGTGATCGCTACCAGTTTTCACCTTCGCGATCACGGAGACATCACTGAACAGTTGTCGTCTGGTCATAATGAAGTCAATCTCATTTTTTGTCGAACCGTCGGGGCTCGACCAGGTCCACTTCCTGTGGGACCGCTTCTGGAAGAAAGAGTTTATCATAAAGAAAACCTCTTTCTCCATGAAGTCGGCCAGCTGCTGGCCCCTTGGGTTCCGTTGACCTATTCCAAATTTCCCTACTTTCAGCCCACAGATTCAGATTAAGATTCAACTCGGTTGGGCAGCGTTCGGGAAATTACGGCACATCTTCTCGTCAGGTATACCTCAAAACTTGAAAACAAGACTGTACAACCAGTGCGTGTTGCCAGTGATGACCTATGATACTGAGACGTGGTCCTTCACTGCTGGCCGGATGAGGAAGCTCAAGCTCGCTCAGCGAGCTATGGAGAGGGCTATGCTCAGAGTTTCTCTGCGTGATAAACTTAGAAATGAGTATATCCGCAGTAGAACTGGAGTGACCGACATAGCCCAACGGATTAGTAAGCTTAAATGGCAATGGGCTGGCCATATAGCTCGAAGAACCGACAACCGTTGGGGAAAAAAGTTCTCGTGTGGCGGCCTCATACCGGCGGACGAAGTATAGGGCGTCCCCACACTAGATGGAGTGACGACCTGGTAAGATATGCAGGAAGTCGATGGATGCAGGTGGCTCAGGGCCGTGCTTTGTGGCATTCATTGGGGGAGGCCTTTGTTCATCAGTGGACTTGTGAAGGGCTGTAATGATGAAACCTAATTAATGTACTAGTACAGCTCAGTGACAGTCAACCTGATTGACCGAGCTTTAATCGGCCTGGGAAATAAACATTGGAAAATAATACACCATCCTAATTGTTAGAGCCGGTTCCAAGAAAAAAATAACAAAACACTTTTTGGTCTTTGCTCGGAAGCTTGGGAGGAGCCACCTTACGAAACTAAAATGATGGCAAAACCCTCACGTCGGAGTCTGAGGTCGAAGGCTACTACGGTACACTATACACCTCCCAAAATCAGAGTATCAAAACCTGACCCCAAATACGACGATCCCAGAGCCATACTAACCCACCACTTTACCGACGAACTGCCAGATATCTATTTGAAGGAGATAGAGCTGGCCCTCGGCAACTTAAACATGGAACAGGCCCAGGAGAGGACGGCGATACAACAGAGCTCTTGAAAGCGAGGGACAACCATTGGTAAAAGAGCTCTGTCGAATTTTTAATGCGTTTCACGAGATGAGAGACGCCTGTGGAGGCGAGCATCACAGTATTGTTTTACAACAAAGATGACAAGACAATAATTAATAGAAACAGGCGTTACTTTGCGGAAGTCCATTATATTGAAGTTGTTAAAAAAATTCCTTCGCGTACATCCGCTCGATAAAATAAAATGACGTGTCTTACCTAGTTTGCCCCTTCTCATATAAAAAAAGTTTGAAGAGCACCTCCCGCCCTCCCTCAATTACGTGCGCTATCCCCGTCAACACTAATCCCAGCACCATTAATCCCAGCACCACTACTCCCAACACCACTACACTAGGAAAGACACACCACCGACGACAATACGACACGTGTTTCGCCTCTACACGAGGCATCTTTAGGTGATGTGGACTCTGAGGTGGCTGAGGATTTTTTACCAACTTTAATGACAAGACAATGTTAAAGAATTATCGGCCCATCTTGATTCTGAGCCACGTCTATGAGTTATTTTCGAGTTACATCACGCACCGATTCACGCGGAGACTTGACAAATTTCAACCTTGCGAGCAGGCTGGGTTTTGAGGAGGCTTTGGCACCATAGACCACATCCACACAGTAAGGAAAATTGTACAGAATGAGCATAATCAGCCCGTGTCTGGCCTTTGTGGACTAAAGAAAGCCTTTGACTCCATGGATACTTGGGCTGATATGAATTCCTTGCAGCGTTGCCAGATTGATCTATAAAGATGTTTTGAGTAATTTAAACACCACAAGCTCGATGTCGGTCCAAGTACAGGTTGGTCTTACAAACCCTATTCAGTTTCATCGTAGAGTGAGATAGGGGGACAGGAATGGACGTGGCATCAATATAAACGGCGAACACAACTCACACTCACGCTTTGCCGGTGATATCGTCGTCATGGCAGAATCACTGCAGGGACTACAAGACATGCTGAACAGCCTAAATGAATTCCCCCGACTTGTAGGACTGAGTATGAATTTAAATAGGAAAAAGTCACGCTTAACATTCATGTCATACGAGATTAGATTATCGTTGATGGTTGAAGTTGTTCAAGAGTATATTTGACCCGGCCAGATACAGTGAGAAACAACTTCGAGAAAGAAGCCGCTAGGCGGAATCTTTTAGGCTGGGCGAAATTTTTAAAGCTTCGTCAGGTCTTCCCGTCACCCATACTGCAAATCTTGAAGACAAAAGTCGTCGATCATTGCGTCCTGCCTGTGCTCACACATAGTGCTGAAAGGTACGACTACGCCACAAACTCAAAATCACCCAGCGGGCGATGGAAAGAGCTATGCTCGGAGTTTCTCGGGTGGATAAGATTCGTAACGAAAAGATCCGCCGAAAAACCAAGATCACCGGCGTTCCATATTTGCAGGCTGAAGTGACAATGGATTGGTCACATCTGTCGCAGAAGCGATAACAGTTGGAGTATGCATGTTATAGAGTGGAGATCGCGTTTAGGTAAACGTAGTGAGGGACGCCCCCTGGCTAGATCGATCTGCGCAAGGCGGCTGGTAGCAACTATGGTGATAGGATGCGTGAAGCCGAAGATTGGGCATTGCCACACCTGAGTACATTCTCACCGTAACAAGTCTGCAACTCGGAACATAAGGATAGTTGCACTGCTGTAGACAGAAATAAACAGGAGGGCAGTATCAACCCAGACGGATTCTTAGCCAGAAAAGTAGAATTAAATAAAAAAAATCATACATTTTAACATTAACAAAAGCTGGAATTGCCCGCCTTTTGACGCTCAACTAGTTGATGGTGTTATCTATGGCCGAGGAGTCCAAGATATGAAGTCTGTTGCAATTCAGTACCTTGAAGCAGTAAAGAGATTGAAGAACAAAGGCATACGTCTCAAGAGGACGGTTCTTCTAAGTTTTGTACCGGGTAAATTTGTTTTTATTGTTTGTCCTTGCAAATTGTTTTGCATAATTACATTATTCATTGATTACCGTTGCAGCCTATTAAAGTCTTCCGACGAACATAGGTCTCTCCAATAGATACCTTCATAAAACGGACACCTGCCATAGTTGCTACGCTTGGGAAGCAGGTTGGCAGCCGCAGTTTATTTTTATTTTTAGTCGTTATTAGGAAGACGCTGCTGCCCATCTCCTGATTTGTTTCCCTTGTCGCCTCTTACCACACCCACGGGATGATATGGGGTAGTGGATATTCTTACACCGCCACTACACGGTTAACGCCACTACACGTTAAATACATCGATTACAGCATATCAAAA
Organism: Parnassius glacialis; assembly: GCA_033319125.1. Classification (NCBI taxonomy): domain Eukaryota; kingdom Metazoa; phylum Arthropoda; class Insecta; order Lepidoptera; family Papilionidae; genus Parnassius; species Parnassius glacialis. The sequence goes on along the minus strand of JAVANC010000009.1, from coordinate 38,186,623 downwards.
GTCCACTGCTGTGATATTGCACGTAATTGAGGGAGGGTGGAATAATAAATAATTACTTTTTAACATTTTTGATACAAATATTCTGATATATCTCTTGATTTATTTATTTTTTGAAAATCGGACAATGATTTTATAAATGACACCAGTTGTAATAATAGCAAAATATGGCCGGAAGGAATAAATAAGACGTTCATAATTATTGTCAAGCTCGTTGCCAAGACAGCTTACAGCGACGGTTATAGGGCATTCATCTACCCGTTAGAATTAAATGCTTGTGAGTGAATGAGAACAGATGTATGCGAGGACATATTATAATATACACTTACAGCTAACGTCATAGTCAACATTTTCATGCAGCATTAGTAAAAAACTTCTGTGTTCGTTGACATACAGTAAGTTAAATGTGTGCCGCGGAGTAGCGGCGTAAGACAATCCACTATCCCATTTTATCATCTCGTGGGATCGTATGAGGCGACTGCAAGAAATGAAACAGACGATGGACAGCAACCTAATAACAACTCTAAGTAGTAAAAACCTAAATTGCATGTATGTATTTAGTTGGCACGACAAAAAAGACTTATGTATTAAGTACACTGTACCGCTATTATTTTAATAATATACAAGATATTGCAGATTCCATAATGAAACTGTGAAAATATTTATATTAAATGAAAAGACCAGAAGGAAGTTAGCGCAGAACATTATTTTTTTTAAATTAAATTGTATGCCAATTAATTGATCCTTAAATGATTCAGTGGAATCCGTAATTGCTCCACGTCTATTGCTATTAGTTAATTTATAATTAATTAAAAAAAACTATCGAAAATTTTATTTTGCTTTAAAACATAAAATATCTACTTTTAAAATTAAACTGTATGTTGTTAAGCTGTATGACAAGGCTTATTATTTTTTTAAATTATGTTGAAAACACATTTTATAATTTATTTTTTAATTTTATCTTAAGATAAAATTCGAATAGTTCAAGTTCTCGTGGTCACCCCGCTGCTGAGATATCTTTGACATAAAATGTACGTTGTTTTTTGTACTAATTCCCTAGACTTTGCGGGGGGCGAGGTAACATTTACATACTTACACCGTACTATAAATGACCTTAAAATAAATCGCTTATTTTTTAACTTAGATTAGAATTAGGTGGTAAAAAAGGAATGAAAGAGTTCGTCAAAACAGAACACTTCAAGAAGCTGAACGTGGACTTCGCTTTAGACGAAGGCAGAGTAAGTGCACAGATGAGTATCAGGTGTTTAATGGCGAAAGAATCGTCTGGCACGAGTTTTTAAATCATTTGTACTCAAAAAGATTATTTTGCAAGGTTCATCGCCTGTATAACCATTTATCAATATACAGGGTTATTTTGCAATAATCGGCCAAATTTGCAAAGAGAAGGTTCAAAATAAGTAATATAGGCAAACCGCAGACGGGTGCGCCGCACACCCTTGTTCGTACGGCGGTTAGATAATTCAACTATGGCATGTTATGTGATCACAAAACTGAACAAAATATTAACCACCCCAAGATTAGCGCGAGCCCTGAGTACCATGAGGCTGTAAAAAAAAGTTAAAGCTGTGTAGGCTATCAGCATTAACATAACGGAAACTAGCTTAGATTAATGATAGTTCTTCGCGAGCGCGCGATGACCTATCATTAATCTATGGGAAACTAGATTAGGGAATAACAGACTGATCTCTCAATCGCCTATACGATACTGCTAAAACAACATTCTACCTTCATTTGTTCGTATTTCCTTTTATTTTTTATCCTTATTCCCAACAATATTGTAAATATGTTGAAATGAAACGCAGTAAAATATACCTATAAAATTAATTTTGTACAATATGTCGTATTCGCATAAATATAAAAAATCATTAATCTTTTTCGTTCTTTAAAAACAATCTTTAAAAAATCTTCCTCATCTTCATAAGCCCGGAAAAGTCCATTGCTAGACGTATTATACTTATATTTTGTATAATACATGTTATATCAGATAAGCCCTCATTTGGCATAAGTATGTTAGTATTGGATACTCTTGAGTGTTGAATTGTGTTTATCACTGTTGTAAATTCACCTTTGTATCTATTAGTGAGGACCTTTAATTGGCTTATTGTAGTTATTAGTATTATCTAACCTAATTATGGTAGCTTTTGGTCTTCCAAATAAAATAAAATAAAAAATAAATTAATAAAATACTTCTTCGGTTGAAGAGAGGATTTCTGCTTTAATCATCTCTGACAGGCCGAATGACGATCGCAGTACCGTCTTACACCTTTGACACTGCTGCTCTTTGTCGGTCTAGATATTTACTGAATGGTATAAACAAGAAGGTTATATCGACATCTGTTAGAAATCATGAGACTTTTTTGGTATTTCCCATAGTCGCTTCTTATCACCCACGGGAAGATATGTGGTGATGGAGTGCATTATGGTGCCACCACACATTGTGTGAACACAATTAGTGGTCTTTGGATAGTCAGGGTTGTTAAGCATAGATGCCACATGGCATTAAGTCCGTCATGTATACCCTTAGCTTTAAGATGTTACATTTTAGTTTTAACAAGTAGTAAAAATTTAACATTTTGTACAACAACTTTAACCGTGTACTGTGGTATACTGAACACATCTGCGTACCCCTTTAAAGTGTACAGGCGAGATATTATGTTTTGTGATTGCGTAAGCAATGCATAGATATGCTATAGCAGCAATCGTTGTCGATTTGCTGGCATTTATTGAAGAGTTCCGTTGTCTGTCTCCGAAACTCATCATCAGAACTTTACGAGATTTAAATGGGAACATTGCGGAACAAACATCTTTTGAACAAAAATTATTTTGCAAAGTCGTCGGTATATAACGGAGTTATGCATGTCCGAATATATATATATATTCGGATATATATATATATATATATATATATATATATATATATATATATATATTGTTCGCGCCAAGCGCTAATGTCAAGAATCGACGCCAGAGGGTGCTCGGTTCGGCGCGATACCGGTTTGACGTTCGGTCGAGCAGAGTGGGTGGCGAGAACCCGCGAGGGCAAATAGGAGTTGGTAGGCAGTGCTATCGACGGCAAGCTGTCATTTTTTGTGCGGGAACGCGGAATAGTGTAAGCGCGTCTAGTAAATATACTGTCTAGGATTCGTAACACGCATTCCTTGCCAGAGAGCTTCTCCCGGGACTTATTTGGGTTTAACTCTGAATCCGTATATAAGTGTATTCTACAATATTAACTACTATTCTAGAAATAATTGTTGCCACGCGAACCGGTAGTGAACTTTGATTCGGACATTCTTATTCGTGCGTGGTGTTACGTTTTTGCTTATAGTAACGGGATTTCGTAAAGACCGACATTCTGTATTCGTTTTGTGGGTTAGGCTTTAAAACAAATTAGAGTTAGTGGCTTCTGGAAGTTAGTTAATTGTACGATGGAGTTAATGGACTGTCCTCGTGACGAACGAAGAAAGTGACTGTGGACGACTCCGCGGAAGATTACCACCATTTGGAGCGGTGCTGAAGTCCGAGCTGCTGCCGACGGTAACGGTCTAATCAGGTCTAACACTACCAGCCACACACAAACTTTTTTAAAGTCGGTTAAAAATGAAAAATACATGAAGAATATTTCTTTAAAATAAATTAAGAATACTTTTTTAAACACACGAGAAAATATATTTTAGAGCGTAAGTCGTCTTTGTTAAACGTAACGTTATATATAGTGGTCTTAGTGCTAATGCCCTCATTAGTCAGCATTCTGTCGTGGATAATCACAGACTCGGAGAATGGCCTTACATTTTTGAGCATTTGTTTTGAGATTATCTTAATGGTGGAAGGGATTGCCCGTTCCATAGTTACAATAATTTTAACGGACATAATAATTGCAGGTAATTCATCAAGTGACGTGACGGTTTAAACTTTGCGGGCTGTGATATTTTGTAATAGAATATCAAACATTATCTTCTTTTAAAAGCTGTAATTGTATCGTTTATTTTACCTTTAAATATAACACTAACTATAGTATGTGCCAAATCGATTGAGAAAAACGGACAATGACCTTTCGGTCGTTTAACCAGGGGTTACAAACCTTAAATATATAGGCACATTTTATATGTAGTACTTTCTTTATTTATAATGATTTTTTTATAATGATTGATATAATATATATTTATTAACTATTATTAAAAAGTTATGTGAAAGATCGCTGTAGAAGAAAAATCATCTATTGTTATAAAGTACTTTATTCATTTAACAACAAAAAACATTAATTTATAACACATATAAAGATTCGAGTGATAACGACACCGAATAAGTACGTACTTATGCAAAAGATAAAACTTTATTTTTAATATTATATAAGAACTTTATTTTTATTCGGTGCAATCATCACTCGTATCTTCACTTGATGAACTATCTGTAACATTAATTATAAAGCGATCTGCAGTTTGGTCAATTCTATCATCCATGCCACGCATTTTTTGTTCAACCTTAAGGACATGCTGAACACAGTTTTTCCATTTATCTGGCGTGATTTGAGTTAAACCATCTTTAAGTAAATTTTTAACATCTTTTAACTTGAAAGTTGTATTTTTTCGTGCAACGTACCCTTTCACATCTGCCCACACAAGTTCAATGGGGTTAAGCTCACAGTGATAAGGAGGTAACCTTACCACTGTGATGCTTTTTTCTTTTGCCATCTCGTCGGTGACGTAACTTCGATAGTTATCTTTAACTGCCTTTATTTTTTCCATTAAGTGGGTCTTTGTGTCCGAGGGCACGTATGCGATCTGTTTAGATTCTAGCCATTCCTGCATATTTTGTTTCCGCCAAGACATTGTTGGGGTTTTTTCTAAACGTCTGGAGTGGTAACTAGCGTTATCCATAACTATGACATCGCCGCTTTGCAGTTTTTCTATTACTTTTCTAAACCAGTCCTCGAAATGGAGAGCGTCCATACTCTCATGGTAGTCACCAGTAGATGATGATTCAAATACCCAATCACATCCCTCCAAAAAGCCATTTTCATTGCCAACGTGTACAACTATTAATCGCTTTCCTTTACCCGAAGGGGCTTTCGCGCCAGTAGAGTAGCCTTCTAACCGTGATTGACGAGAAGATTCAATTGTGGTGTCTTCCCATACCTTTCCCATAGTATGACCTGCGTTAATCCATGTTTCGTCAAGGTAAAAAATGTTACGTCCCTCGTTTCTTAATATTTGTATTTCTCTCAAATATCTGGTACGCCACAGAACTATCTCTGGGCGATCTATTAGACCACTTTTTCTGTTTCTCTTTATATATTTGAATTTTAAATGGCGCAACACACGTCGCAGGGAAGTTTTGCTCAAGTTTGGCAACTGGTCATCTTGATTTATACTGAGCAAAATTTTGTCTAAAGTCGGTAATTCTCCTGCAAGAAAGAACTGATGCACTTTCGCTCTTATAGCCGATTTATCAAAATCGTCCAACTTGTCAATTACAGACTTTTTTCTTTTATTAATTATTCCCTTTTCTGGTATTTTATGGGAATCTCTATACACGCTTAATACGCGATATATAGTGCTCTTGCTGACTCCTGAGATCTCCGAAACCTTTTCTACCATATTAACGTTTGAAGGATACACGTCTTCGGGCCAGGTGTTTTTGACATATTTGTATACATTAATGATAATCTCTTGTTCCCCGACCGACAAAGTGGTAGGTTTTCTCTTTTTTACTGGTGACGTTAAAGGTGCTCCAGAAGATGGGCCTGTAAATAAATGACAAAAATATACTACCATAGTACTACATCACATAAATACATATTGTTTTAGAAAATAAATACCACATGGTCACATAAAAAGAGCGCTTTAAGAAATAGAAAGGCTACGTCGTCGCATTTGTACCTATTTGTACGTACCTGCTACGTTTATTATGGGTCGGCGACGTCTCTTTCCACTTGATGTTGAAGGACCGGGTCCTTCACCAAATTCTCCTGAACTCATGTCGATTTAGTAACGACCGTCACAGTAAAACTAATATAACAGATTCAAAAAACAAAAACTTAACGATATAACAAATTTAACAGTAAAAACTCAACTAAAACAATGCAATGAATGCTATGAATTACCCGAGACGTACACACGCAAGCGCTATCCGAACACGAATGAAAACAAAATGGCGGACCGGCCCAAAAAAGGTGACGCATCTCTGGCTGCCATTGTCACGTTTCTTTTAGAACGAACTGACGTAACGCGCGTTTTGTTTATTTTAAAGGGATGAATTTGCAAACGCTCAATATGGTGATTATATTGCTTCAAATATTTTTTTAATATGAAACTGTTATTAAATGAATTGCTGCGTTACTTACCATAAATTGAAATATAAAATATAACACATTTTTCGCGATGTACCGTAAGATTTTACTATGTTTATAGGAACCACAGACAATATTATTTAAGAAACAAAAAAACAAAACATATGTGCTGACCTAGAAGTGGGAATAATATCAATATTTAAATATTGTTATCACATCTAAATTGAGATTTTGTAAGTTACGCCTTTTGACACTCGGCTCATATCTGAGGTCATTGTCCGTTTTTCTCAATCGATATGGCACATACTATAATAACAATTGATGATATAACTGTGAACAAATAAAGTAAAAGCCTGTACACGTCCCACATCCTTCATCCAGAACCTTCTCGTTTTTTTGAATTGGTTAACAAAATTTAAATAAACAATATAATAACACAACAATACAATGTATCGTCTTTATAACAGCTTATAACAGGAATTAAAAATTGAAAACATTTTTCATCGGCACACTTAAACTGCCCGGGCAAGTCGAGCCACGGCTCACTGCTGCTCCCGGATAACTCCGGAGAAAAGGTCAGTAGCTCTTTTATCTAATGTGAATATTGAACAGTGGTAGAGCCACGCGGCAGCTCAACAGCGGTAGAGCCACGTTGCAGCTTTTGATGTCGCACGGATGGGCCGGCTCGAAGCGGGGTGGTACCACGACCTCACAGAATACCAGCGTGAAGTAGAGGCTTACCTCTGCGTTTCGCTTGGTGAGTGCAGGTGGCCGGAGGCCCTTTTTTTACTGGAAATGAGGCATTCCGTCTTAGTCCTCACGGGTGACAACGCATCTGCATTTTGATTCGCAAACGAGGATAGATGTAGATGTCTATGGGCCGCAGCAACCACTTACCATCAGGTGGACTGTGTGCTCGTTTGTCACACTCATCCTATAAAAAAAACGAATTTTAATATTTCTTCAAATTTAAATATTTTTTTTTAGATATCTTATCCATCCATCCAATGAAAGAAATTATTAATATATAAAAATACTAGCTAGCCAGGCAGGCGTTGCTCTGCTCTTTTCGACGACACTTCGTCCTATAAAAAATCTTTAATCCGTTATAAAAAATATTTAGGGTCCACTTATCGCCAAATCGCCAAAAATCGCCGGTGGTAAACAATTTCACAAAAAAGTCATGCGAGGAAAAAATTCCTAGTGTATCGCACAGTAGTGCCAAGATTCTAGATGATGCCACCATGACGGAATTCCGGTCTGGAGTACATTATTATTATAATGTTCTCTTCCTATTAATTAATCAATTACAACTGTGAACAATATATCTCTATTGACTTAGAGGTTATTTGAAACCAACATTTTCTTGGCACACTTTCTATTTATTCAAGAACATTGAACAAAGTGCCATGAAGACAGATTTCCACCAAGTTAGCTTTCGATTTAGTTCTTATCCTATCTGATTTAAATAATGTCTTGAACCGTTCATTTAAGAATCGCTTCTTGCTTTCATTAATTTAAAAATCTCTTAACTTCTTGTGGGAACGATGTGTATAATATTGAAAATGAATGAAAAATGTTTATTTGTCTCAAAATAGTTACATGTTTTATAAATGAGACATCCCCAGTAAGTAATTGATAATACTTGTGTTGGGGCTATCTCGCTCTTTCCCTTAATTATTAACAATATTGAGACTATTATACAAAAGTTAAGTAAACACAAAGTTTATCAAGAGAAAAATAACAGTAAGTGACTTATAAAGTAATTATTAGCTCTTTGTGTAACTGTAGTTGTACGCCTGGGTTTGTGCTGTTGAATGTGTGTGTGTGTGTGTGTGTGTGTGTGTGTGTGTGTGTGTGTGTGTGTGTGTGTGTGTTTGTGTGTGTGTGTTTATGTGTGTGAATGTGTGTCTTCTTTGAAGTGCCGGTGTGTTCGAAATGCATGTAATAGATTAAGCTCGGTAAGTACATACATTATTGATAAGAAAGAAGTAAAAAAAAAAAGAAAAATAAAAGTTTTTTTTTTGCTTATCTTAGTCTATCTAAAATTTGTTCGGTTTCTTCGTATGTTAAGGTTTTTAACCACTCAGTTATTAACTTTTTGCATACGTGTGATACCTCATGGTGGAACTTTAATTTTACGTTTATTTTATTATAAATGTAAACTGATTGGGTTGCATACTGACGCCGTGCAAAAGCGGTTCGGACCCTTGGGGAGTAAGCCACTATATCTTTTCGTCTCCTCTCTTGACTGTCTTGGTTAAATGGAATAGATTTTCGTAAGTATAGGATCGTAATTAAGTAATATAGTTTTCTAATTGAGAGTAAGCCACTGATTCTATATAGATCGTCGGTGGGGTATCTGTATGGTTTATAGTACATTACTTTTATAAGTGATCTTTGGGCTCTTTCTAACTCAAGAAATTTAGTTTTAGTGGCTCCTCCCCAGACTGGTAAACAATATGTAAGAACTGATTGCGTAAGCATAGTATAGATGCTATTTAGTGTCTTCTGAGGCATCACATATCTTAGATTTTTAAAAATCCATATCAATTTGCGCACCCGTGACGTAACAATCTCAATATGCGAATGCCAAGTTAAACACTCGTCAACTTGGGAATTATAAATATTAAAACTCGTATCTTGTGTACGTTATATATTTAAGGACCTGGCAATTACAATTATGGTCCAAGTGGTCCACACACGTGTGTATTCTAATTTTAAAATTAAGGCCTGGTTTAGACCTTAAACTAGGAGAAAAACAAAATATAATATTAATTCGATAAAACACAATAAAGTGTATTTCTTAAGAGTCAAGTGGCTTTTTTTATGATTGGGCCAGAATGCAACTATTATGGCCACAGCACGAACGGATTGATTCGACCAGGAAGTAATCATGCTTAAGGCGCAGGTTGAGCAAAATGTCGCGCTAGTCGTTATTTGTGCGGTTTTTAGGAGCTATCTACTTTTAATTTAAAAGATATATCAACAAATAAAAAACACATTATATTTCTACATAATCTTGATTTCATAAGAGCTATATCCAATTTTTTTAAAGGAATAAATATTAATATAATCTCCTTACAACGAAACCACATAAATGTGAAATTATTATTGATACCTAGTCAGGTCATAAATTCTGTCACATGTTTAATATAAAATAATTTAAACAAGTTTATTCATAATGTAACCATTTATATACCAAAATGAACTTAACAAAGCATAGATTCTTATGACACTAAAGTTTATTCAAAATAACCTCCGTGATTTTGAATACAGGCCTTCAATATGCGCGACCAGTCGTCTATCGCAGCACGAACGAGGTCCATGTAAATATCGGCGGCTGCCTTAATCAAGGATGTCTTGAGTGACTCCAAATTGGGATGAGGCTTTGAGCACGCCTTTTCCTCCAAGTGTTGTCATATCTTGTAATCTAACGGATTCAAATCTGGACTGGAGGAGGGCCAGTCTTCGTGCCGGATGAAGTCGATTTCACACGCTGGCAGCCAGTCTTGTGTGCTCTTCGCTCCATGAGCTGGCGCCAAATCTTGTTGGAATACCCAGTGCCTGTTATTGAACATGGCATGAGAAACAGGTTCCACAAAGTTCGTCAGGACTGTATTTTGATACACAACTGCATTCGTTTTTACACCTTTCTCACAAAAATGTACCTCTGTTAAGCCCCAATAAGAAACTCCCAACCATACCATGAGCGAGGGTGGAAAATGACCTCGTTGGACACGCGGAATACTGTTGCTCGCTTCTTCACTACTGTGTTTTTTTTTTTTTTTTTATAGGATAAGGGTGAAAAACTAGCACACAGTCCACCTGATGGTAAGTGGTTGCTGCGGCCCATAGACATTTACATCTATCCTCTGTTAAAGATCAAAATGTAGATGCGTTTTCACCCGTGAGGACTAAGATGGAATGCCCCATTTCCAGTAAAAAGGGCCTCCGGCCACCTGCACTCACCAAGCGAAACGCAGAGGTAAACCTCTACTTCACGCTGGTATTCTGTGAGGTCGTGGTACCACCCCGGTTCGAGTCGGCCCATCCATGCGACAGCAAAAGCTGCCGCCTGGCTCTACCACTGTTAACACCGTTTGCGTACACCTTATCATTTTGTTTGTTGTAGCTCTCTTCTACGGTAAAAATTTTTTCATGCGAAAATTTAATTTCCCTATATTTTTTTCCCGCGTACCGCTTCAACAAAGCGCGGCATCTCTTCAGTCTCAGGTCCATTAGACGAGCATTCAAACGTCGTCCTGTTTTTTTCGATATGCCCGAAGCCCTAAGTCTTCATTTAACACCCTTTTCACCGTGGTTCTGCTTAACCCGACCTGAAGGGCCAACAGTTTCTGCTTACGTTTGGGATTTCTTTAAATTCGCGCCTTCACAGCTTTTATCACTGCTGGAGTTCTAACAGACCGAGAGCGACCACTTCTTGACCTGTCATCTAAACTAGAGTCTTATCTAGAGTATCGTTTAATGGTACGATAAACGAATCTTTTGGTTATATTCAAATTTTTCAGATGTCAAAATGTCAAAAATTTGAATTGGCGCGTAACCGCAACGATGCAACGCAATAACTGCAACATGGTCTTCTTTAAGCGTCCACACCATATTTAAAAATGAGTAAAATTCTAAAAAGTAAACAGTTTTATTTTCATGAACAATTCGAAATTCGAATTCAATAAACTGTTTTGTGGCCAGCATTCTAAAAGAAAAGTTTTTACTGTGTGACAATACTTATGACCTCTGTGTAACATGCATCTCCTCGTAAAGTAAGTATTATTTTATTTTGCGATTTACACCATCATCATCATTACAGCCTTTCATAAGTCCACTGCTGAACATAGGCCTCCCCCAAGGAATGCCACAAAGCACGGTCCTGAGCCACCTGCATCCATCGACTTCCTGCATGTCTTACCAGGTCGTCACTCCATCTGGGGGGGGGGGGGGGGGGTCGCTCTACACTTCGCCTACCGGTACGAGGCTGCCACTCGAGAACCTTTCTTCCCCATCGGTTGTCGGTTCTTCGAGCTATATGGCCGGCCCACTGCCACTTCAGCTTACTAATCCGTTGGGCTATGTCGGTCACTCTGATTCTACTGCGAATATCCTCATTTCTGAGTTTATCACGCAGAGAAACTCCGAGCATAGCCCTCTCCATAGCTCGCTGAGCGACCTTGAGTTTCCTCATCCGGCCAGCAGTGAAGGACCACGTCTCAGTTCCGTATGTCATCACTGGCAACACGCACTGGTTGTACAATTTCGTTTTAAGGTTTTGAGGTATGTCTGACGAGAAGATGTGTCGTAGCTTCCCGAACGCTGCCCAGCCGAGTTGAATCCGTCGATTGACCTCTCGGTCGAAGTTGGACTTACCTAGTCGGACTATTTGTCCCAGGTAAACATACTCGTCAACAACTTCGAGCTTAGTGCTCCCAACAACTACCGGCATAGGTGTGACATGGACATTAAACATAATCTTTATTTTGTCCATGTTCATCTTAAGACCTATCCGTTGGGAGACACTATTGAGGTCAGTGAGCATAGTGCTTAGTTCCTCCAGCGATTCTACCATAAGGACGCCATTGATGTTGATACCGTATCCTTACCAGTCCAGAAGCTTGAAAACGTCTTCCAATGCAGCGGTGAAGAGTTTCGAGGATATGACGTCACCCTGTCTTACACCTCTCTGCAATTGGATAGGTTTCGTACTCTGGTTTTGTACTCGGATAGCCATCGTAGCTCTACTGTACAAACACTTTAGCACTTCGATATACCGACAGTCAACTTGGCACCGCTGAAGGGACTGCAGCACCGCCCAAATTTCGACGGAATCAAAGGCTTTCTCATAGTCCACATACGCCAGACATAGTGGCAAATTGTACTCTTCGGACTTCTGTACAATTTGCCGTAGGATATGTATGTGGTCTATGGTGCTAAAGCCCTTTCGGAAACCGGCTTGTTTGGGAGGCTGGAAGTCGTCAAGTCTGCGCGCGAGACGATTCGTAATGACTCTCGAAAACAGCACGTAGACGCGGCTCAGAAGGGAAATCGGTCTGTAGTTCTTCAAGAGAGCGTTGTCACCTTTCTTGAAGAACAAGACCACCGCACTTCTGCTCCACGCCTCCGGTGTAATGCCACCATGGAGGACGGAATTAAATAGCTTCTGAAGGACTTCAAGTACCGGTCTTCCACCCGCTTTCAGAAGCTCCGCTATAATTCCATCCTCGCCTGGGGCCTTACCGTTTTTAAGGTGTGCTGGAGAGCCATTCTAATCTCGCTCAGACTGACGTCCGGGATATCTTCGGAATAGTGTCGGATGAGACTCGCTCTTGGATCGTTATTTACACTTGCGTGTGGCTCCAACGATGACGTGTACAGCTGCCCATAGAACCTCTCAATCTCACTCAAAATCTCAGGTATCCCGGAAACGATGCTGCCACATTCTGTCTTCAGCTTTGACAGTTGGCTCTTTCTGGCAGACAGATCTCTGGCAAAGACTTTGGAGCCTTGGTTCCCCTCGATCGCTTCTTCAATACGAGCTGTATTGAAGTTGCGTAAGTCCCGCCGCATGCATTTGGAGATCTGTCTGTTCAGTTGCCTGTATGCTGTCAAGTCTGTTGAAGAATGTAGCTTCATCTCCCGTTTAACAACCATGAGATTAAGAATGTGATCGGAGAGTTTTTGTGTTCTTCTGCAGCGGGTCTTGCAGAACTTAGCTCCGACCGCATGGACAGTTTCCACGAGCTTGTCATTCATATCGTCCACTTCATTGCAGTCTTCTAGGCACTGAAAACGGTTTTGTAACTCGAGCTGAAAGGTTTCGGGACTTTGGAACAGAGCACGAGGGGGACGGAGCATTGACTTCATTAGACGAGACCTCTCCAACTTAACGTTTAGGTTCAGTGTGCCTCTAACCATTCGGTGATCGCTACCAGTTTTCACCCTCGCGATAACGGAGACATCACTGAACAGTAGTCGTCTGGTCGTCATAATGAAGTCAATCTCATTTTTTGTCGAACCGCCGTGGCTCGACCAGATCCACTTCCTGTGGGGCCGCTTCTGGAAGAAAGAGTTCATCATAAAGAGTCCCTCTTTCTTCATGAAGTCGGCCAGCTGCTGGCCCCTTGGGTTCCATTGCCCTATTCTAAATTTCCCTACTTTCAGCTCACCGTTCTCTCTTGTGCCTAGTTTTGCATTGAAGTCTCCCATTAACACCGTATATTGGGTTTTGGAGGAATGCATGGCTCTAGAGATATCCTCATACATTTCCTCCACCTCCTCATCGGGGTGTGCCGAGGTTGGTGCGTAAACCTGTATGACCTTCAGCGAATACCGTTTGGTGATTCTGAGTATAAGGTACGCAACCCTCGTCGACACACTTCCGATCTTTACAACGTTGTTAATGAGAGACTTGTGGACGATAAATCCGACACCTCCTTGGGACAGATGGTCGCCCTCCCGGTGATAGAGCAAGTTGCTGGATTCGAGGATTACTGTGTCCTCCCCCTCTCTTCGGACTTCGGATAATCCTATAATATGCCAGCGCAACTTGTCTATCTCTTCTTCCAGCTCCACGATCTTCTCGTCAGTCCTCAGGGTGCGTGCGTTGTACGTTGCCAGGTCGAGTCGTCTAAGGTGGCAACCGAACCTCCACCGGAGATTCTTAGCACCCCCTGCCCCGCCGTTACCATGGTCGCCACCGTAGCCAGATTATACTAATGGATAGGCAATTTATTAATTATTTTTTTCAAAAGACCAAAATTTGATTTTATTAAGAAATTATTTTAAAATCTCGGCGTATTCACTGCCCACGGGCTTGCTCAAGTCAGTGAGCGCTGAGCTCTTCGATGTGAAGCCCGTGTCGTCGGCCAGCACACACCACACACGCTCACGTCATGTCAGTCGATAATATTATTACTTATTAGGTTATTTATAGGTAGTATTATTTGTTTGTTTTGGGTATAATTTTTCGTATTAGTTATACATATATTTGTTGTGTTTGACTGCGCGATGAAACTTTTTGCGTGCATTTTCTTTAAAGTAAATGCATATAATAAAATGAGGCACCATTAGCATGTAAGGTTCGAATCCATAATTAACATTTCGACAAATATTATAATTTACACTATAAAAGGCTAATTCAATATTATCAGTATAGTATACAGTTAAAAATAATTCTAATACCCAACCGCAATATCTTATTAAGTATAGTACTGCCTCGTTGGTCTAGTTGTTGTAGTAGTGCGATTGCTGATCATGAGGTCCCGGGTTCGAATCCTGGGTCGGGCCAAAAAGTCAGTTATGAATTTTTCATTTATGTTCTTGTTTCAAGTTATAATTAGTATTACTAAGTTATAGTTTTTTGCTAAAATATAGTATATTATTTATTGCTTGTTTTTTTTCTTTTTCAAAAAATAATTGAGTACATAAGGTGTTCTATACATATAATTTGGTAAAAATTATCTAAGTAGGTACTAATATACCTACTTTTTACTATAAACTAAAAATTTTTAAAACTAAAAAGACTAAACTGACCATTTATTTTTTAACTCAAAACAGGACATGGGTTTATTTATACTCTAAAAGCTATAACTTTATACAATTAGTGTTCACTACAAAATTATATTCGGTATAGACGGTAATTATTAAATGCAACATATTTTTTTTAAATTATTAATTACATTTGTCAGTGGATTAAATTTGCTTTAATAAAGTTGGTGATGATTTTAAATAAGAATAAAATTCTGCTTAAGTTTTTTTTATTGTTATCTTTGTTAACAACATCGCCTTTAGAACTGGAACCATAAGTGTTTCTTTCAGACGTCCACAATTTATTCAAAATAAAAAAATACTCTTTCTACCGGAGCATTTGTACCAGGTAGACATAAAATATATTCGATTAAAAAAAATTATGTTGAAGATTGTTGGCTTTGAATACTTCCATCCAACAAGTTACGGGACAATTTTGTGTCCCGGAGCTTTATTTGGGGACAATGGGACAGGTGACCGAGAAAAGGGACAGTCCCATTCAAAACGGGACGTATGGTCACTTTACCTATAACCCGGCGACGGCTCCATGACGCAGTGGCTTAGCAATCAGTTGTTGCGCTGGGGGCCGCGGGTTCGAATCCCGCATGGAACAAATATTTGTACTGCCTACAAATAATTGTTCCGGGTCTGGATGTTTGTCCTTGTGCAATTTATGTTTGTAAACTGCCTCCACGACTCTCATTCTATATTACTCTCACTCTACGAAACATCCTATTTATTTGTTTATTCTTTATTGCACCAAATATTTGTACAAAATGCGAGCTATCTATCTATTTACCTATAGTGAGTAGGTATCTTTTAAACTCACAATTTTCAATGCTTCATTTTTAATATATAATTAATTATAAAATTTCATAATTAGATAATATATGAGAATACATAATTATAATATAATGCAACTAATATACCGAATAAAAAAAATTAAATACATTTATCGTTGTACGCTGTGTGTATTTCCATAAAATAGTTTATTGATGTTGAAAAAATACTACGTCCGTACAGTAGGTGGCGTCTTACATATTATTTCTTACGCGATCCTATATTGTAGCGAGTCGGCACGGCACACAAAATGCTCAAGGTCGTTCGCATGGAGTAGCCCCTTAAACTGTAAACTTAAAAACTGCACAAAAAGGGTTATTATAATATCAAGGAATACATGAATAAAAATAACCCCGGGGAATAAGGTGATCGCCACCATGCTGGTTCTATGAAAAAACATTTAAAAATTGTATAAAAGAAATTATTGTTAAATGAAATATGTTTGAAAAAAAGGCCCACTGGTTTTCTTGCTGGTTCTTCCCAGGACTAAGGTATTTTCTGAACCAGTGGTAAATAAAAAAATACTTTCAATAAGTATTATGTAATAATCAATATTGAATAAAAAAATATTATATTCTATTCTATTTTAAACAAAACATCTGCATAAATTAGCAACATAATGTTACTTTATTTCGTTGGGGAGTCTCAGGACCGGACCTTTTATACTGCAACGAGGCATTCCATCTTAGATCTTATGGGTGATAACACTTTCTTTATTTCAATTATTAATTAAATAAATCTGTGGCGTCTACTTACAATTAGAAATGGAAAACCATTTTTAAAATTCTTGTCTGGCTTTCTGTCTGTATGTCGGTGCTAATCTTCGGAATGACTCACCGATTGTAAAGAAACTTGACGAACAATAGAAAGCATTTCGGACTAGTGACTTTATCCGAAAATATGAAGACTTTTTTTGAGAAATCGAAAAATTGATAAAATAAAAGCGAAGCCGTGGTGGGTCACCATTTATAGCTAAAATTTTAACTGGTATGTACTGGCGGTATTAGTGGGTCGTCCCGTAAGTGACGCAATAATTGACTAAAGGAAATGCCATGTAGACCCCATGACTTCCAACGATGGGATTCAGCAATGTTTTTTGACATGCTGTAACGGTAACTATATTTAAGTAAATCTGTTTACAGACTTAACAATTAAATTTTTATTGCCCTTTTTAGATACGATACTTCATTGACAGGTTCCTGGATCTACGTCGGGTTTCAAAGAACAAGTTTGAGAGTGATCCATCATTCACTATTGGTGACGTTACCACAATCAATCTAACAGTGCAACACCCACTCAATGTGGGTATAAAATTTTACAGTTGTTAGTATTTTTTTTAAATCATTGAATTATATGTACTACGTACTAGAGAAGCTATTCCAAACAAAAACTGTGCGCTACTCTATGTCTTCGCGCATGCGCGGGAGATAGTAAAATATTACGATACTATTACCTATTTATTAACTTGAACAACAAATAATTTTAGTTACTAGACTACTGAATTGTTATTTATGTTCAGGTTTAAACTTTAATTTAAAATCTCGCATTATTAGCACCGCTCCACACTGCATGAATATTGAAGCCACACTAAATGACACTAAAGTAAGGTGTACAAATTGCAGTACAGTTCAGTTGAACTTAGTGAATGTTCGGAATGCGAAATCTAGTACGTAGTACATATATATCGATGTTTTAAATATAAGACTACTTGCCTAATTTTTAATTTTGTACTTAGGGTGGTATACAAGATAACGTCATTCCGGAGAAAATGACCGCCACTTTTGACATCCGACACGCACTGTCTGAGGATTTGGAGAGGGTTCAAAACATGGTAGGTTAAAAGAAAAGGGGCTTTTTAGCACACTTAATGATTTTGGAAGATAATAAAGTAGATACCTAGTTTAGCCACATAACTACTTTTACTAATCAACCTAAATTTAATTGTGGTTTATGTGGTTTATTTATTCTTTAGTATTAGTGTGCTTTGAAAATTTGGTATTATTTTATAACATCTGTAGCAACACGGAAACTTATAGAGTATTATTTAATCCATCGGACAACCTTTAGATAAACAGTGGTCTTAGGAGGCTGGTGCTGCAATGACCTATACATTCGACCTGAAGGACGTGTACGTGCCTCCAAGAAAATGACTGCAGTTTTTGGACGACCTTGACGGGGATCATCACTGAGCTTGACACGTCCACGTTGAAATTCAGCAAACCAGCGATAAATTGTGGTTTTGGATGGGGCTTCATCACCAAATGCAGAAATCATCCGGTCAACACACTGTTTTTGTGTTAAACCACTTCGAAAGTCATAATAAATCATCGCTCTTGAATTTTCTCGAGTCAATTCCATTTTCTCTACGACTAAACAAGTTTGACAAAACCTTGTGACAAGGCCGAGAATCTTTTTTTAAATAAATAAATGGTATTCGATATTTAAAACCAAGGAGTTTTCAATTAAAAAGATTTTAATATGACTATGAATGGAAATATTCCATTCGCGATACTTTTAGTGCAGCCTATGTACAGACGCCAAAACAAATTTTCTTGGAAACGATGAAATTTCATCATACAAAAACCTGTGACCTTATAACTTCGTTGTGGATAAAACTAGGAGCCTGATTTACCTGCTACTGTGGAACCTCGCCTATGATGCGGTTCTGCGAGTTGAACTTCCCGCTGGCGTAGATATCGTTTGCTATGCCGACGACACGTTGGTGGTTGCCAGCGGGGCCTCCTTCAAGAGGGCCAAAGAGCTCGCCGAGCTTGGGGCGGAAGTCGTCGTCGCCAAAATCCACGAGTTGGGATTAGAAATAGCGCCTCACAAGACCGAGGCGCTATGGTTCCATAAATTACGTCGCGGCTGGGAACCACCCGACTTGTGCGTCCGCGTAGGTGGGTCTGAAGTCCAAGTGGGGCGGTACATGAAGTACCTAGGCCTCCACCTGGACAGTCGATGGGGCTTCGAAGAACACTTCGAGCGCCTTGTCCCCCGAATTGAAAGGGTAGCGGGTGCTATGCATAGACTGCTGCCCAATCTAGGGGGACCAAGGGAAGAAGTGCGTCGCCTCTATGCAGGAGTGATACGGTCCGTAGCCTTGTATGGGGCGCCTGTTTGGGCGAAAAGGCTGGCCATCCAACGCTGTAGGGCTAAAATCTACAGGGTGCAGCGGAGGATGGCTATACGGATCGTGCGAGGATACCGCACGATATCCTTTGAGGCGGCGACACTCCTGGCTCGCTTCCCACCTCTGGACATATTGGCGGACATGGATGCGAGGGTATACGACCGGACGCGTGTCCTCCGCCAGAGCGTCGGGAGTGAGCCAGATGAGGTGTTCGAAGGGGTCAAGCGGCAGGAACGAATTAACGCATTCGTAACGTGGCGCGCTCGCCTCTCTGAAGAGCGTTATGCGTGCAAACGCGTTGTTGGAGCAATCCTGCCGCACTTTGAAGCCTGGATGCATCGAAGAACAGGACGACTCACCTACAGACTCACACAGATAATGACCGGGCACGGGTGCTTCGGTGATTATCTGTGTAAGATTGGACAGGAAGCGACGGCGAACTGTTTCCACTGCGGTGGGCAGGAACAGGACTCCGCATCCCATACGTTGGCAACATGCCCAGCGTGGGAACGGGAGCGGACGGTCCTGGTAAGCCGGATTGGTCAGAACCTCTCCCTGCCGGCGGTCGTGTCGGCGATGCTGAGCAGGGACTCTGCGTGGAGGGCCGTAGCCACCTTCTGTGAATCCGTTATGATCCAGAAGGAGGCTGCTGAGCGGTGTCGGGAGAGGACAGATCCCGCTCGAAGACGACGCCGCCAAGGCGTTCGTCAGGGCCCTCCCCTTGATGATGGTGTTCCCCTACCAGAAACGGGGCCTCGGGGGTTACGGGCGCTCGGGGCGGGGGCCCCGAGCGTCTAGTGATGTAACACCTGAGGAGGACGGTGACTCGAAAGTGGTCTCGAGCACCGTGATAGCATTGCGAGGGTGCTGGGGGTAGTAAGGACTGCCCCCGGGACGTGCTTTAATAGAGCAAAGCGTGAGAGGGGCCCCGGTTGCGTTCCGAACGGAGATCCCGGGACCCCTCATATACGCTGATGAAGACCACCGTGGGGTTTTGGCCGGTAGGAGTCCGGCATAACCTTTCCGTTGCCCCCGCAACAGAAGGTATCCATGAGGATTTCCCCACAATAAAAAAAAAAAAAAAAAAAAAGGAGCCTGATTTACCTATTCTGTCTTAAGTTATTACGTAATTAGCTAACCTAACAACATCTTATAGTGACCATATTAATATAAAAAATCTTTTATGTTTTAAATAATTTGACTTGGCAATCGCACTAAACAGTATAATTTAATGTAATATGTATTAATTGATTTTAGTTTAGTAGTTTTTAGATTAAATTGTGTTTTCATGCGATGGCCAAGTCAATCTATTTAAAATATAAAAGATTTTTAATATTGATATTGTCACTATAAGATGTTGTTAGGTTAGCTAATTACGTAATAACTTAAGACAGAAGGACCATTAAGTAGGGCCTGAATAAATTAACCGACTTGGTATTACATGGATCTCACAACTTTTTACGGTAGAAGAACTGAGATGCGAGACTTGGTTTTTTTTAACAAGTTATGTTTTTGATGGCATCTATTTATCTATAGTTTGAATATTTTAATGCCAAAACGTGGTTGTTTATTGTATTGTGTGTATGAATAATACTATAAAAATAAAAATATATCACACTTTAACTATCCCAAGGAGTAGGTATAATAGGTAAGTAAATATTTGATTATTACTTTTTGAAGTAAGTTCCTACCTTTTATTTTATTCTATGATCCTTTTTTTTAATAAGAAGTACCCTCTTCTTCTTCTAGACGATGTGTTTTTACCTTTTTATTGTTATTAGAAGCCTTTACTAAAAATTTGTAGGTGTGTGTTAAGTGCACATATTGAAAGTAAAATTTGAACCAATTCCTGATGTCTGATTGAGTTGAAATGTTGTATACCGTAACTTCAGTGACAATGCAATAATATGATAGATATAACCTGATGCTTCAGCCAAAATTGTCTCCTCACTAGGGAACTCTTCAACAGGTAGAAGCAGGGTCACGAAATTTTGTATGTTAGTTTAATTTTGACAGTTTAACACGATTTTTATCATGAACTACTGCTGCAGCCAGCATTATCTCCTTAAGTGGGAACTCTTACTTCATCAGCATTATCATTATAGTCCTTCACAAGTCCACTGCTGAACATAGGTCGTCACTCCATCTAGTGGGGGGTCGCCCTACACTTCGCCTACCGGTTCGAGGCTGCCACTCGAGAACCTTCTTTCCCATCGGTTTTCGGTTCTTCGAGCTATATGGCCAGCCCATTGCCACTTCAGCCTTCTAATCCGTTGGGCTATGTCAGTTACTCTGGTTCTACTGCGGATATCCTCATTACTAAGTTTATCACAGAGAAATCCCGAGCATAGCCCTCTCCATAGCTCGCTGAGCGACCTTGAGCGTCCTCATACGGCCAGCAGTAAGATACCAGAAGAAAGATTTAGAATTTACCATACCATTAAAAGAAATAATAAATTATTAAAAAACAAAAATTATAAAAAGAAAATTATTAGAGTAAGTAATTTGTAAAGTAATCTATCATACTGAATAATAAAACTATTTAACAAATTCTTTGTTTAATTTGTCTTCACCTATTGTGACATCCCTACCAAAATAGGTAAAATTGTGCACGTTCTTAAGAAGCTTTGTCTCTGTTTCGTTTATTTACGCATGTGTCACCGTATCGTGCGATAAAGAGAGCCAAGCCAAGTCTTGGAGGCAATTGCCTACATTTCCCTTTTGAAATATTGTTTCGGGCGATAATGTTTTCAGTTTTTACTCCCCTAAACCTTTACGAAATGAGACAATTCTGCTCTCATTAGATTCAGTATCTTAATCTTGGTTTACACGTTTTTCTATTTAGTACTTAATTTAGTTTAGTTTAATTAAAAAAATAAAAACGCTCGATAAAAATTTTAAGTAAAAATATAAATATTTAGATTCTAATAACTTATATCGTAGGCAATATTTCTTTAAAATGAAACGTACGGACCTAGTTTTTCATTACATCTACAAAATTAGACTATGTTTACGGGGGACAAACGTTACCTATTTTTCCATGAAAATTTACAGCTTCACAATCCTCTTAAAATGAAATGAAATTTATTTATATTATTCTCTTTGCAAATTTCATTTGTGTGCAGAAGCATGTTGCAAATGTAAGAAGTTGTTAAATATCGTAAATGTGCACAATCCTGTGAATAATCCTCAAAGCATAGTGCTCAATCATCTTTGAATTTGTATTGTATTTTCTCTCGCATTCGCATTTTCGCTTGAGCTTTCAATCCTTTTCTGTGATACCATTTCAGTGATCTGCATTATCATATATATTTTATTCCTCTGACATGTATTCATCACGATGTTTTCCTTCACTGCCTAACACGTGGTAAATTGCACACTTAAATTGAGAGTTCATGACATAATTTCTTCCACTCCCTTGCACCATTGATCAAAAAAACGTTCTAAGAAATCAATTACTTGATGTGTTTTGAACAAATACGAGTATGTGTTCTGACTTGAATTAGAACCTAAGCCCGCGATTTATATATACACATAGACGGACAGAACTTAACCTAAATGTTGCTACACTTATAGGTAATCACGGCATGCACAGATTAAAAGCACAGATTATTTATTTAATAACAAATTTCGTTACGTTTTTATTATAGAATGAGCCGTGGTAGCTCAGATGGTTGGCGCTCGTTGTAAGTTGCACAGTACGTGAACAACCCGGGTTCGATCCCGGCCGGTACCAATGGAATTGTTACTTGCTAATAAGGATGTGCATTCTTTAAACACTAGGAACAAACATAAGCTTGTAATACCAGTTACTAGACTCCACAGAATCAGTAATTCATTTATGGGGCAATGTATACGCTTTTACAACAAAATCCCAGAACATATTCAAAGTTTATCAATAAACAAGTTTAAAAGTTTTATTAAAGAAAAACTGTACAAAAAGGGTTATTATAATATCAAGGAATACATGAATGAAAATAACCCCTGGGAATAAGGTGATCGCCACCATGCTGGTTCTATTAAAAATCATTTAAAAATTGTATAAATGAAATTATTGTTAAGTGAAATATGTTTGAAAAAAAAAGTCCCGCTGGGTTTCTTGCTGGTTCTTCCCAGGACAGAGGTATTTTCCGAACCAGTGGTAAATAAAAAATGACTTTCAATAAGAATTATGTAATAATCAATATTGAATAAAAAATTATTCTATTCTATTCTATTCTTGCAATTTTAAGTGCTGATTTACCACGTGCTCGGCGGTGAAGGAAAACATCGTAAGGAAACCTGCATGTCTGATAAATAAGAAAAAAATATTTCGAAGACATGTGAAGCTCGCCAACGCGCACTGGGGCAGAGTGGCAGACATTTACTTGCCCTAAAACCCTCTTAGAAATGAGAGGAGGCCTGTGCCCAGCAGTGGGACATATATAGGCTGTAACTTTAACTTTAAGTTTTTTACTACAGAATAAATTTCTGATAAAGGTCAATAGAGTATTTAAGTAATTTAACCTTCAAGATATAAATTATGAGTTCCGTTATAAGCATTAAGGTAAATTTTATGTTTCAATTAAAATTCCTTGTATGATATTTGACTTTGTATTCAATAAATAAAAAAATATCATGGGTAATACTATTGACGGCTCCGTGGCGCAGTAGCTTAGCAATGAGTTGCTGCGCTGGGGGGCGCGGGTTCAAATCCCGCACGGAACAAGTATTTGTATGGCCTACAAATAATTGTTCCGGGTCTGGATGTTTGTCCTTATGCAATATATGTCTGTAAACTGCCTCCACGATACAGGAGAAAATCCTAGTGTGGGGGTAACGTTTTTTTTTTAAAAAAAAAAGAAAGATAAAAAGAGACTATATCATGTTCAGGCTTTAAAAATAATTATTAATTAATTTATAATACATACAAATTTTACGAGCTATAACATTTTTTATAACATGTATTTTTGGAATGTCGAGAATATTCTGAATTATATCTTTTACTGTATCGCAGAAACGATATTTCACTATTAATTTATTATTAAGCACCGGTACTACCGGCAGTAATAATTTTGACAACTGAAACCCTACTTACTTTCAACACGATGAAAAAGTAAAGTCAATCACGTTACCTGCAACAATATTAACACATCTTAAAAACACATATTACCAAGTTAAGCAAAACAAAATAAATAACACAACTTAACACTAAGTTAAACAACATCCATCCTAAATGTAGCGATCATTCGTAGCACGAAGTATACTGTAGTTTGTACAACTTGAGTACGAATAAATACATAAATTATAGGTAAAGCAACTAATTTACTTTTACAAATGAAAATAGCATACGTTAAGGTTAATAAGGTTTTTCTACGAAATAAAATTAATTTATATCATTGTCTGATTCTATAAAGAAGAAGCACTAGAGTAAATAAACGCTGTAGTAATGCGGTCATTAAGGAGTATATTAGGGCTGAATCTGAATGATAGCGTGAGATATTTTGTAATAAGAGAAAAAATGTGGTTTGTAAGATGACGTTGTTACTAGGAATAAGAAAGGAACGCTTCAGTGGTTTGATCACGTAGAAAGAATGAACGAGGAAACAGTGACAAAGCAAATTAATGTTGCAGAAGTGAACACCAGAATCGGCAAGGGACGTCCTTAAAAGAGAAGGCGCTCACATATGCACCAAAAACCAAAATTCTTTTTACAAACGGTTATGTTGGTTACAAATTATTTTAGACGTGTACTTGAGTGTGCGCGTGTTTTTACAATAAGTTAAGCATGATTTTGATGTGGTTTTTGCGTTACTTGAAATATAAAAAGCGCTCGGTCTTTCTCTCTTTGTTGGTCTGAGTCAATTAAGAAGATAATGAACAGTTGTATAACATATCACATACCACACGTAGGACATAAAAAAGGAGTTTTTCATTAAGTACTTCTAGGTCGAGTTAGTGTTACAAAAATCTGTATAAAATTGAAATATATTTTTAGTTTTTTTATTCATTATTGCATTCCTTAATCTAAAAAAATACAAAGGGCGGAATTAATGCAGGCATTCTTTACCAGTCAACCCATATGGACTATACTTTGAATATACATCGAAATATAGGTACCCTTTCGCATCAATCACATCAACTATCAATCAACAAATCATTTCAGGGAAAAAGACGTCTTGTTTTGGAAGTAAAAGTTAATTCTATCTTATATGCTAGAAGTTTGGTCGATTAATTAACTCAACAAAAAGTCTATTACATACATTTTTTTATTTTGTAATAGGTCGGAGAAAAAGTTTCTATGTATTTTGTTTGTATAAAATTGAAGAAAAATCTCTTTGGTTGCACTGTTTGTATCTGACTGGTTTTAATATCAATACGTATAGGACATTATAAAAAGAAAATATAATAAGTAAAAAACACTTTCACGCCATTTTTCAATTGTTTTTCTGTCCGCCAAAATAAGTGAATCTAACGAAGAAATTAATACACTCTGAAGTTATTACAAAAAAGGAAAATACAAATCAACCCGCAAAAAAAATTGTGACGTTTGTGGACCTAATGCAGTGTCGGTAAGAGTAGCACAAAGTTGGCTAAAGTGTTTAAGAGTCCATCAATTTTGATGTCAAAAATGCAGCTCGCTCTGGTCGCCCTCATATGGATAAATTCAATGACATTTTTGAAAAAGTCAACATGTGCGTATTAGTAGTTGCGATATAGCTGAGGAATTAAGAATTGACCACAAAATAGTTTAAACACCTTTAATAAAGTCTGTACAAAAAAGCTCGATATTTGGGTACCTACTACAGGAGCTCACTGAAAGAAACGAAATGAAACCGAACCTTTTTTGAAAAGATTGATTACTGGTGATAAAATGTGGATCACCTACGATAATAACGTGTCAAAAATGTCATGGTCAAAAGGTAGTTAAGCTCCACAGACTGTAACGAAACCCGGATTAACACGCAATAAGGTGATGCTGTGTGTATAGTGGGATTTGAAGGGCTTCGTTTATTATGAGCTTTTACCGCCGGGCAAAACCATCGATTCGGATCTCTACTGCCAACAACTAGTGAGACTCAAGCAAGAAATTGAAAAAAAAACAGGCCGAAACTGATCAACAGAAAAAGAGTGGTCTTTCATCATGATAATGCCAGACCACACACATTTTTGGCCACAAATTGAGAGAGCTTAGTTGGGAAGTGTTAATGCACCCACCATATAGTCTTGACCTTGCACCCTCAGATTTTCACCTGCTTCGGTCTCTTCAGAATTCTTTGGGTAGTGTTAGATTAACATCAAGAGAGGACTGTCAAAACTACTTGTCGCATTATTTTGATCAAATCTCCCAAGATTTCTACAGCAAGGGGATATGTCACCACCTACAAGCTGGCTAAAAAATATCGAACTAAATGGCACATGTAAATATTATAATTAATTTGTATATAAAATACGAAGAAACTCTTTCCACGACCTTTTATGATAATCCACTACCCCAAATTATACGAGCTTCTCCGAGCGCTTTTTTCGGAGCTTTAGCCTTTATAGCGGTACCAGATTATGTAATAGTGTAACACTGTACTACTCTATAGCTTGTAATCTCTATAGCTTAAAAAAAAATCAATTTTTGTCCGTTAGTGCCGCTAAAATTCAAAAATGGTCCAGCCATTTGGTTGGAATTTTTTCCGAGTGATTGAGTGGGTACTAGGGTGATCTAAACCATATATGGGCAACAACCGGCCCGCGAGCCGGATCCGGCCCGCTGTAAGATATGATCCGGCCCGCGAGACATTTTGAAAAAACTCAATTAAAAAATATTACATTAGGTACTTATACTGACGGAAGTGACAGTGAGGTGGCAAACATCAAATCGTTTGATGTTTGCTTCACGAGCGACACATCAAAAGATTTACTGCTTCTCAATTATTCTAAACTAGTTTATTCCAGATTATTCCTTCATTTTGCCTATATATGCGGGTGGATTGCCCGAACGTTAGTTCAGTTTTATTTGAACTACTGAGGTGATAACTTGGACAAGCGATATCCTAGCGAACTGCTCAAGCCTTCAACTTGCTTTGTGACTTTGTGTGCATCTTGAGTGGTTACTAAATATAGTTTGTTATTAAGTTTATTGAACGAAAAGTAAACAAAAATGATGTCTCGTGGAAAGAAACGAAAAGTAGACAGTAGAGTAGAGGGTCGCAAGTTTCAAGAAAAATGGACTGAATAATTCTTTTTTATCTTAAGCCTATTTGTTTGCTGTGTAATGAATCCATTTCAGTAATGATAGAATTCAATATAAAGAGGCATTACTCAACTAAGCATGCTACGCTGCACTCACTGACAGGATAATTAAGAACAGAAAAAATCCAGAAGCTTACCGCAAATTTGGAAAAACAGCAACAAATTTTTCATAAACAAAGAACACAACTTGATAATGTTCTGAAAGCTAGTTTTATATTTAGCTCAACATTGGCAAAGGCATTAAAACCATTTGCCGAAGGAAAATTTATCAAGGAGTGTATGTAAAAAGTTTGCGGTATTTTGTGTCCTGAAAAGAAAAATGAATTTGAAAAAATTAGTTTGTCAAGACGACATTTTGTTCGACGTATAGAAATGATGGCTAATGATTTAAAAACAACATTGGCTGACCGTATGGCTGGTTTTGAATCATTCTCCATAACATTAGACGAGATCACCGATTTGTCTGACACAGCTCAACATTTAAATTTAGCCAATAAATTTAATTAATTTAAATTATTTATTTAAATTTATTTAAATATAGCTAATACTTATTCAAGGTGTTGATAAGGAGTTCACTGTTACTGAGGAATTGCTTGCTTTACAGCCGCTAAAAGGAACCACTATAGGAGAGGATATTTTTATTGAAGTTCAAAAGGTATTCACAAGTTTTGGCTTGCCACGCTCAAAATTTATTGGAGTATGCACTGATGGTGCACCTTCTATGGTCAGCTAACGTAAAGGTTTCATCGGAATTTTGAATGAAAAAGCAACAAAATTAAATGTACAAAAAGATTATTTGATAGTCCTTCATTGGATTAATTCACCAACAGAACTTGTGTTCTAAGTCCATTCGACTCCAGAATGTTATGTATGTGGTAGTAAAAACCATCAACTTTATTCGATCTCGAGGACTTAACCATCGTCATTTCAAGGCATTTTTGGATGAAATATCAGCTGAATATAACGACGTAACATATTATTGTGAAGTCAGATGGCTGAACAAAAGAAAAATGTTGAAACGGTTTAACGAGCTTAGACATGAGATATCAGGCTTTATGAAAATAAAAGATAAACCACTATCTGAATTAAGTGACCCAAAATGGATATGTGACTTGGCATTTATGATCGATCTTACAGGCTATATGAATGATTTAAATTTGAAACTTCAAAAACAAGGACAATTAGTAAATGATTTGTACAGCCATTTGAAAGCGTTTCAGATCAAACTACGCTTGTGGGAGTCACCGATGCTGTCTGGTAACAGTTACTATTTCAAGATGTTCTCTGCGTATAAAAATATTGCTTATGCTCAATATGCTGTAGAACTCAAGTTACTGTCGGAACAATTTTCGAACAGATTTAGCAACTTCAAAAACATGGAAGACTGTTTCAGTTTATTTGCTACTCCTACAAAATATAATGTACAATGCTCCAATACACTTACAAATGGAGTTGATCGAGATTCAAGAAAACTCACTCCTAAAATCCAAACTTGAAGACGTAGATTTATGCGATTTCTACAAAAAATACCTAGAAAAAGACAATTTTCCGCAGCTTAGAAAATTCGCAAAAAGATTGATTTGTGCGTTTGGCAGTACTTATAAATGCAAGCAGTTCTTTTCATTGATGAAAGTTAATAAATCAACACATCGTACAAGACTGACTGACGATAATTTGGAAAATTCTTTACATCTTTGTATCAGTGGAATTAATCCAAATATCGATGGATTAGTTTCCCAAATTCAAGCTCAAGTGTCTGATTGATTTCGGTGTACTATCGTAGTTTGTAACAATTGCAAATTTAACGATTTAATTATAATGTACCATTTTATTAAATTTCATTTTGTTATTTTAATAAATTGTACTATAATAATATTGTCGTATTATTTCATGTCTAACATCTATCGCAAAAACATTATCACTACTCTAAAACGCACTAAGCACTTTAAACGCAGCCCGCGAACGTATTTGGACGCTAAAGTTTGGCCCTCAACATGTCAAAGGTTGCCCATACCTGATCTAAACGATTCGCAATTGGATCCGTTAGGTGGCACTGTTGTCGAGATCCAGAAATCACCGGTAAGAAGCCGGGGCGGAACGCTAGTTAAGTTATTGATATATGTAACTCGTATTAACGCGTAAATGGAGGATCACACACCTACTTGTCAGTAAAGTCACAAGGATCCAACAGGTAGCATGGTGGTAGAACTAGTCTGCAGCACAATAATGTCCTTCAGACCTAATTTCGGTAATGGTGGCCAGTCTTCGCGGGCAAGATTATAAGGCACGAGTATGTGCACAAGTACAGATGCACTTCTTTATTTCCTCACTCTCATAGTCTAATTTTCATAGAGTGGTAAGTTGATGTTGGAAACATCTACATTAATCATCGATTAAGAATCAAAATACTGATCCGTTGTCGCCCATGAGGACTAAGATGGAATGCCATCATCTTCAGTTAAAAGGGTCTCTGGTTCACTATACTAACCATACGAAACACAGTAGCATTATCACGCTAGTATTAATGTAGAGCATTCTGTGAGAGCGTGGTCCCTCCTCGGTTGAGTTGATCCATTCGCGTTACAACCATAATATAAATTACCACGTAAATAATAATATTCTTATAGTAGAGATCCACATAGGAGCTCAACCCGACGTAGGTAAATGCAATAAAAATGCAAAAAGATACAAGGTCAATGGATCAGACGAACAGAAAGAATTCAGTCGTCAATGTTTCGGGCTGCTCTTTGCTAAATGCTGTCAAGTGGAAGGAGCTTGTACTCGGGTGCCTCAAACTGTAAATGAAAACAGTATTCCATGTAAGGCCGAACTTGCTCCTTGTTAAATATCAAGTGGTCGACAGCTATGAAATGCTGTCCCGCTCATCTTAAGACGCAAAGCTTCTTAGAGGTTTCCAGGTGACCACGGAACTGGACGTCCTCGATATGTCCACGCAGTAGGCAGTCTATGATGCTCCGGATATGATGAATTATCGAATGACACCTTTAGCTGGACTAAACGATTTCGCTGGCTTTATATTTGAATTAAATCAAATTTTTTCTTCTTTTTTTAATTAATTAAAAGATTTCATTTAACTTCACTTTTATGTATGTCCTGAAATTTAGCAATCAATATTTCACTTACTTCCACTGAAGCTATCGGGCTAAAATTTGGCACACACGTTTGGTTACTGTGACAATGCACAATAACTTAAATGCCGCCATTTTAATCCAATATAGCGGACGTTACAAATAAGCGATTTATCCTTTCTACAGCAATCTCTATTATATAGGTATCAAGTGAAAGGGCTTGATAAG
This sequence comes from Parnassius glacialis, assembly GCA_033319125.1. Taxonomy (NCBI): domain Eukaryota; kingdom Metazoa; phylum Arthropoda; class Insecta; order Lepidoptera; family Papilionidae; genus Parnassius; species Parnassius glacialis. The sequence goes on along the minus strand of JAVANC010000009.1, from coordinate 38,156,262 downwards.
CGAAACAAAATAAGTAAAGTGCCGTTATTCTACATCCAATATGGCAAACGTCACAAAATAGCAGTTTATAATTTCCATAGTACCCCTTGATATGGGTATCAAATAAAAAGTCTTGATGAGCGAAACACAATAAGTAAAGTGACGTCATTCTAAATCCAATATGGCAGACTTCTAATATGACAATGCAATATTATTATGACATATAGTTGATCCGATGATGGGGCTGGAATATGGCCATGGTTAAAAAAGGCGGAAAAAACAAAATGGTCGCCAAACCAGAGTTATAAATCAGCAAAGGTTAGGGATAGTTTGATGGTGCTCGAAAAAATGTTGTAGGGAACAACAAGGGTCAATTGCTGGCAAAAAAAATTGAAGATGGCTGATCTAATTTGGCGATGCAAAACTTAGTTGCTCCAATCGGCCTGTAATTTTATAACCGGAGTTTTTGGAAGTCCCCGATTACGATTTTGGCGTCGAATTGTTCGGATCAAATTTTACAACAAAATTTTAAAAGCAAGCTAAGTGAAGCCATTCTAAATTCAATATGGCGGACCGACCAAGATGCTGGACTAATTATATTTTCTGCATTCCCATAATATGGGTATTATATGAAAGGGTTTGCTGAGATGCCTACAGATACACCTAGATTACAAATATAAGTGTATAGTACACCTAGATCGCGTGTCTCTTATACTCGTTCAATTTGTTCTCCATTTATAATTACATCAGGATCATTTGCAAATATTTTGCATCTATTATCAATTATTTCTTTCTTTTAGATCTTTCCTCGTTTGCAAATCAAAATGCAGATGCGTTGTCACCCGTGAGGACTAAGATGGAATGCCTCATTTCCAGTAAAAAGGGCCTCCGGCCACCTGCACTCACCAAGCGAAACGCAGAGGTAAATCTCTACTTCACGCTGGTAAAGTGGTTCATATAAACTTTCATTTCAGATTATAGCTATATCCTGAGATTTGTATGTATATTATTTACGAATAAATGACTTATTTTCCATTCGCTTCCTAGTTATCTACGCCACAAATAGATAACAATATTTTTACTATTTGATATTTTTCCCCACATAAACCACAACGTTCCATATCACAGTGCGGTTACAAATAAATATAAAGTGGATGATATCGTTTACTTGCACATAATTAGTGTAATTAAGATCGGAGGTGCTCATTCGCATCGGTTATGATGGCCACAACGCCCGTGGACTACAGCAGCGATCCCGCAATTAAAAATTTGCGGGATTATCTTCGCATCCGGAGTGTTCAACCCAACGTCGATTACGGTAAATTACCTTATTGTTTTAAAGTTATATGACTATGGGTGGACTAGGAAAATGTCGCATAGCAATTAGGGTGAATGCAACACTATTCTATAAGATAAAATCATCATCATGATACAAATTGTTGTATTTCCCCACAAATTCACTGCTGAATAAATTTGCATCAAGTCCCTATGTACCTCAAAATTTAGCAAATAAACATTTTACATTGTTTTAGTTAATGTAGCATATTTTTGGCTATAGGGGTTTTGAGAACAGCATCTGCAAGCAGCGTCAAAGATGCGGGACGTCTATTATTGTGATTGCCAATCCGCCGTGAAAGCTTAAATTTATAGAAAATCCTCCCTCCTATAGGAGAGGAACATGTCCAGAAGTGGACACTTTAATAAAGAAAGATAGAAAAAAACATTTATTACCACACGTCACAAACATCACTGGGCGCTTAAATTTTAAGCTTTGTATACATATCAAATCAAAAGTATAAGAAAAATTAAAAAAAAAATAACAAAGTGACGGTTATAACATTCAAGAAAGTATATAATATTGTTACATTTAAAATACGTTCCACGTGTTCTGTGTTGTGGTGCGTTAAGCGAATTGATCTCACTCAGCTTATGCTGTCGCCGAAACAACAGCGCCGAATAAGCAGCTTTTCAGTGTGCCAATAGGGACTGATGAGGAAGATGGTAAAGGAGGAAGATAAGTTTGTTTCCTACATCATCCTATTCTTTTTTCTTTTTATAGCGTTTATTATATTGAGAATGGAAAGTTGGGGATTAACGAGTGCCACTAAATTTTGCGTTAAATTTGTGGTACTTACTATAATAAAATTTTAATTGGCCAAAAGAATCAACATATTGTTTGAATATTTAATATACTAATAGTGCATCGTTTATTGTTAATTATATAGTTAATGGATTAGACCCCTCTCATTTTTCCAATTACCTATATCATGTAAAAATATTATTTAAGAGTGAGCTCATTTTAAAAAAAAAATTATGATTACTTTCAGATGAGTGCCTAAATTTTCTTAAAAGGCAGGCAGCGGAGATTGGTATTCCAGTACAGGTTTTTGAGGTCGTGCCTATGAAACCAGTTCTGGTGATGACATGGGAAGGTCTACAACCGGAATTGCCAAGTATACTTCTGAACTCGCATATGGACGTGGTTCCAGTGTTTGAGGTATTTGCATAGCCTTAGAAAAAAAAATAGACTTCAAATAACTTAATAGCAAAATAATGTAGCAGGCATTTAACGGTTCTGACTGCCGCAAATATCTCTTTATTACTCTTGTCACTCTTACGTGTGTGTGTTATCTATGTTTAATATATACCTGCGTGGCTAAATGGGTGATGGCTCACCCCACGATCCTAAATTTCTTACGCTACCAAACTGTAGTAGGTTCGTAACTTTTTAAGTGACTTGCCAACTGGAAAATTACTAATTAAATCATATCAAATTTTTATTTCAATGCTGAACAAAGTTCTATCAGAGAATATCACAGTTTGTCAGACAGGACAGAGTGTGAGAGAGAGAGAGAGAGAGAGAGAGAGAGAGAGATAGAGAGAGAATTGGTTGAGCACAAGTCCGACAAGTTCGCAACGCTGCCCCTCACATAACCAGTACATTGGGTTTAAGTTTAATATTATGTAATTTATTAATAGTAAAAAATAATATAAATAATAATATAAAATAATAATAATAAACTGTTAACACAACCAATCAGTCGTTTGAGCCTTTTCGTCCAGGATACATCAAATCACATCGTAGTCCATAAACGTGTATTTCTCTAACAATGACATTACATCAGCACTTTACTGGAAATGAATACCTCATTAAGTTGTAATTTAAGTTTTTAGGGGTAAAAATATATTATCTGCATTTTGATTCTTATTCGAGGATAAATGTAGATGTCTGTGGCACACATGCACTTACCATCAGCTAGACTGTGTGTCACTCTTATTTCTTTATTAAAATTTAAAAAGTTTAAGGTCCAAACCTTTTAAGAATTTTATATACTTGTGCCAGAAATTTCCGGTCTTTTAAATCTTGAACACATCGCAAATATATTAAGTTGACGTTTGAAAATAGTTGGATTAGGTACTTATTATTACCATAAGAGTTACAAACGATCTAACAGTCCGTGTGATAGTAAGCGACCACTACTGTTTATGGACCAAGAATACCATACATACATTGCCACTCCTAAATACTATATCACAGTCAATAACAAGTCTGCAACTCGGAACTTGATAGTGGTTGCACTGCTACTTCATCATCATCATCATTACAGCCCTTCACAAGTCCACTGCTGAACATAGGCCTCCCCCAAAGAATGCCACAAAGCACGGTCCTGAGCCACCTGCATCCATCGACTTCCTTCCTGCATGTCTTACCAGGTCGTCACTCCATCTTGTGGGGGGACGCCCTACACTTCGCCTACCGGTACGAGGCTGCCACTCGAGAACCTTTCTTCCCCATCGGTTGTCGGTTCTTCGAGCTATATGGCCGGCCCACTGCCACTTCAGCTTACTAATCCGTTGGGCTATGTCGGTTACTCTGGTTCTACTGCGGATATCCTCATTCCTAAGTTTATCACGCAGTGAAACTCCGAGCATAGCCCTCTCCATAGCTCGCTGAGCGACCTTGAGCTTCCTCATACGGCCAGCAGTGAAGGACCACGTCTCAGTTCCGTAAGTCATCACTGGCAACACGCACTGGTTGTACAATTTTGTTTTAAGGTTTTGAGGTATTTCTGACGAGAAGATGTGTCGTAGCTTCCCGAACGCTGCCCAGCTGAGTTGAATCCGTCGATTGACCTCTCGGTCGAAGTTGGACTTACCTAGTCAGACTATTTGTCCCAGGTAAACATACTCGTCAACAACTTCGAGCTTAGTGCTCCCAACAACTACCGGCATAGGTGTGACATGGACATTAAACATAATCTTTGTTTTGTCCATGTTCATCTTAAGACCTATCCGTTGGGAGACACTATTGAGGTCATTGAGCATAGTGCTTAGTTCCTCCAGCGATTCTGCCATGAGGACTATATCGTCGGCAAATCGAAGGTGAGTGATGTACTCGCCATTGATGTTAATTCCGTATCCTTTCCCGTTCAGAAGCTTGAAAACGTCTTCCAATGCAGCGGTGAAGAGTTTCGGGGATATAACGTCACCCTGTCTTACACCTCTCTGCAATTGGATAGGTTTCGTACTCTGGTTCTGTTCTCGGATAGCCATCGTAGCTCTACTGTACAAACACTTCAGCACTTCGATATACCGACAGTCAACTTGGCACCGCTGAAGGGACTGCAGCACCGCCCAAATTTCGACGGAATCAAAGGCTTTCTCATAGTCCACATACGCCAGACATAGTGGCAAATTGTACTCTTCGGACTTCTGTACAATTTGCCGAAGGGTATGTATGTGGTCTATGGTGCTAAAGCCCTTTCGGAAACCGGCTTGTTCGGGAGGCTGGAAGTCGTCAAGTCTGCGCGCGAGACGATTCGTAATGACTCTCGAAAACAGCACGTAGACGCGGCTCAGAAGGGAAATCGGTCTGTAGTTCTTCAAGAGAGCGTTGTCACCTTTCTTGAAGAACAAGACCACCGTACTTCTGCTCCACGCCTCCGGTGTAATGCCACCATGGAGGACGAAATTAAAGAGCCTCTGAAGGACTTCAAGTACCGGTCTTCCACCCGCTTTCAGAAGCTCCGCTGTAATTCCATCCTCGCCTGGGGCCTTGCCGTTTTTAAGGTCCTGGAGAGCCATTCTAATCTCGCTCAGACTGACGTCCGGGATTTCTTCGGAATAGTGTCGAATAAGACTCGCTCTTGGATCGTTACTCACACTTGCGTGTGGCTCCAACGATGACGTGTACAGCTGCCCATAGAACCTCTCAATCTCACTCAAAATCTCAGGTGCCCCGGAAACGATGCTGCCACATTCGGTCTTCAGCTTTGACAGTTGGCTCTTTCTGGCAGACAGATCTCTGGCAAAGACTTTGGAGCCTTGGTTCCGCTCGATCGCTTCTTCAATACGAGCTGTATTGAAGTTGCGTAAGTCTCGCCGCATGCATTTAGAGATCTGTCTGTTCAGTTGCCTGTATGCTGTCAAATCTGTTGAAGAATGTAACCTCATCTCCCGTCTAACAGCCATGAGATTAAGAGTGTGATCGGAGAGTTTTTGTGTTCTTCTGCGGCGGGTCTTGCAGAACTTAGCTCCGACCGCATGGACAGTTTCCACGAGCTTGTCATTCATATCTTCCACTTCATTGCAGTCTACTAGGCACTGAAAACGGTTTTGTAACTCGAGCTGAAAGGTTTCGGGACTTTGGATTAGAGCACGAGGGGGACGGAGCGTTGACTTCATCAGACGAGACCTCTCCAACTTAACGTTTAGGTTCAGTGTGCCTCTAACCATTCGGTGATCGCTGCCGGTTTTCACCCTCGCGATCACTGCGACATCACTGAACAGTTGTCGTCTGGTCGTCATAATGAAGTCAATCTCATTTTTTGTCGAACCGTCGGGGCTCGACCAGGTCCACTGCTACTTGGCAAGATGCAATAAGGCGGTATCAACCAAGACGGATTGTAGTCAGAAAAGTAATAAATAACAAATAATAATACATTTATTTATTGAATAAAACCATACTGACACTACAAAGTAGAAGCCCTGACTCCCGAACTAGCAATAGTTGTGTGTCGGGATTCAGTATATGTAATTCTTATTTTTCATACCTCTTAACATTTAGAAAAGCTGGAAACACCCGCCTTTTGACGCTCAATTAGTCGATGGTGTTATCTATGGGCGAGGGGTCCAAGATATGAAATCTGTTTCAATTCAATACCTTGAAGCAGTAAAGAGATTGAAGAATAAAGGAATACGTCTCAAGAGGACAGTTCATCTAAGCTTTGTACCAGGTAAACTTGATTTTATTATTTGTACTTGCAAATTACTTAATATCACTATCCATCCATTACAACCCATATATCGAATTAGCTATGATGCCTCATTTAGAGGCGAAACATATGTCGTATTATCAACGGTGGTGAATCTTTCCTCATTTAATGATGTTGGAAGTAAAGGTAACGGTGATAGTGCACGCAACTGAGCGAGAGCGGGAAGTTATCCTGAAACTAGGTAATTAATTTTAACAATTCGCGGCACGTAAGTCGAGGGCTGAACGAAATGCGGAGGGGACTCGCACGAATTGAATTGTACGAATGCGACTGGAGAGCCAATCAGCGCGTGCAAACGATACGCACGAGCCAATCAGTGCGGCTTATGCGCAATAAGTCAATCAGCGCGACTTATGCGGAATAACGGTCACCGCTAGTCTTTCGTGCGGCTACTTATAACATCTTTAATACAAATATCCTCTAAACTATCCTTTGATTGCTTTTTTTAAGAATCGGACAATTATTATGTAAATAACACCAGTTGTAATTATAGCAAAATATGGCCGGAACAAATAAATAAAACGATCGTAATTATTGTCAAGCTCGTTGCCAAGACAGCTTACTGCGACGCTTATAGGGCCATTCATCTACCCGTTAGAATTAAATGCTTGTCAGTGAATGAGAACAGATGCATGCGAAAATATATTGTAATATACGGCTAACGTTATAGTCAGCATTTTCACGCAGCATTAGTAAAAAACTTCCGGGACCGTTTACTTGCAGTAAGTTAAAATTGTGCCACGGAGTAGCGGTGAAAGAGAATCAAATGCCCCATTTTAACATCCCATAGGGTCGTAAGGAATGACTGAGAGGAATGAAACATAAAATAGCACACCAGATGGTAAGTAGATACTTCAAGCCATTAACAACTGCAATCAACTGCAAACAATGTAGACTACAAAAACGTTTTTAAGGTATAGTAGGTATGCTTATACAAATAAACAAAAAGAAGTTATGGTATGCAAGAACATTATATAATTGCAACTTACCCATACAAAATAAGGTAACAACAGAAACAATGAATAAACAATATATTGTTTGGGGGTTGTTATAAATTAATTTGCTTAATTCCGCGTAAAGAAAGAAAATGATGTGTCCTGCCCAGCTTTAAGGGGGACCTCCCACCCTCCCTCAATCGCGCGCACCATACCCGTCGCCGTCAATCCCAGCACCACAATCCTCAGCACCACCACACTAGGCAGGACACACCACTCTCGAAAATACGACACGTGTTTCGCCTCTACACTAGGCATCCTCAGGTGAAGTAGACTCTGCGGAGGCTGGCCGCTTCAGCATCGTTCATCATTTTCTTTCTTTACGTGGAATTAAGCAAATTAATTTATAACAACCCCATTATAATGGATTCCCGCAAAGTAACGCCCGATTCTATCAATATATTGTTTTTTCATTGTTTTTATTATAATATATTCTATAATATAAAAATGATTCGCTGAATGTGTTGCTAAGCGCAAATCTCGAGAGCAGCTGAACCGATATTGCTAATTCTTTATTTTATAATATTCCTTGAAGTACGAATGTTCGCGCAAGAGCTCTAATGTCAATCATCGACGTTAGATGGCACTCGGCTCGGCCGATACGGGATGAAGTTCGTGCGTGTTGAACGTCCGAGCTTGTTGAACGGTGGGAGTCGAGAGCACCCTAGAAAAATAGGGAGTCCAATTCATCGCGTCGAAAGATAAACACGCGTTCTTTGTCGGGAAGTCGGAGGCGGAATATGATAGGCGCGTATAGTAAATATACCACTGGGATTTGTAACGCGCATTCCTGTTTTGTTAGCTTCATCCCGGGACTTAGGGTCTAATTCAGAATCTGTATAAGTGGATTCGACCGTATTAGTTACTAGTGCGGTATTTGATATTCTAGAAATAACGGTGACCTTTGATCCGTACGTTCTGTGTTCATTCGCGAGTCAAGCGTTATAACAAACGAGAGTTAGTGGCTTCTGTAAGGTAGTTAATCGTACGACAGAGTTAAAGAACTGTCATCGTAGAAAACGAAGAAAGTGACTGCGGAAGGAGACCGTAGTTTGGAGAGGTGCTGAGGGCCGAACTGCTGCAGAGGGAACGGTCTAATAAGGTCAATAACACTACCAGCCACACCCAGTTACACATCACTGACCCTTACTTTCCTAGCACTATACATCCACACGCGACTTGACCGAACCAAGAGGGACCAGTCACCTTGGATAGAGGTAAGTAAGCTCTCTTTTATTATAGTGTGACGCTCCCCCCGAATCGTTTAATGTAATAAGAAACTTTTAACCCTTGGCGTTAGGACGCCCGACCTGTACCTGCTTGTAGGTTCTTGCGTTCATGGGCCGAGGAGGATCCTACTCCTGGGATAGGCAGTTGTAGGCCGTAACAACGAAGATGGTTCTTACAGAGAGAAATTTTTAAAAATTGTCTCAAAAAGTCTAAAAACAACAATTTTCTATATTACCATACAAAAGATTCGTAATAATACTTAAAAGTAAATTTGAACTTTAATACCATAACATAAAGTTTAAGTATTAGTGGAAGGGTTCCGGGACGGCAAAACAATTGAGTGACGTTAGTATCGTATAAATATTAATGTCAATATTTGTCAATATTTATACGATGGTAACATTACTCAAAAACAAATTTAGGGTTCCTCGAAAAAAAAACTGATATCCATGAAATTGTAGTAAATTCCATGCATGCGAAGTCGCGGGGCACAGTTAGTATACAATAAAATTTAGATTTTTACTACTTTGAGTTGTTATTAGGTTGGTGACCTCGCCATCGCCATGGCCATGTTATTATGGAATTAGGCAATGGAAACAAGATACACTACGATCTTGGTGTGTTTTGTTTCTGTTGTTACCTTATTTTGTATGGCACACCATGATCGTTGTGTATCTTGTTTCCATTGCCTTATTCCATCATAGCATGGCCATGGCGATGGCGAGGTCACCAACCAAATAACAACTCAAAGTAGTAAAAATCTAAATTTTATATAAGTATTTTTTTTATAGGATAGGGTGACAAACGAGCGCACAGTCCACCTGATGGTAAGCGGTTGCTATGGCTCATAGGCATCTACATTTATCCTCGTTTGCGAATCAAAATGCAGATGCGTTGTCACCCGTGAGGACTAAGATGGAATGCCTCTTTTCCAGTAAAACGGGTATCCGGTTCTCTACACTCACCATACGAAACACAGCAGTGTTAAACTGCTATTTTACGCTGGTATTCTGTGAGTGCGTGGTCCTTCCCCGGTCGAGCCGACCCATTCGTGCTACAACTATGCTACTAATATAGCTGCAGCATGGCTCTACCACGTATAAAAAGTTTAGTTGGCTTGATAAAAAGACCAATGTATTAGGAACTATACACCGCTATTATTGAAACTTGTATTTAGCAGTAGTAATGAACTGAGTTTGTTTCTTTATGGCGCTTTAGAGATCAAACGCTGGGCCAATTTTGACGATTCATAAGTCAATCAGTTTGTCTTAATATTGTGAGTGTCACTAAAGACAAGACAATAATCAAAATTTACTATGGTGACAACCAGACGCCATATTACTTAAAAGAAAAAAAATAAAGGCGACGAAATATGTCAAGTGGGGTATCCTTTAATAGGTCATTGAAATTCATATTTAGGTTTCCCTAGTCATTTTTCATTTTGAATTACCATTTAGGATCTATAACGATTTAATGTTGGTTAGCAACCATTGTCACATAAATTTTCAAAAATTATAATAAAGCTAGGGCCTAGGCCTAGGGCTAGGCTATAGGCCTCCTCTCATTTCTGAGAGAGTTTTAGGGCAAGGAAATGTCCGCCACGCTGCCCTAATGCGTGTTGGCAAATTTCACATGTCTTCAAAATATTTTTTTCTTATTTCTCAGACATGCAGGTTTTCTTACGATGTTTTCCTTCACCGCCGAGCACGTGGTAAATCAGCACTTAAAATTGCAATTTACAATTTCATTGGTGCCGGGGGGATCGAACCCGGGTTGCTCGAGTACTATGAAGCTTACAGCGAGCGCTAACCGTCTGAGCTACCACGGCTACCATTATATATATATATATATATATATATATATATATATATATATATAAAGTACGTGTCACGTTGTTTGTCCGCGATGGACTCCCAAACTACTGAACTGATTTCAATGAAATTTTGCACACTGTGTGCATTTTCACCCTCAAAATTGTTTATTGCGAATTTAAGGATTTTTATAGGAAGGGTCGTTGGAAAGGGCAGAACAACGTCTGCCTGGTCAGCTAGTATATATATATATATATATATATATATATATATATATATATATATATATAATGGGAATGCTATAATGGGTATATATAATGCGGCATTTTTTTAAACAGTGTTAACCTTGCATGTTTAAGTCATGTTGAAAACACATTTTACAAATTGGTTTTATTTTTATCTTTAAAAAAAATCGAACAGTGCAAGTACTCGTGGTCAAACCGAAACTGAAATAACTTTGACATTAGACGTACGTTGTTTTTTAGTACTAATTCAATCGACTTTGCAGGGTGCGAGGTAAACTTTCCATGCTTACACAGTACGACAAAAGTACCTTAAAATAATTCACTTTTTTTAATTTAGATGAAGAATTAGGTGGTAAAAAAGGAATGAAAGAGTTCGTCAAAACAGAACACTTCAAGAAGTTGAACGTGGACTTCGCTTTAGATGAAGGCATCGCTAGCGCAACAGATGAGTATCAGGTGTTTAACGGCGAAAGAACCATTTGGCGTGAGTTTGAAATTATTTGTATATAAAAAGCTTATTCTGCATGGGTCCAATGTATACCAATATACAATATATATTTACCAATATACAGGGTTATTTTTCAAAGCTTCTAAATTTTATATTTAAGTTCAAATATATAAGTAAATAAGAAAAAAAATAATAAAGAAAATACAAGTAAATAAGGCTTCTACTTTTATTTGAAATTATCTCAAATTGAATGCGATTTATGGGCAACAACTACGCGTACGCGCGCTCTTGTGTGTGCGCTTCAATTCACAACGTTATTGCCGACCGAGCGACCCTTACGAACGTTTGCGTGTGTAATAAAATAGTAGTTGTTCGATATTTATGAATGACAATCAGTTAAAATAATGCCAATTACCACGCATTCTGAATTTAAAATATAAAAAGAACAGAATGTTCGAGATTTTTTAAAATTAATTTTTCTTTACTAATCACTTTTCTTTGCTTATTGAACCTTCGTATGTTGCAAAATAACCCTGTATATATAAGGAATACTAAGGGCCTTCACATCTTTAAAAATTAGTTAAACATTTTTTTAACTAAAAAGGCGTATTGCAATATTGATGAATGTTTGTTTGATTTAAATTTATTGTATTGAACTACATAATTTTAATTTAGAATATTATTGATTTTTATGAAATAATTATTTAATTATTATAGTTATTATAATGTGTTAATTTGTCATGATGTTGGTAATTTAAATAGAAATGTAATATATAAAAAATAATGTTTGTTTGTTCGTATTTTATGCGCTCCCATACCGTAGGTTGCGCTAAAACTTTGTCATTTATTGCTGGCACTTGCGCGAAGGTCATAGGCATAGTACAATTAGTTTACTGTAGGTGGTGCGCCTATTGTACCAACAAATGTATTTGTAAGTTATAATATATCATTCAATTTCAATGAATATATTATCATTCCTAATTAAGAAATATAACCCTACCGAATTAAAACGACACTTCCACACTTATTTCCTCTACGGCAGCAACGCGCCTGTTACCAGCTAGTAGTTTATGTAAACGAATTAACAGAACTTTCCATTATAATGATTATTAAAATTTCTTGTTAAATACAGTTCGCAGAATGTGGCACCAAACATGTCGCAGAATGTGACATGTTTGGTGAATATTTTTAAACTGTTGTATATGAGATACTATAATTTTTATAAATTTCACCAAACGAATTGCAAACGAATTAATACACTTGAATTTGAACAACACTTATACATAACACACGTATAAACAGTAACAAGCACATTTCATTATGATCTTTGTCATAATAAAATGTTCTTACTACTGCCATAAATTGTTAGAATTATTATTTACTTTTATTTGTGAGAACTCCCGTGAATTGGCGGGTAAGAATACCCACTATCCTATAACTTCCCGTGGATGACGTAAGAGGCAACAGAGGGAAACTGAGGCAGAAGATGTGCAGCAGCATCATTCTGATAACAGCCAAATAACAATAAAAAAAACTGTGGTTGCCAACCCGCTCGCCAAGCGTAGCAACTATGGCAATATATCCCCCATGATTAAAGTTATGAAGAACCCCCAGTCCCCGGCGGCCCCGCTATTCTTTACTACAGTGGTGACCATGATAACGGTGGGGCAGGGGGTGCTAAGAGTCTCCGGTGGAGGTTCGGTTGCCACCTAAGACGACTCGACTAGACAACATATAACGTACGCTCCCTGAGGACTGACGAAAAGATCCTGGAGCTGGAAGAAGAGATTGACAAGTTGCGCTGGAATATTATAGGATTATCTGATGTCCGAAAAGGGGAGAACATGGTAATCCTGGAATCCGGCAACTTTTTCTGTCACCGGGACGGCGACCATCTGTACGAAGGAGGTGTTGGATTTATCGTCTACAAGTATCTTGTTAAAAACGTTATAAAGATTGAGAGTGAGTCAAAAAGGGTAGCGTACCTTATACTCAGAATTACATAACTGAATTTCGCTGAAGGTCATACAGGTTTACGCACCAACCTCGGCACATCCTGATGAGGAGGTGGAGGAAATGTATGAGGATATATCTAGAGCTATACATTCCTCCAAAACCCACTATACGGTGTTAATGGGAGACTTTAACCCAAAACTAGGCATAAAAAAGAACGTTGTGCTGAAGGTAAGGAAATTTGGAAATAGGCAACGGAACATAAGAGGCCAGCAGCTGGCTGACTTCATGGAGAAAGAGGGACTCTTTATGATGAACACTTTCTTCCAGAAGCAGCTCCACAGGAAGTGGACCAGGTCGAGCCCCGACGAATCGACAAAAAATGAGATTGACTTCATTAGGACGACCAGAAGACAACAGTTCGGTGATGTTTCAGTGATCGCGAAGGTGAAAACCGGCAGTGATCACCAAATGGTGAGAGGCACACCGAACCTAAACGTTAAGTTGGAGAGGTCGCGTCTAATGAAGTCAACACTCCGTCCCCCTCGTGCTCTAATCCAAAGCCCCGAAACCTTTCAGCTGGAGCTACAAAACCGTTTTCATTGCCTAGAATATTACAATGTCATGAACGATATAAATTACAAGCTCGTGGAAACTGTCCATGCGGCCGGAGCTAAGTTTTGCAAGACTCGCCGCAGAAGAACACAAAAACTCTTCGATCACACTCTTAATCTCATGGCTGTTAGACGGGCAATGAAGCTGCAGTCTCCAGTAGATTTGACAGCATACAGGCAACTGAACAGACAGATCTCCAAATGCATGCGGCGGGACTTACGCAACTTTAATACTGCTGGTATTGAAGAAGCGATCGAGCAGAACCAAGGCTCCAAAGTCTTTGCTAGAGATCTGTTTGCCAGAAAAAGCAAACTGTCGAAGCTGAAGACTGAGTGTGGCAGCATCGTTGCCAGGACACCTACGATTTTCAGTGATATTGGGAGGTTCTATGGGTAGCTGTACACATCATCGTTGGAGCCACACGCAAGTGTGAGTAACGATCCAAGAGCAAGTCTTATCCAACACTATTCCGATGATATTCCGGACGTCAGTCTGATCGAGATTAAAATGGTTCTCCAGCATCTTAAAATGGCAAGGCCCCTAAGCGATGATGGGAGTACAGCGGAACTTCTGAAAGCGAGTAGAAAACCGGTACACTGAAGTCCTTCAGAAGCTCTTTAATTCCGTCCTCCACGGTGGCACTACACCGGAGGCGTGGAACAGAAGTGCGGTGGTCTTGTTCTTCAAGAAAGGTGACAACGCTCTCTTGAAGAACTACAGACCGATTTTCCTTCTGAGCAGCGTCTACGTGCTGTTTTCGAGAGTCATTACGAATCGTATCGCATGCAGACTCAACGACTTCCAGCCTCCCGTACAAGCCGGTTTCCGAAAAGGCTTTAGCACCATAGACCATACAAATATCCTTCATTAAATTGTACAGAAGTCCGAGGAATACAATATGCCACTACGTCTGGCGTATGTGGACTATTTGAATTGTGAGAAAGCCTTTAATTCCGTCGAAATTTGAGCGGTGCTGCAGTCCCTTCAGCGGTGCCGAGTTGTCTGTCAGTATATCGAAGTGCTGAAGGGTTTGTACAGTAAGGCTACGATGGCTATCAGAGTACTGAACCAGAGTACAAAATCTATCTAACTCCAGAGAGTTCTAAGGCAGGGTGATGTTATATCCCTGAAACTCTTCACCACTGCGTTGGAAGACGTCTTCAAGCTTCTGGACTGGAAAAGATAAGATATTAACATCAACGGCGAGGACATTACTCACCTTGGATTTGCCGACGATATATTCCTTATGGCAGAATCGCTGGGGGACCTAAGCACTATGCTCAATAACCTCAGTAGTGTCTCCCAATGGATAGGTCTAAAGATGAACATGGACAAAACGAAGATCGTGTATAACGTCCATGTCACACCTATGCCGGTAGTTGTTGGGAGCACTAAGCTCGAAGTTGTTGACGAGTATGTTTAGTCCAACTTCGACCGAGAGATCAATCGATGGATTCAACTTGGCTGGGTAGCGTTCGGGAAATTATGGCACATCTTCTCGTTAGGTATACCTCAAAAACTTGAAAACGAGACTGTACAACCAGTGCGTGTTGCCAGTGATGACCTATAACCTGTCGAACTGAGACATGGTCTTTCACTGCTGGCCGGATGAAGAAACTCAAGGTCGCTCAGCGACCTATGGCGAGGGCTATGCTCGGAGTGTTTCTGCGTAATAAACTTAGAAATAAGGATATCCGCAGTAGAATCAGAGTGACTGACATAGTCCAATGGATTAGTAAGCTGAAGTGGCAATGGACCGGCCATGTAACTCGATGAACCGACAACTGATGGGGAAAAAAGTTTATTTAGTGGCAAAATCGTATTAGTGACACTCTCCAAAATTTCAGACTGCGATCGTGCTTGGTCTCATGTCCTTCATCCAGAAACTTTTCGTGTTTTTGCACTTGGTTAACAAAATAAAATATAATAATAAAAATACAATACAAAGTATCGCGTTTAAAGGAACTTATAACAGGAATTCAAAATTTAAATTTTTTATCGGCAGACTTAAACGTTATCTGCCCGGGCAAGTCGGGCCATGGTTCTCTGCTGCTCCCGGATAACTGCGGAGAAAAGGTCAGTGGCTCTTTTATGCATTGCGAATATTGAAATGAATTTTAATTTTGTGTTTTTATTTTAAGCCCAATGAAAGGAATCATTAATTTATTAAAATATTCGACTACAACTGCAAGTCCGTGAACTTCTGCAACCACCATTAACACAACTCCTCAATAACACCTGCTATAGGTGTGTCATTTCTGAGGACTAATATTAAATGGAAATATTGATAATCTTACCTGACAAAGATAATTTCAGTTTACTGTACTTGATATACTTTTACTACTGCTACCTCGTTGGTTTAGTAGTCGTAAGCGAGACTGCTAATCATGAGCTTTCAGGTTCGAATCCCGGGTCGGGCCCAAAACCAGTTATCGGGGGTTTTTGTCAAGACAATCAGTCAGGATTTTGGCGGTGTTTCACCCCCTTGGCTTGGATAGCACGGAAGCCTCGATAATATAAGGTCGTGTCGGAATTCCATTCACTACATTCCTGGCCTCCGCAGATTGCTAGTCTTTTTTTATATATATAGAAGAGGGTACAGACAAGCATGCGGCTCATCTGATGGTATGTGTCGACCGTCAACCATGAACAAATGCAACACCGCGGGAACTGTAGGTGCGATGCCGACCTTTTAAAAAGGAGGAAGCTCGTTTCTTGAAAGTCCCTAAGTCGTATCGGTCCGGAAAAATCACGAGTGGCAAAAGATTCCACAAAAAATTCGTGCGCGGAATTGCCACCATGACTTAATTCCGGTCTGGTGGACATTATTATTATATTAATCTATTCCTATTAATTAATCAGTTACAACTGTGAACAATTAATCTCTATTGACTTAGCGGTTATTTAAAGCCAACATTTTCTTGGCAGACTTTGTATTTATTTAAGAACATGGAACAAAGTGCCTTGAAGACAGATTTCTACTAAGTATTTTTTTATAGGATAGGGTGACAAACGAGCACACAGTCCACCTGATGGTAAGTGGTTACTGTGACCCATAGACATCTACATCTATCCTCAATAAAGACTCAAAATGCAGAAGCGTTTTCACCCGTGAGGACTAAGATGGAATGCCTCTTTTCCAGTAAAAAGGGTCTCCGGTTCTCTACACTCACCATACGAAACACAGCAGTATTAAGCTGCCATCTTACGCTGGTATTCTGTAAGAGCGTGGTCCTTCCCCGGTCGAGCCGTTATCGTTATAAGTTATCTTTCGATTTGGGTTTTATCGGATCTGATTTGAATAATGTCTTGAACGGTTAATTTAAGAATCACTTCTTTCTTTCATTAATTTAAAAATCTCTTCATTTCTCATGGGAACGATGTGATTACTTCGTTAAAACACAGTTAAGTACACTAACCGTGGTTTTGTATATGGGTGAGCCATAGCTACCACTGCCGACAAGGGAATCACTTCTATGGGCCCGTGAGTGACGTAAGAAGTCACTTAGCTAAATTCAGAAAGACCCCATGACTTCCGACAGATGGGATTAAACAGTTGATTTTTAACAGGCTGTAACAGTGATTAAAATTTATATCATACATCTGATAACAAACTTAAGTTCATTAAATTTTTATTGCCATTTTCTAGATACGATACATTATTGACAAGTTCATGGATCTGCGTCAGGTTTCAAAGAACAAGTTGGAGAGTGATCCATCACTCACTATTGGTGACGTTACCACAATCAATCTAACAGTGCTTAATGTGGGTATACAATTTTAGAGTTATTAGTCTGTTTTTTCAAATATTACACAATTAGCCTAATCTTTAATTTCGTGCTTAGGGTGGAATACAAGATAACGTCATTCCGGAGAAAATGATCGCCACTTTTGACATCCGACACACACTGTCTGAGGATTTGGAGAGTTTCGAAAACATGGTACGTACGAGTAGGTAAAGGAAACGGGGCTGTTAATTATTTTATTATTAAAGAAACACTTCATTTGAAAAGAAATGTATCTTTCCATAAACAACGTGGTTTCTTTATTTTTTAGTATTAGTGTGGTTTAATATTTGGTATTATATTGTAATAATTGTAAAGAACACGGAAACTTATATAATGTCTGTCGGACAATCTTTAGGTAAAGCAGTGGTGTAAGGAGGCTGGTGATGGAGTGACTTATACATTCAACCAGAAGGACGTGTACGTGCCTCCAACGCCTGTAGATAATACAAATCCGTATTGGCTTGCATTCAAATCCGCTGCTGATAAAATGTGAGTATAGACAGCTGTCCTTACAAATTCATAATATACCTCAAGTTAAAAATATATAATAGATAAAATTCGATGCATATATTTTGGTAAAAAATTATCGGAAAAAGCTTTACAACGCTGATTTTTATTAATTCATTAACATAGGGTTCTTACTTTGTATAAAATTTATAGTTTTACTTTTATTGTTATATAAAATAAGGTTGACAATCGAGCACACAGTCCACCTGATGGTAAGTGGATATTGTGGCCCACAGACATCTACGAGTACATCTATACTCGATTATAAATCAAAATGCAGATGCGATGTCGATGATGATGGGAAAAAGGGTCTCCGGTTCTCCACACTCACCATACGAAACATAGCAGCATTGAGCTGCTATTTTACGCTGGTATTCTGTGAGAGCGTGGTCCTTCCTCGGTGGAGCCGACCCATTCGTGCTACAACCGTAATATAGCTGCAGAATTATAAGTATTATTATTTTAAGGATTACTTTAATACTTTTAAGGACTTATCTCAAACTTACTTCAAACTTTTATTATACTCCTTAGTCTAGACTCAATTAAAGAAAAACAGTTGAACGGAGCTATGCAAAAAGGATTAAATCCGCACAAAAATACTTTTGAAGATAAGACATTTGAATCGGCATCGGCATTGAGACATAATGGCCCGATACGATTATTTTTGTAATGTTGATGATGATCTTAACGATTACAAAATTTTCTTAAACCTTTTAAACTGACTTGATGACTCATGAGATTGAACTAAAAAAAATGAACAAAACCATTTTAAGAAGTGGGTTAACCTCTTGAGAAGGTTCGCCATCACTGTATAAAGTCAACGTTGACCGTGAAGTGGTGGTTGTCGCGCCGTTACGACAGCACCGACGGTGTTCGCGGGGAGTACTAGAAGCACGGGGGGTTTTCTCACCACCGCGCCTAAGACCGTCACTCGCCAATAGCTCGCGACCCGATCACCACCAAATTATCTTATATTTTGATTATTTAAATATACAACTTTGCCTATCGTGTGAGTCGCCTATTTTATTCATGTTCCCTAACTGAACATAGTGGTGACCGTGACAGGACTTAGGCGCGGTGGTGCGAAAACCCCCCGCGCTTCTAGTACTCCCCGCGAACACCCGCGGTGCTGTCGTAACGGTGCCGACAGTGGTGTAAGGATTTCCACTACCCCATAACGTACCCGTAAATGTCGTAAGAAGCAACAGAGGGTAATGAACCAGGAAATGGGCAGCAACGTCTTCCTAATAACAACTACAAAATATAAAACAGAGATCAACAACCCGCCTGCTAAGCGTGGCGACTATAATTTTGCGAGCGAAATATTTTGTTTTTTGAGTTTTTTTTTCTTTGAGTAACACCATGAGGAGACCTAAGTTCATCAATGGACTTTTTTTTATAGGATCGGGTGACAAACGAGCACACAGTCCACCTGATGGTAAGTGGTTGCTGCGGCCCATAGACATCTACATATATCCTCTATTACAAATTAAAATGCAGATGCGTTGTCACCCGTGAGGACTAAGGTGGAATGCCTCATTTCCAGTAAAAAGGGCCTCCGGCCACCTGCACTCACCAAGCGAAACGCAGAGGTAAACCTCTACTTCACGCTGGTATTCTGTGAGGTCGTGGTACCACCCCGGTTCGAGTCGGCCCATCCGTGCGACAGCAAAAGCTGCCGCGCGGCTCTACCACTGTTACGTTGCTCTACCACTGTTAAAAACTTTGATAGGCTGTAGCGAATAAATGAATGAATTGAGCTAAAATGAAACAAATATTTTAGTGGCATATCGCTGGTCGTCCGTACGTTCCCTGGCGGCACGGACAGCCGCTTCGTGCGCGCCGCCGGAATACGTGCCCTCGGCTTCACGGCCGCGCGCCTCACCACACCTGGATTGCACGAGCACGATGAGAGTCTTCGCGCCGAGCAGTTCCTGCGCGGCATTCAGATTTATGAGGAGATTCTACCAGCAGTGGCGAATGTTTGAACTTCGTTTTTCTATTTCATTATAGTTTTTTGGACGAATTAAAATATGTAACGCATTGATTTTTCTTTATTATACTGGTATTCACGATTTTTAACAACAGTATACTATGTCACTGTCGTTATGTGTAGCTCACCCAGTAAGCGTTGTTTTGCTGTGTCCGGTAGGTGGCGCGATAGGTATCGATACAGATTCGCACCAAACTTTTTACACAGTAAATTTCGACACTTAGGTGGAGCATACAGTTCACCTAAATGGATGCTGTGGCCCATAGACACCTTTATATATCCTCGATTAATAATCAAATTGCCGGTGCATCATCACCCCTGAGGACTATGATGGAATATCTCGTTTACAGTATAAAAGGTCACCGGTACTTGTCACTCACAGTATACGACAGCAATATTGTGAAGCTAACTGACACGTATTTTTTTTTAAATGGAATACAAAAATAATTTAAAATACTAACATTTAGTTAAGCTTGTAATACGAGTAAGTGGATACGTTTGCAATCGAACCCTCGAATTAATTGCGATTAAAATTAAAATATTTCTAGTGTTTCACTACTAATTAATGCAAACCAAAATACCCTCTGCAACGCATGCAATTTAACTTCAAGCTTACGAACAGCGTTAGAACATAATTGGAAAAGTAAAATTTACCGTTTCCCGCGTCGTGCGATGATTATGATAATGCTAGAGATGATAATTACGATTTGAAACTATACTAACTTTACTCGTAACTTACGAGAATACTTGTAGCCCCTGAGCTCCAACGGCTCTCATAAGAATAAACGGACGTAATGCCTGAGGCATTCTCTATCAGTCAACATTTGGGTGATGCAGAGATAAAAATATGAAGTAGGTGTGTAAAACGTTAAAAGACAGAAATGTAAATTAAAGTATATAAATATAAGACAAAATAATACCATACATAAACCCTTACATAAACTTACGTATCAAGAATTATTTCATACATGCATAATATTATATATAAATAATACACATATGACTCAACTAAATACATAAATAAATACTACTAATGACATTATTCTGCCAGTTTATTTAATACGATTCGCGAACTTTCTTCTTGAATGCATAACTATTGTTGGCCGTTCTAATTTCAAAAGGGAGTGCGTTCCAGAGAAAAACAGACTGTACAGTGAAGGAAGAATGCAACGACACTTTAGTAAAATTTGAAAAACGCAGTTTTCTGTCATGGCTAGAGCAAAGGAACTGAAAGTGAGAAGTTAAGTAAGAGACCCCCCTCTCAGTAGGAGACATCATAGGGTTGTAAGTGCACGCATACTACGTCGCTGACGAATGGGTAGCCACTTAAGTTGGGAACGATAAGTAGACACGTGGTCATACTTAAGTAGGTTGAAAATGAATCCAATGCAGTTATTAAGAAGACGATCATATTTGTTGTGAAGATCTGCATTCAGGTCAAAATAACACACATCACTATAATCAATCATGGGAAGTATTAAGGATTGCACAATTAATGCTTTGTTCCTGGATGAAGAAAAGAGCGGTAAAGAGCCTGCAGGGTACCGGTGACTTTTTGGCTAACATTTATCATTGGGCATTCCAAAATAGATCCGTTTAAATTAATCAGAGATAGAGCTGTAGTGTCCACATTTTTAATTATGCGATGACTACCTAGTAATATTGCCTGACACTTGGATGGGTTAACATTAAAAACGAACCTGTCAGACCAGCTCTTAATATGTTCTAGCTATTTGTTGAGCATATCTACCGTGACGGACACACAATCAAAATTTGCATATGCGTACAACTGTAGGTCATCAGCATACAGATAACACACTGAAGGTTGTGGGTGATAAGATTAATAAATACTGAAAATAATTTAGGAGACAGAATACTGCCTTGAGGCACACTACTGACATTTATGTCACACCAGCTTGATGCAGACTCATCAATGCGGACCGACTGCTGACGTCGCCGAAGATATATTGAGAACTAATCCAGTCCTTTGGGAGAAATCATGGAATGGGAAAGGATAGAAAGTAGAATTTCATAAATGATTGTATTAAAGGCGTTCAAAAAGACAACCAAAGCCAGCACAGAGACTTTGGTATCCTCCATGCCCGCCCTAATATCACCACTGACCTTAAAAAGAGCGGAAACAGTGTTGTGACCGAGTCTGAAGCTAGACTGAAAAGGGCTTAATAAATTGTTCTTATAAACAAACAGAGATATTTGCCTATGTACACGGGCTTCAGGTACTTTGGATAGGGAAGGAAGAATATAGGTAGGTCGGAAGTGATTGGGTATAGTCGGATTGGAAGTTTTCGATAACATAGGCCAGTGGCGGCAAACCTCCGGAATCTAGGGAAAAGTTTATGATATGGGAAATAACTGGAAGAATATGATCAAGGATATGAATAAATTCATACAGCGGCTGATGTTACCGCAGCCCACAGTGTTTGACTTAATAGAAAGTATTATCTTTTTAATTTCATCCGAAGTATCTGGAGAAAAATGGAAAGGATCGATATTTAAACGAGGTAAGGCATTTAAATAATCAACAGTATGACACTTGGTTTGGTGACCCCAGGAGAGTATGAGAAACAAAACCAAGCGTCCCCTGAAAGACGCCCATTACACGGTAGGTTTTGCTGTCAGTTTTACAACAATCACGGTTGTGATTGACGAATAACCTACCGTGTAATGTGGTGATTGACGGTTGCATGAAATTGATTGACAAATATCTGGATATTTTGATTTTTACGTCAATCAACTATCAATCACGAATTTTTATTGAACGTGTAATGGCATTTAATCAATCACGCGTCAATCAACGCTTAGACAGCGATGGAGGCGGATGCAGAATATATTGAAGAGGCGGCTTCCACGCGCTTGTGAAGCCCGTCGCCACTCCCGCCAAACGTGCTTCAACCAAAAATAGATTTTATTTTAAATTTTGAGGCTCTCCCCGAGTTGTGGGACCCAAAAAACCCCGGGTAGGGTGGATGCCCCTAATACTAGCCACGCCCCTAATTCCAGCCTTTCCGCCTTTTTACTTCGTAAATAAGATTTCTAGTAGTCTTAACTACAAATATTGTCGCCTAATAAATTCTTCGTAACCAGGGGAAAGTATATTTCAAATACATATTACCTCACAGTTTTAAACCTAACAGTATTAATTTAAAAAGCAAAACACGTACGCAACGAAAAACGCTCATTTTCCTAATTTTTTGACAAGTTATGGTCCCGATACAATTAAGTATATTTTACATTAGCTAATCTATAGGCTTTTTAATTTGTATGAATGTGACTATAGACATAGTAATGCAGCTATTTTTGTTTAAACCTATAAGTTTTTTATTTTATTTTAGTGGAAATTAATGGGGCTGTAATTAGATATACGAAATGTATGGAGTGCTTAATGTCAGCTGCCCTGCCGTTTGACATATTTGGTTACATTTGGTTTGACGTACATAATAAGAAGTACCTAATTTCAGCCACGTAATATAAATCAGGGCTGTCATAAACTGGAACAAATACCATTAATCATACATAACTTATTTTATATTTAAGGAAGTTATGATCAATTCGTCTATATTTTAAAATTGGTTTTTGATTTAAAAGTATAGCAAATGATACGTACTTGCTTTTCAGATATTTGGTATATGTTAAGAACACCATAAAATATTTAATTATTTTTGAGAAAGAAAAAACAAACAATAAATGTAATTAACTACAACTTAGTAATATTAATTTTACTATAACTGAAGAACGCAAATGAAAAAGTCATAACAAGGAAAGTGGTTCAGGACCATGCTTTGTGGCAGTCTATGGAGGATAATGTTCTGTAGTGGACTTGTGACGGGCTGAAATGATGATGAAGATTCAAAAACTTGGATGATTATATTATAAGAAATCGATGTACTATATATAATACATAATTTTTATTATAATTTTGTTTTAATTAATTATTTAGTGTTAAAAGGAAAATGGAACTGCTTAAAGCTAAACCACAGTAAGGTAAGAAGTAAAATATTAAAATAAAATAATTGTTGTCGTCTATCTTAATACATATTCCATGCTTGTGACATGCATGGTTTATTAAATATTAGAAATTTTCCTATTCGTTTTTTTTCTTTTACTTTTCAAGATATTAAATTACTGTTAAATGATGAATCGAAAATGAACTTAGTTTATAGGTAGGTCCTTTCCCTTCGAAAATTTGGGTTTGACTGACATCAGTCAGCATGAGCGTGTAATGTCGAAATTATTCTACGTGGGTGGATTGAAAAGTACTCGGCCTAACCAAGAAAATAAACACATACTAAATCAGTTATATTTTTATTTTTCTACATAATCACCATCAGGTTCAATACACTTTTGCCACCTCCCCTTCCAAGCATTTAGACCGTTGAAAAAAAATGATTCTTCCTTAGAGTCAAAATATGCGTCTACAGCTGCTTTGACCTCGTCGTTTGTCGAAAATCTTTGACCTCCCAAGTGCTTTTTTAAGTTAGGGAACAGAAAGAAGTCTGATGGTGCCAGATCAGGTGAATACGGCGGATGCGGTAACAGTTCAAAGCCACAGTTGTGAATTTCAGCCATTGACTGTACTGACGTGTGAACACGGGCGTTATCTTGATGAAACAGGACTTTTCTTCTGAGCATTCCTCGACGTTTTTCTTTTATTTCCTCTCGTAAACGACGTAGTAAGGTGCAATAGTAATCAGAGTTTATAGTCTGACCCCTTTCAAGATAATAAATCATAATCACACCTTTCGAGTCCCAAAATACTGAAGCCATCACCTTATTTGCCGACAAAATCGACTTAGCCTTTTTAGGGGGTGGTGAACCAGGTCTTCTCCACTGTTTTGATTGTTGTTTTGTTTCCGGTGTACAGTAACGAACCCATGTTTCGTCTATAGTAACAAAACGATTCAAAAAGTCATCTGCATCGGCTTCAAATAACTCCAAACAGTCACGTGAAATAGTCAATCGCGTCCTTTTTTGTTCAACTGAAAGCAGTCGCGGAACCCACCTCGCAGACACCTTGTGGAAACCCAACTCGTTGACAATGATGTTTTGAGTTCGTTCATAAGAGATGCCTATAATCTCGGCTATCTCTCTAATTTTTAATCTGCGGTCTCCCATTATTAAATCAAGTACTTTTTTAATATTTTCGTCAGTAGTTGACGTCGAAGGCCTTCCAGAGCGGGGTTCATCTTTCACACTCTCTCTACCACGCTCAAATTCTGCTATCCATTTTTTGACGGATGAATATGACAGAGCATAATCGCCTAATGTACTGACCATGTCATCATGGATGGCTTTTGATGATAGCCCCTTCTTATGGAGGTACTTAATGACGGCACGCTGCTCGATTTGCTCCATTCGCGGAAATTATGTCCGATTACTTTGTTAATAAATTTATAAAATCACAACTAATTATCGCACACGTTTCGAACTTCACACAATGAACTAGTCTGAACTGAACTAAATAATGTGGGTAGATTTGATTTTTAGAATTGAATGGATCTGTGTTAGGCCGAGTACTTTTCAATCCACCTAGGTATCATTCAAACGTCAACCATGATTGATAGAACTGATTAACGCTTGTATAGGCGTGTAATCGGCGTCAAACTCAAAACGATTCTATTTACCGATTCCGAGAGTCCCGAGGAACTTCCAAATATCGGCAGAGGAAGAAGAAATTATGTTATCAAGAATACATCGGCGTTTAGCGTTGCGTATCATCCGATTACACTGATTCCTAGCAGTTTTATAGAAGTTCCTTTTCTCATTACTCCGCTTTTTTCTAAAGTGTGGAAAAGCCTACGCTCATGGCTGTGCGAACACCTCTCGCCATCCATGGAGCAGCTGGTCGCTTGGCCTTCACCCACTTGACTGGAGCATGAACATCATAAAGCTTGAGAACAGTGTCCTTAAACACTGCGACTTTCTCGTCCACGATGGGGGCGGCCATAAATTTATCCCATTTCAATTTAGACGCATCTAAACACAAGTTTTCTAAATCCATACGACCAAAACATCGCATGTGCAGCATTTTAGAAAGCAATTTAGGAGATTTTAGGATTTAAGAAAGGAAAATGAGGTCATGATGGGAGAAGCCAGAAGGTGTTAACCATGAGAGGACACGAGTGAAAGAGAAGATGTAAGGATCAAGTCAAGTCAAGAGTCATCCCCGTCAAAGTAGTGATGAGTGGTTTGTAACGGAAGGTTGTAGAGATCAACTGACTTGACAAGATGGAGTTTAGAAGGACGGAGAGAAGTGGGAACCATGAGGTCAGTATTAAAGTCGCCCATGATAATGTGATGTGTGTATTCTGACCCTAAATATTGCGAGTCGTTTCGAGACTGGAGAAGTAATCAACAGAAGGGGGCCAATAGACAACACCGAAAACCAGTTTTGTTCCATTCACATATACCTCGAGAAAAAGAAACTCTGCTGAGACGGAATAAGAGTGGGTGATAAGGAGGCTAGAAATTTATAAGAAAAGTCACAGCGATATATTGCAACATTCCCCCCTCTTCTGTCCACCCGATCATTGCGTATCAGAGTATAACCAGAGAGAGGATAAGTGGTCGAAACAAGATGAGGTTTGAACCAACTCTCAGAAATCAAAACGGCATGAGCGTTAGCATTCGTGAAAGCTTCAATTAGGTCACTGTAGTGACTGAACTAAGAGTGAGCCTGATTAAACGTATGCCGCACAAAATCGCCAAGCGTCGTTTATTTCTAAGAAAGGGATGTGTTATGGGACGAACTTCAAACTAATCTAAACTATTAATAAGAAGGTTAAGTGATGAGTCAAATTTGTAAATACATATCAAAATTTATATGTTGTTACAAAGTTGTTGATATTATATAGACAGTAACCATTCCTCTTCATGTAAAATAACTCAATAAATGAAAATTTTATTACTATGTTAATACATAACAGTGGTAGAGCCATGCGGCAGCTTAACAGTGGTAGAGCCACGCGGCAGCTTTTGCTGTCGCACGGATAGGCCGGCTCGAACCGGGGTGGTACCACGACTTCACAGAATACCAGTGTGAAATAGAGGTTTACCTCTGCGTTTCGCTTGGTGAGTGCAGGTGACCGGAGGCCCTTTTTACTGGAAATGAGGCATTCCATCTTAGTCCTCACGGGTAACAACGCATCTGCATTTTGATTTGTAATAGAGGATAGATGTAGATGTCTATGGGCCGCAGCAACCACTTACCATCAGGTGGACTGTGTGCTCGTTTGTCACCCTTATTATATATAAAAAAAAAACATTTTAATTACAGTTTCTGAAAGTGGTAGAGCCACGCGGCAGCTTTTGCTGTCGCACGGATAGGCCAGCTCGAACCGGGGTGGTACCACGACTTCACAGAATACCAGTGTGAAGTAGAGGTTTACCTCTGCGTTTCGCTTGGTGAGTGCAGGTGGCCGGAGGCCCTTTTTACTGGAAATGAGGCATTCCATCTTAGTCCTCACGGGTAACAACGCATCTGCATTTTGATTTGTAATAGAGGATGGATGTAGATGTCTATTGGCCGCAGCAACTACTTACCATCAGGTGGACTGTGTGCTCGTTTGTAACCCTTATCCTATAAAAAAAACAGTGATAAAAATAATTTCTTATAAAAAAGTACTTCCTAAAAATATTTCTTATCAACCCAAAAATAATGTTTACAAGTTTGTGAAGCTAAGAAGTTTCACTTCTGATGTGCAGTCCTTATGACTGTCAGTTTTTTTTGTTGTTATAAAGGAGACGCTATTGTTTATCTCCTTTGTTCCCGTTGGTACGATATGGGGCAGTGGATATTCTTACACAGTCGATATAATATGAATCGATTAGTCAATAATATGATATAGTCAATTGCGTGTTGGCGAACTTCTAATGTCTTTGAAATATTTTATTCCTCAGACATGTAGTATCATCACGATGTTTTCCTTCTCCGCCGAGCACGTGGTATAATTATGCACTTTTAATTGCAAATAACAATTTAATTAGTACAGGTAGGAATCGAAACCTCATTGCTCGCGTACTGCGTTATTTACCGTAACCACTCAGGGGGGGTTACCAATTGTGTAAAAGAATAAGTTCTTAGTTTTCAGATCTTGTGTTCATTCCCTCTACTCCCTTCCATCATTTATCAAATAGATGTTCTAAGAAACCAATAACTTGATGTATTTTGTTGAACAAATATGTGTTCTAACTTAAATTAGATCCTAATCCGGCGATTTAGGTATTGACCTTTGCGGATAGACTTAAATTTAAATGATGCCACACTTACAGGCCATCGCGACTAAATACACAGCTTATTTATTGAGCAACTTTTATTGCGTTCCAACATTGAATATAGTATTTAATCAATACCTGCAATATATAAATTTTGGATTCCATTACAGGAATTAAAGCCAGTTTTGTTTTAATTAAAATTCCTTAAATGCTATGTGACTTTGTATTCAATTAACAAAAATTATATCATGGCTGATACTGTTTTTGTAATGTGTTGTGTTCGCGTAAATTTAAATTTTATCGGGTAACAAGGACATTGTAAATTGGTACAGTGTTATAGTTGAGACCTCCTAATATTTTATCTTATTCTATTATAAATTTATTAGCAATAATTTATTTCTTCAATACAATTTTACCATAAATATTTTTGTTAGGTTTGGTGTGTCACGTACGTGTGTGTGAGCTATGACTGGCACCAGTAATTTTTACAATTGAAACTCTACTTACTTTCAACACGGTGAAAATGGATAAAGTCAATCACGCTTACCTGCAACAATATAAACACACGTTATTATTTATTTAAAACAAAATCTATAATAATTCATACAAGCAGTTGTAATTGTGACAATTACTCAGATTATGACGCAGTACAGATGCTATTACGTAGTCTGATACTCTGACTCATAATTGTTTGAACCTTCTTTCCGACCTTCATTGTTTGAAGTTGGTTTAAGTTGTTGTTCTAAATGGGTCAGATCTACCGGGGTGGGACTACGCTCTCACAGAAAACCAGCTTGAATTAGCAGTATAACGCAGTTGCGTGCTAGGTAGAATAAGTCCCTTTTTACTGGAAACGGGGCATTCTTGTCTTAGTCCTCAGGGAGGCAACGAATCTGCTTTTTGATTCTTAATCGAGGATAGATGTAGATATCTATGGATCACGGCATCCATTTACCGTCATGTAGACTGTGTGCTCGTTAACACTCTTTTTCTATAAAAGCAGTAATGAAAATTAAAAAATTAAAAATATTCAAGACTTAAATCTTATTGTTTTCACACTTACACGTAATCACGGCACAAATTAAAAACACGTATTATTAAAATTAAACTAAACGAAATAAATAAAACAGATTACTTTCATTAAATTAACATTAAACAACATCCTCCTAAATGTAGCGATAGGCATTCGTAGCACGTAGCACACTACACTGTAGTTTGTACAACTTGAGTACGAATAAATACACAAATTATAGGCAAAACAACTAATTTACTTTTACAAATAAAAATAGCATACGTTAAGGTTAATAAGGTTTTTTCTATAAAATAATAATTGTTTTTTTTTATAGAATAAGGGTGATAAACAAGCATACAGTATATCTGATGGTAGGTGGACGCTGTGGCCTATAGACATCTACGTTTGTCCTCGATTAAGTATCAAAATGCAGATTGTCATCCCTAAGGACTGAGATGGAATGCCTCGTTACCAGTAAAATGTCTCCAGCTACATACACAAATACTGTACTATGTTCACCATACAAAACCCAGCAACATTGATCTGCTATTTTACACTGGTATTCTGTGAGAGCGTGATCATTCCCCGATCTAGTCGACCCATTCGTGCCTTAACCACGACATAGCTGCAGCATGGGTTTTACATATTCTAATACGATAAAAGCAATCGACACCAGTATAAAAAAAATAATATATTGCATGCCTTATGCGCAAAGAGCGTAGGTATGTTCTACTAGCGCCTAAAAATCAAAATTCCAACGTTTTGTCGCATGAAATCGTATCTAACAATCATTATGATCATATAAACGATATAAAAAGCACATTGTCAGAGAAGATACATGGTTGTTGAAGTTGTTATTTTTTTAAATCGATCAATTGCTATTTTTACATAAAAAAGTGGTTCTAGTGGCATATGGTGTAGATTTATTAAGTCCGCATGGAGGCGTAAACACGATAACTTTTGAAAATATTAATTGTTAAACTCTTCATCTATCATGTAAAAAGCCATGGAATGTAAATAGCAGTTTAAATATTTTGTTTAGTTTTAATTTTTTTTTGGCTGATAAATTGGAAAATTTTGGGCGTTTCAGCAGCTTTGTATTAATTTATTTTTCTAAATACACTCCGGGCCTCAGAGTACTTTTTTACTCCGGGCTCAGGCACCGTCGTGAGTGGCCGTTTTTTTACAGGGGTTCATGCTGAAAAATATCGGTCGCTTTAGAAATACCATAGTATTATTTATTATGTGGAAATACAGAATATTCCAAAAACCAAATTTGAAACATTCTTGACAGATTTTTGTGATATGGAAGTATAAAGTAATTTTATTATCTTTATTATGTGCAAGAAGTGTGAATTAACTCAACGAAAAATGGATTACATAAAATTATTTTATTTCGTAAGATAATTAACGGTGGTAGAGCCACGCGGCAGCTTTTGCTGTCGCACGGATAGGCCGGCTCGAGCCGGTTTGGTACCACGACCTCACAGAATACCGGCGTGAAGTGGACGCTCTGCTTCTGCGTTTCGTCTGGTGAGTGCAGCCTCTCTAGGTCCCATAGCGGTAATTCCAAAACAGACCGACTCATCAACCACATCCAAATGGCTACAGGTCCCATCCGCAAAGATCATGATCTTTGGCGATTTTAACGCCCACCACGCCGAATGGCTCGGTTCACGTTTAACCGATCATGCGAGGAGAACTGTTTATGACTTTGCCTTGGCATATGGTCTGACACAACTGGTTACTTCGCCTACGCGGATTCCAGATGTGGAGAATCATACACCTTCCCTGTTGGACCTTCTGCTGATCTCTCATCCGGACGGATATCAGGTTTCTGTCGATGCCCCTCTCGGCTCTTCGGACCATTGTCTGATCCGGAGTGTAGTGCCACTCATGCTCCCCTCGCGGTTGCGTTCTGCATGTTGCCGCCTTGTTTGGCATTACAGGTCGGTGTAATAGGACAAAATGCGGTCTTTCTTTGCATCCGACCCATGGGGGCGGGATTGCTTCCAGGTCCTTCAAAAGAATTATTGCCAAGGCAAAGTCAGAGCACATAGGTGGAATTGGCGAGAAACTAGTTCGTCTTCCTTCGGGAACCTGTGCATTCTGGTTTCTCGCCAAGGCTCTCCAAGGGAATTTCTGTAAGCCATCACTACCATCTGTGCACAGGGAGGCCGACTGGCCCACGCCGCAAAAGAGAAAGCCAACCTTTTATGCTCCCTTTTAGCGTCTAACTTGACTCTTGATGACGGGGGAACACACCGCCGACCATCCCGCGGTGTGAGTGCTCCATGCCCGATGTGCGGTTCTCACAGCGCTCGGTTCGCAGAGCACTCCTCTCCCTGGACATCCACAAGTCGAGTGAGCCTGACGGAATCCCCCCAATTGTGCTGAGGACGTTTGCTCCGGAGTTGGCACCGATCCTAACGCGCCTTTTCTGGTACTCCTACTCCCAAGGCGTAGTCCCGAATTCATGGAAGACAGCTTTTGTCCACCCGATCCCTAAAAAAGGCGACCGCTTAACCCGTCCATCTACAGGCCTATCGCCATCACCTCCTTGTTCTCCAAAATAATGAAATCAATTATAAACTGCCAGCTCATACGGCACCTTGAGGATCACCAGCTGATTAGTGACCGCCAATACGGTTGTCGACGGGGTCAATCAGCTAGTGATCTTCTGGTCTACCTGACTCATAGATGGGCCGAGGCAGTAGAGTCCAAGAGGGAGGCGTTGGCCGTTAGTATGGATAATGCGAAGGCCTTCGATCGGGTTTGGCACAAAGCGCTTCTTTCGAAGCACCCTTTCAATGGGCTTCCCGAGAAATTGTGCAATTGGATCACCAGCTTCCTTGCAGATTGGAGCATCAAGGTTATTGTAGACGGTGAATGCTCCGACTACAAACCTATTAACGCTGGTGTTCCACAAGGCTGTTTCTTCTGCATAGTTGCAAACTGGTAACATTCATTGCTATGCGGATGACAGCACTGGTGATGCTCTATACATCAGCCGTGCCAATATTTCTCGGGAAAACGTCGCCGAGTACCGGAACAAAATTGTGTCTGAAGTCGAGTCTTTGTTGAACAAAGTCTCAGATTGGGGGCGACTAAATCTAGTCCAGTTTAATCCTCAGAAGACATAAGTTTGCGCGTTTACGGCTAAAAAGAACCCCATTGTCGTATCTCCTCAGTGTCAAGGCGCTCCCCTTGTTGCCTCAGCCAGTATCGGAATCCTCGGCGTCGACATATTGAGTGACGTGCAGTTTCGTGGTCACTTGGAAGAGAAGGCCAAATTGGGCTCTAAAAAGCTTGGCGTGCTCAGCAGAGCGGGACAGCACTTCATGCCGGCACACCGCCTGCAACTTTACAAGGCGCAGGTTCGGCCTCACATGGAATACTGTTCCCATCACTGGGCTGGGGCTCCCCAGTGCCAGCTCCTTCCACTTGACCCCATCCATCGCAGAGCGGCTCGAATCGTCGACGACCGAGACCCTTCTGATCGGCTTGATTCACTGGCGCTGCGAAGAGATGTTGTATCCCTTTGCATTTTCTTTCGCATTTACCACGGGGAGTGCTCTGAGGAATTGTTCTGATTAATCTCAGCCGCCAAATTTCACGAACGCACATCGCGGCAGAACTACCGATAACATCCACACCATCTGGATAATTGGCGGTCCACCACTGTGCGATTTAGAAGATGTTTTCTTCATCGCACAACTTCCTTGTGGAATCGATTACCATCAGCGATTTTTCCGGACCGATATAACTTAGGAACCTTCAAGAAAAGAGCCTACTCCTTTTAAAAGGCCAGCAACGCATCTGCAATTCCCCTTGTTCCCCTGGTGTTGCGTTTTTCATGGTGCTACAATTGTTTATGGGCGGCAGCAGTCACTAACCATCAGGTGAGCCGCATGCTCGTTTGCCCCCTCTCCTATAAAAAAAGTAATCCACTACCCCATATCATATTGCGCGTGTAGTAAGAGTCGACAGGAAGAAATTAAAAGAGGAGGTGAGGAGCAGTCTTCTAATTAATACAGTTTTTCCTCTCCTAACAAAACCTGCTTTTGAAATAAAGGAAGACTACAAATAATAGTGTAGGGTAGTCTATAAATAAGTACCATGGTAGGTAAGTGGCTGAAAACTTGTTTTATATTTCATAATACGCGGGCAATGCAAGCTCTATTTTCATAGCGATTTATTTAATTGCTTTGTTTTTTATTTAAACGTTTACATATTATGTCATTATCATCATTACAGGCTATCAGAAATCCATTGATGAACATAAGTCTCTTCAGAAAATATTGAAAAATTATGGAATACTGAACCAAGCATCCATAGACTCCTTACGGTCATCGTCGCGGCACCTAACCTAGTGGCAAATTATACTTACAATATTTATTCTAATATCACTAATGCTCTTATATCACAACCTACACTGCTAGGTTTTCTAGCACTTACAATCAGGCATCCGTAATAAAGAAACTCACTCCAAAACAGTCTAAGAAACATAAAATGAGTCATCCTGACTGGTGAAGGGGCGTGCTTTTATAAAACAATAAAGAAGCATGTCATAAGTAAAAGTTTTATAAAATATAAAAAGTTTTATTTAGTTTGCGTTTTCACTACTTCACTAACTAAAACGTTTAGTATGAAATTGACGGCTCCGTAGCGCAGTGGCTGTGCAATAAGTTGCAGCGCTGAGGGCCGCGGCCACCTACAAATTGTTCTGGTTCTGGATGTTCGTCCTTGTGAAATTTATGTATGTAAACTGTCCCCATGATACAAGAGAAAATCCTAGTGTAAAGGTACTATTTTTAACAAAAAAGAACCTTAATCACAAATTATTTTTTTGTAAGGTTTATGTACATATAGCATATATGTACATTTGTGAGTATGCATGTATGTATGTACGTACGTATGTATTAGTGTAATGGAATTTTTGTAATTAAGTTTTCACCTACTTCCAGATATCATCATCATCATCATCATTACAGCCTTTCATAAGTCCACTGCTGAACATAGGCCTCCCCCAAGGAATGCCACAAAGCACGGTCCTGAGCCACCTGCATCCATCGACTTCCTGCATATCTTATCAGGTCGTCACTCCATCTCGTGGGGGGTCGTCCTACACTTCGCCTGCCGGTACGAGGCTGCCACTCAAGAACCTTTCTTCCCCATCGGTTGTCGGTTCTTCGAGCTATATGGCCGGCCCACTGCCACTTCAGCTTACTAATCCGTTGGGCTATGTCGGTTATTGTGGTTCCTAAGTTTATCACGCAGAGAAACCCCGAGCATAGCCCTCTCCATAGCTCACTGAGCGACCTTGAGCTTCCTCATACGGCCAGCAGTGAAAGACCACGTCTCAGATCCGTAAGTCATCACTGGCAACACGCACTGGTTGTACAATTTCGTTTTAAGGTTTTGAGGTATGTCTGACGAGAAGATGTGTCGTAGCTTCCCGAACGCTGCACAGCCGAGTTGAATCCGTCGATTGACCTCTCGGTCGAAGTTGTACTTACCTAGTCGGACTATTTGTCCCAGGTAAACATACTCGTCAACAACTTCGAGCTTAGTGCTCCCAACAACTACCGGCATAGGTGTGACATGGACAGTAAACATAATCTTTGTTTTGTCCATGTTCATCTTAAGACCTATCCGTTGGGAGACACTATTGAGGTCATTGAGCATAGTGCTTAGGTCCTCCAGCGATTCTGCCATAAGGACTATATCGTCGGCAGTTCGAAGATGAGTGATGTACTCGCCATTGATGTTAATACCGTATCCTTTCCAGTCCAGAAGCTTGAAAACGTCTTCCAATGCAGCGGTAAAGAGTTTCGGGGATATAACGTCACCCTGTCTTACACCTCTCTGCAATTAGATAGGTTTCGTACTCTGGTTCTTTCTTATATACATACATAATACCTTTAATCCAGTATTCTCACTATAATCGTCTCAGCTTGTGATCAATTATTGCTGTTTACATTTTTTTTTTAATTTCTTATAACTAGGTACCTTTTTCAAGTAATATTCGTTCGTAACGTTATATGACTATCCCAATATTCAGGCATTTTTTTCAGGCAGGGTTGTATTTCAATTATGTAGAAACATCTATTCACCGCTTGGTGCTATTTGTTGAAACGCTTTCATTGTTGCCAGTAATGAGCAATATTCTCACAAAGCATTACCTAACGGTACTTTTTAATTAACTTTTTTTATTTTTTTTTATTAAACTGAAAAGTCAAACGAGCTTAGAGTCCATACGATATGGACTATATGCATTCGGTTATTTCACGAGCTCATAATAACTCAATGAGCAATGGTAAGAGTTATGCTCGGGGCTTCTCGGTTGGATAAGATTTGTAATGAAAAAATCTGATGAAGAACTTAGTGCACTGACAGTGGCTGTGGCGTATATTTACATCAATTGTACTCACATAAATAAATGTACTGTAAGAACCTCCCCTAACTTGTAGAAACTAGATACATGAAGTCGAATACCAAACGAGTAGTAGCGCATCCTGTGAGAGGTTGATTACAACGACGAATTTTTAAAAGACGAAACAGAAGAAATGTATTGACAAATCCAGTGCAAACGATGCATTATTCAACAAAATATTCAAACCTCACGGTACTTCAATTGCTTTCCGAGAACTCACACGCGAGACATTACTGACTGGATAAAAAAAAATTAAAAATGCCGTTTGTTTACAATTTGAAATCCAAAGTGGACGAAGTGGTTCTCTACGAAGCTTACGTTCAATAGTGGACATCTTAATATTAAGCTGAACTTGTAATGAATGTATCATGAGCTAATTATGAAGAAGGACTTCTAAAGGTACAGGAACTCAAAAATTATAATGAGTTGTGACGCTGAGGGCCTGGCCGCGGTTTCAAATCCCGCACGGAACAGGTATTTGTATGGTCTACAAATCATTGTTCCGGGTCTGGATGTTTGTCCTTATGAAAATTTATGTAAACTGCCTCCACGATTCAGAAGAAAATCCTAAAGAAGGGATAAAGTTTCTTCAAATAAATAAATAAAATAAATCTCATATTAAAATTATAATCTCGCTGAATTGGTATCTCTTACGTATTAATTTAACGGTCAGATATTGTGCCGTAAAACCGTAAAATTCTAGTGCTAACCATCGAAACTCGTTTGCATTGCAATGTTAAGATTTGGTTGACCTTTAAAAATAAAATATAAAAGTTCAAGGACATGTATTTAATAGTCCTCCAATCTGTAATACAATTTTTCTAAATTCATTACCCTATTAAATATGGAAGATGCCTGTGCGCTGCAGTAGCAAGTACGTTTGTTGTAAGCTTTACATTTATTTGACTTTACCTATTCTATTTTTATTTCAAAAATGGCAGTATCAGGGTTCGATTGCCCGAGTACTAAAAATTTAAGTAGAATTCTCAGAAACGGTACCGAATAAATATTATTATATAATTTTCTCTCGTCCTATCCGCAACGACTGCGATATTTACATACTCGTACATTTAGACTAGTAGTAAAGTGAAGTTGGGGAAGTCAGTTACGTAAATTTTACTAAGAGCTGTTGTGAATAATACAAACAGATAAAACTTCTATAGCCTTTCCTTTGTTAATACTAATATTTACAAACTGTTACTGTAAACTAAATTTTCTTGTAATTCTTGATTCTATAACATTATATACATAACTAGCTTTTGCCCGCGACTTCGTCCGCGTAGAAAAAAAATGGTTCTAATATGATTTTTGGTTGGAAAATTTGACGTCGATACAGGAAAGTATTTTATAATAGATATGTCTTTGTTCATTGGTAAGAGTCGAGAGCCTTCACTACTTGAGAACGGTTCTGCTAAGGAATTGACATCGTAACTTGTTTCCTTCAGGTAGTCCCGGTTATTGTGTAAGCCTTCAGACCTTTGCGGCTGAGACAACCCGTACTGCAGTAGGCTTTGTCCTCCTAATGCTAATTAATACAGCTTCTCCTATTGTGACCAGACATTTATTGTAGATTTCATCTGCTAGATGTTTATCTATAATGCCAGATATCCTTTCCACTTGTCGTTTGTGGTCTTCTGATAGGCTATTCTTATAATTTACCCAAATACAGTGCGTTTGCAATGTGATAGAATGCCAGCATTATAGAAAAAAGTTCACGCATTGTAAATGGCGACTCGCATAAGGCTGCTTCTTCTAGAACAGAATCCCAATGTTGTCATCCTCTAGCAAGCCAATTTTGATGCAAGCTAATTGAAAAGTTGGTTGGAGGACACCGTTGATAGTCATCAAGTCATCGAAGGATGACGGACCCTTAACTTCGTGCATGTAAGCAAAGATAGTAACACTCTGTGTTATTCGGGTGAACCTTGCACACTCTACCTAGAGCATGTTCTTTCATTATTCCTAGCCAGCCATCTACAGGTTTTTCTCTTATGCTTCTCACAAGTTTTTTTTGCCATACAAAATATGAAGGCACTTCCGCATATAGAAGGGTTTTAGCAAAATCATCTGTTTCTAATAAAAATCGGAGTCGGAGATCGTCTTCTGTACTGTGGCTAACTATCGTCACTTGTTTGTGTACCTCTCAAAAATTGTCTGGGATATTTTTTGCTACATTTATGATCTTTCATGCAAGGAGAATTATTATTAAGATTCTCACATGGACTGTGTATCATGTTATTTTAATTATGTAGTATAAAAAGGATCTTCATTTGGATTCAATATCTCAGCACATATAAGTTCATCCACCATGACTTGACATGACACATGACATGCCTCACATACACATCCACAACAATATGTGTATGTGAGGCAGACCTCGTTTCTGCCATTTGGTAGTAGTTCTCTCCAAATATTTTTCCATTGGTTAAAGTGCAATCATTTTTTTAATTTTGAGGTGAAAAACCCTGGCTATTATGTCGTGTTTATGATAATTTTTGTGGATAGGCAGAAGCATCTCCGTGATTTCATCCCATCGAGGATTGCAAGTAAATGTTATAAAGAGATCGGGATGACCTTAGTGGCGCACATACGTCATGGCGTCTTGTGTCCGTTCAAGCATATAGCGTGGCCAGTAAAATAAGAAGGCAACACCACCTTTTCACCCAGCTGATCAGCATCAAGTTATTGTCTTCCTATCTCATCTTGCAAGTGTATACTGTCTGTCCGCTCTAAGCTGCGCATGATTGTTCCTAATATAACTCAACTTTCCGTCTCGTTTTTCGCAAACATGTCAACTATACACTGGCTAAACAGCGAACGGAAATATAGCAGATGATTATCTTCTCCTTTCCTAATAATTATACGGTAAGAATAAAAACTTGCAGCATATACCATTTATTTAAGCGTTTATTTGGCCTTAGCACTGGGTACGCATTGGGGTTTAGATATGGAGTATCAAAAACGAAAAAAGTAAACATAAAGAAAATTATTGCATCTCAATTGAAATTCTCTATCGTTGTCACCAACAAATTATATCTGTAAGAATTGTGGTCCATTCTGGGGTGACGGAAGCAGACTTCTAACCAAATGATACACCTGGCCCTGCAAAAAATCAAAAAAATCAAAATCAAAAAATGTTTATTTCAATAGCAATGACAGTTGTTTTATTACAATCAAAGGTTGGGGCCAAACCTTTTAAGTATTATATATACTTGTGCCAGGAGGCCCCGCTCTTCCATAACTAAGATTGATAGTTTTAAAATTTGAAAAAAAATATAATAATAATAAAAGAAAAACAATAATCTTAATAGTATTAGTGTGTGCAAACATGCGGAGTTTGTGTGTGTGTGTGAGTGTGTGTGTGTGTGTGTGTGTGTGTGCGTGCGTGCGCGCGTGTGTGTGTGTGTGTGTGTGTGTGTGTGTGTGTGTGTGTGGTTGTGTGTGTGGGTGTGTATGTGTGTGAGTGAGTGAGTGTATTTTTAATTCAGTTAGTTTCTTGAAGCATTAATTCTATATCATGATTCGTCATTTCTAAAAGCCATTTACTTACAGTTTCCTTTAATACGGAGGATTTTAATTGAAAAATACCAAATTGTCTATTTAACTTATTATAAATGTATACAGAATATGCAGAGTATTGACGTTTGGCAAATTTAGTTTTTACAATATTGGCTATTGCAACTCTATGTTTTCTTCTCTTATGTAGAAGTAATTCAGACCTAAATGGTAATGTTTTGTGCAATTTTAGAGAAGTCAATAAAATGTACAATTTTCTCACAGACAGGAGTTCACAAAATTTATAGAGTTCTTCAGTAGGGTATCTAAAGGGTTTATAGTACATTACCTTAAGGAGGCTGCGCTGACTTCTTTCAATTTCCAAAAATTTTGTTTTTGTTGCACCTCCCCAAACGGGGATGCAGTAGCCTATTATAGATTGTGCCATAGTGATATAAATTTGTGTGATTAATTTTTTTGTTGTGGCATGTCTAAGTTTTTTAAATATCCATATTAATTTTCTTACTCTGTTGCTGGTGTAGTCAATGTGAGAATGCCAGCTTAGTCGCTGGTCCAAAACAACACCTAGGTACTTAATAGATTGGACTCTATCAAGCACCGCACAAGAACAGTTGGCAGTATCTTTATAACTACACTGATGAATTCTTAGAGCAATGTTGCTAGCAGGTTGTGTTCTATTGGTGATCGTAAAACATATATATTTTGTCTTAGATTCATTAAGAGTGAGGAGGTTATGCTGTAGCCAATTATTAACCGATCCAAGACCAAGTTCAGCGCTCCTAAAAACTGATTCCCAAGTTGAACCCGTGAAGACCAATGCAGTGTCGTCAGCGTAGGAAAATACCCGACCATTTTCTAAGTTCATCTTCGTGAGATCATTTATGTAAATGAGAAACAAGGTGGGGCCCAGTACACTCCCCTGAGGAACACCGAAAAGAACCTCAGCTTCTCCACTTATATGGTCCCCAATCTTCACTTGTTGCTTCCGATTTCGCAAGTAGTCTTCAAATAATTTTAACTGGACCCCTCTCATGCCAGTTGCTTCAAGTTTACGCAGGAGGATGGGGAAGTTAACAGTATCAAATGCCTTTCTGAGGTCAAGAAAAACAGTGAGACATTTTTTTCCTTGGTCTAATTCCTTAATGATAAAGGAGGTTAAAGCTAAGACTGCATCCTCTGTTGATTTTGCACGTCTAAAGCCGAATTGAGTTTCTGAAAGAATGTTGTATTTCTCTAAGTAGTTTATTAGACGAAGGTTTATCAGTTTTTCTATGATTTTTGAGATGGCGGGTAATACAGAAATAGGCCTGTAATTGCTGACGTCATCTTTATTCCCATCCTTATACACCGGCGTAACTATAGATTTTTTGAGAGGTGTTGGGAATACGCCTTTATGAAAGCAAAGATTGGCTAAATGGCTAATTACGGGAACTACGAGTGCTCTAGCTAGTTTGATAAATTGAATAGAAATATTGTCCCAGCCAGGAGCGCTGTTGGGCTTGAGGTTAGTTATAATTTCATCAACTTCCACTGGATCAGTATCCAATAGAACAAAAGATCTAGGTTGAGATGCAAGTCTAGGCAATGCATATTCGTTATGGAGATCGGAATTACTGATTCGTATGTCCTCAGCCAACTTTCGTCCAATATTAGCAAAAAAATCATTTACGTGATTCACAGAGTCCTCCGGAGTAGATTTAGCATTTAATAAATTATTGTTTGATGTTTTGTCAGAATTTGTATTAGTTATAGTTTTAATTGTTTTCCATAATAACTTTGTATTTTTCGTTACTTTAGCTAATTGTAGTTTTTCGTATTTTCGTTTTAATTTTTTTAATAGATTATTACAATGGTTTCGATATCTTGTGTAAGTGATTTTTAAAATTTCGTTGTGTGGTTCAGAACGTAGTTTTAATTGCATTTTGTTCCTATTCCTAATGCATCGCAAAATGCCTAAGGTAACCCAGGGCTTAATAGTGCGTTGGGATTTGGGAAGAATTTTTAAACTTTTATGTTCTTCTAGAGATTCAGACAGCCGTTTTATTAATGTTTTCACCAATGTATCAGGATCCTCACAAAATAACAAACTTGTGATATTTTTCTGTATAAGTGTGGTGAGAGCATCGTTATAGTCAATAAATTCTACATTTTTAGAACAATGTGTTTTTTGTTTTACTTTACTAATTTTCATAAATATGCTGTAGTGATCAGTAGATTGGTATTTAAGATTGCTATAAACGGAGATAATTTGTTTTGGTCTATTTTTAACATAAAATGATCCAGACAGCTCTCGCCTCTAGTTGGTATAGAATGACCAGAGAGTATTCCATGTGTTGATAACATATTTAAATAGAAAGATCTATTATTATTTTCATTGCATCCTTCATTAGTTTTTGGAATTAAATTTATGTTAATATCTCCTGTAATCATTATGTTATGATATGTCCTGATGGTTTCTAAGTGAGTATTTAGGGAATTTATAAAATTAGTTGCATTTGAATTTGACGGAGAGCGATAAATGCATAAAATAATATGGCCAAGTATATTTATCTGAATGCAAGATGCATGAACTAGTTTCACTTCTTGCATAGTAGGTTTAAGATTACTCTTTACATAGGTAGCCACTCCGTCATTTTGATTAAGGTTATATTTACTTGCAAGCAACGTATATCCAGGTAAAGTGGGTAAAGGTTTATTCTGGTTAGGTCTGCACTCCTTTAGCGCCAATACATCTACTTCAAAATTCAAGTGTGAGAGTGTTGCTTGAAAGTCATCAAAATTGCAGTGTATGATTCTAATATTTTGCGAGATTACTGTTAAACCATTTTTGTTAATATTTACATATTTTGTAAGATCCTGTATGTCACACCTGGTGGAATTAGCTATATTAGTTCCGTCTATGTCTTTCAATATTTGAGATGTGCTATCCATCAAGAGATTCGATGTATAATATGCGATAATGTGTAATAACTAGTATGTAGGACGTGAATTGATTTATATATTAATTTATTGGTTTTTAAGTTTTTATATAGTGACATTGGAATCTGTTTGTTTTGGTATACGAGTAGTATGTCTGTTGGGATCAACAGACTATATGTGTGCGGGAGAGGTTGTATGTTTGAGTGTTTGATATTTCGGATGTTAGTATGTGTGGGTAGATGATGTGTAAGTGTGAGTAATAGTGTGTTTCTTACATTAATAAAATGCACTTTTAATGTAGGCATAAAACCATCCTATATTATCTTTTTAGCTCCAAATGAGGTCATGTGAAAACAACTATTATAATGCCTATATATATATATATATATATATATATATACAAAGAATATATAAAGGCGAGGATGGAATTATAGCGGAGCTTCTGAAAGCGGGTGAAACACCGGAACTTGAAGTCCTTCACAAGCTCTTTAATTCCGTCCTCCATGTTGGCATTACACCGGAGGCGTGGAGCAGGAGTGCGGTGGTCTTGTTCTTCAAGAAAGGTGATAACGCTCTCTTGAAGAACTACAGACCGATTTCCCCTTCTGAGTCGCGTCTACGTGCTGTTTTCGAGAGTCATTACGAAACGTCTCGCGCGCAGACGTGACGACTTCCAACCTCCCGAACAATCCGGTTTCCGAAAGGGCTTTAGCACCATAAACCACATACATACCCTTCAGCAAGTTCTACAGAAGTCCGAGGAGTACAATTTGCCACTATGTCTGGGTTATGTGGACTATGAGAAAGCCTTTGATTCCGTCGAAATTTTGGGCGGTGCTGCAGTCCCTTCAGCGGTGTCAAGTTGACTGTCGATATATCGAAGTGCTGAAGTGCTTGTACAGTAGGGCTACGATGGCTATCCGAATACAGAACCAGAGTACGAAACCTATCCAATTGCAGAGAAGTGTAAGACAGGGTGATGTTATATCCCCGAAACTTCACCGCTGCATTGGAAGGCGTTTTCAAGCTTCTGGACTGGAAAGGATACGGTACTAACATCAATGGCGGGTACATCACTCACCTTCGATTTGCCGACGATATAGTCCTTATGGCAGAATCACTGGAGGACCTAAGCACTATGCTTAATGACCTCAATAGTGTCTCCCAACGGATAGGTCTTAAAATGAATAGGGACAAAACAAAGATCATGTTTAATAACCATGTCACACCTATGCCGGTAGTTGTTGGGAGCACTAAGCTCGAAGTTGTTGACAAGTATGTTTACCTGGGACAAATAGTCCGACTAGGTAAGTCCAACTTCGACCGAGAGGTCAATTGACGGATTCAACTTGGCTGGGTAGCGTTCGGGAAATTATGGCACATTTTCTCGTCAGGTATACCTCAAAACTTGAAAATAAGACTATACAACCAGTGCGTGTTGCCAGTGATGACCTAAACTGAAACTGAGACATGGTTTTTCACTGCTGGCCGGAAGAGGAAGTTCAAGGTCGCTCAGCGAGTTATGGAAAGGGCTATGCTCGGAGTTTCTCTGCGGATAAACTTAGAAATGAGAATATCCGCAGTAAAACCAGACTGACTGACATAGTCCAACGGATTAGTAAGCTGAAGTCGCAATGGGCATATAGCTCGAAGATCCGACAACCGATGGGGAAACAAGGTTCTCGAGTGGCAGCCTCGTACCGGCAGGCGAAGTGTAGGGCGTCCCCCCACTAGATGGAGTGACGACCTGGTAAGATATGCAGGAAGTCGATGGATGCAGGTGGCTCAGGACCGTGCTTTGTGGCATTCCTTGGGGGAGGCCTATGTTAAGCAGTGGACTTATGAAATGCTGTAATGATGATGATGATGATTATAATGCCACGAAGTCATCATGCTCAGGGTGGAGGTTTTATATCAAACAGTAAAGAAGATATGGAAGCTTTTGCAAAGTTTCGAGCTAAACCTTTCCTAAATTGCAGCACACTGACAGTGGTAGAGCCAGGCGGCAGCTTTTGCTGTCGCATGGATGGGCCGGCTCGAACCGGGGTAGTACAACGACCTCACAGAATACCAGCGTGAAGTAGAGGTTTACCTCTGCGTTTCGCTTGGTGAGTGCAGGTGGCCGGCACTTTTTACTGGAAATGAGGCATTCCATCCTAGTCCTCACGGGTGAAAACACATCTGCATTTTGATCTGTAACAGAGGATAGATGTAGATGTCTATGGGCCGCAGCAACCACTTACCATCAGGTGGACTGTGTGCTCGTTTTTCAACCTTATCCTATAAAAAATTCCCACAGATTCATCCTTATACTTGAGAGTTTTACAATACTTGCATTCGATGTTCATCGGTCCCAAAACAAGAGTATCCTAAGTTAAAAATCAAAATGCAGATGAGTTGTTACCCCTGAGGATTAAGATAAAATGCTTCGCTTCCAGTAAAAAGGGTCTCCGCTTCTCTACACTCATCATACGAAACACAGCTGCATTAAGCTGCTATTATAAGCAGGCATTCTGTGAGAGCGCGGTTCCTTCTCCGGTAAAGCCGACCCATCTATGCTACAACTTAAATACAGATGCAGCATGATTCTACCACGTGCACCTTCGAGTGTTTGATTTTGTCGAATTTTAATATCGTACACCGAAGTGCTGAAGTATTTGTAATTAGGGCTACGATGGCTATCCGAGTTTTCAAGCTGGATTAGATATCAACATCAATGTTCTTTCACTCACCTCGTATGGCCGATGATATGGTTAATATGGCAGAATTGATGGAGGATTAGAGCATCTACCACGGGGAGTGCTCTGAGGAATTGTTCGAACTAATTCCAGCCGCTTAATTTCACCATCGCTAATCGCGACAAAACTTGAGCTACCATCCATACCATCTCAATGATTGGCGGTCCACGACTGTGCAATTTAGAAGTTTCCTTCCTCGCACACCTCCCTTGTGGAATGGACTACCGCCAGCGATTTTTCCGGACCGATACGATTTAGGACCTTCAAGAAAAGAGCCTCTTCTTTTTAAAAGGCCGGCAAC
This sequence comes from Parnassius glacialis, assembly GCA_033319125.1. Taxonomy (NCBI): domain Eukaryota; kingdom Metazoa; phylum Arthropoda; class Insecta; order Lepidoptera; family Papilionidae; genus Parnassius; species Parnassius glacialis. The sequence goes on along the minus strand of JAVANC010000009.1, from coordinate 38,111,269 downwards.
GCATCTGCAATTCCCCTGGTGTTGCAGTTGTTCATGGACGGCGGTAGTCACTTACCATCGGGTGGAACGCATGCTCGATTGCCCCCTCCTCCTATAAAAAAGGACCTCAGCACTTTGCTCAATTACCTCAATAGTGTCTAACAACGGATACGTTTTAAGATTAACATTGACAAGGCAAAGATCTTACGTAACATCTATGTTTCTTTTCATTTCTTTTTAATTCATTTTAATTATGTGACTACGTAAACTCAATTTCAACCGATACGTCAATCGACTGATACAACTCGGCTGGGGAGCGTTCAGGGAATTATAACTCAACTTCTCATCACGTATACGTCTGAATACAAGATTGTACAACCAGGGCATGTTGCCAGTAATAACATACGATAGATGTGGTCAGGCACTGCTGGTCGTATGAGGAAACTCAAGGTCGCTGAGCAAGTTATGGAACCACCGGTACTAAACCCTTGGCAACACGCAAATATTTACCAGGCAGTACTAGATTAGTATCACGACAAACCTCTTTATAAATTTGTTGCCCTTAAGTTTGCTAAGAAGTCTAAGCAATTGCCGTTGCCGTTATAAAAAATCGCTGGTGGTAGTCCATTCCACAAGGGAGTTGTGCGAGGAAGGAAACTTTTAGGAAAATTTTTGAATTCTTTTTCATTTTAGAAAATGTAGAGCAAGATCAGCATATTAGTAGTTACGACATAGGCGAGAAATTGAGGATTGATCACAATACAGTTTTTATCCATTTGAAAAAGCCTGGCTACACAAAAAAGCTCGATATTTGGGTACCACACGAGCTCAATGAAAGAAGTCTAATGAACTGTGTACTCATTTGCGATTCTCTATTGAAACGCAAACGAAAAAAAACCGAACCATTTTTAAAAGATTGATCACTGGTGATGAGAAGTGATTCACCTAAGACAAGAAGGTGCCAAACAGATCATGGTCAAATGGTAGTCAAGCTCCTCAGACTGTAGCGAAACCCGAATTAACACGCAATAAGGTGATGATGTGTGTATGGTGGGATTGGAAGGACATCGTTTATTATGAGCTTTTACTGCCGGGCAAAACCATCGATTAGGATATCTACTGTCAACAACTAATGAGATTTAAGCAAGTAATTGAGAAAAAACTGCCGGAATTGATCAACAAAAAAGAAGTGCTCTTTCGTCCTGATAACGCCAGACCACACACATCTTTGGCCACTCAGTAAAAATTGAGAGAGCTTGGTTGGAAAGTATTAATGCATATCCACCATAAAGTTTCGACCTTGCAACCTCAGATTTTCACCTGTTTCCGTCTCTTCAGAATTCTTTGGGTAGTGTTATGTTAACATCGAGAGAGGACTGTCAAAACTACTTGTCGCATTTTTTTATCAAAAATCCCAAGATTTATACAGCAACGGGATTATGTCACTACCTACAAAATGGCAACAAGTTATTTATCAAAATGACACATATATATTATAATTAAAAGTAATTAAACTTTGAAAAAAAATATCTTGAATTTGTATATAAAACACGAAGAAACTTTTCCCCCGACCTTATACCTAAACTTTTGGCAAGATTGCTTATGAATTCTTTATCACAATAATTGTTATTATAAAAGTTATATAGAGACGAAAGTTAGCTAGCGAATCAAATTACTATTTTACCTCACGTTTATGTTAACTTTGTTTGGAGTACAAACTTCTTCATAATATAATCTACTGTATGAATATTGTTTTGAACATATATATATAACTAAATTGTTTAACTTTTGATCGCTATATTTTAATGTACCTACTGAATCAACATAACTAAACATTGTCAAAACAAATCTCTACAAAGTTAAATTTATAAACATAAAAGTGTTAAAACACAATTTAATAAATATTTTTTTTATATTTTAATAAAAAAATAATTAAAATGTTAAAGTATGAAGATATTTCATTTATCTTCTCTTTCTTGTTTTGAGCATGAAGTTCTACTGTATTACTAATGAGATAACATAAACAAAACGTAATGAATTTACGAGGATAAGCGCAAGAGTTCCATAAGCCTTATGAGTTCTAAGCAATATGATTTTGATCCTTATTACTAACAATAGTTTTGAATAATTCATTCATTCGTTCAGTACAGCCGATCAAAAGTTCACTGCTGATACGCCTCCCCCATAGATTGCACCATAGGGCGGATACTTACAATATTTGTAACGCTTGGCAAATGGATTGGTAAACGCGGGTTTTTCATTATTTTGAGATGTTATCAAAAATACTGCTTAGTTATCCCCTGTTTCCTTCCCCTTGATCACCTCCTACGAAACCCACGGAATGATATGGGGTAGTGATTTCTCTAACGGCGCCAGTTTGAATTAATCATCATCATCATCATCAATACAGCCTTTCATAAATCCACTGCTGAACATAGGCCTCCCCCAAGGAATAACACAAAGCATTTTTGAATTAATAAATAAAAAATATTTTAGGCATTTAGGTTCAAATTTTGTACACCAACAAACATGGTACTTATATTGGAAAGTTAACAGACTGGCAATCTATTGCATGCCTTAAGCGCAAAGCGCGTAGGTATGTTCTACTAGCGCCTAAAAATCAAAATTCCAACGTTTTGTCGCATGAAATCGTACCTAACAATCACATTGAACATATCTAAACATAATTGACAATGACAGCTGATTAGTTGAGATGCGACTTTTGGACTTTGGCCTTTTTGCTTATTATTTTATATCAATCTAAAGGTCTTTGACCAGTGATTTTAAAGATAACATGTCCTGAGTGGGCTTAGCCCACGTAACTGGCCTTTTACTTGTCTAAACATAATTGACAATGACAGCGGAGTAGCTGAGATGTGACTTTTGGACTTTGGCCTTTTTGCTTATTATTTTATATCAATCTAAAGGTCTTTGACCAGTGATGTTAAAGATAACATGTCCTGAGTGGGCTTAGCCCACGTAACTGGCCTTTTACTTGTAAATTATATAAAAAATATTTTGTCATAAAGATAAATGATTGTCAAACTTATTAATATTTTTTAAATCAATTAATTGCTATTTTACATAATAAAAGTGGTTTTAGTGGTTTATGGTGTAGATTTATCAAGTCCGCATGGAGTGGTAAACACGATAACTTTTGAAAATATCAATTGTTTAACTGAATAAATTTTTTAATCTCTTCAACTATCACGTGGGAAGCCATGGAATGTAAATGTCAGTTTAATTTTATTTTGTTTAGTTATAATTAATTTTTTTCGGCTGCGAAACCTCGAAATTTTCGGTATTTTCTTTTATTTATAGGATAGGGGGCAAACGAGCATGCGGCTCACCTGATGGTAAGTGACTACCGCCGCCCATGAACAACTACAACCCATGGGAATGAGGGGAATTGCAGATGCATTGCCGGTCTTTTAAAAAGAAGTAGGCTCTTTACTTGAAGGTCCCTAAGTCGTATCGGTCCGGAAAAATTGCTGATAGTAATCGATTCCACAAGGAAGTTGTGCGAGGAAGAAAACATCTAAATCGCACAGTGGTGGACCGCCAATCATCCAAATGGTGTGGATGGTTTCGGGAGTTCAACCGCGATGTGCGTTCGTGAATTTTGGCGGCTGGGATTAATCCGAACAATTCCTCAGAGCACTCCCCGTGGTAAATGCGAAAGAAAATGCAAATCTCTTCGCAGCACCAATGAATCGAGCTGACGGAAAGGACTCGGTCATCGATGATTCTGCGCTGGATGCGGTCAAGTTGGCACTGGGGAGTCTCAGCCCAGAGATGGGAACAGTATTCCATGTGAGGCCGAACCTGCGCCTTGTAAAGTTGCAGGCGTTGTGCCGGCATGAAATACTGTCCCGCTCTGCTGAGCACGCCAAGCTTTTTAGAGGCAAATTTAGCCTTCTCTTCCAAGTGACCACGAAACTGCACATCAATCGATATGTCGACGCCGAGGATTCCGATACTAGCTGAGGCAACAAGGGGAGTGTGTTGTGCCTTGAAACTGAGGAAATACGACAAAGCTGGATGCTTCGATTCGCAAACACATCTATCCTCGTTTGCGAATCAAAATGTCTACGGGCCACAGCAATCACTTGCTATCAGGTGGACTGTCCGATCGTTGGTCACCCTATCCTATAAAAAGAACCTTCTTGAAGAGTATAACTAGGTGTGCCAAATTTGGCCTTGTTATGTTGGTTATGAGGAGACCTTACCTCCGGACTTGACAAAATGACCTGAAGGTGTACTTCGGTGAATGCTACTGGAATTCCTCGAAGAGTAGAACTAGGTATGCCGAGTTTGGCCTCGTTTTGTTAATTATGATGAGATTTTACTTCTGGACTTGATAGAGTGACCTAAAGGTGTACTTTGTTAACTGCTACTGGAACTCTTCGACGAGGAAAACTAGGTGTCCCAAACTTGGGCTCATTTTGTTAGTTATGAATAGAATTAACTTCCGGAGTTGATGGAGTGACTTGAAGGTGTACTTTGGTGACTGCTACTAGAACTCCTCGACGAGGAGAACTAGGTGTCCCAAAGGAGATGTATGAAATTGGGTTGTTGACATCGTTCGTAACAGTTATACAAAAATATGTAGGGAATATAACGATAAATTGTAAGCATAATTAAGTGGTTTTTATTTCTGTAGGGTATGGGACAATCATAAAAACATTTTTTAAAACTGAAAAACGAAAGCTAATGCTTTTACCATAGCAAAAACAAAACGTTTTTAAATATTTTTTATGTATTTTGTCTATGACATTAGATAATGAAGACTATTTTTTGTAATAAATAGCCTTCAGTATCAAAAAAATTCATAATATTGAAACATTGAGGCGAATCTGTAGAGATTAATTACTAAAGAATTAAAGAAATGTATTTAGAAAATCGATTGAATAGGCTACGTTATTAAACTAAACAAAATATTTGAATAATATTGGACACGATTGAATAGGCTGTATGGTCGTTGATCATTGCTTGTTTTGAAGGAGAAAATTTTACAATTGGCATGCACAATTGGATTTAGCAATATTTTTATTTCTTTTAATTATTAAAAAATTCCATAAATATTATGTGTGTAATTAATAATATTTATGGAATTTTATTATATTTTTTATTTTTATTATATTATATTAATATTTTTTTATAGGATATGGGTGACAAACGAGCACACAGTCCACCTGATGGTAAGTGGTTGATGCGGCCCATAGACATCTACATCTATCCTCTATTACAAATCAAAATGTAGATGCGTTGTCACCTGTGAGGACTAAGATGGAATGCCTCATTTCCAGTAAAAAGGGCCTCCGGCCACCTGCACTCACCAAGCGAAACGCAGACCTCTACTTCACGCTGGTTTTCTGTGAGTTGGTGGTACCACCCCGGTTCGAGCCGGCCTATCCGTGCGACAGCAAAAGCTGCCGCGTGGCTCTACCACTGTTAGAATATAGGATAAGGGTGACAAACGAGCACACAATCCGCCTGATGGTAAGTAATTGCTGTGGCCCATAGACATCTACATCTATCCTCAATTAAGAATCAAAATGCATATGCGTTGTCATTCAAGTATTATTCCCTCACTCTCATAGTTCGATGGGACGAGACTTCTGTACCACCGGAGATCAGATAGGACCAACGGCTTTATGGCATTCCGACGCACGGCTTTACACCGCCAACTTCCGGACTTTTGCATACTACGAAGAATTTCTTGATAGAAAAACTCATTAACTGATTTTGTCTTGACCTGGGATTCGAGCCCGATCAGCTGTCGCGCTGACGACCACTAGATCAACGATTATAAGCATTTATCTGCTGACTAATTTAACGGGCAATAAACTTCACGTTAATTGCATTATTTTGTGGAGGCCCCCAAAGTTATTTAGGGTTTTGAACGCTTTGCTTTTATTATTAGCGGTCGGTTGTTGTGACATGGCAGACATCCTCATTATTATGTCTACTGTACTATGGTTAAAGTTCTAGTACATTTAACGTCCGAAATTTACTATTATAGATAATACTGAGAATTAGTCGTCTTATGTTACACATTACGACAAGAAAAGAAAGGTGTTATCAAGATATAAAGCATGCTTGAATAATTTAATAAATTAAAAAAAAAAACATTACATTTATGCCAGAGATTAGAACTCGTCCAGATATAGAAGTTTACTGAAAATACGTGGAGAACGTGCCCTTAAAAAAAGTTTTTTTTTTTAGTGTAGGGTGACAAACGAGCACACAGTCCACCTGATGGTAAGTGGTTGCTGTGGCCCATAGACATCTACATCTATCTTCGTTTGCGAATCAAAACGCAAATGCGTTGTCACCCGTGAGGACTAAGATGGAATGTCTCTTTTCCAGTAAAAAGGGTCTCCGGTTCTCTACACTCACCATACGAAACACAGCAGCATTAGGTTGCTATTTTACGCTGGTATTCTGTGAGAGCGTGGTCCTTCCCCGGTCGAGCCGACCCGTTCGTGCTACAACTATACTACTAATATAGCTGCAGCATGGATCTACCACGTAAACTTTCTTTATTTGTATAGACTAGCGAGTCGCCCCGGCATCGCACGGTTTATTTCTGTATCTCGACAACAACGCCACCTACCGGCTCTAATTGTGAATCAATTTAATCACACGTACAAAATATCATCAAAATCGGTCCAGCCGTTTAGGAGAAGTGCAGTGACATACACACGGACAGAAAAATAATATGATATATAATATGCATGTATTATACATATAAACTTTTCTCTTGAATCATTGTCTATTGACGAAAACTGCATCAAAACCCGTTGCGTTTATACTCAGATACATACAGACCCGTTTATACAAACGGTGGGAATCGACTTTGTATATTACGAGTACGTAAAGATAGAGTGAAATGAAGTCGAACAAGGATTACTTTTATCCCCGTCATTTTAATAGTAAGCGGTACTAATGAAACACTAAATAGGACTATAAAATGCGTTATTAGGCACCAAAGTATCGGTCTATATCTATATTTGTTATTACTGGCAAATAAAAGTTCATGTGAATAGTACAATAATTACACAATGATACAATATCAAGGCAAATACTGTTGCTCTTCTGGAAATCGCGTATTGGCAATAGTATTCATAGCACAGAAGAACTTATCGGTTAGGTTTCTTCCGAGCTGTCAGCAAATATATAAGCTTATAAGAAAACAGCTTATAAGAAGTATGTAATCATAGGAAATAGTACTTTGGCACCGACAAGATTATAAGAAAGAAAACAAAAAATGTTCTTAAAAAGAACAATATTGCTATATGTTTTTCGGTATATAGTGTTATGGTATTGAATAATTTTCACCTTCTGTTCTTATTCAGTTCTTCAAGTTTGCGTTTCGGTACTATTTGTGCATTATCTCGCACTAAGACTGTACAATTGTACATGGTTATAAATTACGAATCTGTACCGAAATATTAAAGAATTAAATCGAAATGAAGGCGGACAAGTGGAAGGAAAAAAAATATACCATGTATACCTTTTACCGCAACTGCTGCCCACAGCAACAGAAAACATTCTATTTGCATGTTGTTTCATTCAAATATAGCGAGCAGTCCAAAGGTAAACTCTAAGTTACCTGCAGGTAGAAAAAAATGTTGAGGACCATTTCAAGCTATAGACTTAAGCAGGTTTAACTTCAGTTTTAACCCACTTCAAAAAAGTAGCTTAGCGGAACTTAACAATTCGATTGTATTATTTTATAGGATATGTTAACAAACAAGCACACAGTCCACCTGATGGTAAGTGGTTGCTGTGACCGATAGACATCTACATATATCTATCCTCGTTTGCGAATCAAAATGCAGATGCGTTTTCAGCCGTAAGGACTATGATGGAATGCCTCTTTTCCAGTAAAAAAGGTCTCCGGTTCTCTACACTCACCATACGAAACACAGCAGTGTTAAGCTGCTATTTTACATTGGTATTCTGTGAGAGCGTGATTGATGTCTACGGTCGAGCCGACCCATTCGTGCTACAAGTATACTAGTTATATAGCTGAAAAATGGCTCTACCGCGTATAGAATGTTACGCGATATCTTCGCCAATTGTGAAACGATTTTGATAATTATTTTTGATAAATCTGGGGGCACGGCCCCCGCCAAGTCGAGCAAAAAAGCGGCACGGCCGTACCATCCTTTTCTCGAAGCAGTTTCGGCCATTTTCGTAACCCTATAACTTAGTTGTGGATAATATTAGAAACCTAAATTAGCCATGTAGGCATTGTATAAACTCGGTACATTTCAAATTTCATTAAATTTGAACCAGTAGTTTAAGAGTTATAACTAGTCAAAGTTTCTTAATTTTGACACTCACTGACTGACCAATCATCAAAACTGTAAGGCACTTCTAGCAGACATAGAAGCTTCAAATTTGGAATACAATTATTGTTTAGTATTTAAATCAAAGAAAAATTAAAATATTTTGCAATTTCGGTCCAGTTTTTGAGATACACTAACTGCATAAATAACTTTGTAATCCCCTATAAATATATAGGATATAATTAATAGAATCAGGCGTTACTTTGCGGAAATCCATTATATAAAAGCTTTTAAAAAAATTTACTTCGCAAATATCCGCGTTATAAAATAAAATGATGTGTCATACATAGTATGAAGAGCACCTCCCGCCCTCCCTCAATGCGTGCACTATCCCCGTCACCACTAACCCCAGCACCGCTACTCCCAACACCACAACACTAGGCAAGACTCACCACTGACGATAATACGACACGTGTTTCGCCTCTACACGAAGCATCCTCAGGTGATATAGACTCTACGGTGGCTAACCGCTAAGTGAGCGACGAGCCAAAACAGGAATCCTCAAGCACCCATTTTATATGGGTTACCAAAAATACATAAAGAACATGTTCCTATCCGTCCAGTTGTCTCATATATTGGTGCACCAGCTTATTCCCTTGCTAAAACATTAAACTTCCTCCTTCGAGAGAAATCTGGATTCAACCCCACTTACAGCCTAAAAAATGGCTTAGATCTCATTTCCAAAATTAAAGATATTCGTATTCCTCCTAAATCCATAGTTATCTTTAGACGTTGATAGTCTTTTCACAAATGTCCCATTCCCTGACTGTTTGCGTATACTCGCAGATCTTTTTAAAAAACGTCGTCTACATCCCGGGGAAACAAATGATCTTCTTAACTTAACCTCTCTCTGTATGAAACAAAACTATTTCCGGTTTAATAACCGTTTCTATCTACAAAAAGAAGGGTTAGCTATGGGGTCCCCTCTAAGTCCCCTTATGGCGGACATTTTCATGGATAATTTCGAAAAACAACATATAGTTGTCAATCAAAATATCTTATGTTACTATCGATATGTAGACGATATAATTATTTGCTGGACTGGCACAAGGAGACAACTGGATGTTTTCCTCAATAAAATAAATAAAGTCCATGACAAAATTAAATTTAAACTTGAATTGGAACAAGATTGTTCCCTCAAATTTCTCGACTTAACAATAACAAGAAAAGAATTGTCACATGTTTTCCAAATTTATCGAAAGCCTACTCACACCGACACGGTCAGCCCCGCGTCATCGTGTCATCCGTGGCAACATAAAGTAGCCGCTTTTTATTGTCACATTAACCGTTTGTTCACTGTCCCATTAAGTAAAGAAAATTATTTAAAAGAACTTAATATAATTTATCAAATAGCGGTCTCTAACGGTTTTTCAAAAATCTAATTAACAATTTAATTAAAAACAAACAAAAGCATGTTGTTCGCAACTCTCTGTACGCGGTTCAATCTCAAAGTGTTCATCGATATGTGAGCAGTTTGACCTACTTAGGCCCCATATCTGTAAAAGTAGCTAATACTCTTCGACGAAACGGCATTTATGTGGCGTTCAAAACACACAATTCTCTTAGAAATATCTGTAATAATAAAGATAAGTTGGATATTTGTCAAAAGTCAGGTGTTTACAAACTTGTTTGTGACGAATGCCACGCCGTTTACGTGGGTCAGACTGTTCGCAATTTCGAGACACGTTATAGAGAGTATTTAGCCGCGTACAGGAATTGCAATCCCGATAAATCCCATTTTGCCAAACATCTTTTGGACACTGGACACAACCTAGCCAAAGACTACTCCTTTAAAGTTTTACATACGTGTAATAAAGGGCTGCGGCTGTGTGTGCTGGAACAGTTAGAGATATTAAAAAGTAATAATAGTACCGTTGCATTACTGAATGAATAAACAAATGTTACTAACTCACCTCACTTAAATAACTTTAAGCCTGCTCTCTAATAATAGAGAGCCTCGCAATATGGTCGTTTGTCACCCTCACGGTGATCGACGATGCGTCATCGATCTGTATAAAAGGCACTTGTTTTGGCTCACCGCTTACTTAGCGGTTAGCCACCGTAGAGTCTATATCACCTGATGATGCCTCGTGTAGAGGCGAAACACGTGTCGTATTATCGTCAGTGGTGTGTCTTGCCTAGTGTAGCGGTGTTGGGAGTAGCGGTACTGGGATTAGTGGTGACGGAAATAGTGCACGCATTGAGGGAAGGCGGGAGGTGCTCTTCATACTAGGTAAGACACATCATTTTCACAGAAAACCAGCGTGAAGTAGAGGTTTACCTCTGCGTTTCGCTTGGTGAGTGCAGGTGGCCGGAGGCCCTTTTTACTGGAAATGAGGCATTCCATCTTAGTCCTCACGGGTGACAACGCATCTACATTTTGATTTGTAATAGAGGATAGATGTAGATGTCTATGGGCCGCAGTAACCACTTACCATCAGGTGGACTGTGTGCTCGTTTGTCACCCTTATACTATAAAAAAAAAAAAAAAAATTATTGTATAACGCGGATATTTGCGAAGTAGGTAAATATTTCTAAAAGTAATATATAGGATTACAAAGTTACTTTTGCAGTGAATGAATCAGTGTATATGTATAATATAATGGAATAATAGGTGTAGATAGGTACCTAGATATAACTATCTACAATAAGAAATGAGATGCCATCAAAAACATAACTTGTAAAAAAAAACCAAGTCTCGCAACTCAATTCTTCTACCGTAAAAATTTGTGAGATCCATGTAATACCAAGTCGTTTAATTTATTCAGTCCCTACTTAAGGGTCCTTTTGTCTTAGGTTAATACGTAATTAGCTCACCTAAAACATCTAATAGTGACCATATCAATATTAAAAATCTTTTATATTTTAAACAAATAGATTGACTTGGCCATCGCATGAAAACACAATGTATCTCTCAAGTAATACATATTACATTAAATTATATTGTTTCGTTGCAAATTGTATAGAAGAATGAAAGCCCCGACGGCAGTATTTGAAGTTATTTAATTTTTTTAGTTATATGAAGTCAACTTTTACTTTTTATTAAAAGTTAATTTTTTCAATTTTTTTCATACTTGACCAAAAAAGTGATGTTGATAAACAGACGTCTATGTGGGAAATACTAGTAAAAATGAAGCCTTATATATATATATATCAAACTCTTATTAAATAAACCATGAAAATGGCGAAGATGAAATTTAAATTTCAAATGTTTGTAACGTTCTGGAAGATATTTCGTATATCGTGTGACACATTTGCATTCAGCCTTAGTTGTTATTTCTTTTGTTTCAAAATGTATTCTCCCTTTTGTGGATATAAATTACTCCCTTGATATTAAGATAAACAACTTTATATAAGTTATTTCATTTTATTATATACTGCAATAACGGTGTTCACGCAAAAGCGTTAGTGTCAGGCATCGACGTTAGATGGCACTCGGCTCGGTCGATACGGAATGACGTTTGTGTGTGTTGAACGTCCGAGTTGACTGAACGGTGGGAGTCGAGAGCGAAAGATTAGATGTCTTCTTCGCGTCGAAGGAGAAGGCAGTCCGTTTTTTGGTCGGGAGCTCTTAATTTTATGATAGGCGCGTATAGTAAATATACCACTGGGAATAGTAGCGCGTGTTGAGAGTTTACCCGGGACTTTAGGTTTAACGCAGAATCTGTATAAGTGGATTCGACTGTATTAGTTACTAGTGCGGTAGTTAATATTCTAGAAATAACGGTGACCTTTGACCCGTACGTTCTGTGTTCATTTTCGCGAGTAAATCGTAACAAAGGAAGAAAGTGACTGCGGAAGGCGACCTTAGCTTGGAGAGGAGCTGAGGGCCGAACTGCTGCAGGGGGAACGGTCAAATAAGGTCAACAACACTACCAGCCACACCCAAATACACATCACTGACCTTTACTTCCTAGCACAATACACCCACACGAGACCTGACCGAATCCTGAGGGACCAGTCGCCTTGAATAGAGGTAAGTAAGCTCTGTACAATAATTGTAACGCTCCCCCCGGATTATTTAGTGTAATTAGACTTTTAACCCGTGGCGTGAGGACGCCCGACCAGCATCTGCCTGTAGCTTCTTCGTCTATGGGCCGCGAAGGATTCTACTCCTGGGATAGGCAGCTGCCGGCCGTAACATTTGGTAGCAGAACGCGGTGCTGGGATCGATTCCCGGTCGATCCACCGACCATAGTATTTGATAAAAATTAAATAATTTTGGTGGCAGGGAGCGTTGGGTTGATTGGTTTAATTTTGTGTCTACAATCACGCCCGTCCGTAATACGTAAAAGTGTTTTTTTTTATTATATACGTAATAATAAAATTCCTTTCTTTGTTAGCTTGCTTTGTTGTTTGCGGGTAAATTTGAAAAACCACGCCCGGTTCGCGCGCAAGCGGGAGATTGCGTCATGTAGGTAGATGGTTATTTTTACGTAATCGGTTAATTATCGTTGTCGGATGGTTGTAGTGTATTACTTATAGAAGGGTCGATTTCCGAGCAAGGTATTTTTTGTTGATGTGTATCTTCGTTATGTATCTTTCGTATTGTAATTTGTATTTGAACTAAGGAGTGGTAATTTGTATTTACGTAATTTGAATTTAACTTGATTTGATCGCACTAGTATTTGTTATTGTTAATTTGATTTGCCTTTTCTTTTGTACTAACTTGTGTTTGATTTAATAAATAGCGGTTCTTATTTGTGTAATTTCTATTCAACTCGATTTGATAGGAACTGCATTGGTTAGCTGTTAATTTTTTTGTATTTGTTATTTGTTATTTTTGTAATTGTGCTCGAGCGGCGTCGTAATTTGTATTTAGTAGTGATGTCCTCGCCCAAGATGCTAATCCGTTGCCTGCGGACTGAGTTACGCTGGGCCACCAGCGCCCATGCTTTGATAGGTCGACCGGATAGGGTCCATAATTTGATGAAGCGGTTCGAGCAGGTCGATGCTCGAAGGGCTGCAGTGGAGGAGGCTTACGCTGAGCTCGAGGATTCGGATGTGGAAAAGGGAGTCCTGGACTCCTGCTTCGCAGACTACGAGCAGTTCTTGTGGCTCACGGACGAGTTGATCGAGGCTGAAGGCAGGTATGCCGAAGAGGCGCGTGAAGCTCGGACGAGTGGCCTGCCCGAGTCCGTTCGGAAGCAGCCTCAGCCGGAGCTGTTGGGACGACTCCCAACTCTGGACTTGCCAAAGTTCTCCGGGGTCCTTTCCGAGTGGCTCACCTTCGTTGGTCTTTTCGACGGCCTAGTGGACGCCCGGAGTGACTTGACTCCAAGCCAGAAGATGGCGTACCTCTTGGCCTCACTGGAGGGGGAGGCCCTGGGCGTTGTCAGCCATTTGAGCTTGTCGGACGACGCCTACCAGACTGCTCGGGACCTCCTAGCCAGAAGATACGCCAACGTCCGGCGAATTGCGGACGAACATGTTAAGCAGCTTCTGAGCCTCCCGCTGCTGAGTGACCGGGCCAGACTACGTCCGGACCTGTTGGATCCAGTCTTGGTGGCCTGTAATATGTTGAGGCGGCTGGATTTACCAGTGGGCGAATGGGCCTTCTTGTTGCTCCGCATCGTGCTGTCCCGTCTACCTCTTGACCTTCAAATGCATTTTGAGGAGAGGTACGGCGGGGACGAGGCCTCCTATATTCCGCCCTTCTATGACCTGCTGCGGTTTTTGGAGGAGCAGTGCCGACAGATCGAGCACGCGGCGGGCACCGTCGACGACTTACGAGCCGTGCCCAGTGAGAGGCGAATTCCGCCGGGCAAGTCGTCGTCAACCCCCCCCTGCTCCTATTGTCGAGCATCTGATCACCGGGTAACGTCTTGCCCAAAATTATTAAGTAAGCCAGTTCCGGCGAGGCGAACTATCGCCAAGGAGCGCCGCTGGTGTTACTCCTGTTTGGAAGGGCACCTCCAGCGAGACTGTCCGCACCAGCGGCCCTGTCTGCATTGCCAGGGCAATCACCATGTCGTACTGTGCCTGGGTGCGAACGGCGTCTCCTCTCGGGGCGCTGCCAGGCCCTCGACCCCCACGGGCGGGGGCGCTCCGCCATGCCCGTTGACGGGCGACGCTCGGCTCCCGCCGGCTAGCCACCAGGCCCCTAGGTTTGAAAGGGGTCCCTCCCCCGACCAGTCGGGGGGTAATTCCCCCAGGGGCGGGGGTGTCATCACACCCCCTCAGCGTGCGGAGAGGAACTTCACGGCCACTCATCAGTCCGCTGGACCCTTATCGCTCCCGTTAGCTGAGTGGCCGCGACTGGTGTACCACTGTACCCCATTTGATGGAGGCGGCCCTAGCTAGCTGCCGCCTTAGCTCCCACCATGGCTGCCTCTACTGAGCCTTAAGCCGTCAACAGTCCACTTGTCAAGCTGTTCTGTTGCCGACGGCCTCAGTGAGGGCGTACAACCCGAGTGGCGACCGTTAGCGGTTGCGCTCTGTTAGTATCGGGTTCACGCGGTGTGGCCTCCACTTGGTGGTGGGAAGATTAGGGCCCCCTGGAGCGTTGAATCACGCTCTCAAGGGGTATAGGATTTGGTTAGGTCGAGCACTTAGTTAAGAATTCTTTAAATTTAAATTAAAATGCTTTTGGGTTTTCCGCGAAATTCATATTGTAGCGGTTATGATTAAAAGAATTGAATTTAAAATACTCCTTTAAATGCTGCTGCATATGTTTTGTAAATACATTTGATCACTGCGTTTGTTGTTGCACGGAAAATGGAGATTAAATTGCGTGCCCTTTTTGAATGCTTGGGCGTATGCTTGTAATTGTATTTGATTGTCGCGCCTGTGCTGAAGGGAAGTTTGAATTCATTTGAAATTTGAATGGCGCTCTAATTTGAAAATTATGTATATGTTTGTGATAGTGTTTAATCATTTTGCTTTGTGATAAGGAAGATTGAAATTAGATAACCCTGTGGTTACCGAAGGAAATAGGAGTCAATTCTCTTTTGGTTTAGATTTTGTTGGCACTGTCTAAGATATTTATTTGAAATAAGAGATAGGGCTGTCCCTTACGTTTATTGTTTTGTTTACTTTGCCATTTGACACAGTTGACCTATGTGCATCGGTGATTACTTGTTTTAATTAATTCTGTAATTGAACATTGATGCTTTTGAAAAATTAGTTGAAATATGAGCATAGGATCACCTGCTAGGGACCATCTGTGCGTTTCGTTCAGCTCTCCACAGACGACGTTCATGGGGAATTTGGGGGTGCTCTCTGCACTGAAGCTTGAAGGTCCCTCTGGGCCGCTTCGTGTCGCGTCGCTGTTTGCAGACCTGATCCGGTCGAATTGCGGAACTAATCATAGGAGCGCAGATAGGTGTTTGAAGGAGGTCGTCTGACTTCTGTCTAGGAATAGGACTTATTTATGTGCTGCGATGTCCAGGAAGGGCATCCAGTTCAACTCTCCGGCTAGCCCACGTAAGGGCTGCAATTTTGGGGCGTTGGTTAGTGTTGCAAGATCTGATTGGGTGCGTAAGGTGGCCTAGTTTGGTTGTAGATTCGATCTTGCAACTTGCCGTCGCGACCCTGTCCCGCTGACCGGTTTGCTCGCGGACCTAAATCCTTATGTCCGGGACGGGGGTTTGTTCACGCAAAAGCGTTAGTGTCAGGCATCGACGTTAGATGGCACTCGGCTCGGTCGATACGGAATGACGTTTGTGTGTGTTGAACGTCCGAGTTGACTGAACGGTGGGAGTCGAGAGCGAAAGATTAGATGTCTTCTTCGCGTCGAAGGAGAAGGCAGTCCGTTTTTTGGTCGGGAGCTCTTAATTTTATGATAGGCGCGTATAGTAAATATACCACTGGGAATAGTAGCGCGTGTTGAGAGTTTACCCGGGACTTTAGGTTTAACGCAGAATCTGTATAAGTGGATTCGACTGTATTAGTTACTAGTGCGGTAGTTAATATTCTAGAAATAACGGTGACCTTTGACCCGTACGTTCTGTGTTCATTTTCGCGAGTAAATCGTAACAAAGGAAGAAAGTGACTGCGGAAGGCGACCTTAGCTTGGAGAGGAGCTGAGGGCCGAACTGCTGCAGGGGGAACGGTCAAATAAGGTCAACAACACTACCAGCCACACCCAAATACACATCACTGACCTTTACTTCCTAGCACAATACACCCACACGAGACCTGACCGAATCCTGAGGGACCAGTCGCCTTGAATAGAGGTAAGTAAGCTCTGTACAATAATTGTAACGCTCCCCCCGGATTATTTAGTGTAATTAGACTTTTAACCCGTGGCGTGAGGACGCCCGACCAGCATCTGCCTGTAGCTTCTTCGTCTATGGGCCGCGAAGGATTCTACTCCTGGGATAGGCAGCTGCCGGCCGTAACAAACGGTATACAGTTTGATATACCATTATTTATATATTTGAACTTTCCTTAAAAAACTAATATAATAATAAAAAGAAACTAAAACTAGAAACTTAATTATCATACAGTTCAACTCCCCGCGGTATCATGCCAAGAACGCTGGCTGCGTTTCCCCGCTGAATGGCTATACTTAGCCTTAGAGCGAGAAAAGAACCAGCCCTCTTACCACCAGCAACGACCAGTCGCGGATGGAGTTCCTTTAGGAACTCCACCGTACATAGACCCCACGGACCGATAGTCTCTGCAGCAAATGGCACAAATATGTAGTCATCACTCAGAGACTCATATTTGCGCCACTTACTCAGTTCAGATGCCTCTGATGCCCCGGCTCTAAACGAGGTACCCCTGAGATGAGAGGTTGCCAGAGTGTCTACGCAAGTAGCATCCAACACTAGGGCTTTATCTCTCTCCCAAATGACCAATGTTATATCGTCGGGTCTCCTGCCATCGTCTCTAAATATTCCACAAGGCATAAACCGAGGGAACATTTGTAGAGACAAGAGCCCTTCGGATGACATCGTTCAAAGAACTGTGTCGTGAAAACCTACCAGCACTTTTCTTACATGAAAGTCCGTAGAGCCCAAACTTGTCGACGCTGCTACCACAGGGGCACTGATGAGGTTGACGAATTGCCGCTCCTAGTCAGATTCCTACAGCAATGTGCAAGCTTTCCCCATCAAGTAATGTGCCGAGATTACTTGATGGTAAAGCGTGTTACCAGTGACTAGATTCCTTAGTCGAAACAGCTAGAAGGCGTGCCTTATCTTGGTCACTATGGAAATTATGAAACAAATCTTTCAGCACGTTCTGTACCAACGGAATATCCCACTGTTTTTGTTGGTTAACTTCCAGTGGAACATTTTCACTGGTACAGAGCGTTTGCCATGTCTGCCCGGTCTCCGTAGCAAAGCACAGGTATACTTTGTTATTTAAAATTATGTTACATAAGTCACTAACACTATGCACGGAAGCAACGAAAGCTGGCAATGCAACGCTAGAAAGATTTCTTACACCAATACCACCAAATTTTATAGGTAAAGTAGCTTGAGTCCAGGCTGTTGTATTTAATGCTAAATTTAGAATTTTTCCTATAGCTATTTTAAGATTATTATCAATATCTTTTAAAATATCCGAACATTTCCAGACTGGGCTCGGGCTGAGTAAGTATGTAAATCTAGGTACAAGAAGACAATATTTTAAAATAGTAAGAGCTAGGTGGGGGTTTAATTTATACAATTTATCAACATGGTTTAAAAACTGATCAAATTTTGTTTTTATAACAGGTTTAATACTATAGAAACACAACGGGGCACCTAGGAGGTATAGCGATTCCGTACTGACAGTTCTTATTCCTGGAGAAATATGATTGAAATTTGGAATTAAATTGTCTTTGTTAGAACTAGATAAATTATTGGAAAAAAATTCACATTTATTGCTATTTGGTTCAAGACCAATATTTTTAAAATCTCGATAAATATAAGTAAGATCACTAAGGACATCATCTGCTCTACCTCTCAGTGTACCGCCGTCCAGGTACCAGACATTCAGCTTGGATTTCAAATTTGAAATAATGGGTTGAATTCCCAAACTGAAAAATGCTGGACCTAGTGGGTGACCCTGCTGAACACCGACAGCAGAATCGATAACATGATTTTCGTAAAACAACGTTATTATAATAATTAAGGCAAGGTCTCAGAGTTTGCTTTGTAAATAAGTACTCATACAGATTTCAAAGCTTGGTAAATAAAAAGAATAAAAGTATTTTAACAATAAATATCAAGAATAAGTAGCACGTTAAGATTTCATCCTTGACAATAAAAATTCTAAGGCCCTTAGCGTTGCACTTGACAACGTTTGTTTTGAATCGTGGTTATGAAACATCTGTGTTCGTGAAAAACGTAAATAATTTTTATTTTAACCTGATTTTATACTTTTGCATAATAAAGTTGACGTTTAATTTCTGCATGATATCATAAGCATTATTAACAGCTCTTTTAAAGTACACTGCTGTACAAATATCTCTACTAAATATGTGTGACCAAAAAATTGGAATATTTCATATTATAAGGTCACATAATATAAAATGTTTATGCACAAAAAAGCAACATACTTTGATCAGTGACAATAAACAAAAGCAGGAAGAGAGAAGAGTTAGAGAGACAAATAATGTTTCAGAACCTGTTTTTTAAACAAATGTAAGGATTGAGCATGTTTAATCGACAGGAGTAAGGAGTTCCAAACTTCTACTCCAAGAACATATACTTTACTACGAGAAAAATTTGAAAGTAAAGATTTTCTTTGGATTGTAAGGAAAAATATGATAGATACTGAGCAATTTAAAACGTTTTAAAACGTTTTTCGCCACGCTGCAGCTATATTACGGTTGTAGCATTAATAGGTCGGCCCGACCGGAGAAGGATCGGTTCTCACAGAATACCAGCGTAAAATAGCAGCTTAATGCTGCTGTCTTGCGTATCGTGAGTGTAGAGAACCGAAGAACCACACGAGAAGTACCAGCTTTCAAATAAAAAAAATCACAATTCTTCCAGTAAAAGTTATGAGGTAACACACATAAAAAAAAACATACAGTCGAATTGAGTACCGTCTCCTTTTTGGAAGTCGGCAGATAAGACACATGCCTTGTTTTTACCTCCCGTGCATGGCATTGAATATTTATGCTAGCAATAGAATTACACAATGCTCTTCATTTGTCGTATTTTAACAATCGTAAATCCGCTTGCCAATCAAAGCAGTTAAAGAAACTCTTGACTTATATAATTTAGTCGTCTAATCAAATGTAACCTTTAAGCTCCTATAGTATTTCCAAACCTAGTTCGTTTTAAGATAAGTAAGATTTTTCACATTAGGCGTGAAATCAGGTATTGCATATTTTATTATTTGAAAATATTAAAAATCATGAAGAGAAAAACATCGAATATCGAATCGATTCCACATTAAGCTTTAACACTTAAACAAATTAATAACTTAGTAACTGAAGCTTAAAACTAATAAATTTATGCAACAAATATACTATTTGGACGTAATAACGAGCTATGCTAACGTTGACTAATTTGATGGCCATTTAACACTTTAAACTAATTAGTGCGCTCTAGTTTCAGTAACCGTTTATACGTGGTAGAGCCATGCTGAAGCTATATTAGTAGTTGTAACACGAGTGGGTCCACTCGACCGAGGATGCCACGCTCTTACATAATACCAGCGTAAAATAGCAGCTTAACACTGCTGTGTTTCGTTTGGAGAGTGTAGAGAACCGGAGACCCTTTTTACTGGAAAAAAGTCATTCCATCTCAGTCCTCACGGGTGACAACGCATCTGTATTTTGTTTCTTTACTGAGGATAGATGTAGATATCTAAGGGTCACAGCAACTACTTACCATCAGGTTGACTGTGTGCTCGTTTGTCACTCTATCCTATAAAAAACCATTTATTAACCGCACCATTAAATAGCAATACTATACTGTAGGATCACTTGCATTTGTTAGTAATAAAAGTCAAATTTTGTAACACGCTAAAGCATACACATATTTTAATACGTAGTAGAGCGATGCCGCAGTTATATTATGGTTGTAACTCGGGGGTTGGACCGGGGACGTCCTTAGAGGTAACAACGCATCCGCATTTTGAAACCTAATTGAGGTAATATATATATATATATATATATATATATATATATATATATATATATATGTCTATGGGACTCAGTTTCTAAAAAACCTTCGCATGTTGAAATTAAAAAATCTTTACAGATTCATACATACATACATATAATCGCGCCTCTTTCCTGTAGGGGTAGGCAGAGACCACTTCTTTCCACTTATTACGATCCTTACATACTTGTTTCGCTTCGTCCACTTTCATTATTCTCTTCATACATGCTCTACGGTTTAGGGTCCTCTTAACCTGGCCTTTTTTCAAGACGTCCCTGATTTGGTCTTGAAATGTCCGCCTAGGTCTACCCCTTCCAAGACTTTCATTCACACTCACCTTATACACTTTTAACGTCACTCGTTCTTCATTCATTCATTTCACATTTCATTAAAATATTATACAAACATACACACATACACACACACATACACACACACACAAACACACACACACACACACACACACACACACACAGCGCTCACGTAAGTGTAAATTAGTTTTTAGTTTTGAAAATTATTTTAATTTTTTTTTTATTCTTTCTCATTTATTGTAACTTTAATTACAGAAACTGCAATTATAAATCATATTGTCGCACGAAGTGTACTAAAGTCAAAGGTATGTTGATAAATGTTACATTAAGGGACGAGAGTCTGGTGATTAGTCATACAGGTATTTCCTAGTACTAACACCAGGCTCTCACAAATTAAAATGGTTATAGCTCCTTGTGAGAACAAATAAAGTAAACATTATTATTATTAAACATTATCATTATTATTATTCATTCTCTCGACATGGCCAAACCATCTCAGCACACCTTTCTCAATTTTTGTCACTACATTTTTTTTCAGACCACAACGTTTCCTTATCTCACTATTTCTTATCCT
This sequence comes from Parnassius glacialis, assembly GCA_033319125.1. Lineage (NCBI taxonomy): Eukaryota > Metazoa > Arthropoda > Insecta > Lepidoptera > Papilionidae > Parnassius > Parnassius glacialis. Next base: position 38,089,995 of record JAVANC010000009.1, on the reverse strand, counting down.
GTCACTCAATTTAACTCCCATCCATATTTCTTAACGGTCTCATCTCAACTGCATTTATTCTGCTTTCATGTTTCTTCTGCCATACCCATACCGAGTTCATCGAGTTTAATTTTAACTAATTTTATATTAATTTACATTTAAAGTAAATATGTTATAATATATTTATTTTGAATATAAATTAATATTATATTCATGATTTTGTTTACGTGTAGGTGTTAAAATTTTATTTGCATATCTTCTTATTATTTATCAGTTAATTATATTTCGCTATAACACCAATTTTATTGCAAGGATTTGTCATAATGGTTACGCTTTTCAGGCTGAAAGGAAATAATAAAACAATATAATAAATATTTATATTCAATGAGAGATACATATTATTTAATAGAAATGAAGAAGATAATGATGATTTAACCATGATGATAGGGATTAGGGATAGGGACAGGGATTAAAATAATCAGAGGCCACAAAAAGGTGGAGGATGTACAAGCCAAACATTCAGGCCTAACCTCACTCTTTCGTACTCATGCAACGCTTATAAGATAAGATCGGAAGCAGAAATACAGTGTCGAAGTCATTCACTGAAACATTTAACATATTAATCAGACAAGTTAAAGTTAAAGCTAAAGTTACAGCCTATATACGTCCCACTGCTGCACACAAGCCTTCTCTTTCCGCGGGGGTTTTAGGGCCAGGAAATGTTCGCCGCGCTGCCAAAATATGTTTGGAGAAGTTCACATATCTTCGAAATATTTTTTTCTTATTTCTCAAACATATTATATTGCAATTAACAATTTCATTGGTGCCGGCGGGGATAGAACCAGGGTAGTTCACGTACTGTAAAATTTACTGCGAGCGCTCAGCCTCTGAGCGACCACAATGATAATTAATTCTTGTTTTTACAAATATTTGACTCCGGCTGAAACTCGAACTCAAGACCTGCAGCGTGACAGCTAATAATACTTCTTTTTTTAAATAGAACTGGTGGCTCACTTACGGACACCCTCAACCAACTTTACATAAGGATGGCTGCAGACGTATTTTATACTTAGTAGAGTCATGCTACGAGTATATTATTGGTAGAAGCATCGGGGAATGACCACGGACTGTGTGCCCGGTTGTCACCCTTATTCCATAAAAAAAGTAACCATTATTATTAATTATTCATAAGGAATAACTCTGACCACTAGACCACGTAGTCAAAGGCCGAAAAAAGAATGAGGGAGGACTATAAAAAAAATTAAAATAGACATTTAAACACGAAGAAGAAAGATATACAGAATGTACATAATAAAATTTGAATTAAAGAAGTTCGTTTCGTCTTAGAAGTATCGTTGTCTTTTGTGTCACATATTCTTACTCAATCTTTGTTGCTTTTATTGTTTATGAAAAAGCACACTACATAAATATTTTTACCATAAAGAGGAAAAGTGTATTGTGATACTTTCGGTACTTGAAATTTTTGAAGACAATATTTTTTTGTTGTACGTATATAACTTGTATACTATGTTGTTTGAGTAATAATAATAATAATAAAGTTTATTGTTTTCTCTCACAAAGGAGAATGGGATTTTTGGGCCTGAAGTTAACTAATTGGTTTATACTTTAAAAAATTTGCTATATTTTTCTAAAGTTAAATACAAAAAACTAGCTCGTTTTACAATCTAGATTTCGAAAAAACATTAAAATAAGAAATAAGTTAGAAAAGCGATTGTATTGATGCAATCGATTTCATATTTATTCGGATCCTAAAAAAATGAATAATAAAGCCGATACATTGATATGATATATTCATTTGGAAATAAAGTATATTATTATTTGCATAAGGAAAAAAGAAATAAACATTTTATGGAAATAAATCGATTACCATAAAGAAAACACTAGTGAAATTCTCTTTTCTGTACACTACCTACCACTAGTAATTTCTATTAGTTTGGTTTGACAGTTCAAACTTCAAAACTATTCATTTAAAGGAAAAAAGAAAAAGACCAATTTTCGATTTGATTTGAAACGATTGCAATATAATCGATTCTCGATTAAATCCAGTATTTTAATATCTATTTTTAATTATTTATCTGTGTTAACTAGGCAGATAAAAAACATATCTACAAAATAATATGAAAAAATACAAAGTATCAACATGCCAACAAATAACAGTAACAACAATAATTCTAGTAATCGATCTCAGATCGATATTTTTAATATTAATTTCAATTAGTTATTGCTGTTTTAATTTTCGTTAATCGTTTAACTATTTTGTTTCCTAGATAACTTCAGCTTTTCTTTGGTGATTTTATACTTATCCGGATTTTATATCTTCAAGTAATTATAGTGAAAAATAACCTGTTACAGTGTTATAACAGTGAAAAATCGCCTGTTACAGTCTAGGTAATAGATAAAATCACTTTTATTTATTCTTTAATAATTCAGCTCCTAGATTGACAAATCTAGCCAGATTTTTAGGTATGAATTGTTTATATATAAGCTTTCAAATGGTCCGACTTTCATCTTGTTAACATCTGGGCCCGAAAATGTATGGAGATGTATCCTTCTCCTTTAGTAATTAACATAAACATACAACTTAATATTAATATATTACAATCAATTTGTGAGAGACTGGTGTCCGTACTAGGATTCCCTGTATGACAGATCACCAGCCCCCACTACAGACCAATCTATAATAATCTAGGTAATATTAGGTGTATGACAAACAAGTGAGTGTATGATTACTTTGAGATTTTTGTATTTATCTTATAATATGCTTGTTATATTAGTTACTCTTTCATTATCATAATCATCGCCATCCTGTCCAATGTGAGACATAGGCCATAAAAGTTGCAGCCTATTTACGTCCCACTGCTGGGCACAGGCTCTCATTTCTGAGAGGGTTTTAGGGCAAGGAAATGTTCGCCGCGCTGCCCCAATGCGTGTTGGCGAACTTCACATGTCTTCGAAATATTTTTTTTCTTATTTCTCATAGATGCAGGTTTCCTCACGATGTTTTCCTTCACCGCCGAGCACGTGGTAAATCAGCACTAAAAATTGCAATTAACAATTTCATTGGTGCCGGCGGGGATCGAACCCGGGTTGCTCGAGTTATGTGAAGCTTACATCGAGCGCTAACCATCTGAGCTACCACGGTCTCCATAACATCATATCATCTACATACATAGGCCATAGTACTTTTAAATCATTAGTAAACATTAATAGCATTTTTCAACCGACTTAAAAAACGAGAAGGTTCTCAATTCGACTGTATTTTTTTTATGTGTGTTCCCTCAGAACTTTTTTCTAGTCCTATATAAATTTGATCAGGAATTATTCTTAATAATGCGTATTTAATTGACTTCGACTACATTGATTATGTTTTCATTTTATTTATATTGAAGTCCATTGTATAAAATTTTTAATTTCACCACATGTACTTAATAAGTACAAATGAATGTTTTTTATTGCTTATTGCTATTACCACGGAATGGACGAAGTGGTAGATTTATTTATTTAAATCATAATTTAAAGCTCCTTTTAAATATTGAAATCTGTTAATAAATACATACACATATGTAACAAAATATATTATTTTAGTATATAATATCTTAACTAAAAATAATCTGCTGATTTATTGTATGGTTTAAATATATTTCATAGAAACAAAATATATATCTAGATTACTGCGACTAACTTCTTATAAATTCTTACATTCTTTTCCGGCGCCACAATCAAACAGCAGTGTGATTTTTTAAATATTGGAGTGAGAATCAAACTAGCACACCTATTAAGTGAGTGTATCTTCTCCAAGCAATGGAATTCCATTTCGAAACGGTAGTAGATTTGAACAAAATGCCAAATGACCAGCAAATTTTATTTTTTTATGTCGAAGTAAAATAATCTATTTCACTTCATATCAGAGGCCACTGAAGCTCGTGGACACCTCAAACAAAAACGTTGACACTGCAGGCTAATAAAATTGATTCAAGTGCTTCATAGACTGTAATTACCTACACAAGCTCTTGGTAGAGTGAACCTACTTGTTCTGTCTAGAACACGGCAGTAGGTGCACTACTGCTCGACGGTTTTTTTTATAGTATAGGGTAACAAACGAGCACACAGTCCACCTAATGATAAGTGGCTGCTGTGGCCCATAGACATCTACATTTATCCTCGTTTGCGAATTAAAATGCATATGTGTTGCCACCCGTAAGGACTAAGATGGAATGCCTCGTTTCCAGTAAAAAGGGGCTCCGGTTCTCTACACTCACCATACGAAACAAAGCAGTATTAAGGTGCTATTTGACGCTGGTATTCTGTGAGAGCGTGGTCCTTCCTCGCTCGAGACGACGCATTTGTGCTAGAACTATACTACTAATATAGCTGCAGCATGGCTCTACCACGTACAATACGAACGACGGTAGAAATTTTTGAAAGCATGGCGAACTAGACGGCTCCCTAGACACAAAAATCATTTAGAAAATCTTCCTCCTTGAATTTTGTACTTAAAGTTTTAAAAAAATTATACGAGGTAGAGTCACGCTGCAGCTATATTATGGTTGATGGTTCTGCACGACTGGGGTAGGAATACGCTCTCACAGTATACCAGCGTAAAATAGCAGCTTAAGGCTGCTATTTTTGTATGGTGAGTGTAGAGAATCGGAGACCCATTTTACAGAAAGAGAGGCAGTCCATTTTAGTCCTCCTGGGAAACAACGCACCTACATTTTGATTTTTAATAGAGGATAAATGTAGATGTTATGGGCCATAGCATCAACTTACCATCAGGTGGACTGTGTGCTCGTTTACCACCCTTATTCCATAAAAACACAAATAAAAATCTTTATATATAAAAATTACGTGTCACGTTGTTTGTCCGCGATGAACTCCTAAACTACTGAACTGATTTCAATGAAATTTTGCACACTCTGTGCAGTTTAGTCCAACTTGAGAGATAGGATAGTTTTCATCCTGATAAGTGACGCTCAATATTTTTTTATAACGAATTTAAGGATTTTTTATACGAAGGGTCGTCGAAAAGGGCAGAAAAACGTCTGCCTGGTCAGCTAGTATTATATAAATTATCATCATATAATATTATGATAATCATCATCACAGCTTATCAAATTCCACTGATGGACATAGATTGTATCATAGGGAAGATTTCCCTTCGCTGCCATACTGGCAGGCAGATTGATAATTGTAGTTTTGTATTTGATCGAATTGTTACCATAAAGATTCTGTTACTCATCTCTTAAATATTTCATGTTACCTCTGTCGCCTCTTACTATACTAACGGGGTTATAAGGGGTAATTGATTCTCTGATACCGCTAATATACCCCGTTCAATTAAATATATCTCACAATCGTTTCGGTCTCCAAGCAGTGGCGTAGCGTGCCTTAGATTGGCTCTGTTGGGGGAGCCCCAATGAAGAGTAAAGATTTTATAAAAGGAACAAAAACACTTGAATTGAATTAAAATTATTATATATTGATTATAAGTTATTACTTACAATTAATACTCCAAGGAACTAAGCTAGCCAAACAATACTGACATAGCTGAAGACGATTCGGCGGTATTCATAGCTGAAGACGTTTAAGTTTTTTTTTAATCTTTGCTTATATAGATAATAGTAATAATCTTTCCCGTCCCGTAGAAGTCCTTGGAATTTTTGGTTACACACGTTCGGATTCGGGGCCCCTGTAGCCCGGGGGCCCCGTATCATGGATACGGCTGATACGGCGGTAGCTACGCCCCTGTCTCCAAGTGACTATGGATGCTGCCAACCTGGACCCGAAACGTTGGGAATAAAAAATAAGTCAGATTAAACGCGATAACATCTGTAAAATCAGTTTCATTAAAAAGAATATCTAAAGCACTGGTATTTATGTCTGTGGTCTCTTTTTGTAAAAAATATCCAATAATTTTCACTGTACTAAGACAGAAATTTAAATTTTTAAAGAGAATGTATACGAAGTGTGCACATCGTAGAAATTTTGCAATCTTGGACCGAATCGCTGACGCTAGAAATTGCTCGAAATATTATGTCAAAGAACATGATTTATGATAAGACCATTTAAGTATATTACATAAAAAATTACACTTGGAATCTTTCAAGTGAAAATTTGCTCACAAGTACAAGAACATTTGGTTTTAAATGCTACTTAAGAATATTAAAAAGTGCAGTAAAGTTATTGCCTCTATACGTCCTATGCCTGTGAGGGTTTTAGGGCAAGAAATTGTCCGCCACGCTGCCCCAATGGGTGTTTGAAGACGTTTTGTTTCAGTCATGCAGGTTCTTCCATGATGTTTTCCTTTTTCACCAAAAGTGTGATAAGCCAGCTCTTAAAATTCTAATAAAAAATTGAATTGGTGCCGGCTTGGATCGAACCCAGGTCGCTTGCATATTGTGAAATTTATGGTGAGTACTTAGCCCCTGAGTTATCACAGCTAAAGAAAAATAAATTACACTTTAATTTTTTATAAAACCTATTATGTATTATTTATCTCTTCCTTTCTTTGTTTATTATGATTCCATGTTAAGCCATGCCAATCGTAACAGAATCACCCAATTTCATCTCGTGGGAGTCGTTAAAGATAACTAATGGATCTAGAGATATTTAAGGTCTCTGTTATGTGGCGAAATCAAAGTATAGTTGCAATCAATGCAGCGTAATATATTCGTCCCAATGCTGGATACGTGCCTCCTCAATTTCTGAGCGGGTTTTTGAGGCAATTTTTATATTGTACATATCGTGTAGTAGCGATGTTAAAATATCCACTACCCCATATCATAACGTGGGTGTCGTAAGAGGCGACAGAGGGAAACTAATCTGGTGATGGGTAGCGCCTTCCTAACGCCTAAAAATAATTATATAAATAAAGTTGTGGTTGCCAACCCGCTTGCCAAGTGTAGCAACTATGGTAATGAGGCAATCTGTGTGGTACACCTATATTCAGAAGTGGATTTTAGTAGGCTGTAACGGTAACGGTAAATGTGCACACATGCTACATATGCTAGATGTCATAACCAGACCGACAACAGGGAGCAGCGTCAAAGATGCTAAATGCTTGGAGATTATGGTTAAAAAAAACTTCTAAAGTTTCATGCCCAATAGTGGACTATTTTGGAGTTGAAAAAGTAAAAAATAAGGTATTATAATCGGAGTCGATTCTTAGACAAAATCCCTAAAACTAACGACTTATGACGTCCCGGTAATGCTGTGGCTGAGTATTTGATTGCGATGCTGCGGGGCACGAATTCGATTCCAAAACGGAACTAACATTTGTATGGTGTAGATTACGGTCTTGAATGTTCGTCTTGTGCAAAGTAATAAACCTCCACAAACATGAAACATTTCTTGTGTGAGGATAATGCATTTAATATATATATATATATATATATATATATATATATATATATATATATATATATATTATGGAGTATTTACTCGATACTCTTATCATAAAATAATGAAATTCGTTTGAAATATGTTTCAAAATATATCTTTTATATGTTATTTTAAACGATGTGTCTACACAACACAACTAGCAACAAGGATATTTAAAATGTTAATCAAACTTCAGGAATACTGTGCTTGTTTTCCCGTTATTAAACGTCTGAGAAAACAGTAAAAAAACTTACTGTTTTCTCAGACGTTTTCTTTCGTACTTTAATTTTGGAGTCGAGCCAAAATTGTTAAAAAGACTTGGTAGAGTGAACCAACCACTTTAAAGTTTGTCAAATATTATCTGTTTGAATGCAGTGTGAATCTTGTTTAACTTAGGGTTGGCAATAACAGTTACTTTATATGATATTAGGAAAATTGCCATGTGGTAGCGTAGGAGAATATATTGCCCCATCGCTTCGTAAAAGGAAATTGTGGGAAATGCGAGAAAAATCAAATGGCCTCCAATAGGCGGTGGAAGGTATAAAAATCTCATTTACGTCATAAGTAATGTATCCAGACCTCCGACGGACAGTAGCGTCAAAAGTGCAAGACATCTGGTACTGTGACGTCCAACCGCTTGCCTAGAGTGACGATTAATATGAAACCTCCCAACAACGAAAAAGACCCATGCCCGTACTGGGCACTAGACATTTACGGACCGAAAAAGAAAAAAGATTGAGACAACACGAAGGCGACTATGTGACAGGACTCCTTAGGTAAAGTAATTTTTAATTTATAGGATAAGGGTGACAAACGAGCACACAGTCCACCTGATGGTAAGTGGTTGCTGCGGCCCATAGACATCTACATCTATCCTCTATTACAAATCAAAATGTAGATGCGTTGTCACCCGTGAGGACTAAGATGGAATGCCTCATTTCCAGTAAAAAGGGCCTCCGGCCACCTGCACTCACCAAGCGAAACGCAGAGGTAAACCTCTACTTCACGATGGTTTTCTGTGAGGTCGTGGTACCACCCCGGTTCGAGCCGGCCCATCCGTGCGACAGCAAAAGCTGCCGCGTGGCTCTACCACTGTTAAAAAATACCGATCCCACTAACTGGAACTCCTTTTCTGCCTGTGTAGGTACCACCCCTTCATATATTTCTATCTGCAAGCCTATTTCTATCTTCAAATAACAGTGCTTAAACTCTTCCACTTCATTCACTCCACTTTCGATCAAAAGGATACAGAGAGCCAGTATATCAGGCTGTGAGACACTCCATTTTAGTTCTCAGAGGTGACAACTACTCTGTAGTGTTCTTTGTTTGGAGTTGGCTACAGGTGCCATGGACTGTAGTAGCCACACTTGAGTCCACCTATCAGTGGACTCAATGAATGAAATATACTTCATTGTACACCGAGAAGTAAAAGAGCAAGAAAACAACAAATTATACAAAGGTGGCCGGTGGCCTTATCGCTTAGAAGCGATCTCTACCACGCAACCACACTGGACTGTAAGCTCTTTTGTTACTTCAGTTTTAAAAATAGGTTTGTCATTAATTTCCTTTCACATTAATAATTTAAAATTAAAAATTTTGTACAGCCGACTTCAATATAAGTTATTAAGAATAACTGAAAAACTATTAGTCTAACCTTGATCAAATTCATATGGGACCGCACGAGAAGTACCAGCTTTCAAATATAAAAAGAATCATCGAAATCGGTTCACCCAGTAAAAAGTTATGAGGTAACACACATTAAAAACATACAGTCGAATTGAGTACCGTCTCCTTTTTGGAAGTCGGCAGAAAAAGGTAAAGTTAAATACAAGCACAATGAGTGCATTATGTTTGCTCATCAAATTTCACACATAATGTCCCCTGATCATTCTTAATTTTTCAGACTTTTGAGTCTGCTCCGGATTCTTTGTTTACCTACAACAGTACATGCCAATAAAAGCCTCATGGGTTTAACTGTGGCATGTGTCCATCTCTCTCTCGACGCTACTGTATACTTAAATATTATTTTGTGTGCAGTTTTAAATTTTTTTTAATGATACAAATAGTGTTAACATCTAAGATTTCTTTAGGTAGTAGATAGTTGTTTTTCTTCAAAAACTACCACATGTTAAAAACATATATTACATACATACTCACGCCCTTAATCGTCGAGCATGTGTGCGTAAATATATGTATGTAAAGGAAGCGAGAATGGTGTGTCAGGATCGTGCCAAATGGAAGTCTGAAGTCTCTGCCTACCATTAGTGTTAAACCTGTGCTTAAAATTGCGAGAGCCAATTTTTGTGCACTGTAATAGCCATGATGCGACGTTGTAGAGCCACGTATCATGTTCCATCTCTCCTGGGGTAAGAGGCGTTAAAAGTCTATAAAGCGTTATAAGCACTTGCTCCTTGTAAACTTTGTTAATTTAGTGTATCTAATCAATGATACTAAAATAGTTGATTTATATTATGAATAGAATAAAATTACAAGTATTTAATCGACTCATAGACACGTACTGTTAAAGCCTGTCAAAAATCCACTGCTAAACATAGGCCTCCTTCATAAATTGCCTAATATGGATGATATTTGCCATAGCTGCCACACTTTACGGGCGGATTGGCCACTGCGTTTTTAGAGTTCCGTACCTAAAAGGAAAAAACGGAACCCTTATAGGATCACTTTGTTGTCCGTCTGTCTGTCTGTCTGTCTGTCAAGACCCTTTTTCTCAGGAACGCGTGAAGGTATCAAGCTGAAATTCATATCAAATAACCACTGTCCCTTAGAGCTGTGAAAAAATCAACCTTCTAAGCCAAAGCAATCAAAAGATACAGCCGTTTATGCCGTAAATTTTGACATTCGCAAGGGAATCAAAACCTACAGGGTACATCCCGTGAACTCAGAATCTTGAAATTTGGTGCGAAGCAACGTTTTATAGCACAGATAAAAGAAAAATTGCGAAAAGTATAAATTTTTAGTTACATCATATAATAAAAATATTTTTAATAATTTTAATCTTATATACCTACAGATTTGTTCGGAACCCTCGGTGCGCGAGTCCAACTCGCACTTTGCCGGCTTTTTAAAAATATTTTTAGAGAGAAATTAGGAAGACGTTGCTGCTCGTCTCCTGATTTATTTCCCTGTGTCGCTTCTGAAGACACCTACGGGACGAAATGAGTAGTGTTAATTCTTACACCGCCATTAAACAGTCAACATACTAACAATTTTTTCTTATTTGAGATAAATGTATATATTAGATATTCATCCCAAATAATAAAAAAATTACGAATTTTCGACCCTAAATACCTCAGTGCCGCGTTGTCAGTAATTGGTTCTCCCGTTGTTGTTAATGATAGGGGTTGCGGTAACATTTTATTACTGTTATATTTTACAATGTCATCCTGTCAAATGTTTATCCTTTGTTGGTAGAATTAAATTATTGACGATAAAATCTGGATTACACCAAATACAAAACATTTTTATCCTTTACACATTTTATATGTGCTAGTAGCACTACAAATTATGTATATTTTATATCTATGAAATATGTATATTATTTAATATTACAATAATAATATCGTTATTATAAGTCAACTATTCAAGCCAAGACACGGTCAAGCTACAGCTTTCATTATGAAAGGCTCATTCTAGTTTTTTCAAACAAAGTTCAAAAAAAATTCTTAAAGTTTTTTCTGACGTAACCTTTGTATCATAATTATAGTTTGAATTCAGTTTGGCCTTCCAGCCGACTTCAATAAAAGCAGGTTTTCGGTTCAACTGTACGTTATTTTTTTCTGCCGACTTCCAAAAAGGAGACGGTACTCAATTCGACTGTATGTTTTTTTATGTGTGTTACCTCATAACTTTTTATTGGGTAAACCGATTTCGATGATTCTTTTTTTATTTGAAAGCTGGTACTTCTCGAACTTTTTATTGGGTAAACCGATTTCGATGATTCTTTTTTTATTTGAAAGCTGGTACTTCTCGAGTGGATATGAATTTGATCAAGGTCAGACCAATCGTTTTTGAGATATTCTTAATAACTTATATTGAAGTCGGATGTACGAAATGTTTAATTTTAAATTATTTTTATGTATGTTACGCGATATATTCGTCAATTGTGAACTGATTTTAATGATTCCTTTTTTTTAAATAAGTTCTTCTTAAGTGTAAACTCATAAATTTGGAGATACCTAGAGAGAGAGCAAAATTCGAAACCTAAAGGTCGTATTTAATGTTTTCTTGAATTCTTAATTGTTTCTCTCTTTTTAATTCAGACAACATTGATATTGTGTCCACCCAAAAGGGTAAAAAAGTGTGTGTGTACTTACGTACGCACGTAGGAAGTTATACTTCTTTAGCGTAAAGGCGGCTACTCACATGCCAGCCGCAGGGGCAATCTAAAGTGTACAGCGATCGGGGCAATATCTGAACTGTCTCTACACACATGCCTGCCGTTCAGTATGAGAGTGTACATCTCTCTGGACGCACGCGTTGAAAATGGCGCCAATTATATATAATATCAATGAATCGGTGTATATAGCCTTGGCTCTTCTTTATATAGAATAAGGGTGACAAATGAGCACGCTCCACCTGATGGTAAGTGGACACTGTGGCCCATAGACACCGACATTTATCAATAAAACAACTAATTAATAATTACAACCATAATATAGTGCTTATAAGCTGCAGCATAGCTCTGCCATGCTATTTTAGACTTATTAAAGACAATTAAATGTGACTAACTTCACTCATTATAATTTAATATAACCAATTTATTCTGTGATATATCTTAATTAACTGATGCTTAGTAACTATAATTTAACTAGTGTTACAAATAGCCAGGATAGTTTACTAATGATGAGTTTAAATAAATTCAATTACTAAAATTTGTATTATTATTTAATTATTTAGTTAATGACATTTTATTTATATTCCAGCAGTTCTAATATTATTGGAATATTTTCTTTCTCATACTGGCCATTATGATATCTATTCGGTAATAAATCCCAGTAATGTTACTTGTAAGTTACAACGTTCAAATAATGTTCTTTCTGTGGTGCTACCGCAAAAAAAGACAAAGAGGAGATACTGGGTGAAGAAGCCGCTCTTTATACACTTCTATTACCAGTGTCCAAATTTCACATTCTTTATTGTATCCATTATGACTTGTACTCACACGTGTGTTCCGCGCGAAAGTCGTAACGAATTGATTGAAATTGCTCTAATTGCGTTACACACGCGACAGCGGCAGCTACGATCTAGGGAGCAAGGAAGGTCTTGCGGCCGACTTAGAAAATTGCCTCTGCTTGCATACACACATCACAATTAAGGAGGCAATTAAGGGTCATCCCCACTCATACACCCAAGATTGCTCCTACGGCATGCAAGTGAGTAGCCGGCTTAACAAAACAAAAAAAATTGAGAAACAATTACTCACTGAAGTTGTCGATTTTAGATATGAAGAAAAAATTCCACCCATAAAGGTGACAAAATAGGGAATGAAAATTTTTATTGTAACTATTTAAACGAAATTCGAGATAGATTTGATTTTTTTTGAAGATTTGAAAGATTGTGTTATTACTTATTTAACTCAAAAGGGTGAAACAGTTATACTAATTTCAACAAAAAGTGAAGCCAACTTCAAAGTATTGAAAAGAATAAAATATTTTCCACATAATAGTTTCTGGAGTTTTAATACTCCTATACACTATGTCTAAGCCCCGACTTCTGAAGCTATTACGTGGAAATTACTTTATTCCTTTTATTTCCTTGAAGTTGGCATTATTTTTATTAGAAATTTAATTTCCGCTCGAGATATAGCAAGCTCCTTGAAAAGAAATGTTGCATTCTTAAAAGTGGGATAGCATATAAAACCAATAATTTTATTTTATTTATTTGGAACAACTAACAGTTACGCAATATATTTTAATTAACTAATTCTGTAACCCACACCCGCTTAGCACAAGTTTTTTGATCGAATGATGTTATTGAAGAAAATTTGTACGCTTTCTTCTCAGTAAAAGGTTTTCAATAGCTTTTTTAACAGTGGTTATTTAGCTACAATTGCAAGTTTCAGTGGTAGAGCCAGGCGGCAGCTTTTGCTGTCGCACGGATGGGCCGGCTCGAACCGGGGTGGTACCACTACCTCACAGAATACCAGCGTGAAGTAAAGGTTTACCTCTGAGTTTCGCTTGGTGAGTGCAGGTAGCCGGAGGCGCTTTTTACTGGAAATGAGGCATTCCATCCTAGTCCACACGGGTGAAAACGCATCTGCATTTTTATTTGTAATAGAGGATAGATGTAGATGTCTATGGGCTGCAGCAACCACTTACCATCAGGTGGACTGTGTGCTCGTTTTTCACCCTTATCCTATAAAAAAAGCTTATAATACAAATCTATACATATAAATAAAATTAATCTGTTTCGCTGTAATATCGAAATTACTACCTTGTATTGAGCTGAGGGATTATTTCAGTAAAAAAGACATGAATATTTAGGTATAAATAAGCATAGCTGGCTTATGTATACCCTAAGCGTGTATAACCATTTTTAAATTTTTTGTCTATCTGTCTATCTAGCCAGGCTAATCTATGAAACTTCACGACCACATAGAGAGCAATGCTAGAAGTGATCTAGGCTATATATATATATATATATATATATATATATATATATATATATATATATATATATATTATATATATATATATATATATATACTAGCTAACCAGGCAGACGTTGTTCTGCCCTTTCCGAACGACCATTTACTTACCCAAAAAAGCTCCTGAAATTAGCAATAAAAAAATTGAGGGTCACTTATCGGGATAAAAACTATCCTATCTCTCAAGTTGGACCAAACTAAACACAGTCTGCAATTTTTTTTTTGAAATCGGTTCTATCTGTTGAATACTTACAGCAACACGTGGTGGTTATACTACTAAATTGTAGCTTATATTAAACGTTTGTATTTTTAACATAGCGCCATCTATTAAATATTTACTCAATCCAGTCAACAGATATCGTCATCTGACAGAATCGTTTGGAGCTAAAAGATAATTGTGACTGTCAAATAATAGACAAACAATTTTCAATAAAATAATATTGTATTGCGACTATAAATTGAGATGTAAGCTATCCTATCTTTTAAGTTGGACCAAACTGCACATTGACCAAAAATTTCATTGAAATCAGTTCAGTAGTTTAGGAGTCCATCGCGGACAAACAACGTGACACGTACTTTTTATATATAAAGATATATATATATATATATATATATATATATATATATATATATATATATGTATATATAGTACATTAGACCCCGCCAATTTTAGACCTATTTCTGTACTACCAACACTTAGTAAGATTTTTGAAAAAATCATTCTTGATCAAATGTTAAATTTCTTTAATATAAATAATTTATTTCATAAGAATCAATTTGGTTTCACAAGGGGTCGCTCGACAACTGATGCCGGTGTTGAGCCGATTAAATATATATTTAATGCATGGGAGAATTCACAGGATGCTTTGGGTATATTTTGTGACCTAACCAAAGCCTTCGATTGTGTTCACCATGAAACATTAATCAGGAAACTTCAACACTACGGTGTAAGAAGTGATGCTCTTAAATTAATTATTTCATATTTAAGTAAGAGAACGCAAAAACTTGTCATTAACAGTATGAGTTCTTCCGGGTCGATGGTACAGATGGGTGTGCCTCAAGGCTCAATTCACGGCCCCTTTCTGTTTCTTGTATACATTAATGACTTACCTTACATAGTAGGAGATAAGCATAATATAGTATTATTTGCAGATGACACTTCTTTAATTTTCAAATTAAGTCGACAATTGCTAAAATATGACGAAGTAAATAATGCTATATCTAAATTAGTAAATTGGTTCAATGTTAATAATTTGCATTTAAATGACACTAAAACGAAATGTATGAAATTTGTGACTCCAAATGTCAAACAATTAAATACTAATGTAATTTTAAATGGGGAGAAACTGAGTCTTGTAGATACCACCATTTTTCTTGGAATTACACTAGACGCAAAGCTTCAATGGAGCCCCCATATATCAAAACTAGCAAGCCTTAGTTCTGCAGCATATGCCGTAAAAAAGATTAGAAGTCTAACTAGTGTTGAAACAGCTAGACTAGTTTACTTTAGCTATTTCCATAGCATAATGTTGTATGGTATTTTGCTATGGGGACACGCAGCTGACACTGAAATTATATTTGTTTTACAGAAGAGGGCCATAAGAGCAATTTATGATTTACAGCCTAAAGAGTCGCTGCGACAAAAATTTAAGGAAATTAATATATTAACTTTGGCCTCTCAATATATTTATGAAAATGTAATGTACGTACACAAAAATAAAAGTAGTTTTACAAAAATAAGTGATATTCATTCTGTAAATACTAGGAAAAGACACAAGCTAGTAGTACCAGTTACTCGACTCCATCGAGTCAGTAATTCATTCTTGGGGCGATGTATACGTTTTTACAACAAAATTCCAGAAAATATACAAAATTTGACCTGCTCAAAGTTCAAAAACTTTATTAAACTAAGTTTGTATAAAAAGGGTTATTATAATATTAAAGAATTTATAAATGATAATAACCCCTGGAAGTGAGGTGATCGCTCCCAAGCTATTTCTAATTTGTTGTGTTGTTAGTTTGTGTAACATACATGATTGTAAGCTGTTATTTAAAAAAAAAGTCCCGCTGGGTTTCTTGCTGGTTCTTCCCAGGACAGAGGTTTTTATCGAACCAGTGGTAATTATACAAAAGAGTGACTTTCAATAAGTATTATTTATAATCTATATTGAATAAAAAAGTTTCTGTTTCTGACATATATATGTAGTGACACCTGGATAAGTAAGATTTTATTTGTCATAATTACCTCTATAATTGAGACAGCGGGTGTATTTTACCTCTTTTGCTGAGACTATTTTGTGTACCGTTTTGTTTACTAATTCTTATATTACCCGCAAATTCCGCACATGGCTAATAGTGTAAACGTGACCTCCAGTTTTAGTTTGGTTTTGCTATCGTCCGAATATTTATGTATTATGTTTACAAAATACGTTATTTTATTTAATAATCGCATAATTTCATTGGGTTAGCTTTCCATTGACGTCCGTCGAGTTGGGTATTGATACGTATTTTTACAGAATGGTTACACTATTATAAGTACACACACAAAGTTTTAAAATGCGGAAACGCGTAATTTAAAAAAAAATATTTAAAAATTAATTATTCTTGCAATATTTATGTTAAATTCTTACCGTAAAACTGGCGCCATTTTGTAATGTCATTGTCGTCGTCAGTAGGGACGTCGATTCTTTCGGAAAAAGATAGATTTTTAAATGGATTCGAATAGTAAGCTGTATCTATTCAAAAAAATCGATTTATAAAATATAGATATATTTTCCTGTTTGCATAAATAAGATACCATAATAAATGATCTCTTATGAAAAAAATAAAGATAACACAATAAATGATCTCTTATCAGTAAAATCAGTTTTAATGGCGATTTTCAAGGGTGAAATATCGATTCATTGGATCGATTCTGTACTGCATACCGATTTAAAAAAAACGATATTTTGGACCTGAAAACTCGATCTCAGATCGAAGAAAAAAATAAAAATAGCACATAAAGATGTCTTCGAAGAATTAATTAAGGCTATACAATATGTTTATAAAATTGATTAATAAATTATTAATTATATTTGATTTGTTTTATTTTAATAGCACCTGTTAGGGCAGATGATAAATAAAATAGGTCAGGTTCTAAATTTTTCGAATTTCCCGCAAGATCGGGAATAAAGAGAATTTATCTTTTTGCTTTAATGTTGCTTTATTTCCGTAACTATAATTATTTTACACTTAAAATTTGGCATGTGAGTATGTAATTATAATCACTAATAGCTATTTTACTAAGGAACAAGAAAGGAATTTTCGAAATTCTCACTGAATGGGGAATAAAAACGATTTATCTTTTCGCTTTCGAATCGAATATGATTAAAGATGAATTTTACAACGAATTTAAATCAAGTTGGCTAGGTGAAAGTGAAATGAGGCAAAAGTTGTTTGCGGGGCACTTGACTTGCTCTTCGTCGTCTTGAAATTATGTGGTTAGAAGAATACTTCAGAGCCTGTGGAAACTGTAGAGGTTACGGTTTTGACAAGGTGCTAAGCCTAGTGACCTCGAGTCAGCCGTCTGTTTAATTAAACCTACAATTATCTTATTTTATTCTTAATTTTTCATAATAAATAAAAATAGGATTATGTATTTAATTTGTACGTAATCTTACACACTTACACGCCCCTTCAGTACTTTTACTAAATTAAACCTTAGATGCAAATTGTAGGGCTGAAAGGACACATCATTCAAATATACATATTTGCACTAATTAACTATTGTGCTCATTTTCTTCTCGTCATCTCGAGGTTAATAGCTGGAAATCAGTGTTTGCTCTCTGAGCAATATTAATCGCTGACTAGGACCCATTTGTCGAACTGCAACACATATGTATATTTAGATTTTAAGTTTTTGTAAATTATTTTTTTTTCGTAATATGTTACTTTGTACGTAGTTTAGTCACTGAATTTACGTGTGTGATTGGAGAAACAAATAAATGCTTCATCTATCTATATTTTTATATATTTTATACAGAAGGGTGATATACGAGCAGACAGCCGCCTGATGGTAAATGTTTGCCCATAGACATCTACATATTTCCTTGATTAAAAATAAGATGCGTTGTCACCCCTGAGAACTAAGATTGAATGCCTCGTTTCCAGTAAAAAGGGTGTCCGGTTCTTTACACTTACCTTACGAAACCCAGCAGCATAAAGCTGCTATTTTACACTGGTATACTATGACAGCGTGGTCCCACACCGGTCAAGAGAACCCACTGGTGCTACAACCATAATATAGCTGCAACGTGGATCTACCACCTATAAAATTGAAATGATCAACGAACGTTTATACGTGGTAGCGCCATGATGCGGCTATATTAGTAGTATAGTTGCAGCGCGAATAGGTTGGCTCGACCAGGGAAGGACCACGCTCTCACAGAATACCAGCGTAAAATTGTAGCTTAACATTACTGTGTTTCGTATAGTGAGCGTAGAGAACAGGAGATCCTTTTTACTGGAAAAGAGGCATTTCATCTTAGTCCTCACGGGGGACAACGCATCTGCATTTTGATTCTTTATTGCGGATAGATGTAGATGTCTATGTGTCACAGCAACCACTTACCATCAGGTGGACTGTGTGCTCATTTGTCACCCTATCCTATAAAAAAATACAATCCACCTGATGATAAGTGCATATGGCAATCCATAGACACTAGCAGCCAAATTTAAATAAAGATGGCTACAGGTACGTTATCACCGCTGGGAACTAAGATGGAATGCCTCGCGGCCAGTATTTATACTGGTTCTGTATACCATTTAAAGCGGAAAACAATAGTGCAAGCAATGCTATTTAGCATCAGAAATAGGTAATAGGGTGGTATATACAATCAATATTACGGAGAGGGGGGATATCTAATACAAGTATTTATTTACTTAAAAGAAATCCTCAATCATAACAGTGCTATGTAAAAACTCTGATACTGAATAAATTATTTCATTTGATTTATTTGATATACCCCAACGGAATCCTAAACAGAAATAAGTCCTACCGCCAAGTTAAACACCAGAACACCAACGTAAAATTGCACCTTGACACTGCTGTGTTTTGTTTGGTGAGTGTAGAGAACCGGATACCCATTTTACTGGAAAAGACGCATT
Source organism: Parnassius glacialis (assembly GCA_033319125.1). NCBI lineage: Eukaryota > Metazoa > Arthropoda > Insecta > Lepidoptera > Papilionidae > Parnassius > Parnassius glacialis. Next base: position 38,070,803 of record JAVANC010000009.1, on the reverse strand, counting down.
CCATCTTAATCCTCACGGGTGATGACGCATCCGCATTTTGATTCTTTATTGAGGATAAATGTAGATGTCTATGGGTCACAGCAAACACTTACCATCAGGTGGACTGTGTGCTTGTTTGTCACACTATCCTATAAAAAAATGAGATAGTGATATATGAGAGTAATACAAGTGTATTTTGAAGTAAATTTTCTATAATTTTAAGCTTGAAATAAGTTCCGGTATAGTAATTGTAATTAAGATTATGTGGTGGATGTGAATAAATAGAATCATCATTAAATTACTGTGACTGGTGTTGAATAGAACAGAATAGAATAATTTTTATCAATATTGATTATTACATAACACTTATTGAAAATATTTTTTTTTATTTACCACTGGTTCGGAAAATACCTCTGTCCTGGGAGGAACTAGCAAGAAACCCAGCGGGACTTTTTTTTAAACATATTTCACTTTACAATAATTTCGTTTGTACAAATTTTAAACGAGTTTAAATATAACCAGCATGGTGGCGATCACCTCATTCCTAGGTTTTTTCATTTGTGTATTCTTTGATATTATAATAACCCTTTATGTACAATTTTTCTTTAATAAACCATTTAAACTTGTTTATTGACAAATTTTGTACATTTGTCCCGTGGGTATCGTTAGAGGCAACTATGGGGGTATACTAATAAGATCTTATAGCTACCGATGGATAGTGGTTTTATCATGATGTTTATAGAAAAAATGTTAAAGATTAATAAGCTAAGATCCGCGTAATAAAATGAAATGACGTGTCTTATGCCGCGCTCCAAGATGTTGAACATTGGCGCGCGTTCCAGCCGCGCGAAATGGATACTGCCTTGGAGCGCGCGCCAAATTGTTCGCTTGAGCGCTCGAACGTGGAGCGGGCCGCTCCATCTAGGGTCGGTTTTTACCGCACATCAAAGTAGTTTAAGTTACGGCGCGCGCGCCAGTTGGGAAGTTTGTTTTCATTATTTGTGTGTTCGTTGCGTTCCGAGCTATGGATAACCAAAGTTGCCGTAATTTATATAGTTTGAAAGATCTGCTGTGGAATAGCAAAAGTAGTTTTTCCATAATAAAACGCTCAGAGAAGATGCATATAACTATGAAAACTTCAGCTGCTCGTACACGACCGACATCCATGTTGAACGTTTAAACACTGGAGCGGCTGCCAGGCGCGCCAGGCGCGCTTAGTTGATACACTTCGAACATTTGGAGCGCGTTCCGCGGAGCGCACCTGATCGGAGCACTCATTCGTGGCGCGCGCGCCAGGAGCGCGCAATCGATACGCGGCTTTACCCTATTTGAAGAGCACGTTAGTGTGTCTTTCCTAATGTAGTAGTGTTGGGAGTAGCGGTGCTAGGATTAGTGGAGACAGGGATAGTGCACGCAACTGAGGGAGGGCGGGAGGTGCTCTTCAAACTAAGTTAAAAGCATCATTTTATTTTCTTACGCGGATCTTAAGAAATTAATATTTAACATCTTTATTATAATGTAATTTCGCAAAGTATCGCCTGATTCTATTAATTATCTTGTTTATAGAAGTAAAATACGTAGGCTGATGATGAAAAGTAGAGTTGAAGGTGTAAAACATCTGGTACTGCTATCGACAAACCGCCTGCCGAGCGTGACAATTACATAGTTATACCGCCACAGAGTCAGTAATTTGTTCTTTTGCCGATGTATATTGTATACGCATGTATGTTTTACGACAATACCCAAGAAAATATAATAAAAATTTGACCTCCGCCAAGTTATAACTTTATTCAACAGAGATTGTACAAAAAGAGTTATTATTAATATTAACGAATTTATGGATTATAATAAGCCCTACTACCAAACTATTTCAATTTTTTTTTGTGTTGTATATTCTGTAACAACATAGGGTTATTATAATATTCAGGAATTTATGAATGATAATAAGCCCTGCTTACCAAACTATATCTGATTTGTATAGTAAATTCTGTAACATGTTAAATGCTTGTAAAATATTCCTTTTTCAAAAAAGGAATGTCTCGCTGTGTTTCTTGCTGGTTCTTCCTAAGACAGAGGTATTTTCCGAACCAGTGATTAATTATAATGGTTAAAGGTCACTTTCAATGAGTATTATTTTGAATAAAAAACTTTGTATTCCTACTTTTATTTCTAAGGCCACTTTACAACAGGAGAGGGCCATGTGCACTAGTGTGCTTTTATGGGCTGATAAAGAAAGAAGATTCGTTCACAAAACCTATATGACGGTCTCTTCAATTACATTCTGATTTGACATGCGACTTGTTTTTATAAAATCAATTATAAAATCTCATTTATCAATTTAAAAAAAAAATATAAAATCGAAGAGATAAATGAACTTACCGTTACCGTACGATGCTCCTACATAAAACGACGCGATGTTATTTGTTATGTAGCAACATTCGTATTTCTGTAACTTACTTCCCCCCTTTTTCTGCCGACTTCCAAAAAGGAGACTGTACTCAATTCGACTTTTTTATGTGTGTTACCTCATAACTTTTTACTGGGTGAACCGATTTCGATGATTATTTTTTTATTTGAAAGCTGGTACTTTTCGTGTGTTCCTGTATGAATTTAATCAAGGTCAGACCAATAGTTTTTGAGTTATTCTTAATAATTTATATTGAAGTCGGCTGTACAAAATGTTTAATTTTAAATTATGTATTGAATGGAGGTACTTCGAAAGATCTAACTGTAACCACAGCTATTGGGCGGAGTTATTAATTGTACAGTGTGCAATAAGTTTGCCGTGTAGTGCGTTACCGCGTAGTGGCGGTGTAAAACTATTCACTACCACATTCATCCCGTACGTGTCGTAAGAGGCCACAGAGGGAATCAAATCAGATGGGCAGCAGCGTCTTACATTGAACGAATAAAAATAAAAAAACTGTTGTTGCCAACACGCTTACCAGGCTTAGTAACTATGGCTAGAGATCAACTAAGTAAATCTATGAGGGACGCCTCTGTATAGCAGTGGACTATATATGCTGCTATATGCTGTAACGGTAACGGTGAAATAAGTGTGAAATTATTAAATACCGTCCATTCAATTTACTATTACTGTAGGTTATTTAGACCAGGCACGTAACACTTACAGTCCACCTGAAGACAGCATAGACAGCATATTCCATAGACTCCTGGAACCAACTTCAAAAGAAGAAGGCCACAAATACGATGTCACCTCAAAAGACTAAAATGGAATTCCCTTCAGACTTTAGTGCACGCACTGCTGCTTGAAGATAGAAATAAATAATTGGGTGGTGCCTACTCAGACATACCCCAGTGAAAGTGAAAAAACCAAGGTTTTAATCATTAATATTGCGTAATAATAATAACAATATATTATATAGACTTTTTGATATAAATAATACATATTTTATAATAATAATAATAAATGACAACAGTATAACCAATGATAAGAAACTACTGCGGGCCGTGGCTTGATGGAACCAACTTCTAAAGGCCTTAGACGAATTGTCATACCTGAGGACTGAAGTGATTTTCTTCATAGCCTGTCTCTAATTATACCAGCTGTAATTTGCTTCTTATATAGAATGGATAATAAAGAAAATAATTTAAAATTAAAAATTTTGTACAGCCGACTTCAATATAAGTTATTCAGAATAACTCAAAAACTATTGGTCTGACCATTATCAAATTTATATGGGATCACACTAGTAGTACCAGCTTTCAAACAAAAAAAGAATCATCGAAATCGGTTCACCCAGTAATAAGTTATGAGGTAACAAACATAAAAAAAAATACAGTCGAACTGAGTACCGTCTCGTTTTTGAAAGTCGGCAGTAAACAACGAATGAAGATAGAACACCGTCCGTAAAGTTGGTAAGTATTTAAAAATGTAAATTAACCTATATTATACGAGAAATATAATGAAAAATGTCACATTAATCTTTTTTAATTAAAGTGTTATTATTTTTAAGCAATTAATAGTAATCACCACGCTTGGCGGGTGAAGTGTCAATCGAAAAACACGTGACGTAGTAACAGAAGTATAAATGGATTTTCTATTTTATTAGCAATAGCTCTATTACTAGATAAAGTGACGACCTGATTAAAGATTCACATAGTCACATGTGATAGAACCACGCTGCAGTTATATTCATCGATTCACAATTAAAATTCAAGGTTGAAAGTTGACGATGCATACAAGAGATTATTGTCGAATGATACGAGTATCTAGACATAAAACCTTTAATAATATTTATATTACTCATAGTGATTATTTAAAGTACATTTTATTTTAATAAAAAATATATTTATGTATGTTTGCATGTAACATGTAGAATGACACTAATTTGATTGCATCGACTTGGTTGTCCATGGTCTCCCCGTGAACATGAGTTTTATAAAGCACTAGGAACTTGTATAGTATAACAACTATATAAAATGTGTTAATAAGACACGATAAAATCAGTTAAAAATTAATTTTATTCCATAAAAATGTGTTTGCATTTTCTATTTTTATCCAGTAGTTTACCCTAGGGCTATGTTTTTAAGTCGATTTATTAATAGTCTGTATATAAATATATGTTTGTCTTTTTTATCCTGTACCGTCTAAAAGGATGTATGCGAATAACGTATCTCTCTTTCTCTTTCTCTTCTTTTTACCCCCTTTCTTTCTTCAAATGCGACAGCATGAATGACAACTTCTTCAGCAAATGCTTACATCAAGTTAACAAACTCGGGATCGTTAGTTGGCAACAAATACTTTAAAAATACTAAATAAATGGCGGTGTAAAATACACCGAACCCATTCCAGACTGGTAGAAAAAAACAAAAGAAAACAGGGTGCAGTATTACCTGTGCGAGGGCGTTTCTGTGCTCACATGCCCGCCAGCTTACAGTGGTGTATATTTTCATTTGCTAGATCGGACCGAATTGAATAATAAAAGGCTGAAAGTAACGTAAATATAGAGTGATTGCAGAAAATATGGGTCGGCTCGACCGGCGTAGGACCATGCTCACACTGAATGGCAGCGTGAAACAGCAAGATAATGCAGTGTTTCGTATTGTAAATTTTTACCACGCATCTGCATTGGGTCAGAGCATCCACTTACCGTCAAGTGCTCACTTGTCCTTTTCATTCTATAAAAATAAAACCGAGTGAATTTGGCTCTTCAGTTTGTTGTGGGAAGTCAGAATGTGTCAAAAAAGGTACGTATTGCAATTCACAAGTTAAGTCCCTTAATGCATGGTAGTGAAACTTAGTGAAGGTTGGTAGGTTGGTAAGTAGCAATGGAGTTGAATCAATGCGGTCAAAAGCGGTCCCAGTTTAGGGTCAGACATTGTGTGATAAGAAAAAAAGTTTGGTTTCCAAGAGTTTGTAACCAGGTTTCAGAAAGAATTTCTTCGGTGATCAATACACGTAGAAATATTGAATGAGGATTAAGTGTTTGTCACTTAATCCTCATTCAATATTTCTAGCAAGTTAATGCTGCAGAAGTGAGTGGCGGAGCTGGTAAGGGACGCCCTAGATAGCGGTTTATCGACCGAATTGGAGACATATTGAAGATAGGCCAAATTAAAAGTACCCTTAACCGACGATCATGTATACGTAATTATATTTATATAATGTAATGATGTAAAAGAGGCGAGAGAGAGAGGTGCGTAAGAATCGTGTCAAACTGAAGTCCGTAGTCTCTGCCTATACATCTGGGTGACAAGCGTGAGAGTTTATATACTTTGCGTGCTATGAAGGTAATGTAAGTTAAACATGACATCAAGATGTCAAACACCCTAGTTCCCAGCAATCATGGGTATTACAAAATACTACAAACGTCGGTAATTTAATATAACATAAATTGTACGTGCTAGAGAAACGTTACAGCTTATTATGGCTGCAGGACAAATGGATCAGTTCGACCGGCAAAAACTTACATACATTATTATGTTAATATTAATTATGGAGACTGACAAGAGCTGAAAACTTTGTTTACAAGTCATTAGTTTACAAGGCACGGTAGTGTGTCTTTCCTAATGTAGTAGTGTTGGGAGTAGCGGTGCTAGGATTAGTGGAGACTGGGATAGTGTACGCAACTGAGGGAGGGCGGGAGGTGCTTTTCAAACTAAGTTAAAAGCATCATTTTATTTTATTACGCGGATCTTAGGAAATTAATATTTAACATCATTAATATAATGGAATTTCGCAAAGTAGCGCCTGATTCTATTAACTATCTTGTTTATAGAAGTAAAATACGTAGGCTGATGATGAAAAGTAGAGTTGAAGGTGTAAAACATCTGGTACTGCTATCGCCAAACCGTCTGCCGAGCGTGACAATTACATAGTTATACCGCCACAGAGTCAGTAATTTGTTCTTTTGCTGATGTATATTGTAACCGCATGTATGTTTTACCACAATACCCCAGAAAATATAATAAAAGTTTGACCTCCGCCAAGTTATAACTTTATTAAACAGAGATTATACAAAAAGAGTTATTATTAATATTAACGAATTTATGGAGTATAATAATCCCTGCTACCAAACTATTTCAATTTTTTTTGTGTTGTATATTCTGTAACATAATACATAGGGTTACTATAATATTAAGGAATTTATGAATGATAATAAGCCCTGCTTACCAAACTATATCTGATTTGGATTGTATAGTAAATTCTGTAACATGTTAAATGCTTGTAAAATATTCCTTTTTCAAAAAAGGAATGTCTCGCTGTGTTTCTTGCTGGTTCTTCCTAAGACAGAGGTACTTTCCGAACCAGTGATTAATTATAATGGTTAAATAAAGGTCACTTTCAATGAGTATTATTTTGAATAAAAAACTTTTCATTCCTACTTTTATTTCTAATGCCACTTTACAACAGGACAGGGCCATGTGCACTAGTGTGCTTTTATGGGCCGATAAAGAAAGAAGATAGCGTCCACAAAACCTATATGACGATCAATTCAAGTACATTCTGATTTGACATGCGATTTGTTTTTATAAAATCGAAATGATAAATGAACTTACCGTTACCGTACGATGCTCCTACATAAAACGGAGCGATATTATTTGTTATGTAGCAACATTCGTATTTCTGTAACTTACTTCCCCCCTTTTTCTGCCGACTTCCAAAAAGGAGACTGTACTCAATTCGACTTTTTTATGTGTGTTACCTCATAACTTTTTACTGGGTGAACCGATTTCGATGATTCTTTTTTTATTTGAAAGCTGGTACTTTTCGTGTGTTCCTGTATGAATCAAGGTCAGACGAATAGTTTTTGAGTTATTCTTAATAATTTATATTGAAGTCGGCTGTACAAAATGTTTAATTTTAAATTATGTATTGAATGGAGGTACTTCGAACGTTCTAACTGCAACCACAGCTATTGTGCGGAGTTATTAATTGTACAGTGTGCAGTAAGTTTGCCGTGTAGTGCGTTACCGCGTAGTGGCGGTGTAAAAATATTCACTACCACATTCATCCCGTACGTGTCGTAAGAGGCCACAGAGGGAATCAAATCAGATGGGCAGCAGCTTCTTACTATGAACGAATCAAATTAAAAAAAACTGTTGTTGCCAACACGCTTACCAGGCTTGGTAACTATAGCTAGAAAGCAACTAAGTAAATCTATGAGGGACGCCTCTGTTTAGCAGTGGACTATATATGCTGCTATATGCTGTAACGGGAACGGTGAAATAAGTGTAATATTATTAAATACAGTCCATTCAATTTACTTGTTTGTAAGTTATTTAGACCAGGCACGTAACACTTACAGTCCACCTGAAGACAGCATATTCCATAGACTCCTGGAACTAACTTCAAAAGAAGGAGCCTACAAATACGATGTCACCTCTAAAGACTAAAATGGAATTCCCTTCAGACTTTAGTGCACGCACTGCTGCTTGAAGACAGAAATAAATAATTGGGTGGTGCCTACTCAGACATACTCCAGTGAAAGTGAAAAAACCAAGGTTTTAATCATTAATATTGCGTAATAATAATAACAATATATTATATAGACTTTTTGATATAAATAATACATATTTTATAATAATAATAATAAATGACAACAGTATAACCAATGATAAGAAACTACTGCGGGCCGTGGCTTGATGGAACCAACTTCTAAAGGCCTTAGACGAATTGTCATACCTGAGGACTGAAGTGATTTGCTTCATAGCCTGTCTCTAATTATACCAGCTGTAATTTGCTTCTTATATAGAATGGATAAGAAAGAAAATAATTTAAAATTAAAAATTTTGTACAGCTGACTTCAATATAAGTTATTCAGAATAACTCAAAAAGTATTGGTCTGACCATAATCAAATTTATATAGGATCACACTAGTAGTACCAGCTTTCAAACAAAAAAAGAATCATCGAAATCAGTTCAACTAGTAATAAGTTATGAGGTAACACACATAAAAAAATACAGTCGAATTGAGTACCGTCTCCTTTTTGGAAGTCGGCAGAAATGAAGATAGAACACCGTCCGTAAAGTTGGTAAGTATTTAAAAATGTAAATTAACCTATATTATACGAGAAAAATAATGAAAAATGTCACATTAATCTTTTTTAATTAAAGTGTTATTATTTTTAAGCAATTAATAGTAATCACCACGCTTGGCGGGTGAAGTGTCAATCGAAAAACACGTGACGTAGTAACAGAAGTATAAATGGATTTTCTATTTTATTAGCAATAGCTCTATTACTAGATAAAGTGACGACCTGATTAAAGATTCACATAGTCACATGTGATAGAACCACGCTGCAGTTATATTCATCGATTCACAATTAAAATTCAAGGTTGAAAGTTGACGATGCATACAAGATATTATTGTCGAATGATACGAGTATCTAGACATAAAACCTTTAATAATATTTATATTACTCATAGTGATTATTTAAAGTACATTTTATTAAAATAAAAAATAGGTATATTTATGTATGTTTGCATGTAACATATAGAATGACACTAATTTGATTGCGTCGACTTGGTCGTCCATGGTCTCCCCGTGAACATGAGTGTTACAAAGCACTAGGAACTTGTATAGTATAACAACTATATAAAATGTGTTAATAAGACACGATAAAATCAGTTAAAAATTAATTTTATTCTATAAAAATGTGTTTGCATTTTCTATTTTTATCCAGTAGTTTACCCTAGGGCTATGTTTTAAGTCGATTTATGTATAGTCTGTATATAAATATATGTTTGTCTTTTTTATCTTGTTCCGTCTAAAAGGATGTATGCAAATAACTTATCTCTCTTTCTCTTTCTCTTCTTTTTACCCTCTTTCTTTCTTCAAATGCGACAGCATGAATGACAACTTCTTCAGCAAATGCTTACATCAAGTTAACAAACTCGGGATCGTTAGTTGGCAACAAATACTTTAAAAATACTAAATAAATGGCGGTGTAAAATACACCGAACCCATTCCAGACTGGTAGAAAAAAACAAAAGAAAACAGGGTGCAGTATTACCTGTGCGAGGGCGTTTCTGTGCTCACATGCCCGCCAGCTTACAGTGGTGTATATTTTCATTTGCTAGATCGGACCGAATTTAATAATAAAAGGCTGAAAGTAACGTAAATATAGAGTGATTGCAGAAAATATGGGTCGGCTCGACCGGCGTAGGACCATGCTCACACTGAATGGCAGCGTGAAACAGCAAGATAATGCAGTGTTTCGTATTGTAAATTTTTACCACGCATCTGCATTGGGTCAGAGCATCCACTTACCGTCAAGTGCTCACTTGTCCTTTTCATTCTATAAAAATAAAACCGAGTGAATTTGGCTCTTCAGTTTGTTGTGGGAAGTCAGAATGTGTCAAAAAAGGTACGTATTGCAATTCACAAGTTAAGTCCCTTAATGCATGGTAGTGAAACTTAGTGAAGGTTGGTAGGTTGGTAAGTAGCAATGGAGTTGAATCAATGCGGTCAAAAGCGGTCCCAGTTTAGGGTCAGACATTGTGTGATAGGAAAAAAAGTTTGGTTTCCAAGAGTTTGTAACCAGGTTTCAGAAAGAATTGCTTCGGTGATCAATACACGTAGAAATATTGAATGAGGATTAAGTGTTTGTCACTTAATCCTCATTCAATATTTCTAGCAAGTTAATGCTGCAGAAGTGAGTGGCGGAGCTGGTAAGGGACGCCCTAGATGGCGGTTTATCGACCGAATTGGAGACATATTGAAGATAGGCCAAATTAAAAATACCCTTAACCGACGATCATGTATACGTAATTATATTTATATAATGTATAATGTAATGATGTAAAAGAGGCGAGAGAGAGAGGTGCGTAAGAATCGTGTCAAACTGAAGTCCGTAGTCTCTGCCTATACATCTGGGTGACAAGCGTGAGAGTTTATATACTTTGCGTGCTATGAAGGTAATGTAAGTTAAACATGACATCAAGATGTCAAACACCCTAGTTCCCAGCAATCATGGGTATTACAAAGTACTACAAACGTCGGTAATTTAATATAACATAAATTGTACGTGCTAGAGAAACGTTACAGCTTATTATGGCTGCAGGACAAATGGATCAGTTCGACCGGCAAAAACTTACATACATTATTATGTTAATATTAATTATGGAGACTGACAAGAGCTGAAAACTTTGTTTACAAGTCATTCCATCTCAGTTCTCAGGGGGACAACGCATCTACATTTTGATACTTAAGGATAAATGTAGCTGTCACTGTCAATGACCCACTGCATCCACTTACCATTACTCGACCGTGTGCTTGTTTCTCGCCCTTACTTATGTAAAAGAATACACGAATAAATCAGTAAAAATTGTTTCATTTAAATCCTGATTAACTAAATGAACGTGTTAATCTGCCAGTGTTGACACGTTGAGTTAAAGACTATTAAGGTAATCCAAAAATTGCAATTTCAGACTTCCTTCGACTTATCTATCTATAAGTCTTCACTCGACCTTAAAACATCAGCAGTGCTCAGCAGTCTGATAGCTAATCGATTGAATGCCTGCTACAGATTTATCCGCATCTATATGGTTTCCTCTTCAAGTTCAATCAATGTTCAATTACTTTCAATATCGCTCAGTCCAAGGTTTTAGGTTACTCCAGAGAAAGTAGTAAAACAAGTAAAACAACGTCAACTAAGTAGCGGCAATTTTTTATAAAGTAAGAGTGGCAAACGAGCACACATTTCAACTGATGGTAAGTGGATGCTGGGTCACGTATCTACGTCTATCGTCAAAGAAATAAAATGCAGATGCGCTTGCACTTCTGAGAACTAAAGGATAGCCTTTTGCCAGTACAAAGGGCTTTCGATTCTAGTTAGTCACTATCCAAAAATAACACAACAATATGCTGCTACTTTTACGTATCAAGGATGCTGTATTTCAATAGATAAAATATTATTTTAAAAAGTAAGGTTGACAAATGAGTACAAAGGCACCAGATGGTAGGTAAGTGGATTCTGTGACCCATGCACAGCTACATCCTCGATTAACCGACCACATCCGAGGACTAAGATGATGATGATAATGGATGCCGTGTTACCAGTCAAAAAGGGTTCCGACATTTCCGGTTTTCGATATTCACCATACGAAACATAGCAGCTTTATGTAGCTATTTCATCCTGGTATTGTGTGAGAGTATGGTCCATCCTCGATCGTACCAAACCTTTCGTGCTCCAGCCACAATAGGCTGCATCGTGGCTTGACCATGTGTGAAAGATTGCTTTCATTGTAAAGTAGACTTTACAAAACGCTCGAGAATTTTAAGAGGTAAAAACTAGCTGCAGCTACGGAAATAAATTCGTTCAACTGACAGTAACACAGAATGTTTACGTATTGTTACTGACGAAAATCCGTACGCCGAATAATATTACGCAAACTCGTCGTCTTTTTGCGACGTCTCGTTGTTCATATGTATTGTATGCATGTATATGTGTGTGTATATTTATATATGTATATATTGTGTGTACTTTCATATGCGTATGTATGTTTTTTTTTTCAGTTCTTTCTATTTTGATTACTGTTGCACCGCCTCTTGTTTGTCTATCTCTGTTTAGCCTAATGGTTGACTGGGAGAGAATGCCCTATGGCATTAAGTCTATGTATATACTAAGTATATGTACTGTACAACTTTGTGCATAAATAAATAAACACCACTGTTATTAAATTACTTCTTCATCAGCTCGAAGTCCACTGCAGGCCATCTATTTTTCCCATTAGGAGGGCATTCATCTTCATCGCCGTGATTGGCAGGCGGATTAACGAGCAAAGGACCAGACGTCTCACATCTTTGGCGCTGTTCCCCGTCAGCGGTCTGGGTCTTTTATGTCTGGCGTTAACGAGATGGCTATACCACCATCTAACATTACCATTACAGCTTATCAAAAGTCCACTGCTGAACAAAGACTTCTCCAAAGATGGCTTCCAAAGACGGCTCCGTGGCGCAGTGGCTTAGCAATGAGTTGCTGCGCTGGGGGCGCGGGTTCGAATCCCGCACGAAACAAGTATTTGTATAGCCTACAAATAATTGTTCCGGGTCTGGATGTTTGTCCTTGTGCAATTTGTGTTTGTAAACTGCCTCCACGATACAGGAGAAAGTCTTAATGTGGGGGTAACGTTTGTTAAAAGAAGATTAAAAGAAGAAGATGGTTAGCCATAGATGCCTCATTTGCAAGCGGGCAGGTAACCGCAGTTTCTTTATTATTTTGAATTCCATCCACTCCATTGCAGTATATAAAAGTCCACTGCTAAACACAGACCTGCTCATAGATACCCTTATAGAGGGTATTTTTTCATAGTTGCCACGCTAGGCAGGCGTATTAGTAACCTCACTTTTTTATAATTTTGAATTGTTTAATTTCCCTCTGCCTCTTACAACACCCACGGGACGACATGTCCAACGGTCCATCGATATGTCCGATCGTCCATAATAATAATAATAAGATAACAAACAAACATGTTTATTTTATTTCGCATAAAACACCACAAAAGTTACACAAATTTCGTTTTTGCTTTTTTTATAGGATAGGCTTAATTGAGAATTAATGTAAATTCGGAATACGTTATTCACTGAGCGTAACTATCGTGATTTCCGATAGTAATTACGATAGTATACAGTATTGGTATAGATACACAATCACCATTGTGTTGATTTTAATAAACTAACGGACGTAATCGTAACTACGAAGAATTAAAACAGGTTTGTGAAAAAAATATAAAAAGAGAAAAGTGTGATTAGCAAGATGTTGTGACCAGAATTTGGTGATTTAGATAATGTAGAAAGAATAGTTGAGGAAAGAGTCACAAAGCAAATGAATGCTGCAGAAGTAAGAGACAGAGTCAGCAAGGAACTTCCTATACGGAAGTTTATCTACTTTTTTATGATATACCGACTACATGTATTGAAGATATATGAATGTGAAAGAATTGAGAGAGGTGATTCAGTAGGTTGCCAAATGGTAGTCGATAGTTTCTACTTCCCTTAAGTCTTCCAGGCGTGGTAGTTACAGGTGTTCGTGGGCTGCAGTAGCGACTTACCATCAGGTACACTGTAAGTTGGTTTGTCAATAAAAAAAATAACGTATACGGTTAGAAAGCACTTTATTAAGGGAATGTACCAGTTTCATCCATCCATCCTTTACAGCCTATAAAAGTCCACTGCTGAAAATAAGCCTCTCCTATAAGTTGCCTCATCGGCAGGGTTTTGCCATAGAACCACGCTTGGCACGCGGGTTGGCAACCGCAGTTTTTTAATTAATTTGAGTTGTTATCATCAGAAAGATGTTGCTGTCCATCTTCTGTTTTAATTTCGCTAGGTCGCCTCTTACGATGATTATATATATATATAATCATACTAGCTGGCCAGGCAGACGTTGTTCTGCCCTTAGCGGCGAACCTCTGTACTATAAAAATCCTTAAATTGGCAATAAAAAATACTGAGGGTCACTTATCGGGATAAAAACTATCCTATCTCTCAAGTTGGACCAGTAGTTTGTAGTTCAGGAGTTCATCGCGGACAAACAACGTGACACGTAATTTTTATATATAAAGATATGGTACATAATATATATATATATATATATATATATATATATATATATATATATATATATATATATATATTATGTACCATATATATGTACCACTTATAGAGGATTAAATTACGACATTTTTCATGAAGACATCCATTTTTAAATTGCGTTTAATTTGCATTTCGGAACGTTTTTAAACACCTATAAACGGATGGCAGATAAAAATTAATAATAAAACATTGGTGTGAATAGACGCTAAGAGTGATAAACTCAAATAACAATATAATATAACGAGCAATAACGGTCATAACCAAGCGGCGAAACATTTAGTTAATTAGAGACATAAACTTTCTCCGTAGTACTTAAAAGTAAAGGGGTTGTCAGTAAATACGCGTGCGGTTAACATCAAAAGCGTGTTTAAAAAATATTGGTCGATAAATACTATAATATCCTTTGGGTCAAGACCTCATCCGTTTATAAATAAAATAATAACTTCCTATCATTTCTTAATTTATAAATTTTTAGGAAGAAAGTCAGACCACTGTTAGTGGTAGAGCCACGCGGCAGCTTTCTGCTGTCGCACGGATGGGCCGGCTCGAACCGGAGTGGTACCACGATCTCACAGAATACCAGCGTGAAGTAGAGGTTTACCTCTGCGTTTCGCTTGGTGAGTGCAGGTGGCCGGAGGCCCTTTTTACTGGAAATGAGGCATTCCATCTTAGTCCTCACGGGTGACAACGCATCTGCATTTTGATTCGCAAACGAGGATAAATGTAGATGTCTATGGGCCGCAGCAACCACTTACCATCAGGTGGACTGTGTGCTCGTTTGTCACCCTTATCCTATAAAAAAAAACATAATTTATTTGCAGCTACAAATCAATATATTACATAAAACATACATTATACATTAACATTGCAATAATATTCGTACCGTAATTATATTTTTCCCGTGGGCGTTGTTAGAGGCGACAGAGGGAAACAAATCAGGAGATGGGCAGCAGCATCTTCCTAATGACGACGAAAAATAAAAACTATGGCAAATATCCCTCCTATAAGGTAATCTATGTGCCGTGTAGTGACGGTTATGAGTATCCACTACCCCATATCTTCCCGTGGGTGTCGTTAAAGGCGACAAAGGGAAACAGGCAGGAGATGGGCAGCATCATCTTCCTGATAACAACAAAATTACAAGAAAAAACTGCGGTTGCCAACCCGCTCGCCAAGCGTGGCAACTATGGCAAATATCCCCCATGATGAGAGTAAGAAAGAGACGACCCCCCAATCCCCGGGGCCCCGTTATTCCTGGCTACAGTGGCGACCATGGTAACGGCGGGGCAGGGGGTGCTAAGATTCTCCGGTAGAGGTTCGATTGCCACCTAAGAAGACTCGGCCTAGCAACATACAACGCACGCACCCTGAGCACTGACGAGAAGATCGTGGAGCTGGAAGAAGAGATAGACAAGTTACGCTGGCATATTATAGGGTTATCCGAGGTCCGAAGAGAAGGGGAAGACACGGTAATCCTCGAATCTGGCAACTTGCTCTATCACCGGGAGGGCGACCATCTGTCCCAAGGAGATGTCGGATTTATCGTCCAAAAGTCTCTCGTTAACAACGTTGCGAAGATTGAGAATATGTCGACGAGGGTTGCGTATGTTATACTCAGAATCACCAAACGGTATTCGCTGAAGGTCATACAGGTTTACGCACCAACCTCGACACACCCTAATGAGGACGTGGAGGAAATGTATAAGAGTATCTCTAGAGCCATGCATTCCCCCAAAACATACTAAACGGTGTTAATGGGAGACTTCAATGCAAAACTAGGCACAAGAGAGAACGGTGAGCTGAAAGTAGGGAAATTTGGAATAGGGCAACGGAACCCAAGGGGCCAGCAACTGGCCGAATTCATGGAAAAAGAGAGACTCTTTATGATGAACTCTTTCTTCCAGAAGCAGCCCCACAGGAAGTGGACCTGGTCGAGCCCCGACGGTTCGACAAAAAAGAGATTGATTTCATTATGACGACCAGACGACAACTGTTCAGTGAAGTCTCCGTGATGGTGAGGGTGAAAACTGGTAGCGATCACCGAATGGTTAGAAGCATACTGTACCTAAACGTTAATTTGGAGAGGTCTCTTCTAATGAATGAACTCTCCGTCGACCTCGTGCTCTGTTCCAAAGTCCCGAAACTTTTCAGCTCGAGTTACAAAACTGTTTTCAGTGCCTAGAAGACTGCAATAAAGTGGACGATATGAATGACAAGCTCGTGGAAACTATCCATGCCGTCGGAGCTAAGTTCTGCAAAACCAGCCGCAGAAGAACACAAAATCTCTCCGATCACACTCAATCTCATGGCTGTTAGACGGGAGATGAAGCTACATTCTTCAACAGATTTGACAGCATACAGGCAACTGAACAGACAGATCTCCAAATGCATGCGGCGGGACTTACGCAACTTCAATATAGCTTGTATTGAAGAAGCGAGCGGAACCAAGGCTCCAAAGTCTTTGCCAGAGATCTGTTTGCCAGAAAGAGCCAACTGTCAAAGCTGAAGACCGAGTGTGGCAGCATCGTTTCCGGGTCACCTGAGATTTTGAGTGAGATTGAGAGGTTCTATGGGCAGCTGTACATGTCATCGTTGGAGCCACACGCAAGTGTGAGTAACGATCCAAGAGCGAGTCTTATCCGACACTATTCCAAAGATATCTCGGACGTCAGTCTTAGCGAGATTAGAATGGCTCTCCAGCACCGTAAAAGCGGCAGGGCCCCAGGTGAGGATGGAATTACAGCGGAGCTTTTGAAAGCGGGTGGAAAACCGGTACTTGAAATCCTTCAGAAGCTCTTTAATTCCGCCCTCCATGATGGCACTACTCTGGAGGCGTGGAGCAGAAGTGCGGTGGTCTTGTTCTTCAAGAAATGCGACAACGCTCTCTTGAAGAAATTCAGACCGATTTCCCTTCTGAGTCGCGTCTACGACTACTTGACGACTTCCAGGCTCCCCAAAAATCCGGTTTCCGAAAAGGCTTTAGTACTATGGACCACATACACACCCTTCGGCAAATTGTACAGAAGACAGAGGATTATAATCTGCCACTTTGCCTTGAGTATGTGGACTATGAGAAAGCCTTTGATTTCGTCGAAATTTGAGAGGTGCTGCAGTCCCTTCAGCGGTGTGAAGTTGACTGTCGGTATATCGAAGTGCTGCAGTGTTTGTACAGTAGAGCTACGATGGCTATCCGAGTACAGAATCAGAGTACGAAACCTATCCAACTGCAGAGAAGTGTAAGACAGGGTGACGTTATATCCCCGAAACTCTTCATCGCTGCATTGGAAGACGTTTTCAAGCTACTGGACTGGAAAGGATGCGATATTAACATCAATGGCATGTACATCACTCCCCTTCGATTTACCGACAATATAGTCCTTATGGCAGAATCGCTGGAGGACCTAAGCACTATGCTCAATTACCTCGATAGTGTCCCCAACGGATAGGTCTTAAGATAAACATGGATAAAACAAAGATCATGTTAATGTCTATGTCACACCTATGCCGGTATTTGTCGGAAGCACTATGCTCGAAGTTGTTGACGCAATTGTTTACCTGGGACAAATAGTCCGACTAGGTAAGTCCAACTTCGACCGAGAGGTCAATCGACGGATTCAACTCGGCTGGGCAGCGTTCGGGAAATTACGACACATCTTCTCGTTAGACATACTCAAAACCTGAAAACGAAATTCTACAACCAGTGCGTGTTGCCAGTGATGACTTACAAATCTGAGACGTTGTCCTTCACTGCTGGCCGTATGAGGAAGCTCAAGGTCGCTCAGCGAGCTACGGAGAGGGCTATGCTCGGGGTTTCTCTGCATGATAAACTTAGAAATGAGGATATTCGCAGTAGAACCAGAGTAACCGACATAGCCAAACGGATTAGTAAGCTGAAGTGGCAGTGGGCCATCCATATAGCTCGTAGAACCCACAACAGATGGGGAAGAAAGGTTCTCGAGTGGCAGCCTCGTACCGGTAGGCGAAGTGTAGGGCGACCCCCCCAATAGATGGAGTGACGACCTGGTAAGGCATGCAGGAAGTCGATGGATGCAGGTGGCTCAGGACCGTGCTTTTTGACATTACTTGGGGGGGCATATGTTCAGCAGTGGACTTATGAAAGATTTTAATGATGATGATGATGATGATGATGAAGGTAATCTATGGGCAGGCCTATGTTCAGCAGTGAAGTTATGAAAGGTTGTAATGATGATGATGATGATGATTAAGATAATCAAGGGGCAGGTCTATGTTCAGCAGTAGACTTTAATTACAGTAATTATATTTGTGCATTATTAATGTATTGTAATGCATTTACCGTGTTGTGGCGGTATAACAGAACCCCATTTTGTCCTGTGAGTCGTAAAAGGTAACTATGGGAAATGCCAGAAAAATCTTATAGCATCCGAAATCATCTCGTTAATATTAACGAGCATACAGTCCACCTGATTTTAATTGGATGCTGTGGCAAACATCAAACAAAATACAAATAAGTTGTTGTCACACCTGAGGACTAAGATAGAATGCCTCGTTTCCAGTAAAAAGGGTCACCGGTTCTCTACAGTATTCATACAAACCATAGCAACATTAATTTAAGCGTAGTCCCCCCCCCCCCCGTAGTGCCCCGGTCAAGCCGACCAATTCGGTCTACAACCATAATATAGCTGTAGGGTGACTAACAATTAAAAAGATTTTCAAAATTTCCAACGATTTTAAACTTCTCTATTCTGACCCAAAGGAACAGCCTATGTTATATGTAATATCTATATAATATCTTTTAAAAGAAACTTACCATGGCCTCCAATTGTACTGCTAATTGTTACGTATATTATTTCGAGTTTCCGGATGCAAAGATAAGCCATAAAGTACCTACAACTAAAGTACAACTAAAGCACAGTGGTAGAGCCACGCGGCAGCATTTGCTGTCGCACGGATGGGCCGGCTCGAACCGAGGTGGTACCACGACCTCACAGAAAACCAGCGTGAAGTAGAGGTTTACCTCTGCGTTTCGCTTGGTGAGTGCAGGTGGCCGGAGGCCCTTTTAACTGGAAATGAAGCATTCCATCTTAGTCCTCATGGGTGACAACACATCTACATTTTGATTTGTAATAGAGGATAGATGTAGATGTCTATGGGCCGCAGCAACCACTTACCATCAGGTGAGCTGTGTGCTCGTTTGTCACCCTTATCCTATAAAAAAAAAACAACTATATCTTTAACAACAACGAATATATCCTGTCAATAATTGAATCTGTAGATCCATTAGAATTACACAACTCGTTTGAGAATTAAAAAAAGCAAATGTACACATTCGCCCCATCCCTATCACAACGCGAATCCATTGTCAAGAACACGGCCCGCATCCAGTCGCAATGCAGATGCCTCTTAATATTGCAGTCAATGCCTGGCAACTTTCTGTAATCTGAATTAAAATAATTTTCATTAAATATTTATTGTTTTACTTCATGTTAGAACTGATGACTGATTGAGCAACATTTCAAACAATCCTGCTCACGTATGTGCTTTCATATTTTATATTTATCTATTTTACTTTAAACTTAACACAAGTAAACAGGGAAAAACCAAACAGCTTATATTTCATCTTTCTCCTACAATTTGTGTTATTAACTTTTCTTTAATTTATAAATGCTATGAGCTTATTTTGAAGTTTTCTTATATATTACATTTTTTGTGTTTAACAAGTGGTAAAATAAAAAAAAATTGTACAACCGAATACAATATATAAATAAAATGAAAACATAATCAACTGGGGAAGGACCACGCTCTCACAGAATACCAGCGTAAAGTAGCAGCTTATCACTGCTGTGTTTCGTATGGTGAGTGTAGAGAACTGTAGACCCTTTTTACTGGAAAAGAGGCATTCCATCTTATCCTCACGGGCGACAACGCATCTGCATTTTGATGCGCCATCGATGATAGATGTAGATGTCCATGGACCACAGCAACCACTTACCATCAGGTGGACTGTGTGCTCGTTTGTCACCCTATCCTATAAAAAAAATGTATTCAAAGTCAATTGAATACGCATTATTAAGGATAACTCAAAAACTAGTAGTCAGATCTTGATCCAATCTATATGTGGTCCCACATGAGAAACACCAGCTTTAAAATAAAAAGAGATCCTCAAAATCGATTCACCTTGAAAAAAGTTCTGAGTAACACACATAAAAACTACAGTCAATTGAGAACCTCCTTCGTTTTTTGAAGTCAGTTGAAAATGAAACAATAAAAAGTAAAGTCTGATTTTAAAAACTTCAGAGAATGAAATAATTTCCCCATACTAGCTTCTAAAGTCGAGGCTTTTACTTTAATACACTATTTCTTAGCACTATTTTAAAACAGAGGTTATTTTACTTAGTGACACTAGGAACAGACACAAGCTTGTGGTACCAGTTACTCGATTCCACCGAATCAGTAATTCATTCTTGGGGCAATATATAGGCTTTTACAATAAAATCCCAGGAAATATACAAAATTTGACCTGCTCACAGTTCAAAAACTTTATAACTAGGTTTGTATAAAAAGTGTTATTATAAATATTAAGGAATTTATGGATGATAATAACCCCTGGGAATGAGGTGATCGCTACCAAACTATTTCTAATTTCTTTTGTGTTGTTAATTGTGTAACATATATGACTGTAAGCTGTTATTTTTTTAAAGTCCTTGTTTGTTTCTTGCTGGTTTTTCCCAGGACAGAGGTTTTTTTCCGAACCAGTGGCAATCAAACAAAAGAGTAACTTTCAATAAGTATTATTTATAATCTATATTGAATAAAAAGGTTTCTGTTTCTGTTTAGTTTCAAAAATTGCTAGTCGTATTACACTTTTATTAACTTCATTTAGTATACAACACGGTTCTGAATAACACTTAGATGTTACTCTGTCGTGTTTGTCATTGCAGATAAAACGTGTCGTATTCATTGCCGTGTCAGACATGTACAAATTATTCAGTAAATAATTGTGTAGTCGAAACTATTATTAAGAATACTAAATTACATTATTAAATTTTGCTACTTTAGTGCCTAGTGTCCCAAAATTTGGTCGGTCTTCCATGTTAAATTAGGTTTTTAACCGACTTTTAAAAAAATGAGAAGATTCGCAATTCGACTGTATGTGTTTTGCAGTGAAAACTTCTTTAGCATCGTTGTGATTTAAAACTCAATGAAACGAAAAAGCGACCATAAAAAGAGACAAATATATAAATCTATAGGGTAGGCCTACGATAGTTTACCACTTGTGTTCAAACACAGACCTATCCAAATCTATACATATAATAAAGCTGTAGAAAAATTGCGTGTACACGATTCACACAAAAACGACTATATATACTATATGGTTTTCTAAGAAATTTAGTGTATAGACAGCAAATAATTGTGTATAACATTATAGGCAACTTTTTATCCGCGTAAGGATACATAGAATAATATAGATTAAATATGTTATAGAATAAAAAAGATGGGTTATATTTTCCTTTTCTTAAAGTTTATTGTCTTAATGATGGTTCTATTAGCATAAAAAGGATTTATCTATACATATAATTAGTCAATAGAAAAATGTGTATGTGACAATGACTCTCATCGCGCCATCAACTAAAAAGGGCAGAACGTCAGCCGGGTCAGCTAGTCTTAATATAAAAATCCGACTTATTCCTGTTTGTGTTAATAAGAGAATTCTATACTTTAAGCGAGTAATTTAGATGCTAACCCACCAGCCAAGCGCGGCAAAAGCGGATGGTAAGTGGTTGCTGCGGCCCATAGACATCTACATCTATCCTCTATTACAAAATCCCTCATATGAGGCAATCTATGGTTAAGCCTTATGTACAGCAGTGGACTTTTCTACCGCCTTCAAGGAGACGATACTCAATTCGACTGTATTTTTTTTCTTTTTTTTTTGTAATGTGTGTTACCTCATAATTTTTTCTGGGTAGACTGATTTCAATGATCCTTTTTTATTTGAAATCTGGTGCTTTTCATGTGGTCCCAAATAAATTTGATCAAGGTCTGACCAATAGTTTTTGAGTTATCTTTAATAGTTTATATGGAAGTCGGTTTACTTAATTTTTAATTATAAATTATCAAGTTTGTGGTGATAGTTATTTTTTTATCGAAACGAAGCATTGCACCTTAGTTTTCAGAGGTGACAATGCATCTGTATTTTGATTCTTAATCAAGGATAGATGTAGAACTCTATGGGCTTCAGCATCCACTGACCATCAGTTGGACTGTGTGCTCGTATGTCGCCCTTATCCTATAAAAAAAATTAAAAGAAGATGCAAAAATCTCACATCTTTGACGCTGCTCCCAATCACCAATCTTGTTATTTTACGCCTGGCGTAAACGAGATGGTTATGCTGCTGTATATACAGCTGTAAAACATACTTACTTCAGCTTTAGGGACAACCATTTGCAAATTACAGCTGTCTCCCCGACTACGGCATTTACGGCACAGGACTCCATCCTGAATCAGCACGCTGTCCCATTGGGCTTAAAAGTTTTTCGTGGTCGAGGTCATCGCTGAAACGTTGCTCCACTTGGGCTTAGGAGCACTGGCCTTTATCCATTTCAGAATCGGCTTAATATCCGAATCTTCCTGCTGTGCATGTTGTAGGCTGTCCTTCCACTCATTGCTGAGCTGGTCTGTCCCGAGCATCCTCACAGATGCCACATCCTTACCATCTTGCCTAGTACAATGCTTGCAATCTTCAGGACAAGGTTTTCTTGACAATGCATCTGCATTGCCATGAGATTTCCCGCTGCGCTGAGCGGTGCTGTTAGCCGCACTACCCTCTCGAGATCGATCACCTTCCTTTTCTACAGTTCGTTTAGGGTAGCTGGATCGAAGATGGCCCCTTTCCCCACACCCGTAGCACCTAGGGCTGTATCCTTTATTGCGGTCGCGAACTGTAGCTGCTGCAACCTCCCTGGCGCGATGGGAACGATGATCTTGTCACTCGGCTTCCACCTCCAGTGCATGGTCCAAGGCGTCCTTAAGCGTCTCGTGGTGCCCAAGCCTCACAGCAGCTCTGACTTCAAGGTCGCGGATGCCGTCGATGAATATCTGCCAGGTTCCCTTCAATGTTCGCAAGTACAGACTGGTATGCTTTTTGAACCAACTTCTCAACCTCAAGGGCCCACTACTGCAGGTTTTCGTCGCTGCGTTGCACGTGATCTTTGAGCTCCGCACAAAAGACGTGTTCCAGTTGAGCGTCGCCATATCTCACCTCCAATGCCTCAAGGAGCTGCTCGTAAGTCACTCCCTCACCAGAGCTTCCAGAACAGTTATGGCCTGGTCGCGCAAACCTAGGGTGAGAGCAGTCATGGCCTGACTTTTATTCCAGCCGTTCGCCTTTATGTCAGCCTCGAATTGGATTTTGTAGGCTGACCAGGAAGAAGTCCCGTCGAACGGCGGCACTTTGAATCCACGTAGCGAAGGTGTTATAGCTACCACGGGAGCTGTAATTCCATCCCTAAGATTGAGATCGTCCAGCGTTTTCTTCCCGTCAGCCATCACGTTGACAACACGATTGTTCACTTGGCTAATTCGGGTTTCAGCTTCTGACACAGCAGTTATTATGTTGAGCAACACTATCCTTCACCTCCCTTATCTCTTTGCCGAAGGTAGCGTGAAGGTCTTTCAGGAGGAGCATCTACTCTTTCTGACTTCGCTGCAGCTTATCTTTCCACCGGCAAGACTATTCCTGCAGCATCATCATCAGAACACCTAAGTCAGCTGCTGCAGATGCAGGAGATGCTGACGGCCTATGTGTTCGGCAGCTGGCCCTCCGACGTCTGCAGCGTTGCACCACCAAATCGTCTCTGGTCCGTCTCCTGTTGGCATTGACTTCGAGTACGGAAACCCTCCGTGTCATCCTTAGATAAAATCGGCATGATTTGATTCCACTTGCTGACACCAATTGCTACAAGCTTGGCGTTCCAGACAATTAAAAACTACCGAGTTAATTACCAAAATTGACACTTTAATAACAGAACACTAATTGCAACTTAAAACCACACTGATAACAAAACACAATTGTACTACTGGTCAGTTTAGTTCGCAGTTGTATCGCTTCGAAGTATTTCGCTTATATTGCCATCTCAACACTGACCGGTTCGCGGTCTATACCGGCCTTATATAGGGCCTCAGATAATTTCCGGAACCTCCTACTGTAGACACATCTAGAATGTTCGAATACATACCGGTCCCGACTGACTAGGTGTCGGTAGTTCTAGAAAGTTCTTCCATGGAAAATTCTAGAAGGATCTTGACTCTCCTAGTTTTTCTACTCGATACTAGAGGGCGCTAGTGGTAACTAGTGTCGCCATGTACCAAGAATTAGTGGTGGCGCTCAGCAATAGCTATGGTGTGCTGAGTTTACGCGGTACGGGTTTGGCCTCGTTTTGTTATACCTACCGGTACAAGGCTGCCACTCGAGAATCTTTTTTCCCCAACGGTTGTCGGTTCTTTTAGCCATATGGCCGGCCCATTGCCACTTCAGCTTACTAATCCGTTGGGCTATGATGGTCACTCTTGTTCTACTGCGGATATCCTCATTACTAAGTTTATCAAGCAAAGAAACTCCAAGCATAGCCCTCTCCATAGCTTGAGCGTTCTCATACGGCCAGCAGTGAAGGACTACATCTCAGATCCATAAGTCATCACTGGCAACACGCACTGGTTGTACAATTTGGTTTTCAGGTTTTGAGGTATAGCTGCCCAGCCAAGTTGAATCCGTCGATTCACCTCTCGGTCGAAGTTGGACTTACCTAGTCGGACTATTTGTCCCAGGTAAACATACTCGTCAATAAATTTGAGCTTAGTGTTCCCATCAACTACCGGCATAGGTGTGACATGGAAATGACATGATCTTTATTTTTTCCGTGTTCATCTTAAGACCTATCCGTTAGGAGACACTATTGAGGTCATTGAGCAAAGTGCTTAGGTCCTCCAGCGATTCTGCCATAAGGACTATATCGTCAGCAAATCGAAGGTGAGTCATGTACTCGCCATTTTTTTTGTAGGAGAGGGGGCAAACGAGCATGCAGCTCACCTGATGGTAAGTGACTACCGCCACCCATGAACAACTGCAACACCAAGGGAACCAAGGGAATTGCAGATGCGTTTCCGGCTTCTTAAAAAGGAGTAAGCTCGTATCTTGAAGGTCCCTAAGTTGTATCGATGATTGATCCTTTCCAGTCCAGTAGCTTGAAAACGTCTTCCAATGCAGCGGTGAAGAGTTTCCGGGATATAACGTCACCCTGTCTTAAACCTTTCTGCCGTTGGATAGGTTTCGTACTCTCTGCTTGGGTCAAATCTTTACGACTTAACTATTACAAACTGTTGACATAAGAATATTTGTGTTAGCTTGTTGATCCCTACAACTTTAGAACCATCAGCACGCTACACATTGGGCGGGTATTCTGACCACATATACGTACAGGCGTCAAAGTCACACCTCATCTAATTTTTCTGTTCGATTCCAAAAGTTTTCCGCGGGTTACGTGATAGAGAAAAAAAAGTTCTTTTTTGATCGCGCAAACTGACAGGTTCACATTTTTAAGTTTACTGTTGGACATAAGCCTTTCTTATGCTGCGCCAAATGGCATATATTTCTTTGAATATTTGCCCATACACCATGTTGGGCTCAGTATTCTGTGAAATTCGAGTTCAGATTTCTAAGTCATAATTCCATCATCAGCCGGTCGCCAATACATAGTCAGTTCGTCAGCTGCGCGCACCGGCTTCAGATGAGATCAGCCTTCGGAGAAATAGGTAATACCTATTTTCTTTCGCCCTGTGACAAATTACTACTATTGTAACCAGAATTTACACAGAATTTTATAATTTAAAAAATGTAATTGAATAATATTAAGTTTATTTTCCGCTATACAGAACTTATGGAAATCTACTTAGCCGGCTGTTATGTTACGGTGTTATGTTACGTGAAATATTTGCCAACTGTGAACCGATTAATTAATCTTTTTTATTGCATAGATTTCTCTCAATGTTGTTTCACTTTAAATTTAAAAAATGAAAAATCAAGTCTTTAAGGGCGTAAAGTTAGGGGGAAATTTTTTTTATCTACTTATTTATACGACATTCTAGTCGTTAATTTGAGGTTGTGATATTGCTTGTTTCACACAAAAGGGTTAAAAAAAATTGTTAACATCTCACGCTCTGAAAATCTATTAAAAATACGAGATTCCATAAACAAGTTGAAGTACAGATCTCTGGATTCATCAATGATCCTTATAAATCCATTCATAACTATTTTGAGGACTGACGCAATAAATGTCATGGAATAAATAGACGCGCGCCAACAGTACGCTGTAGCATTAATATACGCGGACATTGCGTGCGTAGGGCATAATATGTTACAACAAGACAAACTGCGTCAGTCTTATTTCGTAATAATATTCGGCCGAATTACCTTCATCAATTTATCATTTCGTAAAAACATAACACAAACAAAAACGCTCTATTAAGCATTGATTTTACAAAACTTATCAAATCAAGTCACAGTTAAATTATTGCCAAATTACAAATATAGTTATGTTATCCAATATGGATGTAGCTTTAAAAGTGGTAGTGATGTCCGTTGAAACGTAACAATTTTGATATAATATAAGAGAATACCGCGGTATCTCAGAAAATAGGTGCTTGGAAACAACATATCTGAGGAAAGTAAACACGTGTTGCCTTTTAAACTAAAGTCCTTTTATAAATGAGAGAAGGCCTTTGCTAACAGTAGAAAAAATTATAAGCTGTTAAAAAATCATTAAAAAATCGTTATTTACATGACACAAAGAAGAGTCAATTTCGCTATCTGTCATTATGCTTTATTTATAGAATGAGGGTGAGAAACGAGCACACAGTCCTCCTGAAGGTAAGTTGTTGCTTTCGTCGTCGTTTAAGAACCAAAAGATCCATTGTCAATCATGAATCCCGGATTAAGATGGAATGCTTTATTACCAGTAAAAAGGATGTCCTGTTCTCTACACTCAACATACGAAACCCAGTAACATTAACCTCCTATTTCATGCTGGTATTCTGTCAGAGCGTGATCCTTCTCTGGTCGAGCCGACCTTTCCATGCTGCAGCCATAATATAGCTGCAGTGTGGCTCTACCACGCTAAGTTGCTATGAAGTATCAGGTAACTAGAAACGGATTCTTAACTTTATACTATTTTAATAACAAGATTTTGTGCTAAAAAAGAATCGGTATTTATTTAAGGTCACTAGACGCTTAAATATTGCTTTTGCTGTTTTCTTGTTAGTAAGTAATTTTTTATTGAAGATTCGGCAAACGAGCATGAGAATCACCTGATGGTAAGTGTAAAACGCTGTTCATTACCAACTGCAACACCACGGGAATTGCAGGTGCGTTGCCGCCCTTTTAAAAAGAGTAAGCTTGTTTTGTGAAAGTTCCTAAGTCGTTGGTTACCGATTCCACAAAAAAATCGTGCGAGGAAGATTGTTCCTAGTACATCTCACAGTAGTAGACCGCTAAGTAGATGGTGTGGATTGTCACGATATGCGTTGGTGGAATTTGGAAAATGCAAAGCGATACAACATCTATTAACAACGCCAGTGAATTGAACCGATCAGAAGAAACTCTGTCGTCAACGATTCGAACAGCTCTTTGCTGGATGCAGTCAAGTGTAAGGAGCTGGCACAGGGGTGCCCCGGCCCAGAGATGAGAAAAGAGAAAATTTCATTTTAGAAGGTACAGAGCCGTGTAAAGTTAAAAGCGGTGTAATGGCATGAAATACTGCCCACATTTTGTGATGCCAATTTAGCCTTCCCTTACAAGTGACCACGAAAAAGTCAAATTTTTTGAGCGAGCCGTTGTAATGATCGGACACGCACATATATAATTTTTGAATCGAAACGCCGGAACATGAATTTAAAGTGACGAGTACTTGGGCGTACGGCCCCTTAAACACAATGTCTACAGGCAGTTTAATGTGTTGAAACACATCATCCCATAAATTGGGTCTTTAGTCCTTACTTTGAGTATGGTCCAATATCAAGTTTAACTATGTGAACGAGGCGAGGCAGATTCAACTGGTGGCTATATTGGGACTAGGCGGCCTGGAGACCGCGACCGGAGTACACCTGGAGGACATCTGTTACCTCACTGCTTCGCGGGATTGACCATAAACAGTGTAATATTGTGTAATCCATCAGGTTAGTCAAAACCTCAGTTCCCAGGGTATTTTGAAGTGACAACTTGATATTTGGAGCTATCCGTATGAACTTTAGAAGGAAATAAACTACTTTTTGTCTGAATATGTATCTTTGAATTTTCATTTACTAATCATCCAACAACAGGTGCCCTGGGATACTTTTATTTTGATACTCGAGTCTCTTAACTCTACGATGTTCGTAGCCGGTGAGTAACGCCCTAAAAAGTGTTATAAAGTGGCATCGAAATTCTCATCGTCGATATAATCGACGATGAGAATTTCGATGCTATCTGAGGCAACTAGTGGAGTGCGCTAAAGTTGAGGAGACGACAAAAGGGGTTCTTTTAAGTACTATGTTACACTGCGTTTTATGAATATTTAAAAAGGCTACTGTATCGGAATTACTAATCAAATTTAATATAATACGATATAATCGACGATGAGAATTTCGATGCTATCTGAGGCAACAAGTGGAGTGCGCTAAAGTTGAGGAGACGACAAAAGGGGTTCTTTTAAGTACCATGTTACACTGCGTTTTATGAACATTTAAAAAGGCTACTGTATCGGAATTACTAATCAAATTTAATAGCTTGCGATAGATAGTCGTATAACCATATTGCTAACGTCAGACGTAAAATACCGGTAATGGAAAGCAATGTCAAAGATGCGAGACGTTTGTTAATACAATTCAACAATTCGCCTGGAGATTATGACAAATCCTCCTTAGTCCTTACTATAGAAGTGTTCCATAGATGCTGGAAATGTTTTAGTTTTTGTACCATAGATAGATTTCTCACTTTTCCAAAATAACGGCTGGTGTTCCACATAGACTCTACTATTTTTAACCAAGTTCAAAAAACGTGAAGGTTTTATAAGCGACGCGAATGTTTTTTTTAATGTACATTCACCGATTTCTCAAAAACGGCAAAACCGATTTCAATTATTCTATTTTATTAGGCTATACTACATGTGTAGTTCTATATTAGTGTAAAGAGAAAAAAATACACTCCTGTAAGTGGAAAGTAGAGTTGAAGTTTAAAAAGAACGTAGAGGTTTTATATTCGACGCGAATGTTTTTTTTTTATAAATATTCATCGATTTCTAAAAAAAAGCTGAACTAATCTAAATTTTAAACATAAAATCCACCCCTAAAAGTGGAAAATATAATGAAATTTCAATGTGACTATTTGGACGACATTCTAATTACCTTTAGTTACCTTGGACTTGAGATATTCCTTATAATTCTCTCAATGGGTAAAAATACATTTTTTTTAACTTCCCGCTTTGAAATCAAAAGTAGGAATATATAGATTTCGATCCGATTTTCATCAGATCTACATGTTTTGAGGTCCTAGGAAGCCGTTCCGACTATTCCCGACTGGACGTCCGTCCGTGTGTGTGCGTGTAAATATATAAAAATAAATTTTGTCGTACGATATACTTCCAATTTTCCGATAAATTTATGTGAAATTTCAATTTCAAAAATGTTTGAAAAATCCAAAAGTGCACGACTAATAATGCTCATATGATAATGCAAAAATATAATGTAAATTGTGGTTCTATTCGTCAAAGAGTTCCAGTAGCAGTCACCGAAGTACACCTTCAAGTCACTCCGTCAATTACGGAGGTAAGGTCTACTCATAAATAACAAAATGAGTCTAAACTCGGCACACCTGTTTCTCCTCGTCGAGGATTTCCAGTAGCAGGCATCAAAGTCCACCTTCAAGTCACTCTATCAAGACCTGATGTAAGGTCTCATCATAACTAACAAAACGAGCCCAAACTCAGCACACCTATTACTATTACTACTCTTCGAGGAGTTCCAGTAGCATTCACCGAAGTAAACTTGAAAAGTCTGGGTAAAGTCTCATCATAACTAACTTAACGAGCACAATCTCGGCACTCCTAGTTGTACTCGTCGAGGAGTTCCAGTGGCAGATATCGAAATACACCTTCAGGTATCCATAAAATGCAAGACGTATAAGTGTATATTTATATATAAATCCTGCGTATTTTCAGCGAAACAAAATATTGTAATAAAAATCTGTGATTATAAAATAATAATAATATCTTACCTTACTTTATTTACTTTATTACTTACTTATTGTGTATTTTTAAAGCGATCGATATTTTTCAGCATGAACCGCTGTACCATGACAAATGACCATTCACGGCGGTGGCTGAACCTGGAGTAAAAAAGTACTCTGTGGCCGAGAGTAAGGCAAAGTGTAACTAAACAAAACAAAATTAAACTGCCATTTACATTCCACGGCTTCCCACATGATAGTTGAAGAGTTTTAAAAATTGATAACTTTACACCTTGTGCCACTAAAAGCGCTTTTTTATTTGAAAATAGTAATTAGACGATTAAAAAAATAACTACAACAATCATTTATCTTTCTGACAATGTGTTTTTTATATCATTTACATGTTCAATATGATTGTTAGATACGATTAAATGCGACAAAACGTTGAAATCTTGATTTTTAGGCGCTAGTAGAGCATACCTACACGCTTTGCGCCTATGGCATGTAATAAATAATTTGAAATGCCACCTATTTGGAAATAAAAATTGCGTTTTAAACATTAAAAGTATACCACAACATGTTATACTTTTAAAATATCAGCTAACATCAAACATGCAAGACTCTTAATGTAATTTTTACTTGAATGCTAATTCATTGAAATATTTTCAACAACTTTAACACAATGGCCCTAATTATAGCGAAAAAGCAAGCCGCTGTCAGTTGCTGAATTATTTTTGCCTCAACTTTTAACTAGACTATTTCGCAACAAGCAATTAACGTCTTGACCTCTCGTAGTATTCCTTGATCTTGACCACTCACACTAATAATCTATTGCTAATATATTTTATTTTCGTTCATATTTTTGTTTACAAGTATATGTATAATATTGTATAAACTATAATAAAAAATTATAAAGAAGATTTTAAAATGTGGTTCGAAAAATGCTTAAAGTGTTACTACCTCTTCGACAATATAGACTAAAATTAATTAGTGTCACAATTTATAATTCTGTCATACAACTAAATATAACGGAAACCACTTCGTTACATTAGTTTGTTTAACTATTTTTTGTAAATGTACGTATTTAAATTTGCATAATCGCATTTTAGCCATTATGCAGATATAAGAAATTGTTAATAGCAGTTTTAAGTGTTATTTTAGCACACACTTGGCAGTGAAGGAAAAACATCGTGAGACTGCATGCAATTTTCATGAAACTTAACATAACCTTTAAAATAAATTTGTAAAAAAATTCTCTCCTCCAAAGAATATAATAATATTTTTAATATTCTTAGACATTACAGGTCTAGGTACCAATGGAAGGATGATGAAGGCAAATCAGTGATTCTTAAAAACGTAACGAAACGAGACCATAAAATTTGGTGTGTAGGTAGTTAATGACAGTAGGTAACTTAAGGCTGTTTTTATTTTAATGGGATAATTCGTTCATACTTTTTTTTCATTCAGCCATCAAAGTCCACTGCTAAACAAAGGCCTCCCCATAAATTGCTCATAAGGGGGATATATGCCATAGTTGTCATGCTTGGCTGTTTTTATTTAATGGTTGTTGTTAGGAAGACGCTGTAGGTCCATGGTACGATATGGGGTGGTGAATATTATTACACCGCCACTACAAGGTATTATATTACTATCCTAATAATGTAATGTTTTCTTATTTTTATTCAATATGTTAATAATTTGTTCATAACCGTGCAAAGTAAAATAAAGAAATATTTACATGGTAGAGCTGCAGCTATATTATTATACGAATGGGTCAGCTCGACCGGGGTAGGATCACGCTCTCACAGAATACCAGCGTAAAATATCAGCTTAATACTGCTGTGTTTCGTACGGTGAGTGTAAAGAACCGGAGACCCTTTTTACTAGAAACGAGGGATTCTATCTTAGTCCTCAGGGGTAACAACGCACCTGCATTTTGTTTTTTAATTGAGGATAAATGTAGATGTCTATGGGCCGCAGCATCCACTTACCATCAAGTGCACTGTGTGCTTGTTTGTTACCCTTATTCTATAAAAAACTATTGCGGGAAAAACCTCGTATAAAACAATTTTATTGTTTCATAGTTTAATTGTAATTTATTTTGTGGATATTGTAAACGATTTATTAGAGCATTGTTATGCTATAAATGATATGTGTGCAATATTTGTAGCAAAAATTAGACCCAAAATACCTAATAAACTTGGGGTCAGTGGCATAGAAAACGCTTTCGTATTTTTAATATATTGGATAATAGAAAGTAAAAACAGTCAATATTTTATTACAAGAACTAGTTATATAGATAATTTTGTGTAAAGATTCAGTACGGTCAATTATTTGAAATAATAACGATCAAATTCAAATGCAATTAATATTTGTTTGATTAAAACTATTCATAGAAAATATTAAAATATTTTAAACATCAAAATTGTTTACACGTTCAAACAGACGAAAACATAAGATGAACGGTATGCAAACTATGAACTGGAATTAACGTAATTTGTTCCACTTTACGTTCTGGCTTGAAGATGTTGACATTTATTAAAATAATATCAAGAACATATTGCTTTATTTTTTATATACTTGCGGCTAATATAGAACTAGTGTCTTACAGATCGGCTAAAAAGAATAGTCTCTCACTTTTTTTTAATTGAGTTAAAAAGCAGTTTTTCAGCCAGTTTAATAACAGTAAAAATAAATTTAAAAAACTCCAATACCTATTAGTTACACTCCATCTATATTCACTTTATTTTACTAATATAATAAGAAGACTTAATTTTTTATCGTCAGTGTCCAGTACCGCAGATTTGGCAAACGACGATTAATATAATATAAAGAATAAAACAATCTATATTTAAAATCTTTCCTGTCGTCATTGTGCAGTGGATATATAGGAAACGAAGTAGTTTTTTTTTTAATTTTCCCGCCAAAACAGAGGAATACTGGCTGGTGTGCACTTACCGGGTGGCGATTTGTCCGGCGTGTGCGGCTCTGCGTGGTGATGGGACTTGAAGAGCTGCAGTGCGAACTCGGCGCCGCGCTCGGAGCGCGGGCATGGTGCGTACGCGTACTGCTTGCGTGTCGGCGCCGGCGCGGGCGCGACGCGGTGCTTGCCCCGCTCGGCCATGCGGCGACTGCCGCTCGACGCCGCTCCCGCCGGATCGCTTGCCGCATACAACCCACTGGAAGCGCCACCTCCGACTAACTTTTCCGCACCGCTCCGCAATAACCGCTGAACGCCGCTCAATTACCTAAACTTGCGCTTGAAGCCTTAATGGCGTGGCTGTTTTAGTTTATCTTAACGCTGTTTAAAATTTACAGGCCATTGTTGAAAACATTAAAATTTTCAATAGTTTTAAAGCACCTTGTCACGTAATCTACGAAAGTTTCCATGTTATGTGTTTGTTATATCATTTTCTTTTATTCTTATTTGCATTTCCTATCACAAAAGATCTTAATGCTGTTTAAAATTTATAGGTCATTGTTACATACTTTATTTCGATAGTTTTAAAGTACTTTGTCACGAAATCTACG
Organism: Parnassius glacialis; assembly: GCA_033319125.1. NCBI lineage: Eukaryota > Metazoa > Arthropoda > Insecta > Lepidoptera > Papilionidae > Parnassius > Parnassius glacialis. Next base: position 38,036,995 of record JAVANC010000009.1, on the reverse strand, counting down.
AAAGTATCATGTTATGTTTTTGTTATATCGTTTTTTTATTCTTTATTGCATTCCCTATTACAAAATAATACAAAGGGCGGACTTAATATCATTAGACATTTTCTAGGAGTCAACCCATGAAGTGGTGTAAATTTGTAACAGCATAGAGGAAAAAAAGAAAAAGCAAAAATGATATTTAAGAAAACAATTACACAAAGTAATGTTAATCTTAACTACATAATATTATACGTTTTGCAAATATTAAACTGCATAAATTTAAGCTATACATAAATATATACAACTACATATATTACTTGGTTATTAACACGTTACTTAAATCTATAAATTTAAATATAATACTATATTTTATTATCTGTTAAATCAATCTTATAGACGCTTAATGAACTATGAAGAAGGCTGTGATTATATGCTTGGAGTTTCCGTACATGATAGACTTCGTAATGAGAATATTAGTAGGAACTAGAGTAATCCAACGAATCAGTAAGCTGAAGTGGCTGAAGGGCCAGTCATCTAGATATAAGAACCGACAGCCGATGGAAAGAAAGGGTCTCGCGAAGGCTGAAGCAAAGTGTAGAGCGGCCGAAGTGACTGGTAAGTCATGCAAATCAATGGATGAAGGTGGCCCAGGACCGTTTGAAGAGCTGTAATGATGATGACTTTATTTTTAAGCCTTTCAAAGTGACCACAATTGAAGACTATTGCATACCTTAAGCGAAAGCGCAGGGTATGTTCTACTATCGCCTAAAAATTAAGATTCCAACGTTTTATCGAATAAAATCGTATCTAGCAATCATATTATACATATAAAAGATATAAAAAGCACATTGTTAGAAAGATAAATGATTGTTGAACTTATTAATATTTTTTTTAAATCGATTAACTGCTATTTTTTATTACAATATTTTAAAAGCACAGAATAAATAATAGTAGTACGTACTAAAAGTAAGTAATATCAATTTTTTTGTCATGGGTGACATTTTCATGGTTTTCGAGTGTTGAAACCGATAGGGTTGTCGAAAAGTAAATCTAAGATGGCGGCCGCAATAGGTATAAATTTTTTCATCATGGGTGTCATTTTCATGGTTTTCGAGGGTGTTGAAGCCGATAGTGCTGTCGAAATGTAAATCCAAGATGGCGCCTGAATTAGGTACCAATCTTTTCATCATGGGTGTCATTTTCATGGTTTTCGAGAGAGTTGAAGCCGACAGGGTTGACGAAATGTAAATCCAAGGTGGCAGCTGCAATGGTTATCAATTTTTTTTATCATGGGTGTCATTTTCATGGTTTTCAAGGGTGTTGAAGCAGATAGTGCTGTCGAAATGTAAATCCAAGATAGCGGCTGCAATAGGTATCAATTTTTCATCATGGGTGTCATTTTCATGTTTTTCGAGAGAGTTGAAGCCGATAGTGCTGTCGAAATGTAAATCCAAGATGGCGGCTGAAGCAGGTTTTTTTTTATAGTATAAGGGTGACAAACGAGCACACAGTCCACCTGATGGTAAGTGGTTGCTGTGGCCCATAGACATCTACATCTATCCTCGTTTGCGAATCAAAATGCAGATGCGTTGTCACCCGTGAGGACTAAGATGGAATGCCTCATTTCCAGTAAAAAGGGCCTCCGGCCACCTGCACTCACCAAGCGAAATCAGAGGTAAACCTCTACTTCACGCTGGTTTTCTGTGAGGTCGTGGTACCACCCCGGTTCGAGCCGGCCCATCCGTGCGACAGCATAAGCTGCCGCGTGGCTCTACCACTGTTTAAGAAAAAGGTACCAATTTTTTTATCATTGGTGTCATTTTCATGGTTTTCGAGGGTGTTGAAGCCGATAGTGCTGTCGAAATGTAAATCCAAGATGGTGGTTGCAATAGATATCAATTTTTCATCATGGGTGTCATTTTCATGGTTTTCAAGGGTGTTAAAGCCGATAGTGCTGTCGAAATGTAAATCCAAGGTGGCAGCTGCAATGGTTATCAATTTTTTTATGATGGGTGTCATTTTCATGGGTTTGGAAAGTGTTGAAGCCGATAGTGCTGTCGAAATGTAAATCCAAGATGGCGGCTGAAGCAGGTACCAATTTTTTTATCATGGGTGTCATTTTCATGGTTTTCGAGGGTGTTGAAGCCGATAGTGCTGTCGAAATGTAAATCCAAGATGGCGGCTGCAATAGGTATCAATTTTTCATCATGGGTGTCATTTTCATGGTTTTCGAGAGAGTTGAAGCCGATAGGGTTGTCGAAATGTAAATCCAAGATGGCGGCTGCAATAGATATCAATCTTTTCATCATGGGTGTAATTTTCATGGTTTTCGCGGGTGTTGAAGCCGATAGTGCTGTCGAAATGTATTTAAACTACTTTAAAAAAATTCCGTATAATCATGTTATACGATTTTTTTATGCGCTTAAGGTATGCCCAATTGGATTTACCAATTATTTATTTATATAATTTGCATGCCATAAGAAATACATCATACATCCAGTGACGCCCCGTAGGGGCATAGCAATTTATAAATTTATAAGAGGGTAGTTTTTTTTATTATACTAAATATTAATTATATAATAATAATATAGCCTCTTTATTTCCATAATGAAAGACAAAAAATATATATATATATCTTAAGATTACGAATACATAATTATGCATGCATAAAACAAAATATTACATTTCATAATTATAATGATTAATAATTTACAATCCAAAAATATAAAATATAAAAATTCCAAAATAATAAATAAATTAAATTTTCAGTTCGTTTACAAAATTTAAAACATAATAATTCATTATGGACCCCTCAACGGGTGAAGGCCTCCTCCATTTTTCTCCACGTCTGTCTGTCCTTTGCCTTTGTGATCCAATTTTCACCGGCTTTTCTTATTATTTCATCAACCCATTTTTCTCTCGGTCTACCTCTTTTTCTTTTGTTTATTGGTCCTTGCCAGTTAATTACTATCTGTGTCCATTTTTGTTTGTCCATACGTGCAATATGACCCGGCCATTTCCATTTTTGTTTTCGAGAATGTTCCAAAGCATCTATTAATTTTGTTGTGTTTCTTATGTCTGTGTTTCTTTTTCTGTGTTTTCTTTGTATATTTAGTATACTCCTTTCCATTGCTCTCTGACATACTTGTATTTTGTTTATAATGTTATTATTGTATATCCATGTTTGGCAGCCATACGTAAGGCAGGGTAGTATACATGTGTCCATAATTTTTTTCTTGAATTTTATAGGGAGTTTTGATTTTAGGGTTTCTTTATTGCTCCAGAATTTGTTCCAGGTTATGTTAATTCGTCTTTTAATCTCTAACGCATGCCTGAGCCGCTAAAACTAGTTCAACCACAGCGCATGCTTTTAGCGAAAGCTGATCCGTCACCGGGGTGGGTTCGCTTGCAACATTTTGTGCATTTTAGTAAACAAAATGGCAGAAGACATAGTTAAAACATTAGGATTTATCGACGATTATCGAACATATTAAGTATTGTGGCACCACAAGAACAAACATTACACAAATAAAATAAAAAGAAACGATGCGTTGATTTCTCTGAGCCAAACATATAATTATGACTAGCTGTTCTCCGCGACTTCGCCCGCGTGAAATTTAGGGTTTTAATTATGTTGCGCGGAACCCTAATTCCTTTTCTAAAATAAAAGTAGCCTAAGTTACTCCTTATAATATTAGCTACCTGCCAGTGAAAGTCCCGTCGAAATCGGTCCAGCCGTTTCGGAGATTAGCCGGAACAAACAGACAGACAGACAGACAGACAAAAATTTTAAAAATCGTGTTTTTCTTATAAGTACCGTATATACTTTCATATGCATATAGTAAAATGCTGGTATTTTGACATTACAAACAGACACTTCAACTTAATTTATTTGTATAGATATAGATGTAAAAACGGTTAAAAACAAGATAAAGAGCTTACTCCTAAAGGTCATACTTCTCAAGGGAACATCGAAAAGTTGTGATGAAAAGGAGTGGGTCCGGAACAGAAGACAATAACGAATCTTCGTGGTTTGCCTGAGGCGCGTGAGGTATAGACGAGTTGCAGCAACAAGCGCACGGGTATTGACGATAAGCTGCATGCGTCTTATTGCGCTTGACGCAAGACGAACTGAAAGTTGAAACGCAAAAAGAACATGATAGCGAAATTTGTCGTGAAGCGACAATTAAAAGAGAAGGAAAACCTAACCTACGATCAGCAAAACAACCAAATAGACCAAGACAATGATATATTTAAGTTTTTAAAAGAGTATTTACAATTTTATATATCAAAAATGGAGTATGAATGTGAGGATGGATGATGTGATTTACAAATTATTTTTTTTTTAAAAAAAAGGTAATAAAAAAAAGATTTATGTCGTAGCTGAGTCCGAAGATCCCAAGCGTGCTCCCAGCGCCTGGAACGAGCACGCACGGCGTAGGTGGGTAGGCGTGGGCGTCTCTAGGGGACGACCTCAGGTGAATGCGGCGATTGCAGGATCGGCGACTTCAGCCCAGACAGGAGCTTGCAGGATCCTCAGCGACTTCAGACAGCGCAGTGGCCTGCAGGATCCGGTGACTGCAGGCGGGACAGAGGTTTGTAGGTTCCGGTGATTTCGGGCGGAACAGAGGTCTGTAGGTTCCGGCGACTCCAGGTAGAGTAGAGACTTGTGGGATCTCGGCGACTTCAGGCAGAGCAACGTTTTGTAGGATCCGGCGACTTCAGGCAGAGCAACGGATCGTAGAGTCCAGTGGCTTCAGGCAGGATAGAGGCTTGCAGGATCCCGGGGCTGAGCGGCCCCGGGATAAGGCCTTTAGAAGATGCTTCCGATACGAGAACTGAAGCAAGACTGTCCTCTTCACCGATTGTTCGGCTTTTATATCTTTCTAGAGAGAACGGAAAAATTATTTAAATTAAAAGGAAATTTATTGTAAATGACCTACAGCCAAAAAGTATTTATGAAGAAAGAACATCAAACCAGAGACGAATTTGAATAAAAGTTACCATGAAAACTACAAAAACAATGGTTATCAAATATAAAATTTTTGGTTTTTAGGAATATAATTGGAAAATCTTTACCTTTAAGTAAGAAATGAGATATTATTCAAATAGGAAAAACTGATGCGCGACAGCGCACCGAAGCCTGAAATTGTAGAGTTACAGAGAATTCAATAAAAGACCAAAAAAAGGTAAGGCTTCGTTGACAGCTAGTTTAAAAGTACTAAATAGTGTGAAAATACGCAGTAAAATGATATGTTATTGTGTAAAAACGTTACAGGATCCTATATAAATAAAGGTGATGCAAAATATAAATGCAGAGAATCAAAAACAGAATGGAAAAATAGTATAAAGTGATGCAAAACATGAATGCAGAAAATCAAGAACAGAATGGAGAAATAGTGTACAATGAAATGTAAGTTGCATAACACTACAAATTGAAAACGCACTGGTGTAGACATCCCTATAGATTTATTATACATATGAATGGGTTAACCATTTATATTTGAAGTAATTGTTAAAGTTGTTGCATATATTTATAAACTGCGTTGGATAATGACTGAAGTACGAATGTGTAAGAGGCTCGCTTCCATAGGATACTAGCGTAAAATAACAGCATGTTGCTGTTGTTTTTTTAACGGTTATGAGCCAGTGTTTGACTCACACCTGATGGTGAGTGGTGATGCAGCTGAGGATGATCTCTGGATCTTCAGTTTACTTCAGCTACCATCTTCACACTTAGCGTAACAAAAGCCTATTCACTCGCGTCGTTATTGTTTTAGAATGGAAAGAGAAGATGGTAAACTCAACTCTATTTCGTTACATTTACAGTCCACTGTCGAACATAGGCCTCCCCCGTAGATTGCCTCATAGAGGTAATATTTGCCATAGTTGCCACGCTTGGTAAGCGGGTTTTTTTTATTATTAAGAAGATTTCTTATCAAGAAGATGCTGCTGTCCGTCACCTGTTTCAATTTCCCTCTGTCGCCTCTTACGACACCCACGGGACGATATAGGGTAGTGGATATTCTTACACTGACACTACACGCACAACTGTATTTCAAATTAAGCTAAATATATTTTTTATACGTGGTAGAGCCATGTTGCAGCTATATTAGTAGTATAGTTGTAGCACGAATGGGTCGGCTCGACCGGGGAAGGACCACGCTCTCACAGAATACCAGCGTTAAATAGCTACTAATACTGGAAAAGAGGCATTCCATCTTAGTCTTCACGGGTGACAACGTATCTGCATTTGGATTCGCAAACGAGGACAGATGTAGATGTTTATGGGCCACAGAAACCACTTACCATCAGGTGGACCTTGTGCTCGTTTGTCACCCTATCCTATATAAAAAAAAATATATATATACTTATTACACACATTCAAATCACTAGTTGTTTTGCTTTAAAATGATTTAATTATTTTTTTCTTAAGATAACATTATTTTATTTTTATTTTATTTTATTTTTATCTTATTTTATTTTTTATTTTAACAGTGGTAGAGCCATGCGGCAGCTTTTGCTGTCGCACGGATGGGCCGGCTTGAGCCGGGGTGGTACCACGAACTCACAGAATACCAGCGTGAAGTAGAGGTTTACCTCTGCGTTTCGCTTGGTGAGTGCAGGTGGCCGGAGGTCCTTTTTATTGGAAATGAGGCATTCCATCTTAGTCCTCACGGGTGACAACGCATCTGCATTTTGATTCGCAAACGAGGATAGATGTAGATGTCTATGGGCCACAGCAACCACTTACCATCAGGTGGACTGTGTGCTCGTTTATCACCCTTATCCTATAAAAAAAAATATTCGGAAAACTTACAGCATTTTTTTATAATTTAATAAAAAATATAATAATATACTATTAAGCCATTTACAAGTTTTCACTTTTAGAATTAAAAATAAAAAGTTTAAACAAAAGACAGTTCAAAGATCAGAACATGTATATTAATATTTTAATTATGGCTTACCGCTGTTTTCATGTAAGTAATTGTGCAATTAATATAATACTATTATTATACTTTTAAATTTAGTATGTTAGAGTCTATTGCGAACAACAAAGCATGAATTCTACGTGGTAGAGCCATGCTGCAACTATATTAGTAGTATAGTTGTAGCACGAATGGGTCAGCTCGACCAAGGAAGGACCACGCTCTCACAGAATACCAGCGTAAAATAGCAGCTTACCACTGCTGTGTTTCGTATGGTGAGTGTAGAGAACGGGAGACCCATTTTACTGGAAAAGAGGCATTTCATCTTAGTCCTAACGGGTGACGACGCATCTGCATTTCGATTCTTTATTGAGGATAAATTTAGATGTCTATGGGTCACAGCAACCACTTACCATCACGTGGACTGTGTGTTCGTTTGGCACCCTATCCTATAAAAAATGCCGTTTGGTCCGAATGCCCCAGCGTCAAGTTGTAAGATCGTGTAAGAGAGAGGGAGGAATTAAAGCATTCCACTCCTTTACCGAACTTAGGACGAGAAAGAAAACTGTTTCGTTGAATGCGTGGTATGTCAAAAATCAAAAGCATCAAAATATATTTCGTATGTGAGTGCCGAAAACCGGCGACAGAATGAAGGCATCCACGACTTTTTCTACCATCAGAGCGGCGCCATTTTACAATGAAGTAAAAATTTGACAGATTTCATAGCGGGGACGATAATTTTTTAAGAAGATGTAACTTTAATGTTTCTTTCCGTATTTTTAGTTATATTTTACATTAATTAGATTAGAAATTAACAATAAACTAAACTACAAATATAACTAAAAGTAGAAAAATTAAAAAAAAAGAGTTATAAAGTGCAATAAATTAAAAATCAAATCACTGACGCATTGTGTTGTGTATTAATTTAAAACTCTAGATAAAGATAAAGTGTTATTTAAAACTAATGTCTCGATTAACTGACATTGTGTAACAAAAATTTTAACTCAGTCCCAACTGGCGACATCTGGTGAGTGGAAGTTTATTAGCCCTCATTGACGACTAATGTACGAGTAAGGTGTCTATTGGCTGGAGTATCCACTACTATAATGTGGACTTTGAGCTTGATTGCCAACCTTAGTTCTACAAAAAATTAGATTTAACCACAAGACATCATTATAAATAGATAATAATGATACTCGTTGTTTATAAGCAGTATTTTAATGGCAACGGGCCCGTTTTACGTTAATAATTAAATAGACTGCAGGGTTATTCTTCGTACTGCAGTATTTACATTTCTAGCGTATCTTAGTCTTGAATAGTAAAGAAAAGTAAAGTAACATTATACTCGTATATGTTCCAAGGCTGAACAGTTCTCTTCTCATTTCTATGATGTATTTATGGCACAAAGAATCTGTCGCACTGCCCAATGCGTGTTTGCAGATTTCAAGTGCCCTTGAAAAGTTTTTTTTTTACTTACTATCCATGCTTGACTATAATCCCACCTGGTGGTAAGTGGTGATGAAGCCTTAGATAGTAAATCGCACTGTCTTAGCGTAACAAAAGTCTATTCACTCTTGTCTTGAAGACGCCCAGATTGTAGTCGGACGGAAGGCAGATAAACCTGCATATTATTCCACTCCTTTGCTATACATGTTTTATCATTTCTCTGACATGCACGTTTCCCTGCGATGTTTGCTCTCTCCGCCAAACATATAGTAACTCAGCAACTTAGCATTTAAATCGCGGGGATCAAACACGGTTTGCTAGTCTTTTTTTTGCGCCGAGAAGCAATTGGAAAAGGACTACCCCGTTAATGCGAGGAAGCGGTGAATGCTTTATGCATACCACGACAGCTGGTCTGTCGTGGTTATGCGGGACTCACTGTATAACTACTACTAACTACCTAACTACTCTAAGTGTACCCGCTAAACACCGCCTATGGGGGATGGGCAGTGGCCTTTGAGGCCTTTCTGCCGAATCGGAAGCGACCCTCTTTTGGGAAAAGAGGGTGCAAGCGGCTACGAGCCGCTGAGGGAGTTGTTTGCTAGGGTACTAGGAAATTATAAGGCGAGTATTATCCCGTTAGCTACCAGGGTCGAAACACTGGGAAATAGTAAAAAAAACACAGTTTACACTATAATCTTATCTCTTAGCTAATCAGGCACTGATTTAGTATTTAATTTAATCGTATATACTTCATCATCATCATCATTACAGCCCTTCATATGTCCACTGCTGAACATAGGTCTCCCCCAAGGAAGAAGGATGGTTGAGGGTGGTTCACGACCGTGCTTTGTGGCACGGTCGTGAACCACCTGCAACCATTGATTTCCTGCATCAGGTGTTACCAGGTCGTCACTCCATCTAAGGGGGGGGGGGGATTCGATCTACACTTCGTCTACCGGTACGAGGCTCGCTCGAGAACTCCCTCCCTGCCACTCGAGAACCTTTCTTCACGTATGTAGCCGTGTAGTGGTGATGAAAAATATCCACTGTCCTATATCTTCCCGTGGGTGTCGTAAGAGCGACAGAGGAAAACTGAGGCAGGAGATGGGCAGCAGCATCTTTCTGATAACAGCAGTAGTACAATAAAAAACTGCGGTTGCCAACCCGCTCGCCAAGCGTGGCAACTATGGCAAAGATCTACCCATGAGCAACGTATATACTTAGTTATAATTGTAGCATGGCTCTATCACGTGTAATGAATGTATTAAAGTTTCTTCAATAGCAACAGCATATAGACTTTCTCTTATGTAATTGTATAGTTTGATATATTACTGTTGAAACGAAAGAATATTTTTTAAATAATTCATTTGATATTCCATTCCAGGCTTTTAAACTCTTGCTTTGTAATAAAAATCTTGAAAGCACGGTAAAATACAATTGAAATGTAGTTTTAATTGAAATTTCTCGTCTCTTGTCGTAAGGTAAAACTGGCCGTAACAACTTGACTTGCTACAGAATTGACTTTTTGTGGGAGGGGGGCCCACTCCGAACAGGTTCGCGCCTTGACGTGGACGAGGGAGGTGGCTAGTAGCCCTATGACTTGGTCATTTACAAATTTACTCATTGCAGCCTATCGAAAACCTATTGCTGAACGAATCCCTCCTCCTTAAATTACATCAAGGAGCGACTTTTGCCATAGTTGCCACGATTGACAGGCAGGTAGGCAACCGCAGTTTTTTTTTACAAAGTTCTTTATCGGACGGTATGGATTTGGAGGATAGGGCCTAGGCGACAAAAAGTGTAAGGTTTTTCCATCACGACCCCTTCTGACGTATTGTAGACGGCCTTGGCGGTTATAAGGAAGCGAGATGGAATTATATCTATTTCCCTCGCACTTTTTCTTATCTTGCTATGAAAGAAATATTATTTTATTTTAAATGACGCTTCATTTTAATAGACGGTAGTAATTCATTTATTTGTATTTGTTAATCAATAATATAATACGTTTATCAATAATAATATACTACGAAAGGAACTTCGTTACAACCGAGGGTTCCACGACACTCACGCATATTTTTTATCAATTCCCATCTCCTTTTTTCACGTATAAGGCCGAAGAATTTGCTAAGTAGAGCAAATATACTAAAATATCAATAATCTGCGTCTACAAAATCGTTATACGGAAAGTCCCAGGTTCCAGCAGTTAACGTATAAAGGCGGTTGGTTATGCAAAATAAACACAGCATAAAACACTTATTGCTTTGGAAGCAATTAAACAATACGAGGTCTGAAATATTTGGATAAATGAAACTCCACGTTGTCCCACAGGATGTACGTTGTATTGAGTTTTTACCGCATTGCAGTTGATCCTACCGACAAGATATTTATTGCTTTAGTGGCGAAATAATTAGATTTTTGTGGTCGATATACATAATTAAGAATATTAAGGTACCGTAGCAATAAGAATACAATAAGTTAGCGATATACTATTACATACAATAATTTATATTTAATCAAATAATGTTTAATCTATACAAATAAATAAACTTGAAGTGTCTGTTTGTAATGTCAAAGTTACAGCTTTTTACTAATTGTATATGAAAGTATACGGTACTTATAACAAAAACACAATTTTTAAAATTTTTGTCTGTCTGTCTGTTTGTTCCAGCTAATCTCCGAAACGGCTGGACCGATTTTGACGGGACTATCACTGGCAGGTAGCTAATTTCATGAGGAGTAACTTAGGCTACTTTTATTTTAGAAAAAGAATTAGGGTTCTGCGCAAAAACATGAAAACCCTTACACGCGAGCTAAGTCGCGGAGAACAGCTAGTCCTAAATATAAATAAAATCTAACTAAAAGGTTACACACAATATTATAATTTAAAATTTTAGTACAACCGACAATATAAATTATTAAGAATTACTCAAAACTTATTGGTCATACCTTGATCAAATTTATATGAGACCATATGAGAAGCACCAGCTTTCAAATAAAAAACGAATTATCGAAATCGGTTCACCCAGAAAAAGTTATGAGCTAACACACATAAAAAAACATACAGTCAAATTGAGTAGGTACCTCCTGCTTTTTTAAGTCGATAGAAAATAAAAACTATAATAAAGAAAAAGTAAAACTAAAAATTTTAATTTTCATACAGTCCTACTCCCGCCGTATCGTGCCAGGAACGCTGGCTGCGTTCCCTACCGTTGAATGCCTATACTTAGCCTTTGAGCAAGAAAAGAACCAGCTCTCTTATCACCAGCAGTTATATTCAGGGACGACCAGTCGCAGATACAGTTCCTTTAGGAACTTCACCGTTCACGTGGACCCCACGGACCTCTACAGCAAATATATAGTCAACATATAATTAAGAAAAGAATACACATCGCTTAAATTTTCTTTTAATCTGCTGCTTCATTAGCTCATGAAAGGCTGGACATGAGCCTCTTCCGATTCTTCTTAGAATTTTTTCTTACCGCCACGCTTCTTTAGTTAGTAAAACGGTACCGTATGGGGCGGGGAGGGGGGTAGAATTTTCTCCTGTATCGTAGAGGCAGTTTTACAAGGACAAACATCCAGAGCCGCAACAATTATTTATATGCAATATAAATATTTGTTCAGTGTGGGATTCAAATCTATGACCCTCAGCGCCGCAACACAATGTTAAGCCACTCCGCCACGGAGCCGTCGAGCACGGTTATCAACCGCTCTACCAGACGCCTTGCACCTTTAACTCTGCTCTCCATAGCGGTCTAGATATAATAGATTTATTAAAATTATAATAACATAAACACTCACGCCTGTCACCCAGAGAGGTAGGCAGAGACTATGGACTTCTATTTGGCATAATCCCGACACACCTCTCTCGCTTCCTCCACATGCATATACCTACGCACACACGCTCTTCGGTTAAAGGTACTCTTGATTTGGCCCATATTCATTATATCGACAATTTGGTCGATAAACTTTCACCTAGGGCGTCCCTTCCCGGCTCTACCGTTCACCTCTGCAACATAAATTTGATTTCTTACTCTTTCCTCGTTCATTCTTTCTACATGACCAAACTACCAAAGCATTCCTATCTTAATCCATCAACATCATCTTGCAAACCACACTCTTCTCTTATCACACAATTTCTCACTCTGTCATTTAGATTCATCCCTAACATACTCCTTAATGACTGCATTTCTACAGCATTTATTCTACTCTCGTGCTTCTTCTGCCACACCCAACTTTCAATACCATACACTAGGGACTAACACAGCATTGTGAATTGTCATACGTGCCTTTTTGGACACATTCTGACTTCTCGTAATAGGGTGTAGAGCCCATTCACTCTATTTCATGCATTCACTCGTCGTTCTATATCCTTATCATGTCTACCATCCCTGCTAAATCCCTTTTTACAACCCAAATACACAAACTCATCTACTTGCTCGACCAACTCCCCTTCTATTCTTATTTCAGATATAGTTTTACTTTCTTCTCTTTCAAAAACCATAACTTTCGTCTTACTTGCATTCACTTTCATTCCCTTTTCTTTTAATGTCCTGTTCATTAATGTAACCATCATTTGCAACTTGATCATCGGCGTACAAAAGGCATTTGACAGTTAACTCACCCATTGTTAACCCGCATTCTTCTACTTTCAAATTTTCCAAACAATTGTCCATAAATAGGTTAAACTGCCACGGGGAAGTTACACAGCCCTGTCTGATACCTTTATGGATGTGAAACCAGTCCGAGTAGGCTCCGCTGATCCTGACACAAGCACTAGAGTCCCTATACAGAGACTTCAATACCTGTATCAACCCAGCGCTCAACCCAAATGAGTTCAGTGTTTGCCATAACACATCCCTGTCCACTCTGTCATAAGCCTTCTTCAAGTTCACGAACGCACAAAAACTTTTTGGTTTTTGGCCAAAAACTTTCTCCGCGATCAAGCGCATGAAAAAGACCTGATCTGTACATCTCATTCCCTTTCTAAGTCCCGCTTGCACATCCCAAATTTTTCCATCAGTTTCTTTCATAACTCTTCCAATTAGTACCTTAGCATACAGTTTTCCCACAATGCTAAGAAGGCTGATACCACGGTAGTTTTTACAGTCCTGCTGTGATCCTTTTCCTTTATATATTGGGACTATTACGGCTTTGCACCAGTCTACCGGTACCCGCTTAAGTTCCCAACATAAATTAAACAAGGTGTACAGCAGGTCTGCCACCACTCCTTCTCCAGCCCTTAGCATTTCGAGAGATACTCTCATCTCCGGCTATCATATCTAGCTGCTTTACCTACTTTCATACTTTTCATTTCTTTCATTATTTCATCTATACTTATGTCTCTATCTATTTCCTCTTCTTTCGAAATTTCTGTTTCATTTAATTCAAACATCTCATCACTCATAAACACGCTTTCAAAGTATTCCTTCCATCTCCTTAAACTCAAAACTTCGTCATTCGGAATACAGCATTTCTGGTCTCGTATAGCATTCATTCTAGGCTATTTTGAATGCCCCATGGCAGTTCTTACGAGTTTCTAGAACATTTTAATGTTTGCCTGGAAGTTATCCGATATTCTTCTATCATTCTTATCCGTTCTTTTTTGCTTTTTCCTTTCAACTACTTCTCTTACTCTCTTATTTAGATGTTTAAAGACTGCCTTTTTCCTTTCAATATCATCATATAATGATGTACGTTCTCTAAATACATTCGAAACCAGGGTCGGGCCAAAAAATCAGTTATTGAGCTTTTCCATCAAGAAATTCTCAGTAGCTGTCGGAATCAGGAATTAGGCGGAGTCTCACCCCCGTGCCTCGGATGGCACGTAAAGCTGTTGGTCCTGCCCCTTATCTCTCTCCGGTCGTGTCGGTTTACCATCCCATCGGTATATGAGAGTGCGGGAATAAAGAGTGCACCTGTGCTTGCGCAAACACTTGGGCACTATAATCCTGTCTTCTGTCCTAGTCTCTGTTGAGGCTGGCCGCCATGACCGAATTTCAATCTGGAGGACATTATTATTATTAAATAACTAGCTGTTCTCCGCGACTTCGCCCGCGTGTAATTTAGGGTTTTAATTATATTGCTCAGAACCCTAATTCTTTTTCTCAAATATAAGTAGCCTAAGTTACTCCTTAGAACAACAGCTATCTACCAGTGCAAAGTCGCGTCGAAATCGGTCCAGCCGTTTCGGGGATTAGCCGGAACCAACAGACAGCCAGACAGACAAAAATTTAAAAAATTGTGTTTTTGTTATAAGTATCGTATATACGTTCATATGCATTTAGTAAAAAGCTGTTATTTGAACATTACAAACACGCACTTCAATTTTATTTATTTGTATAGATAGGCTCAAGCACAAGCTTGTTAGTCACTCCAAAGAATCATTAATTCCTTCATGTTGTGACGCCTCATAATTATTATTAATAAATAATAATTAAATTCAATGTAAAGGCATTTAAAAATGTCTTAGAAATTATATTTTAAACAATTAAAATGTTTAAAATTAAGTATAAAGTTCAAATATGTTCATTGGGAATATTGGTTAACGCATAAATTGTCTCTAAAAAATCTCTAAATTTATTAAAATCTTGTTTAAGTTATTCAAAATATATTAAATTATATAAATACAAGTCGATTATATTACAATAATAAGGATAAATAACATTTGTAATATAATAGACAAAATGGATAAAAAGTTGAAGAAGGTGTTCTTGTATTAGTCGGAAAATTTCTAAGTTGATGAAAGTGTTCTTGTAATGGTCTCCATAATAAGGGGCGTTGCCGGAGACACATACCCAAGGTTATACATATATATGGGGTGGTCGGCTGATCGACTGCTAGTACTAAGGTTGCACAATGACTAGTCCTATATTAGGGACTTATGATAGTAAGGTCTAACGAACCAAAGCATTAATATAGAAGGTCTTTATGATGCATAAGCATTATGATAGCAGAGTTATGACTTGAAGTCCCATATGAATAAGACATACAATAGTATGGTCTATGAAATAAAGCAAATATGTTGAAGGTCTCAAATATGTAAAAGCATTATATTAAAAGAATTGGGACTTGAAAAGGATTATTATAGTGGCGTGTAGATTGTTTCACAGCATCCGAGACCGAGGTAAACTTGGACTCGCTAACCGATGTGTCCTTGACATATCATCTTAGTGCCGGTGGTAAGCGGGTTTGTTGTAGCAATACGACTTGCCCGTGGACATCGCACAACCCTACCGTTTGTGGGCGGCGTCTTAACGCATAGCGTTATGATACGTCGGCTATCTTTCGGATTAGGGTGAGTGTGTTTGGTAGTACTTTTAAGTGCAGCAAGCATACTCAACTTCATGTCTTAGTGCAATAGCGCTATGATACGTGGAGTTTTGGCTACTGACGTCTTAGTACCGTGCTACTATGATACGTTGGTGGTATTTTTAGTTAACAACATTATCAATTTTGTTACCAAAGTCGATAGGGATCATGTGGGTGTGTTGTGAGGGGGCGCCATCCGTATGATAGTTGCATTGATGCTTATTGCTACTTGCAGTATTGCATCTTGTGATGGATCTGCGGGTGTGCTGCACCTGATTCGACGCATCTTGTGGTTCTGGTCGATGGAGGTATGCGGGTGGTGATGTCTACTGGGACTGTATGGGGGACCTTGGGATGGTGTAAGCCCGACGATAGTCGTATTGATGCTTGTTGCATTCTGCAGCATTGCGTCTCTGCGATGGTTGTTTGGCGGGTCGCTCTTCTCAATGGCGCTCTCTGCATCTTGGTTTAATTCACAACCCAAGTAGCTTTGCCCAAGTCGGGTCCCTTCATAGCGGGGCTGCAGACTGTCTGCCCTCCATGATGTTTTATATAACAACATATTAATATATCTCTATAAAGTTCCCACCTTTGAAAGATTGAAGGCAACTTGTTGGTGGGTGAGACAAACATGATCCGAAAAATGCATATACTCAACGTCAGTGACACAAACCCTTTCTGATGGCGAATTATTACTAATATCTTATAACTGCCTATTGGCTATATCTGCCATTGTATTGGTTGGTGGAGCATATGTGTCGACCTCATGCGGGTGGTAGCTGGAGGGAGAATCTGAGGAGGCTCTCAAGGCTGCGGCCGAAAGCCGCGCAACGTGGGACCCCATTCCCTTGAGGTGAGCGGTAGACTCATGACACGCTCTGCGGCCAATTGGCCGTGCTGACCATGCAGTTGGTGGTGATGCCTTACACTTACATCACGTTTGCAGGAACGGCGGTCTGGCAGGTGGTGGCGCTCACGGACGGCTTTTTATGGCCAGTGTGCCTATTGTTGCCTAACCCGTGTGACGTACATTCACTGTGGCTGGATTTGATCGTATTCTGTATGGCGTTTACTCGCATTGACATGCGCGACTTCGGTCGATGTTTGTGCTTACGCACTATCAAGGGGCCAAGTCCTCTTTTACTGGTTCGCCAGTTATTTTGCTGTGGACTACGGTCCAGTTCCCAAATTTGCGTACCCTTCGGGGGGAGCGCATTAAAATGGTTGGCGCTCACCGTGCGCGGCGTGTGCGGAGCCGTGTACCTCCTCCACATTTTTTTTAATGTGGAAGAGCGAAGCCCTTGTATCTGGTATTTGATATAAATATTGTGAGCCTTTTCCAAGCGGGAAGGGATTAATTAATAAGGAATTGACTGTTGTGAACCTGATACAAGTGGAATAAGGACAATTTATTGTTCTTAACTTTTATTTGAGCTCTGTCTTCGTGAACGGGGTTCTTTAGCTTATAAGACACTACCAACAGCTTTCGATTGCTCTCGCAAATATTCATTCTTCCAAGATACACCTAAAAGAACTAAGTTACTATACAAACACAACGTAAATAAGGGTCCTAACTAAGACGATCACGCCATAAATTTATTAAACGGCCTATATTTGAATCTTTAGAAAGATCAATGTATGATTAATATACTGGTCACGTAAGTTAGATATACTTGTATAACTTATAGAAATAGATTCTAAGGAAATAAAGGTATAAATATATATAGAAAGAGTGAAGAGATGAGAAAGGGGGGGGGGGGGGGTCGTTACAATGTGTTTAACAACAAAGTGCCAGAAAATATACAGCACTTATCTATCAAAAAGTTTAAAATTTTATTTAAGCATAAATTGTTCAATACCTCTAATATACTACTAAGAGTACGAGACTGATAATAACCCCTGCGAATGAGGTGATCACTACCGTGCTGTTCCTAAATGTTTTTAAAATAGTCCCGCTGGGTTTCTTGCTAGTTCTTTCCAGGACAGAGGGTTTCTTCCAAACCAGTGGTAAAAGCATTAATGTTTTTCAGTAAGTATTGTTATTATCTATATTGAATAAAATTATTATATTCAATAGTGCAATCGAGATATTTACGAAAGCCATGAGATTTTTCTTCTCTGCGTCACTTCTTACGATGCCCACAGAACAAGTAGTTCTCTTTTACCGTTAGCACACGTTTCTCACGTATATCATAACTTTTTAATACCATAAACGTCGACCGAGAGCAGTAAAAGCACAGAGTAAAAAAAGTTCTGGTCGTCATCATTACCATTACAGCTCTTCACAAGTCCACTGCTGAACATAGGCCTCCCATAAGGAGTGCCACAAAGCACGGTCCTGAGCCAACATCATGCACCATCGACTTCCTGCGTGTCTTACCAGGTAGTCACTCCATCTAGTGCAGCCCGCCCTAGACTTTGCCTACCGGTACGAGGCTGCCACTCAAAAACCTTTCTTCCCCATCGGTTGTCGGTTCTTCGAGCTATAATAAATATAATAAATAAATATATAAATTTTGGGGGATGAAGCTGCTCGCGTCCGTAGGAATTACTTGAATCCTGATTCCCTACACGTATCCCCTGGGTAGTGCTAAACGAGCAGTACTACATACTGGTGGTAGGTTGGTCCTCTACTAGTGAGAGGCCCGGCCGGGGGTTAGTTACCACCCACCTGGCAAAGACATACCGCCAAATAATGCAAATCGTATTCCGGTATGATGTTAGGTGAAACCCATTTCTTAGGGAGAATGGGTCTGGACAGTTGCGTTACGCATACGGACCGGTTGCGACGCGGCCGTTGCTTAGTGTCAGGTGTCTGGTTATGGAGGTTAGCGGGATCCCAAGCACGGTTGCACCATGAAATCCTGGGATGGCTCCACCATGCCGGTTGGCGACCGGAGGAGAGGGCCTGGTGGCGATTTCCAGAGGGGTTCGGGCGTCCCCGCGATCTCCATGCTAGGTACCATCGACGCTATGACTCTGTTTGCGTCCCTAGGTTATATGTGTGACGCTTCGTCCAACTGCCATTCTCTCAACCTATTCACTCCCAACATTGATGAAAAAAAGGAAAAAGAAGAGTAAGTTTGTACAGCGGTTGCACTCCCTCTCCATTAAAGTGCACCTCACAAACATCCGAGGCCTGCACTGTAATCTCAATGCAGTCCATTACCACCTTGAGACTGACAAGCCGCACTTACTCCTCTTGACTGAGACGCAGATCAGATGTCCTCTAGATGCGGCGTACCTTGGCTACCCTGGGTACACATTGGAGCATAATTTCCATCAGCGCGCCGGAGTCTGTGTGTACGTCCGCAACGACATCTGCTGTAAGCATCTCCGTCACCTTGAAGACCCCACTTTCTCTACGATCTGGGTATTGATAGACACTGGAATGGATAAAATTATTTATTCTTGTGTCTACCGATCGCACAGCGGTGACCAGGAGACAACTAGGCTGTTTGAACATCTCAGTGAGGCCTCTGATGTGGCTCTAAATCGGTACCCTAATGCACAGTTGGTTTTTCTGGGGGACTTTAATGCCTGTCATCAGGACTGGCTGTTCCCATACCAGAAGACCGACCACGCTGGGAGAGAGTCGTGGAATTTTGCCTTGTCGCTGGCGTAGAACTTTTTGGTCTCTCGCCAAAGCGGTCGAGACAAACTTCTGTCGGTCTACACTGCCTCCTCTGGTAAAACCAGATGGCTCACTAGCGCATGCGCATAAGGAGAAAGCGGACTTATTTGCTTCTCTTTTTGCTTGCAATTCGCGTCTGGACAGTAGCAACAGCGTGCCATCTCAATTACCTCACTGCGGTACCTCTATGACTGAGGTCCGTATCACGAACAAGGAGGTTCTTAAAACCGTGCGAAGTCTAGTCGTGAACAAAGCTGGTGGACCTGATGGTATACCAGCTATAGTTCTAAAGGTCTGTGCACCTGAGTTGTCTCCTGTGTTGACACGCTTGTTCCGCCTCACATTCAGGACTGGAATAGTGCCTAAATCTTGGAAGCTGGCCAATGTGCAGCCTGTGCCTAAAAAAGGTAGCCGTACCGACCCTGCCAACTATCGGCCAATTTCAATTACCTCCATACTCTGCAAGATTATGGAGCGTATATTGAACGCCCACCTTATGGCATACCTAGAGCAAAATGATCTCCTCAGTGATCGCCAGTACGGGTTTCGCCGAAATCGATCAACTGGGGACCTTCTAGCGTATGCCACTCACATATGGGGCGAAGCCCTCGAGAACCGTGGTGAAGCACTTGCTGTTTCCCTCGATGTTTCGAAGGCTTTTGACAGGGTTTAGCAAGCTAGTCTATTGCGCAAGCTTTCAGCGTACGGCTTATCCCCTGGCCTAATTGTCTGGGTGAAGGACTTTCTGAGTGAACCGTCTCTCCGGGTCGTCGTAGATGGCTGCTCATCCAATACTATGGCGACTAACGCCGGTGTTCCTCAGGGATCCGTTCTCTCCGCAACTCTCTTCCTGCTGCATATAAATGATCTGCTCATTCCCGGTGTCTATGGGTATGCAGATGACAGCACAGTTGTGGAGACATACCAACCAAGCACCCGGGCTAGTCGGGATCAAATCCAGTCAGAAAGAGAGGCTATGGTTGAGCGTGTGAGTCTCACACTACAGGCAGTCTCCGAATGGGGCGATGCCAATCTCGTGAGATTTAACGCCTCCAAAACACAAGCGTGTCTTTTTACCGCTAAAAGGAGCCCGCTCACCTTGGCTCCTACTTTCCGGAATGTATCCTTGGAGTACACTGACCGCCTTCAGTTGTTAGGGATTGAATTTTCTCCGAACCTAAACTATGGGCGGTTCATTGAGTCCACAGCCAAAGCAGCCGCAAGGAAACTTGGTGTCCTTGCAAGGGTGCGGCGGTACTTCACGCTGGGGCAGCTTCTTACCTTATATAAAGCGCAAGTCCGGTCGTGCATGGAGTACTGCTGTCACATATGGGCTGGTGCTGCAAAATGCCACCTGGCAGCATTGGACTCAGTGGAGAGACGTGCTAAGAGGCTCATTGGTGACCTTGATTTGGTTAAAACCAATCTTGTCAGCCTCGAGCACAGGCGTAGAGTAGCCAGTCTCTCGGTATTCTATAGGATGCATTTCGGTGAGTGTGCGCAGGAGTTACACGCCTTAATTCCTCCCTCTCCTTTCCACCATCGGACAACCAGACGGTCGGCGGGTCTGCATCCCTTTGTTGTCGATATCCCACGCATTAGAACCAAACGGTTTGCTTCGTCTTTTGTAATGCGTACAGCAAAGGAGTGGAATAATTTGCCGGCGTCTATCTTTCCGTCCGAATACAATCTAGGCGTCTTTAAGGCAAGAGTGAATAGGCTTTTGTTACAATAAGACAGTGCGATTTACCATCTAAGGCTGCATCACCACTTACCACCAGGTGGGATTGTGGTCAAACACTGGCTTATAATAAGTAAAAAAAAAAATATGGCCCGACCATTTCATATTCATATTCATATTCGACCCATAGCCAATTCAGATTACTAATCCGTTCTGACACGGCAACAAAATTCTACTCGTATATCAAGAGAGCTGCGTTCCTTCCAAAGAAAGTACAACTTTATTGATTTCCTGTCGATAATATTATTAAGTTATTGATATTTATATTTTTAGATTGATAAGATAATTGCTTATGCTGCTATCTGCAGTAGAACAAAAGTAACCGACACAACCCAACGGATCAGTATGCTGAAGTAAATTAACTAAACGCAGAAATGCCCATGTATCCGAATTCTCGAGAAAAAGGAATAATTGTGAAACAAAATGTCACTTTTTACCCACATTTTTAAGATTAAAGAAGTAATTATTTAAGCGATTATGTAGCTCAGTTAATTTAAATTTAACACAGCTCTTGCTGAGAAACAATTGAAATGTCGCTCCGTCTAAGCCCCGTACAAATTTTTAAATTGTGCATAAAACTTTATAAGTAGTTATTTCGGGATTCTTTGTTTGGTTACGTGTTTGAAGATTAGTTAAAATTTCAGGCAAATACAACCGACCATGTGCCAACCAATCCTATCAGCTATTACATGAAACAATTATAACGGTAAACATACAGGATCAGTTTGCATTGTGGAGTTTCCTTAATTAAATGGAGACAATGGTGCGAATGGCGTCGTACATATTATATAATTTTATACCGTGAATGTAATCGCAAGATCATTTGGAACATTATTAATAAGTCAATTTATTGATTTTATTGCACATTCGTAGACTTAAGAGTAGTTCATTACTAGTAAGTCCATGTGAACAGTGATAAATGGTATCATCACCTATGGTACCACTTTGTTTGTAACAATACGAATGTTCTTAGAAACATTTTACGCTATAGATTCCATACACCATCCATACACGAGGATAGATATACAGATATAGATGTATTTTGACTCTTAACTGAGGACAGATTTAGGATAAATGTCCAACTGTGTCTTTTTTAGACCAAGCCAGCATTTTACAGCTCTTTCACTGTGGATCTTGCCACTCTTACATTTATGAGAATGGTAAATTCTTCTTACGATGGGGGAGGTTCAAGTACGGCCATGTACTTTTACAGGTTGAAAAAGAAAAAAAAGAAACTTATTCACTGAGGTCATAAGGAATATTAAGAGCTAATAAGACAAGTTAACCATGTAGTGGCGGTGTAAGGATATCCGCTACACCATATCTTCCCGTGGGTGTCTGTCGCAAGAAGAAGAAGAGATGACAGAGAGGTACTAAAGAAGCAGCATCCCAATAACAACTCAAAATAATGAAACGTCGTCGTGCATGGAGTATTACTCGAACACAGGCACGGAGTAGCCAGTCTCTCGGTATTCTATAGGGTGCATTTCGGTGACTCCATCTCCTTTCCACAATAGGACAACCAGGCGGTCGGCGGGTTTTCACCCTTTGTTGTCGATATTTCACGCATTAGAACCAAAAAGTTTGCTTCGTCTTTTGCAATGCGTACAGCAAAGTAGTGGAATAATTTGCCGGCGTCTATCTTTCCGTCCGAATACAATCTGGGCGTCTTCAAGGTAAGAGTGAATAGGCTTTTCTTACGCTAAGACAGTACGATTTACCATCTAGGGCTGCGCCACCACTTACCACCAGGTGAGACTGTGGTCAAGCACTGGCTTATAATAAGTTTAAAAAATGCTGGAGTTGCAAAACCTGGCAACTATAGCAAAATCTCACCTATGTGGCAATCTATGGAGAAGGCCCATGTTCAGCTGTGGTCTTTTATAGACTATAATTTTATACGCGGTAGAGTCATGCTGCAGCTATGTTTCTGGTATAGTTGTAACACGAATGGGTCCACTCGACCGGGGAAGGACCACGCTCTCACAGAATACCAGCGTAAAATAGCAGTTTAATGCTGCTGTGAATGTAGAGAACCGGAGACCCTTTTTACTGGAAACGGGGCATTCCATCTTAGTCCTCACGGGTGACAACGCATCTGCATTTTGATTCGTAATCAAGGATAAATGTAGATGTCTATGGGCGACAGCAACCACTTACCATCAGGTGGACTGTGTGCTCGTTTGTCACCCTTATCCTATAAAAAAAATATAATGTATGGATGATGATGATGGTTAATCAATAATATTTTGGGTTTTGTTGACTTTAGAAATATTGTAAATTCCTTACTTATAAATTGCGATCAAATAAATCGAATGATAAAGTATGATAAACCATCCCACCTGCGCTTGTTGCCGAGTAATCCTGTGAGACTCGCGATACATTTCCAAACTTTTCTCGTTACGTTTATACGTGTATCCAGCTTTAAAATACACCGGAGAATTTGCAGCTATAATAAAACTAATAATTTTAATTTCAGAGCCTGGCAAATATTTTTGTTGAGTTGTAATGATTAACATCTCGATTACTAAGTAAAGATAATTTATTTAAATTGTTATTTATTTATTTAATCGTTTAATAATTGCGTTACGTTGCATTACACGCAACATTAAACACAAACTTAAACACTTACTTTACCCATGTGGCGTAGTTTAAATATAAAGAGGGTCAAACACAAAAAATGTAATTCATCATTTCCAAAAAATAAAACCTCACATATGAGTTTGAAAATCAGCCTTTATTCGTGTAATAGTCTCTTATAATTCCTAATATTATCGACATAGATCAGTCTTACATATTCTCTCGAAAAATAACAATTTTCATTTTTATAAGGCCACAGAAAAGATCTAATTGTCTACAGATAACAACATAAACCTTATTTATGTAATCACATTATTATGATTTGTTTACAGAACTTAATTTATAATGATTAAAATAAAAACACTTTCGTTACAAGACAGAATAATATTTGAAAATTGAAGTATTTTAGAAAATTAAAAAATAATGAGAATTGCCCACAGAATGGATATCTTTCCTGTAGAAATTCCACAGAATATACCAGGTTGTCTACAGGTGGTAACATATTATACCTAATAAGGTACTTAATAAAGTAATCAGAAAGTTATGATATATTTGAAAAACCTAATTTAAAGTGTTCAACATAGTATTCAATCTCCATAGTAAGCAAACAATGTTCAAGAATTACAGTATCTCGGAATATAAAATTTAAAAAAAATGTCTACAGACTGGACATCTTTTCTTTATAAAGAAAAAACAATTAAAATATATTATCATCGTCAGAATCGTCCATAATAAAAGGAATATGGCGTTTCTTTGGCGTCATTTCTACGGAAGACTCAGAGTCGTCTAAGAAGGTACGACCGTGAGGTGCGCTTTTCATAGGTCTATGGCTTTGTAAAGATAAGTTTTCAATTGGATTATCAGGTGTCAATCTTTCAGAAAAACCGGGTGATATTGGTTCAGTTGTAGCATTACTAGTTCCTGTACTTGCAGGTGAGTAAGCTTCAAAAAATGGGTTGCGATTATTGGAAGGCCCTGCTTGAGGAGATGCCGGTGACATATTGGAAAAATGATGATCAGATAATACGGAATCAGTGGGAGAATTTGGAGCTTTAAACTGTATTTGAATCTGTCCAATTTCATAATGAGGACATTTATCATGGGCTGCGCAATCCAAGCAGCTTAATCGCCTGGCATGGAGAACGTGAGGATTTTGTTTATGCCATGTAATCTGATGTATTTCGAGCGTACATTTAAAAGGACGTGTAGCGCTCTCCTTCAAGAGTAGATCGATTTCAGAAAACCTTGACTCGTCGATTTCAAAAACCTCTATACCTTTACAATTTACAGATAAGCATGCCATTAAATCATCTAAATTAGATATGTCATTTCCCTTTGCGACATAATCATCGCAAATGCGCTTGACGCACCCTCCAACACCATCGGGTGCACCTTTCCCATGTCCTCGTTCACTAAAATGCCAAATAATGGATGTCACAGAAAATTCTTTGCTTAATAATGTTGCGATTAAAAAAACATGGACTTGTTGCCGTATTGAGTTAGAGGACCATCGCTTAAAATGTGTAAAGTTTGCAATTCAGGGGACAGTTCCTTAATTCTTTTTATTATAGCAATTAAGTGGATGCATATAGCAGTTGGGTCATGTCGGAGGTTTTCTGATGCGGTACAGAAAGAAGAACTATTTATATAATTGTAAGGGGACTCTAAGTTGGTATTATAATATACGCTTGTATGCAACGAGATTTGCGATTTTGATCCACCAAAATGCGCCGACTGGACCTCTTGTCCATACTTACAACTATAATTTTCTGAGAAGCCTATGTGTAGTAATCCCTCAACAGTAGACAAATTTTGTTTAACATATTGTATGGATTTAATTTGATGAATCATGTTTGCAACATGTTTTCTTAAAGTAGGTAAATTTAAGATTAATTTTTCAAATAGTTGTTTTTTGTGGTTTGCACCTTTTCTTTAATAGTTTTTCGACACTGCTTTGTAGTATTTTTGATAACCACAGGAACGCTTTTTGTGACCCACCTTTCAAATTATATAGTGTCGTTAGCGTCAAAAATATTACACTGCAAAGTTTTGTCTTTGCAACCAGAACATTTCTTTTCTAAGCAAGTCAAGCTTAGCGTATTGTTACAGCATAAATACTTTAGCAAATCCGATATAGATTTATAAGAAATCATCTTAGCATTATGAAGAGATTGAATTATAAAACTATTATTAGCGTGTATGGTACATAAGCAAGTGTTTCTGACGTTAAGTTTGGGAAACAATACCCAGAATGCACGATATCTCCGAAAAGTTTCATACGAGATATTAGTACCAGACTTATTAACAAAGGCTTTATGTAGGTTTATAAGAGAATCATTCAAAAAACGTACTTGTTTCTTAATTTTTTTTCTTGTTATGGTGTCTTTTTTTCCTGATGTAAGTGTGCTATTTCCATCTTGAAGTATTCGAATATACTACAAAATATTTATTAAAATATACAATACTAAAAACTATAATAATAATTAAAAAAAAAACTAAAACTAGAAACTTAAATATCATATAGTCCTACTCCCCGCGGTATCGTTCCAAGAACGCTGGCTGCGTTTCCCCGCTGAATGGCTATACTTAGCCTTTGAGCAAGGAAAGAACCAGCCCTCTTATCACCAGCAGCAACGACCAGCCGCGGATGGAGTTCCTTTAGGAACTTCACCGCACGTGGACCCCACGGACCGATAGTCTCTACAGCAAATGGCACAAATATGTAGTCATCTCTCAGAGACTCATATTTGCGCCACTTACTCAGTTCAGCTGCTTCTGATGCCGCCCAGGCTCTAAACGAGGTACCCCTGAGATGAGAGACCGCCAGAGTGTCTACGCAAGTAGCATCCCACACTAAGGCTTTACCTCTCTCCCAAGGGACCAATGTCATACCGTCGGGTCTCCTGCCATCGTCTCTAAATATTCCACAAGGCTCTAAAACCGAGGGAACATTTATAGAGACAAGAGCCCTTCGGATGACATCGTTCAAAGAACTGTGTCGTGAAAATCTACCAGCGCTTTTCTTACATGAAAGTCCGTGGAGCCCAAACTTGTCGACGCTGCTACCACAGGGACACTGATGGGGTTGACAAATCGCCGCTCCTAGTCGGATTCCTACGGCAATGCGTAAGCTTTCCGCATCAAGTAATGTGCCGAGATTACTTGATGGTAAAGCGTGTAACCAGTGACTAGATTTCTTAGTCGAAACAGCTAGAAGGCGTGCCTTATCTAGGTCACTCTGGAGATTATGAAACAAATCCTTCTGCACGCCCTGTACCAATGGAATATCCCACTGTTTTTGTTGGTTAACTTCCAGTGGAACATTTTCACCAGGACAGAGCGTTTGCCATGTCTGCCCTGCCTCCGTAGCAAAGCATAGGTCTGCTTTATTATTTAAAATTATATTACATAAGTCACTGACACTATTTACGGAAGCAAGGAAAGCAGGCAATGCAATGCTAGAAAGATTTCTCACACCAATGCCACCAAATTTTATAGGTAAAGTAGCTTGAGTCCAGGCTGTAGTATTTAAAGTTAAATTTAGAATTTTTTCAATAGCTATTTTAAGATTATTATCAATATCTTGTAAAATATCCGAACATTTCCAGACTGGACTCGAGCGGAGTAAGTATGTAAATCTTGAATATATAAATCTAATCTTGAAGCAAAAAAAACTTCTACTGCTTATTTTCTTTTTTGCACCTTCTTAAATTGTTTTTGAGGAACTGTCTTTTCTTTGTTTTCTTTATTAGAAGATCGAATAGCTCTCATACGGTATTTTGCCATTTTAGATTCCAGCTCAAGTATTCTTTTTTTTAGGTAGTTGTTTTCGATTCTTAATATTCGCGCATTGCGTTTCACAATAGCATTCCCAACATTAATACGCGAAAATGAGGGACTAGACGGTGGAGTGTTCTGTTCAACGAAACGCAAAGCATTTTTACTATTTTTTTCCTTCTGGCGTCTTAATTTGGCCTTTTCCCTCCATATTTTTCTGATTTGTCGTTGTTCTCTAGGGGTGTAGTTTTTAATAGTTTTAATTTTGCCTTGTTCCTTTTTTCGTCGATATCTTTCCCTGTCCTGACTTCTTCTTTCTTCTAATTCTGCTTCATTCATTTTAGCTCGTGCACGACGGATACTGAGCTTCTTTTGTTCCCGCCTGCGCCTTTTTTTCTCTTCCTCGAAAAGCTGAATCTTACTTCTACTTGCCCGTGGCATCTTAACTGTATCAAAACAATATTTACATCATTTCCAAACATTTTAAGGATGCTTCCTACATCATGCATATCCCTTACAGAGAAAAAGACGTAAAGAAGAGACGTAAAATAAATTTCACTGTGGCTGAAACCACAGTGAAACTCATTTTACGTCTCTTCTGTAGACAACGGTATATCCTGTAGACACATGCATCTACATGAAAGATGTCTACAGGAAAGACATAGTGTAAAAAAAATTTGATATCTTAAAATATTTTGAGGTTAAAATGAAAACATGTTGGATTTTACAAACCTATCCATAATGCACATAAACGCTTACGATTTATATAATTTTTAATTATTTACTTACCAAAATATACGCAACACAGTAAAGATCTCCAAAACACGACCAAAATCTTTTGTATCCTTTAATATTAATATTTTTGCACCAACGCAGACGCCATTTATAAAAATCACAAACGAATGAACGACGTATGAAGCAGTGATGCCAACATAACCCAATAAATATATTGGATGCGTTCGAAATATTTAAAATTGTGCGAGATTTACGTGTCTACAGTAGTAGACTATAAATATTAGAACAATATGTTTATATGTTTTAATTCGTTAATATGGATTGCTGATTTTTTCATCTACGCTAATATAAAAATTTGTTTAATTTTTACATACATTCACATTAAAATAATTTATTTATTGCTCTTGAAATATTTTTAAACATCTATCAAACTGAGGTGCTAAGCATCCGAACAGTCTACAGTAGGAGACATTTTGGTATGAACTAAAGCAGTAAATTAATTATTTTATTTTTATAAACAAAATGAGATTGAATATAGTATGCCGGCAACATAATCTTAAATAATAAAAACATAAACACGCCCTAATAATGTACATCTGGAAATTATTTAACCTGAACAATTTTTCATACGTTTTTGTGTTTGACCCACCACTATCTATAGCCTATAAATGTAACAATATTGTCTTAACGATAGTGCGGTATAGTGTTTCGATAAAGCAAGAGTTATTTGTGTGACACCCAATACCGATATTTTAGATGTCAATGTTGCAGAAAAGAACTAGTTGACATTCTTTCGTTTTTAGTTCCATAACTTCATTCTTTTAATATGCATTTTTCTCTTTAAGTCCAGTAAGAGGCGCCTTTGGATAAGGCCAGAATACTAAAGACTTGAAAGAGCAGAATACAGTCGGCATGGCTTTCGACAGTTAGCGGCATAGTGTACCGTGCTCGTATATTTCTTTGATAAAAAAATTGTGACAAGCGAGCCACAGCCCACCTGATGGTAAATGGATGCTGTGGCCCATAGACATGTACATTTATCCTAGATTAAGAATCAAGATGCTGGTGCGTTGTCACCCCTGAGGACGAAGATGGAATGCTTCTTTTCCAGTCAAAAGGGTCTCCGGTTCTCTACACTAACCATACGAAAAATAGCAGCATTAAGCTGTGATTTTACGCTGGTATTCTGTGCGAGCGTGGTCCTATCCCGGTCGAGCCAACCCATTCGTTCTGCAATCATAATATAGCTGCAGCGTGTCTCTACCACGTGCATATCAGATGAAAACACTCAGACAGATGGCCAATGATAAATGTGGGAAATATCTTTAACTGTAACTAATTTATGTGTAGATCCTACAAAGCCTAGGATGCCTTCGGCATAGCTGCAGCAGGAATGGGAGGATGGACCACGTTCTCACAGAATACCAACGCAAAGTAGGAGCATAATACTGCTGTGTTTCTTATGGTGAATGTAGAAAATCTGAAACTCTTTTTTTTTATCGGTTACGAGGCATTCTATTTTTATTCTTAGATGGTTAAAAAGAAAATGTATTGCTTAAAGCTTGTTTTTAGTGTGGTGCAAAACTTTCGTATTTAAAGTTGACTGCTACCCAAAGCTTGTCTTTTATGAAAATAAGAAATATAAACCAAGAAATCAAAGGTTTTCTAACAAACTGATAAAACGATATCGTTTGAAGAATTCTACGAGATTTACTCAGTGTAAAAGTAATCAAGAAAGTAGAGCAAAATAAAAAGGTGTCTTTGTTAGGAGTATACATTTCAATGCTGCCATGAACAGAGTAGGGAATAAAATTGAGAACGATATTATTCATTCACCAGAGTAGCCGTGACTACCGACTGGAACATTTTTTATTCTTGCCGATTTAACGTTACACGAGATAATAAAAATCTCGTTTCTTTGTTACGTAGTCCTACAGTCCTCGGCCCTACCGGTACCGAATTATTAAAGAATTGTACGCTCTGGAAAGTAATAAGAAATTTTTCGTAACGGGTTTAGTAATGGCCCGTTAATAGTCCTTCATGAACCATTTTTATAAAGCTGTAGTAGTAACTCGGGGATTAAGAAATAGGCCTTATTTATTTCATAGTAATGCCATATATGGGCTGATGCTACAAAACGCCATCTAGCAGCTTTGGACTCAATGGAAAGACGTGCTAAGTGACTTATTGTTGACCCGAATTTGGTTAAAACCAATCTTACCAGCCTCGAACACAGGCGCAAAGTAGCCAGCCTTTCGGGTTTTTGCAAGATGTATTTCGCAGAGTGTGCGCAGGAATTGCATAATTTAATTCCTCCCCCTCCCTTCCACCATCAAACAACCAGACGTTCGACCAGTCAAAAAAAATTGACTTACCACGCATTCGAACCAAACGGTTCGCTACATCGTTCGTCATGCTACAGCGAAGGACTGGAATAGGTTACCAGCATCTGTCTTTCCATCCGATTACAATGTGGGTGTCTTCCAGGCAAGAGTGAATAGGTTTTTGTTAAGTCAGTGCGCTTCACCGTCTTAGACTACATCAGCACTTACCATCAGGGGAGATTGTAGCTAAGCGCTGGCTTAGAATAATATAAAATAAACTTTACAATTCAAAATAGATTCAAACTGAAACAGGCACCGGTGAAATGAGTAATGGTAATTTCAAGCGCTGATTTTCTTCATGGTTGCTTATGAATGAAAACACATTTGTTGTAATTACTGCAGATGATGGAAACCTACAAACGAGTCAATCAAATACACGCGCAGGATAATATGGAGTAGTAGATTTTCTTATGCAGGACAGGACACTAAAGAATCTCTCTAAGAACTTAAAAATATTCAAGAACATGTAAAAGACGCCAATCAGCACTGGTGTAGCACAATATATTTATTTCTGGTGTACCATCTCAGAGATTAGAGGATCCGTCTTCCCGCATTGGGTCTGTAATCTGTTACATTTATGTTAAAATAAAGAAATGGCCGTTATATGAGCAGGATGAATTTGATGCTGAATTCTATAGCATTATGGAATCGTAGAATTTTAACTCTAAAGTAATTTTTTTTTTCAAAAGCAGATAAAATTACTAAAAGAAAGGCAAAATATAACGTTGATCACAAATAAAATCTATAAAAGAAGAATTATTGTCAAACGGAATCACAAATTATAGTCAGCAAAATAGAGATTATGACCATAGACCCATATATTTGTAAGAAATCATATTTGGTCAGCAGTTAAATTACACATCTTGCAGAACTTACAAAAGTTGTAGCACTTATGGGTCGGCTCGAGCGGGGAAGGACCACGCTCTCACAGAATACCAGCAGCAAAACATAGCAGCTTACGCTGCTATGTTTCGTATGGTGAGTGTAGAGCACCGGAGACCCTCTTTACTGGAAAAGAGGCATTCCATCTTAGTCCCTACGGGTGACAACGCATCTGCACTAGGATTATTTTTTGAGGATAGATGTGGATGTCTATGGGTCACAGCAACCACTTACCATCAGGTAGACTGTGTGCTCGTTTGTCACCCTATCATATAAAAAGAAGATAGTCAGTGGCGTGGGCTTTCAATACCCACAACAAAGTTTAATGAGCAGGATTAGGTATAAGTTGCAGTTAAATTAGAAGTTTAGTTTTAAAAATAGAATTCATTAGGGTTTTACAATCTTTGCAAGAATTTGAATAAATGCATTACGTTTATATATTACATACCCACTTTAAAATTTAAAACAAACAAATAAACAAACTTATGTAAACAAATCTGAATGTAAAAGATCAAAACTGTTCGGAAATTCTACTTGAATTTTTACATACGTATAGATACTTTAAATTCTGCTGCAGTAACTGCACTCAGGAACTGCATCTTCTCTTTGTTGTATCAACTCCGCATTAAAAATGTAAACACATCTCATGTTAAGCAAAGAAGGCAAGTTCTGAAAATCGTTGTTAACTCTCTCACTCGGTGAATAAATTATATTCATTGTACATTTTCGGCATTTAACATTCTGGTGTGATTATATATTTTTAAATATGTATATACATATATAAAATTGAAGTGTCTGTTTATAATATCAAAAGAGCAACTTTTTACAAAACACATGAAAGTATATAACGTATATACTTTCATCACTTATAACAAAAACATAATTTTTATCTGTCTGTCTGTTTGTTCGGCTAATCTCCGAAATGGCTGGACTGATTTTGACGGGACTTTCACTGGCAGTTAGCTGATGTTATAAGGAGTAACTTAGGCTACTTTTATTGTATAAAAAAAATTATGGTTTCGCGAGAAAAAAATTGAACATATGAAATTCAATCGTAATAAATTATACGCGGGCGAAGTCGCTAGTTAGTTTTTATATATAATTGAAATGAAGATTAATTTTGTAACATTTTTCCGGGCAGTAAGTAAATGGATCTTAGCCATACGCGATAAAATGCTTTCATTTCGTTTTAATTAGGTAGTAGGACTTTATTTCAGCCTAAAAGTCCGTCTTGGTAGGTGGGTAAGGTGAAGTATTAATCATCCAGATGATATGGATACTATCTGGACGATTGGTGGTCTGTGCGATACACTAGATGTTCTTTCCTCGCACAACTTCCTTTTGTAATCGACTACCACCAGCGATTTTTCCGGACCAATACGACTTAGGGCGCTTCAAGAAAATCTTACTCTTTTTCAAAAGGCCGGCAACGCATCTGCAATTCCCCTGGTGTTGCAGTTGTTCATGGACGGCAGTAGCCACTTAACATCAGGTGAGCCATCGTTTGTCCCCTCTTATGTAAAAGAAGGTCTTGGTAGGTAGGTTTGGCACTCTTTTCCCGATTCTTGGCGCCAGATAATAGTGCCTCCTCTGCACTGTTACGCTCTGTAGAGTGTCGAGAGAGAGTAGTAGCATACTGTGAAGCATTCCATCTCAGTCCTCAGTGGTGACAACGCTTCTATACCCTTATTTGTTTAAAGTTGATTGCAAATTGAATAAAACTACTTTTACGGATTCTATCGCGTTTAATTAACTTATGTTTACTAATTCCCGACGTTTCGGGTGCTTTACAGCACCCATGGTCACGGGGTACTGAGGTGCTGTAAAGCACCGCAACGTCGGGAATTAATAGAAATAAGTTAATTAAATGCGATAGAATCCGTAAAAGTAGTTTTATTCAATGTGTAGTGTTCGCGTCAAAGACATTTAACACTTTCACTGTCCGGTTTGCATACACAATAGTAAGACAATAGCAATGACCTATATGTAGAGCACGGGACAGCGAAAGGGTTAAGTAGTAGTGTATACCTATATATTTAAATCTCGTTGGTTCGCGTAAATATAAGAAATCATTGATGCAAATGTTTATGGAGTGCAGTAGCCATTTTTGTCACATTAATAAAAAAAGTTGTGTAATAAAAACATTTAATTGATTAAAGTGTTTTGTATGGAGAAGCATTTTGTATGTATGTTTACTTTTACCAGCCCTAAAGACGACAAACCTACACGTTTTTTATTATACACAATTAAGGTACCTACAGTACTTTTGAGTGATATAAGTTTCATTTCTCTCCTTTTATAATAAATATTAAAAAAAGGTACTTCAATTTTCGATGTTCACTATTCGCGTTTTAACATAAAACTTAGAAAATTACCCACGGAATTCACGACTATGTTTATATTAATTATTTATTTATTTCATTTTATTTCATTATTTTTTAACTTTATACAATACATACTCCTTGGGGGAGGCCTATGTTCAGCAGTGGACTTGTGAAGGGCTGTAATGATGATGAGATGATGATGATACAATACATATGATGAAATGACGGGCTTAATGTCTGAGGTATTCTCTACCAGTCAACCTTTAGGTGAAGCAAAGATAAAATATGAAGTAGGTTTTTAAGATATTAGAAGATAGAAATATAAATAAAAGTAAATAAATATAACACAAAATAATAATAAAAAAACTTGAATATCAGAAATTATCTAATACTAGCGACCCTACCCGGCTTCGCCTGGTTGTCATTTAGATTTAAGATAATCATCAAAGACCATTTATTTCATGTAATCAATTTTTATTTCAAAAAAAGTTTAATTACATTTTTTTATATATTATTTAACTAAATATTTTATAAACATGAGGACTGCCTCTAGTTAACGGTAAAAGAATAGAATTCAAATTTCCTTCCTGATTTTACCCTTGTTTTAAATTTCTTTATAAACGTAATAAATTAATAGACTTGCTTTTGCTCTTTGAAGTTAGTTACTAGTTAGCGTGATACTGCAGCTTAAACTTTCTCGGGTCGCTGCTGTCACTGCCTGGCACTGTTTAATTACGTTTCTTAATAACCGTGTGGAGCAGTTGTATGCCTGCCATATTTTAAACTCTTAAAACAACATGCGCATAACACGAAATAAATACACTTTTATAATTTATATCCGTTAAAATATTCTTAAAAAAATAGTTCATTGCTATTGTCTATAAGAAACGTGCCTTCTATATAACCGTAGTCAGAGCTGCTTCTTTTGTTATAAATTATGCTTTAAGCGGTATTGAGCTAGCCATCCATTACAGTCTATAAAAGTCAACTGCTAAACAAAACTATAGCAGACTAAAAATTAACGCTTACCAAACGAAATTTTTGTTACTTGCGTCGAAAAATAAAATATTCCATTTTTAAGAATTTGAAGAATTCACTTTTTTATTATTTTATTTAATATTAAAAAAAATATTTAAAATGGTGTTTCAATTGCAAAACCAATAAAAAATATATGTGATTGAACCACGAAAACATAAAATTTTTTGCTCCGAATAACATGAATTTCATGACATACCCGTGCCGCAATAAGGGTGAAATCGTGTTATTGTAGTTCAAAATCTTTAATAATGTTGGCGGTGTCAAAAAGCCGCAGTGTTCTAATATTAAGCAAATATCTACCATGCGCTGAATGCGTAAGATATGAAATTTTATGTTTGTCAAACCTCATTTTATTGCCACGTTTTTATTAACTTGCTTTCTTGTCTATTTGGTACAAATTTTGCAATTGTTTTAAATTAACTTCCATAAGTGTATAGTTTTACCGTGTAGTGGCAATGTTAAAATAACCACTAAATAACCCATAATATCATCCCGTGGAAGTCGCAAGAGGTGACAGAGAGAAACAAACCAGGAGATGGGCAGCAGCAACATCTTTCTAATAAGAACTTAAAAAAAACACTTGCCAAGCGTGCCAACCTATGTTCATTAGCAGACATTATATATGATAAGTTTACCCATGTGGTTTAGTTAGGCGTAGTTTAGGACACAACTATTGTCTATAGTCAATAAATGTAACAATATGCGGTTTCACGTTTCGAAAAAGGAAGAGTTATTTGTATCACATCGATATTGTAGATGCCGATGTTGCAGAAAATAACTAGTTGAAAATCTTTTGTTTTTAGTTCCATAACTTCATTCTTTTAACAAGCATTTTTTTCTGTAAGTCCAGTAAGAGGCGCCTTTGGATAAGGCCAGAATACTAAAGACCTGAAAGAGCAGAATACAGTCGGCATGGCTTTCGACAGTTAGCGGCATAGTGTACCGTGCTCGTATATTTCTTTGATAGTAAAATTGTGACAAGCGAGCACACAGTCCACCTGATGGTAAATGGATGCTATGGCCCATAGACATGAACATTTATCCTAGATTAAGAATCAAAATGCTGGTACGTTGTCACCCCTGAGGACTAAGATGAAATGCTTTTTTTCCAGTAAAAAGGTTCTCTACACTAACCATACGAAAAATAGCAGCATTAAGCTGCGATTTTACGCTGTCATTCTGTGCGAGCGTGGTCCTATCCCGGTCAAGCCAACCCATTCGTTCTGCATCCATAATATAGCTGCAGCGTGTCTCTACCACGTGCATATCAGATGAAAACACTCAGACAGATGGCCAATGATAAATGTGCGAAATATCTTTAACTGTAACTAATTTATGTGTAGATCCTACAAAGCCTAAGATGCCTTTGGCATGGCTGCAGCGGGAATGGGAGGAAGGACCACGTTCTCACAGAATACCAGCGCAAAGTAGGAGCAGAATGCTGCTGTGTTTCTTATGGTGAATGTAGAAAATCTAAAACTCTTTTTTTATTGGTTACGAGGCATTCTATTCATATTCTTAGAGGTAAAGATGGTAAAAAAGAAAATGTATTGCTTAAAGCTTGTTTTTAGTGTGGTGCAAAACTTTCGTATTTAAAGTTGACTGCTACCCAAAGCTTGTCTTTTATGAAAATAAGAAATATAAACCAAGAAATCAAAGGTTTTCTTTGAACAACGTTTTCCATTCCCATTTTGTGTAGGTACGTAGATAACAAACTGATAAAACGATATCGTTTGAAGAATTCTACGAGATTTACTCAGTGTAAAAGTAATCAAGAAAGTAGAGCAAAATAAAAAGGTGTCTTTGTTAGGAGTATACATTTCAATGCTGCCATGAACAGAGTAGGGAATAAAATTGAGAACGATATTATTCATTCACCAGAGTAGCCGTGACTACCGACTGGAACATTTTTTATTCTTGCCGATTTAACGTTACACGAGATAATAAAAATCTCGTTTCTTTGTTACGTAGTCCTACAGTCGTCTGCCCTACCGGTACCGAATTATTAAAGAATTGTACGCTCTTGAAAGTAATAAGAAACTTTTCGTAACGAGTTTAGTAATGGCCCGTTAATACTCCTTCATGAACCATTTTTATAAAGCTGTAGTAGTAACTCGGGGATTGAAAACTTGCCTTATTTATTTCATAGTAATGCCAGATATGGGCTGATGCTATAAAACTCTATCTAGCAGCTTTGGCTCAATGGAAAGACGTGCTAAGTGACTTATTGTTGACTTTGTACTCGAATTTGGTTAAAACCAATCTTACCAGCCTCAAACACAGGC
This sequence comes from Parnassius glacialis, assembly GCA_033319125.1. Taxonomy (NCBI): domain Eukaryota; kingdom Metazoa; phylum Arthropoda; class Insecta; order Lepidoptera; family Papilionidae; genus Parnassius; species Parnassius glacialis. Next base: position 37,999,953 of record JAVANC010000009.1, on the reverse strand, counting down.
GCAAAGTAGCCAGCCTTTCGGGTTTTTGCAAGATGTATTTCGCAGAGTGTGCGCAGGAATTGCATAATTTAATTCCTCCCCCTCCCTTCCACCATCAAACAACCAGACGTTCGACCAGTCAAAAAAAATTGACTTACCACGCATTCGAACCAAACGGTTCGCTACATCGTTCGTCATGCTACAGCGAAGGACTGGAATAGGTTACCAGCATCTGTCTTTCCATCCGATTACAATGTGGGTGTCTTCCAGGCAAGAGTGAATAGGTTTTTGTTAAGTCAGTGCGCTTCACCGTCTTAGACTACATCAGCACTTACCATCAGGGGAGATTGTAGCTAAGCGCTGGCTTAGAATAATATAAAATAAACTTTACAATTCAAAATAGATTCAAACTGAAACAGGCACCGGTGAAATGAGTAATGGTAATTTCAAGCGCTGATTTTCTTCATGGTTGCTTATGAATGAAAACACATTTGTTGTAATTACTGCAGATGATGGAAACCTACAAACGAGTCAATCAAATACACGCGCAGGATAATATGGAGTAGTAGATTTTCTTATGCAGGACAGGACACTAAAGAATCTCTCTAAGAACTTAAAAATATTCAAGAACATGTAAAAGACGCCAATCAGCACTGGTGTAGCACAATATATTTATTTCTGGTGTACCATCTCAGAGATTAGAGGATCCGTCTTCCCGCATTGGGTCTGTAATCTGTTACATTTATGTTAAAATAAAGAAATGGCCGTTATATGAGCAGGATGAATTTGATGCTGAATTCTATAGCATTATGGAATCGTAGAATTTTAACTCTAAAGTAATTTTTTTTTCAAAAGCAGATAAAATTACTAAAAGAAAGGCAAAATATAACGTTGATCACAAATAAAATCTATAAAAGAAGAATTATTGTCAAACGGAATCACAAATTATAGTCAGCAAAATAGAGATTATGACCATAGACCCATATATTTGTAAGAAATCATATTTGGTCAGCAGTTAAATTACACATCTTGCAGAACTTACAAAAGTTGTAGCACTTATGGGTCGGCTCGAGCGGGGAAGGACCACGCTCTCACAGAATACCAGCAGCAAAACATAGCAGCTTACGCTGCTATGTTTCGTATGGTGAGTGTAGAGCACCGGAGACCCTTTTTACTGGAAAAGAGGCATTCCATCTTAGTCCCTACGGGTGACAACGCATCTGCACTAGGATTATTTTTTGAGGATAGATGTGGATGTCTATGGGTCACAGCAACCACTTACCATCAGGTAGACTGTGTGCTCGTTTGTCACCCTATCATATAAAAAGAAGATAGTCAGTGGCGTGGGCTTTCAATACCCACAACAAAGTTTAATGAGCAGGATTAGGTATAAGTTGCAGTTAAATTAGAAGTTTAGTTTTAAAAATAGAATTCATTAGGGTTTTACAATCTTTGCAAGAATTTGAATAAATGCATTACGTTTATATATTACATACCCACTTTAAAATTTAAAACAAACAAATAAACAAACTTATGTAAACAAATCTGAATGTAAAAGATCAAAACTGTTCGGAAATTCTACTTGAATTTTTACATACGTATAGATACTTTAAATTCTGCTGCAGTAACTGCACTCAGGAACTGCATCTTCTCTTTGTTGTATCAACTCCGCATTAAAAATGTAAACACATCTCATGTTAAGCAAAGAAGGCAAGTTCTGAAAATCGTTGTTAACTCTCTCACTCGGTGAATAAATTATATTCATTGTACATTTTCGGCATTTAACATTCTGGTGTGATTATATATTTTTAAATATGTATATACATATATAAAATTGAAGTGTCTGTTTATAATATCAAAAGAGCAACTTTTTACAAAACACATGAAAGTATATAACGTTTATACTTTCATCACTTATAACAAAAACATAATTTTTATCTGTCTGTCTGTTTGTTCGGCTAATCTCCGAAATGGCTGGACTGATTTTGACGGGACTTTCACTGGCAGTTAGCTGATGTTATAAGGAGTAACTTAGGCTACTTTTATTGTATAAAAAGAATTATGGTTTCGCGAGAAAAAAATTGAACATATGAAATTCAATCGTAATAAATTATACGCGGGCAAAGTCGCTAGTTAGTTTTTATATATAATTGAAATGAAGATTATTTTTGTAACATTTTTCCGGGCAGTAAGTAAATGGATCTTAGCCATACGCGATAAAATGCTTTCATTTCGTTTTAATTAGGTAGTAGGACTTTATTTCAGCCTAAAAGTCCGTCTTGGTAGGTAGGTAAGGTGAGGTATTAATCATCCAGATGATATGGATACTATCTGGACGATTGGTGGTCTGTGCGATACACTAGATGTTCTTTCCTCGCACAACTTCCTTTTGTAATCGACTACCACCAGCGATTTTTCCGGACCAATACTACTTAGGGAGCTTCAAGAAAATCTTACTCTTTTTCAAAAGGCCGGCAACGCATCTGCAATTCCCCTGGTGTTGCAATTGTTCATGGGCGGCAGTAGCCACTTAACATCAGGTGAGCCATCGTTTGTCCCCTCTTATGTAAAAAAAGGTCTTGGTAGGTAGGCCTATGTTCAGCAGTGGACTTGTGAAGGGCTGTAATGATGATGAGATGATGATGATACAATACATATGATGAAATGACGGGCTTAATGTCTGACGTATTCTCTACCAGTCAACCTTTAGGTGAAGCAAAGATAAAATATGAAGTAGGTTTTTAAGATATTAAAAGATAAGAGAAATATAAATAAAAGTGAATAAATATAACACAAAATAATAAAAAAAACTTGAATATCAAAAATTATCTAATACTAGCGACCCTACCCGGCTTCGCCTGGTTGTCATTTAGATTTAAGATAATCATCAAAGACCATTCATTTCATGTAATCAGTTTTTATTTAAAAAAAAGTTTAATTACATATTTTTATATATTATTTAACTAAATATTTTATAAACATGAGGACTGCCTCTAGTTAACGGTAAAAGAATAGAATTCAAATTTCCTTCCTGATTTTACCCTTGTTTTAAATTTCTTTATCAACGTAATAAATTAATAGACTTGCTTTTGCTCTTTGAAGTTAGTTACTAGTTAGCGTGGTACTGCAGCTTAAACTTTCTCGGGTCGCTGCTGTCACTGCCTGGCACTGTTTAATTACGTTTCTTAATAACCGTGTGGAGCAGTTGTATCCCTGCCATATTTTAAACTCTTAAAACAACATGCGCATAACACGAAATAAATACACTTTTATAATTTATATCCGTTAAAATATTCTTAAAAAAATAGTTCATTGCTATTGTCTATAAGAAACGTGCCTTCTATATAACCGTAGTCAGAGCTGCTTCTTTTGTTGTAAATTATGCTTTAAGCGGTATTGAGCTAGCCATCCATTACAGTCTATAAAAGTCAACTGCTAAACAAAGACTTCTCCAATATATTGCCTCGTTGACTATCGCAGTTTTTTATTGGTTTGAGTTGGTATCAGGAAGACGCTGCTGCCCATCTACTAATTCGGGTTCCCTCCGTCGTCTCAGCACCCACGGAGCGACACGGGGTAGCGGATATTCTTCACCGCCACTGCATATTGAGCTATATTTAAATTTTAAAAAGAGTTCTCTTATTAAATATAGATTTCCAAACCTTAATTTTGAAACTATAGCAGACTAAAAATTAACGCTTACCAAACGAAATTTTTGTTACTTGCGTCGAAAAATAAAATATTCCATTTTTAAGAATTTGAAGAATTCACTTTTTTTTTATTTTATTTAATATAAAAAAAATTAAAATGGTGTTTCAATTGCAAAACCAATAAAACATATATGTGATTGAACCACGAAAACATAAAATTTTTTGCTCCGAATAACATGAATTTTATGGCATACACGTGCCGCAATAAGGGTGAAATCGTGTTATTGTAGTTCAAAATCTCTAATAATGTTGGCGGAGTCAAAAAGTCGCAGTGTTCTAATATTAAGCAAATATCTACCATGCGCTGTAGGCGTAAGATATGAAATTTTATGTTTGTCAAACCTCATTTTATTGCCACGTTTTAATTAACTTGCTTTCTTGTCTATTTGGTACAAATTTTGCAATTGTTTTAAATTAACTTCCATAAGTGTTTAGTTTTACCGTGTAGTGGCAATGTTAAAATAACCACTAAATAACCCATAATATCATCCCGTGGAAGTCGCAAGAGGTGACAGAGAGAAACAAACCAGGAGATGGGCAGCAGCAACATCTTTCTAATAAGAACTTAAAAAAAACTGCGGCTGCCAACCCACTTGCCAAGCGTGCCAACCTATGTTCATTAGTAGACATTATATATGATAAGTTTACCCATGTGGTTTAGTTAGGCGTAGTTTAGGACACAACTATTGTCTATAGTCAATAAATGTAACAATATGCGGTTTCACGTTTCGAAAAAGGAAGAGTTATTTGTATCACGTCGATATTGTAGATGCCGATGTTGCAGAAAATAACTAGTTGAAAATCTTTTGTTTTTAGTTCCATAACTTCATTCTTTTAACAAGCATTTTTTTCTGTAAGTCCAGTAAGAGGCGCCTTTGGATAAGGCCAGAATACTAAAGACCTGAAAGAGCAGAATACAGTCGGCATGGCTTTCGACAGTTAGCGGCATAGTGAACCGTGCTCGTATATTTCTTTGATAGTAAAATTGTGACAAGCGAGCACACAGTCCACCTGATGGTAAATGGATGGTATGGCCCATAGACATGTACATTTATCCTAGATTAAGAATCAAAATGCTGGTACGTTGTCACCCCTGAGGACTAAGATGAAATGCTTCTTTTCCATTAAAAAGGTTCTCTACACTAACCATACGAAAAATAGCAGCATTAAGCTGCGATTTTACGCTGTCATTCTGTGCGAGCGTGGTCCTATCCCGGTCGAGCCAACCCATTCGTTCTGCAACCATAATATAGCTATAGTGTGTCTCTACCACGTGCATATCAGATGAAAACACTCAGACAGATGGCCAATGATAAATGTGCGAAATATCTTTAACTGTAACTAATTTATGTGTACATCCTACAAAGCCTAGGATGCCTTTGGCATGGCTGCAGCGGGAATGGGAGGAAGGACCACGTTCTCACAGAATACCAGCGCAAAGTAGGAGCAGAATGCTGCTGTGTTTCTTATGGTGAATGTAGAAAATCTAAAACTCTTTTTTTTATTGGTTACGCGGCATTCTATTCATATTCTTAGAGGTGAAGATGGTTAAAAAGAAAATGTATTGCTTAAAGCTTGTTTTTAGTGTGGTGCAAAACTTTTGTATTTAAAGTTGACTGCTACCCAAAGCTTGTCTTTTATGAAAATAAGAAATATAAACCATGAAATCAAAGGTTTTCTTTGAACAACGTTTTCCATTCCCATTTTGTGTAGGTACGTAGATAACAAACTGATAAAACGATATTGTTTGAAGAATTCTAGGAGATTTACTCAGTGTAAAAGTAATCAAGAAAGTAGAGCAAAATAAAAAGGTGTCTTTGTTAGGAGTATACATTTCAATGCTGCCATGAACAGAGTAGGGAATAAAATTGAGAACGATATTATTCATTCACCAGAGTAGCCGTGACTACCGACTGGAACATTTTTTATTCTTACCGATTTAACGTTACACGAGATAATAAAAATCTCGTTTCTTTGTTACGTAGTCCTACAGTCCTCGGCCCTACCGGTACCGAATTATTAAAGAATTGTACGCTCTTGAAAGTAATAAGAAATTTTTTGTAACGGGTTTAGTAATGGCCCGTTAATAGCCCTTCGTGACCCATTTTTATAAAGCTGTAGTAGTACCTCGGGGATTAAGAAATAGGGCTTATTTATTTCATAGTAATGCCATATATGGGCTGATGCTACAAAACGCCATCTAGCAGCTTTGGACTCAATGGAAAGATGTGCTAAGTGACTTATTGTTGACCCGAATTTGGTTTAAACTAATCTTACCAGCCTCGAACACAGGCTCAAAGTAGCCAGCATTTCTGGTCTCTAAGGGATGTATTTCGTAGTGTGCGCAAGAATTCCTCCCTCTTCCTTCCATCATCGGACAACCAGACGTTCGGCTAGTCAAAGAAAAAAAAGTTGATATACAAACACTCGCGCCTGTCACCCAAAGGGGTAGGCAGGGACTACGGACTTCCATTTGGCGCGATCCTGACACCTCTCTCGCCTCCTTTACATCCATATATCTACGCATACACACTCGTCGGTTAAGAGTACTCCTAATCTGGCCCGTTTTTAATGTATCCCTGACTTGGTCGATAAACCTTCATTTAGGGCGTCCCTTTCCGACCCTGTACCCTTAAAAATGTAAACACATCTCATGTAACCAAAGAAGGCAAGTTCTGAAAATCGTTGTTAACTCACTCGTTGAATAACCTATATTCATTGTACATTTTCGGCATTTAACATTCTGGTGTGATTATATATTTTTATATATATACATATACATAAATAAAATTGAAGTGTCTGTTTATAATATCAAAAGAACAGCTTTTTACTAAACACATGAAAGTATATATAGTATATACTTTCATCACTTATAACAAAAACACAATTTTTATCTGTCTGTCTGTTTGTTCGGCTAATCTCCGAAATGGCTGGACTGATTTTAACGGGACTTTCACTAGCATTCAGCTGATGTTATAAGGAGTAACTTAGGCTACTTTTATTTTATAAAAAAAAATATGTTTGTATTGGTAGGTAGGCTTGGCACTGTTTTCCCGATTCCTGCCGCTAGATAATAGTGCCTCCTCTGCACTGTTACGCTCTGAAGAGTATCGAGAGAGTAGTAGCATACTGTGAAGCATTCCATCTCAGTCCTCTGTGGTGACAACGCTTCTATACCCTTCTTTATTTAAAGTTGATTGCAAATTGAATAAAACTACTTTTACGGATGCTGTCGCGTTTAATTAACTTATGTTTATTAATTCCCGACGTTTCGGGTGCTTTACAGCACCCATGGTCACGGGGGAGTGAGGTGCTCTAAAGCACCCGCAACGTCGGGAATTAATAAAAATAAGTTAGTTAAATGCGATAGAATCCGTAAAAGTAGTTTTATTTATTTTATTTCATTTTTTATTATTTGTAGTGTTTGCGTCAAAGACATTTAAGTAGTAGTGTATACCTATATATTTAATTATTTAAATCTCTTTGCTTCGCGTAAATATAAGAAATCATTGATTGCAAATGTGTATGCGGTGCAGTAGCCATTTTTGTCACATTAATAAAAAAAGTTGTGTAATAAAAACATTTAATTGATTAAAGTGTTTTGTATGGAGAAGCATTTTGAATGTATGTTTACTTTTACCAGCCTTAAAGACGACAAACCTACACGTTTTTTATTATGCACAATTAAGGTACCTACAGTACTTTTGAATGATATAAGTGTTACGGCCCGCAGCTGCCCATGCAAAGGTCGCCTTGGCTGGGGCCCATAGCAGCCTGCTCGACGGGCAGACGCGGGTTCGAGCCCGGATGTCTATATGGAAGAATTTCCTATAATACTAAGCCATATGGAAAATGTTCTATCCTACTACAATTTAATGGGGAGGCTAGTCAAATAGAGATTACTTACCTGTATCTGAGGCGACTGCTGTCCCAGGGCTCGGTCAGGCCGGAGATTTGTATGTGTTGAGTGTAGTGGTGTTTTTGTGGTGTTGGTTGTGATAGACCTGACTGGACCGTTGAAGTCGGCAGCAGCCCGGACTTCGGCACCTCTCCAAATTGTGGTAATCTCCAGCGGCGTCACCCACAGTCACTTTCTTTCTTCTTAACGAGGACTGTCTATTAACTTTATCGTACAATTAACTAACTTCCAGACGCCACTAACTCTCGTTTATTATAAAGCGTAACGCCCAACACGAATACCGAATGTCCGGATCAAAGGTCACTTCCGTTTCACGTGGCAACAATTATTTCTAGAACTTAACACGACCTTCTCTAGTGTCACAAAGTTCAGCGTTCAACCGACAACGGAAAATGTTTCTGAACTATATCAAATGCCGCGCGAGGAGTTTATATTGTCAAATGTACTTATATACGCTATCAAATTAGAATAACCAAATTCGCGGTAAATTACGCGCGCATAACGCATAATTCAGACGTTGATCGCAATCAATGTTAACTTCCTAACAATTTGTCAACCCGGCGTCTAATTCTAGACTACAATTCCTCGTCGTGCACAATTTGCTATCAAAACCGACTCTAAAAAATGGAGGTTATCCCGAGCGACTTCACTACGTGCTGTCGATAGCACTGCATTCAAGCAACTCACCTTTGCGCTCGCGCACAGCCACACCGCTCGCCCGAACTTCAAAACCGGTATGGCCCCGAGCCGAGCGCCCTCTGGCGTCAAATCCCGAAACCAGCGTTAGGGCGTGAACAATAAGTTTCATTTCTCTCCTTTTATAATAAACATTAAAAAAGGTACTTCAATTTTCGATGTTCACTATTCGCGTATTAACATAAAACTTAGAAAATTACCCACGGAATCCACGACTATGTTTATCTTAATTATTTATTTATTTCACTTTTTTTATTTTTTAACTTTATACAATACATACTCCTTGGGGGAGGTCTATGTTCAGCAGTCGACTTGTGAAGGGCTGTAATGATGATGATGATGATGATGATACAATTCATATGATGAAATGACGGGCTTGATGTCTGAGGTATTCTCTACCAGTCAAAATTTTTAAGATATTAGAAGATAGAAATATAAATAAAAGTGAATAAATATAACACAAAATAATAAAAAAAAACTTGAATATCAAAAATTATCTATTACTAACGACCCTATCCGGCTTCGCCTGGTTGTCATTTACATTTAAGATAATCATCAAATACCATTTATTTCATGTAATCAATTTTTATTTTAAAAAAAGTTTAATTACATATTTTTATATATTATTTAACTAAATATTTTATAAACATGAGGACTGCCTCTAGTTAACGGTAAAAGAATAGAATTCAAATTTCCTTCCCGATTTTACCCTTGTTTTAAATTTCTTTATCAACGTTATAAATTAATAGACTTGCTTTTGCTCTTTGAAGTTAGTTACTAGTTAGCGTGGTACTGCAGCTTAAACTTTCTCGGGTCGCTGCTGTCACTACCTGGCACTGTTTAATTACGTTTCTTAATAACCGTGTGGAGCAGTTGTATGCCTGCCATATTTCAAACGTTAACTAAAACTACATGCGCATAACACGAAATAATGAGGGCATCCACGACTATTTCTGCCACCAGGGCGGCGCCACTTTCGAGTGAGGTAAAATATTTGACAGATTTCATAGCGGGGACGATAATTTCTTAGAAAAATGTAATCTTTAAGGTTTCTTTCTGTATTATTAGTTATATTTTATATTAATTACATTAGAAATGAATAAACCAAACTATAAATATAACTAAAATACAACTTTAAAAAAAAAGAGTTATAATGTGCAAAAAATTTAAAATCAAACCACTGACGCATTGTGTTATATATTAATATAATACTCTAGACAATGATAAACTATTATTTAAAACTAATTTCTCAATTAAATGACACTGTGTAACAAAAAAACTTTACCTCAGTCGCTAGTAGCGACATCTGGTGAGTGGAAGATTATTAGCCCTCATTACACTTTTATAATTTGTTTCCGTTAAAATGTTCTGCACACATAGTTCTTTGCCATTGTCTATAAGAAATGTGCCTGTACCGTTAATTACCTGATAAATAAGATAATAAACTGACTGACTGACTATACTTTAAAAAACAACAATATTATGATACAGAAAAACCGCTTTGTATAGCGCGAGTTAAGTAACAATTAACGCCATCTGTTCATCGAAGATAAAATCTCCCCGTCAGTGCCTTGTATATAATCTCAGTCAGAGCAGCTTCTTTTGTTGTTAAACAGTATTGAGCTATCCATCCGTTACAGTCTAAAGTCAACTGCTAAACAAAGACCTCCCCAATATATTGCCTCGTTGACAACCGCAGTTTTTTATTGTTTTGAGTAGTTATCAGGAAGGCGCTGCTGCCCATCTTCTATTTCGGTTTCCCTTTGTCGTTTCAGCACCAACGGGGCGATACGGGGTAGCGGATATTCTTATATCGCCAATGCATATTGAGCTATATTCAACTCTAAAAAGAGTTCTCGTATTAACTAATTTTTTTATAAGATAGGGTGACAAACGAGCACACAGTCCACCTGATGGTAAGTGGCTGCTGTTGCCCATAGACATCTACATATATCCTCGTTTGCGAATCAAAATGCAGATGCGTTGCCACCCGTGAGGACTAAGATGGAATGCCTCGTTTCAAGTAAAAAGGGTCTCCGGTTCTCTGCACTCACCATACGAAACACAGCAGTGTTAAGCTGCTATTTGACGCTGGTATTCTGTGAGAGGGTGGTCCTTCCCCGGTCGAGCCAACCCATTCGTGCTACAACTATAATACTAATATAGCTGCAGCATGGCTCTACCACGAAAAGAACATGAGATTATCAGACCTTAATTTTGAAACTATAGCAGACTGAAAATTAACGCCTACCAAACGAAATTTTTGTTACTTACATTTTATCCTCAGCCTCTCTCATGGGAGATGTAAACGATTTCACAGAGTTGAAGCCATTCAAAGTGAAAGTAATTAATTTTGGGTAATTGTAAATGGAACAAAAATAATGGATTCATCATAACATAACATAAACTATCACGCGTGTTACCCAGAGGAGTAGGCATCTCTGCCTACTCCTCAGAGAGACTGCAGACTTCCATTTGGCACGATCCTGACCTTTTTTTTGTAGGAGAGGGGGCAAACGAGCATGCAGCTCACCTGATAGTAAGTGACTACCGCCGCCCATGATCAATTGCAACACGAGGGAGGGAATTGCAGATGCGTTGCCGGCCTTTTAAAAAGGAGTACGCTCTTTTCTTGAAGGTCCCTAAGTCGTATCGGTCCAGAAAAATCGCTGATGGTAATCGATTCCACAAGGAAGTCGTGCGAGAAAGAAAACATCTTCTAAATCGCACAGTGGTGGACCGCCAATCATCCAGATGGTGCGGATGGTATCGGGAGTTCTACCGCGACGTGCGTTCGTGAAATTTGGCGGCTGGGATTAATCCGAACAATTCCTCAGAGCACTCCCCGTGGTAAATATGAAAGAAAATGCAAAGGGATGCAACATCTCTTCCAGTGCCAACGAATCGAGCCGATCGGAAAAGACCCGGTCGTCGACGATTCAAGCCGCTCTGCGCTGGATGCGGTTAAGTGGAAGGAGCTGGCACTGGGGAGCCCCTGCCCAGAGATGGGAACAGTATATGAGGCCGAACCTGCGCCTTGTAAAGTTGCAGGCGGTGTGCCGGCATGAAATAGTGTCCCACTCTGCTAAGCACGCCAAGCTTTTTAGAGGCCAATTTGGCCTTCTATTCCAAGTGACCACGAAACTGCACGTCGAAATGTCGACTCCGAGGATTCCGATACTGGCTGAGGCAAGAAGGGGAGTGCCTTGAAACTGAGGAGATACGACAAACGGGTTCTTTTTAGCGGTAAACGCGCAAACTTGTGTCTTCTGAGGATTAAACTGGACTAGATTTAGTCGCCCCCAATCCGAGACTTTGTCCAGCAAAGACTCGACTTCAGACACAAGTTTGTTCCGGTACTCGGCGACGTTTTCCCGAAAAATATTGGCACGGCCGGTGTATAGAGCATCACCAGTACTGTTATCCGCATAGTAATGAATGTTACCTGTTAGCAACATATCATTGATATGCAGAAGAAACAGCGTTGGTGATAGCACATAGCCGTGTGGAACACCAGCGTTAATAGGCTTGTAGTCAGAACATGCACCGTCTACAACGACCTTGATGCTCCGATCTGCAAGGAAGCTGGTGATCCAATTGCACAATTTCTCGGGAAGCCCATAGGAAGGGAGCTTCGAAAGAAGCGCTTTGTGCCAAACCCGATCGAAGGTCTTCGCAATGTCCAAACTAACGGCCAATGCCTCCCCCTTGGACTCTACTGCCTTCGCCCATCTATGAGTCACGTAGACTAGAAGATCACCAGCTGATCAACCCCGATGAAAACCGTATTGGCGGTCACTAATTAGCTGGTAATCCTCAAGGTACCGCATGAGCTGGCAGTTAATAATGGATTCCATTATTTTGGAGAACAAGGAGGTGATCGCGACAGGCCTATAGTTGGACGGGTCTGAGCGGTCGCCTCTTTTAGGGATCGGGTGGACATAAGCTGTCTTCCATGAATTCGGGACTACGCCTTGGGAGTAGAAGTACCGGAAAAGAGGCGTTAGGACCGGTGCCAACTCCGGAGCACACGTCCTCAGCACAATTGGGGGCATTCCGTCAGGCCCATTCGACTTCTGGATGTCCAGGGAGATGAGTGCTTTGCGAACCGAGCGCTGTGCGAACAGCACATCCGGCATGGAGCACTCACACTGCGGGATGGTCGACGGTATTTTCCCCCTGTCATCAAGAGTCGAGTTGGACGCAAAAAGGGAGCCTAAAAGGTCGGCTTTGTCTTTTGCGTCTTGGGCCAGTGAGTCGTCCTCCCTGTGCAGAAATGGTAGTGATGGCTTACAGAAATTCCCTTGGACAGCCTTGGCGAGAGATCAGAATGCACTGGTTCCCGAAGGAAGGCGAACTAGTTTCTCGCCAATTCTGCCTATGTGCTCTGACTTTGCCTTGGCAATAACTCTTTTCAAGGACCGGGAGGCGAAGTTATACTTCTTTTTAAGTGTGCCTGTGTTTACATCCCGAGTCGCCGAAGCCGCAGCCCAGGCTTGATAACACTCCTGCTTACTGCGTAATGCAGTTTTACAGGAGCGACCAAACCAAGGCTAAGATCTGCCTCCGATGGTTACCACAGATGATGGAATAAATAGTTCCATTCCCTGTAGCACCACATCAGTGACAGAGTCAGCAGCAGCGCTGGGATCATCCGGCGAGAAGCAAATCCGCCCCCATGGGTAGGATGCAAAGAAAGACCGCATTCCGTCCCAATCCGCCGACCTGTAATGCCCAACACTGCGGCAACCTGCAGAACGCAACCGCGAGGGCAGCGTGAGTGGCACCACACTCCGGATCAGACAATGGTGCGAAGAGCCGAGAGGGGCATCGACGGAAACCTGATATCCGGCCGGATGAGAGGTCAGCAGAAGTTCCAACAGGGAAGGTGTATGATCTTCCACAAATGGAATCCGCGAAGGCGAACTAACCAGTTGTATCAGATCATATTCCAAGGCAAAGTCATAAACAGATCTCCCCGCATGATCGGTTAAACGTGAACTGAGCCATTCGGCGTGGTGGGTGTTAAAATCGCCAAGGATCAGGATCTTTGCGGAAGGGAGGACGACTCACTGGCCCATGACGCAAAAGACAAAGCCGACCTTTTAGGCTCCCTTTTTGCGTCTAAGTCGACTCTTGATGACGGGATCCCGCGGTGTGAGTGCTCCATGCAGGATGTGCTGTTCTCACAGCACTCGGTTCGCAAAGCACTTCTCTCCCTGGACATCCAGAAGTCGAGTAGCCCTGACTGACGGAATCCCCCCAATTGTGCTGAGGACGTGTGCTCCGGAGTTGGCACCGGTCCTAACGCGTCTTTTCCGGTACTCCTACTCCCAAGGCGTAGTCCCGAATTCATGGAAGACAGCTTTTGTCCACCCGATCCCTAAAAAAGGCGACCGCTCAGACCCGTCCAACTATAGGCCTGTCGCGATCATGTTCTCCAAAATAATGGAATCCATTATTAACTGCCAGCTCATGCGGTACCTTGAGGATCACCAGCTGATTAGTGACCGCCAATACGGTTTTCGTCGGGGTTGCTCAGCTGGTGATCTTCTATTCTACGTGACTCATAGATGGGCGAAGGCAGTAGAGTCCAAGGGGGAGGCATTGGCCGTTAGTTTGGACATTGCTAAGACCTTCGATCGGGTTTGGCACAAAGCGCTTCTTTCGAAGCTCCCTTCCTATGGGCTTCCCGAGAAATTGTGCAATTGGATCACCAGCTTCCTTGCAGATCGGAGCATCAAGGTTGTTGTAGACGGTGCATGTTCTGACTACAAGCCTATTAACGCTGGTGTTCCACAAGGCTGTGTTCTATCACCAACGCTGTTTCTTCTGCATATCAATGATATGTTGCTAACAGGTAACATTCATTGCTATGCGGATGACAGCACTGGTGATGCTCTATACACCGGCCGTGCCAATATTTCTCGGGGAAACGTCGCCGAGTACCGGAACAAACTTGTGTCTGAAGTCGAGTCTTTGCTGGACAAAGTCTCGGATTGGGGGCGACTAAATCTAGTCCAGTTTAATCCTCAGAAGACACAAGTTTGCGCGTTTACCGCTAAAAAGAACCCGTTTGTCGTATCTCCTCAGTTTCAAGGCACTCCCCTTCTTGCCTCAGCCAGTATCGGAATCCTCGGAGTCGACATTTCGACGTGCAGTTTCGTGGTCACTTGGAATAGAAGGCCAAATTGGCCTCTAAAAAGCTTGGCGTGCTTAGCAGAGTGGGACACTATTTCATGCCGGCACACCGCCTGCAACTTTACAAGGCGCACGTTCGGCCTCATATACTGTTCCCATCTCTGGGCAGGGGCTCCCCAGTGCCAGCTCCTTCCACTTAACCGCATCCAGCGCAGAGCGGCTTGAATCGTCGACGACCGGGTCTTTTCCGATCGGCTCGATTCGTTGGCACTGGAAGAGATGTTGCATCCCTTTGCATTTTCTTTCATATTTACCACGGGGAGTGCTCTGAGGAATTGTTCGGATTAATCCCAGCCGCCAAATTTCACTAACGCACATCGCGGCAGAACTCCCGATAACATCCACACCATCTGGATGATTGGCGGTCCACCACTGTGCGATTTAGAAGATGTTTTCTTCCTCGCACGACTTCCTTGTGGAATCGATTACCATCAGCGATTTTTCCGGACCGATACGACTTAGGGACCTTCAAGAAAAGAGCGTACTCCTTTTTAAAAGGCCGGCAACGCATCTGCAATTCCCTCCCTGGTGTTGCAGTTGTTCATGGGCGGCGGTAGTCACTTACCATCAGGCGAGCCGCATGCTCGTTTGCCCCCTCTCCTATAAAAAAGGGACTTGTTGTAGCAAGGAATCTGTAGCCATTTGGTTGTGGTCGATGAGTCGGTCTGTGTCGGCATTACCGCAATGGGACCTATAGAGGCACCCGTAGAAGCGCGGATGGTCGTCGCTGTCTACGCGTAGCGAAAGGATGGACAGGTCCGAACCTTCACGACTGCCGAGGCGTCGAGAACAGATGTCCTCTCTGGCATACACGCAAACTCCAGCCCGAGGCACAAAGGAGTACTCCAATTTGTACCCCGCGTAGGAGAGATACGATATCAGCCGGGGAGGAAACCTGCGTCTCGGTCAAAAAGAACAAGGCCGGCTTCGCCGTCTCGAGATTGTAATGGACGGTGTTTAGGTTCGAGTGAAGTCCCCTGATGTTGCAGAATTTCACGGATAGCGTGGCAGGGGTCGCCTTGGTATTGTTGCTCAGTTTGCAGCAGCAGCAGAAGCAGTTATGTTTTTGAGCGGAATTTTGTCCCCCTCCCCCCCCCCAGAATACGCGCGACAGCCTGAGCACCCACGCCCAGGAGTGGAATAACATGGTCGTTGATGCGCAGCGAGGGATTCTCCTGGGATGTTGGTACCCTCCTGGGGTAGTCTTTCGTGTAATTCCGCTACCATGTTAATGGGGGCGGGGGCGGGGGGGGGGGGGGGAATTGGGCCTCCGGCCACCTGCACTCACCAGACGAAACGCAGAAGCAGAGCTTCTACTTCACGCCGATATTCTATGAGGTCGTGGTACCAACCCGTCTCGAGCCGGCCCATACGTGTAACAGCAAAAACAGCTGCGTGGCTCTACCGCCGTTAAAACCCCTCTCGCTTCTTTCAAATACATATTATACATACGTATACATGCTTGACGGTAAGGGTACTTTTAATTTGGCACATTGTTAAAAAATTAAAAATTAAATTGAGTTCAAATTCTCTACTAAATTAAGAAGTTATTTAAGCTTCTTCGTGAGTGTAAGTTCATTTCATTTTGTAAACCAAACTTTTAATTCATTAAATAGGAATAGAAAACAATTATCAAGCTTCATTTTATTTTATATAAGCCGTGGTAGCTCAGGGGCTAATCACTCGTTATGAATTTTACAGTTGCGAGCAACTTGAGTTCGATTCCCGCCGACACTAATGATATTGTTAATTGCAATTTTAAATGCTGATTTACTACGTGCTCAACGGTGAAGGAAAATATCGTGTGGAAACCTGTATGTATGAAGAATAAAGTATTTTGAAGACATGAAGTCCGCCAATATTGAAGCACCATGGCCGACTAATTGGCTCATAACCCTTTCAGAAATAAGAAGAGGCCTGTGCTGTGACGAACCTCATTTTATACTTTACTTAAAATATCGTGTCTGATATACCTACTCATATAAATTTAAAAAAATAACCTTTTCCACAGACGCAAACCTAAAATTAGGCATACACGCACTAAAAAATTCAAATAAATTCGTGCAGGTTTGTGTGTAACGTGAATTTTATGGCATACCCGTGCCGCAATAAGAGTAAAATCGTGTTATTGTAGTTCAAAATCTTTAATAATGTTGGCGGAGTCAAAAAGTCGCAGTGTTCTAATATTAAGCAAATATCTACCATGCGCTGTAGGCGTAAGATATGAAATTTTATGTTTGTCAAACCTCATTTTATTGCCACGTTTTAATTAACTTGCTTTCTTGTCTATTTGGTACAAATTTTGCAATTGTTTTAAATTAACTTCCATAAGTGTATAGTTTTACCGTGTAGTGGCAATGTTAAAATAACCACTAAATAACCCATAATATCATCCCGTGGAAGTCGCAAGAGGTGACAGAGAGAAACAAACCAGGAGATGGGCAGCAGCAACATCTTTCTAATAAGGACTTAAAAAAAAACTGCGGCTGCCAACCCACTTGCCAAGCGTGCCAACCTATGTCCATTAGTAGACTTTTGATAAATTGTAACGGTAAAATAGTAACAGTCCTGTGGATGTTATCCTTTACCGCACATGCACGTCGAAAATCAGTACATAAAATTGCAATCAATAGTTTCATTTTTGCTGACAGGGATTGAATTAGAATTACTCGCGTACTATGAAATCTACGAAGAGAGAGAGAGAGACTACTACAGCTTTTTTCTCAATTCATATAAAAAAAGTTAAATTAAAGTCGATAACTTATCGAGCGGATGTACGCTAAGTAATTTTTTACCAACTTTAATATAATCTACTTCCGCAAAGTGACACCTTGTTTGAAAAACCTATGTCGGTTTTACCTTCACAGTAATGAGAGGAGGTATGGGCCCCGCTGTGGAAATATAGGCTGTAACTTTGATTACTATTAAATTAGTTTTACTTGCTAACAAAAAGGTTTAAAGTATCTTCTAGCGTATATTCGCTTCTTCCCTGCGTCCTTCCTCCAAAGAAGTGAACAAATATTTGAAATACATAATCGATTTATAATGTAAAACAAATTGACTAAGACTTTCTGTTATCGGACAAAGTAACTCATTTCCTTTACAAAAACACCAAGTTATTACGTTATATTATGGATGTACCCAATTGCTCAGGGATTGAAAACGGTCCCAAAATACCGGTATAGTACCGGTATTTAAGGGTTTCGGTACCTATACCGGAACAGGAACCAGAACCTAAATTAGAACCTTTAAGAACCTTTATTTTACCGGTTCCTAAGTAAAGCGAAGGCGAGTCCAAACTTGTTTGAGGTGAGGTTGGGTAGACGGCGCGAGGCGGCGCGCGGCGGAGTATGAGAAGAGGGGAGTTTGTAAAATATCACATTTGTATTGGTGAATCTTATGTTGCATATCAATGCAGTGTTGCTAATTCTACGGATTTTCTATAGATAAACGGAAATTTGTCATCATCTACGGAACTACGGAATTTGACGTTGCAATCTACAGAATGTTTATAAACTTAACAAGATTTTTTTTATCATGAGTGTGAACTTGCCGACAATGTCATTCTCTTTCTCATCTTTTAATGTTGTCTGTATTAAATTATATTTAATAATTAATTCTATGCTATCTGTATTAAAATAAAACCATTCTTACTCATAAATATCAAATTTTTGTGACGTTAATCGATTTCAAATGTTAATAGCTTAGATCATCATCATCATCATTACAGCCTTTCATAAGTCCACTGCCGAACATAGGCCTCCCCCAAGGAATGCCATTTCTTCCCCATCGGTTGTCGGTTCTTCGAGCTATATGGCCGGCCCACTGCCACTTCAGCTTACTAATCCGATGGGCTATGTCGGTTACTCTGGTTCTACTGCGGATATCCTCATTCCTAAGTTTATCACGCAGAGAAACTCCAAGCATAGCCCTCTCCATAGCTCGCTGAGCGACCTTGAGCTTCCTCATACGGCCAGCAGTTAAGGACCACGTCTCAGTTCCGTAAGTCATCACTGGCAACACGTACTGGTTGTACAATTTCGTTTTAAGGTTTTGAGGTATATCTGACGAGAAGATGTGTCGTAGTTTCCCGAACGCTGCCCAGCCGAGTTGAATCCGTCGATTGACCTCTCGGTCTAAGCTGGACTTACCTAGTCGGACTATTTGTCCCAGGTAAACATACTCGTCAACAACTTCGAGCTTAGTGCTCCCAACAACTGCCGGCATAGGTGTGACATGGACATTAAACATAATCTTTGTTTTGTCCATGTTCATCTTAAGACCTATCCGTTGGGAGACACTATTGAGGTCATTGAGCATAGTGCTTAGGTCCTCCAGCGATTCTGCCATAAGGACTATATCGTCGGTAAATCGAAGGTGAGTGATGTACTCGCCATTGATGTTGATACCGTATCCTTTCCAGTCCAGAAGCTTGAAAACGTCTTGTCTTACACCTCTCTGCAGTTGGATAGGTTTCGTACTCTGGTTCTGTACTCGGATAGCCACCGTAGCTCTACTGAACAAACACTTCAGCACTTCGATATACCGACAATCAACTTGGCACTGCTGAAGGGACTGCAGCAACGCCCAAATTTCGACGGAATCAAAGGCTTTCTCATAGTCTACATACGCCAGACATAGTGGCAAATTGTACTCTTCGGACTTCTGTACAATTTGCCGAAGGGTATGTATGTGGTCTATGGTGCTAAAGCCCTTTCGGAAACCGGCTTGTTTGGGAGGCTAGAAGTAGTCAAGTCTGCGCGCGAGACGATTCGTAATGACGAAAACAGCACGTAGACGCGGCTCAGAAGGAAAATCGGCTTGTACTTCTTCAAGAGAGCGTTGTCACCTTTCTTGAAGAACAAGACCACCGCACTTCTGCTCCATGCCTCCGGTGTAATACCACCATGGACGACGGAATTAAAGAGCTTCTGAAGGACTTCAAGTACCGGTTTTCCACCGGCTTTCAGAAGCTCCGATGTAATTCCATCCTCGCCTGGGGCCTTACCGTTTTTAAGGTGCTGGAGAGCCATTCTAATCTCGCTCAGATTGACGTCCGGGATATCATCGGAATAGTGTCGGATAAGATTTGCTCTTCGATCGTTATTCACTCGTGTGGCTCCAACCATGATGTGTACAGCTGCCCATAGAACCTCTCAATCTCACTCAAAATCTCAGGTGTCCCGGAAACGATGCTGTCACACTCGGTCTTCAGCTTCGACAGTTGGCTCTTTCCGGCAGACAGATCTCTAGCAAAGACTTTGGAGCCCTGGTTCCGCTCGATCGCTTCTTCAATAAGAGCAGTATTAAAGTTGCGGAAGTCCCGCCGCTTGCATTTAGAGATCTGTCCGTTCAGTTGCCTGTATGCTGTCAAGTCTGTGGAAGAATGTAGCTTCATATCCCGTCTAACAGCCATGAGACTAAGTGTGTAATCGGAGAGTTTTTGTGTTCTTCTGCGGCGGGTCTTGCTAAACTTAGCTCCGACCGCATGGTCAGTTTCCACGGGCTTGTCATTCATATCTTCCACTGCATTGCAATCTTCTAGGCACTGAAAACGGTTTCGTAGCTCGAGCTGAAAGGTTTCGGGACTTTGGAGTAGAGCACGAGAGAGACGGAGCGTTGACTTCATTAGACGTGTCCTCTCCAACTAAACGTTTAGGTTCAGTGTGCTTGTCACCATTCGGTGATTGCTGCCGGTTTTCACCCTCGCGATCACTGAGACATCACTGAACAGTTGTCGTCTGGTTGTCATAATGAAGTCAATCTCATTTTTTGTCGAACCGTCGGGGCTCGACCAGGTCCACTTTCTGCGGGGCCGCTTGTGGAAGAAAGAGTTCATCATAAAGAGTCCCTCTTTCTCCATGAAGTCGGCCAGCTGCTGGCCCCTTTGGTTTCGTTGCCCTATTCCAAATTTCTCCTTTCCCTACTTACTACAAATTCCCTACTTTCAGCTCACCGTTCTCTCTTGTACCTAGTTTTGCGTTGAAGTCTCCCATTAACACCGTATATTGGGTTTTGGAGGAATGCATAGCTCTAGAGATATCCTCATACATTTCCTCTATCTCCTCACCGGGGTGTGTCGAGGTTGGTGCGTAAATCTGTATGACCTTCAGCGAGTACCGTTTGGTGATTCTGAGTATAAGGTACGTGACCCTCGTTGACACACTGCCAATCTTTACAACGTTGTTAACGAGAAACTTGTGGACGATAAATCCGACACCTCCTTGGGACAGATGGTCGCCCTCCCGGTGATAGAGCAAGTTGCCGGATTCGAGGATTACCGTGTCCTCCCCCTCTCTTCGGACCTCGGATAGTCCTATAATATTGCAGTGCAACTTGTCTATCTCTTCTTCTAGCTCCAGGATCTTCTCGTCAGTCCTCAGGGTGCGTGCGTTATAAGTTGCCAGGTCAAGTCGTCTTAGGTGGCAACCGAACCTCCACCGGAGATTCTTAGCACCCCTGCCCCGCCCTTACCATGGTCGCCACCCTAGCCAGGAATAGCGGAGCTGACTGGGACTGGGGGCCGTCTCGTAGTAACTTTATTTATTTTGGGGGGTATATTGCCATAGTTGCCACGCTTGGCAGGCGGGTTGGCAACCGCAGGTTTTTATTGTGATATTGCTGTTATCAGGAAGATGCTGCTGCCCATCTCCTGACTGTATCCCACTGTCGCCTCTTACGACACCCACAGATATTCTTAACCGTCACTACACAGCTATAGTTTTTCATTGTGACATAAATCACCCGAGTCTGAAACACCGTAATATATTAAATAATAAACTAACAAAAACCAGAAAATAAAATCCATGTTAATAAGTCGTTATAATCAAGTTTGAAACGTATTTTTTTAGTATTACTATCCACAAATATTAAAGTGTGTATAGTTCCTTTATTTGTTGTTTACTAAAGATTATTTAAATAAAAAAAAAAACATTTAATTATAATCAATGTTTTATGGTTTATTTTTCTTACATGTGGAGCTTGATTCGATGTTATACCACATTTAAATTTACAACAAGAATTTTCCATGACAGAATGACTTTATCCACTAAGTTCAAAAACAAATATTGTCGGTCCTTAACGGAACGGATATTTTGAAATAGCATCTACGGAATTGTACAGAATTTTTATACCAATCTACGGATTTGGAGAAATTTGATTATAGGTTCTCGGAACCGGTATTTAGAACCGGTACATCGGAACCCCAACCGGAACCGATACCGGAACTGGAACCGTACCGAAAAGAGGAACCTTTATAAGAACCTAAATGAAGAACCAGAACCGAAATTGGTACCGGTATTCAATCCCTGAATTGAATTGCAATTGAATTGCTTACCTTGTTATTAAGAAATAGAGTCTATACTAGCATAATAATGTTGCTGAGTTTCGTATTCAATTTACTTTAATTAGTTTTTGCAAAAACTTTGGCTCCAGCAGCTAGGCTTTGAAAACATTAGGTGCAACTAAGTAATACCCTAACGACTAGATCACGTGATCGTCTAATTATAAAAGTTAGATTTTCTGTCTACGGTCTACGTAAAGAAATTGTTTTTCCTTAGTTATACTTCTGCTGACCTGACCTTTAAAATGAATTGTATGAAAAATACTGCAGTTTTTAAATAACACCTATTTCTTTAGACACACGCCCTTCACAGCCGCTTCAAATGAACATGTGAAAGATGTCAATTGAATAGAGTCCACAGCTCAGGTATAGAAGCACCTTACAGAAAAGTTTTCGAGATCCCTTGTTGCACTTTGCTTTCACCACACTTACCAAATGATATTGCGATCAGAGCACTAGCTCGCTTTATTGTAGGTCTTGAGTTCTATTCATACTCGTAATCGCATACGCTGTGAAACAACATTCTTTCTTCGATCGTATAGTTTAAGTCGAAGGATGGATACGAATTTTATTATGTCAAAAGCTTCTACAGGCGAACTGCAGCTGGAGCCAACTTCTAAAACAAGACGCCTCTAGGAAGTAAGTGAATAATCCATTACTCAGAGGTGACTACTTTATAAAGGATTTCAGTAATCGATGCAATGCTGTGACAATAGGTGACACCTCCCCTGACGCGAACTAAGTGCCTTCAGTAGGC
This sequence comes from Parnassius glacialis, assembly GCA_033319125.1. Classification (NCBI taxonomy): domain Eukaryota; kingdom Metazoa; phylum Arthropoda; class Insecta; order Lepidoptera; family Papilionidae; genus Parnassius; species Parnassius glacialis. The sequence goes on along the minus strand of JAVANC010000009.1, from coordinate 37,977,349 downwards.
AAGAAAGGCATCATATCACCTTGAAAAAACTCGGAGAATTAGCCCCGATATTTATATTAGTCGTGATGCTATTTAATCACCACAAATATAGCAAACCCATCACAAATTCATTGGTGAACACTAGCCTTCAAACACGGTTTAAGCTGCCTATAATCATCTACTAATTTTTTCTTCAATAATACTACTTTTACGGATTTTATATTTTCTTGTTTTCTTACTTCTGGTTTTAAAAAAAAACGTTACCCCCACACTAGAATTTCTCCTGTATCATGGAGGCAGTTTACAAACATAAATTGCACAAGGACAAACATCCAGATCTGGAACAATTATTTGTAGGCCATACAAATACTCGTTCCGTGCGGGATTTGAACCCGCGGCCGCCAGCGCAACAACTCATTGCTAGGAGCCACGGAGCTGTCATTTCATTATCATTTCTTCTTATGAGGGATTGCCTTACATTATTAGCTCAATAACTGAAGAAAGTTTTTGTTAAAAGAACATGAATTTGAGATTTTAACGTCTATGCGTAAATAGTCTTTCATTTTATGTATGTAATTTACATACGAATATAAATACTCGTAAGATTGAAATGTCTGTTTTTAATATTGAAATAACTGACTTCTATTAAGCTCAAGAGGTTATTTATGTGATACTAAGACGTAATATGTCTTTATGTATGTCTGTCTGTCTATCCAGGCCAATATTTTCGGAATACCTGAGCGAATTGCGATGAAATTTTACGAACAGATAGGGGCAATCCCATGAGAGATTTAGGCCATTTTATCAGAAAACCTTGAAATAGTTTTTGGAATAACGAAAAATTTATAAAATAAATGGTCTATGATTATATTAAATGTAAATAACGCCTATCAAGGCTTAGCCGGGGTGGGTCGCTGGTTAATCATTAAGTTTTGCCTTAGAAATTTAGAACACTGACCGATTCACGTTCAACTTAATAACTTTCAAAAATTCTGTTAAATTTTATGTACTTTACAAAAAAAAAACAAATTTTAAAGTTTTAACTCATAGTAAATACGTTTGTTTTGTGTACCACATTGAATTGTCAAAGTAAGAAAATTACTGATTTTTTTTTAATAGAAGAGGAGGCAAACCTGCATGTCTGAGAAATAAAAAAATATTTCGAAGACTTGAAGTTCGTCAACACGCTTTGGGGTAGCGCGGCTGACATTTCCTTGCCCTAAAACCCTCTCAGAAATGAGAGGAGGCTTGAGCCTCCAGTCAAACATGAGTCACCAGTGGGACGTAAATAGGCTGCAACTTTACTTTAGAAGAGGAGGCAAACGAGCATGCGGCCCGGCCAGATGGCAAACGACTACCGCCACGCATGAACAACTGCAACACCAGGGGAATTGCAGATGCGTTGCCGGCCTATTTTTTTTTAAATTTCGCCATAGTTGCTACGCTTGGCAGGAGGGTCGACAACCGCGGTTTTTTTATTGTTTTGACATATTATCAGGAAGATGCTGCTGTCGATCTTCTGTTACATTTTTGTCCATTGCCACTTATGGGGTTGTGGGTTTTCTTACACCATAATTATACGGTAATACGATAAAATACGGCTATTTGAATAAGTGACATACTAATCTTTTTTTTTTATAGAACAAGAGTGACAAACGAGCACACAGTTCACCTCATGGTAAGTGGTTGCTGTGGCCCATAGACATCTATATCTGTGTTCGTTTGCGAATTAAAATGCAGATGCGTTGTTCAACCGTGAGGACTAAGATAGAATGCCTCTTTTCTAGTAAAATAGGTCTCCGGTTCTCTACACTCACCATACGAAACACAGCAGAATTAAGCTGCTATTTTACGCTGGTATTCTGTGAGAACGTGGTCCTTCACCGGTCGAGCCAGCCCATTCGTGCTACAACTATACTACTAATATAGCTGCAGCATATCTCTACCACGTAAAAATAATCTACTGTAGATAATCGAATGCATTCCGCAACCATAGTCAGTGATGCGCTGTATTAATAAAACAACTTACAAATCGGGCGTATCAAACTGAGTTTTCCTCGAAAACGCGCCTTCCATCTCAAAAGTACCTCGATTATGGTGGTATCTGATTATAATAAAGGGCGCAAACATGAGTCACTGAGAGACTTTAAATTTTTTCCTTTTGTTGTAGTGACTATCTATCTGTCGCGTACACACGCGGTAATATTTCTACTTAGTCGAGTCATAAGTTCTGTCAAAACCTTATTGTTTAAAAATTTTAGAATACCTGCTAGTTGAACAGCCGCAATTTTAAAAATATTACGTTTGGGCTTGCCAAAAATAAAAAAGACATTAATTTTCATTCATTTTGAAATATGGAATGATCGAAGAAAGAAGACGGAGCAGCGGTTATCGCGTTCGTTGCACCGCTGTGGTTACGCGCCAAAAAAGATTTTCAATATTCTACAAAAATGAAAAATAACCCTGTGATTTATTTATCGCACTATCAAACGATTCACTGAAGATTCAAGCTTCGAAGATCGTAAGAGGACCGGCTGATCTCGTACAGTTAGGACAACTGCGATCATCAAAGCAGTAAATGCGTGAATCCAACGAAATCCTGTTCGTAAACAAAAAATATTAGCTCTTCAAATGGGCCTAAGCAAAACCACGGTGAAAAGAGTGATCAATGAAGACCTAGAACTACGAGCTTATCGTAAGAAAACCGTATATTTTTTGAACGACCGTTTGAAAAAAAATTAGGCTGGATAGATCCCGCGATTTATTACGGCGGTACGCGGGAAAAAATGCAGCGAAATTTTGTTTTCGAATGAAAAAATTTTTAACGTCGAAGAAAGTTTTAATAAACAAAATGATAAGATGTATGCCCACGGCAGTGAAAAAGCCAGCACGCGTATTCCGAGGGTTCAACGAGGACATTATCCTTCGTCACTCATGGTTTGGCTTGAACGCTTAACTGAGGAGTTTTTCTATGAAAAAAGTGTAAAAACCAGTACCGAGGTGTACCAAAATACCTTCCTAACAAACATTGTGAAACCTCTTTCTCAAACAATGTTCAAAAACAGACATTGGATATTCCAACAGGTCTCTGCACCAGCTCATAGGGCACGAAGCACGCAAAACTCGTTGACCAACCGTGGAATTGACTTCATCGGACATGAAAACTGGCCCTCTGTTAGACCAGATTTAAACCCACTGGATTACAAGATATGGCAACATTTGGAGGAGAAAGTCTGCGCTAAGCCTCATCAGAATTTGGAATCTCTCCGAGCATCTTTGGCTAAAGCAGCGGCAGAAATAAATATGAGTTTGGTGGGTGCTGCGAGTGATGATTGGCCGCGTCGATAAAGGGCATGTATTCAAAATAGGGGAGGGCATTTTGAACCTTTAATTTTTGACCTTTTATTTCATATATAATTTCTATATAATTATCAAAAAGTGTATCATTAATTTTAAAAAAGTTTTTGACAGAACTTATGACCTGACTAAGTAAAAGAACTGTATCCGCGAACGGTCTTCACCGCCGGCGGCGAGAGGTCAGGTTATTTTCTTACCTCAAAGCTCTCACATAATGTAAAATATTTTATATATTTCATTTGTATTAAGTAAATAGCGCTAACTTTTTTAAAACAATAAAAGAGACTTAATCTTAGCCATGAAATCTCTAGAGTGGTTTTAACGATAAGTATACTCTGTTACGTTAGCAACAATACACATTTTTAATATTCAACGTGTAAAATAACCAATTTAACTGTAACTAGTAACCCAACTATTATTAAAACAATGAGCGCGATCAAAATGCTTATAATTAACATCAAATGACACACGATTTTTGTTGTTTTTGTTAGGTTAGTTTTATTTTTCACATATCTATACGCAGCACCTTTTAAATAATATAAGTTAAATTTTCTCCTTTTTAAAATAATTAAAAAAAAACGTACGACAATTTGCGATGTTCTCGTAATGACTATTAATATAGTCTTATAAACTTTATCTTTCCCCAATGTCTTAGTCCATTCTAACATGCTACTAACAAACATTTTAAATAATCAAAAGAGAGAATATCAATTGAGTTTCCATAAAAATCTAGCGTAATGGGATAAACGAAAAAGTGGTAGAGCCATGTTGTAGCTATATTAATGATGTGGTTGTAGCACGAATAGGGTCGGCTCGACCGGGGAAGGACCACGCTCTCACAGAATACCAGCGTGAAGTAGCAGCTTAACGCTGCTATGTTTCGTATGGTGAGTGTAGAGAACCGGAGACCCTTTTTACTGGAAACGAGGCATTCCATCTTAGTCCTCAGGGGTGACAACCCATCTGCATTTTGATTTGTAATAGAGGATAGATCTAGATGTCTATGGGCCACAGCAACCATTTATCATCAGGTGGACTGTGTGCTCGTTTGTCACCCTAATTCTATAAAAAAAAAAGTTTAAATACCATCTTACTATACATTCGACCCTCAACATTAGCAAGTGAAGATGTGAAAGACGATTGCACAGCGGTGTCAACAAGGTCAAGCGTGGAAATGTTTCGCTGCTTAATGCAAAGCTTTGTTTACTATTTCTCATAAATATTTAACGCTAAGGCATGTAATTTTTTTAAATATTCGTCGAAATATAACTGTTTTTGCATGCAATCGTATTCAATATTATATGTGACTAGCTATTCCCTGCGACTTCGCCCGCGTGTAATTTAGGGATTAAATTTTTTGCGCGGAACCCCAACTCTTTTGCAAAATAAAAATAGCTTAAGTTACTCCTTATAACATCAACTATCTGTCAGTGTAAGTTCCGTCAAAATTGATCCAGCCATTTCGGAGATTAGCCGGGACAAACAGGCAGACAAATATGTTATAAATTGTATTTTTGTTATAAGTACCGTATATAATTTCATATGCATTTAGAAAAAGGGTGTTATTTTGACATTACAGACAGACACTTCAATTTTATTTATTTGTATAGATTATAATAGAGTCGGGTAACTGGTACTATTTGCTTGCGTTTGTTTCTGGCGTTTACAGAGTGTATATCGCTTGTTTAGTAAAAATATTTTTCTTTACGAACATGAAATTTTCGTCAATATACCTACTGAGAGACAAGGATAACATATATTTTTCTTTAAATTTTTCTCTCTTTCGGCATAAGGTTGTAAATAGTTCTTATGGCCTAAAAAAAATCTTTATCGAAATAAGACATTATGCTGTGAAAATAGCTAAAATTTACTAATCCAGCTATCTCAACACTAGTGTGACTTTTAATCTCCTTTACAGTATAAGTTACAACTCAGATTAAGTATCATCACCTAATAATACCAAAATCATGATTACTCCCTACAATGTAAAGTAAGTTATTAATATAGACTAGCAGTAGGAATGTACCGAAAATTTAGCCCTAAGGAACCCCCATTTTTTGTTTTTGCTATTTATTATGCAATATATGTATTTTTTTTTTTTGTAATTTTAATTCATAATGTCATACTTAATGTTTATAGAATTCAATAATTTTGTACACCACAAATGGTTAATGTGTTGTACTATATTTTCTATAACAACTGTAAAACACACACATCATGCAAAATAAATAAATAAATAATAGGTGACCTAGAAGAACCACCATTTATACCATTTATACATTCTATACATCTACATATACAAATAAATAAAATTTAAATGTCGGTTGTAGTGTCAAAATAACTGCTTTTTATTAATGCATATAAAAGTATATACTGTACTTATGACAAAAAAACAATTTATACATTATTTTTTATTCTACTATAATTTAAGGGACATTTACCGCTTAGCGTATGTCAGTCCCATAACTAACATACATGACTTACTCACAAAACGTTACTTAATACTTATTATACTACGTGGGCTATGGATTCGAACAGAATTTTATACATTTTGGTCTGTCTGTCCGTTTGTTCTGGCTAATCTCCGAAACGGATTTTGACGGGATTTTCACTAGAAGATAGCTGATGTTAGAAGAAGTTACTTAGGCTCCTTTTATTATAGAAAAATAATTGGCGTTCCGCGCAAAAAAATTAAAACCCATGAAATCGTAATAAATGCCACACGGACGAAGTCGCGGGGAGGGGGGGATTGTATCGAGATAATAAAACTATTGCAACATCAATAACATATCGTATTGGAATTAATTTAAAAGTTTAA